>CM077665.1:464022030-465285780 GCA_039707655.1 Elymus sibiricus | reverse complement strand
ATCAAATGATTTTTCCGTCGAGATCCTCAAAAAAAAAAAAATCAAATAATTTTTGGTTTTTTTGCCCTGAAGTCAACATTGGTTTTCTGTTCATGAAAATTTATATACTAGTGCAAAAAAAAAGTCAAGTTTATTGTAAAAAAACTTCCAACTTATTAGAATTTTTTTAATTGTTATTTTTTTTCCCAATATGAGGTGTATATACACCCAAGAACCAAAGGATATTTCCCGCGTTGCTCGTTACCTTTTTAGTGCCACACATCCATGCATGTGCCTAGCTAGCGTTCCGTTCGTGGTTATCTTCCACCATTTTCTTCTCAACCTGGTCGCCCTTCGAGGGGTGGAGCTTTGTTGGGGCCGAACTAGGTCATGGCCTGTCCAGGATTTTCGTAGTTTTTTAACCTATGCTGCTTTGGAGCCCAGCTCACTTGCAACCCACTAACCAGGGCACCGCTCTCTTCTTGAAGATGTTGTCACGGTGGTCCTCTACATGTTGGGTTTCTGGGTGAAAATCTTTGTCCCTTGAAGACTCGGTAGCGGCATCACTTAGCATCGTTCTCCTTTCTGGGGGGCGTTGTTGTGAAACTTAGGTGTTATAGGGTGACGTTGCACTTAGTTCTCCCCAGGCTCTCTTTCGGTAGCATAGTCGTGATCTGATTATCATGGGATCGACATTGTATGAGGGCTGCCCCACACCTTGTGTCGTTCGGTAGTGTACTCTGTTCAGTTGTTGCTTTATCTACATATATACTAATAATAAAGGGGCTATTGCTTCTTGCGGTATGTGAAATTACCCCCAAAGTTGTAAGATATTACCCATCAATGTCATCTATAAGTGATAAAAACGTTTTACACCTCATATGGGGAATTATTACCCCCAAAGTTGCAAATATCCACCATCTGGGCCGGCCCGTGCAGTAAGGAATCCTATACTGCGCTCTACATGCTGGGAGTTTTGGGCCGACCCATGTCCGGGCGGCCTGTTTTTGAAATTTCGTTTTCTTATTTTATTTTTATTTTCCGTTTTTGTTTTTTCCTGTTTTAAATAATTTGGAAATCTCAAAAAAGTTCCGAAAATTTTAAAAGTGAGAATTTTGAAATAAAATGATTAATACATCATAAAATGTTTGTGAATTCAAAAAGAATCACAATTTTTAAAAAATGTTTGCTTATTAAAATAATGTTCAAATATTGAAAACAAATGTTCGGGGAATCAAAAATTGTTTGTGATTTTTGAAAAGTTCGTTTATTAATTTTTCAATGAAATTGAACAAAATATAAAAAGGAGTGAAAGCCTATTTCGACAGTCCACTAATCAGGCACGATTGTCCAATCAACCAAAATTGTTGTTGTGTAGCAACGCATCCTCTCAGGCAGTGGCGCAAGGCATTCTCTCATAATCTCTCGCCTGAAATTACAATAAATGAAAACAAGTTACAATAAATAACGATAAAAATTCACACACAATTTACACAGAAATTACTCATTTTTATAGCATGTAAAATATAAGTATATAATTTTGGAATTTCCGTAAAATAAATCCTAAGAAGAATTAATTAGTGGCGTTCATATTACCCTTAAGGAAGAAATAAAATGAAATAAACACTAAAAGTCAAAATAATAAAGTTTCTCAAAAAATGAATTAGTGGCATTGATATTACCTTTTAAGAAGAAATAAATTGAAAAACAACAATGAAAAACTTTGCACATGATTTATAAAAAATGGGATTTTTTATAATATGCAAGAATAAGCATGTGAAATTTTTGCAAAAAAGTAGTTTTTCTAAGAAGTAATGAATTAGTGGCATTGGTATTATCCCTAAAAAAGAAATAAAATGAAACTAAAACTAATGCAAAATCAGAACAATGAAGTTTTCTAAGAAAAAAAATGAATTAATGAATTTCATATACCTTTTAAGAAAAAAATATTTCTAAGAAAGAATGAATTAGTGGTAATTGTATTATCTTGAGATTAACAAAGTCACTATAGACATTTCATAGTCGACATAACAACAAAATGTAGATGCTTAGATTCCTTGTCGTGGAACGAGCCTATCAGTGTTCAAGTCCTAGGATTGGCACTGGTACACGCATTTTTCTATATTTATTCCCGTCTTTTTGACATGTTCGTTCACTAGGAGAAGACTTTCCTGTATGCGACGTGTATGGTGGCTTTGTCAATCTTAAAATATTATGCTCATTTAGTATGACGAAGGAGCTCATAGAGATACGATGTGTGTGCATGCATTCATAACTTTTTAAGACAAAATTAATGCTTTTCAATGAAAAAATCAATGTTTTTTGTGTGCGTGTATATAAACATCTTTGATTGTATCATGTTAAAGAAAACGAATCAAAGACGGCACTACAACCAGCCCACCCCAGCCAAGTGGGTCCACGAATAGAAGAAGATGCCACTCTTCCCCACTCCACTCCGAGCCCTATTCTCCCCCACCGCCGCCGCCTCCGCCCTGCCGCCGCCCCGTCGACCGCCGCTCGCGGGGGCTCTCCTCTTCCTCAGTCTAGGAGCCGTAGCGGGCTGCGCCCTCTCCGCCCGCCGTGTCCCCTTCCTCCGGTAATCCACACTCCTCTCTCTTCCCCCTCCATCTGCCTTAATTAACAAGTCTTGCCTTAGATTCATGGGATTTCGCCAAAAGGCTGCGCTGATTGACTGTGATGGACCAGCACGTGGCGTCTTTAGCTTTTCTGATTGCTAGCTCGTAGACTGGTCGTGCGGCTGCATCCCCGTCCATGAGATAGGAAATAACCAATCAGGCAAGCAATTGCGCCACAGTTTACAATCATCCATTGATTGTTGTTACCTAAAAGTCTGAAACCTGTGACCGGTGTTGCTTGGATGGATGAAACAATGTTTTGAATATGGGATAGAAGATAGCAAGGAGAACCAGTGGATTGCGCTGTTACTTCAGTGAAATGGTATCTATGATCTCTCTATACCAGTCAAGCCCATCTGTTTCCAACCACTAAATTTGGTCCAATCCGATGAATCCATGTTTCTGCAAAATTATCGAGGTTACCCTCGTTGCTTTTCAGATAAAAACTGATGTGTTTCTGTGCTGAACTAATGCTAAGAATTTGATAATCTGAACTAGTACTACATTACTATTTACAACACTGTGATTTCTATGCGTTATCTTGTTTTTTTGTAATGTAGAATAATTGGTAATCAGTTATCTGTTCTGGAACTTTACAGGGCATTAAGTTCTGCTAGAATGGAGTCTACTTCCACGACCATGCCTTCCATTGTTGTGTATGTGACAGTCCCAAATCGTGAAGCAGGTACTTTACCTATCTTGTTGGTCTTTTTTTATTACCATCGTCACATGCTACCATTGCCATTAATTAATCGCATATACATGCCGTACTATTAGTTGACTAACTTAACTTATTTTCAAATCTGGTAGTGCATTTGAGTTACATTTCTTTTTAAAATCTCGTCACTGTTATGTTCTTCAATGGTCCTTATATGGCATTGTTTTGGCAAGTTTGATCTCTTTCTTAAGCAGCACTAAGAAATGTGAAATGGCTGTCTTTTATTTTCAGTTATCTTATTATTATTTTTCCTTTGCTGCAGGCAAAAAGCTATCGGCCAGCATTATCAGTGAGAAACTTGCTGCTTGTGTGAACATAGTGCCTGGTAGGAACTGTATTCTCTCTCGTTTATTCTCTGCAGCTAGACACTCAAATGTAGTAGATTCCTGTCAACTGACTATCTTCTAAATCAGTTTTCAGTTCTCACTTGAACCTCATCATCTCTTCCAGTTTCCATTAAAGCCCCATGTTGTACACTTTCGCAAATTTACTTCTCTATGCCTTGCCTTGAATTGAATATCATCAGTGGACCGGGATGACCATTAAACATTAGGGCCTGTTCGCTTCAAAGGATTTGTGGAGGAATCGTACAGGTTTACATTCCCTTTGGAAATATTCCTACGAAGGTGTTCGATTCAAAGGAACGACCTCGTCCATTCCTACGGAAAGGTTCCGTTTCCTTCGCTTTTCACAGGAAATAAAGAATCCAGCCGGAGCTCTTGTTTGGGCGGCTGCCCGAGGCATGCAGCTTATGTCTATATTAAATAAATCTGAGATACAAGGTCGTACATGAAACATGATGAGTGCAGCAAATAAAATATACATTTCTTATGACAGAGTGTGGGTCCTGAGCCAAATAAAATATTTGAGAAGCTATGTTTCACTAGAAATTTTCCCTCCGGTCTCAATCCATTGCCGAACACATAACCTTCGGATCTTCGCCACGTTTCCGTTCCTCGAGTTTGCAACTAGATGTCATCCCTATTCCTTCACTTTTTTCATTTCCTGTGTTTTGGCAAACTCTATTCCGAACAGGCCCTTAGAGTTTTCCAAAATGCGACACAGACAGTCATGTAGTTGTGTACGTAGCATTTGACCTGTCAGGTCCAGCATCGTGAGATCACCACTGTTGGAACTAAACTTGATGAAAGGGATTCAATCGACGACATTATGGGGTCTCAAGTGAAAATCATGGTGAAAATGAAGGGCTGAAGGGAACGATCTTAATAATTATAGAAGTAGGATTAGTGATGTACTCCCTCCATACCAAAATATAAGACGTTTTTGTAGGCTAGTTTAGCCTACAAAACATGGGAATTACACAGGAGCTCCTGGGTGCTCCACACCCCTATACGAATATTAAATGTTAAAAATACCAAAAAAACAAAAACAAAACTGGAATTTGGGGATATCAAAACTGGGTGCCCAATCTAGTCCTGTGTGAAATGTCGTGGAAAAATACCAGGAAACGTATCCGTGGCGAAGGAAATACAGTCCGAATTAAAATCCATCCAAACAGTTTTTTTTATACATAGATTTTTTTTGCCTTTTTGCCACGGATACGTTTCATGGTATTTTTTCACGAACACACGAAAGTAGATTGGACACGCAAGTTTGTAATATCAAAACCCTAGTTTTTTTTTGAACTTAATGTTCATATCGGGGGGGGGGGGGGGGGGGGGGGAGGGGGAGCACCCCGATGCTACAAATCCTCTTCACCAAAAATGTCTTAGAGCATCTCTAGCAGAGCCGCTATATCTCCGACCCGTAAAAAACGTATACGGGCGGCCCGCAAAAACATATGCGGTACCGCGAGGGCTCCGGCGTAAAACATATCTGTTCCGCGTCGGAGCCCTTGCGGTACCGCATATGTTTTTTCGACAAATAGTGACATGATTTAGACATCAAATTGAGCACGAAATTCATAGAAAGTAAGCATGCCGCAACAGTTCACATCCAAAATTATGCGCAATATCAAGAGGTAGCAAGTTTATCCCTATGAATACGCAATCAAACAAAATAAAACATGATCGAAGCACATCCGGGAATGATCAAATCAAGCATGATCATTGTTGCAAAGATCTTCCCCCCATCACCGGCCATAGCATGAGCACCATCTTCATCATCATTTGGGATGGCCGAAGCATCAACACTATCACTGGCCGAAGCATCAACACCACCGGCGGAAGCATCTTCATCAACACCGGCAGAAGCATCACCACCACCTCCACCTCCAAACCCAAGACCACCACCTCTACCTCTAAACCCAACATCCCCACCACCATTGCCAAATGCAAACCCTCCACCACTACCACTACCACCACCATCACCACCTCCACACCCAACACCCCCTCCACCACGACCACCTCCAAACCCACCATTGCTGAAGGCAAAACCACCACCACCACCGGGATCGACCGACTCATTGACGGACGGAGGGGGTGAAGGAGGGGCCGGGCCTCGCTCACCGCCTTCTTCTTCTTGGGGCCCTTCGCCTGCGTCTTTGCACGGCTGCCGGAGGGGATGAAGGAGGCGGCCGCGGGAGGGACGAAGCGGCGCCGATGGTGCGGCAGCGGAAGGTTGTGCGGCAGCCGCCACGGCGCCATGGATGACGTGCCTGCCCTGCCGCTTCCGTTTCCCGCCGGCGGACGAAGGAAGATGCGCAGCGGCGGGCACCACGGCCGCGGCGGCAACGGGAGGACGAGGAGGCCCCGATTGGGCTGCCGGCAACTGGAAAACACGGGCCGGGGCCTGCAGCGGGTCCATGGCGGCGACGCGGGCGGGCGGCGCGGAAAGACAGGTAGTTTCCCTCCTGCCAAATCGCGGGTGGGATAGGGCAAGCGGCAAATGGAGGAGGGAAAACGCAAGATTTGGCGGTCGGAGGGCGATTTTTACAGCTCGCCCTAAAATAATTTACGGGCCAGCCGGATATATGGTACCTGTTCTGGCTGTTTGTCCGGCCTGGTACCGTATATCGGCGGTTATTTTGCGGGCTGGGAGGATATGGCGAGTCTGTTAGAGATGCTCTTATATTTTGGTACAGAGGTAGGACATTAGATGGGAGTATAAACATGTTATGCTTGATAGCCAACTTTTATTGGTCACTGACAGAAAATATTTATTTGAAAGTAGCACAACTCCAATTTGTGGCAACTGAGGTTTGACATAATTACGTTTGAGATTATACTTGAATTTACTGAATGACCATCATCAAGATCTTTAAGACACGTTTAACTGTAGACCATAGCTTGTGCCTGCCTGTGCTTATGCACTGGAACTGATATAGTTGTGGACAGTGATGCACGGGCAAGTTGGCATGGGTGACTTGCTTGATTTCTTAGAACATATTGGTGCAATGACTGCAAAATCCTTTAGCAAATTGTACTTTTTACTAACAATAAAATATGTGTATTAAGCTGATGGGATATGCATGTGGCCATCAACAGGTAAGCCACATCGTACTTGGCTTACTGAGCAATCTTATTTCCAGTCATAATCATATCATATCATATCATATCATCTTATTTTTGCTCTTTTACCTATCTCATAGTTGGCATTCTTGTCCTTTTTTAGGAATTGAATCCGTTTACTGGTGGGAGGGAAAGGTACATTTGTACTGATGGTTTTTCGGCAAGGATAATTTGCAGTGATTGTTGTCCATTCATCCTTTTCACCATGAAACACCATTACATTGGATGTTTTACCAGTCCATTACAAAGTTCAGATATTTAGTTTTCCACAACCTGTCCATTCCCCAGGTGCAAACTGATGCTGAAGAGCTGCTCATCATCAAGACCAGAGAGTCTCTTCTAAATGCCTTGACTGAACATGTCAAAGCTAACCATGAGTACGAGTAAGTTGTGTCCTGTTTATCAAGATCTGTCTACTTGTGAGCACAAAGTATGGATCGACTTGCCGAACGAACATTATTTGATGTCTGATTTTCTCATGCAGCGTTCCTGAAGTCATTGCGCTGCCCATCAGCGGCGGCAACCTCAAGTACTTGGAGTGGCTCAAGAACAGCACCAGGGAGCCGTGATCTGGCCAGAGCTTCCCATGGACCGCATCTGTGAGTAGAGTACCTAGTGGTGTGGAGTGCCTGTTCTGGTTTGAGACATTGTGCTTGTGCAGAATGACTTTAGTGGCCTCCGTGCGTCTATGGCGTTCCCATGACGAATTGGTCGATCTGTACTCTCCTAGGGCCAAATAAACTTTCAGAAGCGTGTAGCGCCCAGACAATTGCAGAAATTTCTCTTGCCGCGCTCGTGGATTATCTCATCACCATGTTCTTTTAGCTAATCTCTTAAAAAAACATGGGTACTACGTATCTGTCATGAAACCATGATCATGAAACCATGAAACCCCGGAACAACACACGCATGTAGGACTGTAGGAGTATGTGTGTAACATTTCAGAGCAAGCACTGGTACATGTGCTGGATGAAGAGCCGTTGACGCTTAAGCCACACACGATAGCAGCACGTGGCGTGGTGTTAAAAAAGAGAGGAATGATATGCGCTTTACCTCCTCGCTAAGCTACTAGAGTTCCAATAAGTAGAGATCTATCTGTAATCAGTATGTCAGTCTGTCTGTCACTGTGTAGTGTGTACCACAACTGATAAAAGTCCTCTCCAATAATGTACCCTCTTTTGGCTTTCTAGTAAGCCCCTTTTACTTTGGATGATACTAGAGTATCTGCAGGCTGCACCACAGAGCTGAATCCAACACGTGGCTGGTCTGGAGATCTGGTCACATGATGTACTGGGCCAACAAACAGGCTTGCAGTTTTGTTCATTCCAAGGTGGTTGGGTTCGGTGGGAATCTGCCTACTGATTCAGATGCACCACTAAAAAAAATTTACTGATTCAGATGCACCTGTACCAACACCGAGATCGATAATATGATAGTACTACCTACCCACCCACATAGCTAACAAGATGGCAGTAGCAGCTACTTACATAATTTGGAAAAGTTCAGTGTAATAGCCAAATCATCTGGCTTTGTATCTGCACTTTTGTGGTTGATGCAGAGATCACATCGTTTTTTCCCCTTTAGTTTTCACCCCAGAGAGAACTCTCATCTCACATGTACAAGATGTAACAAGGGTAGTAACGAAGAGCAAGCATCTGTCAGACAGTCACACACACAACTGTATTAACGGGCAAGTGTGCGCACAGTACACTGAACTGAACCATCAGTTTTTCAACCCAAAAAGAACACACGCATGTACTGATCGACAACAATTAACCCCTAGCAGCAGGAAGAGACAGACACCCATCAGATCAGATTAAGATTCAGAGTCACACACACACCGGAACCAAGCGGACAGCACCCGGAGATGTTTCAGGGACGGCAAAACAGCTATTTTTCGATGACTATGTCAGGGAGAGTGGTAACAGCGGACAAATCGTCGTCGTCGGAGGAGTCCACCATCTTGTGGAGCTCGTCCGGGTTGGCGCCGACGATCTTCTTCACCACCTCCTTGCCCTTGATGAGGAAGAAGGTGGGCATGGCCTTCACCCCCAGCTTGGAAGACACGCCCTGCATACATGTACAGCACACATCGTTGCAGCTCATCAGCTTAACTAGGCCATCTTCAGAACAAATTACATCTAACAAAAACCTTCACAAGAAACTAAGAACTTAAATAATGGAAGTAATTGTTGTTTCTTGAGAAACCAGTATGGTTTGATCTTCGAGGGATTTAGTAGCTAGCTCCTCTCTGTTTCTCTGAAGGGAGTTCAGTCTACATCTTGTCGAAAATTGATGTGATGCTTTGAAGCATATAAATAGATAATAACAATCCGTTAGGCGAGGATAATTGGAGGAATGAATGATTGGTTACCGGGACATCATCGACGTCGACGAAGAGGAAGAGCATGTCGGGGTGGGTCTGGGCGAGCTCCTCGAACTTGTAGTTCATGGACAGGGACGTGACGCACCATGACGCCCCAAAGTGAGCGGCGACCTGCACGACATGGAGCAATAATGTAACCAAAGCCACCCTTTTTAAGTAAATTTAGAAGAAGGAAAAGCACTTTGAGTAATCATCAGGCCGGCCCATGCATTTTCCCATCAATTAAACAGGATTTTTTTTGTTTTGCTTTGTACTCCTAGAAGACATACAAACAGCACAGGAGCAGGATTGAGCATGCCATGGATGGCATTTTACAGAAGAAGGAAGTTGCTTAGCAAGCGCTCAAACACGCAATCAAAGGCGGTTGATTACGCCTGCAAAATCTCCGGCTATAAACGTGTGATTTCGAGGATCCACCACGGCATGAAAAGAGAATCGACACGAAATTGTGCCAGGAGAAGAGGGGAGCTGGGGGAAGAAGGAGGAGGAGGAGGAGGAGGAAGGAGGGGACGCACGGTGCGGCCTTCGTTGGCGGCCTGGGTGGTGAAGAGCTCCCACGCGGCCTCCTTGTCCACCTTCACCACCCTGCAGCTGCCCACCTCCCGCGGCCGCTGGATCTCCACGTCCATGCCGCCGCCTCCCCTCTCCCTTCTTCCTCCTCTTGGGTCTTCCTCCCCCGGCTGCGAGAAGTCGAGAACAAGAAAAGGCGAGGAAGGAAGTGGCAATCCACGACGGGTGCCGGTGCTGCGCTCGCATCAGATAAGCCGCACCGCGCACAGGATTATATTCCGCAGCTGCGCGGTGGGCCCGGCCCAGCCCAGCCCAGCCTTGCTTTGCCCGGCTCCGATATTTATTTGTTTTACTACTGCTACTATACTAGTACAACTAGGACCAATGACCCTAGTAGAGGCAGCTATGCGGTGCGTGAAAGGGCAGGAGCCTATGTCGACCGCACAAAGATATCGCGGGTAAAAAACAAAGCCTGTGGGCTAGGCAGGGTGGCATGTCGACGGGGATGGCTGCTGTCTCCTTCGACGAGAGGGAAAAAGGAATGGCCGTCAGGTGAGAAGGAGCTTTAAAATAGCACCCGCAGCATCGCGTCGCATCTCGTGGCCTTTTTGCTGGTCAAATGTCAGGAGAGAACGGGCCGCTTGGGAGATCCGCGTCACGGTGCACCGGTGCGTGCTGACGCTGGCTAGCTAGCTAGCTTCTGGAATCCCAGCTCGCTCGCCGCTTGATTTGGAGCTGGCCGAAGTGCTGGCCCAGAGGGTACGTGCGCTAAATTGTCTCTTAATTAGCCTCCCTCCGCCGTTGTTTCTAGACTCTTCTAATCGGATACTGCTTAGCACATGGTCTTGTGGGCTTCTTGCCTTGTCGTCACGATTAAGTAATGCCTGCTCCTTGTATTCTCCTATACACATTTGTTTTTTTTTGTTTTTTTTTTTACAATAGTACAGATGTAGTCGCTCATACATATATGCATTAATGCATATATATATCTTGTGTGCTAGGAGCGGATGTGATACATTTTTAAGAGAAAATCTAGAATGCACCCAATTAATATGATACATTTTCTGCCACATTATTACATTACTCTATATAAATAACAACACTTGCAACAGTTATTACAAACGAATATTACAATCAATTCAGACTTAACACGCTATACATGCTTGAATCTTGAGTAAGGTGAATTCACGAAGCCTTTAACACAACACACACGCCCGCGCACACACAGACGCATGCACGCAATCATAAAATGAGTCCAGCACCCACATAGTACATAGGAATAATAACTTGGTAGATCATACAATTTTAGCTGATGGGTGTCAGTTTTAGCTGTTCATCATGTATCAACACTTCCCTTTTGTAGAAGATCAACCAAATAGTGTTCTTATGATCGACGTTTTCCTTTCAACATTGTCCTTTTTCAGAAGATCAGCCACAATAGTCTTCTTATGGTCAATGTTTTCCTTAAAGAGACGATAATATTCACCATACTCGGAGTGAATATCCAATTCTTGGAGTTTTGGAAGCGCATTATTTGCCTCAAATCTCTTCAGTTTTTCCACGTCAATCATAAGCTTCTTCAGGCAGCGAAATCCACCAGGAGAGAAGACAATACGGTCATCCTTGTAGGAGTTGGGATACAGGGCAAGGCTGGCAAGAAAGGGCAGCTCAACTAACTTGTCAATGAATTCTTGAGATATACTTGTTCTCACCAGTGAAAGCGTAATGAGATTAGGAAGGAAAAAGACACCATTCATCTCAGATGACAAATCCAGCTTTCCTTCTAGCACTATGAACTTGAGGCGACGATGGGTGTAGCTAGTGAATACACTTGATGGAATATTATTGCCTTTTATGATTAGAGTCCTAAGGTTCTCAAGCTTGTTTAGAGCATCTGAGAGAGCCACCACATTGCCTTCCGGAGAATACCCAACTCTTAAGTACTCAAGATGGATCATCTCACCTAATGTCCCAACCAAATATTGCTCCAATGTATCCAGTTGTATGGAGTCCAGTGTTTGTAGATTCTTCAACCCGCCAATTTTCTTAGGAAATTTCAGGAAACCACCAAAAACATGCCTTAGTGTCTTAATCATCCAGAAGGCCAATGGGAGTTCCCGAACATTAGTTTCCCTCACATCTAGTGTCTGAAGACTAGTGAGACTTCCAATGGATTGTGGGATTTCCGCTAATGAACAAGATGTAATTCCAAGGTAATGCACATGCACAACATTGCCTATTTCATCTGGCAACCTCTTACCAATCTCGATGCCTTGCAGATTGATGACACGGAGGAACTCAGATCTATGCAACAATCCTTGTATATGAAATTTGATGTCTTTGTTCCTCTTCCACTTAGAGATTCTCAAGTTGAGGCGAGCAACATAAATAAATTTTATCTTCTTTAGGATCTTTGGAATCTTGCTCAAAATGTGAGAAGATGGATCGTAGCTTTGGCAAAGAACTAGCTAGGAAAGCATATTTGTCTGTGGAGTTCTGCAGAGAGAGGCGACGAGCACTTGTTAATGTGGGGATATCGTCACCGTTGTGGACTTCCACAAAACTTGCCTCTTGTGCTTCAAACTGCAAAAATTCATGGACTTTGTTCTGGATGGTGACAAAGATACTCCCAGCACTAGATGTATCTTCCTCATCCATATGCACAGGCTTAACTAGATTCCTTGCAATCAACTCATTCAAGTAGATGTAGCCCACCTTCTCCATTGTCTTCCCACCTTTTGGTCTTAGGAATCCCTCTGCCATCCACAAACACACCAATCTGCGGGCTTCAATCTTGATGTTGGCCGGCAGTGCAGCAAAGTACAGGAAGCAACATTTAAGCTCATGTGGAAGATCATCGAAGCACACAGATAATATCCTATGTAGTCGCTTTGATTGCTTGGACATAAGATAGTCAAATACACTGGTCCACTCACCAGGGAACTCCTTGGTTTGTAAAAGACCTGATAAAAGAGCAATACCAAGTGGCAATCCCTCGGTGATATTGTGGATGTCTTGATGGCGATCATGAATTTTTTTGTCTTGTACTTCAATATGGAGTAGCCTCCTGTGGAACAGTTCTACAGCAGTCTTCTGTCCAAGTGATTCCAAATTAATAATGACATGAGGATATCCATTAGGTGGCTCTTCTGGTTTATGCTGTGTGATGTGCACTATTCTGCTACCTTTAGCACTAATTTTCAGGCTAAGCAGAATGTTCTTCCAGTCGGTGCTGCTAACTTCACCATCTATCACTAGCAAGTATTTCTGACCTCTTGTTTTCTCTTCAAAAACTTTGACGACATCGCTTCTAGTGCAATTCTTGCCATCTTCTGTTAGTTTTTGAACAATTTGGCGTTGAATATTGGTTGCTGTCAGATAAGGTGCAAAACTCTCCATGGCATGAATGGTGAATTTTTTCTTATCTATCTTATCATATACTTCTCTAACGAGAGTAGTCTTTCCAACACCGCTTTTTCCAACCACTGAGATCACAACCGGATAACGGTGATATTCATTCTCTTCTTCAATGGGATGAAGAAGAGCATTCTCGAGTTTCTTCCGGTTATCATCATGTATTGGCATATGTGGTGGCACTAAATCATCCCTGTAATTCAATCATTATTAATTGTTAGTACTTAGTAAGTATATTTTTAAAGAATACGTTTGCATGCCTATGTTTAGTATGACTGTATGAGTAAGAAGAGCATTCTCTAGTTTATGTTTTGTCATCTTCGTGTATTGGCACATGTGGTGGCAGTACATCATCCCTTTAATTCAACCATTGTTACTTGTTAGTAACTCATAGTAGTTAGTAAGTAAAATTTAAATTAACAATGTTACATCTCAATATTATTGTAATGCAATATAAATCCTTTCTACGAACTTGTAGTATTGAAGATTGAACCTAGCTACCTTTCCTTTCCAATAACCTACTCTTAATGCATTTTGTGTAGGGGAAGACCATGCTTTGAATAATTATTAAGTACTCCCTCCGCTCCTAAATATAAGTCATTTTAGATATTTCAATATGGACTACATACAAAGCAAAATGAATGAATCTACACTCTAAAATATGTCTATATACATTCGTATGTAGTCCGTATTGAAATCTCTAAAAGGACTTATATTTAGAAATGGAGGGTGTATTTAATTTATATACTTATAGTGAGCATTTGTTCAATTTCAGATTTTCTTTCGATCATGTGCCTAAGAAATAACTATTTCTTAATAATGATTGCAACATTTTGTTCAAGGTGCCAATATTTTATTTCAACTGTATCAACAATATAACAAAAACATCATATGTTTGCAACAGTTTCAACCTTTGATCACAATAAAATAAAAATACAGTCTATGATCAAATTTACAGTTGACTTTAAATTATGCGAGTACATATTTTTATGCTCATTTGACTTTAAATTTACAGTTGGTATATATATTCAGATGATCTTATTAGAGTTGCATCCGGACATATAAACCTACAGTATATGAGCAAACTAATGTCACCATCTACCTGGACTTTTCTAATGACAAATTATAAACGGAATCAAATGTTATTTATTCATAGTAAATTAGTATTCTTTTATATATTTTTAAAGCTACAGTCTATTTCAGTCTCATTTATGATGCCCCATTATGTTTCTTTTTCTTTGATAAGTGAAGATTTAACAAGTCTACAATTAGAATGTACTTGCGCTCTTTCTTTGAACAAGCTACAAGCATGTAACTAAATCTACTTATCATAGCTAACATGCTTAAACTTATCTTAATTGATCTTGTCCGATCAATATAGGACATCATAACTCGGTCCTACCAAATTGATGTTTTGGATTTTTGTCTTCGTTGATTAGTGTTATAATTTTTCCGTAATATTTCATACTTATAAGATAGAAAGATAGACAGATACACACACATAATCAAACAGAGCATATAAGAGTGCTACAATTAATTCATTCTCCTATAATGCATCCATTTCAAAATATAGTGCATATTAGATTTTATTTCTACAGTCAAAATTTGTACACTTTTACCAAGTTTATTAATTTTTTATCAACATCTAGATTACCAAATCAATATGGTGGTAGCTACACATCCTTTGGCATAAGTGCCTTTTTTGATATATGAGGTGTCGGGTTTCAATGACATTGACACAAGTGCATTTTTGTTGTATAGAAATGACTTTTCCTCACTTCTCTTTGTCTTTTTTAATATCTTTTTGACACAAGTTTATTTTTTTGTGTAGAAAGAGCGTTTTCTCACTTCTCTCGGTCTTTTTGCTTGCCTTTATGGCATAATTGGCTTGCCTAACCGGTCTAAAGTCACAATATTTTCGCTATAAAGTTATTTTTCAAGTCCAAAATAATTAGAGATAAAAATTGGGGCCTTGTGTAGCTACCACCATGGGTAGCAAATTATTTCCGATACAGTTAGATTCATAATGAAATAAATTTTCATATCAAATAGATTCAGTATTGTAGATATAGATAATTTTCTCTATAAACATTGGTTCATTGCCATGAAGCTTGAAATTGTGAAAAAAAATATACACACTACATTAAGTATGGAAGGAGTACTTTTAAGCATCTAATACAACCTGCATGCACGATTACACATGCATCCATCAACTAACCATGGAGAGATTACCATAATGACGAGATATACAGGATCAGCGATAACCAAAAATGAATTTGAAACCTAATGGGCAGAGGTTATAATCACCATACTAACCACCATTAAACTAATCATAGCAACCATAACTAATAAAAAACGAGTCGCACTTACAGCTTTCTGTGGGCATAAGATATTGATGTAGAAGCTTTCCATGTTAATTCTGACTTCTTGTTCATGTCCTCCATTTTATACTTGTCTTTATTTTCAATGATGTCCTCGAGCCTTGAGTTGATATCCTTTACTTTTGCAGAGAGCTTCCGTCGCATGCTTACTTGTGTTGTAAAGGTTGCAACATATCTCATACTCGGACGAGCCCACCATGGATACCTTTACAACAAATAATTTGCCCCCAAAAAATATTAGAGTAGATCGTATATGCAAATTAGGCCGTTACTTTAGGTCTACAACCTGGAGGGCGTATAAGCACTACCGAATTGTAATTCTAACATGGTAAAAACTATGAGATGAAATAAAGCTAAAGCCCAAACATAAAACTCCACGCATTTACAATTACACTTCAATACTCTGTTATCCATAGCCCGTCATGATTCGTGCAAGCGTTACCCGTGCGACTTTATGTCCCGCCTCTTGCGAGACGGTGCATGCCTTGCCTCAAGGAAAGCGTGAAGTGGGCCAGCCCAGTAGTGTGAGTTTGTTAGCTTGCATTCGGTAGCGAGTTCCTTTCATGTTTTCCTTTTATTTTACTATTGTTTATATTTTGAAATATTCTAAATATATATATTTCGAAATTTAATTAACTTATAATTTTTAACAACGTTTACCGAACATTATTTTTTTCATGAAATGTAAAAAATTGTTTGCTCAATTTTAAAAACAGCCCATACCATTAAAAGATCATGTCATTTTAAAAAATGTCCACACGTTTAAAAATATGTTCATGACATTTTTTAAAAATAAAAAAAAACTTTGCTTTATTGGTAAAAAGTTTTACCATTCAATTTTTTTTTCGTTACATTTAAAAAATGTTCACATCTTAAAAAATCATGACATTTTCAAAAACTATTTATGAAATATAATAAATAATTTTGCGTAATTAAAAAAAATTCATAACATATGAAAAATATGTTTGTGTGATCTAAAAAACATGTTCGTAAATACTTAAGAAATGTCCGCATGTTTTGCAAAAATGTTCATGACATTTTTGAAAAATGTTCAACATGTGTTTAAATTGCTCATTGGTTGGCAAAATATTCATTCTGCATTTTACAAATGCTCACCTTGTACTCAGATAAATATTCATCATGTATTTCAAAAATATTCAACGGGTATCTATAACATTTTCAACCTGTATAAGAAAATTGTTCCACTTGCATTTTTAAAAGTCAACAACATTTTAAATATTAAAAAAAGAAAAAGGAAAACAAAAGATAAAAAAAAAACAATAGAGAAAAGAGGAAAAGGTAGAAAATAAGATGAATGTTTTTCTTTTTCAGAAAGAAAGGGAAGCTCGAGCCCCCGACAATTGTATCTATAAATGCACACAACATTTTTTTATTAAAGTCGATGCAAGGCAAACAAAGGCAAAAGTCATCAACTAGAGGACGATGTACAATCGTTGCGACTCGGGTCAAGGACCTCAAGGAAACGGCTCCAAAAAGAAAACAATATAGGTGTCACCGCTACCCACTCCGATGGAGCTTGGGTTTTCACCCAGAGATGACATCGCGCATGTAGGAGTAGAGGAAAGTAGCTCCAGAATGATGCCTCCGTGAAGGAATACAACACATTCTCCACAGTCGTGCCTCCCAAGGGAGCCCAGACTGCAGGAGTGCATCAAAATGAGAGAGTGACTTGCTTGCTGACCAATAAAGCTCACCAACACGATCGGTGGCGAGAGACATATCCCCATGACCGTTGAAGCAAACCCATCGCCCGACACCACCGCATCGCCATCCAAAACTGCAGAACGCCGCAACCATCGCAGCTCCATCAGCCGAGGGAGGAGATCCTAGCACCCAAGGGGTTGAGCTGCCTTCGCACACCACAACGTCGCCTCAGCCCATTCAGGGTACCACCACCAAATGGATCAAAAGAAAGACGTTGATCCGCGCCGGCCAACCACAACACCGCCCCGCACAACCACCAGTTGAGAGAGGAGTAGCACGATGCCACCACCATGTTAATGCACCTCCCCGGCCTGCTAGCGCAGGCAATAGACCATAGCCTCCGAAAATATGATCAAGGTCTCGGACAAAAAGCATAAAGAAGTTGGGAAGGGATGGGATGCGCCATGGTTGAAGTATCATGCAAGAGGACGACGGAAAGGGGAGCCACGACCTTAGTAGACCGCCATCCAGCAGCAACCACCGATGAGATATGCCAGTTTCCAGAATAGAGGACGAACGGGAAAAACAGACAAGGAGCTCACCCCCTTTGGGTGGGAGCTGCAGTCGCCCATCGCTCCGACGAAGCCTGACGGTGGCGACGACGGGCGGGAGGTGGGGAAGGCTGCCTAGGACTCCAATGAGTGGGACGCTGCAGTGCCTCTCAAACGAGAGCAACACGTGAGTGGTGATGTGCTCCTCTCTCTTAAACTATACTCCATTGTTTGTTTCCTTTCCCAAGCACAATCTAATCCCGCCAGCCTGTTATGCATGAGTGTCCCTACACACTAGGTTTTTCTGCCTCTTCCACTCATGTCATTGCAGGTACCCATCATATTCGGTCGAAGATCTGACATCGGAAGGCAAGGGAAACTTAGACCCATTTTCGGTGTGTTGATTGGGCTACTCCTACACTTATTTGTCCTCATTGGCATCTCTATAGTGGATGCCACATCATATAGCATAAATATTTCTTGGCTTCATTCATATATTGTATTTATATATGAGTGATGCCAAGAAATTTAAGGTGTTTTGGTCTTGCGGATCAATGACGCTTGACCCATCAATTATCATACTAACATTGGCCTGATGTGGCAATGATGGCGGCATCATTGAATTCTGCCAATCTTTTGTAGTGGTCTAGAGATGAAGCGGAATTTTATCATCTTAGGTTGCGAGTGTTGTTTTAGGTACCACCATGCTTTCATCAATCAATCACAAGTCTAGGGGTTTGACTTTCTACATTTTCTTTACTGGATAGATGGATGAACGGCAAGATGTAAAGATCAAAGCTTGATGGTACAATTTCAGATATCACTGGTATAACTTTTCTCTCTATCATCATGATATATGAGTTCATGTTAGTTCCTTCAATATGTTGCACTCACTTTTACCCAACCAATAAAATTAGATCATCATTTTTAAAGAAAGCCTATTGTCACTAAGGGTGCGACATGGCTTGTTGTACCACTCTCCGTATCAGGGCTAAAGGCGGCTAGTTCCCCTTGCTGATTCAGAGAATCTGCTAGTGTAGGATAGGGTTATGTTTGGATTGTGGCCAAAAGCTATCCTACCAATATTTTGGTCATGACCCTAAACTTGCGCTTTGTTTGGATTGGCATGCTGGTGCCTCTTTGCACACTCTAGTTGAATTTTCTTGCTAATATTGCTCAAATCATTGACTAGCAAAACCTTGACCAAAGTTTTGGCTACCAAATTATGGCAAGGCAGCCCTTGGATAATACCAAATATTTGGTCTTCTTACTCTTTGTGGCGCTTGACCGATTCCGCTTTCTTTTGCTATGTGCACCGCTAGGCAGTTCCTGATTTGAAGTGTTACAACATTACATGCTTCCATAACCTTAGATAGCGCACCGTGGCGTTGATGCTTTGGATGGTTTGATTTTTTTTCCTTCATCCATCGTGACACTGCATGTGGGTACTTGTCACTGGCTTGCAAGTAGGTATGGTGACATTATAGTGGAATAGTGATTTAGTGATGTTTTGGCCTTTGGGTTATTCCTTTGGCATGGCTTGGTTTTGACAATGATGTCATTTGCATCATCTTCTCGTTGAAGGTATTGTTTGGAGTATCATAGAACTTGTTGGGTGAAAACCCTAAACTAGCCTTATTTGTCTGAGTCCATCAATGTGGGCACAGACGTTTCAATAATTATTACAGTGATGCATACACATACCCTCAATGTCTTGATATTGTATTGTTGCAGAAAGTGAGAGAGACTTTTCTTTCAGCATCTAAAAAATAGCCTTAGGGTTTTGAGACTATATTCAGCAATTTCCTCCAATGCTATGGGGTTTTGATATTTTTTTTATATAGCTTACCGCATATGCCACGTGGTTCCAATGCTATTGGATGACCTCACCAGGAAAATCGAGAATGTCGTGGCACCATGTATAGCTTACATTGACTCTTAGATTTCACCCGCAAAAAAAAAAAAGACTCTTAAATTCAGAAAAATGACATTGGCATACACCCAAAATTCCAAATATGAACTTTGTTTCTCCTACGAAGAAAATTCGGAACACATGATCCCTGGAGAATCACTATATGTAAACATGCACGCAGACGCAGTAACTAACATATTTACCTTGACATGTCGACCTGGAGGTAGTAGTGATCGACAGCGTCCTCGGCGTCGAAGACGGCGTCGCGCGTCTGCTGCAGCCACACCCTGGTGATCTCGTCGGAGAAGAGGTGGCGCTTGACGTCGGCCTCGCGGAGGAAGGCCTGCAGAAACATGAGCTTGTCGCGGAGCCGCCGGACGTCCTTGTTCACCGCCACCAGCGCCCGCGCCTGGCTCAGCGCCAGCTCCTGGAGCCTCCCCACCAGCGGCCCGATCAGCGCGTCCGCCATGGCGACGCTTTTGTTCGGTGTGCGTGTTTCGTTTCCCCGTCTGCGAACGATACATTACGATGGATCATGTGTGTTTCGTTATATATATATATATATATATAGGGCGAGTTAGTCGATCGCGCGCTTTGAGTGGCACCGCAGGCAAGGATCGGTCCCTCTGCCACGCAAAAGAGAAGCAACGTAGTACTACGTTTATTCTTCACCTCTTCGGCTCTTCCTTGTCTCCATGCATATGTGCCGGTGCTTTGCTTTTCGTCGACACAAGTCACTTTCAAAGCACACGCAGGGTGCAAGATGCTCACAGCGTCGCACGTTACTTTTATGTAGGTAGTACTGTACATTTGTTTTGTTGCACCTTGATTATGGCGTTGATTTTGGCCTAGGTTACTTTCGCATCTCTGGGTTTTTCTATCATGACATTCCTGTCATCTGAAGCTCGCCGCCGCGCGGAAAAGATGCAGGGGAGCGGTGAAGATGAGCGAGAGTGGCGCCAGCTCAATGAGCCGATACGCACAAGTCAAGCCCATTAACACACGGGATTCATTCAGATTTCGACCTAGCCAAGCCCATTAACATGCACCACCACAGATCGAGAATTTACAGCAGATTGTCGCCACAACAATGCGAGATTGGGGAGTCAGTTAGAAATGGCCTTAGGCGGGCAGGTCACCGCGAGCGACCTGGCGCGCACCCCAGCGAGCGTATGGGCCAGCCCATTTGCCTTTTTTCTTTCGTTTTCTTTCTTCTTTTTTCTTTTCTTTTCTTCTTCTTTATTTTCTCAATTTTTTGCGAATTGTTTTCAAATTCCAAAAAACATTGTTCATCGAATTAAAAATATATTCATCAATTTAAATAAATGCTCAAAATTTAAAAAATGTTCATCTAATTCATTTTTTAATAGGATTTTGAAAAATGTTCATCAAAATTTGAAATTTGATCATCAAATTAAAATAATGTTCATTAATTCGAAATTTGTTCATCAGTTTGAAAAATGTACATAGAATTCAAAAGTTGTATGTTGAATTTAAAATGTGTTCATCCAGTTTAAATAGAATGTTTTTGAATAAACATTTTGTTCATCAAGTACAAAAAGTGTTCATCAAATTAAAAATGTGTTCATCAAATACAAAAATGTTCATAATTAATATAAATAATCGTAGAAAATTGTTCATCAAAATAAAAAAAACATTCATCAAAATTCAAAAAAATGTTCATTCTTTTGAAATCATGAACAATTTTTAATTCAAGAAATGCTTTTGACAATTAATATTTCACAATTTGTTGAATTTTAGAAGATTTTTCTTAATCCAGAATTATTTTATTGTAGAATAAATGAAAAATGAAAAAGGCAAAGTAAAAAATGGAAAAGAACATGGGCCGTCCCGCCCCGCGCATGGGCCGGGCCAACAGGACGCGTGGGGGGTGGGGGGTGCTCGCTTCCGCGACTGGGGCTCGAGCTTTGGACAGAGCAAGGACAATACGACGAGGATAATGAAGGAGGGTTGTTGCGCTTTGCTGGTAAGTGTGGGAATTGATAAGAGAGTAAAATTTGTCTACTTCGCAGCGACAAGATGTGCCATGCTCGTCGACCTGGGCAATGATTTCTTCACCATTGACCTCAAAAGTAACCGAGCAAGGAAAAGCCATGGGTTGATCTCAAGGATGATGAAATAGAGTGTGTGGCACCCGCAGGTTTGCGTTTTACTGTAGTAGTAGTTGTTGCAGTGGACAAGTTTCCGGCAGCAGCTGCGAACATTACAAACCTGTACTTTACGAGGTGGATTGGGTATTTGACCACACCACCGTCGGCATAGAGGCAAGATGAGCGCATGTTACGTCGAATAATTTCTAGAGAACATGTAGCCTGACCTATATCATGTTGGTTTCGACGATAAATATCTAGCTAAGGCCATTTCTAACTGACCCCTTATAATCGATTAGTGGAGTAAAAGTTCTATTTTACTTCACTAACCGGCACCTAGCCGATCCCTTATCCGCCATAAGGGAGTAAATTTTTTTACTCCGTCCCCAAACTTCTTCCTAAACATACTTCAAAGTTCGACAGCTGAGTAAAAAGCTTCGCCTCTTTCTCGTGTCGCCCCCGACCCTGCTTCTTCGTCGGCATGCCTCCCAGCGACCGACCGCCGGCCCCGTCGCTAGCCCGTTGCCTCTCTTGCCCCCCACCTTCCTTCTGCCCGACGTCGAGCCCATTCGCCCCCCGTCGCCGTCGCTAGAATCAAGGTGAAATGCCACCGCCGTCGCCATTGTTGATTCGCCAAATAGCTTCGTTTCTTCTTATTTTTCTGTAGGCCGCCGCATCTCACCTAGCTTTCCCACCGCTGCAGGTCACTCTCTCTTGTCGCCGCCGGCCTATTTGGTCTCAACGTCATCGGTGATGACCCACAATTATAGGGGATCAATCGTAGTCCTTTCGATAAGTAATAGTTTCGAACTCAACGAGGAGCAAAAGGAAATGACAAGCAGTTTTCAGCAAGGTATTCTCTGCAAGTGTTGTAAGTAACAGTGATAGATAGTTTTGTAGCAAGATAATTCGTAACAAGTGACAAGTAACAATAGTAGCAAGTGTGCAGCAAGGTAGCCCAATCCTTTTTTATAGCAAAGGACATGTCTGGAAGTTCTTTTATATGAAGCAAAGTGCTCTCGAGGACACATGGGAATTTCCGTCTAGTCACGTTCATCATGTTGAGTTGATTCGCATTCGTTACTTTGATAATTTGATATGTGGGTGGACCGGTGCTTAGGTGTTATTCTTACTTGATCTAACAACCTACTTATGATTACCCCCTCTCGCAAGCATCCGCAATTACGAAAGAAGAACTAAGATAAATCTAAACATACCATGAAACATATGGATCCAAATCAGCCCCTTATAGAATAACGCATAAACTAGGGTTTAAGCTTCTGTCACTCTCACAACCCATCATCTACTTATTACTCCACAATGCCTTCCCTTAGGCCCAAAGTATGGTGAAGTGTCATGTAGTCGACGTTCACATGACACCACTAAAGGAAGCAACAACATACATATCATCAAAATATCAAACGAGTACCAACTTCACATGATACTTATAACAAGACTTCCCCCATGTCCTCGAGAACAAAAGTAACTACTCACAAATCATCACCATGTTCAAGATTAGAGGTTTAATGAATATGATAAAGGATCTGAACATATTATCTTCCATCAAGTAAACCAACAAGCATCAACTATAAGATGTAATCAACACTACTAGCAACCCCCAGGTACCATTCTGAGGTTTTGAGACAAAAATTGAATACAAGAGATGAAGTAGGGTTTGAGATGAGATGGTGCTAGTGAAGATGTTGATCAAGATTGGTCCACCCACGAAGGAGGAAGCGTTGGTGATGACGATGGCTTCGATTTCCCCCTCCGAGAGGGAAGTTTCCTCGGCAGAATCTCTCTACCGAAGAGCAAAAGGGCTCCTGCCTAGGTTTCTGCCTCGAGACGGTGGCGCCACTCCGAAAGTATCATCTTTATTTTTTCTAGGTCAAAACCCTTCATATAGCAGAAGAGGGGGTCTGGAGCCTGCCTGTGGGCCTACCAAGCCATCAGGGCGCGCTCATGGTGGGTGTTCGCGCCCTGTTGGCTTGGGAGCCACATGTGCCCCCCTCTGGTGTTTCTTCGCTTCAGAAATTCAGATATATTCCACAAAAAATCCTCATGAAGTTTCAAGTCATTTGGAGTCCATAAAATTTCCTGTTTTTTTCAAGGCTTTCAGGTCCAGAATTCCAGTTTCCGGCAATTTCCCTCTTTGTGTTGGATCATGCAAATTAAGAGAGAAAAGGCATTAGAACTGTATCATAGAATGGAATAATGACCAAGAATAATATAAATATTAATAAGAAATCATGATGCAAAATGGACGTATCAACTCCCCCAAGCTTAGACCTCGCTTGTCCTCAAGCGAAAGCCAAACTCGATAATAATGACCACATAATTAGATAGAGAGGTTTCGATAAAAACAAAATACGGACATGCGAGCATCATGAATATTATCATAGCAACAAGCTTTCATCATATAACTTCTCATAAACAAGTAACAATCTATGCAAAAATATTAAAGTATGGAGCATAAACTTTATTGACAACCAACAAAATATGTTCTTAGTCAAGAGACAATCACAATTCATCATATTTCAGAGAAGAGTCTATGTGAGAGCTTTCATTTTAGAAAGTTCACATACTCAACTATCATTTAGTCTTCTATGATTGCTGGCGCTCAATGCATATTTTTGGAGCAAACGTTTCCGTCAGACACATAGGAAGATAGGAGCTTAATTATCTTCGCCACCCAACTTATTTACCTCAAGGATAATGTCAACAATAATGACACATGATCATCTACATCCAACTGGATATATATGCCTGGATCTTTCCCCAACACATGATGCTTGCCACTAAAGAGTTAATAAGATGAAATACGGATGAGCATTATTAACTCTTGCATAAAAGTAAATATAGAAAACTAAAAGATAGGCCCTTCGCAGAGGGAAGCAGAGGTTGTCATGCGCTTTTTATTTTTGGATGTGCAAACTCTTAACGGAAAGGAACGCCACTTTATATTGCCCCTTGTGATAGTAACCTTTATTATGCAGTTCGTCAATTTTATTTCTTTGCCATCACAAGATCGTACAAAGTTTATTTTCCCTTATAATAAAGGTTTTTTTTACATCGGTGCCCTTGGTTCCTTAGTTGTACTCATTCATCCCCACGCTCTTAACTTTTGCTCACTTTTCCCCACTCCCTTGTCCGAAACCCTCAGAAATGGTCACAGCGGAGGATGTCGTCGGGTCAATGGTTTGACCGTTAATCCTGACGAGTGGGGCCGTGTCGGAACGGCTCCTCCTTTGCCCATTCTGATGCGTGGGGCCGCATTGAGACACGTCGGATGGGCTTGTCTGAACATCAAGTTCGAGCCCTACAGCACCGCGTTGCTCCGCCCCCTCTGCCGCCGTGCTCCGCCCCCTCCGCCGCCGTCGTGCCCTCCAACCTCTAACCCCATTCCGCCTCCGCCGCCGTCATGCCCTCCGCCAGATATACACCCACATCCCCATCTGGATCAAGCAGCGATGTCGGGGGAGCAGACTCTCAAGCCCGTGGACCGTGGAGAGGATTGGGTGGAATCGGCGGCGGATAATTCATGGATTACACCTGGGTAAGCGTCGTTTTCCCCCCTAACTGATTTGCTGATTCGTAAATTCGGCCCTTTTTGACCGCTAGTCGCTTGAATTGTTCAAATTTTGCTGAATTGTTCCCGGCCTAACAGCACCCATTATTTGAATCGAATAGGATTGATCTTGCGCTTGCTTTCCGGCTATCGGTTAGGATGGAAGTTAGTGTGCTGCGTGGTAGAAAACCGCAATTGCTTACTGGATTTTACTATCCGAAGGTGGTAGAAACCAGTATGACGTTCAAAGATTTGCTCGCGGCGCTCCGAAATTCTTCATATGGATGGAGCCCTGCCGATGCTGTTGAACTGACATATTTCAGCAGTACCGAGCAAAAATTTATACCACTAACTTGCGATGAGCATCTGGGATTGCTCTTTTCTTTGAATGCTGAAAGCCGCTTCGGTAAAATCCATATCGAGGTGCTTCAGCCACGCAATGATCGTGGGAAGGGGAAGAGTGTTCAGGAATCGTCTGCCTCTGCTAACGGAGAGCGCCCCAGCACTCCTTGTAGGTCGAAACCAAGCAGAGCCAGTGGTTTTGAAAGTCACAATATATCTGCTGCCGTTTCTTGTGCCGTTTCTCTTGTCGCTGCCGCACCCGATGTAGTACAGGATGGAGAGCCAGACGAAGAGGTGCCTCAACATGATGACGAGGATGAGAATATGTTCCGTGACCTTGTAGATATTGCCAGTAAACAAGCAATGGAAGGTGAATTTCATGAGCAACCTATCAACCGTGCTAGATTTGATGACACTGACGATGAAGAGAGGGAGGAGAACATCGACAACTTAGTTGTAGATGAATATGATGGTGAGGACATGCCAACAATTGAGTGGAACAGGGAAGATCCTCAGCTTGGTGTGGGCACCATAATCCAGTCGATGGTGGACTGCCGTAATGCAGTGACCACATACAACATTCTCACACAAAATACATATGTGATTGAAAGGAGTGAGCCATCAAGGTTCACTGTTCGTTGCCCATATGATAGGTGTAGATGGAGGTTGCATGCATCACATATGTTGAGGAGCAACTTCATTCAGGTTTGTGTATTTCAGTATATACAGATTCTATGTTCAGATCATTGTGTAATGTTTTTAGATCATATTTTTTTCAGATAAAAAGGAACCCACACCAGCACACTTGTCCACTTGGAGGGGGAGGGGGGAAGGCTAAAACAAAGCTAGCAAAGAGTAGATGGGTGGCAGATGCAATTTTGGATTGGTTGAGAGACAAACCAACACTTGGTCCAACAGAACTCCAAGGGAATCTATTTGATAAGTACAAGATTGTTGTACCTTACATGAAGATTTTTTATGGTAAGGAAATAGCTCTTGACAAGATTAATGGTCCTTGGAATGAGAGCTTTCAGTTGCTCTACACATTTAAAGCTGAAGTGGAAGCTGCTAGTCTAGGGAGTGTTGTAGAGATTGAGAAGCATACAGTTCCATACAAAATAAAAGGGAAGTCATTTGAGAAGGAGTGCTTTTGTTTGTTTCAAGGCTTGTTGGCGGGGGTTTCTGGATGGTTGCAGGCCCTATTTGGCTATTGATGCAACTGCTTTGAATGGAAGGTGGAGAGGCCAACTGGTGACAGCTTCTGCAGTTGATGGAGACAACTGGCTATTCCCAGTTGCATTTGGTGTGGTGGAGGCAGAGTCCGAGGAAAGTTGGGTCTGGTTTCTGCAGCATTTGCTCAACCTTATAGGTACACCCCCAGGTTTAGCTATACACACAGATGCTTGCAAGGGTTTGGAGAGTGCAGTGGAAATTGTATTCCCTGGAGTGGATCATAGGGAATGTATGCGACACCTAGCGCAGAATTTCAGAAGCAAATTCAAAGGTAAAGTTTATGATGAGAACTTATGGCCAGCATCATACACATGCAGTGAGAGGAAGCATGAGCATCATTTGAGAGTGTTGTATGCTCACAATCCTCTGGTGAAGGAGTACCTAGATGCACATCATGGAAAGTTGTGGTCAAGAAGCAAATTCAATACAATATGCAAAGTGGACTATGTGACCAGCAACCTGGCAGAGTGTTTCAATTCAAAGATTATGTCATTGAAATGGCTTCTGATATGGAAAATATTTGATAAGATTCGGCAGATGATCATGATAAAGATGGCTCTTCGCAAAAGAATCGCAGAAACAGAATATGTTGGCCATCTCATGCTCCCATCTCTTATTAAGGCATTGCATGCCAAGGCAAGAGGATTGAGCAGAATGAAATGCATTCGAGCGCAACACACGAGGCTGAGGTAACATATACTGACAGTAAAAACAGGGAATGGAGGTATCCAGTTAACCTAGCAACTAGGGAATGCAGTTGTAGGCAATGGCAGCTCCGTGGGAAGCCATGCATACATGCCCTACATCTGATGACTGTTATCGGTGGTGAAGATGGTGAAGTTGATCAGTACATCTCTGAATATTTTTCTGTTGCCAGATTCAGGGCTGCTTATGCTTCCAATGTGTCTGCACTCTTGGGAAAAGACCAATGGAACATAGTAGATCCAGGGTTCAAACTACATTATCCTGTACTGACTAGGCCACCAGGAAGACCAAGGAAGAACAGGTACAGAAGAGGTGAAGAGGGTCGTGTAAAAAGACAGCGTAAGTGCAAAAAATGTGGAACCCTAGGGCACATTGCTAGGAAATGTACCAATCCAGTGGATGCTTCATTCGGAGAAGAGGAACAATGGGCAGCAACAAATGCAGAGGATAATGCAGCATTAGAGCAGATTACAGCTAATGCAGGGGAGGATGCAGCATTAGAGCAGATTGCAGCTAATGCAGGGGAGGATGAAGCATTAGAGCAGATTGCAGCTAATCCAGAGGAGGATGAAGCAATAGAGCAGATTGCAGCTAATCCAGAGGATAATGCAGCATTAGAGGAGAATGAAGCAACTAAATTAGCACTGCCGGCAGCTTGGTATGTGTGCAACAACCATCCCTTTTTGTGCATTTCTTCTGTTTTTTATAGATGGCTTATACTCTTTTTTCTGTTTGATCTAGCTCTAGGGAAATTAAAGGAAAATGAGAGAAAAGGCCGAGAGAGAATGAAACTTCGGTTCAGTCATCATCTCGACAGTAACCAACCGAAGTGAAGACCAAAAGGAAGAAGAAATGGGTGGATATCCCAGCTAGGGAAACCAGGATCAAGTCTGTTATACCGTCTAGGAACACAAGGAGCAAGGCAAAGATGTGAACTTTGAACGTTGAATGCGAGTTGTAAACTTTGAACTTTTAGGCTTTGTAATAATTCAAAATTTGGTCCCTTAAATTTGAATTTGAACTAACCTTTCAATTTTAAGGATTTGTAATAATTCGAAATTGAAGACAACATTTGAAGTCCATTTGTGATGTGATGTTTGCAAAATTTGAATTATTGTTGATGATGATGATGATGATGATGTCGGCAAATTTTGAATTATTACACGTGACAAAATTTGAATAATGAAAAAATAAGTCCAGATCCTTCTTATTGACACTAAGATGAAGCTTTGGTGATTTTCTTGATTTTTTTAAAAAATTCGCAAACCTAAACCCACTATCACTCTCTTCTCGAACTTTATACAACCTCGTACATGATAGCTCATTTTTGTGAAGGAGTTTTCATGAAAATGTTCATAAACCAATGTTATTATTGTTTGTCATAACCATGTCACATACAACGGCATTGTGCGCAGGTCTTCCATTTTTTTGATTTTTTTTGAATTAGTTATGCTCATTTCAACTTGGAAATGGTAGCTCACCTCAAAAAAAGATTTATCATAAAAATGGCCCTAAACCAAGTTTATATTTTTAATGGTAAATATGTCTTATAAAACGACGATCCGCGAAGGTTTCATATTTTTTTGATTTTTTTGATATAGTTAAGGTCATTTGAAAAGTTGGTCAAACCTAAAATAACCCCGCTGACCGGCTCAAAACCCCGCAGCATCTCTCCAAACCCTAGCATCGAAATGCAGCCGTCCGATCATACGCTAGCGCCAAGCGTCAGCCCTCAGATATGGCCTTCTAGAAGGAATTCCGAGGGTAGGCTGCGCGCCGCTGGATCACATGGACTGCTCCGCATCGTTGGATCGTTGGGCGATCCGCGAGACGGCGAGAGGTTGGTTCTGCTCGCCCACCAATGCGGCATTGCCTCCCCTTTCCTCTGCTTCTTCTTCTGCAGCGACGATAGGAGCCCCTCGTCTGCTTCGTCTTCCCCGACGACGAGATATGTCGAGCTCCACCTCAGCCTCCCGCCCCGCATGGACCTAGTATGGTCAACTGCCCATGCAGCCATGTCCTGACTGCCCACGCACCGCGCCACTGAAACGGTTGACTTCGAAGGAGGACAGGAACGGCAACTTTGGGCGCGAGTTCGTGAAATGCGAGAGCAAGCCATAGGGGCAGGTTAGATCTCATGATTTTCCTCTTTGCTTTTAATTCTTTTTCGTTGGATCTGGGATTTAGGGCTCATGATTTCATTTCAGATCATGAACAAGTGCACACATTTTGAATGGTTGGATGACTATGTTCTAAGGCTTCAAGGGGAGGGTTTGATTCAATTCAATGGGGCCGCAACCCGGGAGCTCAATCTGCCGTTAGCCGTGCGGAATTTGGTCTCTGAAAGTGATGCTCCGAGACTTGGGGATGCGGATCTGAAGGGAGAATTAAAGAAGATGAACAAGAACTTGAGGCAGATGATTCAATTGAACAACCAGGCGAATCTGATAGCTTTAGGATTTTATTTTTGTATAGTTGCCCTAGGATTTGCTTACTTGCTGGTCATCACTCGTTAGAGATGTTATTATTGTGGTGTAAGCTTAATTTGTGGATCATGTGCTCTCTGGGTTGCTAAAACTATGTCACTGTCTCCAGCTCTGGTTGGGCCGTCGCATGGCGTTGGATGTCGAAGGCCCAAAGAAAAAAGAGGCCTACAAAATAGTGCACGCGCTGGCTCTGTTTTTTTGGCTTACTGATTTGATTCGTGCGTGCACGCGCTTTCTTCTCGTCCGCCTCGGGGACGCGTGGCGGCCTTCCAACTACACCCACAGCCCGAAGTAAATGCGCACGCGCGGCGGGCCCCGGTAGTCAGCCACCCATGTTCGGGTCGTCGTTCTTCTTTGAGTGGAAACCGTGGACAGTACTCCGTCCAGGTGCATAGCCTAGGCGTGTATGGTATGGATTGGACTGAAAACATTAATTAGCATGTGTTTTTACGTGCACTTAATGAACTATTTTGTGACAATGCACTACCGGTTGCCGTTTGCATGCACAGGTTGTATGCAAACGACTGGACAGAGGGAGTAGCTTCCACCCTTCCAAAGCCCAGCCTGCAGTTGTCCCCTCCACCCCCGGCAGGATCTACAAACCTAGACCGCCGGCGACAGTTCAAAAAAATTAGCTTTTTTTATTCTTCTTTTCAACATCAACATGGCTCATTTTTATCATTTTTTACACTTCAACTAGCCCATTAGCCGCGCGTGCCAAAAGGTTTTATGCGTTGATACGGTGATGTTTTGAGGTTTTATCATTTTTGAAGAAGAGGACTCCTCTTCTTGATGTTTTGATACGGTGAGGGAACAGGTTCTATGCGTTGTTTGAAGCCAAGGTCTAAATATCACCGAATGGGCTACAAAATAACAAGGAAAACTAGCAAGCATAACATAGATAGATAGTTCTTCATTTAGGGTAGCAAGCATAACATAGATAGATAGTTCTTACATAAAACATTATATAACACGACATGCATAAAATAACATAGAAATAAAGCCCTAGGGTCTAACACCCTAGGGCAAGACAAGCTTCTCCGCGCCTCCTCTTCGCTGCTCCGCGCCTCCTCTTCACTCCTCCGCCTCCCTGCCGTTCTCGCCTCGGAGGTAGGGGAGGCTGTGGATGACGTTGTGGTTGGAGAAGATCATATCCACATCCGTGAAGATGTTGTAGGTTGTGAATGCGATGAGCTCGCACCCACACCAAAACACCTTCCCAAGCAGGTGGAACGCATCGAACCTGTTGTTGAAGGTGGTGATGAGCCCTGACGGCGGAGAGCTGGAGTTTGGACGCAGTTCCTCCAGTCGGAACATGACCGGCGAGCCCGCCGGGAGGTGGGCGAAGCCCGCACGGAGGAACCAGTGGGCCAAATCCCAGCCAGTCCTCAAGCGTGAGATCGTCCACACGCGAAGCATCTTCTCGACGACGACGCCGGCGGGGTACCGCGCCTCCGGCCTAACTGGTGGCATCTGGAAGGTGGGGCCGTAGTACTGCATCTTCACCTAGCTTGGAGAGTGCTCTGGATTGGGGTGAAGAAGAGAAGGGGAGCGGCGCAAATGGATGTGTGGAGAATAGGTGGAGGGGTGGACGGTTTAAATAAGGGCATCAGCCGCATGTTTGCTACGTTCAAACGCCGCACGTCGATCGGTATGCCCTAGACTTTAATTGCCACGCTGAATTGATGCTGCCGGAGGTCAAAGGCTGAGACGGTGTGAACTGTGAACTATGAACTGTGAATCGAACGAGGAGGCGCGTGCGAGAAGGGACGAACCGGCAGCAGCGACAGACTTTGCGTCCGTGGCGGCTCACAGGAAGGCTGCGTCCGTGGCGGCCTGCATCGGCGCATGCAGGCAGGCTGGCTGGATCATGTCGCGCATGCATAGCAGGCTTATCGTGGTGGCGTGCATCAGCGCTTGCACGCGGGCGTTTAATGCAACGGCCCAAACGAAACCATGGCCCAACGATCCAACCAGCGCCACCGTCCAATGCGACCCCACTTGGCAGGTCCAACGGGCGACACAGTCCAGCGCGGCCCCACACGTCAGAATGGTCAAAGGAGGGTGACACACTCCAACGCGGCCCCACTTGGCAGGTCCAACGGGTGACACAGTCCAACGCGGCCCCACACGCCAGAGTTAACGGTCAAACCATTGACCCGACGGCATCCCCCCGTGTGACCATTTCTGAGGGTTTCGGACTAAGGAATGGGGAAAAGTGAGCAAAAGTTAAGAGCGTGGGGATGAATGAGTACAACTAAGGAACCAGGGGCACAAGAATAGAAATCGCTATAATAAAAGATCATACATATTTAGGAGCAATTTTGATTGCTTTATGCACTAATGGCAACTTACTGGAGGGATCTTATTCAATCCGTAGGTAGATATGGTGGGCTCTTGATACGTCTCCAACGTATCGATAATTTATAAAGTATTCATGCCATATTCACCTATGTTAGCAATACATTTATATGGTTTTGATGCACTTTATATGATTTATTTAGAACTAACCTGGACTGACGCTGTTTTCAGCAGAACTACCGTGGTGTTGTTTTTGTGCAGAAAATGAAAGTTCTCGGAATCGCTCGAAACTTTTTGATGAATTTTTTTGGAACAAAAGAGGCACTAGACACTTCGTGGGAGGGCTAGAAGAGCCACGAGGTGGGCACAACCCACCAGGGCGCGCTAGCCCCCCCGGCGTGCCCTGGTGTATCGTGCCCTCCTCATGGCCCAACTTCGCGTGAAACCGACGCCCAAAAATCCTATATATTGAGAAACCTCCGGAAATAACCCTAGACTCTCCGCTCCGCCGCCGCAACTCTCTGTATTGACGAAAAACCAATCTGGAGACGTTCCAGTACCCTGCCGGAGAGGGGAATCCATCTCTGGTGGCCATCTTCATCATCCCGGCGGAGGCCGTGACGAAGAGGGAGTAGTCCACCCTCGGGGCCAAGGGTATGTACCAGTAGGTATGTGTTGAATCTCTCTCTCTCTCTCTCTCGTGTTCTTGAGATGTCACGATCTTGATGTATCACGGGCTTTGTTAATATAGTCGGATCACATGGTGTGTTTCCCTCTCTATCTTGTTGTCATGAATTGAGTTTTCCCTTTGAGATCTCATTATGTTGGATTGAATATTGGATTTGAGAACACTTGATATATGTATTGCATGCGGATACCTGTAGTGACAATGGGGTGTTCTATTGATTCACTTGATATATGTTTTGGTACTCAACTTGCGGATTCCCGAGGTGACATTGGGGTAATCTATGCAGAGGGGTTGATACATGCTCTTGTCCTACTTTCTCCGGTAGAAATATTGGGGCACTCTTTGAGGTTCTTTGTGTTGGATTGGGTATTATGAATCTGAAATTGTTTGATGCGTATCATATAATTAACTCATGGATACTTGTGGTGACATTGGAGTATCTAGGTGACATTAGAGTTGGTTGATGCGTATCATATGGTGTTATTCTAGTACGAACTCTTAGATAGATCAAACGGAAAGGATAACTTGATGTTATCTTAGTACGAACTCTTGAATAGATCGATCGGAAAGGATAACTTTAAGGTGGTTTCGTACCCTACAAACAATTTCTTCTTATGTTCTCCGCTAGATAAGAACTTTGGAGTGATTCTTCGTTGCACGCTGAGGGATGGTTATGTGATCCAATTATACTAGCATTGTTGAGAGATTGCACTAGCGAAAGTACGGACCCTAGGCCTTGTTTTCAAGCATTGCAATACCGTTTGTGCTTACTTTTGTTACTTGCTACCTTACTGTTTTTATATTTTCAGATTACCAAAACCTATATCTACTATCCATATTACACTTGTATCACCATCTCTTCACCGAACTAGTGCACCTATACAATTTTCCATTGTATTGGATGTGTTGGGGACACAAGAGATTTCTTGTATTTGATTGCAGGGTTGTTTGAGAGAGACCATCTTCATCCTACACCTCCCGCGGATTGATAAACCTTAGGTCATCCACTTGAGGGAAAATTGGTACTGTCCTACAAAACTCAGCGCTTGGAGGCCCAACAAAGTCTACAAGAATAAAGTTGTGTAGTAGACATCAAGCTCTTTTCTGGCGCCGTTGCCGGGGAGGTGAGTGCTTGAAGGTATATCTTTTGATCTTGCAATTAAATCTTTTAGTTTCTTGTTTTATCACTAGTTTGGTTTTATAAAAGAAAACTACCAAAAAATGGAGTTTAGGTTGCATCATTTGTTTCGTCTTTATAATGTCTTTCGTGAAAATACGGATTCCGAAAATTGTGCTCAATTGGTAGAGGAAGAAATTATGAAAATACACAATGAGAATTCCTTGAATGATGAGCATGATTGCAATATTTTTAGTATGAATTCTCTGAATATCCATGATGCTAATGATATGCAAAGCCACAAGCTTGGGGATGCTATGTTTGATGAAGATGATATTTTTAGTCCCCCAAGTTTTGATGAGCAAATTTATTATGATGATGGCATGCGTCCTATCTATGATGATTATGATGATGGCATGTATGCTATAAAGAGTGATAGTAACCATGAAACTTGTCTTCATGATTTTAATATTGAATGTGGTTATGTCAATCATGTATCTCATGATAGTTATCTTGTTGAGTTTGCTCCCACTATTATGAATGAGAAGAAGTTTGCTTATGTGGAGAGTGATAAAAATTCTATGCTTGTGCATCATGAAAAGAATGCTTTATGTGACAGTTATATTGTTGAATTACTTCATGATGCTACTGAAAATTATGATGAGGGAGGAACATGTGCTTGTAGGAATTGCAATAATATCAAGTTTCCTCCCTATGTGTTCAAAGTTTTGAAGTTGCACTTGTTTTGCCTTGATATGCTAGTTGATTCTTGCTCCCATAAATTGTTTGCTCACAAAATCCCTATGCATAGTAAGTGGGTTAGACTTAAATGTGCTTGTCATGAGATTCATGATGCTCTCTTGCATGTTTCAATTACTATTCCTATGTGAGCATCATTGAAATCATCATGCCTAGCTAAAAGGCATTAAAGAAAAGCGCTTGTTGGGAGACAACCCAACACTTTTCCTTTCTGTTTTTGTGTGTCCACATGATTAAGCTACTGTAGTAATAATGTTTTGTGACTTTTATTTCAATAAAGTGCCAAGTAAAGCCTTTGGGATGACTCACAAGATGAGTAGAATTGATGCTGAACCAAAACAAACTTTTTTGACTCCAGTACAAGAATTTTCATTTTTTACTGGAGCATGATAATGATATGAAAATTGTACACAGTCTTCATATACAAATTCTTCAGGTTTTCCTAATTTTTCAGAATTTGTAGAGACAGGGAAGTATGTCTATACTACAGATCTTAATAGACTGTTCTGTTTTTGCTAGATTCTGTTTTGCATGCATAGTTTGCTTGTTTTAGCGTTCCCATAGCTTATATTCAGTGATATAAATTATGGTAATGATAGAATACAGTAGGTATCATGTGGGAACAATTATGAATCTTGTCTTGACAGTACCTAAGTGAATGATTTATCTTTGTTACACTAACCCTTCTCACAAAGCTCCATTAAGTTTTGTGTGATTGAAGTTTTCAAGTTTTTGGTGAGACACCGATATGAGGAGAATAAGGAGGGACAAGAACATAAGCTTGGGGATGCCCAAGGAACCCCCAAGGTAATATACAAGGAAGACTCAAGCGGCTAAGCTTGGGGATGCCCCGGAAGGCATCCCCTCTTTCGTCTTCAACATTATCGGTATATCTTACTTAGAGCTATATTTTTATTCGTCACATAATATGTGCTTTGCTTGGATTGTCATTATATTTTGTTATTTTAAGTTAGGTGTTATTTATAATCTTGTTTTTCAATAAAAAGTTCCAAGAATTGCCTTAGGATGCTTGCATTGCATGTTTGATTTGTGCTGTGTGAAAACAAAAACTTTTGCTGTAGTGTTTGAATTTTCATATTTTACTGGAACGTGGAAAGTTTCTGAATTTTTTACACAGTGTTTTCATATAAATTATTTAGCATGTCCTAAATTTTGATAATTGTTTGAGTTACATAAGTACACTGGTTTAATAGGTTGCTACAGACTGTTCTGTTTTGACAGATTGCTGTCATAGTTTTGTTATCTACTTATCCTATGGTTTCCATAGCCTATATTGATAGATATAAATTGTGGAAATGATAGTAAACAGTAGGTGATGTTTGAAAATTATTGTGCAACTTGTCTTGGCAGTACAAGAAGTGTGGATTTATTCTTATGTGTACTAACCTATCTCACGAGTTCTTTTCAAGTTTTGTGTGGATGTAGTTTTTGAGAATAGGTGAACCCGGGATATGAGAGGATTGAACGAGATACAAAAGCTCAAGCTTGGGGATGCCCAAGGCACACCAAGTAACTATTTCAAGAAGTCTCAAGCATCTAAGCTTGGGGATGCTACGCATCCCACCTCTCTTCATCAACAATTATCGGTTAGCCTATGTTGAGCCTAAGTTTTTATTTGTCCACATGATATGTGCTATTCTTGGAGTGCTATTTTTCTTTTGCTCGCTGTTTGAATAAAATACTCAGATCTGAAAATCTTAATTGAGAGAGAGTCCTCACATAGCTACCCATTTACGTAACTACTCATTGATCTTCACTTATATCTTTTGAAGAGTAGTTTGTTGTTTACTCTTGAGCTTCACTTATATCCTATGAGTAAATTGTGAATGAATGAAATATCATAAATCTGAAATTATCAATGTGCTATATTCTTAGTAGCAAGTTCACATTTGTTTTAGAAAGTAAAATCTATTAAAGTTTAACAATCACAATATTGTTCATACAAGCAATTCATGAATGATTACTATAAGAAAGAGAACTTTCACATACAAATATATTATGTTGGACATCTTCTATGATTGTGAATACCCATTAATTATTTTCAAACTTGAGCAAATTAGTTGAAGTTGGACAAGGAAGACAACGTAATGAGTTATGGTTGTGTATATTTGCATAGAAGTTATATTGTTATGGATCCTCCAACATGTGGTGCTTGTTTAGAACCTTTTGCTAGCCAACACTTCGTACTAAGTAGAGATACTACTTGTGCATCCAAATCCTTGAGCCAAGTTTCTTCCATGAGAGTCCACTATATCTACCTATATGCGGAATTACCCTGCCGTTCCAAGAAATTTGCATGTGCCACCTCTAAAATTTCAAATGAGCATCTGTTATGTGTGCCTGGACCGCTCATGGAGCGACAGGGGCCGGTCAGTATCTTCCATGTTAAGCGGGTTATTCTCATGATGAGTGTGTATTCACTCGTCCTTGCACGAGAGGGGCGGTAATAGGGATTTCCAGTCCCGAAATAAAAAAATGCAAATAATTAAACAAAACTCCCCCAGGAATGTTGTTGGTATGGACGGTACCCGTGGATTCGGCTAGCCGTGGAGTGTGTTTGTTGGTGGAGGGGGAGTAAACCTTTAATTTTACCGCTTGGGAACCGCCGCTAATGTGTTTAACATGGAAGATATTGATAACTCTTGGTCGTAACGTTGACAGGAAGGGTGCACCTCCCAAAATTATATTTATCTCTGATTTAAGCTTTGAGCTCTGGCACCTTTGCAAATCCCTGCTTCCCTCTGCGAAGGGACAATCTATTTACTTTCATGTTATTTACTATTCATGTTGAGTCAACTTCTTATTCCAATCTCAATCTATTAGTTGGCAAGCATCATGTGGTGGGGAAAGATCCAAACACATATGGCCAGTCGAATATATTTGATCATGACTTATTATTGTTGACAATTATCTCTATGATAAATGAGTTGGGAGGCGAAACATTAAGCCCCTATCTTTCTCTGTGTTCGATGGATGCCATTTGTTCTAAGAATATGCTTTGAGTACTAGAAATCATAGAAGGCTATATGATGATTGAGTATGTGGAGCTCTTACTTAGACTTTGTTGAGAATAAGTTGAATTGCAATTGTTTGGTGACTAAGAACATAGGTTGTTAAGGTTCAAGAGAATTCATTGTTTGAACCATATCATGTGAATTGGTTGCTACTCTATCATGATGATTTTTATGAGAAAAAGTTGCTGGTTATGATGCTAGAAAATTGAGTGAAATTATCAATGATCAAACTTATATATTATGCTAGAATTCACACTTCATAAATTTGTTCTTTTATCATTTACCTACTCGAGGACGAGCAGGAATTAAGCTTGGGGATGCTGATACGTCTCCAACGTATCGATAATTTATGAAGTATTCATGCCATATTCACCTATGTTTACAATAATTTTATATGGTTTTGATGCACTTTATATGATTTATTTAGAACTAACCTCGACTGACGCTGTTTTCAGCAGAACTACCGTGGTGTTGTTTTTGTGCAGAAAATGAAAGTTCTAGGAATCGCCCGAAACTTTTTGACGATTTTTTTGGAAGAAAAGAGGCACTAGACGCTTTGTGAGAGGGACAGAAGAGCCATGATGTGGGCACAACCCACCAGGGCGCGCCAGGCCCCCCCGGGGCGCCCTGGTGTATCGTGCCCTCCTCGTGGCCTAACTTCGCGTGAAACCGACGCCCAAAAATCCTATATATTGAGAAACCTCCGAAATAACCCTAGACTCTCCGCTCCACCGCCGCAACTCTCTGTATCGACGAAAAACCAATCTGGAGACGTTCCAGTACCCTGCCGGAGAGGGGAATTCATCTCTGGTGGCCATCTTCATCATCCCGACGGAGGCCGTGACGAAGAGGGAGTAGTCCACCCTCGGGGCCGAGGGTATGTACCAGTAGGTATGTGTTCAATATCTCTCTCTCTCTCTCTCTCTCTCGTGTTCTTGAGATGTCACGATCTTGATCTATCACGGGCTTTGTTAATATAGTCGGATCACATGGTGTGTTTCCCTCTCTATCTTGTTGTGATGAATTGAGTTTTCCCTTTGAGATCTCGTTATGTTGGATTGAATATTGGATTTGAGAACACTTGATATATGTCTTGCATGCGGATACCCGTAGTGACAATGGGGTGTTCTATTGATTCACTTGATATATGTTTTGGTACTTGAATTGCGGATTCCCGAGGTGACATTGGGGTAATCTATGCATAGGGGTTTATACACGTTCTTGTCCTACTTTCTCCGGTAGAAATCTTGGGGCACTCTTTGAGGTTCTTTGTGTTGGATTGAGTATTATGAATCTGAAATTGTTTGATGCGTATCGTATAATTAACTCATGGATACTTGTGGTGGCATTGGAGTATCTAGGTGACATTAGAGTTGGTTGATGCATATCATATGGTGTTATTCTAGCACGAACTCTTAGATAGATCGAACGGAAAGGATAACTTGATGTTATCTTAGTACGAACTCTTGAATAGATCGATCGGAAAGGATAACTTTAAGGTGGTTTCGTACCCTACAAACAATTTCTTCTTATGTTCTCCGCTAGATAAGAACTTTGGAGTGATTCTTCGTTGCACGTTGAGGGATGGTTATGTGATCCAATTATATTACCATTGTTGAGAGATTGCACTAGCGAAAGTACGAACCCTAGGCCTTGTTTTCAAGCATTGCAATACCATTTGTGCTCACTTTTGTTACTTGCTACCTTGCTGTTTTTATGTTTTCAGATTACAAAAATCTATATCTACCATCCATATTACACTTGTATCACCATCTCTTCACCGAACTAGTGCACCTATACAATTTTCCATTGTATTGGGTGTGTTGGGGACACAAGAGATTTCTTGTATTTGATTGCAGGGTTGTTTGAGAGAGACCATCTTCATCCTACACCTCCCGTGCATTGATAAACCTTAGGTCATCCACTTGAGGGAAAATTGCTACTGTCCTACAAAACTCTGCGCTTGGAGGCCCAACAAAGTCTACAAGAATAAAGTTGTGTAGTAGACATCAGCTCTCACGGCAAGAAACTAGGTTTAACGGTTATGGATGCACAAGTAGTATCTCTACTTAGTGCGAATTTTGGGCTATCAAAAGATACTAGACAAGCACCACATGTTAGAGGATTCATGACAATGTAATTTCTATGTGAATATAAACAAACATAACACATTACGTTGTATTCCTTGTCCAAAATCAACTATTCGATCATGTAGAAAATATTTGATGGGGGCTCACTATCATGAAAGATGTCCAAGATAGTATATTTGTATGCGAATCTCCTCTCCTCTTTCATACTTTTGCATGGATTGTATCAATGACTAACACTATGTTTGTTAACTCCCAACAACTTTTATCAAGCACACTTCTTTTTATGTGAAGTCATTACTCCCCATGGTATTAGCATATGATCTTTTTATTTCTTTTATTTCATTGATATGATTGACGCATGAGAGTAAAGTAGCAAACTCAAATTAATCTTTATTATATAACTCTCACACTCGGTTACAGGGATAGATAGATCACAAAGCAAACACTCTAAACAAACCAATACCAAACTTTTATTCCTCTAGATCACGAAATAGCTAAGGATCGAACTAAGATAGATGATAATGGTAAAAGTAATGGTGATACGATGCTGAGTCACCTCCCCCAAGCTTGGAACAAGCTAGAGGTGGTGCCCATACCCATGTACTCAAGTGTCCTTCTTGGGTGATGGTGGTGATGAAGTAGTAGGCTTGTCCTCCACAATTGATAGCAGGGCAGCTTTTAGCTCTCTCATCTCATGAAGCAACTTCTGAATCATTGCGGTGTTCTTTTGCACCTCCACCATAAGATGTTTATTCTCTGGCCACCAAGAGCTTTTCCCTGCATCACTTCCACTTAAACGAGAGATGTCCCAATTGGACGGTATATGCGAGTGAGAAATATTCTCAACCCCATAGTTATGAATCTAATTGTGGAAATTATTTGCATGTAACCTGCCGAGGGGTCTCCTCAAAGTGGATTCACCTTGTGGTTCTTGAGCTAGCTGGGCTCTCATTCCCATTGGTGCACAGGGGTTCAGAGAGGTGGAGATGCCTGCTAGTGTGCCACATTCTGAGGCAGGGGGATGCACTTCCATAGAGTCCATAAGTTCCTCCTCCGTGATGACTTCCTTAGTTCCCTCTCGTTCGAGTTCCATATGTAGCAGCCAAGCCTCGTCCTCAATGTTGTTGGAGGAGGACGATGACATAGCTTTCACACCTTAAAAATTCTGTCAAAAAACAACCCGAAACAAGAACAGAGGAAAAACTCGCGATGCGGTGGTCAAAACATATGGGAGGATATATAATGAATTTTTGTAGGCCAGAATATGTGTCCAAGAAGAAAACGGAGTAGGGGAAGCACACGAGGGGCTCCCAAGCCATCAGGGCACGCCGAGGGGGTGGCCGCGCACTGTTGGCTTGGGACTCCCTCGTGGGTCCCCTCGGCGGATCTTTATTTTTGTAATTTTTCTAATATTCCAAAACTGACAAAAATATTTTTTATGGAATTTTTGGAGTCGTTTTACTTACCGTATCACATACCTACTCCTTTTCAGGGTTCTCGAGTGTTCCCGCAGGTCTCTCTTATGTGTTCTGCCGATGTCATTAATTGAATAATATTAGTTTCAACATTAATGGGCAAACCTGAGTTATAATGTTTAATTCTTTGCCCATTAACCACTCTCGGGTTTGTGCCCTCGACATTATTGAACTTAATGGCTCCAGAGTATACCTGACCATGGGATACCCGGCCTTAACGGCCCGACCCGACTTGGCCCAAAAAAGCCCGACCCGACCCGGCCCGATGGTGCCCGCGGACCGGGCCTGGACCTAGATTTGAAGCCCAAAGGCCGGGCCGAGCCAGGCCCGGGCCCACCATATTTACGATTTAAGGAAAAGGCCCGGCCCGGGGCCCGACGGACTTTTATGCTGATGGGTCGGGCTTGGGCCTGATTTCCAAGTCCGACACCCGGGCTCGGGCCTGAGTTTTTTTTGCATCGGGCTTGGTTAGGCCCGGCCAGAAGAATGGCCACGTATACTCCAGAGCAATAAACTTCTTCGACGATATATGGTCCTTCCCATTTGGAGCAAAGTTTTCCTGCAAAAAAATCTGAAACGAGAATTGTACAAAAGAACTAGATCACCAATTTTAAATTCTCGTTTTTGGATTCTTTTGTCATGCCATCTTTTAACTTTTTCCTTGAACAACTTGGGATTTTCATAGGTTTGTGTCCTCCATTCATCTAGAGAGCTAATATCAAACAACCACTTCTCACCGGTAAGTTTGAAATCATTGTTAAGTTCTTTAATTGCCCAATAAGCTTTATGTTCTAACTCAAGAGGTAAATGACATGTTTTTCCATAGACCATTTTATACGGGGACATTCCCATGGGATTTCTATAAGCAGTTCTATAAGCCCATAATGCATCGTCAAGTTTCTTAGACCAATTCTTCCTAGATCTATTAAGAGTCTTTTGCAAGATCAATTTTATTTCTCGATTACTCAATTCAAATTGACCGCTAGACTGAGGATGATAAGGTGATGCAATCCTATGGTTAACATAATATTTACCTAGAAGTTTATGGAAAGCACCATGAATAAAGTGTGAACCACCATCAATCATTAAATATCTAGGGACTCCAAACCTTGGGAAGATAACTTCTTTAAGCATTTTAATAGAAGTGTTGTGATCAGAACTACTAGTTGGAATAGCTTCTACCCACTTAGTAACGTAATCAACAACAACTAAAATATGAGTGTACCCATTAGAGGAAGGAAAAGGTCCCATATAATCAAAACCCAAAACATCAAATGGTTCAATGGCAAGTGAATAATTCATAGGCATTTCCTGACGTCTAATAATGTTACCAATCCTTTGACATTCATCACAACAAAGGATAAACTTACATACATCTTTGAAAAGAGTAGTCCAATAAAAACTAGACTGTAGTACCTTGTGTGCAGTTCTGTCACCAGCGTGGTGCCCTCCGTAGGCCTCGGAATGACACTCGGTAGGATCTATTCCAGTTCATGCTCAGGTACACAATGTCTACTAACACCATCTACTCCCACTTTATATAGATGTGGGTCATACCAAAAGTAATGTCTTAAATCAAAGAAGAACTTTTTATTTTGTTGGTAGGTGAAACTAGGTGGTATATATTTAGCAACAATGTAATTAGCGTAATCTGCATACCAAGGAGTATTACAGGAAGCATTTATAACAGATAATTGCTCATCGAGAAAATTATCATATATAGGCAGTGGGTCATCAAGAACATTTTCCATCCTAGACAAGTTATCTGCTACAGGATTCTCAGCTCTCTTTCTATCAACAATATGCAAATCAAACTCTTGAAGTAAAAGCACCCACCTAATTAGTCTAGGCTTAGCATCTTATCCATCAGATATTTGATAGCATCATGATCAGCGTGAATAGTGACTTTGGAATCAACAATTTAAGGTCTAAACTTATCACATGCAAGCACAACAGCTAAATATTCCTTCTCACTAGTGGCATAATTTCTTTGAGCACTATCTAGAGTCTTACTAGCATAATGAATAACATTCAATTTCTTGTCTACTCTTTGCCCTAGAACAACACCTCAGCATAATCACTAGCATCACACATAATTTAAAATGGCAAGTTCCAATCAGGTGGTTGAACAATATGTGCAAAAATCAATGCTTTCTTAAGTATTTCAAAGGCTTCTACACAATCAGCATAAAAAATAAACTGGATATCTTTTTGACGAAGATTAGTTAACAGCCTAGAAATCTTTGAGAAGTCTTTAATGAAACGCCTATAAAAACCAGCATGACCAAGGAAGCTTCATATACCTTTAACATCTTTAGGACATGGCATTTTCTCTATTGCATCAACTTTAGCTTTGTCTACTTCGATACCTCGTTTAGAAATTTTATGCCCAATTACTATACCTTCATTCGCCATAAAGTGGCACTTCTCCCAACTCAAGACAAGATTAGGTTCTTCACATCTCTGCAAAACTCGATCAAGGTTGCTTAAGCAATCATCAAAAGAAGTCCTGTAAACAGAAAAATCATCCATGAATTCCTCAACAATCTTTTCACAAAAATCAGAGAATATAGCAGTCATACATCTTTGAAAGGTAGCGGGTGCATTACATAAACCCAAAGGCATACATCTATAAGCATAAGTTCCAAACGGACATGTGAAAGTAGTTTTCTCTTGATCTTATTTTGACACAAGTATTTGAGAAAAACAAGAATATCCATCAAGGAAACAAAAGTGTGTATGCTTAGATAATCTTTCCAACATTTGATCAATAAAAGGCAAGGGGTAATGATCTTTTTTAGTGGCTTTGTTTAATTTCCTGAAATCATTTACCGTCCTATAACCAGTTACAATCCTTTGTGGGAAAAGTTCATTTTTATCATTATGAACAACAGTTATGCCTCCTTTCTTAGGAACACAATGAACATGACTTACCCATCTACTATCAGCTATGGGATAGATTATACCTGCCTCCAGAAGCTTTAATATTTCAGTTCTTACCACTTCCTTCATTTTAGGATTCAGGCGGCGTTGATGATCAATGACAGGTTTAGCCTCTGGTTCCATATTAATCTTATGCTGACATAGAGTGGGACTAATGCCCTTAAGATCATAAAGAGTATATCCAATAGAACCTCGGTGCTTCCTCGAAGTTTTAAGTAATCTCTTTTTTTCATGCTCTAAAAGGTTAGCACTAATAATAACATGATATATCTCCTTTTCATCAAGATAAGCATATTTCAGTGTATCAGGTAATTTATTTAACTCAAACATGGGACCTCCCTTAGGTGGGGGAGGATCTCCTAGAATGTCAATAGGTAAATTGTGTTTAAGAATAGGTGTTTGCTTAAAGATTATTTCATCTATTTCATTCATATGCATATAATTTTAATGGTTTAGCAAATATTGCTCTAGCGGATCAGTAGGAGGCATGACAATAGAAGCAAAACCAATAATTTCATCTTTACTAGATAACTCTTTCTCATGTTGTTGTATACCAAACATAGAGAAATTAAATTCATGAGACACATCACCAAAACTTACTTTAACCTTTTGTTTAACACAATCAATTTTAGCATTAACGGTATTCAAGAAGGGTCTACCAAATATAACGGGACAAAAATTATCTTGTAGTGAACCAAGTACTAAGAAATCAGTGGGGTACTTAATTTTTTCACACAAGACTTCAACATCTCTAACAATCCCAAGTGGTGAAATAGTATATGTATTGCATGTTTAATAGTTACATCGATGTCTTCCATCTTAGAGGGTGCTATGTCATTCATAATTTCTTGATATCGGGTAAAAGGAATAGCACTCACACTAGCACCCATGTCGCACAAACCATGATAGCAATGATCTCCAATTTTAACAGAAACAACAGGCATGTCAACAACGGGTTTATTCTTATCTAGCACATCCTGTTCGTTTCTAGCAGGTTTTGTGATTCTAGTATAGCCTCATTGCAGAAGTAAATAACCTACCCATCAATATTATCAACCAAGAGATCTTTAACCATAACAATATTAGGTTCTACACTTATTTGTTCAGAAGGTTTTGGTGTTCTAACATTGCTTTTATTAACCACAGTTGTAGCCTTAGCATGTTCCTTAATCCTAACAGGGAAAGGTGGTTTCTCAATGTAAGTAGTGGGCACAGCTGGATCAACATTATAGATAATAGTTTCTTCTTTAGCAGTAATAGGTTCCTCTAACAACTCTTAAATGGCTGGATGATATTTAAACCACTTCTCCTTAGGGAGATCAATATGAGTAGCAAATGATTCACAGAAAGAAGCTACTATATCTCAGAGTCAAGCCCATATTTATTGCTAAACTTATGAAAGGTACCCGTTTCCATAAAAGATTTAACACAATCAAACTCAAGTTTTATACCTGACTCTTTACCTTCGTCGAGCTCCTAGTCTTCAGAGTTGTGTTTCATTATTTCCAGAAGATCCCATTTGAATTCAATAGTTCTCTTCATGAAGGAACCAGTAGAAGAAGAACCGAGCATTAATTGATCATCATAAGAAAGTCGAGCATAAAAGTTTTGTAGTATTATTTCTCTTGAGAGCTCATGATTGGGGCAAGTGTGCATCATAGATTTAAGCCTCACCCAAGCTTGAGCGATACTTTCTCCTTCACGAGGCCAAAAATTATATATATAATTCCGATCACGATGAACTAGATGCATAGGATAAAACTTCTGGTGAAATTCCAGCTTCAACCGGTTCTAGTCCCATGTTCCGGCATCATCCAATAGCCAGTATCAAATCAGTGCCTTTCCATCCAAAGATAAAGGGAAAACCTTCTTCTTGATTTTATCCTCGGATAAACCTGCAAGCTTAAATAATCCACAAATCTCATCTATATATCAAGTGCAAATAAAGAGAGTTGTTTCGTCTCCTGCATAAGGATTAACTAGCAGTTTCTCTAACATACCCAAAGGAATCTCATAATAAATATTTTTAGAAAGCTCAGTAGGCTGGGGAGCGGCCATTGCCACTTCCATTCGTGGTGAAGATACCCCGAACAAATCTCTCAAAGGATTATCATCCATAGTAACAAACAGTAATAAATTTCAGCACGTACCGAAAATGTTTCATTACCAAATTCCACTCACCAAAGGCGCTTCACTCCCCGGCAACGACACTATAAAAGAGTCTTTATGACCCACAAGTATAGGGGATCAATCGTAGTCCTTTCAATAAGTAAGAGTGTCGAACCCAACGAGGAGCAGAAGGAAATGACAAGCAGTTTTCAGCAAGGTATTCTCTGCAAGTGTTGTAAGTAACAGTGATAGATAGTTTTGTAGCAAGATAATTCGTAACAAGTGAAAAGTAACAAAAGTAGCAAGTGCGCAGCAAGGTAGCCCAATCCTTTTTATAGCAAAGTGCAGGCCTGAAAGTTCTCTTATATGAAGCAAAGTGCTCTCGAGGACACATGGGAATTTCCGTCTAGTCATATTCATCACGTTGAGTTGATTCGCGTTCGTTACTTTGATAATTTGATATGTTGGTGGACCGGTGCTTAGGTGTTGTTCTTACTTGAACTAACAACCTACTTATGATTACACCCTCACGGAAGCATCCGCAACTACGAAAGAAGAATTAAGATAAATCTAACCCTAGCATGAAACATATGGATCCAAATCAGCCCTTATGCTTATTACTCCACAATGCCTTCCCTTAGGCCCAAAGTATGGTGAAGTGTCATGTAGTCGACGCTCACATGACATCACTAAAGGAAGCAACAACATACATATCATCAAAATATCGAACGAGTACCAACTTCACATGATTACTTATAACAAGACTTCTCCCATGTCCTCGAGAACAAAAGTAACTACTCACAAATCATCACCATGTTCAAGATCAGAGGTGTAACAAATATGATAAAGGATCTGAACATATTATCTTCCACCAAGTAAACTAACAAGCATCAACTACAAGATGTAATCAACATTACTAGCAACCCCCAGGTACCAATCTGAGGTTTTGAGACAATGATTGAATACAAGAGATGAACTAGGTTTTGAGATGAGATGGTGCTGGTGAAGATGTTGATGAAGATTGGTACTCCCACAAAGGAGGAAGCGTTGGTGATGATGATGGCTTCGATTTCCCACTCCCGGAGTGAAGTTTCCCCGATAGAATCTCTTTACCGGAGAGCAAAAGGGCTCTTGTCCAGGTTTCCGCCTCGAGACGATGGCGCTTCATCCTAAAAGTATCCTATTGATTTTTTATAGGTTAAAACCCTTCATATAGCAGAAGAGGGGGGCTGGAGCCTGCCTGTGGACCTCCCAAGCCATCCGGGCGCGCCCAGGGGGTGGTCGCACCCTGTTGGCTTGGGAGCCACAGGTGGTCCCCCTCTGGTGTTTCTTCGCTTCAGGAATTCAGATATATTCCACAAAAAATCCTCGTGAAGTTTCAGGTTATTTGGAGTCCAAAGAATTTCCAGTTTTTTTCATGGCTTTCATGTCTAGAATTCCAGTTTTCGGCAATTTTCCTGTGTCTATTGGATCATGCAAATTAAGAGAGAAAAGGCATTATACTTGTATCATATAATGGAGTAATGACCAATAATAATATAAATATTAATAAGAAATCATGATGCAAAATGGACGTATGAGAGTCCTTCTTGTCCTCCAAGCTTGGCACGGATTGGGGTAGTGGAGATACCGACTAGAGTCCCTTGCTCGGATACAGGAGCGTGGACCTCCAATGAGTCCCCAATTTCCTCTTCCATGGTGATGTCTTCCTTTAGCTCCTTCTAAAGTTATATCTTCAACAACCAGGCATCGTCTCCCACGTTGTTGGAGGAGGAATAAGACATGATCTAGATCCCCGAAAACCTGACAGAAAACAACCCGAAACAAGAACAGAGGAGAAACTTGCGATACAGAGGTCAAAACATTGAAACATATATACAATGAATTTTTACCGTACGGAACAAGTAATCGAGAGGAAAACAGAGTCAGGAAGGCACACGAGGGGCCCACAAGTTCAGGTGGTGCGCCCCTTGAGCTTGTAGCCCCCTCGTGGGTTTTCCCGGTTGTTTCTTATTTTTCTAAATTTTTATATATTCCAAAATGGACATAAAGTATTTTTATGGAATTGTTTGGAGGCTATTTACTTACCGTATCATGTACCTATTCCTTTTTCAAGGTTCTGGAGTGCTCGGAAAGGTTTCTCATATGTGCTCCTCCGGTGTAATTACTTGAATAACGTCTGAATCGGTGTCAATGGGATTACCTGCAATAAAATGTTTAATTCTTTGCTCATTCATCACCTTCGGTTTGGTTCCTTCGGCGTTATTGATCTTGAAGGCTCCGGGACGGTTTATTTCTTGGTTTCAACTTTGTGACATCAAAAGAGGAAGACTAGAAAAGGAATATATAGAACAAGAACCTTTTTTAAAGCGTATCAGCTGACCCGGCTTACGAATTTATACCAACTATCAAGGAATTCCTAAAGCTTTGGGTGGAATGGGAATTGCTATTCTTTCTACTTCTCGAGGGATAATGACAAATCGAGAAGCTCGACTAAACAGAAACTTCCTAGACAATTAATGGTCCTTCCTATTAGAGGGAAGTTTGCCTGCAAAATGTCTGAAACGAGACTTGTGCAAAAGAATTTATCACCAATATGAAACTCTCGTTTCTAAATTATTTTATCATGCCATCTTTTAACCTTTTCTTTAAATAATTTAGCATTTTCATAAGCATGTGTTCTCCATTCGTCTAGAGAACTAATGTCAAATAACCTCTTTTCACTAGCAAGCTTAAAGTCATAATTAAGTTCTTCGATAGCCCAATAAACTTTCTCATAAACTATTTTATAAGGGGACATACCTATAGTATTATAAGCAGTTATGTATGCCCACAAAGCATCATCAAGTTTCTGGGAACAATTCTTTCTGGATCTATTGACTGTCTTTTGCCAAATTAATTTTATTTCTTGATTGCTTAATTCTACTTGACCGCTAGATTGAGGATGATAAGTGATGCTATAATATGGTTTACATCTTATTTAGCTAAGATCTTTCATAAAGCACCATGAATGAAATGTGAACCACCATCATTCATTAAATATTTAGGGACTCCAAACCTCAGATAGATAACCTATTTAAGCATTTTAATAGAAATCTTATGATCAACACTACTATTTGGAATAGCTTCTACCCACATAGTGACATAATCAGCAACAATTAAAATATTAGTGTACCCACACGAGGGAGGAAAAGGTCCCATCTAATCAAAATCCCAAACATCAAATGGTTCAATAACAAGTGAATAGTTCATAGGCATTTCCTGGCGTTTACTAGTATTTTCAATTCTTTGACATTCATTACAAGAAAGGATGAACTTACCTGCATCTTTGAAGAGAGTAGGCCGATAAAATCCAGAATGCAATACCTTCTGTGCAGTTATGTCTCCAGCATGTTTTCCTCCCTATGGCTCGGAGTGGCACTTCCTCAAGATTTTGTCCTGCTCATACTCAAGTACACAATGTCTAATAATACCATCTACTCCTTCTTTATATAGATGTGGGCCATCCCAAAAGTAGCTAGGTGGTATATATTTAGCAACAATAAAATTAGCATAATCTACATACCAACGGTTATCAAGAGAAGAATATGCATTTATAACACCTAACTTCTCATCTGGAAAACTATCATTAACAAGTATTGGGTCATCAAGAATATTTCCATCCTAGACAAATTATCTACAACATGATTATCAACCTTTTTTCTATCAACAATATGCAAATCAAACTATTGTAATAAAAGCACCCACCCAATCAACCTAGGCTTAGCATCTTTCTTATACATAAGATATTTAATAGCAGCATGATCAGTGTGAATAGTAACTTCAGAGTCAACAATGTAAGGTATGAACTTGTCACAAGGAAAAACAACTGTTAGAAATTCTTTCTGAGTGGTAGCATTATTTTTCTCAGCACGGTCTAGAGTCTTACTAGCATAATGGATGATATTCAATTTCTTATCATCTTTTTTTTCTATAATAGCACCAACAACATAATCACTAGCATCACACATAATTTCAAATGGTAGATTACAGCCAGGTAGTTGACCAATAGGAGCAGTTATCAAAGCTTTCTTAAGTATTTCAAAGACTTCTATGCAATCATCATAAAAAACAAATGGAACATCTTTTTGCAAGAGATTGGTAAGAGGCCTAGAAATTTTAGATAAATCATTAATAAACCTTCTATAGAAACCTGCATGACTGAGAAAGCTTCTTATACCTTTCATATCTTTAGGACATGGCATTTTCTCAATAGCATTAACTTTAGCTTTTTCTACCTCTATGCTCTTTCAGAAATTTTATGACCAAGGACTATGCCTTCATTCACCATAAAATTCGCGCTTCTCCCAGTTCAAGACGAGACCAGTATCTTCACATCTCCGCAGAACTCTATCAGATTGCTCAAACAGTCATCAAAAGAAGTCCCATAAATGGAAAATTCATCCATGAAGACCTCAACAATTTTCTCACAAAAATCAGAGAATATAACACTCATACATCTTTGAAAAGTAGCAAGTGCATTGCATAAACCAAAAGGAATACGTCTATAAGCATAGGTTCGAAAAGGACAAGTGAAGTAGTTTTCTCCTGATCTTCTAGTGATACAGGTATTTGAGCGAAACCCGAATATCCATCTATGAAACAAAAATGTGTACGCTTTGACAATCTTTCTAACATTTGATCAATGAATTGTAGAGGGTAATGATCCTTCCTAGTAGCTTTGTTTAGCTTTCTAAAATCAATTTCCATCACATAACCAGTTACAACTCTTTGTGGGATAAGTTCATTTTTATCATTACGAACCATGGTAATGCCACCTTTCTTAGGGACACAATGAACATGACTTACCCATCTACTATCAGATATAGGATAGAATATACCTCCCTCCAGAAGCTTTAATATTTCATTTCTTACCACATCATTCATCTTAGGATTCAAGCAACATTGATGATCAATAATTGTCTTAGCATCAGGCTCCAAATTAATCTTGTGTTAGCACATAGAAGGACTGATGCCGTTAAGATCATCCAGAGTATATCCAATTACAGCATGGTGTTTCCCTAAAATTTCCAGTAATCTCTTCTCTTCGTGCACTGAAAGGTTAGCATTGATAATAAGAGGATATATTTTCTTTTCATCTAGATAAGCATATTTCAAAGTATTTGGGAGTTTCTTTAATTCGAACATAGGATCACCCTTAGGTGGAGGTGGATCTCCCAGAATTTAAACACGCAAATTGTGCTTAAGGATAGGTTCTTGCCTAAAGAATATTTCATCTATTCCACTTCTTTCTTTCATATGCATCTCATTATCATGATGTAGCAAATATTGTTCTAATGGATCAGTAGGAGGCACAACAATAGAAGAAAGACCAATAATATCATCTTTATTATGTAAATCTTGTCATGAGATTGTCTAATGAACTTAGAGAGATTAAATTCATGAGATCTGTCACAAAACTGAACCATTACATTTTCTTTATTGCAATCAATTTCAACATTAACAGTGTTCAGGAAGGTTTTACCAAATATAATGGGACAAAAATTATCTTGTTGTGATCCAAGTACTAGAAAATCGGTGGGATAGTTAATCTTACCACACAAGACTTCAACATCTCTAACAATCCCAATCGATGAAGTGGTATCTGATACGTCTCCAACGTATCTATAATGTTTAATTGTTTCATGCTATTATATTATCAATCTTATATGCTTTAGAGGCCATTTTATATCATTTTTGGGAAGTAACCCATTAATCTAGTGCCAAGTGTCAGTTTCTATTTTTTCCTATTTTTTATTTCACAGGAAACCAATACCAAACGAAGTCCAATTTGAGCGAGACTTGACGGTGATTTTTTAATGACCAGAAGGGACCCCTCGAGCATCGGATGGAGACCAGATGCCACACGAGAGGGCCACAAGTCCAGGCGGAGCGCCCCCGGGGGGGGGTCGCGGCATGTGAGCTTGTGGGCCCCTCGTAGGTCCCCTGACCTAATTCCACTTCTATAAATTCCCTGAAATCCCAAAACCACCAGAAGGAGACCCGATCCCATCTGGAGGCCTCCGCCGGTACTCTGCCGGAGGGGGGATCAATCATGGAGGCTATCTTCATCAACCTTGTTGCCTCCAAGATGATGCATGAGTAGTCCACCACAGAGCTACGGGTCCATAGCGATTAGCTAGATGGCCCTCTCTCTCTCTCTCTCTTTGATCTTTAATACAATGTTCTCTTTGGAGAACTATATGATGTAATCCTCTTTTGCGGTGTGTTTGTTGGGATCCGATGAATTGTGGTTTATGATCAGATTATTCATTGAAAGTAATTGAGTCAAATCTAAACTTGATTAGGTGTGATTGTTATAGCTATGTATGCTTTCCGATCTATGAGTTTGCTTTGGCCAAGTAGATGAGTAGATCATCATAGGGAGTGGTGCATAGTAGAGTTCAATCTTGTGGTGTCCTCACCTCGTGATAGAAGGGGTGGCAAGGCACGTATTTGTATTGTTGCCACTAAGGATAAAATGACGAGGTTTGAGCATATTGCTTGTATTACTGTGTCTACATTATGTCATCTTGCTTAAAGCGTTACTCTATTTGTCATGAACTTAATACCATAGATGCATGCTGGATAGCGGTCAATTGTTAGAGTAATAATAGTAGAGGCAAAATACTTTCGGTCTATTTGTCACGGACATAAAGCATGTGTACATGATCATGCCATGAATAACGTCATAACTATGCGCTTTTCTATCAATTGCCCGACAATAATTTGTTTACCCACCGTATGTCATGTTCTTGAGAGAGATGCCTCTAGTGAAACCTAAGGCCCCCGGGTCTATCAAATATATTTACTAAAAACATGTTTACCTTGCTACAATTATTTACCTTTTATTTTATTTTAGTTATATATTTATCTATCTACCACTATTAGATTTGATCCTTGCAATTAACAAGTACAGGGGGATTGACTACCCTCTTGCCCGCGTTGGGTGCAAGTATTTTGTTCTTGTGTGTGTAGGTACTGTTGACGGGTGTTTGCGTGATACTCCTATTTGTTCGATAAACCTTGTTTCTCGCTGAGGGAAATACTTGTTACTACTTTACTACATCAATCCCTTCCTCTTTGGGGAAAAACCCAACGCATCTACACAAAGTAGTAGTATCCCTATTAGCAAGCTTAATAGTAACATCAATATCCTCTATTTCAGCTGGTGCAATATCATGCATGACTTCTTGATAGAGAGAAAAAAGGAATAGCACTTATACTAGCATCCATATCACATAAACCATGATAGCAATGATCTCCAATCTTAAGATAAACAATAGGCATGTCAACAACCTTTTTATTATTATCTAGCATATCGCTTTGTAACAAGTTTAGCAATTCTAGCAGCTTCATTACAAAAATATATAAAATGCCATCAATATTATCAACTAAAAGATCTTTAACCATTGCAATTTGAGGTTCCACCTTAATTTGTCCAGAGGATCTAGGTGCTTTAATATTAATCTCATGAATCACAGTTGTAGCCTTAACATGTTCTTTAATCCTAACAGGAAAAGGTGGCTTCTCAATATAAGCAGTAGGCACAACAGTATTAGCGATGTAAGCAAGTAATTGACTGTTGGCAATAATAGGTTCTTCAAAAAAATATTTAATAGGTGGGTTAAAACAATTCTCTTTAGGAAGATCAACATGAGCAGCAAAAGATTCACAAAATGTAGCTACTATCTCAGAATCAAGTCCATATTTTGCGCTAAGCTTAGTAAAAACATATGTTTCTATAAAAGACTTAACACGATAATATTCAAGATTTATACCTGACTCGTTACCTTTGTCGATCTCCCAATATTTAGAGTTGCTTCTAATTCTTTCAATAAGCTCCCACTTAAATTCAATACTTTTCTTCGTGAAAGAACCAGCAAAAGAAGTATCAAGCATTGTTTTATTATCCTGAGAAAGTCGAGCATAAAAGTTTCGAAGAATCATTTCTCTCGGGAGCTCATGATTGGGGCATTGGAGCATAATGTCCTTAAGCCTTCCCGAAGATTGAGCGATACTTTATCCTTCACATGGCCAAAAGTTATATATAAAATTTCGATCATGATGAATCAAGTGCATAGGATAAAATTTCTGATTCAATACCAACTCCGTGTTTGAGATATGCCCTAGAGGCAATCATGTATGATGATATTTCCTATGTGTTTATGAATAAAGATAGTCCTTGGACATTATCAATGATGTGTATTAACATGTACGTGGCTTGTTTGTGAGACTATGCATTGTATGATGAATGTCCTAAATGGTCCCTAGTCGAAAGGGTCGTGTGGACGCGCAGCAAGTTAGACTAGCATATGACACGGTGGATGGTCTAGTTTCACTGACCATGTAGCATTGGATGCTAACCGGATAATATGGACTCATAAAGATCTGGTCGGATTCGACGTAGTCGGTTTCGAGTCGAGATCAGGTCTGAGTTGGACAGACCCAACTATGAGACGCAGCGATAGGTCATATGTGAGTCACTAGTACGACATATGTTCTATGTCCTAAGACCTGAGCTGGCGCATGTACTCGGGATGGTGATAGACCTGCTTTGAGCCGACCAAACGCTACTCCGTAACTGGGTAGTTATAAAGGTGGGTTTCGGGCTTGTCCTAACCCATGCTGCGATACATGGTTGAGCAAGATGGGATTTGGCCCTCTGATCAGGAGAGATATACTCTGGGCCCCTCGGGTGATCCGACCTGAATAAGCATGGCCATGTGATGAGGATTATGAGATAATCCGAAGTGCTGGTCGGATTCACCGGAATGAGAAAGAGGTCATGCTGCACAAGGATGACCATGTCGCCTTGAGCATGACAACATATATCGTGTGGCAAAGGGAACAGAAGTGTGATGTACAGGTTCGCCTAACCAGCTTCATCGTACACTTGGAGTAGGCACGCTTTGCTAGAGGCCGCCGCCGACTAGTCGAGTCGGATGTGATCTGACTCGCGACCAAGTGAATGAGAACCTAAGGGGTTGCACGCTTAAGGGAAGGAACACATGGGCTTTAGGATCCATGCGAGGCCCAAGAGTTGAGCCTGCGCCGGATGCCTATATATAGTGGAGGTGCGGCACACCCATCTAGTTGATCGCTTCGGCGCCGTCATTAGGGCTTTGCATGTGTTGCAACTAGCCACCTCCACTCGCCGCCGAACTGTGTGATCACACCTAGCAGTCCGCCGCACGGTGTTCCTCCTGCACGTGCGGATACCATTAGAGGCGGTGCACTTGCGCCGCTCCGGCGAACCTGTATGTGGGATCTGGCGACCGGCTGTTCAAGGGAGATCGGACCGGCCGTTCGAGGGAGATCGGACCGGTCGTTCGAGGGAGACGGGCCTCGCGGACGTGCTGCCCCAACTCTACTTCCGCTGCACGGCACTGCGCGTCTAGTGGTAACGATCTGTGATTCATGTCTGTAGCATGTTCTTGGTTGTTCTACGCGTAGGAAAATTTTAATTTGCATGTGATGCACCTATGGTAGAACCCAACAGTGGTATCACAGCCTCTGCTATAGGTTTTGGTTTCAGATCGGATGCATATTTGATATGTGGAGGCGGCAGATGAGATCTGTTGTCGTTCATGAGATCGGCTATGTGCACAGCTGATGAGATCAACAGCACATGGGGATCGTTGAGGCTATGTTTTTTATCAATCGGAATCGACGAGGTCATGACACGACCTACCCCTACCGGTCGGTATCTGCCATCGGGGTTGACAGTGAAACGTAAATCCGAATCGGGTTCGCGATGATCGATAAGATCGGTCAGATCAGAAAATTCGGCGTGATCGGAGTACAGATTCGATCTGTGATTTCTGAAAACGTCGGGCGCTGCGTCTTGTATTTCATACACGATCACACAAACCGGTAGAATGTGATTCTAGGCATAACTTTGTTTTCCAGGTTTGATGTGAATAGTATGGCTCATATGTATGTGATGCATGTGTGTAATTTAACATGACATGTGTGTCATGATGGTCAGCCGGCAGGAGCCAAAGTGCTGTCATTATATTGTATAACGATCTGCGTGTCGACTTGTGATTCTCTGTAAATTCATTACTAGTTGTAGTAGTTGGAGAACAGAGATCAAGTTCGAGGCTTTGGCGTCCTGGTGTGACGAACAAGAGGGAGTTCTGCCTTGGTCATCAGAGTTGGAGCCGTCCTGGGAGGATGTCCATGAAGGAGCCATACTATTTCACATATTTATGTTTATATGTGATTGATATTGCTTCTTGTTTCTATGCATGTTAAAATGGTAGAAAGATCCCTCGTTAATATCAAGCACATTGCCATTTCGTATGTTGCACCTTCGCACGTCAAGTACGTCTAGTGGTGGGCTCATAAAATTGAGGTGCCACTAGGTGTGCTTGAACTGGAGGGTTCGTGTCGGACACGGACATGCACTGCATCAGGTTAACTTGACAAGGCTATCAAAACGGTTTTGGGCCTTGTGGCAAAGAAGGTTGGGAGCCGGGGTATAATATACCTACCCGTCCAACGGGAGTCGTATAGAGATACGATTAGCAAGGAGTTGCTTACCAAATAGGCAAGTTGGCTAGCAGTGATGATAAAGCTCACTAGTCGCTCGCGCTAGACGGGTCCTGAATCACTGATAGTTTGCGGAGGGATGCTGACTTCAGTGGGAGTAGTTCTGTGTAATGCTTGAATTACTCTACATAAACGCATTGCTTAGTGATTGCATATTTTCTGTTGTAGATCAATGGCATCACCTGCTCAACCCAACTTTGCATTGAAATCAATTCTGGAAAAGGATCAACTGAATGGAATAAACTTTAACACCTGGTATAGAAATTTGAGAATTGTCCTCAAGCACGATAAAAAGGAACAAGTTCTAGAGGATCCACTTCCAGAGGAACCTGCCAAGAATGCTAGTGCCACAACCAAGAATGCCCACCAGAAACTCATTGATGAATCAAACGAGATCAGCTCCTCATGCTGGCTTGTATGGAGCCCGATTTGCAACAGCATTTCGAAAACATTCAGGCTTTCAATATGATCGAGAGTCTCAAGAGCATGTTTCAGGTGCAGGCTTGGACCGAAAGGTTCAACATCTGGCAATCCTTGATGGATTGTAAGTTGAAAGAGGGTGATCCACTGAGCCCTCATGTGATCAAGATGATCGGGTTCGTGCAAGCTTTGGATCAGTTAGGCTTCCCACTTGGGGACGAGCTGTCCACGGATGCAATTCTGGGTTCTCTTCCACCTAGCTATGGGACGTTCGTCTCGAACTATCATATGCACGGCATGGATAAGAAGCTCACTGAATTGCATGGATGCTCAAGGTGGCAGAGCAAGATACTAAGAAAGGCACGCATCAAGTGTTGATGGTGCAGAACTCGGTGAAGTTGAAGAAGAGTTGGTCCAAGAAAAAGGGTAAGGCAAAGGGCACAGATAAGTTTGTCTCCGCCGCTGCGCCGAAGCCAGGACCGGACTCAAAGACCATTTGCTTTCATTGCAAGGAAACTGGTCACTCGAAGAGGAACTGTAGCAAGTGGCTTGCTGAGCATGGCAAGAAGGCCGGAAATTCTTCTTCAGGCAAAGGTACACTTGTTACATATGTTATAGACATTTACCTTGCTGACATACCTAGTAGCTCTTGGGTATTTGATACCGGATCGGTTGTTCATATATGCAACTCGATGCAGGGGCTGATAAGAACTAGGTGTGTGGCACAAGGGGAGATTGACATCTGGGTCGGCAACAAAGCAAGAGTTGCTGCGTTGGAGGTCGACACGATTCAGCTCAAGCTTCCTTCTGGATTTATTTTGGAATTGAATAATTGTTATTACATTCCCGCACTTAGTCGGAACATTATTTCTGCCTCATGTTTGATGAGTCAAGGTTATGAATTCAATTTAAAGGACAATGGTTGTTCATTTTATTTGAATGGAATGTTCCATGGCTATGCACCCATTGTAGATGGGCTATTTATTTTGAATCTGGAAACGGAACCAGTCTATAACATGAATGTCAAGAGGCATAAGCCTAATGAGATAAATCCGACATACTTCTGGCACTGCCGGCTTGGACACATTAGTCTAAAACGCATGAAGAAGCTCCATGATGAGGGATTCCTAACTTCGTCCAACTTTGGGTCGTTCGAGACATGCCAATCATGCTTGCTAGGCAAGATGACTAAGTCTCCTTTTGCAAAGAGTTGCGAAAGGGCGTCCGAGTTGTTGGAGCTTATACACAGTGAAGTGTGTGGTCTAATGAGCACTACGGCTAGAGGTGGCTATTAGTACTTCGTGACTTTTACCGACAACTTGAGTAGATATGGATATATCTATTTGATGAGGCACAAGTCGGAAACTTTTGAAAAGTTCAAAGAGTTTCAAAATGAGGTTGAAAATCAACTCGGCAAGACGATAAAGCTTCTACGATCAAATCATGGAGGTGAATACATGAGACAGGAGTTTGGTGTCAATTAGAGGCGGTGCACTTGCGCCGCTCCGGCGAACCTGTACGTGGGATCCGGCGACCGGCTGTTCGAGGGAGATCGGACCGGCAGTTCGAGGGAGATCGGACCGGCCGTTCGAGGGAGACGGACCTCGCGGACGTGTTGCCCCAACTCTACTTCCGCTGCATGGCACTGCGCGTCTAGTGGTAACGATCTGTGATCCATCTCCGTAGCATGTTCTTGGTTGTTCTGCGCGTAGGAAAATTTTAATTTGCATGCGATGCACCTACGGTAGAACCCAACACTCCGTTCGGTTCCAATCCCATGAATCAGTATCATCCAATAGCCTATACCACGTCAATGCGCTTCCCTTAAAAAATAAAGGGAATACTTTCTTCTTAACTTCATCTCTTGATAGACATGTAAGCTTAAACAACCCACAAAGCTCATCTATATAGATTAAGTGCATATCAGGATATGTTGTTCCATCTCCTACATAGGGATTAGCATGCAACATGTCCATAATATCAAAAGGGATTTCATAACAAATATTTTCAGTAGGTTGAGGAGCGGCTCTTGCCGCCTCCGTTGGAGGTGAACATACCCCGAACAAACCTCTCAAAGGATTATTTTCCATAGTAGCAAGTAGCAATAAAATTCAGCATGTAGTATAAATCTTTCCTTACCAAGAGCGCTTCACTCCCTGGCAATGGCGCCAGAAAAGAGCCTTGGTGGTGTGGAGTTCTCGAAGGGTTCTCTCCCAGGGATCGAGGGATACGCCGTTGGCAGGATGACCAAGAGTCGCCGCGGCAAGCTCTACATTGACGACGCCGGCTGGGGCCCCGAGGCCGACTCAATCGAGTACGGGTATCGGGTCCCCTTCGGCGGAATTCACGTCTTCATCGGCAAGATCGGCGGATCTAAACCCGGGCCGGACATCTGCACCGACTTCGTCGAGCCGGCCCGGCGCGTGCAACCCGCCCGTGTTAACCCGGGCAGGAAGCACGTCTTCGTCGGCTTTACCCAAGGCATGGAGCTTGAAGGTTCCATGTCGAGGAAGGAAACTTTCATCTTCTCAGAGGATGGATCCTCAAGCGGAGAGACGGAATCAATCTATTAGCTTCACAACGGCGGGCTTGGGGGCTACGTCGAGGATCACCCCGAGCCAGAGCATCATGAGCCGGAGGACTATGAGCCGCCGAACCGCGCTGCTGTCTTCATGGCGGGTTCAGCGCCGGCCCCTAGTAGCACAGCCGCCGGTGCAACCGGGTCTGGAGTTGGCAGGCCGCCGGCTCAAGTTGTTCTGGATCTGATGAACGAGCTTACAAATCTGATGGAAACCGAGGTCACTGCTGAAAACCAAGCGGCCCATAACACGGAGATCACGAGGTTGAAGAACCAGATGACCGGAGTCCAACAGGAAATCAATGCGCTGAAAGCTCAGATGGATGCTAAGGCGGAGCGCCTTAGGGCGGATGCTTTTCACCTCGAGCTAGAGCAGCAATCTGCAGTGGCGGTTCATCGGATGAGGAATCAATCCCGTCTGCCGGATCAATATGAAGCTAGAAATCTTTTTAACACGCCAGGGACGGGACGGAATGTGCCTCTGACCGTAACCTGGACGGCGGAAGTACCTGGAAGCCGGGCGGCGGTTCAGCGTCAGCAGCCAGATCCGCCCCGCCGGAACCAGACCCCACCGCAATCTTTTTCGACGCCGCTAGGTCATTATTCTAACCCGGCGGAGAACATAGTGGCAGCAGCAACCAGGCTTGGTACAATTCCCATCCCCGACGAGGCGCCTTTTGCAGAGGACGTGCGGAACGCTATTGGATACCTGCAGACGGCAGTGGCCCAGCAGGAGAAATATACTTACAGCCGGAGCCGCGTGCACTCAACCCCCATCCCCAACCGCAGCTACAGCCGGCGTTATGAGTCGCCGACGGTTTCCAGTAGTGATCGACATCGAAACCCGCCGCGAGATGATCGGGCGGCTCTGGATGCTCAGGCGCTGGTGGATCGGGCAAGAGCACAGCGAGAGGCGGCGGCTCTGGCGGCTGCGGCGGCTTATCAAGAACCCACGGTCGCACCTACCGTTTCAGTAGGAGCCGGAGTAACATCCAGGGCTGTGGGAGTGCCGTGCTTAGCGCCGGCTTTGCGTAATGAGCGTCTGCCAAAAGACTTCAAAGGTCCTCGCAAGGTGCCCAATTATACTGCTGACCTGCCTCCAGAAGCTTGGATTGAAAGCTATGAGCTGGCCATGGAGATGTTAGATGTTAGATGTTAGCGATGCAGTATGTGCCAAATATTTCATCATGATGTTGGAAGGGCCGGCTCGCACGTAGTTGAAGGGTTTGCCACCCAACACCGTTAATTCCTGGGCTGAGTTGAAGGCGAAGTTCATCAAGAATTTCCAGGGAACGTGCAAGCAGCCTATGACGATTGTGGATTTGGATCATTGTGTGCAGCGTGAGGACGAGTCGGCTCATCACTGGGTCCGGCGGGTCTCTACCATCATCCACTCTTCTAATAACATTACGACGGCTCATGCGGTTTTGATTCTGGAGAAGAATTGCCACTTTACACCCTTGAAGCAGAAGCTTGGCCGGCTCAAACGCTCATGCCAAGACATGGGAGAACTCATGGCGGCTCTCACCAAGTATGCGGACTCTGATAACACGACGGACCCTGGCTCAGATGATGAGAAATCGGCCAAGGGTAAAAAGAATAACAATGGCAAGGGTCAATCGCAGAACGGGGGAGGAAACAACAATAATGGCAACGGCGGAAAGCGGAAACACCAGGACGGCGGGTCAGATCTAGTGGCCAACACCAATACTGGGAATAACCGTGGCAAGGGGAACGGCAAGCCGCCTTTTAAGCGGAAGCCTGCTGACATGGAGGCGATACTGAGTGCTCCTTGCCCGAAACATAGCCTTCCGGATCAACCGTCTACTCATGCTTGGAGGGATTGTTGGATTATGCGCGAGTATCGAAACCTCAACGCTAACCAGCACCAAGGCGGCGGCGGTGGACCATCCAGCGGGTCAGGATCCGGTCCTTCCGGGTCTGGCTTTGGTCCGGGCGGCTCAGGCTCTGGCCATCAGGGCCAAGGAAATCATGGAGGTAATCATCAACAGTCTGGCAGTGGAGGTCAGCAGCAAAATAACCAGTCCGGGTATCAGAGTAACCCCAAGCGGCTTAATGGAGGGCAGTACCATGTTTTTACAACCAGCCTTGACAAGCGAGACCGGAAGGTGCGCAAGCGGGCGGTTAATGCAGTCATGCCGGCTCTCCCGCAATACTTGAAGTGGTCTGAGTATGACATAACTTGGAGCAGGGAGGATCACCCGCCGCGTGTTGATAACCCGGGGTAGTTGGCTTTGGTGGTTGCCCCCCAAGTGGGAGGTTACGTGTTTACCAAAGTGCTTATGGATGGTGGCAGCAGCATCAACATCCTGTATTATGACACTTTTCGCCGGATGAATTTGCTTGACAAGGATCTTAAGCCCTCTTCAACAGTTTTTCATGGTGTGGTGCCTGGAAAGTCGGCCTATCCAGTGGGAAAGATTTCCTTGGAGGTAGCTTTTGGCGATGAATTCAACTACAGAGTGGAATCTTTGTGGTTCGAAGTGGTCAAAATCAAGAGCCCATATCACGCTCTGTTTGGACGACCGGCTTACGCCAAGTTCATGGCTAGGCCTTGCTATGTTTACTTACAGCTCAAGATGCCCGGGTTAAATGGGACGATTACTATGCATGGTGATCGGAAGACGACTCTTAAGTGTGAGGAAGGTGATGCAGCATACGCAGAGTCAAGTTGCGCTGAGGCGGAGCTTAAGTTTTATAAAGAAAATGTTGACCCGACAGATATGACTCCACTGAAGAAGCCTAACACGGAATCTGAGCCGCCCCTCAAGTTTGTGGCGGAAGATACCAAGATGGTGGACTTCACGCCGGGCGACTCATCACAGCAGTTCACTATTGGGGCCAATATGGATCCCAAATAGGAAAGCGCGCTCATCGAATTCATCCGTGAGAATCGGGACATCTTTGCATGGAAACCTTCTGACATGCCGGGTGTACCGAGAGAATTCGCTGAGCACCACCTTAATGTGGATCCTAAGTTTAAACCGGTCAAACAGTTCCTCCGTCGGTTTAATGAGGAGAGGCGCAATGCTATTGGGGAAGAGGTGGCCCGGCTCTTGGCAGCAGGGTTCATCGTTGAAGTTTTTCACCCGGAGTGGCTTGCTAACCCGGTGTTGGTACTCAAGAAGAATGGCACGTGGCGTATGTGCGTGGATTACACGGATCTTAACAAGGCGTGTCCGATTGAACCGTTCGCTCTCCCTCGTATTGATCAAATCATTGATGCGACGGCGGGTTGTGAGAGTCTGTGTTTCCTGGATGCTTATTCTGGTTATCATCAGATTAAGATGGCAGTTAAAGACCAAGAGAAGACGGCTTTCATTACACCTTTTGGTGCTTTCTGCTATGTGTCTATGCCTTTTGGGCTCAAGAGTGCCCAGGCGACTTACCAGCGTTGTGTGCAGAACTGTCTTCATGGTCAAATTGGGCGCAATGTTCATGCTTACGTGGATGATATTGTGGTTAAATCAAGGAAGAAGGAGACCCTGCTGGCTGATTTGAAGGAAACCTTTGACAATTTGCGGCTTTACAAGATGATGCTTAACCCGGCAAAGTGTGTTTTTCGTGTACCTGCAGGCAAGCTCTTGGGATTTTTGGTTTCTGAGCGGGGCATTGAAGCTAACCCGGACAAGATAAAGGCTATTACTTCCTTGTCTGAGACGGCGTGCATCAACGATGTTCAGCGCCTGGCGGGTCGTATCGCTGCATTAAGCCGGTTCATAAGCCGCCTGGGTGAGAAGGCTATTCCTCTGTATCAGATGATGAAGAAGACAGACGATTTCGTCTGGAGTGATGCAGCTAAGGAGGCGTTTGAGGCGCTCAAAAGGCAGTTGGCTGAGCCGCCTGTTCTGGCCGCGCCCATGGAAAAAGAACCTCTTCTCTTATATGTGGTGGCTAATAACAAGGTTGTCAGTGCTGCAGTTGTGGTGGAGTGCAAGGAGGCGGGTAAGGAGTATCCAGTTCAGCGGCCGGTTTATTATGTCAGTGAGGTCCTGACGGAGTCTAAGCAAAGATACCCTCATTGGCAAAAACTGGTGCTTGGGGTGTTCATGGCCAATCGCAAGCTGAAGCATTATTTTCTTGGTCATTCGATCACAGTGGTTAGTTCTGCTCCTTTGGGAGATATAATTCAAAACAGAGAAGCCACTGGAAGGATTGCTAAGTGGGCAATTGAGCTTGGACCTCTCAATCTGAAATATGTGCCCCGGACGGCCATCAAATCTCAAGCCCTAGTAGATTTTATCAATGATTGGACAGAATGTCAAATCCCTGAGGAGAAACCGGACAATACTTATTGGACGATTCACTTCGATAGATCCAGGCAATTGGAAGGCTCGGGGGCTGGAGTTGTTTTGACTTCCCCACGAGGTGACAAGTTCTGTTATGTCTTAAGGTTAATGTTTCCTTGTACTAACAATGCAGCGGAGTACGAGGCTTTGCTTCATGGGCTCCGGGTTGCCAAGGAGATGAACTTGAGCCGGGTCAGATGTCTTGGCGACTCAGACCTGGTGGCTCAGCAAGTCTCTGGCACCTGGGATTCTAGGGACCCTCGCATGGCGGCTTATCGTCAGGCGGTTGATGTTATTGCGGGCCACTTTAAAGGTTATCAGGTGGATCATATTGACCGCCGGAAGAATGAGGCGGCTGACGCTTTATCAAGGCTGGGGTCTCAGCGTAAGCCGGTGCCGCCTAATGTGTTCTTGGACGTATTGCATCACCCGTCAGTCAAGTTACCGTCGGAGCAGGACTTGGCTATACCTGACCCGGAGGAGCAATTGGTGGCGGCTCTCCGCGCAACACCTGACTAGACGTTGCCTTATCTGACGTACCTGACTCGCGGCGAGTTACCTCAAGACGAGACTCTGGCATGGCAGATCACAAGGCGGTCTAAGTCTATGACTATTGTCAACGGCGAGTTACATCGACGCAGTGTGACTGGTGTTTTCCAGCGCTGTGTTTCTCCTGATGAGGGCCGTGAGATCTTGCAAGAAATTCATGCTGGCGATTGTGGTCATCACGCCGGGTCAAAATCATTGGTGGCCAAGGCTTTTCGACATGGGTTTTACTGGTTAACAGCTCATAAGGATGCAGAGGATTTGGTCACTAAATGCGGCGGGTGTCAAAAATTTGGGCGACGTGCCCATGTGCCGGCTCAAGAACTACGGATGATTCCAATCACCTGGCCATTTGCAGTCTTGGGGCTTGATATGGTCGGACCTTTCAAGAGGTCTAAAGACAAGAAGACCCACCTCTTGGTGGCAGTTGACAAGTTTACTAAGTGGGTGGAAGCTGAGCCGGTCAGCAAGTGTGACGCGGCAACAGCAGTTCAGTTTGTCAAAAAATTGATCTTTCGTTTTGGCTACCCGCATAGTATCATCACTGATAATGGTACAAATCTGTCAAAGGGGGCTATGAAGGAGTTCTGTGATAAGGAGCATATCCGTCTTGACGTATCTTCGGTGGCTCACCCACAGTCTAATGGTCAAGCTGAGCGTGCTAACCAGGAAATTTTGAGAGGTATCAAACCCCGGCTTATGGTCCCTTTGGAGCGCACGCCGGGATGTTGGGTGGAGGAGTTGCCGTCTGTTCTTTGGAGCATAAGAACCACCCCCAACAGGTCTACAGGCTATACGCCTTTCTTCATGGTTTATGGCGCAGAAGCTGTTCTCCCCAGTGATATTCGCCATGACTCGCCCAGAGTGGCGGCTTACGTGGAAATTGATAATGAGGTGGCGCGTCAGGATGCTTTGGATGCCTTGGACGAAGAGCGGGATCTTGCAGCAGCCCGGTCGGCGATTTATCAGCAAGACCTGCGTCGCTATCATAGCCGCAGGGTCAAGACCCGGACGTTCCAAGAAGGCAACTTAGTACTCCGGTTGATTCAAGACCAGTCAGATATGCACAAGTTTTCACCTCCTTGGGAAGGGCCGTTTGTGATCAGCAGGAATCTCAACAATGGCTCTTATTATCTCATGGATATACGGGAAAGTGAAAAGTCTCACATTTCTGGTGAGGAGACCAAGAGGCCATGGAATATTGCTCACCTTCGGTCGTACTATACTTAAAGCCGCCAGCAGTCTTTCATCAATGTACATATCTCTGTCATTGTATAAACCATCTTTTATGATACAATAAAGCTGGCATCCCCATGATTAGGGGCCTCTGCCGCTTTGTCTCCACACTGAGTGTCATACAGAGGAGTTGATCCTTTTCATCAGGTCACTTGGGGGCTTTTAAACCTTCTTGGCCAGGCTTTACAGGCCATAAATTACGTACAAAGGAGTTGATCCTTAATCAGGTCACTTGGGGGCTTACATACCCTCTTGGCCAGGTTTATATTACAAAGGAGTTGATCCTTAATTTGGTCACTTGGGGGCTTCCAACCCTATGGGTTTAGCTTATTTACCCTCTTGACCCGGCTTTCCGCCATGTCCGAGTTAAACCTACCTGTTTGCAACTTGCTACTCCGCCATGTGACCCGCCGAACTCTTGACAGTTATTCTTGATAAGAGACCCTGAATTTTCTAAGTTATTCTCGCATGAAGACACTGAACTTGTCAAGGTTTAAACGGCGGCTTTTGTCACGAGAGAGACGGCTTACAGTGAGCGAGGACAAACTCGTCTTGTCTACCGTACCCCCTCCGCTATGTGGCCTATGCGTACTCTTAGCAATGTCAATCTTTTAAAGACCCTAAACTTGCTAAGGTTTAAACGACGGATTTATGTCACGTGAGGCCCGGTTTACAAGTTTCAGGCTTTCCGCCTCGTTTCTTCGGAAACAAAATATTTTTATAAAAAAACAAGTTATCTTATCCTTCCGTGCCTTTAAAGCCGGCTTATAGGATGAGACATACAATTGCTTGTTCTTGCAGGAGCTCTCATGCTAAGATTATAAGTTTTGGAAAATTTCCGGCTTGGTCCATGGAGTATAACCCGCATGGCGAGTCAAAACAGTCACAGTGATCACATATCAAAAGATGAGTTTGCTGAGTCGCCAGCAGAGCTTTCAAGCACGACATCAAAGGTGCAAGGACATGCAGTTAAGAGTTTTCTACGACTATTACAAGGCTATTCAAAAGCCCCAAGCATTGCAGACTTCAAGTTTTTCAACAAATCTTAGTCCAGCGGGCTAAACAAGGCCGGGTTACATGATGCAAAGTGTTTTCTTTAACTCGCCGCCGGGTCATCCTGCGCCGGGTCTTCGATTTCTTCGATCTGGAGGTTGTCCACATCCCAATTACAATTGGTCAAAGCTTCAAACATAGCTTCATCGTGCATGATTGGAGACGGGTCAACATCGGGAGCGAAGAGATGCTTACGGCGTTGGGGAACCAGGCTCTTTGCTTCAAAAGTGGGCCCTCGAATCCGCTTGTTGTCTTCGGAGTAAGCCGCCTGGTATACTGATAGATCAGCTTCTTCAGCCAGCCGGCTTGCCAGGACCCGAGACGCCTTATGACAGCGACTGTAGTCTTCTTGCGTAAACTCTGAGCCGTCGTCCTTTAGCTGCGGGAAGCCGTCCATCATCTCATCCGGGTTAAGCTCCGGGGCATAAGCCAGTGACCGGCTCAAGGCGGCAATTGCGCCCTTACGGGCGGCTGATTTCTTTAGTTCCTGAAGCTGCATTGGAATAGTTGACATGGTTTCCAGCACGCCTTTCATGAACTTTGGGATGCCCCTTTCAGACATGACGGCCTTGATAGTGATCAGAGACCCGGCATACAGTTGCTCCGTCAAAGAGTACAAAGCCTTGAGCTTCAGCAGGCTGTTACTGGACAGTTGGCGGCTCCGTTCACCTACAGGCAGGTCAGAATTTTATAAGCCGCCAGGGAAGAGTATTAAACAGTGTTTGCATATAGTTGACAGATAAAATTTCTTACCAAACACGGCTCCAATCATACGGGTGAGGTGGCCCTTCAGAGTGTTCAGCTCATCAGTCACCACTTTGAGCCGGCCTTCTGCGTCTTCAGCACGTTTGACCAAGGCGGCTTGGCTTGACTCAGCAGTCTGTTTGAAAGTTTCAAACTCTGTCTTGATCTTTTCAAGCTCTATGGAGCAGAGCCGCCACTTTTCTTCCGTTTCTACTCGGCCTTTCTGCTGTTGTGCTAGGCTCTTCTTCAGGTCGGTCACGATCAACTCAGCAGCGGTCACAGATTCCTGCATAGGACAAGTCATGACAGAGCAAAGTTATCAGTTTTTAAGCCGCCAGTCCGGCTCACGCAGTTTACAGCAAAATCTGGTACAATGATTACAAGTCCCAAGCATATTGCAAGCAATTTACTTGACACTTGAGGGCTAATGTGCCTCAGTTCTTTTTATAGAAACGGCTCTATGATGGAGTGCCGGCTCATTACTTAGGTAATGACCCGGCCCTTGGGGGCTACGATCGGCGCTTACTATCTGATTGAGTACCGGCTCATTACTTAGGTAATGAACCGGCCCTTGGGGGCTACGATTGGCTCTTACTTTATCTCAGCTCTTTCTTATAGAGCCAGCTCATTACTTAGGTAATGACCCGGCCCTTGGGGGCTACAGTTGGCTTGTACTCTATTGTTGAGTGCCGGCTCATTACTTAAGTAATGACCCGGCCCTTGGGGGCTATATAAGTATATATATATATATATATATATATATATATATATATATATATATATATATATATATATATATATATATATATAAAGAGGCAAGGGAGGTGAAGTACCTCATATTTTGCCTTCATCTTGGCAACCAGGCTGGCCTCCATGTCTCGGCTGGCAAACAGACGGCTCAGATAGCCGGAGTGTAATTCGTCAGCAATGAGTTTATCCAAGTTTGAAAGATCAGAAGGAGTCTTTTCTTCCTTGGAGGGAGCCGATTCGTCTTCCTTGACATGTTTTGATAGAGCATGTGAAGGAGCTGGAGGTTTGTAAGCCGCCCCGGTAACAATGACCTCTTCATGAGAAGCCATGGGTTCAGTTGACGGCCGAGGACTGGGCGCCTTAGGAGCAGATTCCGGATGAACTTCAGGAGTTTCAACATCCATAGCAGCCGGCTCAGTCTGTGGAGGAGCCTCTTCAGGGGCGTCTTTAGCAGCCTCAGAAGACTCAATATGAGAGTCCGGAATATTAGGCATTGGGATCTCCGGGTCTTGGACATCAGGAGTTGAGGATGACCCGGCCCCTTTCCTTCGTTTGGCTTGAGCCCTGTGAACAAAGGTAATGTTGGATATATCATGATAAGGTATGAGACATTAAAAACACATTTCGGGATATAGAAATACTTACCCCGGATTAATAATAAGAGGGGGCAGCTTCGAGGCGGTTGAATCACCAGAAGAAGGAGGCGAGTCCTGGAAAAAATTTAGCATTGTTAAACAGTCCATAAGCTGCAAGGATAATGTACAGACAAGACGAGTTTAAGACAAAGGAGTACCTCAGTGCGCTGTTTCCGAGGGGCCGGCTCATTTGGTAAGCCGGTTAGAAGGTCTCCAGAGCCGGCGCTCCGGGTCTGACGTCTGCTATCGTCTTGCTGTTTCTTCAAAAGAAAGTTATGACTCAAGTAAGCAAAAGGACGGGAACTTTTTACCTTTCGTACAGCTCGCCGTACTCTCTTTATTGATGAAAGATCCGAGTCAGAGGAGACAATGATTACCTCGACAACGTCGACATGACTTGTTTTAGCTTCTTCCTGTGAGTGATTTCCGTCAATAAGTTGCATAAAGAGAAGGCCAAGGGAGTCAAGTTCTACCTCTGAATCATCCAAGTCAAATAGCTCCTCTGTTGACTGTTTCCTCTTGCGGGTCGGCGCCTTAGGCTTTGATGCCATTGGGACCTTGCTCTCTTTTTTGAGAGTCGGAGGCAACATCTTTTTCCAGAAAGAAGAGCCGGCCTATGTGTGGCAAGGCGTATTGGCGGGAAAATAAGCATGTAAAATACAACAGCAAAAGAATGGATGGAGGCTAGGATGAAATGACTTACATCTGGAGCCGGGTTAAGTGCAGAAAAGGGGTTTAGACTAGTCTTGCTGCAGACGGCTAATGTTTCCCCCAACAGAGATTTGACGATGGTGTTAAGATCCTGGTCCTTCAGAGGGGTCTGGGTGAAACGTTGAGGATCATCCAATCTGCCAGTGTACTAGCACATTAAAACGCCACGGCGGCTCAGCGGCAGAATCCTCCAGGAGACCCAGCAGCGGGTTAGATCAACACCCGTCAATCCGTTGGCCAGCAGGGCCCTGACCTTTGAGAAGGTGGTAGCATATTGAGCACGCCCGGCGGCTGACATTCTGTCTGGAAGCTCTGTATCTGTGCTAAGCCGGTAAGGACGGTAACCCGGCAGTGGATTCTCCCCCTCTGGCGAAGTGTCTCGGCAATAAAACCAAGTCTTGTTCCACTCTTTGGGGTGACTTGGCAGAGTTGCCGCTGGGAAGAGTACGTCTCTCCGCCTCTGAAGAGTGACACCCCCGAGCTCAAGGCTTAAACCGTCTGCCATTTTCGTCTGGCGGTTGATGTAAAAGTATTCCTTGAAAAGGTCAACCGACGGCTCTTCCTGAAGGTAGGCTTCGCAGAAGGTTTGGAATTGGCACATGTTGGTCACAGAATTTGGGCCGATGTCTTGAGGGTGCAGATTGAACGCGTGTAAGACGTCCCGGAAGAACTTTGACCCGGGCGGGGAAAAGCCCCGAAGAAGGTGATCTGTAAAGATAAATGACCTCCCCGTCTTTGGGCTTAGGGGTGGTTTCACTTCCGGGAACCCGCCAATTGATAACGTCCTGAGCCGGCAGAACCCCCATGGTGACGAATTCCTTGAGAGACTCTTCGGTCACTCCAGACTTTACCCAATTGCAAGTAGATGGAGTCTTCGACATGGTGGCGGCTTAGGAAGCTGCGAGAAGGCATGAATATTTGGCGGCTTACAAATACATTTTGACCAAGATTGCTACAGCTATAAATGGTGATAACATTGGGCGGGTCAATAAAAATTGTGACCCGCCGAAGCTACTTGTGGCGAGACAAAGTGAGCTGGCAGCATTTTTGGCGAGTCAAGTTTATCCACGCAGACTGAGAAAATGACTAAGTGTTGAGAAAAAACTTCCGCAACTACAGCTACGGATACAAGATCTACGGGCAAGGAAAAAAGAAAAAGTATTCTAGCCCTAAAAGAACTAGAGGAAGAACAGGTGGCCGTTACTCCAATTCAAACAAGCTATAGATCTACAATGAGTACGGCATAAGTGCGGGGCAGGCGGCCGCGGGATTCTGGCAACATCGCGAGGCTTCAAAGAAGGTGCTTTCAACCAATCGATGAAGATCGTTCCCGCGAATGGTGATGAACACCGAAGAACTCCATGGATTTAGAGAAACCCTAATGCAGATCTGCAGGGGGCAGGAATGGAACCTTAAGGGTGCGGCGGTTGCGCGGGAACTCTGGATCGTTTCAGGTTGATGCAGCGGCCGGTGTCGATGAAGACGGCGAGGACCGAACGGAGCGGCTAGCTTCGGCGGTGCGGGAGTTCGGAGGAAGAAGAAGAAGCTGGAGGCGGGGGGAAATGAAAACGATAACCCCCCGTGCCTATTTATAAGGGCATAATGGTCTTTCAAACGGTCCGGTGCGGGAATCGAGGGAGCACGATGATGATTAACCTAAGAAGACGCCTCGATTTTCGAGCTGGTCATATTAATGACGAAAGATCCGCTCTGACGTCAGAGGAATCTTTTTTGATTTTTCTGATGACGTCACGGCGGGTCGAGAAAGCTTGTCAGATGCAATGATCGCCCATTTTCGGCGGGTCATGAAGATTATAAAAGAAAAGCAAGACTCGCCAACCAGAAGACTTGAAGATTGACATGAACCGGTTCAAATCAATCTGGGGCCTAATGTTGGGGATGTAACCCCAGGGTGAGACCCGCCCAGGTGGGGCCGGGTCATGCGATTGGCGGCTTACGACAAGACTAGGAGGGAGCTTATCCAATGGGCCAGGAGGCCCAGAGCCAGGAGACAGGATGTAACCTGGTGGGCTTGAGCCGCCGGGGGCGACTTGTTAGATAAGACATGTATAGTTAGAGGCGAGGTCGGTGGTCAAGTATAACCCGGCCCGGACTCTTGTAAGCCCAGGGCCTTGACCCGTGTATATAAGGGCGGGTTACCATGGCGGCTTAGGCCACGAAACAACTGATCGATAGCTAGGTCAAGCGAACTCGCACCCTTGTAATTGATATCCAATCAATACAACACAAAGCAGGACGTAGGCTTTTACCTCTTTTCGAGGGGCCGAACCTAGGTAACTCTTGTCTCTCGATTCCGATCAACCCCTTCGAGCTCACCATAGCGATGGCCTCGAACCTAAGTCCTTTCACGAGGACATCTGTCGTGACAAAACCACGACAATGACCCACAAGTATAGAGATCAATCGTAATCATTTAAATAAGTAAGAGTGTCGAACCCAACGAGGAGCAAAAGGAATTAAAAATAAGTGGTTGTCAACAAGGTATTCTCTACAAGTGCAGTAAAGTGATAGTGATAGGTAGTTTGATAGCAAAATAATTCGTTGCAAGTAAAAAGTAACCAAAGTAACAAGGTGCAGCAGGGTGGCCCCATCCTTTTATTGCAAAGGATAAGTTGGAAGCACTTCTTATAGTGATTAAAGCGTGTCAACAACGCGTGGGGATATTGTCTAGTTACTTTCACCATGATTCATTGACTCATGTTCATTGCTTTGATAAGTAACAAGGTGTTATTCTTACTTGAACAAACAACCTACTTATGATTAACCCCTCTCGCAAGCATCCGCAACTACAAGAGAAGAATTAAGATAAATCTAACCATAGCATGAAGCAAATGGACCCAAAACAGCCCCTTACGAAATAGCGCATAAACTAGGGTTTAGGTTGTTGTCACTCCCGCAACCCATCATCTACTTACTAATCACATAATGCCTTCCCCTAGGCCCAAACATGGTAATGTGTCATGTAGTCGACGTTCACATGACACCACTAGAGAAAGAACAACATAACACATCATCAAAACATTGAACGAAAACTCAACTTCACATGATTACTTATTACTTCTAACAAGACTTCACCCATGTCCTCAAGAACAAAAGAAACTACTCACGAATCATATTTATGTTCATTATCAGAGAGGATAAATATATAATTAATAATCTGAACATATAATCTTACACCAAATAAACCAACTAGCATCAACTACAAGATGTAATCAACACTAGTAGTAACCCACAGGTATCAAGCTGAGGTTTGAGACAAAGATTGGATACAAGAGATGAATTAGGGTTTGTAGATGAGATGGTGCTGGTTAAGATGTCGATGGAGATGATCCCTCCCACGGTGAGAGGAGCGTTGGTGATGATGATGGCTTCGATTTCTCTCGAAGGGAAGTATCCCCGACGGAATCGCTCCACCGGAGTGCAAAAGGGCTCCTGCCAAGGTTTCGCCTCGAGACGTCGGCGCTTCCTCCCAAAAGTCTTCTCTCTATTTTTACTAGGGAAAATTGCTACATAGATGGGCACCAGAGGGTCTCCGTGGGCCCCACAAGGCACCTGGGCGTGCCCTACCCCCAGGGCGCGCCCCCTGCCTTGTGGGCCCACCAAGGGTCCTCTCCGGTACTTCTTCCTTCCAGTATTTTTATATATTCCAAAATAATGCTCCATGAAATTTCAGGTCATTTGGAGCTCCGGAGAATAGCTATTTCTATTGTAGCTTTTTCAGGCTCAAAATTCCAGCTGCTGGCAATCTCCCTCTTCATGTGTATCTTGCATATTAAGAGAGAAAAGGCATTAGAGTTGCATCATAAAGTGAAATAAACCTCCAAAAGATTATAAATAATAGTAGGAAAACATGATGCAAAATGGACGTATCGGTCCCCCCTCCCAGGCATGTTCTTTTGCATTCCGATTTCGATGTTGGCAGGATGTGGTTGATCATGGCCCTTGCTCGTGGGTCTGCGATAGAACCTTATGAACATTTTCGTTATTTTGCTTTAGTGCATCTCCAACACCAACCCTCAAACCGCACGCATACGTCCCGTGCCATGCCCCACTGGCCTGTATCGGTCCGCCGGGCTGTCTGGACGTGCTTTTTTCCTGCAAACCGGAGAAAAACTAGGTGGGGGCCTTTGCGGGCATCTGGACCGTTGTCACATCCACTCATGACCGCCCTGGCCTACAAAAGCTCTTCCCTCGCCCGCACGTGCTTCCCACCCGAAACGGTCAACGCCTCTCCAGAGCGTCAATGGTCGCATTCATGTCCGGCCACAGCGGATGCGACCTCTCATTAGCGTTGGCATTGAAGCGCCGCCCGTGCCGCTTCCCATTGCACGCGTCTGCCCCGTGTTCAAACGACACCACATCCACACATCCATCCCTTTGTTGCCCACATTGATGACACGCGATTGCCGAGGAACCTACTCCCGCGCCACCCGTATGTCCGTCTGCCGCAAACCATTGTCATTCGCCCCACTATATAAACTCTAGACTCGGCCATAGCCGGCACTTATCCTCCACTGGTCCCTTTCTCCTCTCTGCACTCCAAAGCTCTCTGGGCCGGGTTGTCGCTGGAGCAGAAGAAGGAGATGGCCGCCATTGCTGCCGGCAGCCAACCGTATGCCGATGACGTCCCAATGGAGGACGCGACCGAGTACGAGTCGACGCCACCCTCGTTGGTGCATTGCACCATGACCATCGGCGATGCCCGTGCCCATTACATGGACATGGTGCGGGGGGGGGGGGGGAGGAGAAGTTTCGGGAGGCGCGGGTCGACGCGACCTACAACCTCCAGCTCCTCGAGGAGCACTCGCAGGCCGAGGAGCAGCTCGACGACGGCAGGGTGATCACACCGGACACACACGTGGCGGAGCAGGCGTTGTTGCTACAGTCCTACTGCTCGGCGTGCGAGATCCGCCTCGACCGCCGGTGGCATCGCCAGCGTCAGGCGAAACTGGTGACCGCCTACAAACAGTTCGACGAGGTGGCAGACGTGGTGTGGGGCAAGAGCGACGACGAGGAGGACATCGCCGGCTCTGCCAAGGCCGCTCCTCGGCGCCATGTCCACGAAGTCGACACGTCCACGGGAGCCGCCGACAGCGAGGAAGAGTAGTGCATGGTAGGTCATCGCCGCTCGGGTCCCAGGAAGGCCACCGTTCTTTCCCTCCGCCTGAAGCCAAGCCGTGCAAACTGATAATCGTCGGCCGGTTAGCCGCTCAAGCTGCTTTGGTGGAGGCTACAGAGGCAGAGCTGGAGAAGGCGAAGGCAAGTGCCGGAGCTTCAGTTCTCAAGGCTCACGGCAGTCCGGTGGGGAACGGGCGCCGGCGATCATTTAGATTACGAATTATACCTCCAGACCCGGACGAGTTTCGCTTTTAGTTGAAGTATGTCCGAAATGTAATAAATTCCGTCTTGTTTATATGAAATCCGTCGTGTTTGCATGAATCTCTTCCGGATTAGTTGAAAAAACGTCTGATTTGCACAAATTATTCCGGTTAGTTCAATTAGTTGTTGAAATGTATACATGCATCGTTGGATGACATCAGTGTCCGCGGACAGACGCCGGAGCAAATTTGCGGGTGGAGATGCCCCTAGTTCTTGTAGTATTATGGGATGATGACCAGTTGATTTCATTATATGAAATTGGAGGGAGGAAAACATGGACTCAATAGCCACTCTTGAACAATGCAACCAGGAACTCCATATTCACCTTTTCTGAAGAATTCCCATATATATAGTCACACCTTTTTGCGCCTAAAACAGAGTTCCTCCCCCTACGGTCAAATACTGGCTCCACCCCTTACAAAACGGAGTCACAGACACAGTGATGGACGCACAATCATATTATCAGCATCATGGATTCATTCTTGATGCATCGGCGGGTCAAAAGATACACACAAGTAGCAGCTGCAGCACGAAGTCACACAGAAAGAATATAGCGCCAGTTAACATTACTCGATAAATCTCAAATCAATCAGCTACTACAAACAGAAGATCAATCAATCGTAGCAGCAAGCAGAGGTTCTCTCCTGCTCTCAATGCCACAGCGCATGCTCTGCCACTCTCCCTATTGACTGTACATGTTACTAATACCAGAGGCCAGCCGCGCCGCATCGCCAGCACACTCGTGGCCAAGTCGGCCCACAGAGCTGCTAGCTTAGCTCGTTATGTAGCAGTATCGCATCAACATCAGGCCACGATGGCCGTTGACAGACAGGACAGAGTTCACCCGTAGCTCAGACGGTTACTGTTATCCGAGGAGGACTTGGACTGTGTCTGCCGTCTCGCCACCCCAATCTCGCATGCGTTCACCCTCGACGCGAACCTCAGGGAGCAGAGCGTCTCCCCGGCCGAGGACGCCTCGGGCGAGACGTTGACGAACATGAGCGTCTTCGAGTCCCCGCCAAGGCAAGGCTGCAATGCAATGTACATCCAAGTTGATGTAAGAGTTTGTTTGAGATGAGAGTGCAGGTCGTCTATACATATTGGTGGTGGTTACTTATGCAGCAGAGGGCACTCGCCTGCAAGAGGTACGTGAGCTTCGAGTTCCTGAAGGGCACGTGGTCGTCGTTCTTCGCAATCGCAAAGATAACATCGCTGAGAGCTGACAGGCTCTTGTTGATGGCCTGAAACATCAACAACCACGACAGTTAAATCCGTGGCATCATTATCACCAAATCCTAACAACATAGTTATCTTTGCTCAACTGCTCACCTGAGTTTCCTTCAAGCGATCGCCTGTTGCACCACTTTTAGTAAGACGCTCACTCCCGGCCAAATCAATCAAGTTCAGTACACCTTGTACTTGTTGGCCTGTGCTCTGCAACCAGATCAAAAGCACCATATTACTCTCAGTTCTCAATATCTGTGTTCACTTAGTCCGCAAAACCTTTGGAAAATATAGCAATTCTTGATAAATTCAACGCGCACACAATTTTGTGATGTAAAAATGTCGGTAACTAACGATTTTGTGAAGTTTCAGACAGTGTTTCTTACGCTCAAAGCTGAGAGAAGTGACCTACCTCATTTGATCCAAATATCTTTAGTGTGAAGACAAAATGGCTCCGGGAAGATTGCTCATTCATTTGGGTCTTACCTACAGACCTGTTTAAATGTGGTGCATCACATCAGATTCACAAGATAATTATTCAGCACAAGTTTTTTGTTCAGCAACCAATTGTATACCTGCTATGGGATGCTTTCTCTAGAAGAGACGTCACATCAGCAGTGCTGAACACATTAGTAGTTGTAAGATCGGACACTGTTGTGTTTCCCTGGGAATCATGCTTTATTGTGTATTGTTTACCGCCAGGCATCTCACTGCTGGAGCGGCCTGGTGCTAACAAGTCACGAATTGTCTCATTGTATATTTCCAACATTGATGCCTGTGTGCAAATGTCTTAGTAGCAGCATGGATAATATATCATTGCACGAGCTAGATTGCAATGTAATGCACGGACTAACCTGCATACAATACTTCCATCCTTGAGTTTCTAGAGACTGACTGGTCTTGAAAATTTGCTCCAAAGATCGAGGTATGATACCTTTCTGATCACGGCCTGGCTTACCCATCATTGTATAAGTTTTACCTGACCCTGTTTGACCATATGCAAATATGCAGACCTGTACCATGCAAAGGTAAATTAAGCATAACAGCTATCATATTAACTGAAATGAAATAAATATTGCAGAGGCATGCAAATAAAATAGGTCTTGAAATCTATAAATAAGCTTAAGCCTCCAGGATGACAGTGACACGGAAGTGATTAGAATGTGCGTGATTAGTTAGCTATCTTTTCACATACCACAAAAACACAAGAATAAACATTTGTAAAAGAATGTGCATATCAAATTGTAGTTTCTATGTGTGGCGGTGGTGGAAAAAACAGAAAAATATAACTGTTCTAACAGATGCTGCTACGGCCTAGTTACTACAAGAAAATGAATGACACTTCCAAGTTGCAACCAGGCAATGGCGACAGCACTTAATTTTGTATTGAAAGATTATTACCTTGTATCCGTCAAGCGCACTTTGAACTAGCTGTGACATTTCCACAAACACATCATCTTGCGAAGCGCTGTGATCGAAAACCTTGTCATATGAAAAAGAACATCTCTGGCCTACAAATGCAAAACCAAAGCATAATGTCTTGTTAGATTTGATGCAAGAAATTATCTAAGTATAACAAGCAAAAAGTCTGAAGTAGCATAATTCACCTTGATTCATTAAATCAATACCACGCCCAGCATTTTCCACGGATGATGGATAAGAAATAATGGCTTCTTCCTGACAATTAGAATCAGCGTCCGACAGAAAGGGTCGAACCCTACAAAATACTCTGATATTGCCTTTTAGTTCCTGCAAAAAAAGAACATAATCAAAACCAAGAGAGAAATCTGCATAATATTGCAATACTTTGTTTATATTTTGTTTTACAACAGATTAAGTCCATCCCCTGCCACTGTTTTGTAAGTATTACCAAGATGGTGTTATGCAGCTTCTTTCGTAGCTTGTCAGCTTCAATGATTTGAAACTCTGCATGTGCCAAACGCTCTTCCAGATCTTTAATTGTCTCTTTCTGTGTTTCATATCCTGTCATCGCCTCAATTGCAGTCACATCAGCATGCTGCGTAAGCAAATAGTTATATTAATCTTCAAAGGATATTTATAATATATTGCAAAAAAATCATTAGCTACAAATATGCTTTTCTAACCTTCAGCTTCTCAGTTGCAACTGCAAGCTGCTTCTGCAATGTATCAATTTGCTCTTGCTGTGAACTGCATGTTTCCTGAGGACAAGCATAATGGTAAGCCTTTCGCAGAAAAAAGAAGCATAATGTCTAGCCAACTAGTCACATGAAAATTAACCAAATGAACTGAAAGCACAAACCTCAAAGGCTGCCGCTTTTATTTGCAAAAGTTCAGAGTCTTTCGAAGACTTTCTAGCCTGTTCGCTGTAAGTGGCCAGTTCAGCGGTCAAGGTATTCAGTTGAGCAACAGACTGATCACGATCTTCTCTAACTTGTTGTAAATCAGCTCTGAGGCACTCTACTTCTTTTCTAAGTTCTTCTTTCACTCTAATTGCTTCTTTCTGGGAGGTCTGAAAGAGTATACAATAGATTGTGCAAACTATAAGTGAAAGAAAGAGTTGACTCAAAATACTAAGCCTGAAGACTGAAAACTCCAATTTTTACATGTCACGAACAAAACTCACCATGGATGAATCCAACTGGTTCTTCATTGAGTTGTTAAGATCTTTCAGATTAGTCATTGCTTCCATCATTGCACTCTTCTCCCTTTGCAGCTTTGAGATGATTTCTCCATTCTTTGATGTATCAGCTTGAAGATTACTGTTGTATTGCTGCAAGCTGGAGTTGTATTCCTGAAGTCTTTTGTTCGTGTCCTGGACCATTTTTAGCTGGTTCACAAAATTTTCCAGTCAGCAAAAGGATTTACGGATACTAACTCAAATGTAAAGACATGATGATTTGAACCTCTACCTGCTCACTAAACCGTTTTGCCTCATGAGTGACCCTTTCAAGATCGACCGTCAGTACATCCCGTGAAGCCTCAGCTGATTCCCTTTCTTCTCTTTCCTTCTCATAGGATTCCACAGCAAGCTGCCAGTTTGGAAATTGAGAAATTAAAGTTGTGCTTCAAATCTGCATCACATCAGATACATAATAGTGTTATGGGAGTTCTCACCAGCCTGGCAGCCTTCTCCTTGTTCAGGCTCTCCTCCAGTGAGTCGCACCGTGTTGTCATCTCCAAGTTTGCAGCTTTCAACTCTTCAAGCGCGCCACTGAGCTGAGCCTCTGCAGAGGTAATCCAACAAAAATCAAATTCTGATAACATGGCACTATCTATAGTTTTTGCATTTTTGTGAACAGCATTATTGTTGGTTCAACACCAGCAAATTATAAACTGGTGACCGGAACAGTAAGAAGGCACTAAACATGGCTCAGTTTTACTCTCTGATGAAAGACCAAACAGACACAAATGATGAAGCAGGAGCATTATAATACAGTACTGAACGCGGTCACAGGTTCGACACCACCAGATTAATTGATGAGGAAAAGAGTACGCAAGTGGCATCATAAATGAGTCACTTGTACCCTGGACAAGATCAAGCAGTCACGGAAGGAGTTATGAGCATCAGAGATTAGAATTCCTTACCAAACTCTGCATGACGAGTATTGTCTGAATCTATCTGCCCCCGAAGCTTCTCCTGCTCGGCCAAGTAGCCGTCTTCCAGCTCCACCAGCCACCGGATGCAGGCCCTGAGCCTCTTGATGTACTCGCTCATCTGCTCCGTCCTCCCCTGCACAAATCCAACGGATTCAGGAAACCCCGCTCGGACGAATCTGCAACGAAATCGACCAAGAAACCAGGGGGGGACGCACCTTGTAGTCGTTCTTGGACTTGCCCTTCATCTTCTCGTTGAGCAGGCGGTCCACATCCTCCCTCCCGCTGAACTCGAAGGCGGGCGCCTCGGAGCCGGCCTCGGAGGGCGCCGGCTCGGCGTTGGCGCCGCCGCCGTTGTTGATTGCCGAGAGCACGTTGCGGCGCGGCGGCGCGTTGTACCCCATCCCCCGCCGCACGTTCCCCAGGTTCTCCTTCTTCTGCGACGCCACCATTACCACCAAGAAATCAGGACCAAATCAAGAAATCGAAGAAATCACGGGATGGAAAAGAGGAGGAAAGATGTTCGGAAAAAAAGAAGGCTGCTCACCTGGTATGGGCTGCGCGGCGTGAGGGAGGACGCCATGGGCGGGCGGGGATTATTACTAGCCGGATTAGGGGTTAATACCATTACTGGAGAGTGAGCGGTCTCCCTCTCTCGCTCCTCTTGCCCAGTGATGGACTGGTGGAGGTGGAGGTGGAGGCGGTGGGTGGGAGAAAGGGAGCTTTCTCGGGATGGAGGGGGGCAGGGTGGAGTGGACTCGAAGGCAGCGGAATCTCTTTCCCTCGATCTCCCGTGGCTTAGAAGCGCCGACCGACAGGGCCGCCGCGCCTCCGGATCGGGAAGAAATCGCCTGCCGAGCTCCCGGAGGTATCTCGAATTTCTCCCTAGCGCCCGGATCTGAGCGAGAAGCCCTAGAAGGCCGGAGGGGAAGGAGAGGGAGGAGGAGGGAGAGGGGGGCGGCGGCGGAGCGGAGCGGAGCTATTTCAAAATATTTCGAACGTTTTGGATGGGCACGGGGCACGGGGGTCTCGGGGGTACCGTTGCAGGCCCGCCGGGTCCACGCTATTTACGGGGCTGCCACTGGCCGGTTCTGGTGCCGCGCCGGCGCCGGCCTCGCGGGAGTCGGGCAAGTGGCGCGGCCTGGCTCGCTTGGCCTGGGGCAGGGGCAGTTTCGGCATGGGATCGCCAACGGGTGAACGGTCAGCTTCCGTGTCGTGGGCTTCGGGATGGGCCTACCTTTGCCGGTGGGCCGCGACCAACGCGCCGCGCGGTGCGACGTTGCTCTCCCTCTGTGGCCTTGGGGGGTTGGTTGGTTTCCTCCGGGTCGCACGAGAGAGAGAGAGAGAAGAGGGCAGCAGCACGGAGGTGCCACGTCGCTGCTTCGCTTCAGTCGCCTCACTGCAGGACGACGACGACCACGCCACGCGATGCATAGTTTTCTTTTCTTTTTTTTTCTTTTTTTTATTTATTATTGACTGATGACCGGCTGATTGAGGGATGCGATGCTTAATATTGTTATTAGACGTTCTAATCTGCTCGTTAATTAATCCTCTCCCGTCTTGTCGCTTTGCCGGATTAGCTAGCTCCTCGTGACCTCAGATATGTTGCGAAAATGGTACAGTACTATTATTTGATTCGATGCTCCCATCTTCCTCTGCTTTAGTTGGTGTTTCTTTTTTTGGTTCGGTGGTGCTTCTTGTGTTCTACTAGTACAAAAAAAATGATGGCCTCTGCCGACGATAATATTCTTCCCTCCGGTTTAGAGCGCTTTTTTGGCTCCCTGCGCATAAATAAAGTGTGTGTATTGTATTTCTTGTACGGCACGTATAGGATGCCGGGATGGTGTATATATATATGGTCCATGACTCTGTTCCACGATGATTGCCGACTTAGTGTGCTCGACTTTGCAATGATTAGGTTAGGTTGGGTTATATCCGCTTGATATTAATATATTTTCCCATTATCGAAAAATGGTTAGGTTGGGCAGGCAGTGGAGAAGTTTTGAACTCCTCTCGCCCCCGTCGCTCCCGCGAGCGGCGGCTGGCGAGCCCCCATCCTCGGCCGCCCTCGCCCTCTCCCTCCTCCCTCCTCCTCACCGCCGCCACTAGGCGCTGCCAGGCGAAGCCTAGCCTGCATAGGCGGCGGCGGGGCTTCCTCTCCCCTTGGCCGGTGACGGCTTGCGCGGGCGGGCGGTCTAAAGCTGGTGGCGGCGCTCTGACGGCAGGGCGCGGCGGCGCAGCGACGGGAGGCAGCGGCGGGAGCTCGTGCGTGCTACGCGGTCGCGGCTGCACCTGGGAGCGGCGTGGTGGGCTGCGCGAGGCCCGCTCGTGGTCGCCATGGGGGCTAGATCTGGCCGGCGGCGCCGCGGGTGGCCCTGGGCTCCCTCCGCCGGTGATGGCTGGCCCTGGCATGGGGCCCCTGGGGTGCGGCGGCGTGGCGGTGCCCTGCTGCTCCGGCGTGGCGTGGTGTGGTGGCTGCAAGCTTTGGTGGTGGCGGGTTGGCCTTGTCCCGGTTAGATCTGGCGCGGGGGCTGGCGAACGGCGTAGGGCCAGGGGCTCGGGGGTGGCGGGTGCGTGTAGCCGGCGCGGTTCCGGCCGGGCTGCACCCGCTCGACGCGGTGGCGCGGCTCGGGGGCGTCCCGGTCGGCGATGGGGCGGGGCTGCGGCCTTTGGCAGCGGTCGATCCGGTGTTGCGAGGGTTTCGGGTGGGCAACGCGGATCTGGAGCATGGCGGAGGATGGCGATCGGCGGCACGCTGGCAGAGGGTCGACCTAGTCCGCGGTGGTGTTTACCGTCGCGTTTATGCCCGGCTTCCTTGCTGTTTCGTTGTGTTGTCGGTCCGAGTTGGCGCTCCTGTTGCTGTTGTGCTGTTGGTCGGAGCGACGTCGGTGGCCACGGATGTGGCGGCGCCTGAGCTCGTCTCGGCTAAGGTCAGGGCTTGCTTGGCGGTGGCCGTCGGCAGCTACTAGGCTGTGTTCCCCCATGTCGACAGGGACTTGCTGGGGACGTGGGCGTGGACGTGGACGCCTCCAACGGTGGAGGCGATCACCCAGGCCTGATGGCTGATGCCGGGCTAGGAGCAGATGGAGGTGCCTTCCGCTCTTCCCACCGTGGTCTGTGCGTTGCGATGGTGATGGCTGACGGTGACTCGGGACATGGATGCCGGGGCGACGGCCCCGGATGGTGGTCCGTATGGTGGCTTTCTGGCAGGCCACATGGCGGCAGTGGTGGCTACGTCTCTAGGTCGCTTGGGCGACGAGGGATGTAGCGGATGGTGGTTCAGGCACACTTTCTGTTGCCTAGATTCGGATCTGGAGGCCGGTTCTCGCCGTGACTGACCCGGGTGCCCCGTGATGGCATGTGTGAGCTGCCGAGCGAAAGCTCCACGCTTTGGCGCCAATGACGACGACATCCGCGGGTACCGTTATCTTCTTGAAGACGTCGTCGTGGTTCTCCTCTTCATGTCAGAGTCTCCGGGTGAAAACCCTTGTCCACGTCGGGCTCGGCAGCAGCGGTGCTCGCGTTCCCCTCTTGAGGGCGTTGTCGTGGAGTCTAGGTGTCCTAGGTCGTGTCCTGCGTTGTAATCGGGTTGTCCTGTGCTAGGTGTTGTTTGACAGCATAGTCGGGTGCGGCTATGTTTGTCAGCTTTCTTGTGATTTGTTGTCTCAGCGGACTACCTCTCCACATTGTATCGTTCGGTCATGTAACTTTGGTTTTGTTGCTTTATATATAAAGCGAGGCGAGAACCTGGTTCGAAGAAAATGGTTAGGTTGGGTTAGGGGCCCTGTTAATTACCTGTGTGTTTTCTCTCTTTCTGTTTTCCTTGAGCCGTCCCAGCAGGAAGCAAGAAGCTGTTGCTGCATAACTTACCGTGCTGACTGAGTGGCTCGAGGTCCAAATGGCTGTCAAAGTGTCTCTGCTGATCAGTACATATGTACTGCACTGTCTAACTTGCGCTGCGCGTAAAAAAAAGGACCGACGGACGAGTATGCACCACCTCGTCACCTGAAAGGCGCCACGGAAAGGAACAAGGGAGAAAATATGGCATGGCTTCGGTTTCGGCGAGAATGGGGCACGGAAACGCATCGTCGGACTCGGGCGTTGGGGTGCGTCGCAAGGCACCCAACCGAACAGGCCATCGTCTTCGTCGGTCAGGACTCAGGAGGCAATCAATCGAGGCGACGGCGACGCGTGCATGTCCGGGCCGTGGGTAGGTCGCTGCGCCTGCGCTGCAGGGTGGTCGCCCCAGGGCGGGGGCTCGCTGCTTGCCGACGGCGACGCGACATATCAGCGTATCACTTGGCACCAGACCTGTCGCGAAGCCGAATGACCACGGGAGTCTGGAGGCATGTGCGCCCGAACACGACCGCCTACCCGCTGCATGCCTGCCGTTCCTACTGTGTGCCGCATACGAACGTTCGCTAATGTCACCTTTTACCACGAACGAGTTCGCTAGATATGCCAACTCTTTGTCAACTCTTTGCCGAACTGTTCAGCCTGAACAGAGGTGGTTATTGCCATGTAGAGCATCTAGCCGGAATTGGCACGGACGGTCACACAAATGTCCTGCCGGACAGACATCCATGCTTCTCATATCAAATCCATGCAAATCCATGCGCATAGATCATACACATGAATATCACACATAATTAACATTTGTTTGTAGTGAAAGTACATAGTTAAACATAAAATTGATTCCAAGTGCATAATTGAAACATTAAACTATTTGGTTTCTATTGTGCATCCACATATGCTCCACAAGATCACTGAGTAATCACGCGTGCACATGATAATCTCGAAAATGATGATGTATATCCCGAAAATTCAGTATATGATTTGAATCTTGTTCTGGGATGTGGACTTGTTCTCAAAATCATGGGTTCGGGATGCCCCTTCATCCCTCGTCCTCGACAATCACTAGATGACCCGTTGCGCCACTGGCGAAAAGACTAACTAGGGCAAAAAAAAGTTATGCATGCTATGAATGACACATATAACAACGAAGATTTTCGGTGAATTATTAGAAGAATGTTCCTCGCGAATTGTCTGCAAGTGATTATGCCCATATCACGTTTCTATTCGACTTTATACTTACTAATGACAAAAAAAGACGATCATTGTGCATGTCCTTCTTTGGAAGGCCAGGATACCAAATAGTCTAGTCATAGAAAGGTTGGCTGTACTCTCCACGGTACCTGACCTGGATCATCAAAATTGGGGACTCCTGCTTGGTACAGCTTTGGCGACTCGGGAACACTCGAACAAATCATAGAGCCCAAAGGTCGGGCAAACACGTCAAAAGACATCATGTGGCCAGACTGCAGGTTCGAAGGCCCGAAACAGAACATCTGGGCAGGGGGATACGATGGCAAGAGGCAGTGCCATAACCCGACAATCACCTGACATAACACAAGCAAAAGAAAGCAGAGGGAAACAATCAGTTGGGCAAGGGCAAGAGCACTCTTTGGCTAGCCGCACATGGAAAACGACATTTAGCCGTATAGGTCGGAGATGGAGCACGCGCTTGTTAGAAAGCAATGTGCATAGTAAGCATCCAAAGATTGTTTGAGCGGACCTAATATTGTTCGACGGAACAACCACTCGATGGGTTTCCACATACGACATGGCGGCATTAAGCTCGAAAGCTGGCCAAATTACTCGGGTCTAAAATACATGGATGGCACGAAAGGCAATGAGCACTCTTGGATTCATGGGGGCTCTTTTGCGTGTTGGCTGGATAACAAATGTCAGGATAATAAAGGTTTCATGCAGCAAAGAAGCTAAACAACGTGTTTAACAAAAGATCCGCAGAGGTTGAAAAAACAATCGCAAGCGAGAAGGCAGGTGAGGGTGAATGACACTGACAGGCGGACTTGACCTCGCCTGGCGCACAAATCTTAGGTTGTTCATGCATATAGATGACCCACCGCGCCATTGGCGCAACCAATTACACCCAAGAAGGCAAGCAACCATGTTTTATGAATGATCTTTAAAGGGTGTTTATGAATGATCTTTAAAGGGTGTCTCGTTCCTTGGATGACCATGAACAAGGACAAATACAACCATGGCAAACAACATGTGAATGACCACATCAGAAACAAAATGAATCTCGAAAGTCAAGTGAATTGTCTTTGTTGCTTCTTTGTTGTGTATAAACATGATTAGGGGGGGAAATCCCTAGCGCCGCCGCGAGCCCCCCTCCTCGCGCCTCCCTCCCCTCGCCGCCGCCTCGACGTACTGGCGGGCAAAGCCCGGCCAGTGCTGGCGGCAGCGGGGTGCTCTCCTTCCCCCGCTCGGTCTGGTGGGCGCGGGCCTCCGGGTCGGGTGGCGGCGCAGCGTTTGCTCGGGGCGCGGTGGCGCGGCGGCTACAGCTGGCGGCGGACTCGTGGGTTGTGGGCGGCGGCGTGAAGGGGCTGCAGCGGCGGTGGTGCACGGTGGGCTCCGGCGGCGGCGGTCGGCCAGATCTGGGCCCAGGCGGTGCGGGCCGAGGGCGGCGCGAGCTGCGGGCGTCTGCCCCTGCCGTGGCCGCGGCTGGTGGTGGTGGAGGCGCAGCGGCGGTGGTAGGTGGGTGTGCTGGTCGGGTTCCAGGCGTTCCGCCGGCTGGACGACGGCGGCAGCGCAGGTGGGCTCCCCGGTGAGTATTTTTGGCGGTAGGCGGCGGTCCTTGGGGTCCTCCTTGCCGGTGGCCGGGTCTGCATCGGTGGCTTTGCGCGGTTCTGCGTCGGCCGCTGAGGTGGGGCGGCACAGGGGTGTGTCCGGTGGGGAGGTTGGCTGGAGGGATGGGCGGCGCCGACGAGCTCGGGCCACCCGTCACTGGCACAGGGGTGTGCCGGTCCGGATGCGTCCGCTCCCCCACCTCCCCCTTTCCCCGGCCGCGTGTGGGCTGTCGCAGCTTCGGCGATGTTCAAGGCGGGACGTTTGCTGTGGTTCGTCGGTCAGGGGTGTCCCTGTGGTACAAAGCTGATCTCTTTGGATGGTCTTGGGGGTGTCTGGATGCTGGGCGGCGGCCCTGGCGGCGGGAGGCGTGGCGTTCGGGGGCGGAACCTGCGTCTCAGGTGTGGGCGGGCAGCCATGGCTTCGTGGGGGGCTTGGCTGCAGGTGGTGGACGGAGCAGGGGTGTGAGCGCCGGGGTACATCACCTGCCCAGTTCTTGTACTGGCCGTCGGCGGCAGCGTCCGTGGACGTTGTATTCTTCTTGAAGGCTCCGTCGCGGTGCTCCCACTCCTTGCGTGTGGCTCCGGGTGAAAACTTGATCTGCGGATCGGACGGTGGCGGCTATCCGTGGTCGTACCCTTCTGGGAGGCACCGTCTTGGAGTCCTTGCTTCGTCATTGTCCGTCTCACCCCTCCTCGGTGTTCTTGGTGGAGGTCTCCGTCGTCTCCAAGTGGTCCTTCTTAGCTCATCTTTAGTTTGCTTGGTTGTCGTCGGTGTGGTGTGTCGGTGCCCGGCACCTTTGTATCTTGCCTTGGGTGTGTGTGTTGTGTGCCGTGGTGGCGTGTGTTTGTATCAGTTCGCTCGGATGTTTGTGGTGATGGTTGCTTTATAATATAAAGCGGGGGAAACCCTTTTTCGGTAAACATGATTAACCAAATATAATTGAACGACGAAATGATAACAGTCCTGGCCTCTCAAGAAGATGCAGCGAGTACAGAAGACCGGGTTTCATAGACATGGCTCGGTTGGCAGCCTGACCTCGATCTCTCAGAATGACTAACGTCTGAGTCGGTCTTCCGAACACACAACACAACCTGTCTCACACCAACGGACGAATAAGCCTTGGATCAGATGCTCGACAGTCCAGTATGATGGTGTCCAGGCGCACACGATTGAGTGAACCGACTGCCATCGTTGTTTGGGTCTACTACGTCCAAGTGTGGACGCTTTCTTGTTCTTTGCTCGCGCATCCACTGACATGAAGGGCGAGCTAATCGAGCGACATGGAGGACATTCGCTTGTGAAGATACCCCCTCAAGGCAGGTACCCTAGCATCCGCCTCATGCATTGGTCGGAGTGGTCATCGCAGAGGCTAATTGGCCTATTAGCCTGCGGCTGGTCGGATCTTTGAGCCGCCTCTCGTGAGATTTTGAAGGGTCGATGGACGCTCGTTGATTTTGGGGTCCAGCTTTCGGTCTACGTGAACAGGTAGAGGCCTCTGACCTGTATGACCATGGAGACACCCGCTCATTACTGCGTACGTTCGTGATATGGCCAATCCACGTCAATGATGCCATTCCAATCCATCAATATATGTGCATGATGCGTGCCTGGATTATGTGCCGACCAGAAGACAATGTTCGGACGAGTAAATCGCAGCCGATTCCTTTACTGATATCACTCGCCAATCCATCATTCTCTCGGTCTGAACTAGTCCCCTCTTTTCTTAGTAGTTCATTCAATCCCCTTGTAGACACACTTAATCGACCCTGCAATTTATCATGTGCTCACGATGATTTGCTCGCAAATTAATGATCTAAGAAATCAACTCTCCAAAAGCATGGTTGTTTATAGAAATAAGGCACACATTGGACCATCTCGCTAAGAAACAATTCCTTATTTAACACTATCTTAAATTTCGTTTCCTTATTTAATACTGGAAAACTTTTTCTTCCCTATCTAACAACGAGTCTAAATTTTATGCCCTTTATAACACTTTTGTCCATTTTAAGCCTAAATTACACATAAAAAGACCCTTTTGCCCCTCATGTGGTATGTGTGTGTGAGACAATAACACACACACAACATCAGTGTGGGGCAGTAGCACACACACAGCAATGGTAGCATACACGCAGCAGCACATACACACACAACAGCACACACGCACGCGCGCACCCACGTAGCAGCACACACGTGCACACACACACGCACACAGCAAACACGCACGCAACAACACACACAGCAGCAACAACACACGGACACACGCAGCAGCACATGCAGCAATACACACACAACACACACACACACACAACAGCACACACACACACGGCAGCACAACACACGGACACACGCAGCAGCACATGCAACAGTACACACGCGGACGCGCGCGCGCGCACACACACACGGCAGCACAACACACGGACACACGCAGCAGCACATGCAACAGTAGTACAGTACACACACGTAGCAGCACACACACGACACGCACACAAACACGCAGCAACACACACAACAACACTAGCACATCGTGTGCGCGCACACACTCAAACATACCACATGAGGGGTAAAATGGTCCTTTCATGTGTCACTTGGGCTTAAAATGGACGAAAGTGTTATAAAAGGCATAAAATTTAGACTCGTTGTTACATAGGGAAGAAATTATTTGTCAATGTTAAATAGGGCATAGAATTTAAGCACGGTGTTAAATAAGGAATTCTCTCTCTCGCTAATGCACACAACGCTTGTCAAGCCAACTTGTGTGTTCTTGCTTACCGCATCCTCAACATTTATTTTGCTGCAACCATGTGGTGGTGTAGTCCACGCCCGTACCTGAGCAGGAGCATGATGTCAGCCCTGGGGCGGATATACACGCATTGCTAACTCCATGTCTGCCATGTATCTGTCAGTGAACAAATGTGTCGATATAGGACTTTGATGTTCTCTTTCATGGATTAGCTTGTGGCGAGCTGTCCAAATCGCCCAGAGCATTACTGTAAGCTTTGTAAAATCAGCATGTTATACCGAGTCCCTCATTGAGAAGAGCCAACTCTGTGCATTAGTTCGACTGTTGCCAACATGTGTTCGAGAAGCTTTGGGCCGATAGTGCCCAAACGCATCGTGCAACAGAAGCAACAAATACACCCAAGAGTCTTCATCTCCACAGACCGCACAACGCGAGGAGGTCGCCATGTTACGGTGACACAACAAATCATAGGTTGGTAGGGAGCATTGTGCTAGTCGCCATAAAAATACCTTCATCTTAGATGGAACGCTAGTCTTTCACAACTTGGAGCAGCAACATTGCTCTCTCCTTCCATCCGATGCGCCGGTGTGACCCTTCAGCCACACTTCTCTGCTCAATTCCGTCGTGATCAACATCTTATACGCGGACCGCGTAGAAAATTCTTCCTTCTTCTCATGGACCCATGCCCAAAAATCTTGTAACCGTCTCGTGGACACGAGGGTGTTTAGACTTGTTTTGGCATCCATTGGGAGGAACATCGCCTAGACTTCCTCCTGTTTTGAACTATAATACAAGTCGCATAGATGTCTCCTTTGGCAACCTGTATATGAGCAATTCAATTCGGTGTCTAGGTTCATATACACTCAATGATCAGTAAAATCCAAGAAAAGGGGGAAAAATCTTTTTCTGTGTGGTGCTCGATCCTCAAATGCGTTATGTTCGTGCAAAATTTCGGCCTGTTTAGAAATTCAAGGAGCTTGTGACAAGAAAGATAAAATCGAGTGTGAACAGTGTTGTTTTTAAAAGTTTCCGAGGCACCCAAATATATATTTTTACCACGAACTCCTCGAATGTCCAAACTTCACGAAAATTTGCACGATCATCATGCACATGAGCATCTTGCACCACAAAAAAGTTCATATTTTAATATAAAAAATTGTATTTCAAATGAATTACTATTCACACTCGGGCTCTGAGCCCAGACGCAGAACAGTCGCGTCCCTTAGGGCATCTCTAGCAGACCCCTTATATCGCGCCGACCCGCAAAATAACCGTCAATTCATGGTTTTACGCGAAAAAGTGGCCCGAACACACACCGTATCGGACCGCGACCTGTAAAATTTTTTGCGGGGCACGGCAAATCTTCGCTCTCAACCTTTAGATACATGGGGTGGGACGCCGACCCGAGCTTGACCCCTATCGGCAGCGATATTTGGCGGGAGGGACATTTCCGCGCGACAGTTCCCGCTTCCCCTTCCCTCCCCCGCCATTGATCTCCCTCCGCCCGCACTGGACCACCTCCCCCGCTTTGTATCGCCGCCATGGAAGCCTCCCGGCCGTTGCCCGTCACCGTGGATGTCATCCACGCGCCAACCCCTCCGGCAGATCTCGTCCCCAACCATGTCGCGCCCGTCGCCGTTCAAGGCTCCACCGCACAACCCCACAAGCGGCAGGGCAACGTCGTCGTCTAGGGCGACACTCCTGCAGCCCCCGCCGAGAAGGCACACGCGTCCGCCGCCGCCGTCGCTGCTAATCCGGTCCGGGCCGTGCCGGTGAAGAAAGGCAAGGTTTCGGGTGTGAAATGCAAGAAGGCCACCGCAAGAGCTACCCCACCAGCTCCTCGGGTGTGAAATGCAAGAAGGCCACCGCAAGAGCTACCCCACCAGCTCCCCCAATGACATGATATGGCAAGGAGAGAGATCTTAAAGAGAAGGATGCTAGCGGCGATGGGTGATGGCTTCGGTGCCGGTGGGGGAATCAGTGACGGTGGTGGAGAGTGATAATGTTGATGATGATGGTCATGGAGATGGTGGCGGCTTCGGTGGCGGTGGTGGAGAGTGATGACGATGATGAAGATGGTGATGACTGGGTTTTTTTGCGTCATGATTGAAAATTATGCTTAATTTTCGTGCAAATTATGTTTTATTGTTTGAATTAGAAAACAATCATGGAAATTGAAGTCAAATTGTTTAATTTGATTTTTTCGTTTAATTGTCAATGATTGAAAACACGCTTGTCTCGGCCTATAAACGAACTAAGAGTCCGCGTCTGCTAAAGATGCTCTTACAGTGTGAGTTTGATGAACGGTCAACTTCCGTGTCGTGGGCTTCGGGATGGGGGCGACTACATTTGCGGGTGGGCCGAGACAAACATGCTCCGCGTTGCGACGTTGCTCTCTAGGAATGGCTCCTTCTCCTCTTCCGGTTCCACGCGGCGTGGCGAGAGAAGTCCGCAGCGTCGAGGTGCCATGTCTTCTTGGCTTCAGACCTTCAGTCGCTTCACCGCAAGACGATGACGACGCGACGCTTAATTACCAGTATTAGCTATAATCGCTAATCCGTTTCTTTCTTGTCCGTTTGCTAGTTGCAAACGGGGTCACTGTTATAGGTTAGAAAAATGGCTGTGATGCAGGTGTTTCTATCCTATATGGGGTACTGCGATGTGGTGGCCGTCCATCAGACTGTTTTCGCCCCTTGGTTGGTGAGCTGCAGTACTACATTGCAGCACGATTCCAACTACAACAAGAACCGATGAGTATGCACCACCTCGTCACCAGAAACCACGAAAAAGTAAGAAGAGAATGGCATGGTTTCGGTTTCAGTCAGACTCGGGCTCTGGGGTGCGTCCGAAGGAACGGAACCAACGGAACGAAGGAACGAGACAATCCATCGTTCGTCGGTCAGGACTCAGGAGGCAATCAATCGAGGCGACGGCGACGCCGGCATGCATGGAGTACCATGATTAAGGTCGCGTGTCGCCGCGCTGCCGCAGGGTGACCGCCGCGCTCTCACTGGTGACGGTGACGGTGATGGCGACGTCGCGGCGGCCTGAGGAGATGAACATTTTATAGGTTGGGTTTTTTTTTTTTTGAAACGGAGGCAAAACATTTGCCTCATCGATTAATTAAGAAGAAGAGAGTTGCCCAGTTAATGTACGGAAAACCGGGCGAAAACCGATACAGACTTCCACATGCGGACTACTCGCAAGGAACAAAACACCAACACCGCTCAAGCAGCCCTCTAAACACGCAATAAGCGCAACCCTCGACACTTGCAGAACACAATGAAACTCCTGACGAGCACACCGACGAAAACCGACCACACTCCATCATGAAATCACGGACGCCTTTCGGATGACGTCACACTTCTTGTTTTTGTTCTTCTTTGGTTTCTCCCTGCTTGCCTTCTTCATCAAAGGGCCACTTGTCTTGCCAGATGTCGGCTGATCAGCCACCCATTTGTCAAGAAATTCATAAAACTCATTGAATTTCCTAGTGTCATTGTCATCATCCAACAGGCAACTAGAAGCAGGCATCAACACACTGGTCGTATCGACATCCTCAACAAAAGGAATCACCGACACGACCTCATTGACAACAGGAACCGCTAACATGATGGACTCAGGCACCTCCAGTTGCTCAAATGACCTTGATGACACATGCTCCTCACACGTGGCTGCCGATGAGACCACCACTATGGAGAGAGGCGAAGTAGGGCTAAGACATATCTCTTGTAGCCCGGACATGACTTGCAACACCGGAGTCTCGAGCATGACGACGGACTCGCCCGAGAGTGACGATGAACCATTTCCAACACGTGGGGAGAAACATCCATATAACTCTTGCCTCCCTTCCTCCATGGAGCTAACATCTTCCACACCAGAAGGGCATGACATCGGAGTGTTCTGCGACATAACCGGTGCAAGGGAGAGCCTGCTAAGAGCAGCCTCCGCCCGCTCCAGAAAACTCCCAACCTGTGACAGCCAATTCTGCAGTAGTGCTGTCTGATCAGCCAGAGCGGATTGCAACATCACATCGGACGGGGTTGACGAGCCGACGGTAGCAGAGACGACAGATGCCCATGACCGATGGCGAGGCGTCTTGGAGGGGAGCACAGATTTCATTGGACCCTCGCATGAAGCTAGAGCAGGACGATGCATGGAGCCGAGGACTGGCGGCATGGCAAGGCATGCCAAAGAACTTAGGGGACGCCAAGGATTGCGGCATCCATGCGCACGGTGACCGTTCTTCAAGCAACGGGAGCACCGAAGCGGATCTCTGCAGTCAGCCACGCGATGCCCAGGAGCGAAGCATCTGCAACATCTACCGTGCAGCCAAGCAGGGATAGGACGTGGAGCCATTGCCGGGGCTAGTGACATGTGTTGACGCTGGTTTTATTTCCTCTTCTTTTTGCTGGGCTAGGCTCGTTGGCCACGGCGTCGATCGATCCAGAGCTGCTGGACCGCCCTGAGCCCCCGTGTTACCGTCCTCCACATCGTCAGATTCGCCCCCGCCGCCCTCCTCGAGCTCCCGCCGTCATCCCTGAGCATAGGGTCGCTGTCCCCTAGCTCCTGTCGCCGACTACGAGCATCGTGTCGTCCCCGAGACCCACGCCGCCATCCTCGGGGCCGTCGCCGGCATCGTCCCAGCCGAGCTCTCCCCACCGGTTTCATGTGGTTCTTAAATTCTTTGGTCACTAGTTTTTGATCTGCGGAAAACCCAAAAAAATCTTTCAGTTCCGCATGTGTTGTTGGCGAGAGAAGTCGAGTGCTCCTTTTTATTTTTTGAGCAAAGCTCACCGTCCATCATGGGCCAGCCCAAATAAACGAGCGAGCGCTGGTTCGGTTCGCTTGATCGCTCGTTCAAAAAAAAAAAACTTGGTTCGTTTGGTTTTTTATTTCTCTGGTTCATTCGGTTTAGTCGGTTCCAGTTGAGCAGCTGACCAGGACCCACGTTGACCTTTCACTTTCAGAAATAGTTCACATAAACGTGAAAATAAAAAGTTCAGGATCTGGTGAAAACACACAAAAAATGTTATATGGAATTCGAAAAAAGTTCATTAAATTTTGGAAAAGTTCACTAATTTGGGAAAAAATCTTCGATTTCAAAAGAATCCAGCGGTTTTCTCATAAAAGTTCACAAAATTAGAAAAAAATCACCAGCTGTGAAAAAAGTTCATTGAATTGGAAAATGGCTCGTGCAGTTTGAAAAGGAAAAATAAGAGGAAATAGAAAGAAAAAAATCATAGAAAACCCAGGAGACACTGCTATTTGGCGCTGTTTTAAATCCTCTTTGCAATTAGTCGTGGAAGCCACCATATGCAAATTGGAAAACAGTCTTGGAATATCATTCTGGTATGATCACTGGCTCGAATGTGGCCGGCTAATGCTATCCTTCCCCACGCTATTCTCATTCTCCACATCAAAATTCTGCATAGTGGCCTCTCAGTTTAGAAATGGACAGTGAAAAGTACAGCTACACCCCAATCTGTCACTAACGGCATCACAAGAGCTGAAAGCACTACATGAAATTCTCAGCGGTAAGTGTCTACATGAGGATAGGCCAGATGCCAGGTCGCCTATTACCAAGGATAAAGAGATCTCTACTGCATATTTCTACAAGCTACTCACCTTCAGAGGAAGCAACTGTAGCCTCGCGCCATATATATGGGACAAGACCATCCCGACCAGACACCGTATCTTTCTGTGGATTGCGTTCCGCGACAGACACAACACAAGAGATAATATGGTCAAGAAACACTGGACAAAAATGGTGACACAAAATGGATGTGATCTCTGTCCGGCTGCGGAAACTATGCATCACATCTTACTACGCTGCAAGCTTGCACAAGCAGCATGGACGAAATTGGGCCTCAATGGGATAGCAACTTCTTCGTCGACAATGCAAGAATTCTTCAATTCACCACAAGCATGTGTTGTATTATGCTCCAAATTCCAATATAAAGAGAAATGCCAACTTCTGACGATCGAGCGGCGCGAGGCCCGTCGCCGGTAGGCTTGGGCCGAAGCGGATCAGGGTTGACCTAGGACACCTGTGTTATATATACCTCTTGTAAGCCGCCGCACGGGATACGTCGATCAGTTGTAAATCCCCGGCGTTTGTAACCTCTCCCGATATAGTGAAGTTTGGCTGGCTGGCGCCCGTGGTTTTTTCCCCTTCGTGTTGGAAGAGTTTTCCACATTAAAATCTCATGTCCCTTGCTTGATTTCGTTCTTTATCGTGTTCGATTGCGTGTCGTATCTCTAACACCATGGGCCTTGCATCGAAAGATGTGGTATGTTTTCTTTGCAGCCTGCACGGTCACATCATGGAAGGCTCGGAACACGTAGGTGTTCCATGGGAAATACTGACTGGATAGATGCACTTACACTGAGATTGCAGATTTTGTAAAGCTCTGGCCGTTAGAGCATCTACAACCGGATATGACAAATCCGGCCCCTCAAACGCCCGCGGACGCGCCCGGACGCGTCCGCGGGCACTGACCGGGTACGTCTCAAATCCGCTCGTCCACATCCGTCTCCCTCATATCCGACCCCCTATTTCCATACTACCCATGCAACGTGGATCAAATTACGTCGATCAAACGCAGGACATATGAACGCGGGCACGAGATAGCATCACATTGCAACAAAAGCTCCACCAGTTCATACAAACGACGGACAAATTTAAACCTAAGCTAAATCTAACTAGTACTTGCGGGCCGGACCTTTCCCCTTGCGGTCGCCGGCGTAGCTGTAGCCGTCGGCGGCGGGGGGCTGGTCGTCCGAGGAGGAGGAGGAGGAGGAGCCGTCGTCGAAGGAGGAGGAGGAGTCGGAGACGATGACGAGGCCCATCAGCCGCTCCGCCGCCCGGTCCTGCCGGCGCTTGAGCTTGGCCAGCCACGCCCGCTCCTTCGCCGTAACCGCCGCGAGCCGCTCGGACTCCTCAATGGCGATGCGGAGGGCCTTGGCGTTCTTGCGGCGGAGCCTCCTCGCGTCCGACTCCGCCGTCGTGAGCGACCGGCGGCAGACCCACGCGAAGAGGTCGTCCTCATCCATATCCGCCAGAGACCGCGCCCGCTCCTTGGCCGTCTCCGTGGCCTCCCTCTCCCTCCGCCGCTGCCTCTCGCGGCGGGCGGCGCGCGCCTCCGACTCCGGTGTGCGCGACCGGGCCAGAGGGGCGGGCATAAGCACCCACCGCTGCCCCGCAGGGGGAGCAGCGGCGGGCGGAGGGAGGGCACAGCGGGAGGGAGCCCGCCCCGCCGGCGCGGACTGGGCTGGCCGTCGGTCGCCGCTGCCTATGGCACGGGACGGGCCAGCTCCGGCGTCCGAAATGCGCCGACGGGGAGCGGGCGGCTTCGAGGACGCTCCAGATCCGGAGCTGCCTCCGGTCTCCGCCTTGGACCGCTCCAAGGCGATGCGGAGAGTCAGCTTGTACTCCGGATCGGAGTCGCCGGAGGCGCTGCCGGAGCTCGACATGCTCGTCGGCGGGGGGAGAGGAGCGGGCGGAGAGGGGAGAGGAGCGGACGGAGCGAGAGTGAGTGAGCTAGGGTTTCGCCGGACGGGGGTTTTTAGTGGGACAGGGTGGGGTCGGGGTGGGCCAGGCTTGTCAGGCGGACATGCCCGGGCGTGCCCGGGCCACCCCATATCCGCCCCATATTTGGGCTGGATATGGGGGGTGCCGGTCAGTCCGGGCGTTTGAGGCCCGTTTGAGGGGTCCGTCTGGGTCAACTTTTTTTGACCGGACACTGACCGGACAGCCCGCCCGGGCGTATGAGGCGTGTTTGAGAGGTCCGGTTGTAGATGCTCTTACGCGTGAAAGGAAACAACGCCCGGCAGGAGATGCTGGTGTGACGCCCCCAACTTCGACCGTACGCTAATCATACACGCAAATGCGTACGACCAAGATTAGGGACTCACTAATCAATATCACAGCACAACACTAGACACAAACTAAAGTCATACAACTTCATATTACAAGCCAGGGGCCTCGAGGGCTCTAATACAAAGCTTGACAAGCACGAGTCAGCGGAAGCAAATAATATCTGAGTACAGACATAAGTTAAACAAGTTTTGCCTTAAGAAGGCTAGCACAAACATAAGCAGCGGATTGAAAGAGGCGAGGCCTCCTGCCTGGGAACCTCCTAACTACTCCTAAGCGTCGGGGGCAGCCTCCACGTAGTAGTAGGCTCCAGCGGTGGTGTAGTAGTCGTCTCCGGCGTACTCCATCTCCTGGGCTCCATCGTCTGAACGCAGAAACGTATCAAGGGGGAAAGAGAAAGCAAAGCAGCGGTGAGTACTCATCCGAAGTACTCGCAAGACTGACATCAGAACTATACTAAGTATGCATCATTATCAAGGGATGGAGTTATATCTGGCCTGACTACAGAAAGCAAGAATAGGTGGAAGGCCTAGTCCTATCGAAGACTAGCATCTTCAACATCTTGCAGCATTAGAAGAGAGTAGACTGGTATCTCATATATAATCATATTATTTTAGCAATTTTATTAAGTAACCATGCCCAGAGATTCTTCCCCGACTCCCTGCGAGGAAGCAATCTCGGAGCCACATTCATTTCAAATTAAATCACCATTATAGTTGTATAAGGTCAAGGTACAACTCCAAGTCGTCCTGTTACCGTGGACACGGCTATTCGAATAGATTAATCTTCCCTGCAGGGGTGCACCACATATTCCCCAACATGCCTGAATCACCTCCGGCCAGACACACTTTCCTGGGTCATGCCCGGCCTCGGGATATCAGCACGTCGTCGCCCTACCTAGGCTCAACGAAGAGGCCAGCCCGCCGGTCTAAATCCTAAGTGCGCAGGTTCGTGGGCCCACTTTCCCTTGCACTCCTGCACGATGCGAACGCGGCCGAGGTCAGTCCTAGCACCCCTTAGTAACAAGCGCGATGCCGTTGCGGACCACTCGGGCGCGCGCCGCTCCATTGCTGATGTCCGAAGAGCTTCGGCTGATACAACGGCGCTGAGTGCCCATATCTTCCCCGCGTGAAGGTTAGTGCGTATTAAGGCCAACGACCTAACTCAGATCAAGTACCCAACCCATTAGCATTTTATTAATGCGGGGCAAGCGCGACCCATAAGGTGCGGTCCCGTCACCCCGACTCGAGGATGTGTGGCAAGGGCCTCTCCTGCCCGTCCACGCCTCATCATCATCAAACCGTGGGTACCCCTCAGGGCCGACCCATCACCAACACGTTCCTGTAACCCGGTCATAGTAACTGTGTGTATAAAAAATCAAGACGGAACCTGAGGAATCACCCTCAAAGGGCCCCGCTCGATGAAACCGTCAAGGTGGACTTAGAGGAATCACCCTCGAGGGTTCCACACTTGAGGGGTTGCACGACAGAGTCATCGTCGGGAGGTGTGAAGGAGGAATCACCCTCGATAACCACGACCGACTAGCTGCACTACAGAGCTAGCATCATGAGTACTTCACGAGGTGTCACCCTCGGTACTCGATAGTAGCGCTGCAGAGTCGTGCAACTAAGGGAAGTGCGGTGATGTGAGGGGCCTGGCTTGTCGGTCGGTTGACCGAGTCTTCGAGTCGTCGAGTCGTCGATGAAGAAGCAGGGGCAACTGGGACTAAGGGGTCACTGGGGGTTCATTGATCAACCTATACTAAGCAGTTGATATGATTGCAGGTATGATAGTAGTTTATCAAAAACAGGCTATGCATCAGAATAGGAGCTAACTAATACAGTAGCAAAATTCTAATGCAAGAATAAGAGGGAAAGGAATAGGCGATATCGGAATGCTCATGGGGGGGTTGCTTGCCTTGCTGCTCTGCGGCAAAGGCCTGGTCGTCAACGGTGTAGTCGTACCCGGCAGCAGCGTCAGTCTCGGGGTCTACCGGAGAGAAGAGGGGGGAAGAAACAATAAATATAAAGCACAGATGCAACACGATGCATGACATGGCAATATGCAGGGCTAGGCATGCACTAACGCAGTACTACACGTTGCAGACGGAGCGGGAGAATATCTGACGATATTTTCCGGGTCTTTGGATTTATCGGACAGACGATCCGGAGGGGGAAAGTTCCATGTTCATCATGCTAGGAGCATGTGACAGATGAACGGACAGCGTATTTGGATTCGTGGGATTTTTCTGATCAACTTTAATGTATAAAACTTTTTCATCTGAGCTACGGTTTGTTTTATATGAATTTTCAAAGTTTTAAAGAATTTCTGGAATTATTTATTTATTTAAATTCGAATTTATCCAGAATAGTAAATGATGACGTCATCATGACATCACCATGACGTCAGTAGGTCAACCGGGGCTGACCAGAGTCAAACCTGACATGTGGGGCCCTACTGTCATAGACACAGAGCTTAACCCAGTGTTTATTTTAAACTAAACTAATTAGTTAGGGGGGTGGGCCCACCTGTCAGTGAGTGATTAACTCATTAATCTAATTAACAATTTAACTAATTCATTTTTTAAGCAAATTATGGGGAGGGCCCCACCAGTCAGTGACTGGGCCAGCCCAGTCAGCACAGTTGACCAGGTCAACTGGTCAACTGGGGCCAGTGGGACCCAGTTGTAGTGGCACAGCGGTGGGGCCCGTGGCTGCTGCGTCAGCGCCACGTCGGACGGCGACCGGAGTCGCGCCGGCGAGCTCTCCCGCGGCGGAGCGCATCGGCCAGTGCCGGAAAACGGCCCCAGTGGCTCAAATCGGGCGCGGGAGGTGGCGTTCGAACGAGGAGAGAAGGACGCGTCCAACGGTGGCGGCCTCGCGACCTGAGATGGCCGGAGTCGACCGGAGCTTCGACGGCGGACGGCGGCGGCTACGGGTGCTCGGCGGGGACGGTTGCACAGCGCGTGTGCAGACGAAACAAGGGGCCAGGGGGGATCTACGAGCGCGCGCGAGCTCAACGGACAGCAGCGCGTGACCAAAAGGTCACCGGAAGCTCGCCGGCGATGAGCTCCCGCGGCGATGGGCTCGGCCATGTTGGGGATCGGTGCTAGGGGCCGAATACGACGACGAGAGGAGATGGGGAACGATGCGGGGCTTACAGTGGCCCTGCAGATGTGCTAAGCGTGCTCGGGAAGGGCCGGTCGGCAGCGAATCGACGGCGACAAGTACGGGTGCCGGAGGTTGGAGACGACGGCGTTGGAGGCGAAGCAGAGGCTTCCGGTCCCAGCTGGTCGGTGCAGAGGTCGCAACCAAGGCCGGTGAAGCGAGATGACACGGAGTCGAGGCGAGCGGGGATCGGTGGCCGTGAGCTTTACGGCGGAGCGGCCATGGAGGCGCTCGGGTGAGGGAGGAGAGCGAGAGAGGGCGAGAGTGAGGCGGCTAGGGTTCGCCAGGAGGTCGAGGAGGGTGCCTTATCCCCTCCACGAGCCCTGTAGCCGCTCGCTGTCGAGCAGAGGAGAGGAGGGGCCTGGCGCGGGCGTGCGCGCGCGGCGACAGCGGCGCGTGGGATGAGCAGGAGGAAGGAGGAGACAGGAGGCGGGCCGGGCCGGCACTGTGGACTCAGTCCAGTGCCCCCCAGGCCTTTTTCTTTTCTTTTTCTGTTTTCTTTTCTCCAGAGAGCAAAACAATTATTTGAGCCACCATTTCATTTTGCAAAAATGTGGGAATTGGCCCAACAATTATGTTGCAATATATGGCAGTGACAGAAAAAGTCTGGGGCCCAATTGACTTTATTTGAATTTTTCTACAAATGGAAGAGCATTTAAAATGCCTCCTTTGCACTGTTTTAAATTGCTATGGCCCACCTTAGCTTGATGGTATGTTGTTTTCCCTAACAAATAATAGTCAGGGAATTTTTGCTAAATGATGAACATTTTTGTAGAAATATTTGAGCAACTTCGAATTTCACTTGCCAATTGAATTTGATTTCAAAGTGGAGTTTTAAATGATATTTGAATCAAAGGTGATCAAGCACTGTTTAGCAAAAGATTAGCTTAATCACTTGGCCATTACTATAGCTTAATTACAATCATCACTGTAGCAAAACCCAGGGTGTCACAGCTGGCTTGGGCTGATAGCTTATTTCATGATTAGCTAGGGAAATCCACCACCCCTCCTTCCCTTTCTATCCCTTTGTTTCTTTGAACTATACTTTGGTTTGATGGTGGCCTGCTGCACACGCGGTGCCGCGCTCATATCATCTTCATGTAAAAGACTTCGGTCACCCAGGCATCTGTCTGTTTTGAATGCATAAGGTAGAAAGTGATCTACATTTTTTTTCAAAAAAAAACAAAGGAAGAAATGAGAGCAACTCCAACGCGGAGACCCATTTCGTCCGCGCGCGTCCGTTTGGGTCGGCGCGGACAGAATAGTCGGCCCAATGCGCCGACCCAAACGGACGCGCGTCCGCTTTTCGTCCGCCTGCGGACCCATTCCCGGCCCAAATTTGGGCCTCATTTGCGTCGGCGCGGACACGAGACGGACGCCCGCGCGCTCCCGCCTACTCCCCCCTGGCCCGCTGGTCGGTGGCACATTGGCCATCCTCTCCCATTCCAGCACCAAACCCTCCTCCCTTGTCGCCGACGCGGCCGCCCCCTTTTCCGGTGCCGGCGCCAGCTGCCGGTGCCGTCTCACCTGCAACGCCGCCACCTCCCACGTCGCCCCGCTCCCGGCCGACTTGCCGTCGGGGAACCGAAAGCTTCCCTCCCCCACTTCCCCGACACAACCGAGGCCGCGGCCAAGAAGCTTCCTCGCCGGCCCGCGACCAGTTCCTTCGTCTTGACACCGGCACGCTCGTCGGACGCCGGCACACTCGTCGGACGCCGCCTGTGCAGCTAGCTGGTCCGAGGGCGGCGCGACTCCCTTCGCCGGTCGGCTCCTTCGTCGACGCCCGCAAGCTGTTCGACAGTTTGCCAAGGTACAAAAATGGACTCCGCCGACAAGTTCTTCTTTCACAATTTTCTTTGTGACTCCGACGATTCTTCATCCGATGATGAGGAGGAGATCTTGGCTGCCGTGTTGGCCCATCACCACATCAATAGCCAACGGCCGTTGTTCCGTGGCTCCATTCCGGGGCACCTTCCGGCGTTGAATAGCAACCGAGAGAGTGGGCATTTCCTTCTTTGGAAAGAGTACTTTGACACAACGAATCCGTTGTTCAAACATCAAAAATTTCGTCGCCGTTTCCGTATGAGTAGGAATCTTTTCAACCGTATTAGAGAGGGAGTGGTCGGCTACGATAACTATTTCGAGTGCAAAGAGGATGCCGTTGGAAAGATTGGCTTCTCCTCTTATCAGAAATGCACTGCAGCCATCCGAATGCTTGCATACGGAGTGCCCGGTGATCTCATTGACGAGTACGTCCGTATGAGCGAGTCTACTTGCCTAGAATCCCTGTATAAGTTTTGCAAGGCTGTTATTGTTGTGTTTGGCCCTGAGTACTTGAGAGAGCCGACTCCTGAAGATACAACCCGTTTGTTGGCGATGAATGCCAGCAGTGGCTTCCCAGGGATGCTTGGTAGCATAGACTGCATGCACTGGGAGTGGAAGAACTGCCCTTCTGCTTGGCAAGGGCAGTATAAGGGCCATGTCAGGAAATGCACTGTCATACTTGAGGTAGTGGCATCTCAAGATCTCTGGATCTGGCACTCTTTCTTTGGCATGGCCGGATCACACAATGATATCAACGTGCTTCAGCGCTCGCCGGTGTTTGCTAGGCTTGCCGAAGGCAGCAGCCCACCGGTTAATTTTACCATCAACGGCCACAACTACGACAAAGGATACTACCTGGGTGATGGTATCTATCCTCAATGGACCACTATTGTGAAGACAATCCCCAATCCTATCGGAGAGAAGAGGAAAAGATTTTCCCAAGAGCAAGAGAGTGCTAGGAAAGACGTCGAGCGTGCCTTTGGTGTTTTGCAATCTCGATGGGGCATCGTTCGGTATCCTGCAAAAACTTGGAGCACGAAGAAAATGTGGGAGGTGATGACTGCTTGTGTGATCATGCACAATATGATCGTAGAAGATAAGCGCCCGGAACATCTCTACGATCAAGGGTTTCAGTATCAGGGTGAGAATGTTGTACCTGAGCATGGAGGAGCGGCAACGTTTGAACAGTTCGTCCAATTTCATCACGACATGCGTGATTGGGAAACTCACATGCAATTGCAAAATGATTTGGTTGAGCATATGTGGGATCATGTTGGCAACCAATAGATGTACCTCTTTAATTCGGCTTGCAAAACTATGTGAGATTATTTTATTTTTATTTGGCTTGTAAAACTATGTTAATTATTATTTGGTGTTGAAACCATGCTATTTATTTTGTTGTGGATCATATGTTTGCTAATATGTGTGTATGTAAAAAAGAACGGCCAGCATATATGGGTCCGCTCGTTGGGCGCACAGCCGACCCAAATGTTAAAGTGGCCGGACGCCGCGCAGGCGGCCGATCCAAACGGATAAAAAACGGACAAATCCGTTTTTTGTCCGTTTGGGTCGGCCCGTTGGAGTTGCTCTGAACAGTAAAATATATGGGTCGGCACACTATTAGACCTAGCGTACCGTGGTGTGCGCCGTGTACGAAATGGCCTTTGAGCGGCGCTTCAGCAGCGTCGAGGTGCCATGTCTCGTTGGTTTCAGTCGCTTCGCTGCACTGCACGACGTTGACGACGACACAACGCTTAATTACCAGTATTAGCTTTTAGCTAATCAGTAATCCGCTTCTGTCTTGTCGCTTTGCTAGTTTAGCCGATGGGTTACTGTTAATTAAGGACAGTATAAACGGAGCCCTCTCACGCACTTAGCAATTTTGGCCGTCAGATTTTAGTTATCGATCATCTCTGGTCGTCCGATTACTGAGGAATCTCGTGGTTTGTCGCTAAGTGGGCTGGCTGTCCTGTGAGCAGCTACTCCGGTGGCCGAATCGTAGCATTCTGGTTTGTTGGGCCCAACACCCGCAAGAAGCCCGCGTAGTCCTCTATTTCATTTGACGCAGTGCCTCGCGATATCCCGAAAAGAAAAAAAATGCTACGCCTCGTGAACCCTAATGGAGGAGATCATGGCGCGACGGCGGCGCCTTCCCCGACGACGACGGCGAACCACCACCTTCCTGGCGATCTGGATAAGAGACGGCGAACCACCACGTTCCCGGCAATCTGGATAAGCACCATGGTAACAGGCGCGTCCCCTCCCCCGACCTTGAACTCAAGCGGCAGAGTCCACCACGACTTGCGGCGCTGCTGGTAGAACCGGCGTCCCCAGGCGAGGAATCGTCCAAGAGGGCCGTCACGCTTCCGCCCTCCCTTCACGCCTGTTGTTTTCTCTGCAGGTATCGTTCGATTTCGTCGCCATCCATCGCATCTAGATGCTCTCAGATCCGTTAATCTCTTCTGGGGAAAAGAGAAGAAAGCGTGAAGGTTGATATGTAATATTCGAACATATGGCTTTTGGTTGAATGATCTTCTGGATGTCTTTCACGCAGGGAAAGCGGAGGCCGACAACTCTTCACTTCAACTGCAGCATCCATGGATCTGGATAGATTAGCATGTTTCCTGGTGATTCCTTGTGCTCCTTCCTTTCACGTGCATCATGTACATCTTATGCTCTTCTCTCCATATTTTGTTATTTCTGGCCCAGTATATGCAAAAGCCCTTCGGATGAAATAAATCGTGCACTGGAAAGTGATCGCCCACCTGCCACCGCAGACCTAATTATGGACAACAGCATAGAGACGGATGATGTACATTACATGATTACAGGCTTGCTACCACTTCACAAACATATATAGAGAAGAACGACCAGGTTAGATCTAAATATGCAGCTTCCTTGAAAGAGTCGTAAGAAAACTCGTTATGTGAGGTGTAGCAAATGAACCACATTAATTGTCAGTTTCCTACCAATCAAAATATCAGAATCAGCTGTTTCAGTGAAGTAATAAAAAATCGTTTCAGTCCAGTACACCGAGCCTATTCCAGCAAAAAAACAAGTGAAAATACTTGCAGGGCTACAAAGCTTGCACACGTAGTTTCGTTGGATTCCACTGTTGGCATTTTTACAATGGATTCAGGGCCTGTAAGTGCACATGGAATAAAAAAATTGGTACTATAATGTGTGTGCGTTCAAATCATATATCTCCTTTCAATGTGCTAACAATCTGCTTCATGATTATTTTCCAAGAGAAGAACTCAAATGCTCATTATCCTCTGCTGACATAAAGTGACACCTCTTGGTAGCTGGTTGTCACCGTCAGCTTTCTTTGTCGTACAGTTTGGGTATATGGTAATAATAACTTGCCCTGTGCTATTACGCTAATAAATAATTTCTGATTTTACATTGGTTATGCTGTCTTAGTCGCCACCTCAATTTGAGAGATGCATCGTTACAAATTGATATTAATATTTTCTCATACAAATTTCCACTCCTCCAGCTCCACATTTATTGTCACTTTTGTTAAGACGGAACTAATGCGAGTATGGCAGGTTGCGTCCGAACTTTGTACGACAGAGGATTGAATGGTATTGTACAGTTCTGCTCTATGCACGAACGGCTTGATGTGATGCGCTGTACTAAAGAATTTGTCATGTGTATAGCATTATTCCTCTCAAAGTTCACGTCTTTGGTTTATACCGTAATATGACAGCTGCCTCAAGCAAACCATGCTAGAGTCTGTGAGCTTATACTATTTGACTACAAATCTTACATGAATGGAAGCTATGTCAACATCAAGGTTAGCTACTCTCCTTCCTGTGAACATGAATTCTTATTGCAAAATTTACATCTATGTCCAGAAATTTATTGTTCATTCATTCTTTTTATCTTCAAGTGTGCTGTGAACAACCACAAAATTCTATTGTTCTTTATCATGAATTCAATACTGAAATATACTTATTGTATGTGATGACCCCCTATGGTAGTTCAGTCTACTCATGGAGGCATGGTAAATATTTTACCATAAGCTTCAGCAGCTCATTTTGGTGATCTTCAAATCTGCTCCGAACAAACATAACATTCCAATTGTTTTTTTATCAATTCAATACTGAAAGATACTTATTGTATGTGATTACCCCCTGTGGTAGTTAAGTCTACTCATGGAGTCATGGTAAATATTTTACCATAAGCTTCAACAGCTACCCTAATTTTATCCATTATTTATGTTTTCTTATATTCCTTGGCCCCACATGTGTAAGACTGATATTTTTGGTCAATAAGCAATAAAACAGTGTACACAAGAATTAACCGAACAACTGAATGTGTGTAGTATGCTAATTTGAGCCATTTCCAGGTTATGTGTATGACTGTAAATTGTAATGCAATTCTCTGCGATGTGTTGTTAGATGTGGTACTGGAAATTTGCAAATATGTAAATACTAAATTTCCTCTCCGTCTTTAAGATTGTCTATTGCAGAATATGTGGTCAAATCGTCATCCCCACTCTATTCAGAAGTTTGCAGTCATCGAGTTCACTGATGTAAGGCAGGCTAGAGTTTACATAGTGTTGTTGATTTCCCTGTTTCTGAAATAACAATGGTAATTTCAGGCTTACTCAACAACATGTAACAATGGTAATTTCAGGCTTACTCAACAACATGTCACAAGTAGCACTTAGATGGTGTAGCAATACTTGCTCAAAGAGCCAGATTGGAAAGCCACATTTTCAAGTGACAAGCACACATATGGAAGGAAGACAAGTACAAATAAGGAAGGAACAAAAGATCAACAGACTCTGTAGACATGTTTTGAAGGTACAATCACAGGTCACGGAAGTAGTGCTATCGGTGGTTGCAAAATCCTTGTGATGTTGATGAAAGCTTTTCAATCTTCTTGCTCTATATGTCTAATCATATGCTGGCGAACTGATGGATGTTCGCTAGATTAACATTTTTAATTTGTGCCTGCCTATGTATGTGCAAAAATGCAGATAGTGTGGAAATGTGAGACGAACAAGATCTTGATATGAGATAATCATCTCTCATACTATTGGCCACTTATGAGAACGTATATTCGGCTTTTTACCCTGTTCCTGTCGACATATGCTATCTCATAAGCATGCCTGCAAAACTGAGATGGAAAAATTATGGCTTCAACAAAAATAGCATTATCTTCCAACTTAGCAATCAATTTTCTATATATTTAGAAAACTTTCGGTCATTATATTGTCAAAATGAACAGGTGCGGCAACGCGCGCTTTAAATGATCTAGTTGATTAGAAAAGTGGTCGTGATGCTAACGCTTTCGATCCTATTTGCGGGACTGCGACGCGGTGTCGGTGGGGTGGGCATCTACTCTTCTTCGCACTTTGGTTGGTGCATGGCTGTTTCTTTTTTCCTTTTTTTTTTCCGGTTCTTCGTGGCAAAGCTTTCTACTAGTGATGGATGTGTGATGGCCGTCCGTTCGTCCTGTTTTCTTAGAGTGGCTGGATTGATGCGTTGGTCACTGAAATGAGTTGTGCCCGTCCTACGCTAGAAGCGTCTAATGTATAGTAGTATATCGTCTTTCTTCCATTTTACGTAGGATGCATGATGGTACTCCGTTCCACGATGATTGCCGGGTCGACTGATTATTTGTGTGGTGACTTTTTACTCATTCCTGAAGCATCTATAACCGGATCCCTCATATCCCGTCAAACTTGAGAACAAGCCATCCGGTCAATGACCGGCCACAAAATTTCGATCCAGCCGGACCTCTCAAACTGGCCTCAAACGCCCGGGCTAACCAGCACCCCTCATATCCAGCCTAAATATGGGACGGATATGAGGGCGTCCAGGCATGTTCGGGCGCGTCCGCCTGACAGGCCCGGCCCACCACCGATCTCATCGTTGTCCCACAAAATCCTCACTCCGGACATCTCGCTCCAAACCCTAACTCACTCTCTCTCGCTCCGTCCCCTCCTCTCCTTCTCCAATTCCGATCCCATCCACTTCAATGTCAAGCTCCGACGGCCGCTCTGACGACTCCGACGTCGACTCTGAGGAACTAGCCCTCCGCATCGCCTTGGAGTGGTCTAAGGTTGAGACCGGCAGCAGCTTCGGATCTGGACCTAAGCCGCAGCTCCCGTGCCGGCGCAGCGCGGACGCCGGAGCTGGACCCTTCCAACCCGCATGCAACTCTGCCAGAACTACAGTCCGCAGCGTTGGGTCCTAGTGCCCGCGATGCCCGCGCCGCCGGCCTGCACGCTCAATCCAGAAACGGAGGCGCGCGTTGCCCGCCGTGAGAGGCAGCAGACACAGGAGAGGGGAGCGAAGCAGCCCGCGCGCCGCCGCCGCAGGATGCCGGCGGAGCCCAACGAGGACGAAACCCTCTTGGCACAGGTGTACCATCGGTCCCTCACCACGGCGGATACAGAAACTTGGTGCCTCCGACAAAAGAACGCCAAGTCGCTCCGGCTGACTATTGAGCAGTCGGAGCGCGAGGCGAAGGAGGCAGCGGAGGAGAAGGCCTGGGTCACCAAGTTGAAGTGGGAGCAGGACATGGCGATCCGTCGGATGAAGGGGCTCATCGTCCTCTCCGACTCCGACTCCGACTCCGACAACGGCGACAACTGCACCTCCTCCAACGACGATCCTCCGCCAGCCGCGGACGGCTACAGCTGCGCCGACGACCCAAAGGCAACGGACTGGCGAGGAAGTGGTGATCTCCCCCCCCCCGCCGCCCTTCGCATTCTTATATAGTTTTTAGTTATACAAATTTAAGAACTATGTCCTAAGATGATCTTTTGGGTGATGTTTGATGTTCGTTTGCTTCCGATTTTGTTGTCAGATGGTTGATCACGTAGAGTACCTCAACGTTGCATGTGTAGTATGGATATAGGGTGTCCGATATGAGATACGTGGATGTGAATAAAAAAAAATGAGACGTGCCCGGTCAGTGCCTGTGGACGCGTCCGCGGGCGTTTGACGGGCCGAATTAGCCCATCGCGGCTGTAGATGTTGTTATCTATTCCTCGAGCCTGTTGCAGGTACAATGAAGGTGCCGCACCCAGAGGATCCACTGTAGGGCTGCGCAAATGTTCAGATCGAGTTGTCGGTAGTTCGGCACATTGCAGCACTGTGAAGTAAGGGTGTGTTTGGTTTGAGAACCAAGTGTCATGAAATGTCATGATTTCATTTCAGAGAAACGGGTCGGCTCCATTCTTGTGTTTACTTGGAGCCAAAAAATGGAATGGCTTGGTTTCGTTCATGTGTTTGGCTTGAGAGAGGGAATAGCAAGAATTTGATTCAGCTAACCTTCTGGTGAGATTACCTCATATGCATATATAGATATATAAACCAAATAAATGTAGCTGTTTGCATTAGAAAACACATCGTCTCAATTTTTAGTAGCATTTCCTTTGCAAATTTTAGCATTAAAAACTGTATATCTATCTGGCTTTTGTAATAAAGAAGAGATGGAACAAAGTAATTATATAGTTATAACTGTTTTCTAATGAACAAAGATGTTGTACAATCTGACAAACATAGCCACATTAGCAGATCACTTTGCAAATCAAATCCGATCGATTGTATACCCCAATGTACGCATGGGAGACTAGGCTTCGGTGGATGGGTGAGCGAGCGGTGAGGGCAGATGTTATCCTTTTTTTTAAGTGGGAAACAGAGGAATAACGAGGTGATTCCTACGATTCTGTCGAATGGCTTGGTGAAGCATATGAAGGGAATATTCGCTTCGTGAGGATCACCAGGTTCCGGTACCATTCCCAACTGAACACTGGAACGAGAGGCTACGGACGGAACCAACCCGTACGGAACCAACCCGTCTCATTCCACTACATCCTCAAACTGAACACACCCTAAGTGTGGAACAACATTCTTGCGGGGTTAATCCGTGCATGCACAAGTCAAACTCCAAAAGGACCGACGAGCATGCACCACCTCGTCACCAGAAGCCACGAAAAGGCTGAAGAAAAGAATGGCGCCGGTTCGATCGGTTCCAGTCAGGAAGGAACGGAACGAACGAACGAACGAATGAACGAGACAAGCCATCGTCGGTCGGTCTCGTTCAGAGGCAATCAATCGTTGCAACGGCTAAGCGCGCATGCATGGAGGACCATAAGAGCAATTCCGGTCACACCCCTCAAACTCCTTCTATACGTCCAGACGGACCGTATAGCCTCGAAAATGTGACCCAACATACTCTATCAAATCGGTATTAGAGCATCTATAACTGAACTTAGTAAATCCGGTCTCTCAAACACGCGCGGAAGCCTCTGGATGTTTTAGTGGACGCATAACAACTCCTTAAAGCATCTACAGCCGGACCTTGCAAATCCGCCCCCTATATATCCGCGGATGCGCCCGGGCACGCCTACGGACACATCCGGGCGGCCCCTTATATTTCGCTCCGTGCATTCACATATCTCATATTCGGACTCTTAGAACCATGCAAAACCATGTACGTCGATCACAGATAAAAAATGTCACACGTAAAATAAATGTTGGTACCGAACATAAGAAGTGTTTACATCAAATTTATTTGAAGTGCACAATCAAGCATCTTCTCTGTGATTTCCATTGTAGGTCCACATGTGCTCCACCAGATCATTGAGTAGTTGCACGTGCTGATCTCGGAGATTCTGATGCATCTGCAGAAAGTTCATAAGCTGAACTGCATCTTGATCTTCATGGATTTCAACTTGTTCTCCAGGTGCTCCAAAATCATTGGTTTGGGCTACACCATCACCCTCATCCTTGACGATCATATTTTGCAAAATAACGCAACATGTCATCAGCTGCCACAAAGTTTCTGATTCCCACATCATTGCAGCCCCACGGACAATTCCCCAACGCGCTTGCAGCACTCCGAATGCCCTCTCCACACCATTCCTAGCTGCTTCCTGCATTGTTGCGAAGTGCTTTTGTTTGTTGCCTTGTGGTTTGGCTATGGTCTTCACAAATGCAGCCCACTGAGGATATATGCCATTGGCAAGATAGTATCCCATGTTGTAGTCTCGGCCGTTAACGGTGTAGTTGCACGGAGGTGATTCCCCATTGCAAAGCCTCTTGAACACCGGAGATCTTTGAAGCATGTTGATGTCGTTGTGAGAACCCGACATTCCAAAGAAAGCATGGACGTACCGCGGTGTCTTTCGGGCCGGTGATGACGTCCTCCGCGGCAAGGTAGGAAGAGATGATCCCTCTGACGGAGAGACCGGGGGGGGGGGGGGGGGGGCAGAGGTTACTAGGCGACGGAGCGCACGCGGCGGCGGAGCCGGGAGACAGACGTCGCGAGGAGGAAGAAGAGAAGAAAACAACAAATGGATCCGGCAGTTCTGCGGGGTGGATTTGTGGGCAATTTGCGATGGGGTCACGCCGTCAGGGCGACGTGGCGGGCTTGCCCGGGCTCCCCCATATCCGCCCCATATTTGAGCTGGAAATGGGGGTGCCGGTCAGCCCGGGCGTATGAGGCCCGTTTGAGGGGTCCGGTTGGGTCGCGTTTTTGTGACCGGGCAGTGACCGGGCGGCCTGCCCGGGCGTTTGAGACGGGTTTGAGGGGTCCGGTTGTAGATGCTCTTATATCTCTTGTTTGGCAGTCACATATCTTAAGTTCGGACTCTTAAATTCATGCAATTCTTGCACGTCTATCATACACGTCAATGCCGCATGTAAATGGCAAATGTTGGTACCAAAATACATATTTCTTATATAAAATTATTTGAAGTGCACAACTCAAACATTAGCTCATTGATTTCCATTGTGGATCCATAGATGCTCCACAAGATCACTAAGTAGCAGCGCGTGCACTTGATGATCTTGAAGATTCTGATGCATCTGTAGAAAGTTTATAAGCTGATTTGTATCTTGATCTTCTGGGCTTTAAACTTGTTCTCCTCGCGCCTCAAAATCATTGGTTTGGACAACACCATCACTCTAATCCTCGACAGTCATATTTTGTAAAATAACACAACATATCATCAGTTGCCACAAAGTTTCTGATTCCCACATCATTGCAGCTCCACAGACAATTCCCCAACGAGCTTGAAGCACTCCGAATACTCTATCCACATCCTTCCTAGCAGCTTCCTGCATTGTTGCAAAGGGGCTTTGTTTGTTGCTGTGCATTTCAGATATGGTCTTCACAAACGCCGCCCACTGAGGATAGGTGCCATAGGCAAGATAGTATCCCATGTTGTACTCACGGCTGTTAATAGTGTAGTTGCACATCGATGATTCCCCATTACAAAGTCTCTTGAGCACTGGAGATCGTTGAAGCACGAGGATGTCGTGGTGAGAACATGACATTCCAAAGAAAACATGTCAATTCCATAAGTCATGTGATGCAACTGCTTCCAGTATGATGGTGGCCTCTTTGTTGTGACCTTGATACATTCTCCACAAACCTTTGGGACAATTCTTCCATTGCCAATGCATACAATCAATTGATTTGAGTATTCCTGGCAACCTTATGGCTTCTCCAATAGCCAACAATTTCTTTGCCCGGAATCCGACGAATCAAAGAACTCAACTTCAATCGCTTTATCAAGCCCCATCGGTCCATACTCCTCGTCGGATGAAGTATCCGAATTCATGTCTCTCCCTACAAATAAATCTAATAAATCCGGTTGAACCCATAAAGGGCAAGGGGCATCCCAAGAGTTGCAGGACATACCGCGGTGCCTTCCGGGCCGCGGCGACGATGTTCGTGGCGGCGAGCACAAGGGAGAGTATTGTTGTGCTGATCGTAGCAGCGTTGAGGCTCGAAATGGCCTGGGAGCAAGGGTGGCAGCGGAGCTGCGAGACGTCCGGCGTCGAGGAGGAAGAAGAGAGGAGAGATCAAATGGATCCGGTAGGCCGAGGGGGTGGATTTGGTGCAATTGGTTGTGGGGTATGACTGTCGGGTCGGACGTGGCGGACGTGCCCGGGAGCCCCCATATCCGCCCCATATTTGGGCTAGATATGAGGGGTGGCGGTCAGCCCGGGCGTCTGAGGCCCGTTAAGGCGCCCTTCTGGGTTGGGTTTGGGGCACCCGACTGTAGACGCTCTGATACGTCAGGGTTGTCCATCATCCCTCAAACTAGCATATTTGGGACGAATATGGGGAGGCCCGGGTGAGCCTGCCACGTTGGATCCAACAAACAGGACCCACCCAAAACCCTCCAAATTGACCTACTCCACCAAATCGACCACACTCCTCAGACTACCCACAATGGGAAGTAACATAGAGTAGTAACATGCATATGTTACTAGTCTAAGTTACTACCTCCACAGTGGGTAGTAACATAGGGGTAGTAACATTGAGCTTTTCATTTATTAGCTTATAAACTCATCTTGTCTTGGTATGTGCTATGTTACTCATAGTATGAGTAACTAGCTATGTTACTCAATTTCTCTCTCTTCTCTGCCACATCATATTTTTCGCTTAGGTGGCATCTATGTTACTACCTATGTTACTCCCACTGTGGGTAGTCTCATGCGTCCGTCCTTTATTTTCCGCATTCGAACGTTGATGTCGTCCACCCTTGGTGCCCGTCCATCTGGCCGCCCACGTATGAGACGTCGTGATGTTGTCGTCGAGTACCCCGTCCCCAAACGCCGGCATGGATAATGCCTCGACATCATCTGTGAGGGTCTCGTACGTGGGGTCAGTGATACGTCTCAAATGTATCTACTTTTCCAAACACTTTTGCTCTGGTTTTGTCCTCTAATTTGCATGATTTGATTGAAACTAACCCAGACTGGCGCTGTTTTCAGCAGAACTACCTTGGTGTTATTTTTGTGCAGAAATAAAAGTTTCCGGAATTGGACGAAACTTTTTGTGGATTTTTTTCTGGAATATATAAGGAATTTTGGAGCAAAGAACTGCTGGAGGGGGTGGACCAGAAGGCCACCACGCAACCGGCTACGCCCCCCCCTAGGGGCGCGGCCAGATGGCTTGTGGGGCCCTCGTGGCCCCTCCGACCCTAATTCCAACTCCATAAATTCACATCCGCGGAGAAAAAAATCAGAGAGAAGATTTCATCGCGTTTCACGAGACGGAGCCGCCACCACCTCCTGTTCTTCCTACGGAGGGCTGATCTGGAGCCTGTTTTGGGCTCCGGAGAGGAGAAATCGTCGCTGTCGTCATCACCAACCCTTCTCCATCAACACCGCCATGATGCTCACCATCGGGAGTGAGTAATTCCTTTGTAGGCTTGCTGGACGGTGGTGGGATTGGATGGAGTTGATCATGTAATCGAGTTAAGTTTGATAGGGCTTGATCCCTAGTATCCACTATGTTCTGAGATTGATGTTATTATGACTTTGCTATGCTTAATGCTTGTCACTAGGGACCGAGTGCTGTGATTTCAGATCTGAACCTATTATGTTTTCATGAATATAAGAGTGATTTGGATCCTATCTTGCAAGTTATATGTACCTATTACGTGTCATGATCCGCATACCCCAAGGTGACAATAATTGGGATTCTTTCCGGTGATTGCCGTAGTTTGAGGAGTTCATGTATTCACCATGTGTTAATGCTTTGTTCCGGTTCTCTATTAAAAGGAGGCCTTAATATCCCTTAGTTTCCAATAGGACCCCGCTGCCACGGGAGGGTAGGACAAAAGATGTCATGCAAGTTCTTATCGCAAGCACGTATGACTATATACAGAATACATGCCTACATTACATTGATGAATTGGAGTTAGTTCTGTGTCGCCCTAGTGTGTAACTGTTATATGATCAATGCCATCTAAATCATTATCCATCACCGATCCACGTGCCTATGCGTTACATATACTGAATCTTGCCAAGTTACTATTGCTATTGTTACTGTCACACTTACTACAAAACTGCTACTTTCACTATTACTGTTACTTTTGCTACTACTATTTGCCGTGCTACTAAATCTTTGCTGCAGAGAGATATCCTCGGTGTGGTTGAATTGACAACTCAACTGTCAAGGCCAATAAATATTCTTTGGCTCTCCCTGTGTCGAATCAATAAATTAGGGTGAAATACTACCCGTGAAGACTGTTGCGATCCCCTACACTTGTGGGTTATCAAGACCTTTTCTGGCGCCGTTGCTGGGGAGCATAGCTCTATTTATTGTGTTAACTGAAGGATATCCAATTGCTACTATGAGAAATCTGAAAGACAACCGAACTAAGATCGTCCCCTCTCGCACGAGAGGAGGTAAGAAACTGCCATCTAGCTCTGCTTTTGATTCACCTTCTGTTTTGAATCAGCTTGTTACACCACCACCTGTTGATCGTCCTGATATGTCACATGAACTTGATGATGCTACTTCTGAAATTAATGATGAAACTATTGCTACACATGTTGAAACTGAACTTGTGCCACTGAATGAATTACTTGATGCTCATATTGCTAAAGCTAGAGAACTTGAGAATGCTGAAATTGAGGAAGACGTTGAATCACCTATTACCCCTAGCTCACCTAATAGATATGAATTGCCTTTTGTACCTGAAGGTTATGTTATGGATGATGAGGTAGCTAGGGACATTCTTGCTTGCGAAAATAGAGATGATGTGAAGAAACTATTATGCAAACTAAAAGAAAAAATTATGATGGAGAAAATGAAACGTGATCCTAAATTTGCTACTTCTCCTATATTTGTTACTGATAGGGATTATGAGTTCTCTGTAGAACCTGAGTTAATTCCTATAGTGGAGTCTGATCCTTTTCATGGTTATGAAAATGAAACTATTGTCGAACACCTTATGAAACTGAATGATATTGCTGCTCTGTTTACCAATGAAGAAAAGATTCGCTACTATTATATCCTTAAGCTTTTTTCCTTTCTCGCTAAAAGGAGAGGCCAAGGAATGGTTCTTATCACTTACTCCTGGTTGCATACGTAGTCCCAAGGATATGCTTCAACACTTTTCTGCAAAATATTTTCCTGCTCATAAGAAACAAGCTGCCTTACAGGAAATATTTAACTTTGCTCAAATTGAAGAAGAGAATCTCCCTCGAGCTTGGGGGAGCCTTCTCCGGTTACTACGAGCTTTGCCTGATTGTCCACTTGAGAGGAATGAAATACTTGATATTTTTTATAATGGACTAACTGATGCTTCTAGGGATTTCCTAGATAGTTGTGCTGGTTGTGTTTTTAGGGAAAGAACCGTTGGACAAGTTGAAGAATTATTAAACAACATAATGCAAAATGCGATGATTGGACACTCCCTGAACCACCTTCAGAACCTATTCAAAATAACAGAGGTATTCTATTTCTCAGTCCCGAAGATATGCAAGAGCAAAAAGATCTATGAAAGAAAAAGGTATTAAAACTGAGGATGTCAAGAAATTACCACCTATTGAAGAAATACATGGACTTGATACCCTGACACGGGTAGTAAAGGTAAACTCTCTCCGTTCCTTTAATAAAAGTGATATACCTTATACTAGGACTCATGAACAATGCTTGGATAAATTTGATAATTACGTTGTTAAGCAAGAACATTTCAACAAATATGTTAAGAATCAATTGCAACGTAATGCTATGATGATAGATCGCTTAAGTGACTTGATGTTTAGAATTGTAAATGATGTGAAAGGTTTAGGCAAACATGCTTCTATGGTTCGCACTCAACTAGACCAAGTCGCTAAATCACAAAATGATTTGCTTGCTGAAATGAATAATATAAATGATCATGCTATTAGAGTAGTGACTAGAGGAGGTAGAATGACCCAAGAACCTCTTTATCCTTAAGGTCACCCTAAAAGAATTGAACAAGATTCTTAGAAAATTAATGAAGATACACCTAGTTCATCTAAGAAGAAGAAGAAAAAGAAAAATGATAGGAACTTGCATGCCTCTAGTGAACCTGTTATAGAAAAACCTGTTGAGGAAAACAACGAAGTTTCTATTTCTGATGCTGAGACTCAGTCTGGTAGTGAGCATACACCTAGTGCTAATGAAAATGATAATAATGATGATGATGCTCATATAGATGCTCAACCAGATAATAACAAAGAAAATGATAATGATGTAGAAATTGAACCTGCTGAGGATCTTGATAACCCACCTTCTAAAAATAAACATTATGATAAGAGAGACTTTGTTGCTAGGAAACATGGAAGGGAAAGAGAGCCATGGGTTCAAAAACCTATGCCATTCCCTCGTAAAGCCACTAAAAGTAAAGATGAGGAAGATTTTGAGCGCTTTGCTGAAATGATTAGACCTGTCCATTTACGCACTCGCTTGACTGATATATTGAAAATGCCTCCATATGCTAAGTATATGAAATATATTATCACTAATAAAAGAAAGATACTTGAAACTGAAATTGCCACCATGCTTGCTAATTATTCTTTTGATGGTGGAGTACCTAAGAAGTTGGGGGATCCGGGTATACCCACAATACCTTGCTCTATTAAAAGGAATTATGTTAAAACTGCTTTATGTGATTTAGGGGCCGGTGTTAGTGTTATGCCTTTCCCCCTTTATAAAAGACTTGAATTGAGTAAATTCACACCTACTGAGATATCTTTGCAAATGGCCGATAAATCTATTCTTTACCTATTGGAATTTGCGAGGACGTTCCCGTCGTGGTTGCAAATGTTACTATCTTAACAAACTTTGTTATTCTTGATATGCCGGACGACGACAATATGTCAATCATCCTTGGTAGACCTTTTCTAAATACTACAGGGGCTGGTATAGATTGCAATAAAAGCAAGGTCACCTTTCATATCAATGGGAAGAAACATACCGTGCATTTTTCGAGGAAGCAAACTTTGGTTAATAATATTAATGTCATTGATCCTTTTCCCATGATTATCATTGGAGATATTACAATTCCTCTCCCTACTGCCAAGAAGAAGAAATATTATAATATTATTATTGGGGAGATACAAATCCCAATTGAGGTAACCTACTGACATATGAAGATTCTTTGGTTTCATGTTAATCGGAAACGTTTATTAATGAGACTTGATCAACCTTATTAATGAATTCTTTTCGAAAGACATGAGATTGATGAATTGAATATTCACAACTCTTTGTATCACAAGTTTATATTCTGTTTTCTTAGTAAAAGTAAAAATAAAATTCCATGAAATTCCTGTTTTCTGTTTTTCCCGTGCATGAAAAATACCTCAAAAATAAAAAGTCTCAGATTTCCACGAAATTTTAACATGAATTTTTCTGGAATAAATAAAAAATTTGGATGTAAAAATCACTGCAGGGGGGGCCTACCAGTGGGCCACCACGCAACAGGCCGCGCCCCCTTAGGGGCGTGGCCGGTTGGCTTGTGGGGCCCAAAGGGCCCCCTTGCCTTATCTCTTCCTCCCACTCCTTCTCCTACCTTTAGAAAAAAATTCTCTAGCCATCTCTCTCCCGTGTTCTTCACCTAGAAAGTGAAAATTTCGATCACTTTGCTCGGAACTCCGTTTCCGAAACTGTTTTGAGGAATTGTTCCTTGGTATGTGACTCTCCCATTCCCCCAATTAGTTTTTGTTTTAGTGGTTTATATTTTGCATAAGTTGCTGCACTTGGTGCTACAGAAAATAAGCTTGCATGTTGAATTCATTGGGTTCCAAGTAATATGAATGCTTGATATGGCCCCTAGGCATCACTATGAGTAGTTGCTACCATTCCTATAGAGTTTTGTTGACATTAATTTGTGACTCAAAAATTTCAGAAATTTTTGTTCGGGAAAGATGAGTTTCTTTAGGAGGAGCGCTTCAAGGAGGCGTTCTTCAGGAGAGTCGTCGAGCGGAAGTGCGGTTCGACAGGGCTACATAGAGCCCAGAGCTAATCAAATAGTCATGGCCGATGCAAAATCCTGTCGGTGGCCAAGCGATGAGTTCATGATAAATGCGGGAATCAAAGAGGAATTTGATCATTTCATTGAAAATACCGGCCTCACCGACTTCCTTGCAGATAAGTGTGTCCAACATTATAACCTTACCCGTACCTTCATAGTTGGATTTCTCTTTCAAGAGAGTAACTCTAGGATGTTATTTAAATTATATGATGAATCTTTTAGCATGGACCTAGAAGATTTCTTGATTGCTTGCAAACTTCCATTTTGGGGTTCAATTGAGAAACCATCAACAATTGCTTATAATACGTTTCTCAAAAGTCTTTGTGTGGGGGAAGACATGGAAGTATCGCAGGCTAGAATTAAGAGTATACAATTTCCCTCTATCCGTTACTTTGCATTGTTCAATGGGAAATGCGTAGTAGGAAAACAGGAGTGTAGTGCACTGTGTGCCCATGATCTAAGCCTTATACATACTGCTGTGACGGGTGAGCGACATTTTAACCTTGGTGTAATTGTTGCCCGAAGGTTGCACTCCAACTCTAGTAATGGAGAACTATATGGAGGCATTTACGCATCCCGCTTAACTACACATTTGAGAGTGGCACCCCAACCTAACGATCGCATTTTGCCTGAACGATATTTAGATTATGAAGCTATGCATTCTCACGAATTTCTTGTGAAACGTCCTAGAGGCTATGAGTCCAACTTAATATTTAGAAAATACACGCCCATGCCTGTCTTTTTGCCTGCACCTGCCCTTTTTGACTTTCAGGCTCGACAAAGATATTACGTTCTTGAGGACGAGGTGCGAGAGCACAATGCTACGGTGGAGGCTGCTCACTTGGCAGCGGAGGCTGCTCGTCTGGCAGAGGAGGAGGCCAGGAATGCCTCCACCAGTTACGACTTCAACTATTACTCAGATTGCCAGTGGTGATTACCAAGCTAGGCAAAAGCCTAAGCTTGGGGGAGTACGTATTTCTCACCGACATTACATTCATGTTCTCACACTTCATACAAATTGTCGGTGTTCATCCTCTTTCTTTGTATATCCATGTTAGCTTTATTTTCCGCTTTCTTTTTGTGTGTTTGAAAAACTTTGAAAATCCAAAAATATTTCTCGCTTCTTTTCGGTTCTTTTCTTTTCCTTGTTTCTTTAGCTGTAGTACTAAAAAGAAAACCCAAAAAGATTTCCTTTGCTTGTTGGGAGCTTTCTCGTGTAAATAATTTTTCTCGTTCTCGTTTTCCCTTAGTTCCTTTGCTTGCTTAAGAAAAAACAAAAACTCCAAAAATATTTTAGTGTGTTTCTCTTAATTTCTTTTCTTTTGTTGAGTGGTCGAAAGGAGAAGACCACGATGAAAATGTTGAGTGGCTCTCATATGCTTTATTGATGATCTAACAGAGAGCCAATTTTACCTTGTCTTCTCCTTTGTCTTAAACTGCCCTGCAGATTCCAGCTTAGTCCATGGCATTCTTGCACTATTATTATTATCACACCGTTCGATCGTGCAAGTGAAAGGCAATAATGTCGATATTTGATGAAGTGACTGTGGCAAAGGAAGCTGGTATGAACTCTTCTTGTTTTCTGTTTTTGTAAATATGTTTAGCCAGTTTGATCCTGATTCAGTATATCATGAGTAAACATGTCCGTGATGACAATTAGAGATTATAGCTTCTCATGCCATGCCTAAATAGCTAGGAGTTAATAATGATTTATCATGTGTGTCAACATGCATTAAAATGGTTATAATATGATATGGTAGTATGGTATTTCCCTTTGAGAAATTCAAGCGGTTTGACTTGGCCCATGTGCAAACATGTAATTGAATCAAAACCAATATAGCCTTCATGATGTTTAAATTCAGAGTGTTTATATCCTACTCATGCTACATCCAATGTTAATTATTCAAAATGCATGTTCATGACAGTTGTTGCTCTCTAGTTGGTCGCTTCTCAACCTATTGCTAGCCTTCACCTGTACTAAGCGGAAATGCTGCTTGTGTTGGAAATATGCCCTAGAGGCAATTAATAAAGTGTTTATTATCATATTTCCCCGTTCATGATAATGGTTTATTATTCATGCACGAATTGTATTGACCAGAAACTTAATACATGTGTGAATAGATAAACAAATACTGAGTCCCTAGTAAGCCTCTACTAGACTAGCTCGTTGATCAAAAGATGGTCAAGATTTCCTGACCATGGACATGAGTTGTCATTTGATAACGGGATCACATCATTAGGAGAATGATGTGATGGACTTGACCCAACCGTCAGCATAGCATATGATCGTTCAGTTTAATGCTATTGCTTTCACTATGTCAAATACACGTTCCTCTGACCATGAGATCATGCAACTCCCGGATACCGTAGGAATACTTTGGGTGTATCAAACGTCACAACGTAACTGGGTGATTATAAAGGTGCACTACAGGTATCTCCGAAAGTGTTTGTTGAGTTGGCATGGATCAAGATTGGGATTTGTCACTCCGACTATCGGAGAGGTATCTCTGGGCTCTCTCGGTAATACAGCATCACAGAAGCCTTGCAAGCACCGTGACTAAAGAGTTAGTTGCAAGATGATGTATTACGGAACGAGTAAAGAGACTTGCCGATAACGAGATTGAACTAGGTATTGGATACCGACGATCGAATCTCGGGCAAGTAACATACCGCCGGACAAAGGGAACAACGTATGTTGTCATATGAGGTTCACCGATAAAGATCTTCGTGGAATATGTAGGAACCAATATGAGCATCCAGGTCCCGCTGTTGGTTATTGACCAGAGAGTTGTCTCGGTCATGTCTACATCATTCCCGAACCCGTAGGGTCCGCACACTTAAGGTTCGATGACGATATAGTATTATATGAGTTATGTGATTGGTGACCGAATGTTGTTCGGAGTCCCGGATGAGATCACGGACATGACGAGGAGTCTCGGAATGTCCGAGAGGTAAAGATTCATATATTGAAAGGCTATATTCGGACGTCGGAAAGGTTCCGAGTGATTCGGGTATTTTTCGGAGTACCGGGGAGTTACGGGAATTCACCGGGAGAAGTAATGGGCCTTATTGGGCCATACGGGAAAAGGAGAGGCAGGCCACATGAGGAGGCGCGCGCCCCCCCTTGCCCAAACCGAATTGGACTAGGGGAGGGGGCGCAGCCCCCTCTTTCCTTTCCCTCTCCCTTCCCCCTTTCCTACTCCGTATGGGAGGTGGAATCCTACTAGGACTAAGGAGTCCTAGTAGGACTCCCCACACTTGGCGCACCCCTAGGGGGCCGGCCTCCTCCTTATCATCCTTTATATACGGGGGCAAGGGGGCACCCCAAAGTACACAATTGTCCCATAGCCGTGTGCGGTGCCCCGATCTCTGTTTTCCACCTCGGTCATATTTTCGGAGAGCTTAGGCGAAGCCCTGCCGGAATCACTTCACCGTCACCGTCGCCACGCCGTCGTGCTGACGGAACTCATCTACTACCTCGACGTCTTGCTGGATCAAGAAGGCGAGGAACGTCACCGAGCTGCACGTGTGTAGAACTCGGAGGTGCCGTACGTTCGGTACTCGATCGGTGGAGCTCGAAGGATTGTTCGACTACATCAACCGCGTTGTGAGACGCTTCCGCTAACGGTCTACGAGGGTACGTAGACACACTCCCCCCTTCTCGTAGCGATGCATCTCCATGGATAGATCTTGCGTGAGCGTAGATTTTTTTTTGAAATTACATGCTCCGTTCCCCAACAGTGGTATCCGAGCCAGGTCTATGCGTAGATGTGATTTGCACGAGTAGAACACAAACGAGTTGTGGGCGTGGGTGTATACATATTGCTTGCCGTTACTAGTTGATACTTGATTCGGCGGTATTGTGAGATGAAGCGGCCCGGACCGACATTACGCGTACGCTTACGCGAGACAGGTTTCACCGCTACGTGCACTCGTTGCATAAAGGTGACTGGCGGGTGTCTGTCTCTCTCACTTTAGTTGAATCGGTTTCAATGAAGAGGGTTCTTTTAGAAGATCAAAAAGCAATCACTACACCACGTTGTGGTTTTGCGTAGGTAAGAATGGTTCTTACAAACCCGTAGCAGCCACGTAAAATTTGCAACAACAAAGTAGAGGACGTCAAACTTGTTTTTGCAGGGTATGCTGGTGATGAGATATGGCCAAGACATGATGTGATATAAGTTTTTGTATGAGATGATCATGTTTTGTAAGTTATCAGGCAACCGGCAGGAGCCTTATGGTTGTCTCTTTATTGTATGCAATGCCAACGCTATGTAATTGCTTTACTTTACTGCTATGAGTTAGCAGTAGTAGTAGTAGCAATAGCCGGCGAGACGACCACGACGCTGCGATGGAGATCAAGGTGTCATGACGCTACGATGGAGATCATGGTGTCAACCCGGTGACGATGGAGATCATGACGGTGCTTTGCTGATGGAGATCAAAAGCACAAGACGATGATGGCCATATCATGTCACATATTGAATTGCATGTGATGGTAATCCTTTTATGCATCTTATTTTGCTTAGGACGACGGTAGCATTATAAGATGATCCCTTCACTAAATTTCAAGATAGGTGTTCTCCCCTAGTATGCACCGTTGCGAAGGTTCGACGCTTCTAAGCACCACGTGATGATCGGGTGTGATGGATTCTTTCGTTCGCATACAACGGGTGTAAGCCAGTTTTACACACGCAGAATACTTGGGTTAAACTTGACGAGCCTAGCATGTACAGACATGGCCTCGGAACACAAGAGACCGAAAGGTCGAACATGAGTCATATAGTAGATATGATCAACATGAAAGATGTTCACCATTGATAACTAATCCACCTCACGTGATGATCGGACGTGGTTTAGTTGATGTGGATCATGTTACACTTAGACAACTTGAGGGATGTTAATCTAAGTGGGAGTTCTTAAGTAATTTGATTAATTGAACTTCAATTGTCATGAACATAGTCTTACTTGTCTTAGCAAATTTATGTTGTAGATCAATAGACCGCGCTGTAGTTCCCCTGTTTTTATTATGTTCCTAGAGAAAACGAAGTTGAAAGTTGATGGAAGCAACTATGCGGACTAGGTCCGTGATCTGAGGATTGTCCTCACTGCTGCACAGAAGGCTTATGTCCTTAATGCACCGCTCAGTGAAATACCCCTACGGCTTCGTCTGAGGACGTTATGAACGTCTGGCAGACAAGAAAAGATGACTACTCGATAGTTCAGTGCGCCATACTTTACGGCTTAGAACCGGAGCTCCAAATATGTTTTGAGCAACACGGAGCATATGAGATGTTCCAAGAGCTGAAAATTTGTTTTTCAAGCTCACACCTGGGTCGAGAGGTATGACACCTTCGACAAGTTCTATAGCTACAAGATGGAGGAGAACAGCTCCGTTAGTGAGCATGTACTCAGAATGTCTGAGTACTTCAAACACTTGAATCAAGTGGGAGTTAGACTTCCGAATAAAGTGGTGATTGATAGAGTTCTCCAGTCACTATCACTAAGCTACTGGATCTTCGTGATGAACTATAAACATGCAAGGGATAGAAGATCCTTAAGCTATTCGCGATGCTACAATCTGCGGATGTAGAAATCAAAAAGGGAGCATCAAGTGTTGATGGTTAATAAGACCACTAGTTTCAAGAAGGGCAAGGGAAAGAAAAGGGAACTTCAAGAAGAACGGTAAAACAGTTGCCGCTCACGCGAAGAAACCCAAGGCTGAACCAAACCCGAGACTTAGTGCTCCCATTGCAAAGGGAAATGTCACAAGGAGCGGAACTTCCCCAAAGTAACTGGCAGATAATAAGACTGGCAATGTCAACAAAGATATTTGATATACATGTTATTGATGTGTACCTTACTAGTACTCGTAGGAGCACCTGGGTATTTGATACTTGTTCAGTTGCTTGCAACTTGAAACATGGAGCTTCGGAATAAACGAGGGCTAGCTAAGAACGAGGTGACGATGTGCATTGGAAGTGTCTCCAAGGTTGATGTGATCACCATCGCCACGCTCTCTCTACCTTCAGGATTAGTGATGAACCTAAATAATTGTTATTTGGTGCTTGCGTTAAGCATGAACATTATATCTGATAGTGTTTATTGCAAGACGGTTATTCAATTTCAGAGAATAATTGTTATTCTATTTATTTGGATAATATCATTGATGATCATGCACTTAAAATGAAAGGTTTATTGAATCTTGATCGTAGTAATACATATGTTCATAACACGAATGCCAAAAGATAATGATAGTACCACATATTTGTGGCACTGCCGCTTAGGTCATATCAGTGTTAAACACATGAAGAAACTCCATGCAGATGGGTTTTTGGAATCTCTTGATTATGAATCATTTGAGACATGTGAACCGTGCCTTATTGGCAAGATGACTAAAACTCCGTTCTCCAGAACAATGGAGCGAGCAACCAACTTATTGGAAATAATACATACCGATGTATGCGGTCCGATGAGTGTTGACGCGCGCGGTGGATATCGTTATGTTCTCACATTCACAGATGATTTGAGTAGATGTCTACTTGATGAAGCATAAATCTGAAACATTTGAAAAGTTCAAAGAATTTCAGAGTGAAGTAGAGAACCATCGTAACAAGAAAATAAAGTTCTTACGATCTGATCATGGAGAAGAATATTTGAGTTACGAGTTTGGCAATCACTTAAGACAATGTGGAATTGTTTCACAGCTCACGCCACCTGGAACACCACAGCGTAATGGTGTGACCGAACGTCGTAATCGTACTCTATTAGATATGGTGCGTTCTATGATGTCTCTTACCGATTTGCCACTATCATTTTGGGGTTATGCATTAATGACAGCTGCATTCACTTTAAATAGGGCACCGTCTAAATCCGTTGAGACGACACCGTATGAACTGTGGTTTGGCAAGAAACCTAAGTTGTCGTTTCTGAAAGTTTGGGGATGCAATGCTTATGTCAAAAGGCTTCAGCCAGATAAGCTCGAACCCAAAGCGGATAAGTGCGTCTTCATAGGATACCCAAAGGAGACCGTTAGGTACACCTTCTACCACAGATCCGAAGGCAAAGTATTCATTGCTAAGAATGGATCCTTTCTAGAGAAGGAGTTTCTCTCGAAAGAAGTGAGTAGGAGGAAAGTAGAACTTGATGAGGTAATTGTACCTCCTCTGGATAGTAGTACGCCACAGAAAGAAATTTCCGTGACACCGACACAGACCAGAGAGGAAGTAGATGATGATGATCATGAAGCTTCGGATCAAGTTGCTACAGAACCTCGTAGGTCAACCAGGACACGCTCCGCACCTGATTGGTACGGCAATCCTGTCTTGGAGGTCATGTTGTTAGACAACGGTGAACCTACAAACTATGAAGAAACGATGGCGAGCCCGGATTCCGACAAATGGCTTGAGGCCATGAAATCCGAGATTAGATCCATGTATGAGAACAAAGTGTGGACTTTGGTAGACTTGCCCGATGAACGACGAGCTATTAAAAATAAATGGATCTTTAAGAAGAAGACGGACGCTGATGGTAATGTCACCGTCTATAAAGCACGACTTGTTGCTAAAGGTTATCGACAAGTTCAAGGAGTTGACTACGATGAGACTTTCTCACCCGTAGCGATGCTAAAGTCTGTCAGAATTATGTTAGCAATTGCCGCATTTTATGATTATGAAATCTGGCAAATGGACGTCAAAATGGCATTCCTTAATGGATTCCTTAAGGAAGAATTGTATATGATGCAACCGGAAGGTTTTGTCGATCCTAAAGGTGCTAACAAAGTATGCAAGCTCCAGCGATCCATCTATGGACTGGTGCAAGCATCTCGGAGCTGGAATACTCGCTTTGATGAAGTGATCAAAGTGTTTGGGTTTATGCAAGTTTATGGAGAAACTTGTATTTACAACAAAGTGAGTGGGAGCTCCATAACATTTCTAATAAGTATATGTGATTGGAAATGATGTAGAATTTCTGGAAAGCATAAAGAATTAATTGAAAGGAGTTTTTCAATAAAAAACCTGTTTTTGAGTTATCCACAGATTGGGCATCGAGATCTATGGAGATAGATCAAAACGCCTGATAAAAGTTCACACATCTTGATGAGTTTTTTGAAGAAGTTCAAAATAGGATCAAGTCAAAGAAATGAGTTCTTGCCTGGTGTGAAGTGGAGTAAGACTTGAAAATCTAGGTAAAGGTTGTTTTACATGTTAGGCATCAAAATCTATAGAGATAGATTGAGACGCCTCATAGGACTTTCACGAAGCATATACCTTGACAAGATTTTGAAGAAGTTCAAAATGGATCAGTCAAAGAAAGGGTTCTTGCCTGTATTGCAAGGTGTGAGATTGAGTAAGACTCAAAGCCCGACCACGGCAGAAGACAAAGAGAAGATGAGTGTCATCCCCTATGCCTCAGCCATAGGCTCTATTTTGTATGCCATGCTGTGTACTAGACCTGATGTACGCCTCGCTATTAGCTTGGTGGGAAGGTACCAAAGTGATCCAGGAGTAGATCACTGGACAGCGGTCAAGAATATCCTGAAGTATCTGAAAAGGACTAAGGAAGAATTTCTCGGGAATAGAGGTGATAAAGAGTTCGTCGTAAAGGGTTACGTCGATGCAAGCTTTAAACACCGATCTGGAAGACTATGAGTCTCAGACCAAACACTTTTGCTCTGCTTTTGTCCTCTATGTTGCATGATTTGAATGAAACTAACCCGGACTGACACTGTTTTCAGCAGAACTACCTTGGTGTTATTTTTGTGCAGAAATAAAAGTTCTCGGAATTGGACGAAACTTTTTGTGGATTTTTTCTGGAATATATAAGGAATTTTGGAGTGAAGAACTGCCGGAGGGGGTGGACCAGAAGGCCACCACGCAACCGGCCACGCCCCCTAGGGGCGCGGCCAGATGGCTTGTGGGGCCCTCGTGGCCCCTCCGACCCTAATTCCAACTCCATAAATTCACATCCGCGGAGAAAAAAATCAGAGAAAAGATTTCATCGCGTTTCACGAGACGGAGCCGCCGCCACCTCCTGTTCTTCCTCCGGAGGGCTGGTCTGGAGCCTGTTTTGGGCTCCGGAGAGGGGAAATCGTCGCTGTCGTCATCACCAACCCTTCTCCATCAACACCGCCATGATGCTCACCATCGGGAGTGAGTAATTCCTTTGTAGGCTTGCTGGACGGTGGTGGGATTGAATGGAATTGATCATGTAATCGAGTTAAGTTTGATAGGGCTTGATCCCTAGTATCCACTATGTTCTGAGATTGATGTTACTATGACTTTGCTATGCTTAATGCTTGTCACTAGGGCCCGAGTGCTGTGATTTCAGATCTGAACCTATTATGTTTTCATGAATATAAGAGTGATTTGGATCCTATCTTGCAAGTTATATGTACCTATTACGTGTCATGATCCGCATACCCCAAGGTGACAATAATTGGGATTCTTTCCGATGATTGCCGTAGTTTGAGGAGTTCATGTATTCACCATGTGTTAATACTTTGTTCCGGTTCTCTATTAAAAGGAGGCCTTAATATCCCTTAGTTTCCAATAGGACCCCGCTGCCACGGGAGGGTAGGACAAAAGATGTCATGCAAGTTCTTATCGCAAGCACGTATGACTATATACGGAATACATGCCTACATTACATTGATGAATTGGAGCTAGTTCTGTGTCGCCCTAGTGTGTAACTGTTATATGATCAATGTCATCTAAATCATTATCCATCACCGATCCACGTGCCTATGCGTTACATATACTGAATCTTGCCAAGTTACTATTGCTATTGTTACTATCACACTTGCTACAAAACTGCTACTTTCACTATTACTGTTACTTTTGCTACTAGTATTTTCCGTGCTACTAAATCGTTGCTGCAGAGAGATATCCTCGGTGTGGTTGAATTGACAACTCAACTGTTAAGGCCAATAAATATTCTTTGGCTCCCCTTGTGTCGAATCAATAAATTAGGGTGAAATACTACCCGTGGAGACTGTTGCGATCCCCTACACTTGTGGGTTATCAGTCAGTTGCAAGGTGGAGAACGTCATCCAAAGGGAGCGACGAAGGAAACAGTCTGAGTAGGAAGCTGCAGACAAGGAGGTGGTTGACGTCGACATGGACATGTCTGCTTCGGTAGCGTCTGACTCCGCGTCACCCCCAGCGCCGAGAAGGAATGTGTCACCCACTCCGAAAGCGGCCGAGTACTTTCCTCTGGGCGATTGGCTAGGGATTCCGGATGGATGGACGCAACATGAAGCGTCGGGGATGTGCACGACTTGCCACAACTCTAACGAGCACGGACAAGTCCGGCCTCCGAAAACCGCCAGGTCCGGGTCTGTCCAGGTCCTGTTGGACGAAATAGCTAAGCACTACACATTACAAATTTTGCCCTCTTTTTTTTGATTCGTCCATTTGTTCAGTTTAGGGATCATATGCCATTGATCAATTTAGGGATGCATATGCGGGACCATATACCATTTGTTTAATTTGTTCAATTTTAAAGTTGGGAAAGTAGGGGTTTGTGGATGTGCTATTCAGGTATTTAGATACATTTACTCATCATGCCACAAACAAACGAAAAAATAGTTCAGATTCTACCAATTCTTCCACTCCTCTTCCTCATTCTCACTCCCTTTTAATCTTCTTCCATTGCACCTCCAGGAGATTGGTCATTTGCACCTCTTTACTCATGATTAGATTATTTGGCCTATCCCCCCCCCCCCCCCCCCCCTCTTCTGATGCTATGCCCTTTTTAATAATTAAACATTTATATTATATTTTTATCCCTATTTGCCATGTAAAAATATTGTATTTTTCCTGTACGGCAAAATTGCAAAGACTTTGATCCATTTTTTAGTGTTATTTTTTTTGGAAGATATTTTAGTGTTACTACTTCTCCCTATCGTGGGCTTGGGGATGGGCCTAAAGTCGTCAGTGGTCGAGACAAACATGCTGCTCCCCGTGTCTCGTTCTCTTTCGGTTCCGCCTGGCTTGGCGAGAGAAGTCTGCCCCGTCGCTCGTTGGCTTCAGTCGCTTCACTGCACGACGACGACGGGGCTCTTAATATTAACGAATCGCTAATCAGATTCTGTCTTGTCCTCTTGTTTGGGTTACTGTTACGAGTTAGAAGAATGGTCGAGGCCGCCGATGATGCCTCCCCCCGACAGTTTCAAAAAAGAATATGATGGATGGGTCTGACGACGATGATAAGGAATGAGTGCGTTGGTCACTGGACTGAGTTGTGCCTGTCCCGCACATGAACCGCTTAGGCTATGTTCGGTTAGCTATGTTCCGTTGACAGGCATTTGAAGAAGGTTTGGTCAGGATTGAAGTGGATTAAGCCCCTGCAAGTCAGAATCCCCTCAAATCCCCTCCAATATTCTTGAGGAGGGGTGTAACTATACCTGGCCATGGGATACCCGGCCCGGCCAGCCCGACCCGACCCGACCTTGTCCATGGGCCAGACCTGGGCCTGAGATCTAGGCCCGACAGCCAGGCCGGGCCGGGCTTGGGCCTGACATTTTTGCAATTTAGGGAAGGGCCCGGCCCGATGGCCCGAGGCCAGACGGGCGTTTCCTCTGATGGACGGGGCTTGGGCCTCAAATTCAGGCTCGACGCCCGGGCCAGGCTCGGGCCTAGTTTTTTTGCCACGGGCTTTGTCATGCCCGACCCGGCCCGAGGTATGGCCATGTATAGGTGTAACCGAACAAGGCCTTACGGTGCGTTGCCTTTCTAGCACTTTAGGCACGATGGTATGGATGATATATGGTCCATGACCCCTTTCCGAGACTAGTCAGCATGCACGTGCAACGCACGTCTAAACGTTAACGAAGTAAGTTCACATGTTATAAATATACAAAATAAATAAATGAAATGGATACAAAATAGCATGTGACGCAAATTGTATTTTTAAAAGTGAGACACTCAATAGCGTCGCGCCGTCCCATACTCTCTTTTTCTTATATAGGGCCAAGATGATACAATCGGAATATAATTCACACTTGATATCTATAAAATAAGATGCACACGACATCCATTTGATTGATCAAAGTAGATTTGTACTCACTCAAGGTCCGGCGCTGTGATGACCGAGGGTCAATGCAATTCAGACAACCCTAAATAACATGCAACTATGCAATTTCAGCATTTGTCAACCAGAAGACAACTTGTCTTCTATAGGTAGTTTGGCAACCCCTAAACATAAGAGAACTCTCTGCAGACACCGATGCTTGGCCAAATTTCAGAAACATCCCTGCGGTTAGATCATGTAAAATTGCACAACGCTTATAAATACCGTCGGATCTAGACCAGTCTCCATTGAAGAATCAGTGTGACTTCGCTGAAACAAACTACACAGTATTTGACACAATAGCCTTGATCATCGTGACCACCCTACGAAGCTGCCTTTCTATCCAGAAATCTCCAGGAAAAATCCAAATCAAAACCCGAGACATGTTAGGACGGGATTATCTCGTAAAATATGCACCTAACTGAACATGGATCAAATTTGATAAACATCCAGCACACACATACAGTTGGATGAAAGCCATGGTTATTTAAAGTAAAATTGATGCACTTGTTATTGCTATTCTGGCACATCATATGCAAGTGGTCATGTCTTTATCTCGGCACATAAAAATAAAACAATCAAGCGTGGACCATACTTTCTAGAACACATCTCTATTGTTTAGGAATTTAAGGTAACAACTGAAATTATACTTGCTGATCCAATAAGAAGCAAGACTTAATAAACAGATTGAGTTTGCCATAAATTTAACATTCTCTTATATCTACTTACAACCAATGAAGATGGCTCCCCTGCATGAATTAAGATTGTAGCAGAACTGAATTAGTTTTTAACTGATAAGCATAGAATTCCGTTATGTACAAATGATTCAGAACAAGCTTGTGGAGAATAAATTACTGGAGCAAGGTTCTGGCTGATGTTTATTACATAAAAAATTTATGGGTATTTTGGAACATTCATTTTGTGTTAGTAGACAGCCAAGAAGGCGACACACCTTACAAAATTGTAATCCAAAAAACAAAATAACGGCTGGTTTCATGCTCCATCACAATATCAAATCGCAAATGTGGTCGATTTCATAGCATTACACTTTTTCATGCTATCTAATAATGTAAGAACATCGGGGACAAACACTTTGGCCGAGTTTGGCTGTCTGTAGAGAGAGTGAAGGAAAAGAACTTGACACTGCAAAGGTGTTTTCAGGAAAAGAAAACTTTGAATACAGCAACAATAAAGTCAATTCCCCAGTTGTAAGAACTTTGCTCTCAAGGCATCCACATTCCGTGGGTCAAGAATAAAATCAGATATTGTGTCTCTGGTAAAGGCAATTTCTGGGTACAGTATGGTATCTGTAATATAATAAAGCATACGTTGAGTTACATCATAAGAACCATTTCTGATGGAGAGAGTGCAACAAAAGCTCACCTCAGAGCCTGATTGCTTTAGTTTTACTATTTGACTTCCCTTCAAGTGAGCCTATTGTTTTTTCAACTTCCTTTTAAGAGAGTATATGACGTAGCGCTTCATGATATTCACAAGGAAAAAGATGGGACAATAAGCATTAACATTTGTCCAATAACTGCATGCTGAGTAACTCTATTATTCAACTGAGTCAAGGAGTAGTACCTGGCTGGGTATAGTGTGGTGATTATAAAATTTTCTGGCAACAAGGTCATTGCGTACTTCATATGTTTCTCTTGGAAAAAATGCTGCACTATAAGAAGTAAACAAGGAAAAAACAAAAGGGCAAATGGTGAAATGATCTACATGCCCAAATCAAGAACAACTAATTAAACTTCCAGCTCAATTCGACTGCTGTACGATAGATCGTGACCATCTCCTCAACATCATCCCTTATGCACGGAGGTACAAATACGGTTGGAGGCTTCATACTGTAGAGGCCACGGCTTGCTATATACACTGGAAGACCACCCTGAGAAATTACCAGTATACCACATAATAATAGATCTACTAATGTGTTTCTCTAGTGCAAGTTGATGTGAACGTGGAAATATAAGAATTTGTCACTAATTCTTATGAGAAAGATATGGTGTTATCACGTCGTAGCAGCAATGGTAAGTCAGTACTGAAGCATATGGGGACACTGAAATAGCAAAGAACAGAGCATCTCACCAAACTTTGCAGTCCAGCACATAAATAAGATGGCATAATTAAGAAGATATTGCTAACCCTCAAATGATCACGATGTGATCAAGGTGGGTGTGGGTGGTGAAGAGGTGGTCCTGGGGCACGGCGAAGAGCATATTTTTATGGCGATGTGAAGATTTGTTCTATACTCTCAAGAACATGTTTGTTGAAGCAAGCATTGCTCCTAAAAAAGTCTGCTTAACCTGAATTTCAATATATTTGTATCAATAGTAAGATGTTTTAAATCTTGTAGTCTCAACTAATGCTGGTTTTGAAATATGAGATAGACTGGTAATGAAGCTGCAACAATGGAGTAAAATAGATTTACTGGTTTCAGTCAAGCTACACCTAAAAAGAAGACCATTTATTTACTGGAGTTAGAAAGTTAGAAATTCAAGGTGATACCTCACCTTGCCGTTGGCTTGCCTAATTCCCCCCTCTTTGCTTCCTTGAGCTCCCCCCCCCCCCCCCCCCCCTTTTCCTCTACATCATCCTGCAACAAAGCAACAGAGTTTGACATGCATCAGACTTTCACAAATCACAAAGTAACTTTGAAAGTTCATTTAATATTTATGATTTCCATGTAGTAAAGTTGGGCATCTTAAGATCAATCACCTGCAAATTTTGCAACCTAGACATTGTGGATCTGCACAAGTGGCAGTAACAGTGAACACACCTGCAAATTAGAGGAAACAAGAACCTTGCCGTATTTTGCACTCAGTGCACACGAACATAACTGCTGCTATGCAGGAAGGTCCGAAGGAGACTCAGGTAGTATACTTGTAGTATTATACCAGTAGACCATCGAATCGAATCAGCAACGCCGAGTGCAGGAACTGTTCCATTGGCGGGGCTGAGGAATAACACATCGTTGCTAATGCTGGATGCGTGGTGGAGTTTTTGTTGACGGCCGCGTGCAGGACGGAGGAGACGCCGCCGGCCGTGTGGAGGACGGACGATTCGCCGCCGGTCGTGTGGAGGACGAAGGATTCGCCGCCGACCGTGTGGGGGACGGGCTGGGGGCAGGCACCGAGCGCCACAGGAGAGGCGGCCGGGCGGGCGTCGACGGCTAGCGGCGCTAGGGAGGCGGACGGATGGGCCACCAGCGGGTGCCGTGCGCCCACAGGAGAGGCAGGCAAGCGGGGGACAGATGGTGAGCGGTGCGTGGGAGGTTGCGCTGGCGGCGTGCATCGTATGACATGGAGGAGAGCAGCGCAAGTTGGGGGATGCCGAGCGGGTGGCGGCGTGAAGGGGAGGCGGCGGGCGGGGCGAGCGGATGGAGGGGGGGCTGAGCGGGCGGGCAAGCGGAGGATGCGGGGAGGTGGGGCTAAGCGGTTGACGAAGAGGACGTGCAAGGTGCGAGGATTAGGCCGCTCGAGGCGCTTCGGGGTGTTAACGAAGGATTTCGTTAACGACAATTTAAGACCCTTGATTATCCAATTAGATGGTCCAGATTTTAAGTTGGATTAGCCCTCCCTTCCTTTTATAGGAGTAGTAGATAGATAGTAGATAGTAGATAGATAGTAGATAGAAGTAGATAGATAGATGATTGCCGGCTTGATTGACAACTAGTGTTAGTGTGGTCGACTATGCAACTGTTTGGTGCCCAGAAAAGAAAATCTGAATCTTTTGACCTGTCCCTCCGAGCCGTTGATGTGAAGATGTTGCACCCAGAGGGCTTCGCAGCCCTGTGAAGTAAGTGTGACAAGGTAAATCTGCGCATGCACAATTCAAACTCCATCAAGGACCGACGAGCATGCACCACCTCGATCGTTGCCAGAAAGCACGAAAAAAACAGAAGAGAATGCCATGGTTTCAGTTCAGTCAGACTCAGACCCTGGGGTGCGTCCCAAGGAACGGAACCAACGGAACGGACGAGACAAGCCATCGTCGGTTCGACCGGCGACGCGCGCGTGCATGGAGTACCACAATTCAGGTCACGTGTCGCCGCGCTGCTGCAGGGCGACCGCCGCGGGCGGGGCTCAATGGCGACGGCGACATCGCGCTTGGCACGGACCAGAACCAAGCCGAACCCTGTCGCGCGGCCGTGGCCCCTGAACCTCAATACAATACAGTCCAGTGACCCGGGCGGAAGACATGATATTGTGCCGGCGAAGACGACCGCGTACCCGCCGCGCACGGTGAGCGTGCCACACGGCGATGTACGCCGTCGCGGCTGCGACCGGAAGCCCGGAAGGCCCATGCCCGGCGGCGCGCAATTTGGTTGCGGACGGTCGGGGAACTATTTGGTCCGCAAAAGTGGCTTTAGAAAGATTCTATGAACCCTTCGAACCGGTTATAGAACCTTTCCTTTTTCATCTCAATACGTTTTAATTTTTTTGTTTGTTTTTAACTTTTCATTATTCTTTCGTCATTTCTGAATACATGTCTACATTTTTTATTTTTCAATACATGTTGTAAATTTTTCGTATACACACCAACATTTCTTTAAATATATGATGAACATTTTTTTTATATAATTGAACATTTTTTCAAATTTATAATTGATTTTTTTCATATAAATGTTAAAAAAATCAAATACATGACCATTGTTTTCAGTGGTATGAGTTTTTTCATAATACGAGAGTATATTTTTTACAGCACATTAACATTTTTCTGAAATGCATGATCATATTTTTCAAACGTGTGAATATTTTTTAAATAGCACGCACATTATTTTATCGTAAAAACCAATTTCTAGACTTACACAAACATTTGTTAAATCGTATAAATTTATAGTTTTCCCAATTTTTCTTTTGAAACATGTGAGCATTTTACAAAATGTCACAATCAAATTTTTTGAACGGTGGGAAACATTTTTTCTATATTATGTGAACATTTCTTTACAATATATTAACATATTTTTACAATGTGGTGAAGATTGTTTTAACATGCAAAGATTATGCAAATGTCACAAACATGTATTTAATGATATGGACATTTTATGAAGTTGTATGAACATTTTTTTACAGTACACACACATTTGTTATATGTGCGATGAACTCTTTTTAATAAAAAAACCTAAATCTATGTAGAATATTTTGAAAATATAATAAAACAGAACCGAAAACTAACAAACGAACAAAGGTTCTACTGGCCTGGCCCACTAGAATTTGCGCTGACGCGGGAGCATGCTTGAAACATGTTCCCATTCGTTTTATTGGGGAGCACTTATACAACGCTTTAGGCGCCAGTTCTAGAACCTGGCGCTCACGCAGCTTCTGCCGTAGGCCGGCCCAACAAAGCGCTGCTGCTCGCTCGCTCGGTTACGCGTTCGCTCGGACACGCCACAGCTGCTATATATCACATTAAGCGAGATTACAAAATCTCACAAACAATGTTTTTGAACGGTGGGAAATATTTTTTCTTAATTACGTGAACATTTCTTTACAATGTATTAACATATTTTTACAATGTGATGATGATTTTTTAACATGCAAAGATTTTTTAAATGACACAAACATGTCTTTAATGCTATGAACATTTTAAGAAGTTGTATGAACAGTGTTGTTACAGTACACGCACCTTTTTTATATGTGCGATGAACTCTTTTTAAGAAAAAAACTAAATCTATGTAGAGTGTTTTGAAAATATAATAAAATCAAAGCAAAAACTAACAAACAAACAAAGGTTCCACTGGGCTGGCCCACTAGATTTTGCGCTGACGCAGGAGTATGCTTTAAGCATGGGGAACCCCTAGTCGGCGCATTCAGCGCCGATTAAGGAACTTGGCGGCTGCACGCTTCTTTCCTGGGTCGGTTTCGAAGCTGGCCCATGAACACGTAGCGCACCCACATAATGTACCACGAAAAACCAGCATAAATTTTGTGAGTCACGGGAATCGATCTGACACCGCAGCAAGCCTGCGACAGGATGGCTACCACTGTACCATTCAAGTACCAGTGATTAAATGCAGCGCGCACGCTTTAAGAACTATTCTAGTCGTGCTATTTGAATTAAAACAAGTTCACTGATTTTGAGAAAAAGTTCACTAATTGACTGGTCTGACCAGTTGACTGTTTAAAACATATGTGTATGTTTTTGATAAATCAGAAACTGAAAAAATCGTTCACAAAAAAAGAGTTTGCAGGTTAAAAGAAAAAGCTCAGTAAAATGGAAAAGGTCCATCAATCTTTAAAAAAAGTTCATCGTTGTTGAAAAAAGTTCATACGATTTGGAAAAAGTTCATAGGTTTTGCAAAAAAGTTCAACGATTTTCGAAAAAAGTTCATTGATTTTGAGAAAAAGTTCATCGAATTTGGACAAAAAGTTTAATATTTAAAAAAAGTTCATCGTTGTTGAAAAAAGTTCATCGGTTTTGCAAAAAAAAGTTCATCAATTTTGAAAAAAACTCATCGATTTGAAAAAGTTCATCGATTTTGGGAAACGTTCATCCAATTTGAAAATAAAATCATCAAATTTGAAAAAAAAGTTCATAAATTAAGAAAAAAGGTTCACAAATTTTATAAAGAACGCACATTAAAATAAAAACAAAAAAGGATGGGAAAACGAAAATAATAAAATGAACTAGACTAGTGAACGAAATAAAAGGAAGCAAAACGAATTAAATGTGCACAGGCATATTGGTGGTCTGGTGGTTAGAGCTTGGCGCTCGCAACAATCGAGTCGCTGGTGGGAGCAACTAGTTAGCGAGCGCTCCCTCCGCGCGAAACGAAGGAACGTTTCGCGATCGCTAAGCGCGCGACAAGTGTCACGCGCGGAGCGAACCCCCGCAGATTCCTGGTTTTCCCTTTCCGGTTTCTGGTTTCGTACATTTTTCAGCTAACCCCTTGAACTATTTTCGTTTTCAGTTTTCCCTTTCCGCGGCAAGGGACGTTGGCTCCCTGTTTCCCTTTTCGTTTTTTTCCCATTATATTTTCGGGAAATTGAGATTTCAGGGGAAATTACGGGTGGGGGCTTCCAACACAATCAAATGTCAACTTTCAACTCAGTTGTGGAATCATTGTAAACTTTCAACAACTGTCTGAATCATTGCGAACTTTCAAGTTTCACACCCCTGATGCAAGCAGAGGAGGCACGCCTCATGAATCTTCAAAGCCACGGTCCATCAATCATTACAGCCACGGTTCATGAATCTTTAGAGGCACGTTTCATCAATCTTCAGAGCCACGGTTCATGAATCTTCATCATGCAAACGGCGCCTCCGGCGGCGCAACCCTGGCTCGCCTTCTGCTCGGTTAGCATTCATATAAATCTTGAAGGGGGGGTCATAGGTCGAAGCGCGTGTTTTGTCATGCAGCGTGCAAACGGCGCCTCCGGCGGCGCAACCCTGGCTCGCCTTCGGCTCGGTTAGCATTCATATAAATCTTGAAGGGGGGGGGGGGGGTCATAGGTCGGAGCGCGTGTTTTGTCGTGCAGCGTGCAAACGGCGCCTCCGGTGGGGCAACCCTGGCTCGCCTTCGGCTCGGTTAGCATCCATATAAATCTTGAAGGGGGGGAGGTCATAGGTCAGAGCACGTGTTTTGTCGTGCAGCGTGCAAACGGCGCCTCCGGCGGCGCAACCCTGGCTCGCCTTCGGCTCGGTTAGCATTCATATAAATCTTGAAGGGGGGTCATAGGTCGGAGCGCGTGTTTTGTCGTGCAACGTGCAAACGGCGCCTCCGAAGGCGCAACCCTAGCTCGCCTTCGGCTCGGTTAGCATTCATATAAATCTTGAAGGGGGGTCATAGGTCGGAGCGCGTGTTTTGTCGTGCAGCGTGCAAACGGCGCCTCCGGCGGTGCAACCCTGGCTCGCCTTCGGCTCGGTTAGCATTCATATAAATCTTGAAGGGGGGGTCATAGGTCGGAGCGCGTGTTTTGTCGTGCAGCGTGCAAACGGCTATCTAAATGTCTATTCCGTGACTCTTGTGCCTACACACCCGTGCTTTACACAGTGGCTATCTAAATGTCTATTCCGTGACTCTTGTGCCTACACACCCGTGCTTTACACAGTGGCTATCTAAATGTCTATTCCGTGACTCTTGTGCCTACACTCCCGTGACTCTTGTGCCTACACTCCCGTGACTCTTGTGCCTACTCATCCATGCTTTAAAAAGTGGCTATCTAAATGTCTATTCCGTGACTCTTGTGCCTACACTCCCATGACTCTTGTGCCTACACTCCCGTGACTCTTGTGCCTACACACTCGTGCTTTACACAGTGGCTATCTAAATGTCTATTGGAACCCATGCCTGTGGTGCGACACGCCCGTGATTATAACGTCAAGCCCCCTGACGGTTGAGAATAAAGCAAAAAAACAAACCGGCTCTTCACCAATCTTGATGCAAGATTCAGGACGGTTCCATCGGTTCCCTCACTCTCTCTACTACTGTGTTCCTTCTTCCCCCAATCAAAAATCTCAAACACTTCCCCTCACGCACGCTCTGCTCTTCTCCTTCTCAAGCACGCGGAATTCGAAACCGCCGCTAGCCTCGCCGGTAACCGGCGCCGCGCTTCGCCAACCGCCCTCCACTCCGACACAAGCACTCAAAAGGTGCCCGCCACAAGATCCCCTCCCGCCGGCGGCGACCGTCGACGAAGAACTACACTCGCAAAACCAGCGGCGGAGATAACAACAAAGAGCAACGACAGAACGAGCGGATGGATTCGAGGAGTCCCGCACGCGAAATCGAAGGTAAACATTTCTGCATGCCATCCCGTTGCACCAGGTCGCTCGTAGTATCCATTTCCCCGCCTTGGACGAACAGAAACCCTAGCAGCCGCACCAAATCTGTTTTCGAATACTTTGTCTCAACTTATCTAACAAGTAGAAATAGCGTAGGAAAATAGTTACCCACGATTGTTTACATACCTACATTTTATTGATTTCAAATTACGTGACCTGATTTTCAAAATCCGTGCTCCATGTGTAGAAAATACGTGCTTCAAGCATCAAACAAACCGTGACCTAATTTGCTGTCAAATCCAACTAGGTCCCTTACAGCATGTCGTTTTACATGCAGAAATGGCTGGTGCGAAGGACCTCATAGAAAATGAGCAAGAGAAAATAGGTAATATTGTTGATTCAACAGTCATACATGCACAACATGCAGTCAATCAAGGCAACTGTTATCGTCCAACTGTGCTTCTAAGTAACAACTCTTTTCTGCTGTACCGTGATTCCAATGACAAAGAGATGCTGCATTCCAGTGACAACTCTTTTAGAATGCTTGCATAGTACCTTATTATCACCAAAAGGCAGTATATCTCATGTATAATCCATCAGTATGATTTAGAACTATGTCTTACTGTTTATAGTAAATATTGCGTCACAAACCTTATCTGCTAACTCGTTATTAAGCAGGGCATGTAGACGCTGATATTCAAACAATCATCTCTCAAATTAATACAGAATTTCCAGATAGACACATCATCTCTCCTGGCCAACCAGGAACAAGGACGGGACCAAGCAAGCACAAAAAGGCACCTGCCGCCGTACCACAGCCACAGAAAACCATGGTAACTTACAGCAGGCAAAAAGCAAAGAGACAGCCAGAAAGAATAGATGGTGCTAATCTTGTGGAAAAGACACATAAGAGAAAGAAAAGCACTGAGCCTTTAGTCATGAGTGATACCTTGAAGCAACAGCCAAAGCCTCTAATGGTAATCCCACCAGCTCATCATCAAGCAAAACCATCTGCAAACAAAAAACAAATCGTCAGGAAGAACAAAAACAAACGACAGCGAGATGAAGAAGGAGAGGATTCAAAAAACAGAGTTTCAGAGGAGTCCAGTGGTGACAATGATTTCAATCCTGCACACAGCAGCGATGCCGGAGAGGACGACAGCGATCATGTAAGAGTTGATTTCTCTACAAGTATTTGTTGCTACTGAAATAGAACGGTACTTCCTAACAAAACATTTGTTTCTATTTTTTCTGAATCAGGGAAATACAAGCCAAAAGAGGAGAAAGAGGAAAAGGACAAGCGTAAAACAATCGCCACCGATGATAGCCAACGAAGCAGATAAAACACAAACTGACGAAAAATGTCAAATCAAGGCTGGAGCTACATTTCTACAGGTCAAGCAAGCATGGGCAATTCTCAAAGAACGTCACCAAAAGATGTTAAGACGGCTGGCTTTGGCAGCATAGAGGACTGCAAAATAACGGGGTCAATCAACAGGAACCTCGCAGCATACATCTACAAAAATATGGACACAAAGAACTTGACGATAAGCTTCGGTGACGGCGATGGAGACAAGGAAATAAGGATTACCAAGGAAGCCATCCATAAAGTTTTTGGATACCCAAACGGCAACAAAAAGACAGCACCAAGGCCAATGAATTGCAACGAATCAATGAAGGACCTCCAGTCAGACCTTGGCTTCAGAAATACTGAGTTCAAACATTCAGATCTGATTAAGAAACTAAAGGAGCTTGTAGAAATAGATCGAGAAGAAGAAAACAACAAGGCTGTCAAAATATTTTTCCTCATATTTTTCAACAAGGTTGTCTGTGGGACAACCTTCCCTCGCTACAGCAGACAAGCAATAATGGTCGGGAATATGAATTATAAAGATATGGCGCAGATGGATTTCTGCCAGGTCATTGTCGAAACAATCCAGGCTGGAGCCATTGATTGGCAACAAATGAAAAAGGGTGAAAAAGGAAACCAAGACCACCTCTACGGCTTGGCGCAGGGACCAGTAATCATGTACCTCGACTCCCTGCTGTTACCAAACACAAGAGAAATGAACAGAATATCTAAGAGAATGAACAATACTTCAACGCCGAGAGCGAACTATCTTCACGAGAAGGATCTAAAGAAGATAGCTAAAGAAGACATGAAGAAGGATGGAAAAGGACGTCCAGATGACTATGAATTTGGCAAGATAAAGGTATCTCTGTTGTTTATGAATTCCTCATACCGTGTAAAAACACTGTTCATTCTAACAAACTTCGTCTTACCGAAACAATGCATACATGGAAAGGGACATCAGATAGGATATTCTACACGAATCACGGAAACGCAGGATCACCTTCAACTTCAATGCAATTGGTACCAGCACAGAGTAAGAGACATGACCAGCAAACGACAAAATTGTTACTAGATCCACCCAAGCTTAGGCGTGAAGCAACGACCAGCACCAGAACGAGAAGCGAACACGAGACAAGCACCAGCAAAGGATCTGAAGAAGCCTTCAAAAAGATCAACAAATTGTTGGAAAAAGTGCTTGATGAAGCAACACAGTTACCCGCGTTAAGGCAGAATAATGTGGCAGGATGCACTGACGATGAGGCAAATTACGACCAAGTAGCCAGAGAAAGTCTGATAAACCAAACGGTGTCACTGATTGATACTTTCAATCAACACAATGCCTATCAACGCATGATTCGCAATAGGAACCTGACAGCAAACCACCGAGAAGAACGAGAAAAAGAACTAATGAAGAAGAAGAGAAAGAAGAGAGAAAGAAAAGAACCAGAACACAAAAGACGACAGATGAAAACCGAGCCAGAACAGAGAACAAGCAGCTAAAAGATGGCAACAACAGTGAGCACGAGCATCCAAAGAAGAAATCACCTGTCATCTCTGCAGATACGAGAGAACTCAGAAGGAAAGGCTCTTTCTCGGGCATCGTAACCAGCCAAAAAGTGAGTATAAACAACCTTTTTTCTCTTGTAAGCTGGATACGTATGTGTTTTACAAGCTAACAAACCTGGAACGAAATGTAGACTCGGCTGGACAAGAAACAACAAAGAAGTCCAACAGAGATAGGCTCAAGCAGCGACAGATCACAAAATGAACAAGAACAACAAGAAGAAAACAGTAATGAGGTGACCTTCCATAACCAACTTACCCGCATACAAAAGGTCTAAACAAAATGTACCAGAAAACTCACCATGTTTCATACCTAGGTATTACAAGAACAGGAAATACTAGAGGATGTTGTGCAAAGCCACACTCAAGACGAAGTTGCTGCTGATACAAAGATAGAAGCCTCAGAGATGGCAGTTGGTGACAAGCTCGGAACTATTTCTTCTCAAAAATAAATAGCAGTGGACGCAGAGACAAACACCACAACGACCGACGGACAGGTAAAATCAAACGACAAGAAAAAACCTATCTCGGAGATTTATCCTGCGACCCGGTTTATTACAGTAACATTTTTTAGCTGAATGGACACAGGAAATGAATGAGACCACTGCTGCGAAAGTGACACAAGAAAATGAACGAGACCACTGCTACGAAAGAACTATACCTAGGTATTACAAATTCAGGGGAGCATGTCAGTACAACAGAAGCAATTGCTGTAACAGAAGAACAGCCTTCGCTTGACACACAAAAAGTAGGAGAGATCCCACAGGCACCAATGAGTGAAGAGGTAAAGTTGGACAAGGGTTATAAGAGATCGCACATTCCAAATGAAGTTCCATCGTTTTATGCCGATCACACATTCCAAATGAGATCCCACAGGCACCAATTGCTGTTCTATGCCGATTCTTTCGTTTATTTCTTTTCCTGTTTATGTTTAGACATGTTTAGAAGAAGCTCTAGATGAAGAAGAAGAAGCAAAAGTACAAGGCACAGACCTGGACACAAACATTGAACAGGTGAACACAACCAACCAACAATTCATGTTTCTACATCATTTTTTTTAAATTGGTAGTCAAGGAAGAAATACAATCCCTAATAATTACTTTTTAACTTCAAGAGCCATGTGAAACAAAGGAGAGTACCGATGTTGTACACATACTGTAGTCTCATCACTTCCAAAGAAAAATGAACTGCTAAACTCACCATCTTTCATCTCCAGGTACTACAGGAACAGGAAAGACAACAGGCAACCCAGGTCGAACCCGGATCCCCTGACGAATCTAAGTCACATCAAAGCTACACTCAAGACGAAGTTGCTCTTGACACGGAGATACAAGCCTCAGAGATGGCAGTTGATGACAAGCTCCTGGAACCTCTTTTACCTTAAAAAGAAATAGCAGTGCAGACAGAGACAAACACCACAACGACCCATGGACAGGTAAAATAAAACGACAAGAAAAAACCTATCTCGGAGATTTATCCTAGGGTTCTGGTTAATTACAATAACATTTTTTATCTGAATGGACGCAGGAAACAAACGACACCACTGCTGCAAAAGAACAACAAGAAACCCGACATGAGGAAACCAAAAAATCAGGGGAGCTTGTCAATACAACAGAACCAAGTGTTGTAACCGAAGATCAATCTTCACTTGACACAGAAAAACTAGGAGAGATCCCACAGGCATCAATGTCTGAAGAGGTAAAGTTGGACAAGAACTATAAGAGATCGCACATTCCTAATGAAGTTCCATTGTTATTTACATTTTTGGTTCATCAAACAGGAAAAAGAAACAAACGAAAGCATCGGCATAGAACAGCAAGGCAGTGCTGTCACCAGAGACCAAGAACAAGACTTGCAAAAAACAGACCCAAGAACTACAGTAGATGAGGAAGAAGAAGCGAGAGTGCAAGGCACAACCCAGCTCACAAACACTGACGAGGTCAACACCACCAACCAACAATTACTATTTCTACAATATTTAAAAATTAATTGGTGGTCAAGGAAGAAATACAGTCCCTAATAATTTCTTTTTAGTTTGAACAGCCGCAAGAAACAAAGGAGAGTACCGACATTGTACATGTAAGCAAGCAACCAGAAGAGGTCAACAAACATATTATTCCAATGGCATATAGCGCTGACACTGGAGATACAAAACATTCACTCAGCGAGAAAGAAATATCAAGGACTACAACGGCAACAGCATCTGAAGAGGTAAATTTACATAAGCTGCTTCTCTGAATTGAAAAAAATAGCTCCCCAGGCACAAATGAAATCACATTTTAAGTTACCTCTTTCTTTGAACAGCCGCAAGAGAAACGAGAGCACACTGGCAATGAGCAACAAACAACAGGACCACAGGACACGGCACCGGCGACAACATCCGAAGAGGTGGTATTCCACAAACTGCTTTTATAAAATTAAATATTACAATTTTATTTTGATTTAACTACAAATCTCCGTGATAACACAGAAAGCCCAAGAAGATGAGCTCACACATATACAAATTGAAGCAAATCTTCAGAGTGTTCTGGACAAAAACAAGGACACAACAGAAACCAAGGCACCTCATGGCACACCAAGGCAGGAAGCCCAAGAAGATGAGCTGACACATATACAAATTGAAGCAAATCTTCAGAGTGTTCTGGACAAAAACAAGGACGCAACAGAAACCAAGGCACCTCATGGCACACCAAGGCAGGAAAGTGACGACAAAGGACAAGGTACAACTTGTAGCAGCAAATCAGGCAATTAAAAATATTATTTCAACCCCTCTAAGAACATAACACAAAGTACCAAGTACTACGATGCCAATTAAACCTAAAATCATGTCCTCTTCAGGTACAAAAGGCAGCAAAGACACTCCCACGAAAGAAACCATCGAAAAAATATACAACGCTGTATGCAGCAGGGAATGGACAGTTGAAGAAAAGTAAGTCCATGTTACTTCCACAGAATAAATTATTTCAATGTTTTTTTTCCTGTGAACAAATATACCCTTTATCTCTATCTCTCTATGTATATATATATTGCAGAAATGATGATTTCATAATAACGGGGAATGTGATTACCAAGATCGGAGACGCTGCCAGAAGCTTCGCAGATGGTAATGCAGTCAACAGTATAATCATCGAGCCCATGATACTGCTCCTACAAAATGAATTCAAGGGCACACGAAGGAAGATCCTAACACTAAACAACACTGTAAGTAAAAATCACGACACAATATCATGTTTTAAGTAAATGAATATCAGCCTGTGTACATGTGGACTGAAAAATTCTTTATATGTACGCTTCACAAAACAAGCAGCATTCAATACACGGAGCCAATAGCAAAGATCCTTTGAACTTTAGAGACCACGATGACAAAAAGATAAAACAAAAATTTCTGCCCGGGCAGCTTAGGAGGTTTTTCGATATCAACGAAGGAGAACATCTGGAAGATTATGACATGGTAAACAGAACAAACTACCATATCTAAGAACGATTACAGATGTTTACGTTTATGTTACAAATGTTTATGTTTTCATTGTTGTCCTTTTGCAGTTCCTTCTGCCAACTGCCATAGGGGGGTTCACGAAAGACAAAACTATCGGTCACTACGTGACCATAGCACTCAACATGAAAAAACAGCGCTTTGAGCTTCTTGACTCTATAAAGGATAATAAAGAGCCAAGACAATTCTTCAACGTTGTAACAAGAAATTTAAAGAGGATCTGGAAACAACTAAGCTCAAAGGTTCAACTTTCACCAAGTAACATTGACCATTTCAAGAAGGTCATCATGGACGTGCCACTTCAGGGACCAGACACGTAAACACTACTAACATCCTTGTTCTTTATCTTTTATCTAACATTTATTTCTTCCAATCCTAAATATAGCTCGTTGAGACAGTTTAACTTGAAAAACGTAGAAAGTATTTTCATACCAAGGGGCCAGCAATATTAACGAATCATTCTCCCAACTCGCAGACTGGACTGTGCGTTCTACATGTACATGAACCTCAAGCACTACTCTCAAGAAGGAACAACCATCTCACTGACAGAAGAACAAGTCCCTGAGTTGAGGAAGAGAATTCTGTATCATTTAATGAGCGAACACATGGGCAATACAAACCTAGTATTGCTAAACTGTACGACAGGTTCGTCTTTCAAAAAACAAAAAACAAATTCTCTGGTGAGAGGTAGTTTTTACAAGCAAAGCCTCACAATTTTTATCTGTTTGTTTGATCGGATAGATATGCTGAAACATAAAGTTGTAATCGAAGACAGAGAAATGAAACAAGTCGATTGCGGCATAACTGAAGAAGAAATTCCTCAATCTCCCGAGCAAATTGATGTATGCACTGGAGAGATAGAATTTATTGAAGTGGTGGACAGTGAAGACGAAGAAGACAAACAAGACAACAATTCATGCAGTCAAGAGAAAGAACTTAACCAAGACAGCAAGGAAACTTACACAGAGCAACATGAGCAACAAGATGCTGATTTGCAGAGGGAGCATGAACGCAAGGATCCTCCAATAGAACCAGATCGACCCCCCCGGCCCAATCGAGGAGGAGACTAAAAAAGAAAACATCAACGAGAAGAGAAAGATATCTGAACAGAGGATGCTTGAATTGCGGAAACGCGATGCTGCCATGTCTGTTCGTAAAGAAGCAAGCAAAGGTGTCAAGAGAAAATTGGAAAAAAAACCAGCAGTAAGCAGCACATCAAGCACAGGACCAGACGAGTCTTTGGACTTCTTACTCCCAAAAACGCTATCCCCTGAAGAAGAACTGGCACTCTTTCTTAAGGGCCTTACACCTACTCAACTAGAAAGTTACGATGAACTTGTAGCTCGAGGAGATATGCATTTTCAAGATTTCAAAACAGCATTAACTATGGCTAATGAGGAGGAATTTAACAAGAAACATGCAGAGCGCCTGGCAAGGTTGCAGTCGGATTCCCCAGGTACCTCAACACATCAGTCATCTGAGATCACGCCGAAAAACATAATATCTATCAAGAGGACGTTAAAACGGTCAACCAGGCTCTACGGCAGAACTAACATTCCAACATTTGAGCATCAACACTTCATTCACATGGACAAGGCCAAAGCCCTTCATGAATATCTAATGAGCAACGAAGGGCAGGAGGAATGCGGAAAGTAAGTAGCCTCTCTGCCTTGAGAAAAGAAAGACAAGTGAAGCTACCCAACCAGTGACTCTATTTTTTGTGTAAACCTTTTTGCTTTGCAGAGCACCCCTGTATAAAAGCGCAAATCGTGAAGATTATATTAGCGGAAAACTCATGGTGGACCAGCTCCAGAAAGGAACAAATGGACAAATGGAGGCCAGCATGTGTAACGCATTGTTCGAAGAATGGACAGAACAGAAATAGTACAACACAAGCGATAAAGTTATTCTCACGTCAGAATTAGCAAATGTATGTAGAACCCTCTTCCACGAAAGCACTTCCATCACATAATCGATCGATTTTTTTTTTGCTAAACGTACACTCCTTCTTTGTTGCAGCTTGTACTTGGCCTCGAATTTAAAGGTGGAGGACTAAAAGAGTTCAACGAGGATGAATCACTACAACAGTTCGAAACAATCGTGAAAGGAAAAAACCTTCTAGACAAGAAGCTTGTAAGTTCACTTCACATCAGTTATTCTCCTTCTAAAGCCCGCATGTTCACATGACATTTGACTCTCTCTGTCACCCAATGCAGATCATGATACCTCATAACACCGCTTCACACCACACGTTGTATGTCCTGAACAAGTACGAGGATACAGTTGACATTCTGGACTCGCTAGATTACAAGCATTATAGTAAGATGACATGGAGAGATCACCATAGAAGCCGTAAAGAACTGGTATGTGGGTCTGAAGCCTTTGTTATCTCTCTGCTAATAACACAGTATGGTTACTTTTCTTAACAACAAAACCAAATTGAAATCACAGATTGAAAGGATGTATCTACTGATGAGGAGGCATTACGGGGAAGCGGCACTAAGAGCCCACGACGAACCAAATTGGGGAAAATTAGCAGCCAGGCCTAAAAGAGTTTCCACGCCAAAACAAAGGGATACGCAATGCGGACAATTCATGGTCCACTTTGCAAAATACTGGAACGGCCAATCACTGGTGAAGGACGATGACGAACTCCACGTAAGTTAACAATATAACAATTTTATTTATTTTGAGCATCATAGTTTCCATGAAAATAATAAGTATTCGGATATCATGACTGCAGCATAGTAAGGTAGATGACGAATGGAAACCAGAGTTCCTATTCACAGTGATATTTGGTAAAAGCAACAGCATAAAGTGGGACCAGCTGCCTCCACGAATACAAGAATTCAAACCAACAGATTCAAACTATTTTTCAACCAAGGAAGGTAAGATAACTTTTCTGGAACGACACACGCGGACAAGCTATGACTAGACGGTTTGACATATATTTGCTAGCATAGAAACAATGACAATCAATTTTTACCTGCTTTGACAGAGACAAGTAGCAAACACAAGGGCAGACAACGAAGCAGCGTGACATATCCAAAACATGAAGCACCACGCTTCGACCACACGGACGACGCAGCCAAGCTCCTGCAAATAATCATGAACAACAGCTGGCAGAATGAATTCAAAAAGTGACTTGTTTACTCATGCACGCAGAAAAATACCTCAAGATACTTTTTATAGACCGCCCCACAGCAATAATTCTTTTTTTTCTCTCACAGCAAAAATCTATATAAGCGGAGGCATGGAGACTCCGGAGAATCAATTTTAACTCGAGCGCAACTGAAGGCAGCATTTGGACCAACACCAGGTCTGAACAAAGCTCGCATTGAAAAGAGGGTGCTCAACGAAATAACACATATCTGGGAAAGCAGAATACCTTCACAAGAAAGTGATGAAGACAGGATAATATTAGGCCCTTCCTTTGCAGAGGTAAATTTTAAAAAAGCACGCACATCCTTCTAAATTTGCACGTTTCATGTCGATAACAGTTTATTTCTTTTTGGTGCAGCATATACTGAAAATAAAGAATCACACTCTAGGCGTTAGCAAGTTTAAAGTTGAATTGGATAAAGAGAATAAACAATTGATTCCCCTGTACCTCAACGAACATCCGCAGAAGAAGCTCTCAACAACAAATATGGTAAAAGCCCTATCTCCAAAACATAATCAAAATACGTGTTTGAGCAAATTCCTTCGTATAGCATTAAATAACAAAAAAACTTCCGTGTTTGCAGATATTCTTAATAATGGAGAAGGAAAGCCATTGCGCCGTATATATGCTGGACAAATACACGAACAAAGTCCACATCATCGATCCTCACGAAGTATCTCTCAAGGAAATACAGGAAGAAAGTGATCCAAACATTTACAATTTGACCGATGAGGAAGCAAATAAGTTGTTTGACATTTTTGATGCAAGAAAGAAGAAAAGGGAAAGAGACTCTGATGCCTACCACAAACACAAATTGAAAGTTGTAAGTATCCTAAATACAAAAAAATCTAATTCAAAATTTCCACTTGCTGATTTCTTCAACCCCCCCCCCCCCCAAAAAAACTATACTTGCAGGTACCTAGGTTTAAAGCAGTTTTCGACATGGTACATCACAGGGATATGGAAACCAAGCAGAAGGGTAATTGGCAAATAAAGTTCGTGGAAGACATTCCAATGGTTGACAAGGGTGAATCAGCATATGCTGCTCTGAAGCTTGCATTCTTGTACAATGGCATGAAATTTGTTGAAGACATAGATCATTTCGATGTAAGTTTTCCCTCACACTGTACACTGTGCTAGGAGCATATGAAAAAACTCGAATATTTTTTACTTCTTGTTACATATACACTTGTATGCACTAGTGCCAAGATTACATATTATTTAATTATTGTTGGTGGATTTTCGTAGGATGAACTAGAAATCTGGAAGGCGGAAGCACTATACATGCTATTACTCAGTGAAGAAAACGAAGTCAAACCTGATGCGATGGGTGAACAGATTCGAAGGATCTTAAACAAGGATGAAGACTAATACTTGTCAAACGGCACGGTTAAACTGTCACCATAGCTGTTTTCCCAACGTAAACATGTAAACATGTAATTGGAAGCATGTAAACGAAGTCCATCTCCGTGTGTATGTGCATGTAAACGAAGACTCGTGAATCGTTTGTCTAGAAAATTCATACACATGTCTCTGTCGACGGCTTGATCCCATGTCTCTACAAGAATCACCCCCGTGACTCTGCAACAGATAAACCGTGAATCACACACATGCCTCCAGAGACTCATGAATCATGTGTCTAGAAAAATCACACACATGCCTCTGTCGACACATACACCGTACCTCTAGACGATTGCACGCTGCACGACAAAACACGCTGCATGACCAACACACCCGTGCTTTACACAGTGAAGCCTCCATAGGCACGGGAGTGAAGCCTCTACAGGCACGTGAGTGAAGCCTCCACAGGCACTTGTGTGAAGCCTCCACAGGCACGTGTGTAAAGCCCCTACAGGCACGTGTGTGAAGCCTCTACAGGCACGGACATGGGATTCTTTAGGCACTACTGTCAACACCCTCTGCATACACAAGTGTGGTAGTAGTGGCGTGCGTCCGAATGCCCAGTTAGAGAGTTGTAAAGTCTCTATAGCCACGGGCATGTTGCACTACAGGCGCCCGAGGCATGGAAGTCAAGGCACTAAAGGAACGGACGTAGCCACTGTGTAAAGCATGGGTGTGTAGGCACAAGAGACACGGGAGAGTGAAGCCTGTACCTGCAGGGCCGTAGTGGAAAAGCACGTGAGTGTAGCCTCTACAGGCACGTCTGTGTAGCCGCTACAGGCACGGAAGTGAAGCCTGTACACGCACGGGAGTGAAGCCTCCACAGGCACGGGAGTGAAGCCTCTACAGGCATGGGAGTGAAGCCTCTACATGCACGTGAGTGAAGCCTCTACAGGCACGTGAGTGAAGCCTCCACATGCACTTGTGTGAAGCCTCCACAGGCACGTGTGTGAAGCCCCTAAAGGCACGTGTGTGAAGCCTCTACAGGCACGGACGTGGGGTTCTCGAGGCACTGCTGTCAACACCCTCTGCATACACAAAAGTGTGGTAGCAGTGGCATGCGTCCGAATACCCAGTTAGAGAGTTGTAAAGCCCCTATAGCCACGGGGATGTTGCACTACAGGCGCTCGAGGCACGGAAGTCAAGGCACTACAGGCACAGACGTAGCCACTGTGTACAGCACGAGTGTGTAGGCAGAAGAGACACGGGAGCCTATACCTGCAGGGACGTGGGCCAGATGCACTGGTGTGAAGCCTCTACAGGCACGAGATGGAAGCATCTACATGCACGTAATTGTAGCCTCTGAAGGCACGTTTGTGTAGCCTCTGAAGGCACGTTTGTGTAGCCTCTACGGGCACGCGAGTGGAGCCTTCACAGGCATGGGAGTGAAGCTGCTACAGGCACGTGAGTGAAGCCTTTACAGGCACGGGTGTGAAGCCTCTACAGGCACGTGAGTGAAGCCTCCACAGGCACGGGAGTGAAGACTCTACAGGCACGGGACTGAAGCATCTACAGGCACGTGTTTGAAGCCTCTACGAGCACGTGTGTGAAGCATCTACATGCACGTGTGTGAAGCCTCTACAGGCACGGACGTGGGGTTCGCGAGGCACTGGTTTCAACACCCTCTGCATACACAAAAGTGTGGTAGCAGTGGCATGCGTCCGAATACCCAGTTAGAGAGTTGTAAAGCCCCTATAACCACGGGCATGTTGCACTACAGGCGCTCGAGGCACGAAAGTGAAGGCACTACAGGAACGGACGTAGCCACTGTGTAAAGCACGGGTGTGTAGGCACAAGACAGACGGGAGAGTGAAGCTTGTACCTGCATGGCCGTAGTGGAAAGGCACGGGAGTGTAGCCGCTACAGGCACGTTTGTGTAGCCGCTATAGGCACGGAAGTGAAGCATGTACACGCACGAGAGTGAAGCCTCCACAGGTACGGGTGTGAAGCCTCTACAGGCACGTGTGTGAAGCCTCTTCAGGCACGTGTATGAAGCCTCCACAGGCACGGACGTGGGGTTCGCGAGGCACTGGTATCAACAACCTCTGCATACACAAAAGTGTGGTAGCAGTGGCATGCGTCCGAATACCCAGTTAGAGAGTTGTAAAGCCCCTATAGCCACGGGCATGTTGCACTATAGGCGCCCGAGGCACGAAAGTCATGGCACTACAGGAACGGACGTAGCCACTGTGTAAAGCACGGGTGTGTAGGCACAAGAGACACGGGAGCCTATACCTGCAGGGACGTGGGCCAGATGCACTGGTGTGAAGCCTCTACTGGCATGGGATGGAAGCCTCTACAGGCACGTTATTGTAGCCTCTGAAGGCACGTTTGTGTAGGCTCTACAGGCACGCGAGTGCAGCCTTCACAGGCACGGGAGTGAAGCCGCTACAGGCACGCGAGTAAAGCCCTTTACAGGCACGGGTGTGAAGCCTCTACAGGCACGTGAGTTAAGCCTCGACAGGCACGGGAGTGAAGCCTCTATAGGCACGGGACTGAAGCATCGACATGCACGTGTTTGAAGCCTCTACGGGCACGTGTGTGAAGCATCTACAGTCACGTGTGTGAAGCCTCTACAGGCACGGATGTGGGGTTCGCGAGGCACTGGTATCAACACCCTCTGCATACACAAAAGTGTGGTAGCAGTGGCATGCGTCCGAATACCCAGTTAGAGAGTTGTAAAGCCCCTATAGCCACGGGCATGTTGCACTACAGGCGCCCGAGGCATGAAAGTCAAGGCACTACAGGAACGGACGTAGCCACTGTGTAAAGCACGGGTGTGTAGGCACAAGAGAGACGAGAGAGTGAAGCTTGTACCTGCATGGCCGTAGTGGAAAGGCACGGGAGTGTAGCCGCTACAGGCACGTCTGTGTAGCCGCTACAGGCACGGAAGTGAAGCCTGTACACGCACGGGAGTGAAGCCTCCATAGGCACGTTTGTGTAGCCGCTACAGGCACTGAAGTGAAGCCTGTACACGCACGGGAGTGAAGCCTCCACAGGCACGGGAGTGAAGCCTCTACAGGCACGTGAGTGAAGCCTCCATAGGTACGGGAGTGAAGCCTCTACAAGCACGGGAGTGAAGCCTCTATAGGCACGTGAGTGAAGCCCCTACAGGCACGTGTGTGAAGCCTCTACAGGCATGAGTTTGAAGCCTCTACAGGCACGTGTGTGAAGCCTTCACAGGCAAGGACGTGGGGCTCTCGAGGCACTGATATCAACACCCTCTGCATAAGGCACGTGAGTGAAGCCTCCACAGGCACGGGAGTGAAGCCTATACAGGCACGTGAGTGAAGCCCCCACAGGCACGTGTGTTAAGCCTCTACGGGCACGTGTGTGAAGCATCTACAGGCACGTGTGTGAAGCCTCTACTGACACGGACATGGGGTTCTCGAGGCACTGGTATCAACACACCCTCTGCATACACAAAAGTGTGGTAGCAGTGGCATGCGTCTGAATACCCAGTTAGAGAGTTGTAAAGCCCCTATAGCCACGGGGATGTTGCACTACAGGCGCCCGAGGCACGGAAGTCAAGGCACTATAGGCACAGACATAGGCACTGTGTACAGCACGGGTGTGTAGGCACGGGGGTGAAGCCTCTAAAAGCACGGGTGTGCAGCCCCTACAGGCACGGGTGTGGAGCCTCTACATGCATGGGGGTGAAGCCTCCACAAGCACGGACGTGGGGTTCTGGAGGCACTGGTATCAACACGCTCTGGATACATCTAAAAATAAGCTTATTGCCCGCTGATGACGTGCTTCTGTTTCATTGCAAGCATGCCTCATCCACCCGTGAAGCCATTGCGTCGAAACTAGTCTCAGGAACCCTGGGACTCGCCTTCCTCCCAATTAATAGTTTTATGTATACATACGGTACTTCGAAAAGAAAAGGGCGATATCATAAAACCCTAACACTCTTTACAGATCCACCGCACACAGAGTTTCAGTGGAGGCGCCGCAAACACCGCAACGGACATGGAATCGGCTGCCTCCAGCAGCAAGAAGACGAGGTTCGCTCCACGACGGAGGTCGGTTGTACATCCGCCGACGAGGAGGGCAGAGTGTCCTTCCAGTAGGTGCAAGGACAGGAGGGGAGAGTGTACGCTCCCTAGGAGCATTCATAGGTGGGTCGAATGCACAGGTGGATCTAAGCAGCAAGAAGGTGGATCTTATAAGGACCGCATCAGCGACCTCCCAGACGCCATCCTTGGCGGGATCATCTACCGTCTGCCGCTCAAGGATGGCATCCGCACCCAAGCCGTGGCCTCTCGGTGGCGAAATCTATGGCGCACCGCTCCGCTGAACCTCGACTGCCGTGAGATCCCGGTCACTCGTGTCTTTAACAGTCTGGAAACAATCAGGTGCGAAATCATCTGCATTCTGCCCACCAAGGAGGTAGCCCAGACCACTCATGTCGGAACTCAATTCCAACCTATCGGCATCGACTGCCGTTTAGAATCTGCCGCTGATGATATTATCCTTCCTAGAGCCATTCTCTCCGGCCACGAGGGGTCCGTTCACCGTCTCTGCATCCCGACGAGCTACCTCCAGTCCCAACCCAGTGCCGTCGATGAGTTGCTCCAATCCACAAAACTGGACAAAATCCAAGTGATTGAGTTCTACCATCTATTCCCAAAATTCTTCCATCGGGCCGTCAGCCAACCACACCGATGCCCTTCATATATGCCCTCAGCACCAATGTCCATCTCGAGGTTCTACTCCTCCCTCCACACGGTCACATTCACCCTCTGCAAACTAGTAGACAATCTAGTAGAAACGATTCGCCTCCCACTACTCAAGAGACTTTCACTGGTGGAAGTTTACATATCGGAGGTCTCGCTACACAACATGATCCACTCCTGTTGCCCTGCCGTGCAATACCTGCTACTTGTTTGCAACAAGGAATTCCGCTGCCTGCGAATAAACTCACCTAATCTTATCAGCATCGCCATTCGTTGTGACAGAGGGAAGCTCAACATCGAGGATGCACATTCACTTCAAAGATTGCTCCACAATTCTGTAGATACACGGTTGGAAATAACTATTGTTTCTGCGCCTAAACTGGACACCTTGGGAAAAATTTCGGATTTATCTGATGAATCAAAGATCGTCTTTGGTTCTACAGTCATTCAGGTACTGGTATTCCACAATACATTTTACTGCATTCACTTTCATAAACACAAACTAATAACATAATCTTCTATATATGATCAAATGAAGGGTCTGTCCATACACAACATACCAGGAGTGATGGATTCCGTCAAGACCTTATATATCTCGCAGACATGTTTTAATCTAGATGAGGTTGTTGGATTGTTGCGATGCTTCAGATGCCTGCAGAACCTATTTATCGAGGTGATCATCTAACACACAATGAGAACCCGTACATAGTATTCTATGGGCTTTCACATACATGGTATTCCATGGGCTTCCCCATACATAGCAGTAACACAATAACAGTTTTTGTTGCTCTTTATATATATTTTATTTTGTGTATGTACAGCCAGTGAACATTATTGACAGTATTTTAGGTGCTTTCCAGACATTAACTGTTTTTCAGTCTTCATGTATATCTAGGCAACAGGATGGGATGAGAGAGGTTTAACAAATGAATGGCGCCAAAAGCACCAGGTGTTTCTCAAGAGTCATGGGATTTACCTGAAGACAATAACACTTGAAGAATATGAAGACACAAGGGCAAACATTGAGTTTGTGAGATTCTTTATTCAGAATGCAAGCATACTACAAACCATCAAGCTCAAGTTCCACTTGCACAAAGATTTCACGGTTAAATTTTACAAACAGCAAGAAAAGGTGCTTCAGATGCACAAAAGGGCTTCTAAGTGTGCTCGTCTTGAACTAACAACAAGTTGCGAGCATATGCACCTGGATTTAGCAAACACACGCGTCGAGTGTTTGGAATTGTCAAATTCATTCAATTGCGAATGCTGAAATCAGGGCCTGTGAGATGCAGTTGTCATCTTCTAATTACTGTGTAAAGCATAAAGGTCTTGTGTAGAACTTGTTAGACTAATAGCTTGTGTTTTGTAGCAGCAATAATTATGACATCAATACTGTGCTTTCTCTTACTATGTTCACTACGTGTTTGTACAACCATGAAGGGCTTAAGAAAAAAAAAGGGTTGAGCATGCTAAAAAACAAACCTAGTTTCTTCTCCTCTTATTATCAGTGATTTAGCATCTAATTTCGACGCACTGCCGCATGTGGGGGAATATGATGTTGTCCGTGCCTCCACAACTCTCATGGCTTCAAGCCTATGCCTATGACACTCAAACAAGAGTCAACGGATAGAGTGAACAGAGACACAATACCATGCCTCTGTAGTCCATGCCTCCTCTCATTGAATTTACCGTTAGACAAAACATCTCATTCACAGGCGCACGAACGTGCTTTACCCAGAGTCAGATCGGTGCCCCTCTCTCTCTCACTGAATCCGTCGTCACGGGAAACATTAAGGAAACAAACGGAACACCGTGTGCCTCTGCTTCATGTAGTCTCGTGCCTCAACTAGAGCGTCAACGGACCCTCTCATACTCCACCGGTCAATTAAAACATTTGCAACACATTCGCACAGACGTGCCTCCTTCGATTGTAAGACCGTGACTGTTTAAGTGAACGTTCAACCAGAATATTTCGAAGCACAAAGGCACGACTGTGATTCCTGAGGCAACTGAAGCTTTCTACGTGCAAATCTAAAGCCTCGGCATTCGCTTTGGTGGCCCCACAAGTACAACCCCCTTGTTACAGTAAAAACAATATCCGACTAACCCGCTGTACAACACTTTCTATTCCTCTCTCGCCCTCTCTTCTCTCTCGGTCCTCAAACTCACTCTACGATTCGTACGTTATCTCTCCATTTCCGCATCAATTTTTTTGTATGATCTGTTCCATCCTTGGAGATTTTTCTTTCTTCGTTCTATAAATCGATAGATCTATGCTATTACGATTAAAATTTTGCGGTGATCTCATACAGATCCGCTAAATGCCAGGACGAAGCTATGCATGCCGTCAATATCCGACATCAACGACGTCGTCGGAGCAGGACAAAGCTCTACAACCGGCAGCGAGGTACGACGTCCCAGTCGTAGGAGACAAGAAAACTCCACCAGTGTAGGTGGGAACGTTAGAGAAAACCCAGTAGCTCTGTGGCTAAAAACGGCATGGGCGGAGGTTAAAGGGGAAAGTGGAGGAGGCGTTGCGCGGTATCCCTTACCGACAATGGTGTGGTGAGACCGGCCCTGGGGCCGTGGATGACACTGATAGATCATCGATTTAGGAAGGTGCTGGAATTAGAAAGGAGATCCAAGCGTCTGGACGCAAAACTGACGTATTATTAGATACAGATGTGTGTAATACAATGCAACTGCCTAATACCATACATAATTACTTAAATAAGTTTTCAGAAAAAATATATTTCGCAATGGTACTTCCATAACTAGCTGGGCATACATCTTTGCATTGGCAACAAAGTAAACACTAGTTTCCTGTTATAACTGTTGCACGAACTGAGCTGTCATAAATCGAGCCGTTGCACATGTCTTTTCATGACTTTGCATGTAAACAACTCTTTACTCGAACATGCTTGTGCTGATAATTTCGTACATATCAAAATTCACATTTAACTTCTTATACCTTTGCTATATATTTTGCAGGAGAATTATGAGTTGCAAAACCTGTAAGAACGTCAACTGCCCTGGATTAGAAACAGGCGTTCTCTGCACTACAATAGCACTTCAGCTGCCGCTGTGTTACGAGACATGCAGTGTAAGGAGAAAAGTTTTGGCACGACATGCACATAAATTACTACCATGTTACGTTTCTCACGGGACGTACTAAAAGTTTCTCTAATCCCATTTCAAGCAGATGTGTACAATCAACGAAATGATTGCATTTTTCAAAGCACATCTTTTACCAAATGCTAGACTACTACCTGAAGCATTTTTTTGGAATCAGGAAAACCCTACATTTTAACCTATTGAAGAATTCCTTCTTACTGATTGAAGCATTTTAACTTTTTTTGCAGTACATACCATGCTATTGTAGGGAGCACGTGGTTTCCTTAGTGAACCTATGGAAGCAACGAGCTCTGGAAGAAGAAGGCAAAATTAAGAACCCCGTACTTCTGACAAATGAAAATCTCTCATATGAAGTACACATTACTGATGAAACTGTCAGGTCAAAAATTCATGGACCTGGCTGGACAAAGTTAATGAGTGATTATGACCTTCGTCACCAAGATATCGTCATCATAAACTTAGATGGCGAGGGTCTCTCTATTCAAATTAATCTGAGGCTCAGTGAATGTCGAGGAGGTTACAGAGCACAACCAAAACCTTCAGTTGGTATGGTTTTCATCTACCCCTACAACAACTTCTGATTCGCGTTATCATTTTTCTTTTGGCAATGTACTTTGTTTCAGCTACTATTAATGCTCCTACCCCTTTGTTTAAATTTTGTATACACAAAACTATCCAGACAACTATTCAAAGCTAGTTGTGATTTCAAATAAAACATTAGCAATTCTATCGCCTATGCCTTTAACTGCATTAACTGAATCCAAAGATTCTCTCTCGGTATAACTCCCTGTACTTTTGCACGCCATTATTACTTCAAGCAAATTGGCATAACAAGTTTTTATTTATTTAGCTCTAGATGAACTTAATGCTTCGGAGAAAGAATACATCAACAAGATACTCCATACTCCAGGGCTAGAACTGTCATACAGACAAATGGGAGACCTTATTTACTTTGTCTTCAACGCCCACGACTTCCCAACGATACCATTTGTCCACCGTCTCAACGTCACAAATATCACGACTGGCGGGCTGGTAAGTAATTTTTTATCTGTTTTCACCTACTTCTAATTTTCACTAGTAATTAAGTTGTTTTGTGTGCGTGCTAAAAATTTGTTGTTTATCCGTAATAACAATCTGCAGAGAATTCCATCAGCTGTTGTAAAAACAATGAAGGCCAATCTTGTTTACCTTCCGCCAAGAGGCGCCGTAAGCCTTGTACAGATCTACGATGAAATCGACGTTAAGACGACTTACTCGATACGAGCTGACGGGAGAATGGAAGTAACAGGGTTTTCGGATTTTGCAGAAGAATCTCAGCTGAGAGTTGGCTCAATAGTCCTTATCACGATTGAAAAGCACTGGCCAAGAATGCGAGATATGAGCTTACTGCGCCTTATAATCAATGATCTCTCTTGAATAGTGTTTTGGTAGTGTCCTACCCAACAGACTGCACGATGCGTTTTACTATATAATTATGACAGGAGGTGGTCGTATATACTAAATATATAATTATGTCCAGCTAGACAGTGGTGTAAATTCAGAATAAAAAACGGTCTAAGGTTTACCTTCATCACTTTAGTATATATAACTGTGGTGAATTACAAATGTTCATTTTGGTTGTTTTCTGCACATTTGACTGATGCTTCGACACCATCTCGTGACTCTACTTCTAAAATTCTGTGGACAGCTTGATCTCATAACTAAACTCATAAGTGCTATTGTCACTATGTTGAACGGCAATGCTTCTGCCCAAAGACAGAGCAGTGCTGATTGTTCTTCTCCTATGCCCGTGCATAGTCACTGTTAATATTCTAGTACACGGCGTGGCTTTGCTACACACGGAACCGTGCCTGTACAGCCAGCGCATGCACGGAAACCCTGTCACAGCGCAACGATCTCCAACACACAGGGGCACGCGCGTGCCACTTCCCATTGAAGAAGTGTGCCCCAGAGGTCTGAAGATTCATGCCCCCGTTGAATTTCGCTGACGAAAGACGTGCACCACGGGAGAGCCACGAATGACGCCTCTCACCTAGGGTAAGAGGGTAAAACCTGTTACTGTGCAAAACCGTGCACGCAGAGGGTACAAGCCCGTGCACAATCACTGTTAAAATTCTAGTACACGGCCGTGGCTTTACTACACATGGAACCGTGCCTGTAGAGCTCAACAATCTCCAACACACAAGGGCACGGAAATGTGTCAATCCAAATATTAAAAAAGCAAAGTTATATATTTTTTAGCCGTCTGGATCTGAACATTTTTAGTTATAGTATTGCGAATGTTTCCAGTCACACCTTCATTGTCAAAAGGTACGGCTCCACACCTTGCAAGCATTTCCGCTGAATTGTACACCCTTGGACGCACGGTTTCGTAGGTGCTACGTACACGGTCGTGCCTGGGTAAAACACAAGTATCGTAGAAAATTGCGCTGACACGTTCACTCTGAGAATCACGGCCGCAAGGCCAACAGGAGCACGACTTTGCATTCAGAAGACGCACGGGTTTACATACAGAAGAGCCACGGTTTCTTAGTCCCACCTGCAGTTGATCCACCAGAGTTGTGTATCTAGCTAACAAACGACGCAAAAGTTGAACGATTGTTTGTGCAACCGAGCCGTGCTGCAAGCGCCACACTTCAGACAGTTTTCTTGTAGAGACCAGCAATTACAAGTGAGAGCAACTCCTTATCGGCCATGGCTCCCCTGAGGATTGTGAAGAGCACAACCAAGTCTATTGTCAACCTAGCTGCATTTGTCAAAGCAGATAACCCGGATATTGCCAACCTTCCATCTTTGTGCAAGCAGTACGTGCCAGGCAAATCGACGGAACTAGAAAGTTCAACAAGTCTGATGCTGCCCTTTAGAGGAAAATATCCAAGCTTCATCCTGAGAGCATCGGTAACAACAGTAGGTATTTTCTGTACAAAAACAAATCATTGTAAGTTGTGCCATTGCATCAAGGGGAGTGACATGTGGAGATTGGCTTGTAGAAACAAAAAATGACTAACCAAACGGCCTTTCTGAACGTTGCTAAAATTTAGACAGTGCACGGAGGCAATGGCAGGGATGTCCTTAGCACTTAAAACAAGGTTGGTCACGCACACCATTTCAGTATATGAAAGTTTTATGCCTCGGGTGTAGACAGTCTTGTCTATGTAGCTTCTCTGGGATATACTGAGATCTTGAAGAGCTGAACAATAAAATCATCTATAAGTCAGCATGTCTGAAGCAAAAAATGGTGGCTGCATGGTAAATCAATTTGTTAGAATGAATTGAAAAGTTAAATACGATATACTTAGAAATATTGACTACAGGGTCACTATAAAGGATAAATCTCACACTACATGGTAAAAACAAATATTTAGTCAGACGATCTTCGTCGAGATTCGGATCACATGGTCTCTTGATAGGCGAGTGTAACATACCAACAGAAGGTTTGGGAACGGCTTTGTGACTCCCTCGAGATTCATTCAACTGCATATCAATGTGAAAGAAGAAATCTTCGCCTTGCAAATCCAGTTTAATAATATCACCGTAACACAGACCATAGTCGTGTATCATCTTTTCCCACCCAGGACCATGAAACTTGGACCTGTCAGCGCAATCGGTAAACTTAATATTGTATGACAACTCCTCGTCGGTGCCAAACACAAGGTTCAAATCATCTTCTTCAAATCCATCATCTAAAGCTTCTTCTTTCCATAAAGAAATCAAAGAGAGGACCTGCTTCCGGTAATAGCAAGGGACATACTGCCAAATAAAAACAACCATGCCAAAAAGCTACTAACAAGAATGATTATGTGTCATTATTTATATCTCTTATATTGCTCGATTAATATTATTCCTTATGTAAGAACGGTAGAAGCAAAGGCACAAAACAAATGTTCTTGTTACCGATACCCAAAATTTACCAGGCATGACTCATAACAACGAGGCAAAGGGACAATCAAGAAAGAGCTGTCAACAGCGGATTCACCACCATGACAACCGAGGTTCCAGCAAACATCACAGTTCATCGCTGTCTGCGAATATAAAACAATATATAAGACTGAGATGCATCAGATCTGGAAAAAGACTAAATAGATCTATGACAACATGTGTAACCATTTATGCCAAGAGACAATTAAAAGACTATGCATCAGTGTTATATACTCAATCTAATGAGAAAAGACAAAGTAATATATATCCTTTGATGTTAGTGTTTATATAAAGAAAACTTCACACATCTACCACGAGTGGCAGAGACTGGCGGAAAACAACCAACTCCATTCCCTCAAGATTGTTCGCCCAAATACTTAAAAAGGGGTAACATATGCAGGAATCCGACACACGCTAACTGAAAAACACTGTAAAAAGTGTGGAGATCTAAGTAAGACAGACGAACAATAGACAGAAAGAGGGGAACAAGCTAAAGTGAAAGAACCAGATGTGAGGATAAAGCGGAGAAACAGACAACCTCGTATTTATGGAGTAATTATTGGAGAAATGGATGTTTTGTTGAAACTAAAAAATGTCTGTAATAAGAGAGAGGTAGAGGTAGAGAGGGAGATAGAGAGATGCGAGAGATAGAAGTAACGTCTGCGAGTTCACCCCATTACTTCCCTCTGTAAATGCCGCTTCGTCACGCCAAGTACTCCTCCTGGTGCAAGAAAAATACCAGAAAGAAAAAAAAAGTGGTAAGTAGGTGGGATCTTTCGTCACCCGGACAGACGTTTGGTGGAGTGGGACCATGTGAAAACTCCCTGCGAAGGTTGGGCCACTGACATGTGGGTCAGGTTCCCAACGGACCCACGTGTCAGTGCCAGAACGGCAGGGTGCCAAATGGCAGAGGATCCTCGTGCCCTGCGCGGTGCCTTCTTCGTGTATCACCGCGTCCTTAGCTCTCTTTCCCCGTCTCTCCAAACCACCTCCAACCCCCTTGTATATTCACTGATACGACGAGTAAGATGGCGCCGCTTCTGCCCACAGCCGTTGTACCATGTCGACATCTAAGATCAGCAAAGAGATGAAGAATGAAGAGATGTACTTCCATGACATGGACTTCGATTTCTATGTAACAGATTTCCGCTTACATGAGCAGTTCTGATTTTGGTGTTTTGTTTTTGGGAATATTTGAGTTGACCTCAAAAGGTACTTGTGTGCTTGTAGGAGAACCCTGATACAATCGTAGACCAAGATTTTCATGGTGAAGAGGAAGGTCTCCCTCTGTACTGCGTGCTCCACGACACCAAGCCTCTGAGGTGTGTGGCCTTCAAAGGAATTGACACAGGAAGGAGGTTCTACGGCTGTGCTGTCAAAGTTAGCCACTTTTGAAATCCCTGTTATTTCTTTGTTACATCAAGTTGGTTGCAAATAGGAGACATGGTTACAAACAAAACCTTTTTAGTTGGAACCATTATAAGAGGAATTTACAAACAAAATTTTAAGGTCGCTGTTTATTGTATCTATCTTACTACTTTTAAAAGTCATTGCCTATTATATCTAGCTTTCTACTAGGCTATTGTTTAACGTTCGCTAGTTTCTCGAGGAAAACATATTACTTGTACTAAGATAATTTCTAACTTAATGCATACTTTCTAAATAAGATATTTTTACTGGTGTTGGCTGTTCCCATTTGTTTCTTCGCCAGGCGCAATTAATTGAGACTCGTTAGAAGAAAGTTAGTGCAATTTTAAATCCCGTGTAGTACGTTAATAATCTCTGTTCACATTTGTTTCTTCCCTTTTTGTTTCCCTTGCAGAGAGGTGTGAACTGTGGAGTCGTGAAATGGGTTGATCAGCCTTGGCCTCTTATAATGCAGAGGTGCCTGCTCAAGCTTTGGCAGATGTTGCACAAGGGTAATGGCGAACGCCAGGAACAGAAAGAAGAGATAAGCAAGCTTAAAAAGGACGTCGAACAATTGAACCTTAAGCTCAAGAACCTTGAAAGGCAGAAGAAGCAACTCGACATCGATCATAAAGAGCTCAAGTCCATCCACGCGTGTCTCACGGGTGCTGTTCGGAATATCGAGGAGGAGAGAGATGAGACCAAGCTGGACAGAGATTTTCTGGAGTAGGAGGTGAATATGCTGAAGGGGAATAAGAAGAAGATGGTAACCGTCATCTCTGATCTTGTTGAGAAAGGCTCTGCGAATAGGTATGAGCTTCTCATGATCAAGGAAATTCTTGAAGAATGATTGTTAGGTATCCTATTGATTGGACAGCATTGGGAAAACTATTCGTCTGGTATAAATTTATGATTGGACATGGAACCGGGTGTTGATGTTATTTTTTGCAACCTCGCATAGAGGCCGTGTAGTTGTAGTGTTCTAGATATGAATGCTGTATTGAAATATTAATGGAGATCCAAAAGTCCCATGACATGCTGTTCATCTCATATATATTAGATTGCAAACGTCGTTGGTTCATTCCAAGTGTCATACATTAGCTGCATGAGGCAGTTTCACTCTTGCTTCACCTGATAAATATTTCTGTTCAAAGTAAAATAGGAAGCATGGATTTATACTAGCGAGATGCACGGGCGTGTACGCAGCAGGTCCACTGCGCGAAAGGCACGGATACTACGGAATTATGAAGCATGGTATTAGACGGAAAATAGGAAGGAAGCAGCGTATTATGTAGGAACGTCCGTGATGTAAAATAGAAGCACAGATTTATATTAAGGATATGCACGATAATAAAGGCAGCACATCGATTGATTCATTTGACAAAATAGGCCATCCACCGTCTGACACACCTGCCATACAATAGTTCACATCTCCGATGAGGAGTAGCTACGTAGTACGTACTTTTTTTTATTTTGCATGCTTTTGTATGGATGTAAGAATCTAAGCATGGGATGAAGTGGTGCTAATTTGGGATCACTCCTCGCGGGCGTCTTGAAGTTAATAGGGATGGTTTTTTGCCAGGAACTTCGGTGATGTAAAACGAAAACCACGGGTGCGTACGCGGTAGGTCCACGGGTGTGCGTGTGCTGGAGGGAAACACGAAGGTTTGGGTTTTTTGCCAGGAACTTCGGTGATGTAAAACGAAAACCACGGATGTATGCTAGGTAAACACACGGGTGCGTACGCGGTAGGTCCACGGGTGTGGGTGTGCCTGTGCTGGAGGGAAACACGAAAGTTTGGGTTTTTTGCCAGGAACTTCGGTGATGTAAAACGAAAACCACGGATGTACGCTAGGTAGACGCACGGGTGCGTACGCGGTGGGTCCAGGGGTTTGGGTGTGCGTGTGCTGGAGGGAAACACGAAAGTTTGGTTTTTTTGCCAGGAACTTCAGTGATGTAAAACGAAAACCACGGATGGACGCTAGGTAAACGCACGGGTGCGCACGCGGTAGGTCCACGGGTTTGGGTGTGCGTGTGCTAGAGGGAAACACGAAAGTTTGTGTTTTTTGCCAGGAACTTCGGTGATGTAAAACGAAAACCACGGATGTACGCTAGGTAGACGCACGGGTGACTATGCGATAGGTCCACGGGTGTTTCTCTTGCGCAAGAAAAATTAGTTCTACAGCTGTTATTACAAAAAAAATCTACTTCATAAGTCCTACGAACACACATGTGTTTTAGGTTTGAAAAATAACAAAAATAAGAAAGAAAACAGGAACATTAAAAACTTCAAAGACCATGTTGATAAAAACTTAGTTTCCACACATTCCATTCAAACTAGATTCAGAACCTGCGACATTACATTTAACAACTAAAAAAGTAGAGGTAGCTGGTACTTCACTAATACATATTCATACAATAGATAGATCATTAGACATAAAACAGATGAATTGCTATCTATCAGAGCTTCAGCAGCACCAGCACCTTATGCATTTCCTCAAGCAGAACCACTCGCGCCCCCACGAACATCTTTGGGAGCTTCAGCAGCACCAGCATCGACAGTAGAGACACTATCGGAAGAAGGGACGGGTCAAATGATTTGAGTCTTTGTAAGACCAAACCAATCAGGCTTGCAAGGCTTCAGCTCCACAACTTTGGTAGCCATCATAACTGCATAATTGTTAGTGCTTGCACCTTGCTTGAAATTCTTTCCATGGACAGCATTCACAGAGAACAGGTTGTCAAACTTGACAACAACCTCGTCTTTGATGAAATGGTCTGCTACCTTAAATGACCAATCGCCAAGATAGTCGTGAAGTGCATAAGCAACACAGAATGATGCTGGGAACAAGTTGCGTGACACTGAGAAGACAGCAACATTGTCAACCAGACCATAATGGAGGCCTAGCTACTCCTTTGTGGAAATGGCAATCTCTAGGACCTGCGGTGCTCGATCATACAACTACAAAAAAGAAAAAAGAATGAAGAAATTAATAACTTGACAAATAGATAATCAACAAGACAACTAAACAAGCATTTTAAGCATGTAAACAATAAAAAAGAAGAACAAAAACAGTAGTAATTAATAGTCTGTAGCTTTTAAACATATAAACAGTAAGAAAGCTTTTACAAACTTGAATGGCAAAAAAAATCAACTTACACGACAAGTGTCATCTTCAACTTCATCACAATCCACTCTGGGCCTTTTGGCCTACGACAGAAGGATTAACATGTAAATAACAATATGAAATCATAACACAAAATAAACATAAGCATACTACTACAGTAATTATAGAGCAACTTTGTAACCTTAGAAACCTCTCCTTTTCTCTTTGATGATGCAGAAGCATATGTGTCCATCTACAAAAATTGAGAACCCAAATAAATTAGATACAGAAGAATAAGAATGTCTATTTGATTGAGAACTGTTCCAACAAACCAGATCTACAAAAAAAACTATCAGGAACTAAACGAATGCTTGCTCTAGTTGAAGGCATAACATCTACACAGGAAAACAGCAAAAAAAAGAAAGAGAGAAACCCTGAACAAATGGTTGCTTCAGGGTTTCAGTCAGAAAAATCAAACTAGTGTACAACAAATGAATAAGCACATGAAATTTATACGAGGAACCCTAAAGAATGAGGGCCACGCTAATCGCACAGAGAAAGGAAGATGGAACCACCGCAGACCTCAATGAAGTGCCTAAACAAAACAACCCAAGGAAGAATAAAAAGGGATCAGATCGCGTCGAAATATCAGAGTTTCCGAGGAAGACGATGAGAGGAATGGGGGAGAGGAGAAACCGAGGAAAAAAGAAACAGTTCAAATGGCAAGGGACTCTATGACTAGGGTGGCGCCTATATAAATGTTTGGGAAACTGAACCGGCGGTAGTGTGGTAGTGGGGTGCGTGGAGGGGTAGTGGGGTGCCACGTTTGAGTAAGTTAACAGTCTCTCTGTGAAATGGGTAGTGGGGGGCGGGCTAGTTGGAGTAAGTTACACTCCAACTAGAAGTTTTTGTTTCGTGTGTCTGTCTGTGTACACGGCTGTTTAAAAATGTCTGTATGTACACTGTTGTTTGAAAACGTATCTCTAGCTTTATTTTTTTTGTACATGGCTGTTTAAAAATGGCTGTGCAAATTAGCTAATTTAACAGCATCAATCAATAAACAAGGAAACAAACTTAAAATTAAGAGAAACCCAAAATAAATAAATTTTAAAAAACAGAAGAAGGAATTATTTTAAAAAATAAAACACAAAAAGATAAAATTGTAAACACAGAAAAGATAAAAAAATATAGGGCAGTATCAAGAACCATTGCGAATCACGAATGTATGCACGGAATATGCACGGTTGTTTACGCGGTCGGTCCATGGGTGTGCGTGTGGTAGAGGGAAACACGAAGCATGGTTTTTTGCCAGGAACTTCCCCGATGTAAAAAAGGAAAGCACAGATCTATGCTAAAAACACGCACGGTTGTTTACGCGGTAGATCCACGGGTGTGCGTGTGGTAGAGGGAAACACGAAGCACGGTTTTTTGCCAGGAACTTCCCCGATGTAAAAAGGAAAGCACGGTTGTATGCTAACAACACGCACGGGTCTGCACGCGGTAGATCCACGGGTGTGCGTGTGCTAGAGGGAAACACGAAGCACCGTATTTTGCCAGGAACTTCCGCAATGTAAAACGGAAAGCACGGATGTATGGTAACTAGACACACGGGTCTGCACGCGTTAGATCCACGGGTGTGCGTGTGCTAGAGGGAAACACGAAGCACTATATTTTGCCAGGAACTTCCGTGATGTAAAATGGAAAGGACGGATGTATGGTAACTAGACGCATGGGTCTGCACGCGTTAGATCCACGGGTGTGCGTGTGCTAGAGGGAAACACGAAGCATGGTTTTTTGCCGGGAACTTCCGTGATGTAAAACGGAAAGCACGGATGTATGGTAACTAGACGCATGGGTCTGCACGCGTTAGATCCACGGGTGTGAGTGTGCTAGAGGGAAACACGAAGCACGGTTTTTTGCCGGGAACTTCCGTGATGTAAAACGGAAAGCGCGGCCGTGCGTTTAATAGCAACACAGTTTTTTGTAAAGCAGATCCGTTGAAACAGAGGAAAATACATGCTCCTACGGCAGAGGCCTTCGAAGGAAGTGACACATGAAGGAGGTTCTATGGCCGTGGTATGTTAGAGGGAAAACTTCGTCTTCACCAGCATGCTACTCCAGCATCCAGTAATGTACATCAGACTAAGCTTGTTTCGTACTTAAGCAAACTACTACATGATTCCAAAGCAAACCAACTACATCACAAGCACACTGGGGAAAGCAAAAGCAAACTAACAACTCGAAAGCAATCCTGAAGATACTTCTTGGGGTGCATCAACTTCATCTTCACCAGTTCCTGGCGCGCTTCTTGGACTTCTCCAGCTTTGCTCGGCGAAGTCCGTCCTGGGCGACGGTGAGGCGGCTCCATATCTCGTACATGGCGTAAGCGTCCTTTGCCGCATACTCGATGTGCTTCTCCGGCAGGGGCATTGTCGGTGTACTAAAGTTTGGGTCTTTAGTACCCCATACTTGTGCACGGGCGGTTGTAGCCACACCAGCGGCAAGGTCTGCCGGGGGACAGCTGAATACAAGTGCAAGAATATCAAGAAAGCATTCAGGTCAATAATCAGAAGACAGAAGATCAAAGGCTGGGGCCCCGGCAAGATCTTGCCGGGATAGCTTGCGAAGCCCCGGCAAGACTCGCACCCGGCAAGACCTCGCCACCCTGTCACCACTCCAGCGCAACGACCAGCTTGTCTTTTAGCTGTTTTCCTCCTGGGTACGTGTCAGGCGCTAACGGTGGATGGGCTTAAGCGGTGCCGATGGGACGGCCCCTTTTTCGTCCCCAAGAAGCTAAGGGACACCTAAACGGAGCATTTAATGCATTTGTCCTAAGGCATCAGTATTAGGTATGATAACACTGTAGCAACTTTACACCTCTTGTACTTCGCCACTGTTGGTGACCCCTTGGACGTATAAAAGGAGGCCCAAGGCTTAGCTATAGGGGGGAGGACCTTCTGGCCCATTCTGCATGCGTAGCTGCTGCTCGAACGTACTGTTCATTGCAAGCGCTCTTAGAACTTGGGCTTAAACACATCCAATACAACCAAAGCAGGAGTAGGGTTTTACGCTTCTCAGCGGCCCGAACCTGGGTAAAATTCCCTCGCGTTGATCGTTGGATCTGCTCTTTGTGCAAGCCTTTTTCCCTGCCGAACCGTAAAGGGATCCACGCGATACCATAGGTGTCATACGCCGACAGGCATCTTGTCCCAGAGCCTGTGATCTTCGTAGGTCAGCTTGTACTTCATGTCGATGTAGTAGTCGTCGATGAGCATGCTGGAGACGTCGCCAAGCGAGTCCAAGTACTTGGTGCTTTCGGGCACCCTCCATTCCTTCTGGAGGTTGACGAAGTGGCCAATCTCCAGGCCGACGCGGTCCAGCTTCTCGATGTCCTGGTCGATGGAGAAGCCAGCAAAAGTGTACCTTGTGCCTGCGAGGAAGTTGTCAAACGCCGTGCACTTGTCTTCGGCGGTGCTCAGTTGGAACAGCAGCACCGGCTGGGTCTTGCCGACGGAGAGCTGGACGAGGGCGGCCTTTTGCTTGTGGGCTGGCTCGTCGGTGTACTCGACATCAACACCGACGATCTTGTTGCGCTGGTACTTGAGGTGCTGCTCGTAGTGGTTGATCGTTTCCTCCACCTTCTTCAGGTCGTTGGTGTGGATCGCGTGCAACTTGATGGTGCCGTGTGCCTCCACCTCCTTGAGTTCCCTGATGAAACCCATCGTCGGGAGCCCTGGAGAAGGATTCGTGGATTTCTCGTGGAGAGGGAAGAGTGGGAGGGGAAGTGATGGCAGCGCAATGGTGATCTATGTTGTTCTGGAGGTCTGTAATTATGGGCGGTATGGCCGCAAGGGAGGAACCACACGATCTCCCATGGTGATGCGGTCGTGTAGATCGTGGGTTGTTCTTCTTCTGTGATCGTGGGTTTTACTGATGCAACCGATGGGACCGTGGGTTCGTCTGTGATCGTGTGTTTTTCTTCTTTGATCAATATTTTTTGGTAACCACCGTGCTTTCCACAGGCGTTTACAACATCAATATTTTAGCTAATTTAACAGCATCAATCAATAAACAAGGAAACCAACTTAAAATTAAGAGAAACCCAAAATAAATAATTTTAAAAAAACAGAAGAAGGAATCATTTTAAAAAATAAGACACAAAAAGATTAACGAGCACGGACCTATGCTAACAACACGCACGGTTGTTTACGCGGTAGATCCACGGGTGTGCGTGTGGTAGAGGGAAACACGAAGCACGGTTTTTTGCCAGGAACTTCCCCGATGTAAAAAGGAAAGCACGGATCTATGCTAAAAACACGCACGGTTGTTTACGCGGTAGATCCACGGGTGTGCGTGTGGTAGAGGGAAACACGAAGCACGGTTTTTTGCCGGGAACTTCCCCGATGTAAAAAGGAAAGCACGGTTGTATGCTAACAACACACATGGGTGTTTGCGCGGTAGATCCATGAGTGTGCGTGTGGTAGAGGGAAACACGAAGCACGGTTTTTTGCGAGAAACTTCCCCGATGTAAAAAGGAAAGCACGTTTGTATGCTAACAACACGCACGGGTCTGCACGCGGTAGATCCACGGGTGTGCGTGTGCTAGAAGGAAACACGAAGCACCATATTTTGCCAGGAACTTCCGCGATGTAAAACGGAAAGCACGGATGTATGGTAACTAGACACACGGGTCTGCACGCGTTAGATCCACGGGTGTGTGTGTGCTAGAGGGAAACACGAAGCACCGTATTTTGCCAGGAACTTCTGCGATGTAAAACGGAAAGCACGGATGTATGCTAAGTAGATGCACGGGTCTGCACGCGTTAGATCCACGGGTGTGCGTGTGCTAGAGGGAAACTCGAAGTACGGTTTTTTGCCGGGAACTTCCGTGATGTAAAACGGAAAGCACGTATGTATGGTAACTAGACGCACGGGTCTGCATGCGTTAGATCCACGGGTGTGCGTGTGTTAGAGGGAAACACGAAGCACAGTTTTTTGCCGGGAACTTCCGTGATGTAAAACGGAAAGCGCGGCCGTGCGTTTACTAGCAACACAGTTTTTTGTAAAGCAGATCCGTTGAAACAGAGGAAAAGACATGCTGCTACGGCAGAGGCCTTCGAAGGAAGTGACACATGAAGGAGGTTCTATGGCTGTGGTATGTTAGAGGGAAAACTTCATGTTCACCAGCATACTACTCCAGCATCCAGTAATGTACATCAGACTAAGCTTGTTTCGTACTTAAGCAAACTACTACATGATTCCAAAGCAAATCAACTACATCACAAGCACACTGGGGAAAGCAAAAGCAAACTAACAACTCGAAATCAAATTAACTTGTAATCTAAGATGACTACGAGCAATCTTGAAGATACTTCTTGGGGTGCATCAACTTCATCTTCACCAGTTCCTGGCGCGCTTCTTGGACTTCTCCAGCTTTGCACGGCGAAGTCCGTCCTGGGCGACGGTGAGGCGGCTCCATATCTCGTACGTGGCGTAAGCGTCCTTTGCCGCATACTCGATGTGCTTCTCGGGCAGGGCATCTTGTCCCAGAGCCTGTGATCTTGGTCGGTCATCTTGTACTTCATGTCGATGTAGTAGTCGTCGATGAGCATGCTGGAGACGTCGCCAAGCGAGTCCAAGTACTTGGTGCTTTCGGGCACCCTCCATTCCTTCTGGACGTCGATGAAGTGGCCGATATCCAGGCCAACATGGTCAAGCTTCTCGATGTCCTGGTCGATGGACAAGACAGCAAAAGTGTATGTTGTGTCTGCGAGGAAGTTGTCAAACGCCGGGCACTTGTCGTCGACGGCGCTCAGTTGGAACAGCAGCACCGGCTGGGTCTTGCCGACGGAGAGCTGGATGAGGGCGGCCTTCTGCTTGTGCGCTGACTCGTCGGTGTACTCGACATCAACACCGATGATCTTGTTGCGCTAGTACTTGAGGTGCTGCTCGTAGTGCTTGATCGTTTCCTCCACCTTCTTCAGGTCGTTGGTGTGGATCACGTGCAACTTGATGGTGCCGTGTGCCTCCACCTCCTTGAGTTCCCTGATGAAACCCATCGTCGGGAGCCCTGGAGAAGGATTCGTGGATTTCTCGTGGAGAGGGAAGAGTGGGAGGGGAAGTGATGGCAACGCAATGGTGATCTATGTTGTTCTGGAGGTCTGTAATTATGGGCGGGATGGCCGCAAGGGAGGAACCGCACGATCTCCCATGGTGATGCGGTCGTGGAGATCGTGGGTTCTTCTTCTTCTGTGATCGTGGGTTTTACTGATGCAATCGATGGGACCGTGGGTTCGTCTGTGATTGTATGTTTTTTTCTTTGATCAATATTTTTTGTTAACCACCGAGCTATCCACAGGCGTTTACAACATCAATATTTTAGCTAATTTAACAGCATCAATCAATAAACAAGGAAACAAACTTAAAATGAAGAGAAACCCAAAATAAATAAATTTTAAAAAACAGAAGAAGGAATTATTTTAAAAAATAAAACACAAAAAGATAAAGTTGTAAACACAGAAAAGATAAAAAAATATAGGGCAGTATCAAGAACCATTGCGAATCACGAATGTATGCACGGAATATGCACGGGTGTTTACGTGGTAGGTCCACGGGTGTGCATGTGGTAGAGGGAAACACGAAGCACGGTTTTTTGCCAGGAACTTCCCCGATGTAAAAAGGAAAGCACGGATCTATGCTAACAACACGCACGGTTGTTTACGCGGTAGATCCACGGGTGTGCGTGTGGTAGAGGGAAACACGAAGCACGGTTTTTTGCCAGGAACTTCCCCGATGTAAAAAGGAAAGCACGGTTGTATGCTAACAACACGCACGGGTCTGCACGCGGTAGATCCACGGGTGTGCGTGTGCTAGAGGGAAACATGAAGCACAGTATTTTGCCAGGAACTTCCGCGATGTAAAACGGAAAGCACGGATGTATGGTAACTAGACGCACGGGTCTGCAGGCGTTAGATCCACAGGTGTGCGTGTGCTAGAGGGAAACACGAAGCACGGTATTTTGTCGGGAACTTCCGCGATGTAAAACGGAAAGCATGGATGTATGGTAACTAGACGCACGGGTCTGCACGCGTTATATCCACGGGTGTGCGTGTGCTAGAGGGAAACACGAAGCACGGTTTTTTGCTGGGAACTTCCGCGATGTAAACGGAAAGCACGGCCGTGCGTTTACTAGCAGCACAGTTTTTTGTAAAGCAGATCCGTTGAAACAGAGGAAAAGACATGCTGCCTACGGCAGAGGCCTTCGAAGGAAGTGACACATGAATAACTGTACACATGAATAACCTATGTCATTCATTCATCAGGCGCTATTAGAATGTATACTAGGAAAAGCACGGACGTGTGGGAGAATCTACACTGTTGCTACTGGAGCAAACGCACACTACTAGCTAGATTCTAGTGTGTGGTCCATGGAATGCACAGTTTTCGGCATTTCCAGATGTCTGGAGACGATAAAAATATTGTAGCCAACAGCATAAAGATACACAAAAACATTTATTTAAGAAGCTGTGAGCACCTTCATAGGTGCACAGACGGTCCAAAAAGGTACAAGCTTACAGACGGTGCAAAATATACAAGCATCGTTTGATCATGTCTAGACTACAAAAGGGTGCAGCAACATCTAACACCAGCATTGTATTCAGCACTCACAAGTGAATGGTTCCGTCAAATCCAGGTACTCGATGCATGCCATCTCTAAGTCCAAGTACATGTGGCCGCAACTCGATGACAATATAAGGCCAGCATGCCTAGAAGCCTTGTTGTACCACTGAAGCACCTCTTGTTGGTGTTCGTAAAAACCTTTTGTGAAGTCTACGGCGATGCAAAACTTAAGCTTGATGGTCTCCAACACCATTGCATTGAGAATAAAGAATGTGGCAAATGCAATGCTATTGTCACAGGGTTCATAGTCTTCCAGCGTTACCGTCTTCAGGCGAATGCCATGGTGCTTGAGAAATGGCTGGTGCTCATCATGCGACTCATTCATATCACTTTTTTCATTGGAGCCTCCTGCCTAAAATATACAAGATTGAAAATGCTTAAGGTTGAGGCAGCAAATGAACGATTAATTCTATAACATCCCTCATAAAAAGTTCTCCCTCTCAGATCGTTGTGTAGACGCAGACATGCAGGTGTATCAAACACTATAAAACATGTCTAGATACAGGTGCAACTATATAGTTCTAAAGCAATTATAAAGACAAGCATTTTCACACGGATGAGCTAGTACACTATGCATGCTATGGACTTTCAAATGCCACGTGTGAAAATCATCACCTCGATGAACAAGTTCTCCAAGCTTTGAAAGCATTGCATCAAGCGAACGACCTTGTCCACATTATAATCCATGCTGACATACAACGTCTTGACAGGTTGCAACACTGTTGATATGCTGACCGTCGGCAAACACTTCAGGGAGCACATATCATAATATTAATGGAATAAAGGTTGGATTAGTTAGAACTTGTTTACTCGAACAAACTGTCAGTATTTTCGAAAAGTAAGTACCTGAATAACTGTATGCTGACGTACATTGATGGAATCAGCAAAACCATCAGAAAATTTGCCCAAGGTCTCCAATTTAGGTGCAGATATGATTGTTATCTCCAGGTCCATGCTACGATTATCGTGAATTAACCATTGAAGTGAGGGCGCATCCTCTATAATGAGTTTCCCAGCGTGATGACGGATACCAATGCTTACAAGGCCAGATGAGTTTATTATGAGGGAATTGTCATGGAAAGCCATCCGGACAGACCGAACAAGCAGCAGGCACTGGAGTGCAGGACAACTACTGTGGATTATGCTTTGCAACGAGACGTCTGATATAACAACATCAACAAGGGAAAGTCTCTTCACCAGTTGTAGTTCAAGCATTGATACTAAACTGTCTAGTATTTCACAAAGAGCGAAGGTGACGGTGTGGAGAGAGGAGGAAAACCGAAAGATCGACGTAGGTGCTGAGGGCGTATATGAAGGGCATGTGAATGGTAGTATGGCATCTTGACTCATAATTTGTGGGAGCATGTAGTAGAACTTAAGCACCTCGATATTGTCGAGTTTACGGGATCGGAGCCAAGCGTCGACGGCAGAGCACCTGCATTGGAGGTAGCACGCCGGTATGCAGAGGCGACGAACTGCGCCCTCCTGACCGGAAAGGACGGCTTCCGGGAGGCTCACACCATCACCGACAGGTTCTCCACTTTCTCCACTATTAAAAGTTCCGAAGTATCTTACGCGGAGGAGCTCCCCCGTTGAGATTTTCATGCCGACAATATCCCAATGAACTCTATCTAGGGGTTTAAGAAGACGACCGGCGGGGATCTCACGGCAGTTTAGATTGAGAGGGGCCTTGCACCATAGGGGTCGCCAGCGACTTGCGAGGACTTGGGTGCGAGCACTGTCCTTGGTGGGGAGACGGGAGACAATCTCACCTAGGACGGCGTCCGGGAGGCCGCTGGTGATGTCCGGACCAGACTCCACTTCGTGGTGAATATGGAGAGGCCGTTGATGATGTCCGAGCACCGTCCTGGATTGCTCCTCGGATCCAGGGGGCGGGCAATCGCCGCTTCTCGCCCCTTTGACCGGCACCGAATCCCCGGAGGACAGCCTTGACATTTTGGTGTTACGGGCAGTGGACTCCATCTCCACATCCATTTGCCGGGGTATCCCGCCGCATCCAAGAAACGCTGTGCGCGGTGAATATGAAGAGACAGCTAGGTATTCACTGCGCATATCCAGAAAAGGATAGATGTGATAACTGAGAGAGGAAGAAGGGAACTGAGGTTCGGTGCCGGTGCCACAAACAATACCTATCCTTGTGTCTATGAAATGTGCATTGTACATCAAAAAGGCATGTGGCAGTTGCAAGACAACTATCAGTTCCACAAACGAGTTTACATAAAGAGGCACGGACGGGCGGTCAATACAAGCACGGTAGTACATAAATCAGATGCACGGTTGTGCCTCTATACATGTCAATGTTTTCACAGGTCCCAGCCGAACAATCTTGCCAATGTTTTCCGCTTACACGTTCACTATTAGAGGCGCTGGTCCGGTCGTTAGAGGCACGTATATACGTGCAGAAAACGCACGTACCGTGACTCTGTGTTCAAAATGTTTTCGGTCGCTCTGCCTATTCAAAAAGAGTGCCGCAACATAACTGTCAGAGATGCAGCGCCGTCAGGACAAAATAAGCATAGTTTCACATGCACGACCATCTGTTCAGACGTTAATTATCAGAGGCCACGAGAGGAACCATTTTACATGCAGGGAACGCACGGCTGTGCCCTAATACTGCAAAGGCTGTCTGTCACCCATATAGTTCAAACAGAGTGTAGTGACCTCAAGGCAGTTGCGCTGAGCGCAGGGACATGAGGTCACGCAAGGCGCTCGTTATCTGCATTGCAAAATGTTGCAGGCGGCACATTCATTGCTGGAGAGACGGCCATGAGGTCATGAGGGACATGGTTCTACATGCCAGTAACACAATGCCGTGACTATGTGTTCGACCCTCATCTAGGTCGAGAGCAAACGTTCATCCCGTCGTTTCCACGGGACTAGAGACTCTTTAAAACGTCGAGAGAAAATGACAGAAACTGGATTGATTTTAGGACATATGAACTGCTTCGTCGAGGACAACAAACAACCTTACAAGCACAAAAACAAACAACCTTATAGACGATGCAAAAATTACAAAGGTTTTTTTATCATGTCTAAATCTCTAAGCTCCGTAAGCTTCCCCACAGAAGGCGCTACAACATGTAACTCTGTAAGCTTCCCCGCAGAGAGCTGTTTTCAGCATTCACAGCTGAATGGATTCGTCAAGTCCAGGTATTCAACACGTTTGTTTGTTAAATCCAGGCTGGTATGTTCGCAACTTGATGATAATATAAGGCGAGCGCATTTAGAAGCCTTCTTGTGCCACTGAAGCACCTTCTGTTGATGTGCATAAAAATATAACTTGGTTGCTGGGGACGGCAAGTCTGGGGGGTAGCGAAACTTAATCTTGATGGTCTCCAACTCGCTTGCATTCAGAATAAAGAACGTTGCAAATTCAATGTGTTCCTGACAGCTTTCGTAATCTTCCAGTGTTACTGTCTTCAGACGAATGGGATGGTCTTTGAGAAATAGGTGGAACTTACGGCGTCAACATTGTCGTTTACCACCACGATTAAATCCTCCCTAAAACATGCCAGTAGGTTGAAAATACTTAACATCAGTGGAGACAGCAAAAGAACGATTAATTATATTATGACCATCCCCAAAAGCTTGTCATGTACTCCCTCCGTCCCAAAATAAGTGACTCGACTTTGTACTAACTTTGTACTAAAGCTAGTACAAAGTTGAGTCACTTATTTTGGGATGGAGGGAGTATTTGTCTAGATCCGGATATATCTATCAGTAAAGCTTTTGTAGACACGGGTGTACCAATCCAGACAAATGTAAGACAAGATTTTTGAGACGGAGGTATGAGTGCTACACTATGAAATGTTTGTGAAAACCATTACCTCAACAAATAAGTTCTCTAGGTTTGGAAAGAGTTCCAACAATTGAATAGCAAGGACAACTTTATAACGCTGCAATACAAAAAAAGTCTTGATGGATTGCCGTATTTTTGTTAGCCCGACAGCCACCGAACCCTTCAGGAAACATAGAACAAAGTTAATAAAATAAAAGGTTGGATGACATCAAACTCGTTTCCTCCAACGAAACAAGGTGAAAGTATTGTGGAAATTTAGTACCTCGAGAGACTCAGAGTCACCCGCGTTAATGAATTCACCCAATGTCTCCAATTTAGGTGCAGAGACAATGGTTAACTGCAGGCGTCTGCTATCCAAATCATAAATCAGCCGTTGAAGTGCAGGGGCATCCTGGATATTGAGTTCAAATTTCCCACAGAGGATGCCAATGCTTACAAGCTTAGCTGAGTTTATTCTGATGCAATGGTTTTCTTCGTTCAAAACAAGCAGCAGGCACTCGAGTGAAGGACAACTAGAGTGGATTATGCTGTCCAGAGAGGCGTCTGATATATCAACCAGCACAAGGGAAAGCCTCTTGAGCAGCGGTAGTTCAAGCATTTGGACATAGTTGTCAGCTATCTGGCAAAGAGCGAAGGTGGCGGTGTGCAAAGAAGAGGAAAACCGGAAGATGGACATCAGTGGTGAAGGTGTAGGTGAAGGGCATCCGTCTAGTAATGTGACCTCGTGATTCACGAATTGCGGGATCAAGTAGTAGAACTCAAGCACCTGAATAATATTGTCAAGTTTTAGCGATCGAATCCAGGCGTCGACAGTAGATGGTCTGCACTGGAGGTAGCACGCCGGGATGCATAACCGGCGAACTGCGCCCTCATGACCGGAGAGGATGGCTTCAGGAAGGCTCACACCATCAGCTACAGGTTCTCCACTAACCCAAGTTCCGGAGTGACTTTTGCGGACGAGCTTCTTGCTGTATTGGGAGATACTAGAGGTGGTCTCTATATGAACTGTTTCTAGATGGTTAAAAAGACGAGCAGCAGGGATCTCACGGCAGTCGAGATTCAGAGGAGCGATGCGCCATAGGGGCCGCCACCGCGATGCGAGAACTTGCATGCGGACGGCATCCTTGGTGGGGAGATGGGAGACGATCTCACCTAGGATGGCGTCCGAGAGGCTGCTGATGATGTCCGGACCAAATCCCTCTCCGTGTTCGTCCGGTCGAGGGGGGCGGCCATCGCCGCCTCTTGCACCTTCGACCACCACCGCACACCCAGAGGACGGCGTCGCCGGTGGAGCGAGCCTCGCCATCTTGGTGCTAGGGGCAGCGCACATCTCCATCTCCATTGCCGGGGTACGACAGCGATGTGTACGATGGATCTGGAAAGACGGTTAGGTCTTCATTGTCTCTATATGTCTATGACGCGTAACCCATCTGTTGGCCCTACATGTCATAAACCCTAAGGCACAACATTCTTTTTTTTCTTTACAAGTATTGGCCTTAATTCATTCAAAAAATAAATAAATCACGGAACATTAAAAACGAGAGGCAATGTTATGAACGTGCATCGTGCCTCCCTGTACGCTTTAAGATTAAAGCAGGAGCACGGGTGTTGATGCAGCAAAACCACGGTCCTGCCTCTGGGCTATAAAATGTTATGTCTGACACGTCCGCTTGTAGAGGCACAACCGTGACTCTAGTGGAGGCACTCCATGTGAAACATCACAGGAGTAGGGCGTCCGGTCATTAGAGGCACGTGTATACATGCATAAAACGCACGGCCGTGACTCTGTGTTCAAAAATGTCTTCGGTCGCTCCGCCTATTCAAGAAGAGTGCCGAAACATAATTGTCAGAGGTGCAACGCCGTCAGGACAAAAGAGGCATAGCTGCACATGCACGGCCACGTGTTCAGACGTTAATTATCAGATGGCGCAACCGCACCACCGGGTAAATATAGAAGTTAACCTATTGGTCTTGTATGTCGCTTCTATGGTACCATAAAACAAAACTTACAAGTCATTTTTTATTACAACGCCACAAGAAAAATAAATCTTGCTGTCTCTTTCTCTCCTACAGACACAAGAAAACTTACAACAGACTTTACTACAACGGATGGTATTGTTTTTTGAATATTCAGAGATCCATTCTTCTTTCTCCAAATCTGTGCATACTTTCCATACTTCCTCGCCGTTCTCCTATTAAAAAATAATAAACGGCAAAAAACAAAAATTAGAATAATTCGTCATGGGTATATTTCTTGAAGTCGTAGCAATATTCTACGGTGCTAGATACTATACATTATATTATTTCTATTCAGGCTCTCTTTTTACCTTTTAATTCTTCACTCATATTGTTCGCCGGTACAAAATAGTCTCCATTCCGTTCTTTCTCTTCTCAAGGTAGGCTGCGCACATTTTGTTCCTTGAACCAAGTTTGCTTGCGGACATTTTGTGTGTCTCCCTTGTGTGATACTAGATTCTGGTGTGGTTGGAGGACTTTGCTTTCGATGCTCTGTTGTCAGTGCGGTTTTTGGCGTTGACAGTGGGGTTGTTGGCGTTGATGCTGGTGTTAACCGTCTTGGTCCTGGGCTTGGAGTGCATTCTCCTTCTCCATTTGATATTCTCGATGCTGTCGTTGGTGTTGTGGGCCATTTCATTGACCTTGCCTTCTTCTCCTCCCGTGCTTTCCTCTTCTCCTCTTGAATCCTCATTTTTTTCCATCACTTCCGGGTTAGTTGGACAATGCGTTTTCGTATGACCCTTTGTACGCCAACGTCCGCAAATGGGTTTGCTTTTTTTTCCTTTCTTCTGAGAACCAGCTTTGATTCGGTCTCCTTTTTTCGTTCCCTTCAAGCCACTCATGGGAGGGTTTTTGAGACTTGCGTCACATGGATTTTTGCCCGTGTCTGTTTCATCTGTAAGTGCCGTCATGACTTTTATTTTCATTTCTTGCATACACTCCAGTAGCACATTGTATGCTTTGTCCTTTCTGCAAGCATGTGAACATATATCGGACAACTCTGCGTACGCGAGACCAAATCTCATAGTTTCATCTTCTTGTGCGGTCATGTTGTTACCTTGACTTGTAGCCAGTAGTCTCAAGCTATCTGACCAATTCCTGGTCCATCTGGGGATGATAAAAGACTTTGGAAGGTGTTCAACCATACATGTCTGGTCCATAACCTTAAGTACATGGCAGCACTGAATGCCATCCCTAGTCATCTTCTTGCAGCTGCACGTGTATATTTCCTTATGCTCATCCACATCTACCCTGAATTCAGACCTATCAAATTCCTCACCTGGGTACGGTTTCTTGTCTTTTTCTTTCGATGAGATCCTTTTTAAAAGGTACTGCCTACCTTTTGCCAGGTCGTGGCACTTATAGTATGTGCGGTTGCGCAGCTCTAGCTGAAATTTCCGGAAAATTTCATTAGTGTATATTTCGCTTGCTTCTGTTTCAACTGGAAAACCTGTCTCTCGTGATGGTATCTTCTCTTCTGTTCGGTGCCTTTTCTTGTCAAGCGTAGCAAGGCAATTTTGCTGAATGATGTTGTACGCACCGACAAACCTCGTTATGGTATCCTTGTGGTTCACATAATTTTTCCACATTGAGTTTGTGCTCTCACTACGTGTGGTTGTTGATGAGAATGGATAAAAGCAGTCCTTGAAGTAGGCTGGCACCCAGAATGTACGTAGTTCCCACAACGTATTCAGATGCGTGTTTCCTTCTGCATTGCATTTTGAAATTGCTCTTTTCCATGAACCTTCAAACTCATCTGGATTCAGTGAGTTTTTGATTATTAGAAATAACTCATCAGACATCCCTGGGTGTTGCGCAAACACTGTTGCGTTGTTCTCCTTCATGTTCTTCCGTATATGCCACAAGCAGAACCTGTGCCTAGTCCTCAGAAGTACTTGCTCTATTGCCGCCTTCATCGCCTTGTCCTGGTCTGTTATTATGTACTTCGGTTCCTTTCCTCCCATTGCCTCGACAAATGTACTTAGGAGCCATTTGAATGACCCTATGGTCTCATCCTTTAAAAGGCCTATTCCAAACAGGACGGTTGACCCATGGTTGCCAACCCCTATGATTGGCGCAAACGGTAAGCCATAGATATTCGTGGAAAACGTTGTGTCAAAAGACACGAAATCTCCGTACAGGCCGTAATTCATCTTGCATAAGGAGTCTGTCCAGAACAGGCTTTGCACCACGTTGTTTCCATCGGTCTCTTCCACATGGTGAAACCCTGCCCTCTTCCTCTGCATTTCCGCAAAGAGCTTCATGGTGTCCTCGATATCTGTGTTCCTTTCTCCAGCCCTGTCCTGGCATGCAATGTTGCTTATGTCAATCGTGTCGAACATAATTTCTCGCCTCGGTTTACCCATAGCAGTGAAGATCTGCATGACTATCCTTGGCTCTAGCCTTGCCTTCTGCAGGACCTGGATAAAAAATTTCTCCTCGGGTTTCATGTTCTTATAGCACCTCATAAATTTCAGCATCCAGTCAGATGGGTGTAGCACGTGGTTGTGCTCTAGGCGTACATTCCTCAAGTACCATATTCCTCTCTCGGTATCTCTCTTTGTTGTTATCTCAATGGGACAGCCTGTCCTAATCAAGCAATTGCTCCTTCTGTGCTTCACAAGTCTCTCGGTTGTTTTATTCGCACCTTCCTTTGTGCACCGGAACACTTGCTTGTCAATCTGATGCTCGGGACCTGCTCTTCTAGTGGTTGATCGCTTCACCGAAAAACCAACCTTTCTGGCATATGTGCAGAAGAAAAAGAAGGCATCGTCCCTTGTTTTGAAATGCAAGCCATCCTCTGGTTCACGTGCCTGCGTCACTTCCTCAATCGACGAGAATGCACTTCCTTTGAACATTTCGTCCATATCTCTCTCTTCTTGCATTGCCTTCCCCATATCAATGTTGTCTAACGTGTCTCCATTGGGGTCATCGTTGTCACTTGGGATATCATTACTTTCATGACCAGGCGTTAGCTCGTTTCTGACAGAGCTGCTGTAGCTCGCTTGTTTGTCGGATGCGGGAGCGCCATCACTGCTTGAGGTCCAGTCCATCACTACTTCTCGAATGTTGTTGCCTCCTTGTCTCCCGTCATCTTCACGAATGTTGTTCTCTGTTCGTCCGGTACCTGTAAAACCAAGGACCTGCGCTCCTTCCACCACAACATTTGTGCTGTCACCATAGCCGTCTTTGTACACTACTTGCTTCTCTGCAGGTTGTTCTCCCTTAACTGTGGGTAAAGGAATCTTGCAGTTATTTGACTCATCTGTCATGCTCTCTGTCAAGTCCTGCACATGAAGGTTGCAACAAAATTAGATATCAGAGGCACCTAAGACATATGCATTTATTTTCTCGTATAGAGAGTTTTAAAACAGATGTTTGTATGGTCCATCATTTGTTCCACTCCGTTGTTGAAGAATCATCTACCAGGATTTAGCTGTAGGTTTTTGACAGGAACATCCGTGATGTAAACCACAAGCACAGATTTATACCAGGTAAGATGCACGGGTGTGTACGCACCAAATCCATGTGAGTGGGTGTGCCGAAGGCACGGCCGTGCTTTTGCTTGCACTTTACAATCAGAGAGGCACGGCCGTGCTTCTGCTTGCACTCACCAATCTAAAGCAGGTTTACAAACAGAGAACATAGTTGTGTCGTCACCTTTCTTTCCTGCTGTCTCTCCTGCTCAGCACATCTTGGCGACATCCTCCGTGCATTGGAGATTTCGTTGACAATCCTGAATGCCATCGGAGATCCTCTGGAAGGACCTCTCATGCTGAACGCCAATGGCGATCCTTTCAAAGGACCTTGCCTCATCATCTTTAAATTGTCACCAGTATATCCAATCCGTTGGAGCCTTTGTTCCTGACGTGGACTAGCCTGATACTTGTTTGTTTGCTCGTAGGCCTATGGCACGCGAAAAGACAAAGAAATTTTCACGATTAAATTAAAATAACACAACTCTTTGACATATTTTTTGGTTGTTCGACGTTGCTATCACCTCTGCTATCTTCTGGTGATGCAGATCACTAAAGATTCTTCCTCCAATTGCTGGGATACTGCTTCTGTCAATCATGCTTGATGATTCATCATTTGTGCTTTTATTGGCAACATTCAATGTGCTGACATCAACGATTCTTCTGTTACCATGTACCTCTTCACCAGGACCATCAGAAAACACTACTCCAACGGAACGACTGCTCTGCACGACCTTGAGTTTTGAAGCACATCGTCATTAGATGCACATGTGTGTATTATGAAGCATTAGCAATTTAACAAATAAAACATATGAAATGATCTTGTGTGTCCAGATTTGTAAAACAAGGCTGAGTTTTCAAGTTTTTTATCGTTACCTGGAGCGACTCGTTGGTACGGTTTCTGTGTTGCAACTTTGGATTACAGGCCGAAGTCGGGGACATTGCAGCAAAATTTACTCTGCTGCTTAGAATGCTCCTTTTAGCATGTGTCTGCTGCATAGCTTGTTCCTGGCTGGGACGCTTACCGAGCACTTGTTTCTCGACCTTGACTACATTTACCCCAGCCCGCCTGGCATGTGCGTGCTGAACGTCATATGCACTCTTTTTTTGTTCTCCACTTGCAGTAGTTTCTTTTTCTTCCATCTATCGATCTTTAACTGCAGAGCACATAGATGGGACAGTGACGCGTTACAGCACTCAACCAAGAAATATTCATGATTTTTTCTATCTGTTATTGATGCCCATGGGCCTAAACATTACATTACTCAATGGTGACACGTTACGCCTTGAGAGTATATAATGCAGAGAAAGAAAGACAAGATAGCATCCAAAACCTAAGTTTCAATTGATTTCGCCGCAAATGACTCTAGTGTGATTCACTTGTTGTTGTTACCTTCTTTTCATATGCCTTTGCGATATCATTTAGATATACGCCAACCTTGCTGCCCTGATCAGCTGGTGCGATCCTGAACATCTGCAGGGAAAAAAAGTTATACAAAGAGCTAAAAACTGTTATACAGTGTTGTTTGAACACGCTCGTTTTTTTAGCTGACATCTAAATAACTTCTGTTTACTACAATAGAGTTGACATGTATTTTTAGTTAAATAGAATTGATGTATAGAATATTTTTTTCACATACTACACGGGATCCCAAACGCAAGTAAGATCCTTGTGCTAATCTGGCATAATATAACAATAGATCTCCATGAAATATGGTCAAAAAAACATCATCTTTCTGCAAAGTATCAATGCTCAAAAGCCAACACAGAACAGAGCACTTTTATTCCTCACACACCACAATGCTAGGGAAATTAACAACCGTAACACAACAATTACGGCCTGAAACTTCTTTCTGCACCCCCGTGAAGACCAACTAAGGCGGTTGGATCGTCGATTATATAAGAAGGGATCCAATTCGAATTATGGCACACGCTACCTGCTGCTACGAGCAAACTGAAACCATGCTTAAAAAAAATAAGGATACAGAAAACTAACGAGAACATCGAAGACGCATGACCAAAACATAAATATATTGCGGTGACCGTGCTAGTTCATCAGGAAGGATTAAAAACGCCGAGCGGCAAAAATTCAATCTACCTCGTGCGTCAGGAAACATCACGGGATGACTTGATCGTTTTTTAGCTAACCTTTGTTTGCTGAATCTTATTCCTAGAGCGTTTGGACCCGGATCCACTTCAATTTTGTGTGCGATCTACTTTCCTGATCAAGGCAAGTCTCAAATCTCCATGGGTGATTTTGAATTTGAACGAGAGACAGGAAAAGGGAGAGAGACGCGAACAAATAAAGAGAGCGTCCTTCTCTCTTTGCGTGAAGGAAAAGTCTGGAGCTGGACCTGAGCCGTCGTACTGACACATGGGCCCTCCAAAGGTTTCTTTGACAGACTAGTGGGGTCACTTTTCGGGCAACAACAGGGAAAGTCCTAGATGCAGTCGAGCCGTACTGACATGCGGGCTCTACAATGGTTGCTCTTACTGACCAGTGGGGTCGGCCGTCAATGAATTCTAGATCTCAGTTCGTTCACTCCCCATCTGGCGTCGTTGAAAACAATTTGGGGGCGGATATCCTAGCTCTCCCGAGGAATTCCTGCTGATTGGTCATATAATTTCTCTCTACTCCTCCCTCTTCCCCTGAGAAATCGTCCATCCTCTTCCTCCACGCCGTGCGCCTCCTGTTGAGGTAACACATTACACCTTGTACCTGCTAATTTCTTCCTCCTCGCAGCGCTTCACATGTTGTTTCAATTTTTGAACGAAAAAATTTCGGCAAGACCAGCTAAATTCACGTTGGATGAGGAATGCAACACGAGAGAGATGGGGCGCGAATTAAATTTATCGAAATATTTTTCAAAATCCCAGGGGTCAAGGTCGCTGGTCGGGGAGTCGCGGAATTGCTTCACAGGAAAACGTTGATGGGCGTTACTTACAGTTCCGACCGAGGTTTCACTCGACTGACCCACAGTTCTAACCTGTCAGCTGTATGCTGATTTTAATTTCGATCCTGCTATTCATAGTGTTAGGAACACCTTTGATCCTTGTAATAGTCAGAGAGGTCAATGAATATATGTATCCGCGTCTACAAGTTGACATGCGTAGTACTTACGCTAGTTAACTCGGAGTTAACATCTTTCTCAATTAATTGAGATGTCAATGATAATGTCACAGCAACTGTTAACATCTGTCCTAGCTAGTTGAGGTAGTAATCATCATGTCTCATGGCCTGTTATGTAGCAATGGATGGGATGGACTCCACTCCACAGCTCTCAGAGACCCAGTCTCAGTCTGTGGATGGCACAGAGCTCGTGACACAAGATTTCATGGTCCCTGACCAACTAGAAAAGGAAAGGATAAGGACCGAGTCCAAACATACAGCGCACGAAAAGCTCGTTCAGGAGTACAGAAGGAAGAAGCAAATCTCAGGCTCACAGTAGGTTCTTTTTTTCAGTGATTCCCATGTGTGTTGTTGCATTTGCTTTTCAAAAATGAGTAATTCTCGTCTCATATGTGTTTCTTATTCGCAAGAAGTTTATATTGAAGATTCAATACATTTTTTCAAATTCAATTCTTAATTTTGTTCACAGAGCAGTTAGAATGGCCGAGTATGAAGAAGATTTCAGTACAAAATTGAGCCTTAAGAAGTTCATATCTGTTTGTGACAAGCTGACACACGACCAGAAGCAACTTGTCAGAGACATTGGTTTTGGAAACCTACTAGACTTGTCCTGCCAAGAGCTCCCGAGGTGCTTCATTCGATGGCTTGTCCGTTACTTTGACAGCAGCTCCAGTTCTTTCATATTACCTAGTGGATTCACATTCCTTATCAACTCTTACACCGTGCACCGCATATTGGGAATTCCACTGGGAGGCAAAATGATTGCTAAAAGGTGCTCAGAAGCTTTCAGATGTCAGGTTAAGTCTGAGACAAATTGTGCTGCGCAGACTCCAAGCATCAGAGAACTGATTGATCTCATGACCCCGGAACTGACAGGAGAATTATTTCAGCGGCTTTTTGTGATGTTTGCAACTGCAGTATTTCTATGCCCGACGACATATGAATGTGTAAGCCCAGATTACCTAGCAGCTCTTGAAGGACCAGCATCAGATATCCCATCATATGATTGGTCCGGAGCTACTGTAGACAAGTTGGTGACATCACTCCAGACATTCAAGGATAAGGAATTCAACGGCGCATTGTGTGGCTGCCTCCTGATACCCTTGGTTGGTTCACTACCTTTTTCTTTGAATTCTCTTCCGTCGTAAGTGCTGAGCATCTGATCCATTTTTAACCTTTTTATCTCCGGCAGATAAGCTACTTTGAGTACCTGGATATCAACGTGATGCGTATGAAAAATGATTTGCCATCAAGGCTACCTATCTGGGATACAGACGCTGTTAAGAATTATACTAACCTAGATAGACTATCATCAGAGGAAGGAAATTTTGGCAAACACCCTGTGAGTGTAGTTCATTCTTTGTTACTCTATGGACTCTTACCTCTCAGCAGAATGATTTAGCTTCCGTACCTTAATTTAATTTGACCTGTACTTATTTGTTTTCTTGCCCATCATCGCAGCTAAAGGATATAAGGTGCACACCTTTCTACCCACCAAATGGCTATGAAGGGTCATTTTTTCGAATGGGTACCAAACTAGAAGCCTACTTAGAACAGTTTGTGCCAGAATGCAAATTATCTTCGGTGAGTCATTTCGAGCCCATGGACCATTTTTTTTGTTTCAAATTGTCAATAATTGCACACCCTGTAAGTTTTCAAAGTGATTCAACATATAAGTCAGCATATATAGGAAACAGGTACGTGGGCTCGCTGCATTAGGATATAACTGCCTCTACTCAATCATTATAGGTGTGCTACCTGCAATAGGTTACATGTTGGGTGTGCTTTCTACAGCAGGTTTCGTTTATGTTACATGTGCCTCCTACCTACAGTAGGTTAGTTGTGCTGCTTGAGAACCAACAGTCGGTAGTTTCTAGTTCTATGATGGTTATAGCCCTTCCTCACACGCTAAATTAGTTGTGCTTCGTACAGTAGGCTAGTTGTGTTACCCAACGGTAGTCCAGCTGTGATTATGTGATTATTATAACCGTGATTCTTGGATAGGCCGTGTGTGATTCCTCGCCTGCTTCATGCAGTAGTCTAACTATGCTTCCTGCAGTGCAGCATTCCATACAGATTTTTTGCATGTTATTATTCATTTAGCGTTATATTAATATCAGATCCTGTTTTTTTTATGTCTCGTTTGTAGGCTAAAGCAGATCTTGGCAAAATCATTAACGAGATGTACACAGAATTTTTCTCTGTGATTCAACCCGTCATTGAGCAGAATCTGGAAAAGGTTCTTTCCCTTGGTAGGGAATTTGGTGTGCAGGAAGTCAAACGATCTGACCGCGGCGTATATTGTAACTTCTAGAAAGATGAATTCAACAGAGAAGAAACCTTTTCATCACTTCCTTCCACTTTTCCATCGCTTCCTTATTACCGCAAAGAAAATCCTCAAAGATCATGTAGCAGTGGCTCAAGCAATTTTTCACGTGCCTCATCATACTCGATGGATAATCTAAATGGTTGTTGCGGTACTCCTGTGTCACCCTCCCAAAACCAGTATGATAAGGAACAGTTCAATACCCAGCTATCCTTACAACGTCAAACATCAACCGAGCTTAAATTGCGCTTGGAGGTGATTGAGATAGACCTCAAGACCAATGACTTGGATGCCAATGCTAGGTCACATATGGAAACTTTGAGACACTTTTATAATACCTGCCTTGATGGGATAGCTGTTCATGAACATTTCGTGTCAACATCTGAGTTGTTGGACGAGAACACAGTAATGATACTAACTGGCGAAAATTCATCCGAGAACACTGCACCCACTGCAGCCAACATCTACACAGCTTCCACAGAACGCGAACATGTAATCACAGAACCAACGCAATCAAGCAAAGTTTCTGCTACTGAAGCTCACACCTCAGACTGTACAGATGAGAAACAGTTAAACACCGTCGCTCCATTGACAAGTGAGACTATTGAGCAGCCTGCTTCTCTGATTATTCAAATGCCAGACATTATTGCACGTTCCAATGGTGATGACACAATTGTTGAAAATTTTCCAACAAGCACTGAGAAGCTCATTGTATCCGAAGCTGTAACCAAGATAGACACTGCTACCGACAAATGTTCTCCTCCCACCATGAAAGCCCAGGTCAATGCTACTAGCAATTTGAGTGATGAGAACAAGATTGGTGGGTCCAAATCATATGAATTTGCATTAGACTCCAAGTTCAGCCACACGCCCACTCATACAGCAGCTGTCCCCTGCGGTTCCGGAAGCGGTTCTGGAATTGAACTGGTTCACACAACTGGTAAGCATGCTCAACAAAAAAACCTTGCATCCACCAGTGATGCTCCATTCGTTGCTGCCATTTTTACCAACACAACCAAAGATGCCACTGAAGAAATACGGGCACCAGCTACCGAGAATCCAACTAACAGTGTGAGCGTTGTTGTCTTCAGGAGCCAGCATGTAAAGCAGGCCAACGAACGAATGACAGCTGACAAGAGACCCTCATTGATGATACCCAATGCAGCAAACGGGGCCACGCCACCAATGAAGAAAAGAGTCAGGATAATAGAGCCTTTAGGACAGTGACCCGAAGATGTATCCAATAAGCGTCAACTTGTTGACAACCAAAAAGCCCTGCATGATGCTGCATTCATTGATGATGATAACATATGGTCTGACCCATCAATATATGAACAAATTGACAAGGCAACAAAACGACAGAAAATGCCAGCCAACTCTGAGCATGTAGGCTTCAAAGAATGTCAACCTAATACTCCGATGCACATATCCGGGGCTACAAGCTCATCAGCGACGTCCACCCTTACTTATATTGAAGGGTCAACTATACCTACCACATCAACTCCTAAGTCAATGTTAAACGTTAGTTGCCTCTCACAGCCCATTGCTACGTCATACTCTGTGGGTTTAACCCAATCTCCTTGGTCACAAACTCCCATTGCTACGTCATACTCTGTGGGTTTAACCCAATCTGCCTGGTCACAAACTCCCAGACCAAATACTCTGTCCACACATTGCCAGGAACAACTCCCCTCTGATTATAATCTCCAGTTCTTCAACCAACAATACCAGCAACAACCTTCTGATTGTAATTTCCAATCCTCCCATCGTAGAAATGTCCAAAATAATGGTCGCTTGCACAGCCACCAGTGCCCACACAATGAATACAACCATCAGCATAACCATGGGCAAAGTTACAACAGCTTACATTCACGGACGAATAATACACAGTCTTCATGCCCACATCAACACAATACATCAGCAAACATTGCTTCGAACCAAATCAGCAAACCAGGCGTCGGTATGTCTACAACACAGATGCAGCAGCAGCAAACAAGAGGGCTTGTGCTACAGAGAAACAACCGTTACAATGAGGGCCAGCACCAAAACCATTATCATGGCCATCAACGTACCAGTAATGGTCAAACCGGTTCCAGTGCACCTGACTCCCAGAACAATCATTATGATCTGCAGCAACATCCTCGGCTAACTGATCCAACAAATAACCAACATGATTGCTTCAGATTGTTGGATATAAGAGATTCTACGCTCGTAGAGAAACTCGTCTACGAAACAGTTGTGGAGAACACGCCACCGCCAGGCAGAGATGAGAGGTAACAAGATCATTGTTCCCACTGTAGAAAACTTTTGGTCAATTGAAATATTGTTATTATTATTATTATTATTATTATAATGACTGGAAACTTGGAGCTAAGACATTCGAGTGGTTCGCCTGTAGTTTTCAGTTTTTTTTACATATTACTTTGAAACATTGTTTCGGTTTCGCCATGTTTCAACGTAACTGTCCTTGTAGTTTGATCACGCTGTGTTCTTCTTGTCACTGTAGATTAGGGCTATATTTGCATTTTGAAAACTGGTCGCCTCTCATCAAGTTAAATGTCAAAATAAGTAATTCATAAAATTTAATGGGCCTTTTTTTTGGCAGCAAGAGGATATTTTTCATCAATCGACGCTGGGCTGACCATCGAACCTTTGGTCTATCGATGAAGGTCTACGGTTATATGAACGAATACGTGATGGATGCTTACTCAGAGTTGTTGCTGAAAGAACAATTTTACAGTAAACACAACTTACACAAGCACATAAAGTACATCGAAGCTTCAGTAAGTTTTAATTTTATTCCTCTACTTTTTTTTAAATATTAATAAAAAATTGTACCAAAGAATAGTAAGCAAGCATCTATCTTTTGCAGGATAAATTTCAGGTCAAAGATGTAAGCATTGAACTTCTAAAACAATACATTGTAGAAAAAACAATTGGCTACAGGATGTCAAACGTCTGCGAATTTGTGAGTTGATCTTGCTAACTTCGCTCTACTGTGTTGGTCTTTGTTTATCCAGTTTTTCCTATTCTTTCCCCTCACAAATATTCCTGCTCACTGTTTTAGGTGTTAATTCCTGTGAGACAAAACCACTTTATATACTTGATAATCATTAATTTCGAGAAGAAATGCTTCGAGATCCTGTGTCCTTTTATCAATTGTGACGGTATAAAGGAACATTCAGACATTGTGATTGGAAACTTCAAGAGAGCGTACCATTCAGCTTACAATACTCATCCTCACAGAATAAACGATTTCAGTGTACAACCTGTGACATGCATAACTAACTCCGAAAGAGAGTGAGTCTCTTATTACTGTACCTGTACATCAATATGTGTTATTCATCCTGTAATTCATAATCCATATGTGTTATTCATCCTGTAATCACCGATATATTACTCTCATTTGACAGGGATGACAGCGGTATATTCATAATGCACTTGATGCCGCTCATTGATATGAGGTCATCCTTTTTTATCAACAAAGTAAGTTTGATTTGTGTCAAATCACAAGATGTTACACTATATAATGTTGAAACAAGCGAGCTGTACCATTGAGTTTTAGAATAATTTTTCTTAAATTTATTATTTCTCTCCTTGCAGATCTATGTGAAGCCGTTGCGAGAACAACTAACTTACAAAATGATGACATCTGGCCACAACAAGGGCAAAATATTCGAAGAACTACAAAATGTCTTCAACCAGCACAACATACAACGTAGAAGAACAAACCTTTGAAGTCCACTATTCTAACACCTAGTTGTCAGAACAAGAAAGATTCACCTATTTTGTCTGGTGCTCTATGATTCAATATACATTTATATCTATACTAGATATCTGTCGTATCAAAAGTATGTTTGCCGTACTTAAAATCATACTGTACTTTTAGAATAAGGTGGTGAAATTTTGGCAGAGAGAAACAAGACCGTGACTATTCCTATCATAGGTCCATGGCTCCTCATAACAAGGAACCGTGCTTCTCTGAGGAAACGTCTCGGAACAAACGTTTGGGACAATCACGCACGACCGTGACTCTCAATAACAGATTTCGATGCCTCTCCTAACTTCACCACCGTACTGATGTCTACTACGCAACCTTCTTCTTGTAGACTCGTGTTGGGCCTCCAAGCGCAGAATTTTGTAGGACAGTAGCAAATTTCCCTCAAGTGGATGACCTAAGGTTTATCAATCCGTGGGAGGCGTAGGATGAAGATGGTCTCTCTCAAACAACCCTGCAACCTAATCACAAAGAGTCTCTTGTGTCCCCAACACACCCAATACAATGGTAAATTGTATAGGTGCACTAGTTCGGTGAAGAGATGGTGATACAAGTGTAATATGGATGGTAGATATAGGTTTTTGTAATCTGAAAATATAAAAACAGCAAGGTAGCAAGTAACAAAAGTGAGCACAAACGGTATTGCAATGCTTGAAAACAAGGCCTAGGGTTCATACTTTCACTAGTGCAAGTTCTCTCAACAATACTGACATAGTTGAATCATATGTAAATCCCTCACGTGCGACAAAGAGTTCACTCCAAAGTCACAAATAGCGGAGAACAAACAAAGAAATTATTCTAGGGTACGAAACCACCTCAAAGTTATCTTTTCCGATCAATCGTATGAGCTATCCCTATAAGTGACACGAACAGCCCTAGAGTTCATACTAAAATAACACCTTAAGATACACATCAACCAAAACCCTAATGTCACCTAGATACTCCAATGTCACCACGAGTACCCATGTGTTTGATTATACGATATGCATCACACAATTTCAGATTCATCATGTTCAATCCAACACAAAGAACTTCAAAGAGTGCCCCAAAGTTTCTACCGGAGAGTCAAGACGAAAACATGTGCCAACCCCTATGCATAGATTCCCAAGGTCACGGAACCCGCAAGTTGATCACCAAAACATACATCAAGTGGATCAATAGAACATCCCATTGTCACCACGGATATCCCATCGCAAGACATACATCAAGTGTTCTCAAATCCTTAAAGACTCAATCCGATAAGAAAACTTCAAAGGGAAAACTCAATTCATCACAAGAAGATAGAGAGGGGAAAACTCCATATGATTCATCTATATTAATAAAGCTCGCGGTACATCAAGATCGTGTCATCTCAAGAACACGAGAGAGAGAGATCAAACACATAGCTACTGGTACATACCCTCAGCCCCGAGGGTGAACTACTCCCTCCTCATCATGGATACCGCCGGGATGATGAAGATGGCCTCCGGTGATGGTTTCCCCCTCCGGTAGGGTGCCGGAACGGGCTCCCGATTGGTTTTTCGTGGCTACAGAAGCTTGCGGCGGCGGAACTCCCGATCTAGGTTTCTTTCTGGGGGTTACAGGATTTATAGGAATACTTGGCGTTGGAATCAAGTCAGGGGGACTCCCGAGGGGCCCACAAGCCAGGGGGGGCGCCCTAGGGGGGGCACCCCCTAGGCTTGTGGCTGCCTCGGGACTCCTCTCCGGTATCTTTTTGCTCTAGTATTTTTTATATTTTCCAAAAATATTCTCCGTAAATTTTCAGCCCATTCCGAGAACTTTTATTTCTGCACAAAAAACGACACCATGGTAGTTCTGCTGAAAACAACGTCAATCCGGGTTAGTTCTAATAAAATCATACCAAAATCATATAAAATTATTGTAAACATGGCATGAATACTTCATAAATTATAGATACGTTGGAGACGTATCAGCATCCCCAAGCTTAATTCCTGCTCGTCCTCGAGTAGGTAAATGATAAAAGAAATAATTTATGAAGTGTGAATGCTAGCAAGTGCACAAGTTTGATCAATGATAATTCCAATCACTTTTTCTAGCATCAATATAAACCATAAACAGTAGCTCATTGCATAAAACTTCTCATGATCAAGTAACAAGCTATTCACATGTTAAAGTATAGACCAGAAAGTTTCTTGAAAACTAACAAACCATATTCCTAGTCATCGAACAATTGCAATTCATCGTATTTTCAGGAAGGGTCTATGTAAGAGCTTTGATTTAGCAAATTCCACATACTCAACTATCATATAGTCTTCCATGATTATTGTCACTCAAAGCATATTTTTAGAACAAATAGCATCCATCGAACACAGAGAAAGATAGGGGCTTAATGTTTCGCCTCCCAACTTATTTATCATATAGATAATTGTCAACAATAATAATTCATGATCAAATATATTTGTGTGGATATATATGTCTAGATCATTCCCCAACACATGACGCTTGCCAAGAGAAAAAAGGAGAAATATAGGAAGTGGTGAAGATCACCATGACTCTTGCATAAAGGTAAGTACTAGAAAGTAAAAGATAGGCCCTTCGCAGAGGGAAGCATTGATTTGCAAAGGTGCCAGAGCTCGAGCTTTTAAAACAGAGATGAATAATAATTTTGAGCGGTATGCTTTCATTGTCAACATAACAACCGAGAGATCTCGGTATCTTCCATGCTAGATACATTATAGGCGGTTCCCAAACAGAATGGTAAAGTTTTTACTCCCCCTCCACCAATCAATTACACTCCACGGCGAGCCGAATCCACGGGTACCGTCCATACAAACAACAATCCTGGGGGAGTTTTGTTTCATTATATTTTGTTTTGATTTTTGAGCATGGAACTGGGCATCCCGAATACCAGCCACTTTCTCGTGAATGATAGTGAATCAACACATATCGTGAGAATAACCCACCTCGCATGGAAGATACTGATAGCCCCTAGTCACTATATGAGCGATTCGGGCATACAAAACAGAATATTATTTGAAGGTTTAGAGTTTGGCACATGCAAATTTACTTGGAACGGCAGGTAAATACCGCATATAGGTAGGTATGGTGGACTCATATGGAACAACTTTGGGTTTAAGGGTGTTTGGATGCACAAGTAGTATTTCTACTTGGTGCGAAAGTTTTGGCTAGTATGAGGTGGAAGCAAGCACCACATGTTGGAGGATCCATAACAATATAACGTCTATACAAATATACCCAAACATAACTCATTAAGTTGTCTTCCTTGTCCAATTTTAACTAATTTTCTCGAGTTTGAAAATAATTAATGAGCTCACAATCATAGAAGATGTCCAAGATAGTATATTTATATGTGGAATCTCTCTTCCTTCAATATTCTTTCATGAATTGTTCAAGTGACCAATGCGGTGTTTGCTAACTTTAAATAAATTTTACCACCTATACTTATTATGTGTGAAGTCATTACTCCCCATGGGATAAGTATATGAAGCATATTTAATTTCAGATTTATGATATTCAATTCATTCAATCATTTACTCATAGGATATAAGTGAAGCACGAGAGTGAATGACAAACTACTCCAAAAAAGATGTAACTGAAGATCAATGCGTAGTCAACAATTAAATAACTATGTGAAGACTCTCTCATCTAAGAATTTCAGATCTTAAGCATTTTATTAAACAGCAAGCAAAATAAAAATAGCACTCCAAGAATAGCACGCATCATGTGAATGAATAAAAATTTAGGCTCAACATAGGCTAACCGATAATTGTTGATGAAGAGAGGTGGGATGCGTAGCATCCCCAAGCTTAGATGCTTGAGACTTCTTGAAATATTTACTTGGGGTGCCTTGGGCATCCCCAAGCTTGAACTTTTGAATCTCGTTCAATCCTCTCATATCCCGGTTTCACCTATTCTCAAAAACTTCATCCACACAAAACTCGAAAAGAACTCGTGAGATAGGTTAGTACAGATAATAATAAATCAACTCTTTATGTACTGACAAGACAAGTTGCATAATAATTTCCAAACATCATCTACTGTTTACTATTGTTTCCACAATTTATATCTACCAATATAGGCTATGGAGACTAAAGGATAAGCAGATAACGAAAATGTGACAGCAATCTGTCCAAACAGAACAGTCTGTAGAAATTTATGAAAACAGTGTACTTATGTAACTCAAAAAATTATGAAAATTTAGGAAATGCTAAACAATTTATATGACAATACTTTTCAAAAATTTCAGAAACTTTCCACGTTCCAGTAAAATATGAAAATTCAAACACTACAGCAAAAGTTTCTGTTTTTTACACAGCACTCATCAAAACATGCAATGCAAGCATCCTAAGGCAATTCATGGAACTTTTTATTGAAAAAAAAGATTATAAATAACACCTAACAGAAAATAACAAAATATAATGACGATCCAAGCAAAGCACATATTATGTGACGAATAAAAATATAGCTCTAAGTAAGATATACCGATAATGTTGAAGACGAAAGAGGGGATGCCTTCCGGGGCATCCCCAAGCTTAGACGCTTGAGTCTTCCTTGAATATTACCTTGGGGGTGCCTTGGGCATCCCCAAGCTTAGGTTCTTGTCACTCCTTATTCTCATCATATCGGTGTCTTACCCAAAACTTGAAAACTTCAATCACACAAAACTTAACGGAACTTCGTGAGATGGGTTAGTATAATAAATAAAGATAATTCACTTAGGTACTGTCAAGACAAGATTCATAATTGTTACCACATGATAATTACTGTATTATACCATTCCCATAATTTATACCATTAAATATAAGCTATCGAAACACTAAAACAAGCAAACTATGCATGCAAAACAGAATCTGTCAAAAACATAACAGTCTGTGAAGATCTGTAGTGTAACCATACTTCCCTGTCTCGAAAAATTCTGAAAAATTAGTACAACCTGAATAATTTGTATATCAAGACTCTGTAAAAATTTCAGATCATTATCACGCTCCAGTAAAAAATGAATATTCCTGTACTGGAGTCAAAAGTTTCTGTTTTGGTTCAGCATCAATTCTACTCATCTTGTGAGTCATCCCAAAGGCTTTACTTGGCACTTTATTGAAATAAAAGGCACAAAACATGATTAATACAGTAGCTTAATCATGTGAACACACAAAAACAGAAAGTAAAAGTGTTGGGTTGCCTCCCAACAAGCGCTTTTCTTTAATGCCTTTTAGCTAGGCATGATGATTTCAATGATGCTCATATAAGAATAGTAGTTGAAACATGCAAAAGAGCATCATGAATCTCATGACAAGCATATTTAAGTCTAACCCACTTCCTATGCATAGGGATTTTGTGAGCAAACAATTTATGGGAACAATAATCATCTACCATAGGAAGGCAAAACAAGCATAACTTCAAAACTTTGAACACATAGAGAGGAAACTTGATATTATTGCAATTCCTACAAGCATATGTTCCTCCCTCATAATAATTTTCAGTAGCATCATGAACGAATTCAACAATATAACCAGCACATAAAGCATTCTTTTCATGATTCATAAGCATAGAAATTTTACTACTCTCCACACAAGAAAATTTCTTCTCATGACTAATAGTGGGAGTATCATAAAAGAATTGAATACTACAAATTGGTTCCACATTAAAAGAGTAATATTCAGTAAAAGGATATTCATAATTATGAAAAGTATCATAATAGTAATCTTCACTCTTTTTCATCACATAAGTATCATCACAATAATCATCATAAGTAGGAGGCATGCAATCATTATAACAAATTTGATCATTCAAAGTAGGGGGAATAAAAAGATCATCTTCATTAAGCATAGCATCCCCAAGCTTGGGACAAACATTAATTGCAGCAAATAAATTCTCAAACATGTCATTTTCATCAAACATAACATCCCCAAGCTTGTGGCTTTGTATATCATAAACATAATCACTCTCATCATTAATAGTATGAATAGCACCAATAGTATAGCAATTATTGTCATCATCTTCCAAGTTGGTGCCATAAATATTTTCAAGATTATAAGAAGTATCATTATCTTCCCAATCATAATTATCACAACAAGCAATAGGCATAACAAAATCATCCTCAAGTGTATCATCTTCCACAACTATTTTTGATTAATTCTCATGAGGCCTATCAATAATGGGAACAACATTATTTGGGAGAGATACCTCTTTACCTTTACTTTTCCTTCCTTTCTTCTTCTTCACCACATTATGTGTGGGTTTATTTAATTCCTCCAAGCTTCTTGTTGAAGAGGTTGGTTGAATAAAAAGCTCCTCCTCGTTACCTGATTCATCATAAGAAAAAATAGGAGGATATTGGGAAACCTCTTCCCCTTCATTAGTATTCTCTTCATCTTCTATTTGTTTTCTTGTTTTTAAGTAATTGGCAATATAAGGATTCTCAATGCAATTTACCACGCAATACATATAGATTTCATTTAGATCAAAATCAATCATTTTCATGAGAACCCAAGCTGGAACATCCTTAGTTTTATGTTTCATTTCTTCATACCCCAAAAATAGACTAAGTTCATTATGATGCTCAAGGGTAATGAGGTTATCTCAATTTTTGGACACAATTCGATCATGAAATAATTCACATTGGAAATTAAAATGACCACTTTCATTGCAAAGTTCACAAGGACGGCGAGAAATATTAAGTCTTTCAGCACAAACATATTGCCTCTCTTGCAACCATTTAGTTTCTAAATACTTATGCCTCTTACAAAATCTATCTTCCCTTTTAGGCATGTCTTCACAAACTCTATGCACTCCACAAAAATTGACATGCTTATAAGAAATCTTTTTATCATGACTAGTGCAATCATCATTAGTACTATGGATATTCAAAGAATTCATACTAACAACATTGCAATCATGTTCATCACTCAAAGATTTAGTGCCAAACATTTTAATAACTTCTTCTTCTAACACTTGAGCACAATTTTCCTTTCCATCATTTTCACGAAAGACATTAAAAAGATGAAGCATATGAGGCAACCTCAATTCCATTTTTTTTGTAGTTTTCTTTTATAGACTAAACTAGTGATAAAACAAGAAACTAAAAGATTCAATTGCAAGATCTAAAGATATACCTTCAAGCACTCACCTCCCCGGCAACGGCGCCAGAAAAGAGCTTGATGTCTACTACGCAACCTTCTTCTTGTAGACTCGTGTTGGGCCTCCAAGCGCAGAGTTTTGTAGGACAGTAGCAAATTTCCCTCAAGTGGATGACCTAAGGTTTATCAATCCGTGGGAGGCGTAGGATGAAGATGGTCTCTCTCAAACAACCCTGCAACCAAATAACAAAGATTCTCTTGTGTCCCCAACACACCCAATACAATGGTAAATTGTATAGGTGCACTAGTTCGGCGAAGAGATGGTGATACAAGTGTAATATGGATGGTAGATATAGGTTTTTGTAATCTGAAAATATAAAAACAGCAAGGTAGCAAGTAACAAAAGTGAGCACAAACGGTATTGCAATGCTTGAAAACAAGGCCTAGGGTTCATACTTTCACTAGTGCAAGTTCTCTCAACAATACTGACATAGTTGAATCATATGTAAATCCCTCACGTGCGACAAAGAGTTCACTCCAAAGTCACAAATAGCGGAGAACAAACGAAGAAATTATTTTAGGGTACGAAACCACCTCAAAGTTATCTTTTCCGATCAATCGTATGAGCTATCCCTATAAGTGTCACGAACAGCCCTAGAGTTCGTACTAAAATAACACCTTAAGATACACATCAACCGAAACCCTAATGTCACCTAGATACTCCAATGTCACCACGAGTACCCATGGGTTTGATTATACGATATGCATCACACAATTTCAGATTCATCATGTTCAATCAAACACAAAGAACTTCAAAGAGTGCCCCAAAGTTTCTACCGGAGAGTCAAGACGAAAACATGTGCCAACCCCTATGCATAGATTCCCAAGGTCACGGAACCCGCAAGTTAATCACCAAAACATACATCAAGTGGAACAATAGAACATCCCATTGTCACCAAGGATATCCCATCGCAAGACATACATCAAGTGTTCTCAAATCCTTAAAGACTCAATCCGATAAGAAAACTTCAAAGGGAAAACTCAATTCATCACAAGAATATAGAGAGGGGAAAACTCCATATGATTCATCTATATTAATAAAGCTCGCGGTACATCAAGATCGTGTCATCTCAAGAACACGAGAGGGAGAGATCAAACACATAGCTACTGGTACATACCCTCAGCCCCGAGGGTGAACTACTCCCTCCTCGTCATGGAGACCGCCGGGATGATGAAGATGGCCTCCGGTGATGGTTTCCCCCTCCGGCAGGGTGCCGGAACGGGCTCCCGATTGGTTTTTCGTGGCTACAGAGGCTTGCGGCGGCGGAACTCCCGATCTAGGTTTCTTTCTGGGGGTTACGGGATTTATAGGAATACTTGGCGTTGGAATCAAGTCAGGGGGACTCCCGAGGGGCCCACAAACCAGGGGCGCGCCCTAGGGGGGCGCCCCCTAGGCTTGTGGCTGCCTCGGGACTCCTCTCCGGTATCTTTTTGCTCCAGTATTTTTTATATTTTCCAAAAATATTCTCCGTAAATTTTCAGCCCATTCCGAGAACTTTTATTTCTGCACAAAAAACGACACCATGGTAGTTCTGCTGAAAACAGCGTCAGTCCGGGTTAGTTCTAATAAAATCATACCAAAATCATATAAAATTATTGTAAACATGGCATGAATACTTCATAAATTATAGATACGTTGGAGACGTATCACGTACCCACGACGAAATCCGTATGCTTCGATACTGTCGTGCTTCAGTTCCACTAGTGTCTCTACAACTATGCTTCTTCCGCCTCAGCTTCTCAAAGTGCCATTCTAAACACTTTAACTCCTGACCGATCAAAAAAAACACTTTAACTCCTGTGTCAGGGTGGTGCGTGAGCGACAGGCACAGAGGACGTTTTTCGACAGGAACATACATGATGCAACACAGAAGCCCGAATTCATACCAGGAAGATGCACGTATGGATACTATGGAAAACCAGAGCATGGTTTTATAACCACAAAATGCACAGTTGTGCACTCAGAGGGTCCACCGGGTTGCGTCTCCAAGAGGCACGCTGAATATGGAAACTCAAAGCACTGGTTTAGCGAGGAAAGTCGATGATGCAAACCGGAAGCACGGTTCATACGAGGAAAATACACGTATGGGTACTCTGGATATGCATTGTGCTTCGTGTGCAAAATGCACGGCTGGCACGAAGACACAAAGCAAAGGTCCGTGATGTAAAACTAGAGCACGGTTTTATAACAGCAAGATGCACTAATGTCGACGCAGAGGGTCAATGGGGGTGTGTGTGCGAGAAGCACGGCTACCACGGAGTCAGGAAGTCACAAATTTTCAAAGTACAACTTCCTCCGGGTGAGCAAACACCACATCAATTTACACAAAACGAAATAGTAACTAACTGCAAGTGGTAGAAGTTAACCACCACATATTTCTCTTGAGACCCCATCCAGAAGGAGATTGCTCAAAAACGTCGACGTCTGTAGCAAGGGAGAGAGCGCTTATGCAGACGGTCCTTCATCTTCAGAATACGGTGGTAAAGCTCATAGCTCACGTACCCGTCCTGAAGAAAAAGTGGACGAACATGAAAATTTAGAATAAGAACAAGCATCCTGTCAAAACAAAAATTCAAATTAAAAATAAAAATTTCACATACAATTGCTGCATATTTCAAATGCTCCGGAGAAAGTGGCTTCCTATCCCAATAGTTATGCTGATCTCTTGGGAATGTTGACTTCATATCGCTGTAAGATTCATCTATGATGTCTGCCGCCAGGTCTGCCATGGAGTCCCTTTCTTGGCCGCCTTTGATCATATACTCCTCCTGAATGTCGATGTGATACTCTCTTGGAATATTAATGTAACTTTGAAGGAGAACCCTTCTGTCCATGCTGACATCCACGCTAGCGAATGTTATACCTTTGTTTTCGAGGAAATCCTTCAAAGCCGGACACTGCGATCTCGCCTTGCACATGTGATAGAGCAAAACATTCTTGCGCATCGCCAGTTGAATCACGCCAACTTCCCTATTCCCCCAATAATCCTTCCGAGTGTACTCCAGGTCCAGACCAACAAACTTGTACTCGTCCTCCCGCAACCATTGCTCATACATGGCAATGATCTCCTCGACCTTGTAAGGCTCGTTGGTGTATCAGACGTCCAGCTTCGTGTTCCCATCAGCCCGTATCTCGTGATACTCAGTAGTGTTCTTCCCATCATCCATGCCACAGAAGAAAGGTGACGTTGGAATCTAGAGCTGAGGTTCTATGAAAAGAATTGGGCGTGGTGAGGACGATGGGGAAATGGCTACACGTCGCTTCCGTCGCGAGAATGGGGAGACGTGGTGACCTACAGGAACCGACTGATATATAACCTTGACGGAAGACAACCTCAATTACCATGTCCATCAATGTGAATTGCAAACCGTCAATAGACGGTTGTGCTTCCCAAGAGTGTCGAATCATGATTCCTCCTGCACTCACGGCTGGGCAAAAAATTTAGGGCGTCACATCCAAATTAATTATGGCAAGGTAACTGACATAATACTACTACTACTGAATAGTCACATACAACAGGCGCGCCATCAGTCATGAGTTGGTCCTTTGACCAATGTACACACCTAGAGAAGAGTGCGAGAAAGCTAAGGGACACCCTATCGTCCATCTTAGACCCGACGACACCACACACATGGCTCTCCTAGCCTATATGTGTACAACCTCATATAGCCTATAAATTTGTTCACGGGTGTGTAGGCAAAAAGAGACATGGGAGTGAAGCCTCTAGAAGCACGGGCGTGAAGCCTCTACAGACACGGGAGTGAAGCCTAAACACTCACGGACGTGGGGTTCTTGAGGCACTGGTATAAACACCCTATGCATACACATCTAACTATAGTCAAGGCACTACAGTTACCATGTCCATCAATGTGAATTGCGAACCGTCAATAGACGGTTGTGCTTCCCAAGAGCGTCGAATCATGATTCCTCCTGCACTCACGGCTGGGCAAAAAAATTAATGGGGCGTCACATCCAAATTAATTATGGCAAGGTAACTGACATAATACTACTACTACTGAATAGTCACATCCAACAGGCGCCCAATCAGTCATGAGTTGGTCCTTTGACGTCCATCTTAGATCCGACGGCACCACACACATGGCTCTACTAGCCTATATGTGTACAACCTCATATAGCCGATAGATTTGTGCACGGGTGTGTAGGCGCAAGAGGCACACGAGTGAAGCCTCTACAGGCATGCACGTGGGGTTATTGAGGCACTGGTATCAACACCCTCTGCATAAACGAGAGTGTGGTAGCAGTGGCATGCGTCTGAATACACAGCTAGAGAGTTGTAAAGCCCCTATAGCCACAGGCATGTTGCACTACAGGCGCCCGAGGCACGGAAGTCATGGCACTACAGGCACGGAGGTAGCCACTGTGTACAGCACGGGTGTGTAGGCACAAGAGACACGGGAGAGTGAAGCCTGTACCTGCAGGGACGTGGGCCAGAGGCACGGGGTGAAGCCTCTACAAGCACAGGAGTGAACCTCTATAGGCACGCGAGTGAAGCCTCTACATGCACGGGAAATAAAAATACAAGCATTCATTCCGTCTCTTGGTCCCTCGAGCTTCTTTATATATTATTCCATTCCTCCGGCTCTCTCAATCACTTCGCCACCTCCATCTCTCCCTCCTCATGAGTCCGCAACTATCCCTCTCCCCATTGCCCGCCTCTAGGGTCCGCCTCTAGGGTTCATAGTTCTACGCCGATCCCAATTGGTCCGCCTCTAGGGTTCATAGTTCTTCGCCGATCCCCATTGGTCCGCCTCTAGGGTTCGTAGTTCTTCCCCGATAGTCTTCCGCTCTACCCTTTCTTATTCTTTATTAATTTCTAAGCTGTGCTTGCACAGAACTTGCACACCCGTCATTTCCTTAGTATTGCTCTGCTCCATCCTCGTTCGCACCCGGCTGCTTATCTGCTTTCACAGGTATGGCTTCCACAGGTATGGATCCTATTAAAATGTATCCGTCCGCTCCATAATCGAATCCTTGATTACGTTTTTTCAACAGGTTCATTTGATTTTTCTTGTTTTAAGTTTAGGGTTTAAGTTAGTTTCGTTAATGATCGACTAGATCTGCTACAAATTAATCCTTCTCTAAAGAAATCTAAGACGGTTAGAAAAATAAATTAGTCATCTAATCATCACTTCTATATTTCTGTACTAACGAGGGGACTGTAAAAATAGATTTGCTGCTCAGTTTCAAGTTACTTGGCCACAAAGCTGGTCAGATTTCTTTTATGAAAAGAAGGATGAATTTTCAGTAGCTATTTGTTTAACCTAGTGTGTTTTTTGTTATTTAATTTCACCATTTTCTAGATGTTCCATAACTTTTTTGCTCTTAATTTAACCAGGTATGGTTTGCCCTACTTGCCGCAATCCAAAAGGCCGTTGCGAACGTTACGCTGGAGAAACGCAGGAGTTTGATCTTATTCTAGATGAGAATTGCTCGAGACGCATGGTTAGTGGACAAATTTACCATACTTATCTCTGTATCTTATTCAGAAGACACTGAACATGAACCACTTTTGATGTCCGCTTTTGGACTATCGAGTTTTTTTATATCTTTTTCCATCTCTTTGCCTCTCCCAATCACTTCTCTGTCTCCATATCTATACATTCAACCATACAAACATTCTAGTCATTAATTTATCATACTATATCGCTATGAATTACACAAATTCTTAACTAGCGAATGCCCAAAGAGTTTGAATTTTTACTTACAGCTTTTCATTTTTAATAATTTTCATAGTACGTGCCTTGCAATGCCAGAGCATTTCTTGCTGATTACATAAATGCACAGAAGGAGCATGAACAAAAATGGCATGGCAAGCAGATTGAGCCTACACTTGTTACCCCCGAAAACAGGTCCTATCATGTTACCTTTAAGCACAGTCCAAAACACACAAAGCTACAGGGTGATGGTTGGATGGAATTTGCTATTGATTATGGTCTTCGGCCTGGAGACCGCATAGTATTTTTCACACCTGACCATGGACTGAATCTGGAGGTCGTAACTTATCGCAGATATGGAAGGCTGTTTCCATTGCCTCATCTCGGTAAGACTATAAATTTTCAATTAAATTTTTTGCCAGCTTTTATAATAATGAATGATTTAGTACTAATTATATACATTTTTTTTCTAGCTCTCGACGATCTTTCTTCCAATGACCACGAGTACGTTCAATGTTGTGTCTACTCGCGTGATATTGAGCTTACGTACAACCAGACACGGTTCTTTCTGCATTGCCTATTTGGAGATACATTCATCCGTTGCCGCCCGTTTGTCCATGTATTGACAACGACAAACACAAAAGATGCTATCATGGTTAGTTATCACTCTCTCTGTATTAAGTGTTTTTCAACGAAATTTATTCCTAGAACTTGATGTTTTTCACCATTCAGTATGAAGTTCAGACATGACCTTTGAACTGCTGACAATCTATTATACCTGCAAGTATGAAGTTCAAACATGACTTTTGACCTGCTGACAATCTATTATACCTGCAAGTAGTGATAACTTTTGACCTGCTGACAACCTAACAAGCTCTAACCACTTCTCGGAATCCGGGCCCATCATTGCTTCTCCATAGCTCGTAGGTTCATCGTTGTCCAACAACATGACCTCTAAGACAGGGTTGCCGTACCACTCAGGAGCAGTACGCGTCCTTGTCGACCTACGAGGTTCGATAGCAACTTGATCCAAAGTTTCATGATCATCATCATTAACTTCCTCTTCAGCTGATGTAGGCTCTACAGAAACATCTTTCTGCGCTGCGCTATTTTCAGGTTGAAGTAAAGGTTCAACAACCTCATCAAGTTCTATCTTCCTCCCACTCAATTCTTTCGAGAGAAACTCTTTCTCAAGAAATGTTCCGTTTTTAGCGACAAACACTTTGCCTTCGGATCTGAGGTAGAAGGTATACCCAACTGTCTCTTTTGGGTATCCTATGAAGACGCATTTCTCCGCTTTGGGTTCCAGCTTTTCAGGCTGAAGCTTTTTGACATAAGCATCACATCCCCAAACTTTAAGAAATGACAGCTTTGGCTTCTTGCCAAACCAAAGTTCATATGGCGTCGTCTCAACGGACTTCGATGGTGCCCTATTTAAAGTGAATGCAGCTGTCTCTAATGCATAACCCCAAAACGATAGTGCCAAATCGGCAAGAGACATCATAGATCGCACCATATCCAATAAGGTTCGATTACGACGTTCGGACACACCATTACGCTGTGGTGTTCCAGGCGGTGTCAGTTGTGAAACAATTCCACATTGTCTTAAGTGACTGCCAAAATCATAACTCAGATATTCTCCTCCTCGATCAGATCTTAGGAATTTAATCTTCTTGTTACGATGATTCTCAACTTCACTCTGAAATTGTTTGAACTTTTCAAACGTTTCAGACTTGTGTTTCATTAAGTAAATATACCCATATCTACTTAAGTCATCAGTGAAGGTGAGAAAGTAACGATAACCACCGCGTGCCTCAATGCTCATCGGACCGCACACATCAGTATGTATGATTTCCAACAAGTCACTTGCCCGTTCCATTGTACCAGAGAACGGCGTTTTAGTCATCTTGCCCATGAGGCATGGCTCACATGTGTCAAGTGATTCAAAATCAAGTGACTCCAAAAGTCCATCAGCATGGAGCTTCCTCATGCGTTTTACGCCAATATGACCTAAACGGCAGTGCCACAAGAAAGTGGTATTATCATTATCAATTTTACATCTTTTGGCATCAATGTTATGAACATGTGTATCATTACTATCGAGATTCAATAAGAATAAACCCCTCACATTGGGTGCATGACCATAAAAGATATTACTCATATAAATAGAACAACCATTATTCTCTGATTTAAATGAGTAACCGTCTCACAATAAACAAGATCCAGATATAATGTTCATGCTTAACGCAGGCACCAAATAACATTTATTCAGGTTCATCACTAATCCCGATGGTAATCGAAGAGCGAGCGTGCCGACGGCGATCACATCAACCTTGGAACCATTTCCCACGCGCATCGTCACTTCGTCCTTTGCCAGCCTCCGTCTATTCCGCAGTTCCTGTTTTGAGTTGCAAATATGAGCAACTGCACCGGTATCAAATACCCAGGTACTACAACGAGAGTTGGTAAGGTACACATCAATAACATGTATATCATATATACCTTGTTTGTTGTTGGCCGCCTTCTTGTCAGCCAAATACTTGGGGCAGTTCCGCTTCCAGTGTCCAGTTCCCTTGCAATGAAAGCACTCAGTTTCTGGTTTGGGTCCAGCCTTGGGTTTCTTCACGGGAGGAGCAACTGCTTTGCCACTCCTTTTGGAGTTACCCTTCTTACCCTTGCCATTTTTCTTGAAACTAGTGGTTTTATTGACCATCAACACTTGATGCTCCTTCTGAATTTCAGACTCAGCGGCTTTTAGCATCGCAAACAGCTCGGCGACTGACTTGTTCATCCCGTGCATGTTATAGTTCAACACGAAGCTCTTGTAGCTAGGTGGCAATGATTGAAGAACTCTGTCAGTGATAGCCTCTGGCGGAAGGGGCATCCCCAATTCAGCCAGACGGGTGGAGTACCCAGACATTCTGAGTACGTGATCACTGATAGACCCGTTCTCCTCGATCTTGCAAGCATAGAACTTATCGGAGATCTCATACCTCTCAATCCGGGCATTTTTCTGAAAGATAAACTTCAACTCCTGGAACATCTCATATGCTCCATGACGTTCAAAACGTCTTTGAAGTCCCGGTTCTAAGCCATACAATATTGCACATTGAACTATTGAGTAATCTTCAGAACGAGCCTGCCAGGCGTTCATAACGTCTAGAGACTCAACTGGAGCGGGTGGATCACCAAGCGGTGCATCAAGGACATAAGCCTTCTGGGAAGCCGTAAGGATAATCCTTAGATTACGGGCCCAGTCCACAAAGTTACTTCCATCATCTTTCAACTTAGCTTTCTCTAGGAACGCATTAAAATTCAAGGGTGCTACTGCGCGAGCCATGATCTACAACATAAACATAGCAAAGACAACTTAGACTATTGTTCTAGATAATGAGTTTAGTTAATCATATTACTTAAAAACTCCCACTCAAATTGACATCCCTCCGATCATTCGAGTGTAACAAGATCCAAATCCACCAACTCAAGTCCGATCATCACGTGAGTTGAGGTGGTTTCAATGGTGAACATCTTCATGTTGATCATATCTACTATATGACTCATGTTCGACCTTTCGGTCTCTTGTGTTCCGAGGCCATGTCTGTACATGCTAGGCTCGTCAAGTTTAACCCGAGTGTTCCGCATGTGCAACACTGGCTTGCACCCGTTGTATGTGAACGTAGAGTCTATCACACCCGATCATCACGTGGTGTCTCGAAACGACGAACTTTCGCAACGGTGCACACTCGGGGAGAACACAATTTATCTTGAAATTTAAGTGAGGGATCACCTTACAATGCTACCGTCGTCCTAAGCAAAATAAGATGCATAAAAGGAATAACATCACATGCAAATCATAAGTGACATGATATGGCCATGAACTTGTGCTTTTGATCTCCATCTTCAAAGCACCGGCATGATCTCCATCGTCACCGGCATGACACCATGATCTCCATAATCTTGATCTCCATCAACGTGTCGCCATGAGGTTGCCGCGCCGACTGTTGCTTCCACGACTATTGCTAACTCATAGCGATAAAGTAAAGCAAAATGGCGAAAATAATTAAAGACAACTCTATGGCTCCTGCCAGTTGCCGTACTCATCGACATGCAAGTCGTGATATTCTATACAACACATGATCATCTCATACATCACATATATCTCATCATGTAATTGGCCATATCACATCACAACATACCCTGCAAAAACAAGTTAGACGTCCTCTAATTGTTGTTGCAAATTTTACGTGGCTGCTACGGGTTTGCAAGAACCGTTCTTACCTATGCAAAACCACAACGTGGTGTAGTGATTGCTTTTTGATCTTCTAAAAGAACCCTCTTCATTGAAATCGATTCAACTAAAGTGAGAGAGACAGACACCCGCTAGCCATCTTTATGCAACAAAGTTACATGTCAGTTGAAGGAACCTGTCTCGCGTAAGCGTACGCGTAATGTCGGTCCGGGCCGCTTCATCTCACAATACCGCCGAATCAAGTATCAACTAGTAACGGCAAGCAATATGTATACACCCACGCCCACAACTCGTTTGTGTTCTACTCAAGATCTCATCTACGCATAGACCTAGCTCAGATGCCACTGTTGGGTAACGTTGCATGGGAAACAAAAAATTTCCTACGCACACACAGGATCTATCCATGGTGATGAGCATCTACGAGAGGGAGAGTGAATCTACATACCCTTGTAGATCTCTAAGCGGAAGCGTTAAGAAACGCGGTTGATGTAGTCGAACGTTTCCGCGATCCAAATCGCAAGTCGTCCCTCGATCCGATCACGAACTAGTGCCGAACGGACGGCACCTCCGCGTTCAACACACGTACGGCTTGATGACGCCTTCACCTCCTCGATCCAGCGAGCGATGATGAAGTAGTAGATGAGTTCCGGCAGCACGACGGCGTGGTGATGGTGGTGAGGAACAAATCTCTGCAGGGCTTCGCCAAGCACTACGGAGATTATGACGGGAGGAACTAGAGGGTTAGAGTTGCCGGCACACGGCTTGGGAAATCTTGATGTGTCCCGTGTGCTAGCCCTGCCCCTCTATTTATATGTTGAACCCTGGGGTCTAAACTTGGAGAGAAAACCTCCACAAGGTCAGTTTTGCCCGCACAAGGTCGGTTTGGCCCGCACGGAAAGAGTCCAACTCGGATTCCAGCAGTACCGCGCACAAGCGGTAGTACCGCTTACGCGGTAGTACTGCCTTACCAGCGGTAGTACCGCTTAAGGCAGCAGCAAAACTTCCTTTTGCACTTTCCAATACCTCGTGGGCTTTACTCCTTTAGCCTATATAAAGTGTTGCTGCACCCGAACACTTCGGTAAACATCCGGAACCTCTTCCGGTGAATTCCGGAACCCTTCCGGAGATCAAAACACTATTATCACATATATCAATCTTTACCTCCGAACTCTTCCGGAGATCCTCGTCATGTCCGGGATCTTATCCGGGACTCCGAACAACCTTCGGTCACCAACACAATAACTCAACTATACTAATCGTCACCAAACGTTAAGTGTGTAGACCCTGCGGGTTCGAGAACTGTGTAGACATGACCGAGACACCTCTACGATCAATAACCAATAGCGGGACCTGGATGCCCATATTGGCTCCTACATATTCTACGAAGATCTTTATCGGTCGAACCACTATGTCAAGGATTCAGTTAATCCCGTATGCTGTTCCCTTTGTTCTTCGGTATGTTACTTGCCCGAGATTCGATCGTCGGTATCTCTATACCTAGTTCAATCTCGTTACCGGCAAGTCTCTTTACTCGTTCCGTAATACAAGATCTCGTGGCTAACACTTTAGTCACATTGCTTGCAAGGCTCATTGTGATGTTGTATTACCGAGTGGGCCCTGAGATACCTCTCCGTCACACGGAGTAACAAATCCCAGTCTTGATCCATGCCAACTAAACAGACACCCTCGGAGATACCTGTAGAGCACCTTTATAGTCACCTAGTTACGTTGCGACGTTTGATACACACAAGGCACTCCTACGGTGTCAGTGAGTTGCATGATCTCATGGTCATAGGAACAGATACTTGACATGCAGAAAACAATAGCAATAAACTGACACGATCATATGCTACGTTTATAGTTTGGGTCTTGTCCATCACATCATTATCCTAATGATGTGATCCCGTTATCAAATGACATCTCATGTCCATGGCTAGGAAACCTTCACCATCTTTTGATCAACGAGCTAGTCAACTAGAGGCTTACTAGGGACACGGTGTTGTCTATGTACCCACACATGTATTTGAGTTTCCAATCAATACAATTATAGCATGGATAATAAACGATTATCATGAACAAGGAAATATAATAATAACCAATTTATTATTGCCTCTAGGGCATATTTCCAACAACTCCATCTGCAAAAAAGACGGCACGATGGTGATTGAGAAGTATTCTTTCAAAGAATTCCTGTTCGATGCATGCTTTGCTGAAAAGGACGTTCTTTTGATAACATTCAAAGAGCGCAATGATCATTCTGTGTCCATTATGTTTCAGCGCATTGTATAGCTGATGTTAGTGCCGCAATTAAAACGCTGCCCCTAAGGACTGGTTTGTTTCAGCAAAGCATACTTTGGTAGTTGAAATGACACTTATGTAGCTCATATGAACCAACTGGCTATTTGAAGTCTGACAATGTTCTTTTGCATCAAATCACGAAAATTGCGCTTCAAACAACATGGAGACACAAAGAACATTTTTTTAGACAGGAACGCCCGTGATGTAAAACAGAAGCACGGATTCATACGAGCTAGATGCATGTATTATCACTCTGCTTATGCACGGATTCATACGAGGCACGGCTACCAGGCACACGATGAAGCACCGTTGCCATGATGTAAAACACAAGCACAACTTTATATTAGGAACATGCACGAACATTAACTATACATATCTGAGGTGCTGAGTCTACGAGAGGCAGTGCTGATAGGGAGACACACTGTTATATTAGGAAGATAAACAGGAGATCCACGGTTGTCCGTGTACGAGAAGCACGACTGACAGGGAAACACGAAGCATGGCGAACCAGTACCACAAGTGTTGCATCTGTTGGCCATTTATATCTAACAAAGAATACATAGCAATTATTTACAACAACGTGTAATATAACCTACTGGATACGAAAAGCGCATATATGTTACCTCGAAGCAGTGATTTAAAGTTCTCTTGATATGTCGCAACTAATGCTCGAATCTGGATGAACGGTATGACGATACCCTACATGATGCATCTGGTCTATAAATACCCAATTGCATTGCCTAAACATAACTATAATTAGCTAACTGCCGTAGTCAATGCTGTTATTTTTCTATGGTTCACTCTCTATGCACTGACAGCTATCTTAACAAAAGCAAGGTAAGTGCGCAAAGTTAGTGGTTCACCACTTTCCCAGGCAAATTAACCGTCTATATGTGTTCAATTGACCAGACTATTTATAGTGCTGGTGCTTACAAACGGTGGGTAGACGAACCTGGTATGATGGGAGTGTGATGCAAAACAATAAAACTGAACCCTAATATATAAAAACAATACACTTTATATGTGATGCAAAACACAAGCACGGTTTTATATTGGGAAGATGAATTGTAGTTGTACATAGCAGATCCACGGTGCTGCGTGTACGAGAGCCACGGTCCATATGGAAACACAAAGCACGATTTTAGACAGGAATATTGTGACGCAAAACAGAGGCACGCATTCATAATAGGAACATTAACATATCTGTAATCTGGATATGCACTGTGCTTTTTGTGTGAGAAGCACGGCTGACAGAAGCACTGTCTTGTATTAGAAAAATGCACTGTATGTGTACGCAGCAGGTCCACGATGGTCCGACTGCGGGAAGCATGGATCGTATGTAAGACAAAGCACGATTATAAGTCTCCCTGCCAGCCGTGCCTCTCACACACGCACTACCCGTGCATGTCCTGCGGTCAAAATCGTGCATCTTGTTAATATTGAACAGTGCTCAAGATGTTACATCACGGACCGAGCTTCGTGTGTCCCTGCCAGCCTTCGTGAATCTTAGATAGAGGCACGACCCATACTCCAACAGAGACATGCAGAACCGTGCGTCCAATAGAGTTATGACCGTGCTCCTCTCTATGGGGTGAAAGTCCCTCATGCCGGTATCCTCTGTCTTCATGTTAATGCCTCTCTGAGCGAATAGGTTACAGGGAACATCTGGAACTAAGAGAGGCACGTACGTGTCTCTATGTAATACAGAACCGTGCTTGTAGAAGGAGCACCTCCGTGCCTGGCCACAATCAAAGTTGCAGGCGAAAACCTTACTAGCACAGAGAGGCACGAACGTGGGTCCCCGTAATGTCAATATGTGCCTCTTAGAGCTTCACACCCGTGCTTCTCTCTCTAACAAGTGCCGTTAAGACACCGGAACCCATATATCCTCATGCTTTTAAAACCATGGATCTCGTGACCACAGTGAGAATGCCTGTTTGGCACACACAGAGGCAAGATGTAGAAGCGCGCCTCTAATAGATGCACGGGCGGTGCTCCTCGTCACTTCACGAAACTGCCTCATGCAGGTAAAGTATGACACTTGGAATGAACCAACGACGTTTGCAATCTAATATATATTAGATGAACAGCATGTCATGGGTCTTTTGGATCTCCATTAATATTTCAAATACAGCATTCATATGTAGAACACTACAACTACACGACCTCTATGCGAGGTTGCAAAAAAATAACACCAACATCCGGTTCCATGTCCAATCATAAATTTATACCAGGCGAATAGTTTTCCCAATGTTGCCCAATCAACAGGATACCTAACAATCACTATGACTATATACATGTTTTACTTCACAGTCTATAAGTAGGATCACTGCGGCAGAGGGCTGAAAATAACAGCAAGCTCCTGATCACGCTCTTTGAAGGTTATGATCACCAAATTGTTTACTTCAATAGACGATGCCCGAAGAAAATTACCGAAATCTTCCTTCTTGAACACCATTCTACCACCCAAGCCAATAAAGTAGGAACAAGGAATGCTCACAGATATATCATCATCTTCAGAATCCAAAGTAATTTCAAGAGTTAAAGAACCAGTCCTAGGAATTGACAAAAAATCCTTCAAACTCCTCACAACCATGCTTGGAATAACCTGACAAAAAACATCAAGTTATATGATGTTCAGCTTACAAATTTAAAACAGTATACTAGAGCAAAGAACAAATAAATAAACAGTAGCCAAAAACAAAGCTCACCATATGTTGACAATTAACATTCATGGAATCAATCCTATGAACAAAAGGAGTACACAATATGTAGTTGTCATCAAAGAGCTGTCGCGACATGAAATACATTTGCTGATAATTCAGACTGACACCACGACTATAAAAACAATTGTCAACAAGTTCCCTCTCGGTTTCACTCAGATCCTCAAGAGCTACAAAAAAATAATTTCACAAGTTGAGCAGAACAGCAAAACGTATAAGCTGAAACAAAACTTAAAATCATTCAAAAAAAAACCTTACCAACACAGAGTAAAGGGAACAACATAACACCATCCCGATGAAAATCAACACCAATCATAGTTCCATAGTGCTCAAGCCTAACAGTCATCATGTCACGATGATGGAGACCATAATCATTCACAAGTTCCTCCCAGGAAGGACCATGGAATTTACTGCTCACCCGACCATGTCTAAACAGAACACCATATAAGTAACCCTCACTTCTGTGAAGAGCAAGATCAATATCTTTGTCACCCCTCCGAATAGCCAAAGCTCTGCACTCCTAAATGTACCGAGCAAGATGTGATCTAACACTGCACGGAACATACTACAAAAAGAATGGAAGCAAACATCATAATCATATAAACAAAGGCATTAGAATACATTCCAACCAAAACAACATCAACCATATGCCACAATCAGATAAACAAGAAATAGAATCATACAACACGCCTTGAACAGCGACGATCCAGCACCACAGTGAAGACAGACGCACAAGAATCAAAGGAAGAACAAGGGCCACATGGAGCTCGGCAAAAGGGGCAAGCCATTACCTGCAAAGAAACGGTGACCAATAAGAACTGAATCCACAACCGAGTTGAAAGTTGACATTTGATTGTGTTGGAAGCCCCCACCCGTAATTTCCCCTGAAATCTCAATTTCCCGGAAATATAATGGGAAAAAAGAAAACACGAAACAGGAAACACCGACTACATGATTACCCGGGGACGAACACAGCGGGGCAACGACGGCGGGGCGACGACGGAAGGACGACGACAGCGGGAGGGACGACGGAAGGACGACGACAGCGGGACGGACGGCGGCAACGGAGGACGGCAGCGGACAGGACGACGACGGCAGCGGGACGAGACGAAACAAATCTGAACAAATAGATCGAAGCATTACTAGAAAGCCTAAATTGTTCAGGGACTTAATTGCTAAAGGGAAAACCAGATAAAGGAAACCGGAAACCGAAAATAACGGGACTCTTCTCAGCGCGACAAGTGTCACGCGCTGAGCGCGGTTGAAAGGTCTCGAACGCGCCCAGAACGCGACACTTGTCGCGCGCGGAGAACACCCCGCGTAATCGTCGCGAGGTGTACTCCCTAACTAGTGATTTCGATCGCTGGTTCGAATCGCCGTGCGCATATCTTTTTGACTTCCAAAACAGAAAAACAAATTAATAACGGGCCGAGCCCAGTTAACGCCGCTGCAGGCGCCGGTTTACATAAAACAGTAGAAACCGGCGCCTGCAGCGCTAAATAGGATTCGCCTTAAGCATGTTCGCATTTGTTTTCTTGGGGAGCACTTATACAACGTTTCAGGCGCCAGTTCTGGAACCTAACGCTCACGCAGCTGCTGCCGTAGGCCGGCCCAACAGAGCCCAGTTGCTCGTTCGGTCACGCGTTTGCTCGGATACGCCGCGGCTGTTATATATCGCATTAAGCGAGATTGTAAAAACTCTCGCTTAAAGTGTATACGGTAGCGAGCCGACCCACTTGTGATTTTTTCTTGAAGAAAGAGGGTAACAAAGGGTGAGCCCTCGATCCTGTGATTTGTTGGTTGCTTCTCAGCACTGGCAGAGGTCCCCTATGGGCAAGGTGTGGCAGCCCCCACATCTTGATTTGGAGCAAAACATATTTTATGCTCATGGATAAATGTTGGTTTTTTTAGAAACTTTTTTTTGAGGAATGGATAAATATTGCTGCTCACTGCAAAATCGCTAGCATGGGCACAGGCTCACTGGTTTGGGGCACGCACGCCTAGACGTACGTAGTGCAACCCATAGTGTGGGTATTGGGCCACGAACTCATCGGGGCTTAGCCTCCAGCGCCCAGACACAGACCGAGACCATCACACATGAACGAAGACGCGTACCAGGCTCCACGCATGGAGCAACCTAGCGTGGCCGGCGGCGAAGGCTGGCCAGGAGCTAGGACCAGACGGAAGACAGACAGGTCGACGATGGCTGTGGGCCTCGTTGCGCCGAGCAACGGTGGCTGGGTGCTGCTGGGCAAGCGGCGGCTGCGACTGGGGTCTTGCTAACGGCGGCACATCTGAAGCGACAGCGAGCGGCTGAAACCTACCAGGCATCAAAGGAAGAGGGAAAAGGTATATTTGTCTGAATTTTAGTACAATTTTTTTACAGCCTGTAATTCTAATGATTTTACAATTTTATGTTGTGAACCGCAGATATGATTAAATAATGTTGATGCTCTCGTATATGTTTTTTGTCTGGATTATGATCCAGACCTTCGCATTCCACTTTATAGATTCACCCTCATAATTAAAGATGATGTTAGATTTGATCATCTACAAAAAAAATATTTAAGAGTTCGTCACATCTTAATTTTTTTCCGTCGTCCGCCTCTGCTTCTTAGCATTGTTGCCACTGAGCTCACATCAAGTACATGTTAGATATGCAGGGCGCGACCTACTAGAAGGAAAAGAACCATTTTTACATTGGGTTTTCTCTTTTTTTTTCACATGTTTTTCTTCCTTCCTTTTTCTTACTGGGTTTTCTGTTTTCTTCATTTTTATTCAATTTTGTCCAGGTTTATTTCTTTTGTTTCTCTATTTCTTCTACATTTTTATGGTTTTCTTTCGTTTTACTTTTCATTTTTTTCATTTCCCTGTTTTTATAGGTTTTCCTTTTCTTACTAATATTCGGTGGAGGCGCCTTAGGTGAGTGTGCCACTCCCTCCAAACCAATCAGGACAAAGCAAGTGGATCATGTGATTCCCGGCTTTCCCGAGTACATTTTAGAAAAAAGAACTCGACAAACACGTTTTTTTTCGTTTTTGTTAATTTGATTCTTCTTTTCTTTTCTTTTGATTTTTTTTCTCTTATTACCTCCCATGCACCCTCGTCAATTTGAATTATATCCCCTAAATGCCTAGAAATGCACCAAAAGATTTAAACCTAACAAAATGCCAAATTTTGACATGGAACACATGGTGGTGTATGTTGAGTTTTGAATAAGTTTTATGGACAAAACGTGAAGCAATCAACACTCCGCCTTCATACCGACTTGTTACTTCTCAAAACCATGATTCTTCCTCGGAGATGGTTCAGTCCTAAGCAATCTATCGCATGCCTTTTGAGAAACCTTCTCAAATATTTACCACAACGGACACCGTGCCAAGTTTCATAATTTTTCAACTTTCTTTGCATTTTTCAGACTTAAAACAACGAATAATCTCCATGATCGTGGTCGAGTCTTTGCACCCTGATGTTTGAGAGTCTTTTTATTTTCTTTAATAAGGTCTGAATAGACTCATTAACACAAATTGGATTTATAACTCATTTTGGCAACTTTTTTCATGAACTTGCAGTTCAAATGTAAATTATATCCCTTAAATGGCTATAAATGCACTTAATGGCTTAAATATAGCAAACAAACCCCAAAAAATGTCAATTTTTTATATGGAACATGTGATGGTGTATGCTGCGTGTCAAATGTCTTTTGAGGTCAAACGATGAAGCAATCAACATTTCATCTTCATACATGACCCATTCCTTCTCAAAATCACGATTCTTCATTCAAGATGGTTCATTTTCTAAGCAATGTATGCCATAACTATTGCTAAACCTTCTCAAAAGTTTACCCCAACCTATAGGGTTCATATAGTGACACCATGCAAAGCTTAATGTTATTCAGACTTCGTTTGCATTTTTCTGAAATAAAAACTCAATAACCTCCATGTTTGGGGTCGAGTCTTGTCACCATGTTGTTCAAGGTTCCTTTTATTTACTTTGATAAGGTCTAAACATAGACTCATTAGCACAAATATGATTTTAACCCGTTTCTAGTGACTTTTCATGCACTTGCAGTTTAATTTAAATTATATTTCTTAAATGTGTAAAAATGCACCTGATGGCTTAAATACATCAAACGTATCCCTAAAATGCATTTTTTGACATGCAACAAATGATGGTTTATGTTGAGTGATACTATGCCAAGTTTCAAATTCTCTAGACTTCGCTTGCATTTTTCGGAATTATGAAACCAATAGCCTCCATGCTCGGGGTCGAGAGTTGGCATCATGAGGCTTATTTTTTTATTTCTTGGATAAGTTATAAACGCAAAGTGAAGAAGACAAAATAGAATTTTCCAGTCCAATGTTGCTAATTCTGTCTTGCACTTGCAGTAATTATATTTACTAAATGCCTAGAAATGCATTTAATGACTTAAAATATATCAAACGGGCTCGAAAACATGCCAATTTTCTAACATGGATCACATAATGTTTTATCTTGAGTGTAAAGAATATTTCAAGGCCAGTCGATGAAGCAGCAGTGGCATCGTCTTCAAACCCGGCCCGCTCCCCCTTGAAACCATTGTTCTTCAACAAAGATGGTCCAGTTTCTAAGTTGCGCACAATATAATTTTTTCTAAACATTTTAAAATTTGTATCACAATCTTTAGGGATCATATAATGACACCATGCCAAGTTTCATATTTTTCGACTTTACTTGCATTTTTTGAAATTTAAAAAATAAATCCATGTCCAGGGTCGACTCTTGGCACCCATATTTTTGCAGTTCCTTTATTTTTCTTGTATAAGGCCTAAACATAGACTAAAGAACATAAATAATATTTTTTGGTCTATTTTTATCAACTTTTTCATGCACTTACATTACATTTTTTTTATTATATTAACTAAATGACTAAAAAATCCACCTAATGCATATAAAAGAAAATAAAGTGGAGAAACTAAACAAAATGAAAAACTATTAAAAATAATGTAATAGAAAAGAACAAAGCATAAAAGTAAAGAGGGAAACAAATAATGTACAAAAGAAAAGAAATACTAAGAGAAAGGAAAAGAAAATGAACAAAAATAAGTGTTTGCCGAGTGAAAAAAAAACTCGGCAAAGATTATTTGCCGAGTGCAACAAAAAAACTCGACAAATGTCATTTTTGTCCGGTACCCCAAAAAAATCTCCAAAGGTCATATTTTTCTTGCCAAAGTTCATGTTTGTCTAGTGTCCACGAAGGCAAGCAACTTGAGACTAGACAAAGTATCCAATTCTAATAGTACCGCGCATTTGGAAGTGCCATCATCGCTAATGTGTAAAAAGAAGAAAATCCAAACGCAATGTCAATAATAATATGATAGGAGACCCTAAAAAAATGATAGGGCGCCGGCCGACCGGCCGAAATTCCGGTCGGTCACGCATGAGCCGCCATATCGAACCATGTTGGACCTTACGATCCCCTTCCCTTTCTTCCCCAACGCGCACCGGATCGGTGCGGGGCTGCAGGAGAGGGCGCAACCTAGCTTGCCGGCTCCCCACGAGCGCCGCTACCCCCGCCATCTGTCTCCCCGTCGATGCCCTGTCGTCCATATCCATTGTTGTTTTGCCTCCCCCTTGCAACACCCCATCGTCAACGGACGCATAGGTCGGCCATGGCTGCTTGCAGCATTGAGCAGAGTTCTGACACGGAACCTCTACCCGGCAATGGTTGCGGCATCGGGTGCACCACCCCGTCGTCCTCGTCGTCGACGCTCCTTGTATGGGTGCACCCTGCACGCACCGCCATTCCCCATCGTAGCAAATCAGCTCAACGGTGGCAGCTTCGGGTTTCCCGGTTGCAACAAATCAGCTCACCCATCGTGGTCACCATGGTCACCGTCGGAAGAAAAAAGCTCATTCCAGCAATTTTGTACACCGGTTCCAGGAAAACTCCAAGATGGTTGCAGTAAAACAAAAGGCATCGCCGCCGTTGACTAACACGGTTGTGTATGCATGTAGCAAAAAAAAGTCACTGATGGTAGCAAAAACATGACGTGGTTGTAGCAGAAGTGTCGCTTGTCCAGCAGGACGAACTCGGGTGGTAGCATTTTTGGGTGTTGGTTCCAGCAAACCTCCCCATCGGTTCCAGCAAATGAGGTTCATGGTTGCAGCACCCCCCGCCCCTGCAGTCCACCTTGCCATCGTGACCCCACACCTAGCCGTGGTCACCGTTCCAACAAAACCGGGCGCGGGTTGCAGCTCCCGCATCAACGGTTGCAGCTCGTGGTCTCGCCGGTCGTAGCATCCGACCGCGCGCGCGGAATGGAGACATGAACAAAAGTACAACACGGCACCTTCCCCGTCATCATCCACGGTCTCCCCATTGAGCGCACACAACAGCACGAGCGGGGATCAACAGAGAAGGGGGGCGGAAAGAAGTGGAACAGCAGCGGGCGCGCGGGGAGCGACGACTATTTATTGACTTACGCGAGGTGGAAGGGATCTCTTGCTAAAGCATTTCCCCCGCCTCACGTTGTATTGGGCCGGCCCATTCAAGCGCGTATATATTAAATAAAAAGAGCATGAAGAAAGGTGAGAAGCCCTGATATTTTTCATTTGGTCTGTCTAGGGATGTGCTTATTGCACATCTAAATGACTCAAGCTAACATAAAAAGGAAAAGGAAAAAGAGAAAAGCAAATACATGCATGAATCTTCAACAATGGCATATATAACTTAAATGTGCAACACCTAGGACACTTACCGAAACTGTTTTCCATTCTCTACATCAGCAATTATCCACCTTTTGGAAGAACGAGACTCCTTTTCTATTTTTCATTAAAGAAACCATCAATCTTAGGAAGAGAAAATAAGCAGTTATCCACCTATGCTTGTTTTTGGTTCAAGCATGCAACCTCGATCCGCAGTTTACTTGCCTTGTGCACGAAAACAAGAATCTATTCCGAACATATATGGCTGTTGTTTCGCAAAAATAAATGAACAAAACCTCCTATAGTAACACGTGTGAAGTATAAGAAATAAATCACCGAGGCTCGTAGTCGAGAACACATGGAAGGCAGCAAATACAACACCCGCACACCAACTCCGTAGACGCCGGGCCGGGGCGCCGCAGCAGACCTGGGACCCGAGGGGCGTCATCGTAGGCCTTGCTGCACTGCCGCATCCCCTCCTCGAAGTGATTCAGCTGCCGATCGTAACGCCGTGCCGCGGCATCGTCGACCACGGTTCCATTAACCCCCTTGCTAGGGCACCCCATGGAGAGCCATAACATGGCGCAGCCGTACGTGTAGCCACCCGCCGCCGCGCGTCTCGCGGCGACGCTGGATGCCTCCGCCGCCTCCGGGTGGTGGAGGGTCTTGTTGGCCCAGTACGCGTCGGTCCACGGAGCAAGGTACGTGGTTGTGGATCCGTGGTGTGGATCGGAACGCTGGGCCGTTGCCGGCGGGGAGCAGAGGAGGAGAAGGATGGCGAGGGCTGAAACGGAGACGGAGGAGGTGGCCATAATTCTCGGCGGCTGTTCTTCGAGGCCCGTATACATCTCGACCGGCTGGACTCAGGTTTTCTTGGCAAATACGTATATATCTCGACCGGCTTCGAGGCCAAAATAGTATTTTTTATAGAAACAGGCCCAAATAGTCGAGGCGGCGCCCGCGGGTGCGGCGAGGTTGGCCAGCCCAGTTCCTACTGTTTACTGCTGATTTTTATTTTTATTTTTTCTTCTGTAGTTTTTCGTTTGTCACTAGAAGTTTTTTTTGTTTTTTCTGTGAATGTTTTTTTTTCTTTTATATATGGGAAAGCTTACCATCACCCGACGGATCGGAGTGGTCACGTCCATCACCTTTCCTGTATGACACGCATTCAAGCGAGGACCTGCATACCGTGCATACCGTCCTTCGTCGAACACGCTTCTGCGACAGGGACTATGTTTCCGGAACATATATGATGTTGCGATAGTCTACGATGGGTCTATGTTTTGCAACAAGACCTCTGTTGCAAAAAAAATCTGTAACAAGACCTCAGTTGCAAAAAGTTGTAAATTATTTTTGCAACAAAACTGTTGTTGTAAAAAAATCTGCAACAAGACATGTGTTGCAGTAGTGAAGGCACGCTCGGCCCGGCGGATGCGTAGCACGCCCCTTTTTATATTCCTTTTTCTCATTTTTCAGATTTGGTTATTCTGTTTTTATGGTTTTTTATTTTTCCGCACTCTCTTTTTTATAGTTTTTGCAATATATGGCAAAACAAATCTAATACACGGTGATTTTTTAGTATGCAGCAAACATTTTAAATACACACTTAACGTTTTCTTTCAATATACAGAGAACAATTCTGATATATAAATTGTCCTTTTTTAATTATATGATGAACAAATACACACAAACATTTTTTTAATATAAAGTGAGCTTTTCTGAAATATTAAAAAGGTTTTCAAATATCTATCTCCCAAACAAAATAGCCATATTTTATGAAAAAACTGACTAAATAAGCGAAGAGAGAAATAAATGATAAACTGCACGCAGGCAGAATGGGCCGGCCCATTCATACCTGGCATCGGCGAGCCTCCTCTATTTGCTGCCCTCTGGTAATTCTCAAAACAAAAACAAAAAATATGCTGCTGCCCTCTTGCGGCAAAGGAGCTCTCGGTTTTCTGTTTTTTTTATAACGGGTACAAGTCGGTCTGGGAGAACGCAAAATCCCCTTTCCAAGGCTCAAAGCTCGAACTTCTTCAATCGTTTATGCATTTTTTGTTGTTGTTCATGTTTGTAACTCAGTAGCTACACAAAATGGTTGAAATGTCCGGACGGCCCAAATGCAAACCTTACCCCAAAACCCCGCCATGGTTGGAGGGTGTTTGAGATCCCGGTATTGACCTACAAAGAGGTAGACGAGCAGAAGGTCGGCCATGCCGTTCAAGAGAGGGGTGCAACCGCACAATAGTCGATGACAGAGATTGGGCAGATCGGCCATGGTGAGGGAGAAGGACGCATGAAGGGAGGTCCAAGGGACTTTCAATTCTGAAGCCAGCAGCAGCGGGAAGGGCCGACGGCGGAGACAGGGCCCGGGGGTAAAGACCAACGCACCTAAATCAACTACTGTTTACCAGTAATATTTTGGGTCAATGAAGCAGCAGCTCGGGAATAGCATCACATCAGCTAGCGCACAGAAGCCAAGATTGGGAAGCAGCAGCTCGGGAATAGCATCACATCAGCTAGCGCACAGAAGCCAAGATTGGCACATAGTGACACCAGATGAAACTGCTATAACTGGACGATTAGAGCCGAACAAATATGATTCCTGCCCAGTTGCTCATCCTTGTTTAATAATAATAATGACTACTGTAATGTTCACCGACATGCCAAACTCGCCAAAGAACTACCAAGATAACACAAGCACAGCATATAAAGAATCTCAACACCCCATCTTAGAGAACATCCTATAGTAGCAGGGCTACCTTCCATACTCCATTCAGGCTCAGAAGCATTTTTCGATAACCTTTGGCAGAACAGAACATACACTCAAGGTGTACTGACACATATGGACAGAATCACTGCTGCTTATAGACTTCCGAAAAATTCCCATCCATGACCGCTTCACTTATGCCCTCGGAAGTACATGTATACTTTCTGTAACAACCAGGGAATAAAGAATGGAAAATGGTATCAGTACTGTATTCTCGTATAATGCATCTGAACAAGTACCATGATACCAAACCAAACACAAATAAAGGGGGTGCTCACAGTCAAATTGCTTGTTATGCAAATAGATGCATCAATTAGCATCACTTACGGATTATGACCTATGGATTAAGACATTGGTGTTTCATTTATTTGCATGCCCATCCAGAATGATGCCCAAACAAAAAGATAGGTACTATCACAGGAAATGCTTAGGATCTCACAGGAGCCAGCACCCCCTGACGTCTTTACCGGATGCCCACCTAGGGATCTGTGTGCCCAGATGTATTTGTTTTAGTACGTTCACGTGCTACAACAAATGCTTAGAAGTTTTGCAAGCTCTACAACATCTTTATCGGACACCCACCTAGGGAAATAGCACATCATATGTTTCACATATTCTACAACAAATTTTACTAGTATAACAATTTTCAGTGCAGAAAATTATGACAATTATTTCTCAACTAGCAGAGGCACAGCTACAAGCATACTTGTGTCTTGGTGAAGTTTACAGGATTTAGAACAAAAGGTTGTAAGTTATGCAACATATTAAATAAAAAATTGCATTCATTTGTTGTGAGCTAAATACACATAATAATAATCCATAAAAAGTGAAATATACAGAACACCTACTAGTCCCTGCATTTCGTGCCCTATATATGACCAGTATGTGAGCATACGAAGAAAATACATAACAGACAAAAAGGATAAACCAATAGAAGGCCAGAGGAAGTTAATTGAGAAATTATCTCTGACCTGAAGAACCCCGATGCTCAGCAGTGTCTCCAAGCAAAATAGTGCAAACCCCACGAAGTAAAAGATCTGCAGAAGCAAATATTTCATACTTAATGACCTATAAGCTGATACTTGGAGATAAAGTTACTTCAAAGTGCTCTTGACATATTCAAGAGATCGCAGACAAAACATGTCCAACTTTCTCACTGCAAGAAGGTGTGAAGGGAACAAAGTAAGAGGGAACAATGTTCTCACCCCAATTATCAAATGCTCAGAGAAAGTGTCGATCGCAGCCAATATGCCCCTGGAGAGAAAAGTAGAAAGCTTAGCATTGTAATTACGAAGGAAGTTCCGTACTTCCAATAGTGGGTACCTATGAAGAGATAAAGGCATTGGTCTTAAGCTAAAATATAACAGGCATCCATTCAATAGGCAATACTCATATCAGCCGGCTACATACATACTGGTTGAATACAATGTAGAATGATAATATATTCCATCAGATACTTGAGATATTCAACTGTCAGTCAGTCTATCAGTCCAGAACACTGGCACTAGATCATGCTAGAAGAGCATACGCAAACAATTTATCTTGCAGGCACATAGCGAAACAAGCAATTCAAAATTTCAGCTGTCTCGATACTATGGAAGCCACAGAATAGTGAAACCACATGTACAACTATTATGTATACAAGTTTGACTTATATTAATTGTTAACATCCTGTTGGTTTCGATAAAAATAACCTCATACTGTGGTGGTGGACAGTTGTTCCAAATAGTAACACTGGTGCAATAGAAATTTACCACAGTAATTACGATTCACTGAATAAAAGTAGTGGTAGCTTACGTTAATGATTTCCCTTGGAATACAATTGGCGGAGCAATGGCAGCAATTATGCAAAAACCAATGTGGATCTGCACCAAACAACAAGATGAAGAATGTGGCCATGTGATAAGAATAATTATTAAAACAGTTGAAATGTCAAGAGCAAGTTAAATAAGCTTTGCAGGCAGATCTTACCAGATAACACAGGAAAAACCATCCAAAACTGAATGCACTGTTAGTCCTGTTTAAAGAAGTAAATGAACATATCAGATGCTTCCACACATCATAATGCACAGTCCAGTTCTTCTCTTAAATTGTTAAACAATTGGACTGAAAATGGAGCTACTTGTACAATATGGCGTACTATCATCTTAGGACGACTATATCCATAAATTGGTCACTGATACATGAAATGGAAACAGTTATGTGTAGCTGGTGCAGGTCCACCAAAACATTTTTGCAATAACTGTTGTAGTTATTGCATGCATCATAAATTGTGTAGATAAGAAATTTTTCATGGAAATTATGCAGAAGTTCTAAACTCGCATAGACTGTCCTTTAATAGTTTCAGTAAATGGAAACAATGCTAGTACATATTGCAGGTCTGCATAGAACATTTAGGGAAAAGAAATACGCTCTTTGTGATGTGCGTAGGTGGAAAGCCCTAAAATAAATAATAAGTTCACTCAGGATGTCCTTTTTTCCATTGACAGGTGGAAGTGCTAAAATGGTGCCATGAGAGCATACCTCATTGCACGATAGAGGGGTCGATACCACATCAAGTAAGAAAGGGGAATTCCAAGCAAAGCATAGATTGTAGCAAGGAAGAACAGCTTTGACTCTGCAAGCATAAACAACCCAAGCATTCAGCATCCGCCAATGTACAAGAACTCCCAGGCATTCATAGGTAGTGATGAAAACCCACCTCCCTCCTTGATCCAGCAGACTATGACAGCAATAAAGTTCCAGGAGAGGCAGAGCACAATTCCTGTAAATCAAAATAACCCAAAACAGAAACTATCATGACCATGTGCCTCTGAAATGAACCATATCTACAGCCTATAATGCCACAATTGCATAATTCTACTGACAAACTAGAGTGATTATAAAAAAAATGCACTACCAGCAGCCAACAAGTACGTACCAAGCCAGCTTGCAAACGCCAGATACTGTAGCTTCTGCACGTTGGCCGGTATCTCATTGGCGATGTCATGGTGGATAATCGGGAAAAATGGCGGCCAATTCTTCTCCTCCATAGGCACTCCAGCTGCATCGAAGAAAGAAAAGGAAAGCACAAATAAGCACACTACAGCTAACACAACTCATAACTGAAACACAATTGACACCAGCAACGAAAGAGTCGCTTACCATTCTTCAGCGACTCCTCCCTCCTTTTGATATCCTGGAGCAACAGAACAAACGTCGTGAGAAACCACACAACCTAACCAACTAAAGTTTAAGGGCAAAGAGGAGAGTGAACCCCACCGCCTCACGCCGCCTCAGATCTGATTCCCAGGACGAGAGCTCCCTCGCCTTGCCATTGGAGTCCTGCGCGGCGCACCAGAACCATCAGATTCGTGCAGCCCAACGACGTGCGAACGAAAACTAAAAGGATAACCAGCGCGTGAGGCGCCTTACGCCCATGTTGTCGAGGGGCACGTCGACGGTGGCGTCGCCCCTGCTGCCGCCGCCGCCGAAGCCGACGGGCTCGGTCGGCCGGAAGCCGTACTGCTGCTTCCCGCCCCGTCCTCCTCCATTCTGCAGCGCGACAGAAACAGCACGCGGGAGTTCAGATCTACCGAACCACTGCCCCGTCGTAGGCGGCGAGGGTTTTTCCGCAAAACGAGGGGGAGATGGATGAGCGGATAGAGGGAAGAGGGGAGGTTGGCTCACGGAGAAGGGGTTTTCGTCGCCGGCGGTGCCCTCGTCGAAGGGGTTGGGGTCGTGATGCATGCCGGGCTCGCCGCAGGGTCGGTCGGCCTCGCCGCGCGGTGAGGGGGAGGGGAGACGGGGAAAGCGGCGGTGGTGGACGCGGGTCGCTTCCAGTCCAAGCCGCTCCCTTCTTGGTGCTGCTTTTCACGTGACCTCTCTGGGGTGGAATGCGACGCAACTGGACTGGAGTGGGTTGGGTCCGCTTCACGCACGGGTCGTCGTCGTCGTCGCAGGTGCGCACCACCTGCAAGTAAGCCCACGGCCCGTCCTACTGCGAGAGCCCATATTAAGGCCCCTGGTGATCAGTTCGTTAATTGCACAGGTTTGCTATCGGGAAAAACAAAAATAACAGTTTTTTTGTGCTTCCACCAAAAACACAGATTTACCCCTAAAAAGCACAGATTTGCATCTCGTGAAGGCACAGATCTACGTTTCTCGAAAGGGAAAAAAGAAAACAACGTGCCTTCGGCTAGGGATTTTTTTCTTTCTTTTTTTGTGGAAAAAAGTTTGTTGAAACTTATTAACATGGGATCTAGTTTCAAAGATCTCGACACGAGAAATACAAGATAAAATGGTTCAGGATTTAGACGCACGGTTGAAGAGATAAAATATTTTTAAAATTGAATCCAGAAAAAAGGGAAAACTCACAGGTTGCAACAAGTGGTGCACTACATGTGATGCCCCTTAACTGGTGATTTCACCGATAATTTGGGGGGGGACCCCTATGTGTTACTTATAGCGAGACGTAGGAAGCCTTGTGTCAAGTGCAACGTGAGATGGGCCGGCCCAATCGCGTGGGAGGCCACAACCTCATTCCTTTATTTCATTTTTACATTTTATTTTCATTTTTGCTTTCTTTTTAAATTTTATTTATACTTACAAATATTCAAAATAAATATATATAAAAAATGTACATAAAACGTTTGAAAATAATAATCAAGTATTTGAAAAATGTAACTGTGTATAGAGAAAATCTTTACCTATTAATAAAGTATGCAGTGTTCCTGCCCGTCCATCATATGTTTTATAACAAAGCCCCTGATTTTTTCTTTAAATAACCTGCAGTTCAATATTAAGTGCATTTTTCTGTTGGGTTTCGGCCCAATAGCGGTAGCCACTATCGCGCGCACCAGGGTGCTGGTTAGTATTCCGTGTATGCCCAATTTGTTCTGTTTTCGGCTCGTTTAGGTCCCTCGCCTTTTATTATTTACAAAAAATATGTTAAACATGATAATGCTCTAACTTTAAAACCGTAACCCGGAATAAAATAATTTCTATACGTAATTTGATCAGAAAAATGCGTAGTTTCCAACCGTGTATTATTTGTTTCTGCTAACCATTTTAAGTTTCTACTTAGTGCAAACATTAATTAACTTAATTAATTTATGGTATATTTTGGAAAATACTAACAGACAATATAATTTTTTATATAATCTTTATAAATATGAAGTGTATTAGAAGGGACTATATTGATCGGAGGGATTATGAATGATCGGTTTTAATGGGCATATAGTAGTAATAAATAAAGGAGACAATAAAGGGCATGAGGATAAAAAAGAATGGAAGATTCTAAAAAAATGGAGGAGAAAATAACAAAAAGAAATTGGTACTAAAATCAAGGGAGTCACATGCATGCAATGCAACAATGAAAAGGAATTAATATCGAGGGACGTGGAAGGAGCACGCATATATGTGTTGTTGTGCAATGTGCGACCGTTATATGCAACAGAGATAACGCAACCAGAAAGGTGAGATGCGCTTTGTGAGTGTCGAGTTGCATGCAACGAACTAGGGTCGTTTCGCTAGGCGTAGATAATTTTTTTTTAATCTTCAAGCGTATGCATATGCAGAGATGACCTAAAACGCATTTAATAGAATACTTTTATTGAGATTTTTCTCACGACTTGATGTAGATTTCGAACATTGTTTCAACTTACAAATAATGCCTTGGTAGGACAAAATTGAAAATTAGGCTCTTTAAGATCAGAATCGCCATAACAAAAGTATTTTGTATATATCATGCTTCTTAATGTACTGCCGATATGAATTTCTACTAGACCTCAGTGTGCGCCTCTCTGCCGTGGACGAACACAATTCGAATGTTGTTGGGCCGTGCTGACGAATATTTCACTGAACATGTCAATTATTTCTCCTGTTGCAATGCACGGGCATATGTGTTAGTATTTGTTATGTATGCAAAAAATATACAATGCGTGCGAAAAAAGCTTGATCATGTATTTAAAAAACGTTAATCAAAGCACTTGACAAAATTTTAAAGAAGTATTTGAAAATATAAAAACCAGGCATTTTAAAATGTTAAATGTGTATAGAAAAAATGTTTACAGTGTATTAAAAATGTTAATATTGTATTAAAAAATAATCAAGCATTTGTGAAAAATTAAATGTTTATAGAAAAAATGTTGACCACGCATTAAAATGCTAATTTTGTATTCGATAAATGTTAATCAAATATTTGAAACACAAAATGTGTACGAAAAAATTGTTGACCATGTATTAAATGATGTAACCTTTTATTTGAAAAATAATAAATATGTTTTGGAAAATAGTATTCAATATATCAAAAAACAAAAATATAGGTTTCCAAAAATGATAATCATGTATATAACACATGTTAAACATGTATAAAAATATTTCTATTGTATACTAAAATGTTGAATGTGTACTAACTACACAATTAACATGTGTTGAACAAAAAAAGATGAAAATTTACAAAAAAACAAAGAAACCCTATAAAAGCAAAAAAATAAAACATAAAACATAACATAACCAAGCTGAAAAAAATCAAAAAAATGAAGAAACCAATGTAAAAGAATGAAAACAGTGGGAAACCTAAAAAGAAACAACTAAAAACAAAGAAAGCAGATGAAAAATGAGAAGGAAACAAACGAAATCAAAGAAAAAAAGAAAGAAAATGAAAAACAAATAGTACATGCGAAGAAAGAAACAAATAAACCGAAGAAAAATACAATGAAACCCGAGAAATAAGCGAAGAAAACCGGTGAAAAGGGAAAAAATGAAAACCAAGAAAGAAATGAAGAAACAAATAAAAGCAAAAAAACCAAAGCAACTGGTGAGGAAACAAAGAAATCCGAAAGAAAAACCTAGCGAAATCAGCGAACGAAGTGCAGAGAGCGAACTTGGGTTTTTTAAACTGGATGGAAAACCTAGGAACAGAAAAATAAATAGGCAAAAATGAGCAGGCCCAATAGCTACATCGCTCGGGGGAAAGCTTAAGCGAGACAGAACGAGATCACTAGTTAGCGAGTACACCTTTCAACGATCACTTCCATCTCCCCAGTTTGCGACAAGTGGCGCACTGCACGCGTGTCACTTGTCGCAAACTGGGAGTTTTCCCTTTTTTCGTAGATCCGTATTTTCAAAACGTTTTATCTTTTAAACCGTACATCCAAATCTCGAACCGTTTTCACCGTTGGGTTTCTCGCGTCGAGATCTTTAAAACTATATCCCATGTTGATAGATTTTGCCAAACTTTTTTTTTCACGAAAAAAACCGGTGAAAAAACCGTGCGTCGTGCGATAGAAAAAAAACAGAAAACGCGTTTTTTTTCCTTTTCGAGAGGCACGGCCGTGCCTCTCGCGAAGGCAAAACCGTGCCTCTCGCGGAAGCAAAACCGTGCCTCTCTCGGAAAAAAAAAGAGCAGAAAACGCGTATTTTTTTCCCTTTCCGAGAGGCACGGCCGTGCCTCTCGCGAAGGCAAAACCTTGCCTCTCGCGGAAGCAAAACCGTGCCTATCGCGGGAAAAAAGAAGTGCAAAAAACGCGTATTTTTTTCCCTTTCCGAGAGGCACGGCCGTGCCTCTCGCGAAGGCAAAACCGTGCCTCTCGCGGAAAAAAAAGTGAGCAGAAAACGCATATTTTTTCCCCTTTCCGAGAGGCACGGCCGTGCCTCTCGCGAAGGTAAAACCGTGCCTCTTGCGGAAGCAAAACCGTGCCTTTCGCAAAAAAAAACAGAAAACACGTATTTTTTTTCCCTTTCCGAGAGGCACGGCTATGCCTCTCGCGATAGCAAAACCGTGCCTCTCGAAAAAAAATAGAAACCGCGTTTTTTTCGTGATTTTTTTTTAAAAAAAATTCCATCCAAAAGCTAAGGAAGACCGGTGGAAAAACGGAACACCAAAAAAACCCGAAAAAAAACCACTCTAAAAAGCCGAAAACGCGTACGTTAAAATAAAAAAAACAAAATCCGAAGGAAACGCTCAAAGCGCGACACGTGACGGCGGCTGAGAACGCGCCAAGTTACGGCGCATGGGAGTGATCGCCGGGAGGCTTTCTAGGGAGTACTCGCTAATTAGTTGCTCCCCAAACAGAACAAACACTCGCCTGAAGAGAAATATAATCCTGGCGTCAATTTGGGCCTGCGAAGCTTCCGAGGTGACGCGTAGGGAGCTCACAGTCCGAGGACCTAAAATTTAGGGACGAATGGAACCGTCCATGGATTTGGCTCTCAACGGAAGCAAAGGCTAAGCCTGACCTATTTTCTAACCCAGTGGCCATGGCCTCGTTTAATTTGAAGTTTTGAACAAACCATGTGCGAGCTTCACATGGCTCTTTGCCCCTCCCCAAAAGCTCGAGCTGGGATCTTTAATTAACTGGGAGATTGATCGCGTCTTGTCTTATTTATTTACGTTAGTTGCACCACAAGAAAACTTGCGACGATGGACAGGGAAAATCAAAGTGTTCAACACAGCGGCACACACGACATGTCGTGGCATTGTGTCTGTGATTTGGAGCGTGGAGTATGGTCGACCCATATGTTCTTGACTAGCAAAAGTGCCCATGCGTTGCAACGGGATAATGAAACGATGGTTTTCATATCAAGTTTATCATGTAGGTTCCACCTTGTTAATTCAAATGAAATAAAAATGATCATTTGATGCACTTACGAAAGGACATGCTAATACATTTCAACTGATGATCTATTTAATCTAATCTCTCTCGCCTTATAATTTTATCTATCTCAAGAATTAATTAGTAAATTATGTGCACATGAGCGCCTATTTTATCGGCGTCTCTCATTCAAAAGATGCAAGTCTCACAAATTCCACTCTCTGAAACCCGGCGTGCACGCATAAGTATCCGAAGACCCGTGCAAGCCAACATGTATCTTTTTTTTAGTTGAACATCAATCTCTTCTTCCTACATGCACTATATTTCGTAGAAAGACAATGTACCACTCAAATCAGTCTATCTCTATTTCTCTATTCAGAGACATCACAAACAACCAATCTCTAGTTTTTCTCCAGAGGCGACATATGTAGGAGATATGCCCTAGAGGCAATAATAAATGTTATTGATTATCTCCTTGTTCATAATTAGGTTTATGTTCCATGCTATAACTGCTATGGTTCTCGAGTCTACAATAACCACGAGGCTCGGAGGAAGACTCATATGCACGTGTGGGATAATAAACGGTAAAATGTATCCCTAGTCAAGCCTCTATGACTGGCTCAAGTATTGCATGATGATCCTGTTTTCCTGATCATGGGCATGGCTATGCCGGCAATTTTGAGGGCACAATTGTTGGTAGAACACTTGTGTTGAATCGACCCGATTGATGTTATGCTATGAGATACATTCGTCATAAGTTTATGGTTAATAACACAGAGAAGTTAATGTTTGCATAATTCCTTAGACCATGAGAGTGTCGAGTTTCTTCATGCTTGCTTCATGAACTTTGGGGTTTGTTAAACGTCATCCGTAAATGGGTGGCTATTACGGCGGCTTACGGGTTCATGGAAAAGTATGTCAAGGGACTTGATAGCTCAAGATTGGGATTTGCTCCTCCGACGATGGAGAGATATCTCTGGGCCCTCTCGGTGTTACGGTATCCATCATCGTCTGGCCAGACACAGGGTGATTTGATCATAGGGATGCCGGAACACGGGAACGAGAAAAGAGAACAATACCGGCAACGAGGTAACTGGCATTGTGGACAAGTGTTGATCCACGAGGATGCCGATGTTTCTCACCTCGGGTATTTGTAACATATCGCGAAGCAACAGGAATAGCACACGGCAACTGGAGGTTCACTCGAATATTCATTCGTGTGGGTATAGGGGTCAATATGGGTGTCCACGGCTCCGATGTTGATCATTGATCGGAAAGTGTTCCGGGTCATGTCTATACTTCACCGAACCTATAGGGTCACACGCTTAAGGGTCATCTATCTGCTGAATACTAGACGGGGAGTCTGAGAGAAATTCACCGAAAAAGTTTCGAACGAAACGGAAACGTTCCGGAGAGGATATCGGAATAGTTCCGGTGAAACTGAAAAGTTGTTTCGGGGTATTCCATAAAGTCAAATTGGTTTCGGCACATGCCTGGAAATTATTGGAAGGTACCAGAATTGTTCCGGTAACTTCTGAGATTTTTCAGAGACAAAAACCGGAAATGTTCCGGACTGCCGGAACCGCTTTAGTTGCTTTTCACAGATGAAAATCACTAAACCGAAAAGTTGTTTCGGAGTACACCATAAAGTCAAATTGGTTTCGGCACATGCCTAATAATTCTTGGAGGGTGCCAGAATCATTCTGGAAACTTTCTGGAATTTTCCGGAATGAAAACCGGAAATGTTCCGGAGCTGCCGAAACCGCTTCAGATGCTTTTCGCAGATGAAAATCACTAAACCGGAATTGTTCCGGCTCGCGTTGAAAATTATTTTGGTGGGTACTGGAAATGTTCTAAGCCCACATGAATATTTTCAGTTCGATCAGACGCTGAAAAATGTCGTCGTGAATAGTGAAATCAGATTTATGGATATGGTTGGAAGTTGGCTTTCCACAAATATCTTCCCAAGATATTTTGGGATGACATGGCATTTTGGATATGCCCATCCTACCCCTTGTTTTTCCTATAAATAGAGGGGAGGAGGCAGCCCCATATGCTACATCCTTGCTCTCACATACACATGCCATGACATTTCTGGCTTCTCTCTCCCTCCCAGCGAAATAGTTTCGTAGAGCCGAAAGACTGTCTGGGTTCCGGTGGGAACTAGTTCTGGACGGCGAAGCCCTGCCGGATAGATGACACCGTATGTGTGCAACTCTGTAGAGAGATCGTAGTTTCGGTCTTAGTTCGAGAGTGCCTCCCGAAGGGCTGTCCGAGTTACAGTTTGTGTTTCGGGTGTCCTCCCGAAGGGCTGTCCGTGAGGCCTCCCGGAGGGCTGTCCGAGGATCCGTCCGGTGGGACTATCCGAGGGACTGTCCCGATGCCTCCCGAAGGGCTGCCCGGAGATCCGTCCGGTGAGCTGACGTGGGAGTACATCCTCGCGGTTGGGAGGTTGTAAATCCTAGCTGCGGGGATCTGCACCGCCGATCGTCATCGACTCTACTTCCGCTGCGCTACGAGTCGGTAACGAAAAAGATCAAACCTTGTATGCAGTCTCCATAGTGATCCTGGGCTGGTACGTAGGTCGGAAATTTTTGTTTTCTGCTGCGTTCCCCAACAGTGGCATCAAGAGCCGTGCTATGCGTAGATGCAGGTTGCGATCTAGAATACATAGAGATGTATGGGTGTTGCACAATATAATTAGGTAGTAGATGAGATCTATTGCTGAAAATTATTTGTGCGGGTGACAGATGAAGTCTGTTACCCGATGTTCTTGTTGCTTCCCTAGAATTTGCGTTTGCTCAATCTCGAGACAGTATGGTGGAATTTCACAAAGTTCTGGCAATCCGCGATCCTGATTGATCAACGAAGTGCTTCAGTTCTTTGGGTTCCGCCATAGTCAAAAGAAAGATGAAATTCGCAGATGAAAGGGCATTGCAGATATGATCTGCACGGGGGTCATGCGTATGACGAAGTTTAGTATGGGGCTCGAGATTTAATTATCTCGTGTTTCATACACCCCGCGATGTTAATCTAGCGACTTGAATTATCATACTTGATGATAATACGTAGGTAGCTTCGGTTTGTTCGAAACCTTAGAAGCCACGTAAAATGAAATTTGCATAAACCAACTAGAGGCGTCTAACTTGGTTTTGCAGGATGGTTTGCATGTGCATATGATGTGGTATAGCAGTGCTCATTATAATTTGATTATGTATGAGATGACTATATAATGTAAATTGATTAACATGACCTGCGTGTCATGATTCGGCATGATGGCTGGAGCCATATGATTGTCACTTTAATGACCTGCGTGTCAACCTTCAGTAATGCACTTATTTTATTAGCTATAGACATAGCAATATTATCTGGTGCATCGACAAGGTGGTGGCAATCTTCGCGAAGGTGAACACCGACGCGAATGCCGAAGACGAAGAAATGAAAGACTTCTCCGTCAGAAAGGGCTATACCATATCTTGCTATTATGAATTGCCTGAGATGTTTATCCCTTATGATGCACCCTTTTGATTGCGCGGTAGTCGCTTTTATTAGGGTGATCTCTCACAAAAATATCAAGTAGTTAGTGTTCTCCCAAGTGTAGCACCGTCACAGCATCCTTCCTTTCGAGGTGCGCCATGATCTATATGGGTACGAACGATTGTACGGGTGTAAGGCGGGTGAGGTCAGACCTCGCAGCAAGATCACTTGGTTGTCTTGACGTTCATGGCAGGATCGTCCTGAGCTCGGAACACACGCATCGAAAGATGAACAAGAGTCACATAGAGATGTGATCGGCAAGTTTGCCTACCAATTGAAGTTCGCGCCATCGGTGTTCATCTCGAACAATGGCGTTGAATGGAAATGTGGGTCTTGAATCACTCACAATCAATTATGAGAGATATTGATTTGAGTGGGAGCACACTTTAGAATTAATTCTTTTAATTCTTAGTGCAATTAATTTTGAACACGGTCTAAGTGTGATTTGCATAATAGTTGTAGAATAATGGCTCGCGTTTCCACCTTCCCTGTTAAAATTGAATAGCTGTTAAATATCTGGTTAAATCTTTACGGTTGGCAACGTAATGTGAGGATTGTCCTCAAGTGTGCCAAGAAGGACTTTGTCCTATCGCATGCTTTCGGTATTCTCCCGCTAATGCTATGGATCATATGACTCTCGTCCTTCGATCCAAAAGCTAGAATTCCTTTTCAGTCAAAGTGAAAAATGTTTGCTTCCATGAGACCCGAACTTCGAAAGTTTGGATAGTTATGTGATATTCATGGAATCTGAAAATCATTTTCAGAGACAGACAAAGGCTAAAAGATATGAGATATCCAAAGCAATGTTTGTTTGCAAACTATTAGTAAAGGAGTTTACTATGCATTAGACTGATAAGAGAGGGATCCAGGAGAACGCCTGTCATATGATGAAAGGTGAATAAAACAACAACTTAAAGAGAAAGGAAGTGTCCGAAGGGTGTTAGTAAGACTTTCACGCCTAGGAAGTCTGGGGCTAACGCCACTCTTAAGTTGGATGCTTCTTCTGAGAGTAGGAGAAATACTAAAAGTTAAACTGTTAGAAGTATAAAGGCAAAAGGAAAGAAGACTGGAATATCCAGCTCATGTATGAATGTCATACAAGTTTTTGATGTATAGAAGGCTGGTCAAAGATATAGTTCTTGGGAATTATGGTTAAACATGTTAATCACTAATTCTTGGGTATTGTGAGTTAATCACAAAGATACCCGCTCGATTGCATTCTGTTGCAACTCGATGTAAGAGCTACTATGGCCTGAAAGACTAGCCAGGGATGAGGTTTAGATACACGCAGGGAACATAGTAAATGTTACTATGCCTTCCATCGGTGTATTCCCTATGTATTTATTTTCATAATTCATTTTAGAGTTTCACACTCTAGCCCTTTGCATAAAGTATCTTGCAAGAAGGTTGTTCATAAGAGAACTTTTGATGTTCGGTGTTATGAATAACATGAGGGCCATACTTTCATTATGAATGAGATGTATGTTATGAATATTGATAATAATACATTACCTCTGGGTTTACTTTCATAATTTATTTTAGAGTTTCATACACTCTAGCCCATTGCACAATGATTGTTGCAAAAGAGTTGTTCATAAAACAACAATTGTTGTTCAGTATTATGAATGACATGAGGGGCCATGCTTCCATCCTAGATGGGATGTATGTTATGAATATTGATGGAAATATGATACATCCATAACACTGACGCTAAATGTCGCAAGACTAAAAGAATACCACACAAGTGTGGCACTGCATTTGGTCACATTGGAGAAACCCGCATGGAAAATTCCATTATGATGGATTTTGAAGTCGTTTGATTTTGAATCATCTGACACTTGCAACTTTCCTCTGAAAAGTGAAGTGACTGAAATACCGTTCACAAGCCATAAGGAACGAGCATAGAACATATTGGTGATCATACATTATGATGTGTGTAGTCCAATAAATGTTATTGCAAGTAGTGGATTTATCTATCTTCAGAAATGACTCAAGTAGATATATGGATATTTACTTGATAAGACGTGAGTCTGGATCTTTTGAAATCATTCGAAAGGTTTTCAAAATGAAGAAGAAAATATTGTAACAAGAAAATTATGTTTCTACAATTCGATTGCAGAAAGGAATATTTGAGTTACAAGTTTAGCGAATGTCTGATGAGTTGTGAAAGGGGTTTCATAACTTGCACCTCCCGGAACACCACTGCAAATGGAAAGTCCGTGAAGATGTAATCGAACCATTTATGACATGGTAAGATCAAAGATGACATAAATAGATTTGCCATTATCCCTTTTAAAGAGTAATGCTTTAGAGACTACGGCTTTTACACTGAAAAGAGATCCATCAGGTCTGTTGAAATGACGCCATGGTATGGTACGCCCAACCATGTTATATCTTTTCTTAACATTTGGAAAATGGGGCTTGTGTAAAAGGTTACAAACCTATTCCAAATCAGACAAGTGCTATTTTGTAGGTTATCCCAAGTCATTGGGTATTCCCCCACCACTATACCGAGGCAAACGATTTTGCCACAAAACGGTATGCTTTTAAAGAGAATAGTTCTTACAAAAGGTGAGTGGGAGGACAGTGCAACTCGACGAGATAACCAGTATCTTCGTCATCAGGTCAAAGGAAAGGAACCTTGGAAGTGATTCCGGAGTTTCCTACTGCGACTGATACGGAAGTCTCTACAATAAAATGTATGGACTTCGGTCAAACTTGCAGCTAAACCACGTAGGCAAAGCTCGTGCAAACCTATCAGGTGCGCAAACGAGATATTGTTGTTAGACAACAGTATACCTACAATACACAAGGAAGCGTTGATGGGCCCTGACTCCAGAATTGGCTAAATGCCAATACAATCCGAGATAGTTTCCATATAAGTGATTCAAGATTAAAATCTTGATACACCTTTCGGAAGACTTAGAGTCTAACGAATATTCATGGAACTAAAAACTGATACGGATAAAATGTTTATCCATAAAGCTCGACTTGTTGCAATACCAAGTTCAAGGAGTTGACTACGATGAGATTGTCTCACCGTAGCGATGCTTAAAGTCGGTTCGGGTTGAACTAGCAATTAATACATATTTCAATCATGAGATATGAAACATGGATGACAAAAGGATTTCCATCTGATGGAAATGAAACCTAGGACTTGTATGTGATACAGTCCAAAGTAATTTGTCGATCCAGAGGATGCTAGTAAGTATGCAAACTTCAGAGTTCCAGCGATGGACAGAAGAGAGCAAAGTGGAGTTGGAATCTTCGTTTTTGATGAAATGGTCAAAAGAGTTTGACTTCATCAAATGGGTAACGAAGATGCTTGTGATTCAAGAAAGTAAGTGGGAGCATAATAATATTTCTAAAAACCTTGTGTACTTAACACATTGTTAATTGGAAATAAATTTCTTGACACGAATTAGGACTTCATTTGAAAATAGTTTTTCAATGAAGTGCTTAGGCTAAATAGCCTCAATATTAGGCATGATGATCTATGGAGATAGATTTACCTAATGGGGCTAAGCAATGAATACATATTGACAAGATGCTAAAACCTTTTAGCATTTAAAACGCCAAGGAGTGATTCTTGCCGAAGTCACATGGAAAGAGTTTTTGCAAGACTCGTTGTCCCAAAACACTGATGAGTAAAATACATGATGGAGATTCCACACACTCTTGTGTTTGGATTAACCATGTATTCCATGGTATGTAAAAACAAACAGATATGTCCAATACTCCAAAGTTGTTGCGAGTATAGATACCATAGTGATCAAAGTACTGATCATGGGACAACAGTGAAAGATGTCATTAAGTGCTAAGAGTAGTGTTGATGACATGTTTTCTCGCAAGTAGAGATTATGAAGTGCTCGTTGTAAGTGATTACATCAATACAGTCTTCATCAATGCTCCATGCGATTTTCGATTTAAATTGAGGGTTTTGTGTGATACACAATATGGTGGCACGGTAGTTGGAAATTGTTCCAAACAAGATACTGTGGCGAATTCTATAACAAAGGCTAAGTATGTTGATGCTTAAGAAGCGACAAAGAAGTTGTTGAATCATATAGTTCATTCATGAACTTAGTATGGTTCCAAGATGACTTTGGTCTATGGGACACTATTGCAGATAGTTGCTCCATAGCTCAGTCTGAGGAATCAAGTTTCGACCAATGATTCACACATATGCAAGGCCAAGTCCAGACAAAATATGAATTTTGTGAAAGCGTGAAAACGCAAGGATATACAAAGTTACACACAGAGCTGAAGTCGTCAGATCCGTTGGACATCAGGCTATACCACATGCGAAGCATATTTTACACCAGTATGCCATAGGTGTAAAGTGCATTAGCATTGACTAGATTATTGACTCTAGTTCAAGTGGGAGTCTGTAGGAGATATGCCCTAGAGGCAATAATAAATGTTATTGATTATCTCCCTGTTCATAATTAGGTTTATGTTCCATGCTATAACTGCTATGGTTCTCGAGTCTACAATAACCACGAGGCTCGGAGGAAGACTCATATGCACGTGTGGGATAATAAACGGTAAAATGTATCCCTAGTCAAGCCTCTATGACTGGCTCAAGTATTGCATGATGATCCTGTTTTCCTGATCATGGGCATGGCTATGCCGGCAATTTTGAGGGCACAATTGTTGGTAGAACACTTGTGTTGAATCGACCCGATTGATGTTATGCTATGAGATACATTCGTCATAAGTTTATGGTTAATAACACAGAGAAGTTAATGTTTGCATAATTCCTTAGACCATGAGAGTGTCGAGTTTCTTCATGCTTGCTTCATGAACTTTGGGGTTTGTTAAACGTCATCCGTAAATGGGTGGCTATTACGGCGGCTTACGGGTTCATGGAAAAGTATGTCAAGGGACTTGATAGCTCAAGATTGGGATTTGCTCCTCCGACGATGGAGAGATATCTCTGGGCCCTCTCGGTGTTACGGTATCCATCATCGTCTGGCCAGACACAGGGTGATTTGATCATAGGGATGCCGGAACACGGGAACGAGAAAAGAGAACAATACCGGCAACGAGGTAACTGGCATTGTGGACAAGTGTCGATCCACGAGGATGCCGATGTTTCTCACCTCGGGTATTTGTAACATATCGCGAAGCAACAGGAATAGCACACGGCAACTGGAGGTTCACTCGAATATTCATTCGTGTGGGTATAGGGGTCAATATGGGTGTCCACGGCTCCGATGTTGATCATTGATCGGAAAGTGTTCCGGGTCATGTCTATACTTCACCGAACCTATAGGGTCACACGCTTAAGGGTCATCTATCTGCTGAATACTAGACGGGGAGTCTGAGAGAAATTCACCGAAAAAGTTTCGAACGAAACGGAAACGTTCCGGAGAGGATATCGGAATAGTTCCGGTGAAACTGAAAAGTTGTTTCGGGGTATTCCATAAAGTCAAATTGGTTTCGGCACATGCCTGGAAATTATTGGAAGGTACCAGAATTGTTCCGGTAACTTCTGAGATTTTTCAGAGACAAAAACCGGAAATGTTCCGGACTGCCGGAACCGCTTTAGTTGCTTTTCACAGATGAAAATCACTAAACCGAAAAGTTGTTTCGGAGTACACCATAAAGTCAAATTGGTTTCGGCACATGCCTAATAATTCTTGGAGGGTGCCAGAATCATTCTGGAAACTTTCTGGAATTTTCCGGAATGAAAACCGGAAATGTTCCGGAGCTGCCGAAACCGCTTCAGATGCTTTTCGCAGATGAAAATCACTAAACCGGAATTGTTCCGGCTCGCGTTGAAAATTATTTTGGTGGGTACTGGAAATGTTCTAAGCCCACATGAATATTTTCAGTTCGATCAGACGCTGAAAAATGTCGTCGTGAATAGTGAAATCAGATTTATGGATATGGTTGGAAGTTGGCTTTCCACAAATATCTTCCCAAGATATTTTGGGATGACATGGCATTTTGGATATGCCCATCCTACCCCTTGTTTTTCCTATAAATAGAGGGGAGGAGGCAGCCCCATATGCTACATCCTTGCTCTCACATACACATGCCATGACATTTCTGGCTTCTCTCTCCCTCCCAGCGAAATAGTTTCGTAGAGCCGAAAGACTGTCTGGGTTCCGGTGGGAACTAGTTCTGGACGGCGAAGCCCTGCCGGATAGATGACACCGTATGTGTGCAACTCTGTAGAGAGATCGTAGTTTCGGTCTTAGTTCGAGAGTGCCTCCCGAAGGGCTGTCCGAGTTACAGTTTGTGTTTCGGGTGTCCTCCCGAAGGGCTGTCCGTGAGGCCTCCCGGAGGGCTGTCCGAGGATCCGTCCGGTGGGACTATCCGAGGGACTGTCCCGATGCCTCCCGAAGGGCTGCCCGGAGATCCGTCCGGTGAGCTGACGTGGGAGTACATCCTCGCGGTTGGGAGGTTGTAAATCCTAGCTGCGGGGATCTGCACCGCCGATCGTCATCGACTCTACTTCCGCTGCGCTACGAGTCGGTAACGAAAAAGATCAAACCTTGTATGCAGTCTCCATAGTGATCCTGGGCTGGTACGTAGGTCGGAAATTTTTGTTTTCTGCTGCGTTCCCCAACAACATACGCACAGATTTAGCATGTGATTATGTTATCAACTGAGGGCTAATTAATCTCATTCAATTAGATGCCTCAATGCAACCTTCTTAAATTAGGGCAATCTTCTTTAAAACAAATCACATACTATGAAACAATATAAGAGATTGATTAGCCCTTTCCTAAGAAAGTGCACACGGCTGTACATGCCACTCCTTTCCTCATAATCTTCTGCTGTCTATTCTTGGACAGGCAAGAGATTGTCTTAACTGGGGCACATATTTTTAGTTGCGATTTTTGTTTTAACTACGTGCAGCCTATCGACGTGCGGCCCATGTGGCCCAGGCGGCTCGGCTCAAGCAACATATATCAAATACTTTTTTATCAAACAAAGATATATCAAATACATAATCTCCTTTTCCTTGACGAGAAGGTGGGCTGGATGAGTTGGTTGTGGCCCAAGGGAACTTTTCAATACACCAGAGATCGAGTCCTGGTATAGACGAATTATTTTTTGGTCTCCCTGCAACTTATTTTTTGGTCTCCCTGGTTGCAGGGACGACGTACGAAAAAACAATAAAGCTATCTTAAAGGGACAAAAAATCTGGTGGTCCCACCATGGACGAAAAAAGTGGAGAAACAATCCTCCCTTTAATATTAGGTAGAGATAGGAAAAAGTCCAAAACAAACCTTGAAGTTGTAGACGAAAGCTAAATCAAACCCTGAACTTTGAATCCCGGAAATTGGCACTCTAAACTTGTAATCCCGGTCTATTTTAGACCCTAGACCTGTTTGGCACGCTGGGAATACAACAATCCCGACCGGGATAACCTGATACTCCCACGGACACGAGAATTTGGGCCGGCCCATTATACCACAGTAAGAATTCGTGAAGTTTAAAAATGTTCGCACATTTCTAAAATTTTATAGAAGTTAAAAACTGTTTCGGTTTTCTATTTTTGGCACAAATTCAATTTCCTTTTGTGTTTTTAAAAAATGTTTGAAATTCTATTCACATTTTTTAAAAGCTGTTCGTGATTTCAAAAAAATCACATTTGTCAAAAAAGTTCAGAATTCCGACAATTTTTCACATGGTATGAAAAATGGTTTCGATTTTAACAAATTGTGTCATATTTTTCAAATAATGTTTTTGCAATTTCGTAAATTATTTGTGTTTTGGAAAACCCCAAAGCGTCGAACTTCGAAAATCTTTTTTCGGGGCAAACAAATATTGAAAATGTATTCAATTTTTTAAATGTCCGCACATTTTATAAAGTGTGAGCACTTTTTGAAAATTCTGAATACTTAAAAAAACAACTATTTTTTGAAAAACAATCAATTTTGAAAAAGTGAACACTTTTTCAAACATATTTTTTTAACCAGAACAATTTTTTGAAAGTGCGCATACTTTTTGAAAATTTTAAATGTGGGAAAAAATTAGAACCCTGAACAAATGTGCAGAGAAATGCTTGTGACATCTAGAAAATATCATGAGTTTAGAAAAATGTACGTACCATTTATAAAAAACTATGTAAAATTGATATAATATTTGTGTAATTCAAACAAATGTTTCGTCCATTCAAAAAAGTGTAACGTTTCAAGAATGTTCACGAGTTTCAAAAAATGTGCTTGTGACATTTTCAGAAAGAAGTATATACAATGTAAAAAAAGTTTGCGTGATGTAAAAAAAATGTGCCATACCCTTAAAAGAATATACGTGGCATGTGTTTGTAAAAAGTGTATACAATTTAAAAAATGTGTAACAATGTAAAAAATGTTCGTGTAGTTTTATAAAATATTTGTTGTCGTTAAGAAATGTAAAACCATACCAGCGCGAGAGACTGCACAAATGGGCCGGCCCAATTCAACGAATACCGGTTAAATCCTCTCAATGTTCAAAATAGACCGGGATCACGGAGTTTGGTGTGCTGATTTCAGGGATTGGGAGTTCGGGGTTCGATTTAGCTTTTGCCTATAAATTCAAGGTTTGTTTTGGACTTTTTCCTTCTTGATATCTGTGGTCAGTGTGAAGACACATGCTTTTCTGCCTCTTGGTGGGGATCCAAAGTAAGTAGGAAAGCTAATTACTCTAAGTGATTTCTAAGCAACATCAATTCCTTTTTGCAAATGACTGACTGAACGGGCCAAATCAACCGGCTGGACAGGACAAAGGTCTTCTAACCTTTTGGTATAGGTGCAGATTCTTTTCGATAAACAAGGATTTTATTAACTTAAAAAGAAGCAGCAGGGGATACAAAACTAAAGAGCACACATCTGGTCTCTACATAGTTAGGATGACACCATCAATATCAAGTTATCAACACACGCATACAAAAACACGCCGATAAATAGCAAAGTCATATAAAACCAATGTTATGCGTACGCGAGGAAAAAAACAAAATCCAAGGCGATCAGATCCGTGATTGGCAAACTACAACAATGACCATATTCGCATGAACCATCTCATGACATGACAAACGCTGAGGTTCTTCAACAGCAACACCATCATCAACAACAAGGGAGTGACACTCAAATGTCGTCGTCACCGGAGCCAACCATCAAGGCCAGCATCTAGGCTTTTCACCCTCAAGAAACAATCCGAACATATCCGAGTACTGCCTTCAACAAGGTAATGATGTAAGAACATCGTCATTGCCAGATATAAGGCTTTCACCCCGAAGCTCGTGACCGGCTGCTCGAGTAGCACCTGTCGAAGATCGGTTTTGTGCCTATGGGAAACCTCTTAAGAACCCGGTTCGAACTCAGGGGAGCTGGATGCACCTACGACCACACCTCCGCTATGACCAAGACATGCATGCGAAGCACAAGGGGGACACTGGAGTTTACCCAGGTTCGAGCCACCTTGCGGTGTAAAACCCTACTCATGTTTTGTGTGTTTTCTTCTCTGTTGGGTTGCACAAGTGTTACAAGCTACCAGGGAGAAGAAGAGCTCTCTCGAGAAGATGGGAACTCAATATCCTCCGTCCCTCTACCGCAGCTGTCTGCCCCTCTTATCCTTGCCATGGGCCTCTCTTCCCAAAAGATCGACGGGAAAAGGGCGACCACAGGGCGGCAATTCAAAGGGGACAAACTAGCAGTCTTTCCTGACAAAGGTGGTCTTCGCCCTTCCAAAGGCGTCGTCCATGAAGCGCTCGTGGGCTCGCCGGTGACGTCCGTCCTGGCGATTGGTGTCACGCTGGTCTCCTTGCACCAATTGGGTAAGTATTGCAAATCGCCTTCCGGGGGACATCTGCTTGCCATCCTTTTATCACGAAAGGGGAAAGATTCTTCCGCGACGCCCGCTAGCACCGTCCTTGCCTCCTCCGCTGGCGCTACACGGCATCCACGTGGGGGCAGACTGTTGTGTGGTCAATATTGAACAACCCCTCCGAGCAGAGGGCCTGGCGGGGAGCAGCCTCGCGGGAGAGACCTTGTGAGGCCTCTGGCTGCTGGTAGATGAGCGTTTGGTGGGTTCCTCTTAGGAAAAGGTAGAACCTCACGAAGGCGGAACCTCGCGGGGTGGCCTCCGGAGTCTTCCAGTGGGCTGGGCGCCACACTGGGCCTTCTTAGCGTAGACGACTGGGCCGACAGTAGATGGGCCGTAGTACCCTGGTTCCACTAGACCGACGGTAGCCCCTGGGCCCGCGGCGCGCACGTTCCGCAGAGGAGCACGAAACGGCGCGGGTCGAAACACCGCGGGTCCTGACGAACTGCTGGGCCAGGAGATGACGCGTGTCAGCAGCGATGGGACGGGACATACCCACTTCTCCCACGACGCCTCGAGAACTGCACATCTGCCTTAAAACTGCCGCGCGCGTTGGGCAGAATCATTTTTCGTTCGAAGTCTCATCCCGACTTGTGGGGGAATCATAGTATCCATCATCCTTTCCTCACTGGGACAATGCTCTAATAATGATGATCATCACACTTTTATTTACTTACAACTCGAAATTACAACTCAATAAGGAACAATATGACTCTATATGAACGCCTCTATCAGTGTACCAGGACGTGCAATGCTCTAGTGTAACATGTAATCAATAATGAACGGTGGCTTTGCCACAAATACTATGTCAACTCTATACGATCATGCAAAGCAATATAATGATGAACACATAAGTTATGTGACGGAACGGTGAAAGTTGCATGGCAATATATCTCGAAATGGCTATGAAAATGCCATAATAGGTAGTTATGGTGGAGCGTATCATATCATGGAGTTTGGATGGACCGGCAAAGTTTGCACCGACTCTTGAGGTGAGAAAGGGCAATACACGGTACCGAAGGGGCTAGCACATTACGGAAAGGTGAGAGTGTGTATATCCATGCACTCACATTAGTCATAAAGAACTCATATACTTATTGTACAACCTTATTAGCTCTTTCATAGCAAATTAATACCACATGCCCCTAGGGAGGAGATTGGGAGGAGTTAACCATCGCACGCCCCCGATTCAAACAACACGATAGGATTTCATTTCACACATAAAAATGCTCACACCTCATCAGCATGCCATGACCAATATTTATATGAGAACTAAGTAACAAACTTTAATACCTATATCCTTTCATATTACTACATCAATATAATTAACCCATACGTTTCTTATTTGTGAGCTACATGAAAGTTTTTATTATATCCCCCTTGAGTACCTATCCTTTTTGGACTAGTCTTATGACACGTGCAAATTACCATTCCTATTATTTATACTCTCAAAATATTTAAGTCAAGCATGAGAGTGCAACTATTTCTATAAAATATGACCACTGTCGTGCTCTAAAAAGATATACATGAAGCACTAGAGCAACTGCCAAGCTTAAAAGATATAAGTGAAGCACATAGAGTATTCTAACAAATTATGATGAAAATGTGTCTCTCTCGAAAGGTGTGTCCAGCAAACAATGATTGTGGCAAAGTAAAAGGAAAACAAACTGTAATACACGATGCTCCAAAAAAACTCATATCATGTGATGAATAAAAATATAGCTCCAAGTGACATACCGATAGATTGGAGATGAAAGAGGGGATGCCTTCGAGGGCATCCCCAAGCTTAGATGCTTGGGTCTTCCTTGAATATTACCTCGGTGTGCCTTAGGCATCCCCAAGCTTAGGGTCTTGTTGCTCCTTATTCCTTCATCCATCGTGGTCTGACCCAAAACTTGAAAACTTCAGCACACGAAACTCAACAAAATCTCGTGAGATCCGTTAGTATAATAGACATATCAAATACTTTAAGTACTGTTATAAATTGATTCATATTTTATTATTGCATAATAGGTACTGTATTCTAACTTCTCCATGACTTATACCGATATAATCCTAGCATCATCAAAACAAGCAAACTATGCAAGCAAAAAACGAAATCTGTCTAAAACAGAACAGTCTGTAGTGATCTGTACTAAAACCATACTTTTGTAACTCCTAAAATTCTGAAACATTAGGACAACCTAGGAAATTTTTATAACAATATTGCGTAAAACATTTAGATAAAAAATACGCTCCTGTAAAATCAGAAAAAGTATGCACTGTGCGTAAAAGTTTCTGTTTTTGCACATAATCGATTCTAGTGTCATCCAAATCATCCCAAAGTATTTACTTGACACGATCACTAATTAAAACATAAAAACACAATAATTACAGTATCAAAAATTGCATGAACTCAAAATATCAGGAAATATTGGGTTGTCTCCCAACAAGCTCTTTCTTTATAGCCATTAAGATAGGCTTGGGATAATAATGATGCTCACATAATAGATAAGAACTGAAGCACAAAGAGAGCTTCATAAAACATGTGACAAATACATTTAAGTCTAACATACTTCCTATGCATAGGAATTTTATAAGCAAACAAATTATCAAGACAAGAATTATCTAGCATATGCAAATAACAAGAATGAATCATTAATAATTTGAACATCAAGAGAGGTAATTGAATATGAAAATTCCTATAACCATATTTGCCTCTCTCGTAATAGTTACACGTAGGATCATAATCAAATTCAACAATATATCTATCATACAAAACATTATATTCATGATCCACATGCATAAAAGTTTTATAATCTTCCAAGATAGTGGGATTAACATTAACTAAAGTCATGACCTTTCCAAACCCACTATTATCAAAAGTTTCATAAGATTGAACATTCTCCGAATATGTGGGATTCTTAACTAAAGTTGACACTCTTCCAAACCCACTTTCAATATTATTGCAAACATTATTATCAATAACATATTCATCATGAGGCTTAAATAAATTTTTAAGATCATAAGAAGCATCATCCCAATCATGATCATTACAATGAGTAGTGGACATAACAAAATCATCCTCCCCAAGCTTGTAGTTTTTTGCATATCATTAACACAATTGACATTAATAGAATTTTTAATAATATTATTGCAATTATTCTTCTCATTTAAGGAGCTATCATGTATCACTTTATAAATTTCTTTTAACGCTTTATCACAATTTTTAGATTCACTATTTTCAAGAAAAACTTCACAAATATAATCAAGTGCATTCAATTCACTAGCAATTGGTTCAATATAATCGAGTTTTTTGAAAAGATTAGCAAGTGGACGAGGATCCATTTATCTTAAATTTTTGTTTTTACTTTCTATTCTTGTGTGTCAAAGATAAAGATGGCATACTAGGCAAGTACAAAGTAGACCAAGTAAATGATAGTGTGTGTAGGTACCTGGTGATAAGTTGATCATATTTCCCCCAGAACGGCGCCCAAAATTCTTTCTGCTACTTGTGAGCTGCGTTGGGTTTTTCCTCTAAGAGGAAGGGTGAAGCAATATAGTAGCGATAAGTATTTCCCTCAATGAGAACCAAGGTTATCGAACCAGTAGGAGAATCACGACAACTTCATGTTGACAATACCTACACACACAAAACCAAACACTTGTACCCAACGCGGGCAAGGGGGTTATCAAGCCCCTTGAACTTGTTACTTGCAAGGATTACTTCTGATAGTGATAGATAAACAAATGAAAAGTAAAATGAAAAGAAAGTAAATAAATTGCAGCAAGATTTTTAGGGTTTTAGTGATATGATTTAAATAGAGCAGAAAGAATCCCCCGATTAATTGGCCTGTCAGACCGATTAATCAATTGTCATGCCGATTAATCAGTTCCCAAACTGATTAATCGCTACTGGCCCGTTAACTGGTAGCTATATGAATCCCAAAAATTTGGCGCATAACCCCTCCGACCCTCTCTTGCTACTAAATAGCTATGGTTTGACCCTCCTTTGTTCCCTCATGATCCTTTCATCGCCTCCTAATCTATCTAGTGTCTAGCCAGGTCCTCACCGGCGCCACCCACCACACTACACTTCCAAGATCCAACTGATCTGCCACTCTGGTCGCCTGCCTGGACCCCATCCCCCCCGCATTGGATACTCTCCATCCTCTCCCATGGGATTCTCCCCTTCACCTAACCCGGGGGATGCTCCCCAATATTTTCCTCCAAGGCGTCAGCAGCAGGCAAGGTACTGCCATCTTCTTAACCTATCTTAATGGAGAATCTAGCATTCCAATATTAGTAGATTATATATTACAGTTTTGTAGATTAGTAACTGGAACTTTTGGTTTTGGTTGTTATGTGTAGTATATTGCCTGACGTATGTTAGCAAGTATATGGACAAGTTTAAATGTTTAATTGATAATTTTGAATTTAGAGTTTTTGTAGGTTTGGATGCATATCGATTATTAATTTTATCTCTTGTCTATTTTTTATATGCCTGCAATAGAATATTTTGCTATATCACATAGCTAGGTGCATGGAAGTATGGTATAAGACATAAAAAATCTAGATATAAGTTGGCAAGTTCCTATTAGTCTACCGATACATGGTTGACCAATTTATCCAGTTAATAGGCCGAATCACCGATTAATCGCTACTCCCAAGCCGACCGAGCAGCTACCAATTATCGATTTCTTGAACATTGATGGCAACAATACAATATATGTCTTATCCCCTTTTGTCACTGGGATATAGACCACCACAAGATTGAACCCACTACAATGCACTCCTCCCACTGAATGTAAACCTATCTAGTTGGCAAACCAAACAGATAGATCGAAGAGAATTACAAAGCTATAACAATCATGCATAATAAAGTTTAGCAAAGACTCAATTACTTTCAATGAATAATCTGATCATAAACCCACAATTCATCGGATCCCAACAACACACCGCAAAAAAAGATTATATCGGATAGACCTTCGTGAGAATCGCGAAGAACATGGTATTGAAGATCAAAGGGAGAGAAGAAGCCATCTAGCTACTGGCTATGGACACGTAGGTCTGTGGTGAACTACTCACACATAATCATGATGGCATCAAGGTTGATGTAGACAGCCTCCATGATCGATTCCCCCTCCGGCAGAGTATCGAAAAAGGCCTTCAGATGGGATCGCGGAAGAGCAAAGGCTTGCGGCCGCGGAAAAAGTGTTCCGGGTGTCTCTCCGTTGGTTTACGGGTAATTGAGGATATATAGAAGTGGAATTAGGTCAGGAGGTGCCACGAAGGGCCCACGAGCTCAGGGGGCGTGCCCTACCCCAGGATGCGCCCTCGAGGCTCGTGGGGCCCTCATGGGTCTTCTGGCCCCCCTCCCAAGCTTCTATGGTCTCTTTATGTCCAAAAATAACTCTCGTAAATTTTCATTCAATTTGGACTCCGTTTGATATTGATTTTATGAAAAGTCCAAAAGCAAGCAAAAAACAGGAACTGGCACTGGGCACTAGGATAATAGGTTAGTCCCAAAAAATGATATAAAATAGCATATAATTGCATATAAAGTATCCAAGATTGATAATATAATAACATGAAACAATCAAAAATTATAGATACGTCGGAGACGTATCAAGAGCCCTCCTCATTCTTCTTCTTCCTTGGCCTCCCCCCTAGATGGGAGGAGGGTTTCCCCTCTGGTCTTTGGCCGCCATGACTCCCGGGGGGCAGAAGCCTCTCCGAGATTGGATCTCTCTCTGTTTCTCTTCAGTTTCGCGTTCCTCATTTCTGGCCCTTCACCGTTTATTAAATATCCGGAGATCCCTAACTCCAATTGGGATGAAATTTTGAGGGGATATTTATCCAGATATTATCTTTCTTGCGGCCGAAGGACACCCCCAACCGACCTACGAGGGAGTCACAAGCTCAAGGGGCGCACCTACCCCCTGGGACGCCCTGTGAGCTCGTGACTCTGTCGGACATCGTTTGGCGTTGATTCTTTTTCCCCAAAATCACATATATTCTAAAATAAATCTCCATCAAATTTCATCGCGTTTGGACTTCGTTTGATATGGATTTTCCGCGAAACAAAAAACATACAACTAGTACTAGGTACTAGATCAATATGTTTGTCCAAAAAAATCATATAAATTGTTGCCAAAAGTATGTGAAAGTTATAAAATAATGGCATGAAAAAATAAAAAAATCTAGATAAGACGGAGACGTATCATTTCTCTTGCCCCACACCTTGTCCGCAGTTGGACTTGAGTAGTGTCGCCTGCTTCGCCACGTTTGCGTTCGATGTGATCACCGTGCCTTTGTGGAGCTGCTCCTTCGCCTGCCGGTGCTCCTCGAGGAGCTGGAGGTTGTAGGCCGCGTTGGCCTACACCTCCCGGAAGTTCTCCTGCCGCTCATCCCGCACCATGTCCATGTAATGGGCACATGCCTCGACGATGGTCATTGTGCAATGTAGCGGCGAGGGTGGCGCTGACGAGGAGGGTAGCATCGGCTCGTCCTCGGCCACGTCCACCACTGGGACGCCATCGGCCTCCGGCTGGCTGGCTACCTGCCAGCTGGCAACAATTGTCAGCCATCTCCTCCTTCTGCTCCGGCGTGAGCCTGTCCCAGAGGGCTTTGGAGGGCGACGAGGCCTTGGTGGGAATGGTGCAGAGAGGAGAAAGGGCCAGGAGGAGGATGAGTGCCGGCTATAGCCAGGGCTGGAGTATATATAGCGGGGCGAATGGCAATAGTGGGCGGTAGACGGTCAAACGAATGGTGCCATAGTAGGCTTCTCGGCAACCGCGTGTCATTAATGCGGGCGGCAGAGGGACAAACAGATGGCCGTGGTGTCGTTTGAACGCTGCAGCCACGTGCACTGGGAAGCGGCGTGGTCGACGGTCTCTCAGCCAGCGTTGCTTCAATGCCGGCGCCAGTGAGAGTTCGCGTTCGCTCTGGCCTGGCATGAATTCAGCCACTGACGCTCTGGAGCGACGCTGAGCGTTTCGGGTGGAAAGTGCCCGTGGGTGAAGGAGGAGTTTTTGATGGGCCGGGATGGTCAGAAGCTGGCAGTGCTCGCAAAGTCCCCCTATTTCGTCTCCGGCTTGTGAAAAAAAAAACCCACATACGGACCGCTCGATGGACTGATACATACCCGCGTTGGCTGATTTTTACGGTCTGAGTCATGTAATCCGGACATATGCAGACTTTTTTTTTGAGAAACCCGGACATATGTAGACGATTTGAGGGTGGATGCCCTAAGTCTAAATCAACCAGACGTACCATATCCCATATACTCTCTACCTATATATATATATATATATATATATATATATATATATATATATATATATATATATATATATATATATATATATACCTACTATTAAAGTACGGATTGCTTCTGCCCGTACGTCATCAGAATTACCCCTAAAGTTGCAAAATATTACGCACCAATGCCACCTATAAGTGATAAAAAACGTTTCACACAGAAAATCTCGGACTGGGCCGGCCCATGTAGGAACCTCCTATACTGCGCTCTGCGTGCTAGAAAAAATAAGCTCGCCAGTTTGGGCCGGCCATGTATGGGTAACCAGTTTTCAATTTTAGGTTTTTCTTTTCCGTCGTTGTTTTTTACTACTTAAATAATTTGAGAATTTTAAAAAAGTTTCGAAAAAATGAGAATTTGAAATAAGTTATTAATAAGTCATAAATGTTTGTGGCTTTAGAATTTTTTTGCGATTTTAATAAAATATTTGCAAATTTTAAAACAAATGCTAGGGAAATAAAAATACATTCTTGAATTTTTCTAACAAAGTTCGTGTTTTAAAAAATGTTTATGAAATTGCACGAAATTTTACCAATTCAAAAAATATTCGTGAATTGAAAATATCCTTAAAATTCAAAAAAGTTCATAAATGAAAATCCATAGTTTATTGATTCATAAAATATTCGCAGATTCAAAAAAGATCATTGAGTTCAAAAAATGTTCATTAATTTCGAAAATTGTTCCATCAAATCCCAAAAAATTGTTGGTCGATTCTAGCAATGTTTGCCAATTAAAGAAAAATGTTTTCCAAAATGTTTGCAAATATTATAAAATGATCATGAATTCAAAATATTTTTTGATTTTAGAAAATGTTCAAGAATTTAAAAAAAGTTCACAATTTCAAATATTTTCACGAGTTTAAAAAAATGTTCATGATTTTTAAAAATTGTTCACGATTTCACGAAAATGAAAGTGATAGTGTATCTCAAAACAATGTTTCACCGAATCCCAAAAAATTGTTCGTCGATTCTAGAATTGTTCACCGATTCAGCAAAAATGTTTTAAAAATGTTCACATATTTGACAAAAATGTTTGCAAAGAGTATAAAATATTCATGAATTCAAAAATGTTCACGATTTTCAAAATGTTGGTGAATTTGAAAAATGTTCAGAATTTTCAATTTTTTTTCACTATTTCACGAAAATGAGAGTGATAGTGTATCTCGATGATGTAGTAAAATTTGGTCATTGTCATTCAAGATTATGAATTTTTTTCTCCCGTTGCAACGCACGGGCCGTTTTGCTAGTTATCTATACCTACTAATAAAGCAAGGTGATATTCTTGGTTTCGTCCCGCGATTAGTTTTTTTCGTTAGTTTTGGTCACGTACTGGCGGTCCGTCCGTCTATTTTGCTCACGTACGAGGTGGTACTAATTTCTTCGTACGCGCTGTGTTCGATTTTCTGGTACGTCCGTTCTGTTACTCAACTGGGCCGTCACCTGCGTGGGCGGAAGCTAGGTTTGTTATGAAAATAAATAGTCCCACCTCGCTTATTTGCAATCAATCCCATCAATTTATATACGCCGGCGGCTTTGCGGCATCAACAAGCAGAGGAAGGAAACAGAAAGAAGGAATTAACCCCACCAGGAAGAGGGAGCAAAGGAACTCTGAATATCCGATAAGCACACAATCGGCAGCACAGCGAATTGACACCAGATGGCAAACCTGGGAATCGGATAAGCACAATCCGCAGAGATCAGCCGCGGGCGACGGCGGCCCAAACCTTGGAAAATCGATATGGCTACAAAAGATACAAGAAAAACAACAGAGCCATACGAATACACGTGTACACAGCCAGGACGCAGCAACACACGCGTTCATCTAGAGTCTTCATGCTTCCCCACGTGGAAACTAGGCAGAGCAAAGTGGCCAGTGCCAAACACTGCCGTTGACCAAGTCCGATCAACGCAATGGTCCGCCGCTCCTGCCACCAACTTGGCGAACGAGACACCGGCCTGAGCTCCGTTGAAATCCACCGGCGCCAAGGAAAAGGACGAAGCACATGCGTCGGCAGAGAATAAACACCACTGAAATGGCAGATGACCTCGGCATGGAGGAACAAGCAAAGCCATCGCTCTTGCACTCAAACCAGCCTCTCACCAGCGCAGAAGAACGACCAAGATCTTGCTGATGCCTCTTCACCGACAAGAGCCCACAAACAGCCATATAGGATGCAAAGGAACAACGAAATAGAACCTACTACTACTAGAGAGGAACGGGACCCACCCCTCTCACACCTCACCGGCCGACAAGGCCGCCGGGTCTGGGGAAGAGTGGGGTCAGATGCGGGGGAGGAAGAGGAGCTAGAGAAGAGGACGGGGGCGGAGAGAACGAGGAGAGGGGGGAGAGGAAGGGGGGGGAGATGGGGCGATGCAATAACAACAACCAGCTTTGAAGTGTCCTCACGAGGACGAGGCGTACACGTGATGGGTGTACGTGGCGGCCGCTCCACCCGAAAATAGTGCCTGGTGTACGAGATGGGTGTACACCTTGGGCAAGTTCAAATAGTGCAAAAGAAAGGAACTATAATCTTGCAAACCAAACAAGCAACATTTTCTAAAAAAAATCAACATATCTTGCAAACCAAACAACCAACATTTTCTATAAAAAACTCAACATACTAAAAACCTGTTTGCTTTCGAATATTAACAAACAAATTGTATATAAACAATCCCACTTTAATGCACCACTATTCCATACGGTGATAGTGCGATGCTGAAGGAGGCGCCGTCAAGGACTGAAGGACATGCCCCGCAAAAAAAAGGACTGAAGGACATGAATTTGGCTTCATCAATTTTTTTGAATTGCGGACACCAAAAATCCTACCATCATCTATGACGGTGTCAAACATGAAAAGTGGCAACATGAATGAGTCAGTAAAAACGTGCGATGTTTTTTTTCTTCCGGTGCAACGCAAGGCACATTAAATTGCTGCATACAAAGGTTAAAGGGAACCTTCTTTTAAGAAATCCATTGCAAACGTAGGCGCTGACAAACATGTACATATACTCATCCCTAGAGAGACTGAGCCGACGGTCTTCACATTGGTGAAGTTACCACAAGAGTCTAGCTATCAACGCAAACGTCGCCTCCCACTGAAAGAAGATTCCGCCTTTATGAGACATCAAAGAGTCAAACCTGGGTTTTAATTCCTGATGGTATTGGGGTACCACTGCCCTACTAACCATCCAAGCCGAGGTTGGTTCTTAGGGTTAAAGCAAAACTGACCAATCCATGTATGGCCACGCATACATGCACTGCAGTAATGGACATTAAAGCAGGATATGCATTTCTTCTAGACCTCGGCATGCGCCTCCGTGCCCCCGTCGTGCTGCGCTGATGGGTGTTTTGGTGGACATGAATTTGGCTTCATCAATTTTTTTGAATTGCGGACACCAAAAATCCTACCATCATCTATGACGGTGTCAAACATGAAAAGTGGCAACATGAATGAGTCAGTAAAAACGTGCGATGTTTTTTTTCTTCCGGTGCAACGCAAGGCACATTAAATTGCTGCATACAAAGGTTAAAGGGAACCTTCTTTTAAGAAATCCATTGCAAACGTAGGCGCTGACAAACATGTACATATACTCATCCCTAGAGAGACTGAGCCGACGGTCTTCACATTGGTGAAGTTACCACAAGAGTCTAGCTATCAACGCAAACGTCGCCTCCCACTGAAAGAAGATTCCGCCTTTATGAGACATCAAAGAGTCAAACCTGGGTTTTAATTCCTGATGGTATTGGGGTACCACTGCCCTACTAACCATCCAAGCCGAGGTTGGTTCTTAGGGTTAAAGCAAAACTGACCAATCCATGTATGGCCACGCATACATGCACTGCAGTAATGGACATTAAAGCAGGATATGCATTTCTTCTAGACCTCGGCATGCGCCTCCGTGCCCCCGTCGTGCTGCGCTGATGGGTGTTTTGGTGGACATGAATTTGGCTTCATCAATTTTTTTGAATTGCGGACACCAAAAATCCTACCATCATCTATGACGGTGTCAAACATGAAAAGTGGCAACATGAATGAGTCAGTAAAAACGTGCGATGTTTTTTTTCTTCCGGTGCAACGCAAGGCACATTAAATTGCTGCATACAAAGGTTAAAGGGAACCTTCTTTTAAGAAATCCATTGCAAACGTAGGCGCTGACAAACATGTACATATACTCATCCCTAGAGAGACTGAGCCGACGGTCTTCACATTGGTGAAGTTACCACAAGAGTCTAGCTATCAACGCAAACGTCGCCTCCCACTGAAAGAAGATTCCGCCTTTATGAGACATCAAAGAGTCAAACCTGGGTTTTAATTCCTGATGGTATTGGGGTACCACTGCCCTACTAACCATCCAAGCCGAGGTTGGTTCTTAGGGTTAAAGCAAAACTGACCAATCCATGTATGGCCACGCATACATGCACTGCAGTAATGGACATTAAAGCAGGATATGCATTTCTTCTAGACCTCGGCATGCGCCTCCGTGCCCCCGTCGTGCTGCGCTGATGGGTGTTTTGGTGGACATGAATTTGGCTTCATCAATTTTTTTGAATTGCGGACACCAAAAATCCTACCATCATCTATGACGGTGTCAAACATGAAAAGTGGCAACATGAATGAGTCAGTAAAAACGTGCGATGTTTTTTTTCTTCCGGTGCAACGCAAGGCACATTAAATTGCTGCATACAAAGGTTAAAGGGAACCTTCTTTTAAGAAATCCATTGCAAACGTAGGCGCTGACAAACATGTACATATACTCATCCCTAGAGAGACTGAGCCGACGGTCTTCACATTGGTGAAGTTACCACAAGAGTCTAGCTATCAACGCAAACGTCGCCTCCCACTGAAAGAAGATTCCGCCTTTATGAGACATCAAAGAGTCAAACCTGGGTTTTAATTCCTGATGGTATTGGGGTACCACTGCCCTACTAACCATCCAAGCCGAGGTTGGTTCTTAGGGTTAAAGCGAAACTGACCAATCCATGTATGGCCACGCATACATGCACTGCAGTAATGGACATTAAAGCAGGATATGCATTTCTTCTAGACCTCGGCATGCGCCTCCGTGCCCCCGTCGTGCTGCGCTGATGGGTGTTTTGGTGGACACATCAATTTTCTCTCCCGTTGCAATGCACGGTCGTATTTGCTAGGGAAAAAACTCTTCCAAACGAAACAACCAATCCAACATAGTAAAAATCCGTTTGAATTTAAATCTTTTGAAAATTCTAAAAAAAACTTTTGGATTAGTTATTAAACTCTCAAATAGTATACAACATTCCACCCTCTGTATATCACACTAAAAACAGATACACCACTCCTCTTCCACCTGGTGATAGTGCTAAGCTGTAGGAGGCGCCATCGAAGGACATCCCTACGACTTTCTCAACTCTATACTTCATGGTCCAGACACCAACAATCCTTTTTTTAACTACGGACACCGAGCGTGTTTTTTTAAGATACAGAGCGTTTCAATTTGTTCTTGCTTTCAAAAAATATTCATATTAAATATGTTCACGCTTTTTTGAAAAAATGCTCAAAATTCCCAAAAAATGTTCCAATTTTTTTTTTAAATTACATTGAAAATTGTTCACCAAATTAAAAATATTAATAATTGTTTTTCAAAAAAATCATGTGTTCAGATTTTTTATGTCTTCAAAACATGTTTAAGTTCTAATAAAAAATCAAAATTGCTCAATTTTTTTTAAAAAATAAATACTTGTGGTTTTCTGAAAAGCAAAAAATAAAATCGATCAGATGATGGACGTTAGGGTGGCTTCGTCACGTCCACACTTCATGCTCCGAAAAACGATAATAGTGTAACCTTATTATTGATGTTTATGAGAATTGGATATACTAAATGGCGTGTAATGGCACACGGAACAAGTTTTACGATTTTTTTCGCCCGTTGCAACGCACGGGCATTTGTACTAGTTATATATTAAAGCGCTGATAACGTCTGGTCGTACGTCGTCAGCGATTTTGCAAAAAAGCCCATGTGTTGTTTCGAATTCAACCCGCAGTCCTTTAGTAAGTGGAAAAAACGTTTCGTCTTTTTTATAAAAAAAACCCTGGGCAGCGTCACTCCAGCTCTGCCACAGTCCGGCGCATCTCGCCTACGCGCCGGCGGCCGCCCCTCGCCCCCCCTCCTCCTCCCCTCGCCGCCGACCGTTTGCGTTCTCCGGGATAAGACCCCGCGCGGATCCGGCGGCGACGGGGTCTCTGGCGCGCTGGAGCGGAGCCGCGGTGAGGTGTGCCGGGGAGAGCGCGGCGGACAGGAAGTCGGCAAAGGTCGCGGCACGAGGGCGCGCTTGCGGCAGGCGAGAAGGTGGCGGCATGAGGCGAGCTGTCGGGTGCGCGTACGCGTCGCCCGAGCCCAGGATGGGGCGAGGCATCACGGCGGGCGTTGGCGTTCGCGCCGCCGGAGCCCAGGATGGGGGATGGGGCGAGGCGTCGCGGCGGAGGACGATAAGGCGGCCGGCGTGCTCCTTTTGGGTGGGGCTTCACGGCGGAGGACGATATGGCAACCGGCGTGCTTGCTTGGGAGGGTGGAGGCCACCTCGCCGAGGCTCGGGCGCGGCAGCACGACGCCGGGCCGTTGCCGGTGGTGCCAGGACCGGGGCGGTGGTTTGACGGGCGACGCAGAGGAGGTGTTGTACTGGAGCCAGCAACCAGCGCAGGTTCGTTCCTCCCTCAATTTTCTTTCACATCCTAGCAATTAGAGAATCTAGGGGAGGGAGAGATGGCGCCGCCGACGAGTGGATACAGGGTGGCGGCAGCGACGCCGTGGCTGAAGGTGGGGAGGCGCTTGAAGGGATGAGCTTCTGCTTTAGGGAAAGAGCAGAGGGCATGCTGGGCGCTGCTGCTTGAGAGATAGAGATAGGTGAGGAAGAGAGAGCAGAGAGATGAGAGATAGAGAGCAGAGAGAGACGCTATTTGATACATATTTAGATAGAGGGCTTGCTGGATCTGCTGCTGGCCGCTGCTGATATATATAGACAGAGAACAGAGGAGAGACAGGGTTCGATGCTGATCTGCTCTTGTGGAGAAAAGTAAGAGAGATAGGTGAGGAAGAGAGAGAAATCAGAGAGATGAGAGAGGGAGGGACACTGATTGCTACACATTTAGATAGATGTATGGTGTTCTTGTATGGTGTATGATGCTACTAATTGATGCACATTTAGATAGAGAACAGAGATTTAGCTTGCTACTGATTGTTGTTCTTATTGCTACAGTCTCATCAATCAATCTATATCTTATAATAAATAGTACCCAATTTATATCCAGATAATTTGCATCTGTCATCAAGGGAAAAGGCATCGCTGAACCCTTTGGATTCTAATTGCAAGGTTAAATATTCTTGTGTGTATTCTAACTCTCTGGGATAATCTACAGTTATCTGGCTCATTGTCATGCCGCAAGTTTCCGACATATCTCTATACAGTCTCACCGTTCTACCAACTCCGCAGGCTGCCCGTGCTCCATAAGCTGTCGTACAATCTCACCGTTCTACCAACATCGATGGACCGCCCGTACTCCATGCGAGGTATGCCTGATCTCATGCACATCCAAATTCAGTTCTGTCATTTTGAAAAAGACACTTCATGTGTGTCTGCAACCACAACTGCTATCATCATCACCTTGCCGATATACGGCCAGTCCGCACTCTTTAGGCCTGATAAATTAGCCACAAAGTAGGCTATCTCAAGAGTGTACTTCATAGCGCATGGTAGTTCCAATGTCTGGAGAAAGTACCTATCCAATACGTTAAAGAGTTGACTGGAGCTGCTGCAAGATCTTCTGCTTTGTACTCAGAAAGTTTTCTTGAGTTCACTTTTCCAAAGCTAGCAGCGGCACTGGATGCTGGAATACCAATCTGGCACAAAGAGAGAGAATAATATATCCCATGTTCTTTGTTACCTGAGTCAGGGTTCGGCCTATTCTATGCATTTTTTTATGATGCCATGTTCTGGCATTCATTCTCTGTTATGCCTCTTGCGTGTGTCTTAAGCCTACTAATAACATTTTTGCCCAATGGTAAATCTACTGAACAAATCCTGTCTTATTCCCATTTTGTGCCTTAAGATTGATCTATTCATGGTTAGTATTCCTTACTGTACATAGGTCATCTCCTTTTTGTATATTTCTTCTTCTTTGTCCTTTACGGTAACATAGACCGTGCTCACATTGTTGCATAGTTCAAGATTTCTTCGTGAGTGTCATTCGAGGTTAGAGTAAATACTGATGGAAGTGTCATACAATTTCGTCTTATAAAGCTATAACAGTTTTGATACATATTTTTTTATCTGATTAACTGGCACTTCTGCACCACCATAATAAGAGTGTAGATCTGCCTCTTTGTTTTCAAGTAATGTGAGAACTTCTATCCTTCTATAACAAGCGTGGTAGCTTCTTTAGCTTTGGTCTAACAAATACCGTATATGTATAGTCGATGAAAGTCAACTTATCAACTTGGTTAATCTGATTATAGTCAATCTAGAGGGTGCTTCTTTTGCTTCATTATTTATTAGTGATATTGGTAGTTCTCTGTAGTACTCTGTTCTTTTCCTCCATGATTGCTTAGTTGCATTTTTTGCTTCTGACTATATTGCTCTGCTGCAGACGATAGCGTCTCAAAGTGGACTTTTCAATCATTTGATAAACATTTGGAAATTCAATCCTGGTCCTGTTGTGCAACCTGTGACGTTTACTTCTTAGTGGACTTTAAATTTCAGTCACCCAATATCGTCAGATAATATAACAAGGCTATTGTTTTGATCATAATCAAGCATGTCTGCTTATCGGAAAGTTAACCTTTCTCACCTTGCGCGCAACTGCTGCCATTATTGCTTAGAAAGGGCAGCTTAGTGTTACAATCTCTTGACTATAGGACAGTTAGTGATTTCCATATTTGCTGAATTAAACTTTCACCTGTCAGATCAGTTTACACACTTTGAAGTTTACTTAGTGTACCTCTAAGGCTATCCTTCTGCAAAGATATATCACCTACAAATGAAATTCAAAAAATATAGCAGTGTGTATAAGGATACAATGGTTGTGTGCATTTCACGAATACAAAGACCCTATGATCTTCTTAACTTATCTGAAAAATGTTATTCAACATTTTAGGCCTTGGATTACTGTCAGCTAGGAGATGAAGTTCGGAGCAAGGAGCTAAAACTTGATTCGCCAGGTTTGCTCTATATTGTACCATACAGTTCACATTCTGGTAGTCTTGCTTCTTCCGAAATTACTAAAATTCTAAATTACCCTTGAAGTGGTAGAGAATGGAGAAAACTGCCAGGAGAATCTACAGAAACATCAAATGCAACTAAATTGCTTCTCTGATTCTGTAGGCTATTAGGGCTTAGCAGATCACGTGTTGTTGTCGCAACTTTGGAAACTATTCTTTTTCTTTTTGGTCTATATCTACCAACATCATGGAGCTGGCGCCGTAGATGTGTACCTTATATTAGTTCAGGAGTTTGTCTCAGTACTGAGATTTACATCTAGCTTATCTAGCTTGCAGGTACCAGTGCACTGTCATTTCTTTCTATCAAGAAGGAAAATAATAATAAGAGATTCACAAAAGTAAGGAAGTGCTCCCAAAACTGCCTTTTGTAACTTCAGTTCAATACTTAAATTATATATTTTGAAAAACATGAGTTATGGGAATCCATGTAACTACGATTTATCAGAGTCTAATTGACATGGCTCATGAAAATTACAAATTTATTGTGTGATGTAAACTTAGAACTCTTTTGCTGTATCGTTTGATTGTCTCGCTCCCCTGCTCCGTGTCCCCTCCACCCTGCACATTATTCTTGGTCTCCCCGTGAGGTTTGCTTCTTAGAAGGATTGATGTTTCTTCCATGTATACTGACTCAATCAAGATTAATGAGACAGAGGTTCAGTTTGAGTGGATCTTGGAAAACTCTGTCAGGTTAGTCTATAAAATAACCAAATAACCAAGCAATTCAATATAAATTTTAATTACTTCTCGATCTGTTCCACAGTTGAATGTTGTCTTTCCCTACTCACAACGCTCCATTTTCAGTTCCGTTTCATAATGGTCGCAGCAAAAAAGTATCTGGTGTAAGTAGCCATATTTTTCATATCTACATGTACGCACTACCTGTAGTAAGCCCCTACCATAGGTCAAAGGCAAAAACTTTCAAGTTTTCTGAAGAGGGTTGAAAGTCATTTCTTCATAAACACTTTTTCTGAAGCAGGTTTGTTTGATTGTACTACAGTTAGTTAAGACACAATCAAGCTCACCGCACTATTTAAAAGAAAGGCAAAGACACATTTGCATGTATTGTTGGTTGATGTATTTATTTTAATGAGTGCTTCACTTGCGAGTCGGTATGTATAGGACTACGAGTATTGGATGGTCGCGAGTCGACAATATGTATTTTGAACGAAGTCTGCAGTATGTAGGGCGGTTGTAATCAGTGCTCGGTGGTAGCTTGGGTAGTAACTTCTGCTCTGTATAAAATGCACAGATTGATAGATGGGGCATAATTAAAGGCGGCATAAGAGGAAACAGGAACTGACCTGTCCATTAGCCATTGGATGAGGTGGAAGAACAAAACAAACCAACCAGCAAGCAGTTACAATTCCTACTTGGAGAGAGTCTGGAATTAGACAGAGAACACATTAGTATAGACAGACAACATATCAGTATACGCAGACAACAATTCAGAATAGGAACCAGCGCATCACCTTGGAACCAAACACAGGTGGAACCTAATCTTCAAGCATTGCTTCTGTACTGGGGAGTGGTTTGCGAAAATGAGCAGACTGGGAAAGGAGCAGCGGAAGATTGGGATTTTATAGCCTCGCGTGAACATGCAGAGACACGATTAACCTCTGAATTAATCGATTGGGGAGCACGATTGACCTCTCAATTAGTCAATTGGAATGAATATAAATAGGGGATGAAACTGACCTGCCCGGAGCATCGATTGGCACTAATGGACGATTAATCTCTCAAATCAATCAGGAACTTCCATCCGGCTGCGCCGCATGCGTCCGTGACCCAGCCTGCCGCGCCGGTGTACCGAACGGACCCCACCCGAGTGTTCCGCTCGCGTCCGTGCTTGAGCGTGCCGCGCCACAGGCTGCTGCGCTGGTCGATCGAACGAAGTCCATCCTCCCGCGGCTCGTCCAAACCCAGCACCAGCGGCGGCGCAACCGGAACAGAGGCAGGGACAGGGTCACGAGCTGTAGGTTTTAGGTTAATTCGCGTTCACAGACCCAGCAAGCCATCAGGCCCAATTAAACCTGCGACGGCCAAAAAAACCGCTGGAGCAGCGGCCCGAAAAATAGCCCAAGCGGACGCGCGCTGGAGCAACGGGCCGAATAGGCAGCCCGGCGGCCCAGCCTGACGAGGGATTTAGTGTTTACAGGAGATTGAGGTGGGATTAGAAGCAAATCCGACGGCCGAAAATGTCCAGATTAGCAGATCCAACGGTTCAAAATGCTGATGGCCTGAGAGGGCTGGAAAGGTGCTCAGTTATAATGTATCTAAATGTGCTTGACGCTGATTTTAATTTCCTAGATAACTTATATAATTAAGTCATTTGTGATTTTTTGGTTTACACTGCCTTCCTAACAAATGAACTTATTGTTCATACTTTCGATATCATGTAAGCTTCTGTGATCTTCGAACGAACACTCCATTTCTCTTAATACAAATCAATTCTAAATCCTATAAGCTTCTCTAATCTTCGAATGAATTCTTACCTTGCATAGATTAATATAGTTAATATGGTACAAAATTTTGCCAGTTCAAAAAATGTCCATGAATGGTAAAATATCCTAAAAATTCAAAAACTGATCGTGCCTTACAAAATAGTTATTCATTCACAAATGTTTGCTGTTTAAAAAAATGATCATGCATTTCAAAAAATGTTCGTTAAATAAAAACAATTCATGGATTTCAAAAATTGTTCCACCAATTTCCAATAAAAAAAAATTCTTGGATTCAAGAAATGTTCACCGATTTAAGAAAATTGTTTAAAAAATGTTCTCAATTTCAAAAAAATGATTGCACATAGTATAAAATGTTCTTAAATTCAAAAAATGTTATTGATTTTAGAAAATGTTTGAAAATTTATATAAATGTTCACGAATTTGAAAATATTCATGATTTGAAATATGTGCATGAGATTTAAAAAATGTTCATAATTTCCAAAATTGTTCATTTTCTTAATAAATCGAGATTGATAGTGTGTCTCGGTATATGATTTCTTTTCTCCCGTTGTAACGCACGGGCCTTTTTGCTAGTATGAAACAAAAGGAATTCGGGCCCAAGCTAGCGGCTGCGGTGTCGCAATGCGCGTGGGCCGGGGCATGCATGCAATGCAGTGTGAACGCCACCAACCAACTTTTCTCAAACTCAGCAACGAGTAATCACTCGCTCTCGCCCGTAATTCTCGATAGGTGCGTGCGTGCGTGCATCTAGGCCGCCCCGGTTGTCCGGCCGGCACGGAAAGCGCTGCGATTGCGACTGCAAGTGCAACTGCGACGCAACCTAAATCGTCGACACGATACGCGCTGCACACACACAGAGCACGGGTCCCCGTACGTAAACGTGCGGCATTAAAGTGGGCGCAGCTAGCCGTGCATGCACCGGGGCGCCGGTGCATATATGCCGCGCTCCGGCAACTGTTAGAGCTTGGATATGTATGTACACATCGAAAGTACTACAGAGAGTAGATGTCGGCAAAGCAATTTCTGGTTACAATGAACTGTCCTATACTGGGTCCAGTTCGAGCTTTTCTTGACACTATATATTGGGTACAGTTCGAGCTTTATTTTACACTATATATATAGGGTCCAGTTGGGGCTTTTTTTGACGTATAGGTTCCAGTTTGAGCTACTACCCAAGTTACCATGCATATACTTCTTGCCACGTTAGTAAAAATAAACAAATTTGACACTTTTTTGATAAATGAACCGGATCCATTCTTTCACAAAATGACACATTTTGCATACAAACCGGACTGGTGCACCATGTTACATACCATGACGCACTCAGGCGCCGTGCTACCTAAAATGACCCATTTTACATGACGTCCTAGGCTGGTGTGCCATGCTAGATATCATGTCGTTCACTCGTTCTGGGTTGCGGCATCATGCTAGATAGCACGACGTCCTAGCCTGTGTCGCCATCCTAGATGGCGCGACAACTACCTCTATGGGAAGGGGACGCCCAACCCCAGCCGTCATGCAAATAGGTCATTTCGTGATTTCTTTTGTATCCGGTCCATCCTGTGTTAAAATTTCAGAAAAGAGTAAAATTTGTGCACTTTCACACGTTCGATCGGGCCATCAAGGGCTCTTCAGTCTCGGTTGCACGGTAGCTAAGCAAAGCCAGCATGAGGGTTGTGGACTTGTGGATAGTACTAGCTAGATAGACTTGAGCCCTGGAGACGGGTGAGAGCTATAGCTAGCTAGAGGGCGCCGGGTCCCCTACTCCCCTTGTACATGTTGCACGCTCCTCCTTGCACTAGAATATGGTTGAGCGTCACATGGCAGGATGCTTCTCATTCCCCTCATGGCCCATGCCTCTGCGTGCGACTGCGCGCATGTGTGCATGGCAGTGCCAACTGATCGAGCTAGCTAGCCGTGACGACTGATGAGGGGTGACGAGGGCCAGAGAGAGAAACGCAGCAGGCGAGAGTGAGATACTCTGCCGCCGAGGGCGACGCGATGGCGCCGGGAGTTTTTTAAGGCCGATCGGCCCAGGCCCGAACGTGGGAGTTGGGCAAGGGAGTTAATGGCGGTGAGCTGGACAAAATCCAAAATCATTCTGCATCACTCAGCCTCGGAGGTTGGTGCATGGCATCGCCGCTCCTTCAATTCGGTAACGAACTTTGAAAGGGCCATCGGTTACTGGAAAATACTAGAATATGGGATTGGGGCCTCCCTGAACTGCTGCATGCGTCCATTGGACCGGCCATCCTGGTGCTTGTGTGCCTTTCAAACAATTTTTCTAAAGAGATTGAAAGCACCTAGAAGCATTTTCTAAAATAAACCCCACAGTGTTTCTGAGAAGATAAAGACAAAGGGTACATGAGTATACAATGAATGAACCGGGTCAAACGGTAAGGCAAAAATGAGTGGCAAAATCAGATAAATTAAGCTAGCTAGCTAGGACCATGACCAGTTCTCTCGCATGAGGACAAGATCAGCTAGGGCTGCACCTTTGCCATAGTTCCAAGCTGCAGGACCACGGCCGATTAAGTTACTCTATCTCAACAGTGCCAGTGCCCCGAGAAGATCTACTAGCTGGAGGATTAGTCCGTCGAGCTTGCGAGATCACAAAGTTACATGACCACGCTTAGCATCGGGAATCTAAAAAGACAAGAGTGCAATGCATGAGCAGCATTCCCTCCGCAAGAAACAGTTGAAAAAGCCAGAACTCTTGTCATTACTTAGCTGCCACTACACTAATTTAACTATTCCATATTTATTTGGATCTCTCCTACTCCTACTTGTACGCGTGTCTATCCTTCGCCATATTGATTGTTCCCCTGTTTGTTGGTTGAAATTTAAGGAAGCTTAAGGATAATGGCATACATCCCATGCCAAGTGCAAAATGTAGGTAACCATATGTGATACATATATACACATTACCATAAACTTCCGCAGACGTTCTTCAATAGTAGCCAAGCATATAATGCTACTTAACATCCATATGTAGCTGTTTTGAATCTTCAGCTGATCATATCCAGACTAAAAAATGAGCACTCTTGATCAGATGCTGAGATTCTCTAGCCATTAATCAACACAGATCACATTAATCACAGCATGACACACACTGGACAAATGTATTCCATCTAGAGTTCTAGACTGTACTCCATCCGATTTGTTTAACAAAGCAACATGGGTTAAACAATGCGGGGGTGGTCAGTATTTCTAATGCAAGGACAGGCTGCCCTCAATTCCAATCCAGCGACAGTTCCCGTAACTAACTCCAAAACAATTCTTTCTGGTGCTTTGTGAGATGAAATAAATTACTAAAGATGGACAACTGACCGCCTTCTGGACAGAAGTACTCTACAGCAAGTGTCAAGAAGTCAATCCAGATCGAGAAGCAATACAACATGTAGTAATTAGTGAGACCATTAGCAGTATAATACCACTTCAAGCTGGAATCTTTTTGGGACCTGGAGAGAGAGAGAGAGAGAGAGATAGATGGTAGTAGAGGGGGATTAAAAGAAATCACTAAACTGACAGGACGTGTACGCTGTCAGCTGAAAAGAAACATTAGTGCACAATCCTCCAAAAATACCGCATGCTTGAATGTGTGTGTGCTGCGAGACTCTTGGCCTTGACTCGATTCCGGTGCCTTTCTAAGTCAAACTGATCAAAATCATATCCTCATAATTCTTTGACAATTAGCTTACCAAGGGCGATGCCTAAACAGATTCCATGGGGCAGAGGTAAAAAGGAGAAAGACGTGGGTTGAATTGATGGTTGACTGGCGTTCGATTCTTTTGGTTGTTCCTTACACTTGTAAAAAATAGTTGTTACTTATGGAGTATGGACACATACTAAACATATATAAAATATCTTGAAAGTTACCATTACATATTTAATTTATCATCATATTCTTATTCAATAATTAACTTTCATAGCAAATACAGTAGTACATATTTGTGCGCTCCTAATTAACAGACACACACACACTGGCTGTATTTTGCATCTTAAAAGGATGAAATCCCTACATTTATGCAATATTACACAAGAAATCCAATGAATGAGGAAGGGGAGTTGGAGTGTGACAGGATCTCAATTTATTTAATTTGACGAAAAATTACCGTTATCAATTTAGATGACGAGCTTGAAGTCTAATTAAGACACCTGCATGCGATATGGCATTTCATGACAGGGCAACAATATGCTTATCTATGCCATAAACCGAAGAGATCAAGGAAGGAGCAGAGTGGGAGCGTGACAATATCTCTCCTTTTAAAACAGTATAGTCCTTATTTCACCTTCGAGTCTAGCTAAGGACCGGGCGGAAGTCATCATATACCCTTTTTTTAATTAGTCGTCATATACGTTCAGCATGTAGCAATATGCTAGTCTAACCGAGTCCTGAAAAATATGAGTAGGTTTCTAGGTGTAGCAACTGTTTTCAGATGCACACGAATGTGCTTACGAATGAGCACAGACTCGATCAGCATAAGTTTAGTTTTGTTTTGTTTAATTTAGTACCGGCAGAATGCAGGAAGAGATAACATCGAACGATGTCTTAATCTGCGTCCAAAAAGCCTCCAAATGCGGTCTCCCGATTTTCTGCACCACTAAAACCACGGCGCGTGGAATATTGCAGATCCCTTTGTCATGAGAAAACTTGGCTCCAAGGTTATGCGCGTGCAAACGATCCCGTGTAGTGGATGCCATTCAGATTCAAAGAAGCCTCCCTGAGAAAGCTACTTGCGTTTGATTAAGAACCACTTGATGCTGATTGATCCTAATAATATTATTATAGAACCATAATGAAACTAAATTAGCAGCGAGTTCAGTGTGATTTGACCCATTCCAGATGACCTCAATCTTATCTGTGTATGCCTAAACGGTTCTTAGTGGGATACGCATGCATGTGAATTTATTTGCAGACGCTCTTGGTTGGCATTGTAAGCAACGGAACTGTGTACTAATTTTTTAGTTATATACCTAATTGGTTTTGGTTTTGTCGTTCGTGTTTTTTAGACAAGATTTGTCGTTCATGTTGCTAACGACGCCATTGGTTACCGACGTCATTGAATAATACTGCAAGTACAGTATAGTATGCTCATGTGGTGCATCTTAATTATTATCGTGTCATGGTGTGTGATGAGGCATTACAGTTAGTTTGCACCTCATGATGTTATTTTAGTTTTATTAAATAACTAGTCTATCTGACATCAAAAACCAGCAACAACTATGCCAGAGTTTGATTGGAATTGGAACGTCAAGACCTAGCCAGCAGCCGCCTCCTAAAAGCTAGGGTTCTCTGCCTCCCGCCGGCGCCGGCGCCGGTCCGTCCCGTCTCCGGTGGCCTTAGGGCCATGGAGGCGGAGTGGATATCGGCCCTTGCCGGTGGGAGGGCTCCGTTTTTAGATCTTTTTTCGAGCTTTGTTAGGGTTTGTGTCATGCTCAGGAAGGCGAGACGGCGGCGGCTCCCTGAAGATGGAATAAAGGTCTCCCCGCCTAGCCCCAGTTCCGGTGATGCGTCTAGCATCATCGGTGGGTGTGTGGAGGTGTGTCTTCGGCGGATCTGTCTTTGGTGGATTTGCTCGGATCTGTTCGTCGTTCGTCTTCGTTCGTGTGTCTTCAGGTTGGATCCTTCTGATCTACACTCTTCATCCGTGGCGGTTGCTGTTCTGGTGTGTTGGTTCAATGGGGCCTTAGCACGACGACTTCCCGACTGTCTACTACAACAAGGTTTGCCCGACTCCGACGAGGGAGGGGCGATGACAGTGGCGCGCCTTCGGCTCGCTTCAGTGCTTGTAGTCGTCGCTAGGTGGTCTACGAATCTGGATGTAATTTTTATTATTTCCAGTGTTCGTTGTACTACCATGATTGAAGATGAATAGATTGGAAGTTTTTCCCGCAAAAAAAAAGAAAAAAAGAACCAGCAGGCTGGATACTATTCTTTCTCCGGTCAGCATATTGCTGTACATGTCCGTGAATACCACGAGCACGTTCATATGTATGAAATCAATCGATAACAAAACGGCCGGATGATGAAGAGGAATAAATAAGATGATAACGTAGTATACTTTCTCAAGAGAAAAGTATGCTCCTGTCACTTTCGTATCTGCCAGCATCTAATTAATAATCCAACCATTTAAGTATTTTATTAATCTACTAGATTTACATATGTATACCAAATGATGCTCCTTGATTTGGTACATCAAAGTTTTCCGAACAAGAACCAGCTGTTGAGTTTGCAAACTATATACCCTCTCGAGCAAATAACCATCTCTTCTTCACCGTAAATATAAATTAGCATGCCAGATGGCTCATATGTGGATCACCATATTATTGTTGCGAGGATATATTACTCTACTTTAAAGTTTAGAATGGTCTGCTACTATGTGAGGAGTTTGTATTATGTACTCCTTCCGTTTTTATTTACTCTCCATATTATCTTTGTCTCAAATCTCTTTTGGCCTTATGGCCATGGAGGCGTGATGGAACCTGGCCCTTGCCGGTGGGAGGGCTCCTACTCCGTTTTTAGTCGTGTCTTTGAGTTCGGTTAGGCTTTCTGTCCTGCTTAGAAAGGTGAGGCGACTGTGGATTTCTCAAGATGTAATAAGGTTCTCCTCACTTAGCCCCTGTCCAGGCGGTGCGTCTAGCGTCATTGGAGGGCGGGCGGTGGTATGACTCATGTGGATCTCATGGGATTTGGTTGGTGTTTGTCTTCGGTGGACCTACTTGGATCCGGTCTTCGTTCATCTAGGTGTGTGTATGTACATGTTATTAGCACGACGACTTCCCGACCGCCTACTATAATAAGGTTTGCCCAGCTCCGGCGAGGGAGAGGGGCGATGACGGCAGCGTGCCTTCGACTTGCTTCAGTGTATGTAATTGTCGGTAGGTGGTCTACGGACATGAATGTAACTTTTTTTAGACTGACATGGATGTAACTTTTGTTGCTTTGGTGTTCTTTGTATTGCCATGATAACTGATGAGTATATCAAACAAAAAACTTTATCTCAAGTCAAACTTTGTAAACTCTGATCAAGTTTATGCAAAAAATTAGCATCCACAATACCAAACAAGTACCATTAGAATCAACATTGAATATACTTTCTCATCATATATATTTTGATTGTGAAAGTTTATATTATTTTTGATAAACTTGGTTAAGCATTATAAAGTTTGACTTCGGTCAAATCTAATATGCAAAGTAAATAAAAACGAAAAGGGTAATAAAGTGGTATTTGGCATTGCAGTGGGTTCTTTCTACAAGTTTTATCCTACCTTTTGTTTGGCCAACTCTTTCTTCTTCAGATTTTACGACTACATTTACAAAAGTAATTTCAGTACAACATAACGAGTTTTCCCCTAAAAACAAAAACATAATTGAACTAATAGACTACCTCAAACTGAGCCTAAGACCGGTTATAATGGGAAGTTACTTAAACTAGTAACATGCGTACGTTACTAGTCTATGTATTAGGTAATAACATATACTAGAAGATGTCCCGCGTATTGCTGCGGGATCCATGGTAAAATAGATGTTGCCTATTGCAAAAAAAATTAAGAATGCTCTCGGGATATATTTTGAAAACAGTAAAGTATATGAAGCATGTCATAAAATGTTATATAAAAGGAGAAATATGTTGGATTGAAGTCAAACGGGTGCTATTCTTAACAAAAGTGTGTAACATAACCTGCATATATTTACTCCAAGCGTCCAACGTACAACTATATGTATGCCATGCTACAAAACGTGTAACATGATGGTCTATGTGGTGCACAAAAATTGGTGAAACAAATCCATGCATGATTGGTGAGGTGGCATGGTTGCATGAATAGATTAGTGCACTAATTTTAACTTATGACCACATGCATGACTTAATGATGTGACATAGTTACATGAAGAGAAAAAATAAGTATTGGGTTGCAACTATTTAAGAATAGAGGATGTGATGTCATGCAAGCCTTAATTGTTTTACATATAGATTCATTTTGCCTTCGGGCGTTTTGCTACAGCAACATATTATGTTATTACAAACACGTCTTCTCTTATTAACTACTTGTCACATAAGTAAATTTGTTTTAGGATGCGTCATGTTACTAACTAAGTTAGTCCCATTATGATCAGTCTAAAAGACCTCAACCAAGTAAGAATTTAGGGCTCTTACTAGAAAGTGAAGTACTAGTAATGAATTGGTTTGATATGATCTAGGGTTCTTCAGCTAGGCTAACTCACCGTAAAAAAAAGGTACGTGCCGTACTACAACGCACCTCTATGCATAAGAGCGCATTACATGCATGTACAGGAGAAGACAGCGCACGCCCATTTTCAGATCGAAGTACGTGTATATAGCGTGTGTGGGTGTGCGCGCGGCAAACGACCAAAAGTAAATGGAACTATATGCATCACTGTACGTACGATCACATATTTGGTACTAGTATTTGTCATGTACGACGACATATGTTACTGGCCGCACGCAACCACCACAAGCTACCGATCTTGCATGCATGTATCCATGTAACTACGAACTATCCATCTTGCATGCATGTATCCATGTAACTACGAACTTTTCATGTATACAAAGCATCTTCAGCCGGACACCTCAAACACCCTTAAAAGCCCTGGTGGATGAGCAGGTCATTGACCGGTCAAAAGTAGCCAAATCGGACGGGCACCTTGAGGGAGTCCTGGATTAAGGGGTCCTCGGGAGGCCGGCCTATTTCTTATGGGCCGGACGGTATGGGCCGTTGGCCGGACACTGGAATGATCGAAGACCCTGTCTCCAGGAAGGAAGCTTCGATGATCGTGGCGTATTCTCCACGTTTGGAGTAGCAAATAGGCATGTTATCCCTTCGACGTGTAACCGACCATGTGTAAACCCTAGGTACCCTCGGCGTCTATATAAGCCAAAGGGTTTTAGGTTGCAGGACAACAGAACTCATCTAGGGTTTTAGTCATACGATCTCGAGGTAGATCAACTCTGTAACCCTTATACCATCAATATAATCAAGCAGGACGTAGGGTATTACCTCCATAGGAGGGCCCGAACCTGGGTAAAACACTGTCCCCTTCGTCTCCTGTTACCATCGCTTCTAGTCTCACAGCTCGGGACCCCCTACCCGAGATCTGCCGGTTTTGACACCGACATTGGTGCTTTCATTGAGAGTTCCGCTGTGATCGCCAGAAGGAATCGATGGCTCGTCTTGTCATCAACGAAGAGGTCCGCAACACGGGCACTTTCGTCCCCGGGCAGATCTTCGCTTTCGGCAGCATTGTGCTGCACGCCGACCCGACCGGCCATCTAGGCCGTGTCGGAAGTTTCGCCCCTGATCAAGAGGTCAGTTCGGGAACTTAGAGTTCTCCGTAGACTCTCGGGGCGATCTATCACTAACCGGGCTCGCAGTCTCGCCTGTCACGCCCGAAGATTCTGAGGCTTTAACCTCAGATCCATCTTTCGGCCCCTCCCACGGGATCTACCCCAGCAAGGACCCGACTCTCGGTCCGGACCCGGTCATAGTGCCAGGCGTCCGGACATCTGTTCTTGTCGAACACTCTCCCCGCGCGGACGCATCGGAGGTTAACTCCGGAAGCTCTGGGCAGGCCGACCCGATCGAGCTCTCGATACTCAACGAGGCTCTAGATCGGATCTCGTCGATGAAAATTGTCGACGATCCAACCCCGATCTGTACTCAGATCGGGCTTCAGGCGGGTCAGGACGAATTTTTCGCCCCACCCACCACCCACTTCGTAGCCACTGTCGAGGATTTAACCGACATGCTGGACTATGCTTCTGAGGAAGCAGATTACATGGATGAGGAGAATCGCGCACTCACCCCCGTTAACACCGGACGGTGGACTGCCACCTCCACATATGACGTCTACATGGTGGACACTCCGAAAAATGACGGTGACAAATCGGATGAAGCGCCGTCAAGACGCCGAAAGCCGCATAAACGGTCAAAAGGAAAAAAAGGGAAGAAAAGCTATTGATGGCACCGGGGACGGAGACACCCCGGAAGACCTCGGCGATCCCGAAATCCCCGAACACCCGATAGAGGGTCAGGAGAGGCCGGAAGACCGGAGCAACCCCGACGATCTAGATGATCCCGAGGACGACGATTACCTCCGCTCTGTCAAGGGGGAGGACAATGCGGAAGCCGATGACTTCGCCATCCCCGATAATCCGGCAGATCAGGAACTCTTCAGGCAACAGCTTATAGCCTCGGCCCGCAGCCTGAAAGCAAGAGAACGGCAGCTTAAAGCCGAACAAGACGACCTCAACGATCGATGGACGAGAGTCCTCTCAGCTGAAGAAGGATACGGTACCGGTCTATCGGACCAACCTAAGAGTTATCCGCGCAGAAGGCTGCTGCCACAATTCGATGACGAGCTCACTGATACGCCGTCTCCCAAACATACCCCATACGACAAGTCAGATCGCCCTCCTCGAGGACGGGACAGAAAGGCTGACGACACCGGCTATAGGCCGACGATGCCCCGTAGACGTGGAAAGGAGCCACTAGAGCCCGATGATAGGTTCGACCTGCGACATGACCTGGACGACAGAGCAGGTCGTACACGATCCATATACGGATCCAGAGGATACTCACCCGATAGACGGGAAGGGTACCGGCCTTGGTTCGACCGCAACAATGAAGGTCGGGAACGAAACCGAGCTAGGACAGACGCCGACCACCGGCGCGACATAGCTCGGGTCAGAGGTGCTGTCCACCCACTGTGCTTCACGGACGAGGTGATGCGGCATCAGTTCCCGGAAGGGTTTAAACCCGTAAACATAGAACAATACGATGGGACAACTGACCCAACCGTATGGATCGAGGATTTCCTCCTTCACATCCACATGGCGCGAGGAGATGACCTCCACGCCATCAAATACCTACCCCTGAAGCTTAAGGGGCCAGCTCGGCACTGGTTGAATAGCCTCCCCGAAAATTCCATTGGGTGCTGGGAGGACCTAGAAGAGGCATTCCGATCTAACTTCCAGGGCACTTATGTTCGGCCGCCGGACTCCTCCGACCTAAGCAACGTCGTCCAGAAGCCGGGAGAGTCCGCGCGGCTATTCTGACCAAGAAAAACCAGATCGTAGACTGCCCGGACGCCGAAGCAATAGCCTCTTTCAGGCATAATATCCGGGATGAATGGCTGGCTCGTCAGCTCGGCCAGGACAAACCAAGGACAATGTCCGCCCTCACATCACTCATGACCTGCTTTTGCGCGGGCGAGGATAACTGGCTAGCAAGACGTAGCCACAACCCCGAAGACCCCGGAACCTCTGAAGTTCGGGATGGAAACGGGAAACCGAAGCGCAACAAGAACAAGCGCCGGCACAATAATAGTGATGCCGATGACACGGCTGTTAACGCCGGCTTCCGCAACTCCCAGCCTGGGCAGCGGAAGAAGCCTCCTAAAGGCAATCGCGACGGACCCACCCTGCTAGACAAGATCCTGGAGAGGCCTTGCCAGATCCACGGCACTCAAGAGAAGCCCGCCAACCACACCAACCGTAACTGTTGGGTCTTCAAACAGGCCGGCAAGCTCGCATCCGAGGACCAAGGCAAGAGCCCACGCAGCGAGGACGAGGATGAACCCCGAGGTCCGATCGGTGGCGGAAAAAAGAAATTCCCTCCAGAGGTGAAAACAGTAAACATGATATACGCCACCCATATACCCAAAAAGGAGAGGAAGCGCGCCCTTCGAGATGTCTACGCCATAGAGCCTGTAGCCCCGAAGTATAACCCATGGTCGGCATACCCGATCACCTTCGATCGACGCGACCACCCGATCAGTATCCGTCATGGGGGTTCGGCCGCCCTAGTCCTAGACCCGATCATAGACGGGTACCACCTCACTAAAGTCCTAATGGACGGAGGAAGTAGCCTCAATCTGATTTACTCAGATACGGTGAAAAAGATGGGCATAGATCCGTCAAGGATCAAGCCCAGCAACACTACCTTTAAAGGAGTGATCCCAGGCGTTGAAGCCCAGTGCACAGGCTCTGTAAGCCTGGAAGTAGTGTTCGGCTCGCCCGATAACTTTCGAAGCGAAGACTTGATCTTTGACATCGTACCTTTCTGCAGCGGCTATCATGCCCTGCTCGGCCGTACAACGTTCACTCGCTTTAACGCCGTCCCGCACTACGCATACCTCAAGCTCAAGATGCCCGGCCCTAGGGGGGTCATTACTCTCAATGGCAACACAGAGCGCTCCCTCCGAACGGAGGAACATGCGTTGGCCCTGGCGGCCGAATTCCATCACACCGATGATTGGCAAGTGCCGACATCTGCCGTAAAGGCACCCAAGGCTGGGAAGCGAGCTCGGTCTCAACCCGAAGTACCAGAACCTTCTTCTCCCCATAAATAGGGACTCGCCCCCCATCGCACGACCCTGGAACCGGCAAAGTACATGCCGAGGAGGCACAACTTCACGCTCAAAATTCCATGGGCAGCGGTGGGAAAAAATTATCAAAGGGTAAGTATTCGGCTAGACCGAACTATCACCATCAAAACGTCTTCGGACACACTACAGGTACCATAAAGTACCTGCTAAGGCGTAAAGCTCATCCACACTTCGGCGACTTCTCAAGATTTTTCTCCAAAGTCCGCTCGCCGAATAGTACACCCATAGCGGTATACAACTCCTCTGGAGAGGCAGGATCGGAAAAGCGACAGGGCACATCGAGGACGTCAGGTCACCTATCAAAGACCCTTGGTACAACCCCTCCTGTAAGGCTTATATTTCATTTTTAATACCTGTAAATAGCCGTATCAGCAATTTGAATAATAAGAGTTGTTGAGTTCAATACAGATGTATCATGCATGATCACCCCGCTGTTTTTGGTGTACTCTCTATTTCCCCTCTCTTCTTGCGAACCTGTTCGGTATACTTTACGATGCAACCGGCTAATAGACCGGGGGCTCGACCTTAAAAAATCGCCCTAAGCACAACTGATTTCGTGTTCGGCGTCTTGGAGTCCTGCTTTATATGCATTGGTTCCGAACTATGTCTTGGGTCAATAGTTGGGTTGCCCGGCTCCTGTGCTTGCCCCTTTATGTTCTGCTCGTTCGGCTAAAAGGGCAAAGGGAGAACCGCTGCGATTGTGCTTCTGGCTAGCCTGGTCAAGCACCTCAGCAGAGAAAGCCGAAAACTGACTGTCATGGTATGCGAGAACTGGTCTGCGAATCCGAGCTTAACTAAATCTCGTCAGAGGTTATTCCGTGTCATACGATGGGTTTGGTATTAGTACAAACCATGTGATATAGGCTTTGGCCACGGTTCTTCCGTACATCACAAACACCTGGGGGCTAGTCATCAGCCCCCCGCACTCCTTTCTCGCGCCCCTACGGCTAAGTGAAAGTAATAAAGCATTATGGTCCGATTGCCTTGTCCGCCCCACACTACCGCCTTCGGGTACCGATAGTTCGGCTAAGGGTCACAGTGCGATTGGCAGAGACACCCCGCGTAGTATCTACATGGGGGCTGAAGCCGACGACTCGCAGCTTTTAGTTTTAACGGCCACACAGGAGTTATAAAGGATGCAAGACATAAAAGACATGATAAACCATGCATTTTAAATATAAACGCGTTAAAAAAGTCTTCGGACATATTACAACGCTTTACTCATAAGTGTTCTCTCTCGAACACTGCGACTCTATCACCCGAGCACCCTCCATTACTCCGGAGAAGTATAGCTCGGGGCACCTATGCTCCTTTCCTGGAGGCGGAGGTGCGGTGGCTATCTTCATCGGATCCAGCCCTGGCCAGTGCACCTTGGCCTTCGCAAAAGTCATCCGAGCTCCCTTGATACAGGAGGACCGCCTTAGCGAGTTGATCCGAGGCGAGGCGTTGCTCAGCTTCTGCACCAGGCCGAAGTAGCTGCCCGGCAGTTGATGGGGATATGTACCTAGGGTAGGGTCATAGGCCTGACCTACATACCCTACCTAAGGACACTGCCCTAGAATGCTTAAGGACTACAAGGAAGTCTCCGACTGAAATCACCAAGACGTACGAGTCACTCGACAACATCTAGTCACTCGACAACATCCACTCGGAGGTTTCTTCCTTCACTCGACGGCTACCTTTCACTGGGAAGAAACAGAAGACAGTCGACCGCAGAAGGTCAAAAGCCACTCCAGGGATGCCAATGGGCAGGCGTTCGGCTAGACCATTAGTAGTATTTATTACATACGTTACCAGTAACGTCCCTTTTTATTACCACGATCGGACCCTTAGATGCCGGGCATTCATGAGGGGCAGCGTACTCTATATAAGCCGCCCCTTCCCTCTGGCACAAGGGTTCGCACCCTGTAACTCTCATATTCCACACGACGAAGCTCCCGAGCACCTGAGACGTAGGGCTGTTACCTCCACGAGAGGGGCCTGAACTCATACATACGTGTGTACATCCTCGCCGTAGCTAGGACTCTACCCTCTCCTTTCGTACCCCTACCTTCTACTGTCAGGCTCGTTCCCACGACAGTTGGCGCCCACCGTACACAATAACTCTCCCAGAGCAGACACAGTTCAGTCGGCGCACAGTCCGGGGTCGCCTCTGCGTCACAGGGGCGGAGGTTACCATGAGGATCAGTATCAAGATCAGGGGCGAGATCATTTTGCTCCTCGTTATCACCGTGATGACCGCCGTAGAGTGCCTACTCCTCCGCGAAGTGGATCGCATGTGCCCCGGCACTATGACGATAGGCGCCCGTTCGGCGATGAGCGGAATCCTGGGTTCGATGCAAGGAATGTCCTTGCACAAAGGCGGATCGACAGAGGCAGGGCCCACAGAGATGGTAATGAGAGAGATTATCCGAGTGGAAGTGGTACCGTTGTTTCTGGTCCCGAGTGTTTTAGCAGAGCCATTCGCTCTGCAGAGATTCCCCCCAACTTCAGGTTGGCGGCTGGAATAAGCAAGTTCTCCGGCGAGTCGAAGCCGGAAACATGGTTAGATGATTACCGAGTGGCTGTGCAGATTGGTGGAGGAAATGACAACGTGGCCATGAAGCATTTGTCCTTGATGTTGGATGGTTCGGCCCGGGCGTGGTTGAATCGTTTGGCTCCTTCTAGCATCTATTGCTGGGAGGATCTTGCCCGAGTGTTCATCAGTACCTTCGAGGGCACTTGCAAGCATCCTGCGGGTTTGATAGATTTGCAGCATTGTGTTCAGAAGCCCAATGAGTCCTTGAGAGATTACATTCAGCGTTGGTCCACCTTGCATCACACGGTGGAGAATGTTTCCGAGCATCAAGCTGTTTGTGCCTTCAAGGCTGGTGTGAAGTATAGAGAGCTTTACCTGAAGTTTGGGCGGACATGTGACATTTCCTTGAGCAAGATGATGGAGATTGCCACTCGGTACGCCAATGGTGAAGAAGAAGACCGCCTCCATAGCAGCAAGGGAAAAGCAGTCGACAATGATGCCGGCGGCAATTCGAGTCGAAAACAGAAGCGCAAAGCTAATGGCCCTGTTCAGGCAGAGGCGGCCGCTCTGGCGGCGCAAGGGAAAAATAAGGGGAAGTCCAAAGGACAGTTCACCCCCAAGAAAGGAAAGAATCAGTCAGGAACTGATGTTCTGGATTTACCGTGTGCAATCCACACGAAGAAAGATGAGGAAGGCAATTTGATATTGCCTAAGCATACCACTTGACAGTGTCGTCTACTGATCCAGCAGTTCAAGGAAGGTCAGTCGAGTGAGAAAACTCCTCAAAAGGAGGATGATGAAGACAAAGAAGAGTTTCCTGAGGTCAATGCCACTCTGTTGATTTTTGTTGATGTAGAAAGCAAGAGTCGACTGAAAGTTATCAACAGAGAAGTCAACATGGCTGTTCCTGCTGCCCCCACATACCTCAAGTGGTCTCAGACTGCTATCACATTCGACCAATCAGATCACCCAACTCATATCGCTACCCCTGGTCGGCAAGCGCTGGTGGTGGACCCGGTTGTGGGAGGCACTCGACTCCACAAAGTCCTAATGGATGGTGGGAGCGGACTGAACATCCTGTATGCGGATACCCTAAAGGGGATGGGCATTCCGATGTGCCGACTCAGCGAAAGCAACATGCAGTTCCACGGAGTCATCCCTGGGAAGAAGGCCAAGTCACTCAGCCAGATAGCATTGTATGTGACGTTTGGTACCGACAAGAATTTTCGTAAAGAGAAATTGACGTTCGAAGTTGTGGACTTCCAGAGCGCATATCACGCCATCCTTGGTCGTCCGGCTTATGCCCGTTTCATGGCCCGTCCATGCTACATGTATCTCAAGCTGAAGATGCCCGGGCCCAAGGGTGTGATCACAGTCACTGGCAATCGACAGAGGGCTGAGGAGTGCCTTCAGCAGGGCTCCAAAATCGCCGATCATCAGATGGATGTGGTTGAGTTGGAAGAGTACAAGAAGAGTGCTGATCCTGCCGATCTTCTGCGTGCCAAGAAGCCCGCCTCTGAGTCAGCTTTCCAGTCGGCAGGCGAAGTGAAGCAGGTGCACATTCACCCGACTGATCCCAATGCTGCCCCGACCAACATCTCAACGACACTCGACAGCAAATAGGAAGCCGAGCTCATCCAGTTCCTCCGTGAGAACTGGGACATCTTCGCATGGAAGCCTGCTGACATGCCGGGTGTGCCCAGGGAACTGGCTGAGCACCGACTGAGAGTCGACCCGAAGGCCAAGCCTGTGAAGGAGCACTTGCGTCGGTCGGCAGCAGAGAAGCGGAAGGCAATCGGCGAGGAGGTGGCTCGTCTCTTGGCGGCTAAGTTCATACGTGAGATTTACCACTCCGAGTGGCTCTCGAACGTCATTATGGTCCCCAAGAAAGATAAGTCACTCCGCATGTGTATTGACTTCAAACATATCAATTGGGTCTACCCGAAAGACCATTTTCCTCTCCCCCGCATCGACCAGATTGTCGATTCGACTGCGGGGTGCGAGCGTTTATCTTTTCTTGATGCATACTCCGGCTACCATCAGATCCGTCTGTTTGGTCCGGATGAAATAAAGACAGCCTTCATCACCCCATTTGGGTGTTTTTGTTATATCACCATGCCTTTTGGTTTGAAAAATGCTGGCGCTACTTTTATGCGCATGATTCAAAAAATGCCTGCTTGATCAGATCCCTCGGAATGTTGAAGCATACATGGATGATATTGTCGTCAAGTCTCGCAAAGGTTTCGACCTGCTGATTGACTTGGCTGAAACATTCGCCAACTTGAGGAGGTATGATATCAAGTTAAATCCGACAAAGTGCACTTTCGGTGTTCCTGGTGGCAAGTTACTCGGTTTTCTCGTTTTCGAACGAGGAATCGACGTTAATCCTGAAAAGATCAGTGCCATTACCCGAATGAAAAGCCCTGTGCGTGTGCACGATGTCCAGAAGCTCACAGGTTGCCTGGCAGCGTTGAGTCGATTCATTTCTCGTCTCGGTGAGAAGGCATTGCCTTTATACCGACTGATGAAGAAGTCTGATAAGTTCGAGTGGACTCCAGAAGCTGAAGCAGCGTTTGTTGAGCTCAAAGCCCTGCTTTCCACCCAGCCGGTGCTTGCTGCTCCGCGCAGCAAAGAGCCCTTGCTCCTGTACATCGCGGCCACTAATCAGGTCGTCAGTACAGTTCTCACTGTCGAACGGGAAGAGGAAGGCAAAGCTTACAAAGTTCAACGTCCTGTTTATTACATTTTTGAAGTGTTGACTCCTTCAAAGCAAAGGTACCCACATTACCAGAAGCTGGTATATGGTATTTATCTGTCAGCGAAGAAGGTGGCACACTACTTTCAAGATCACTCAATTTCAGTCGTCAGTGATGCTCCGTTGTCTGAGATCCTCAACAATCGAGATGCGACTGGTCGAGTGGCCAAATGGGCTATCGAGCTCCTTTACTTTGATATCAAGTTTGAAGCGAAAAAGGCAATCAAGTCTCAAGCACTTGCTGATTTCCTGGCCGAGTGGATAGAACAGCAGCAGCCAATCCAAATTCACTCGGCGCACTGGATCATGTTCTTTGACGGCTCGAAGATGCTGATTGGGCCTGGCGCTGGAGTAGTATTGGTATCCCCAAAAGGCGACAAACTCAGTTATGTCCTGCAGATTCACTTTGATTCCTCCAATAATGAAGCTGAATATGAAGCACTCCTATATGGGTTGCGTATGGCCATCTCACTCGGCGTCCGGCGCCTGATGGTATACGGTGACTCTGATTTGGTGGTCAATCAGGTGATGAAAGAGTGGGATTTCAGGAACCCTGCTATGACTGGATACTGCAATGCAGTAAGGAAGCTTGAGAAGAAGTTTGAAGGTTTGGAGCTCCATCATGTTCCCCGAGTGAAGAATCAGGCAGCCGATGAGCTAGCAAAGATTGGATCCACTCGGAAGCCTGTCCCTAGCAATGTGTTTCTCGAGCACCTACATTCTCCTTCAGTGCAAGAAGATCCCTTTACTGAAGAGCCCCCGCAAGCAAAAAGCGCATCTGATCCGACTGAAGTCGATGTCCCAGCGGTCATAGATCTGGTCATGGAGATTTTGGTGATCACGCCCGACTGGACAGTACCTTATATTGCATACATTCTGAGGCAAGAACTCCCAGATGACGAAGATGAAGCTCGGCAGATAGTCCGCAGATCCAAGGCCTTTACCGTTATGGATGGACAACTCTACAGGGAAAGTGTAACTGGCATGACTCAGCGGTGTATCTCTCCTGAAGAAGGTCTACTGATTTTGGAGGAGATTCACTCGGGAACTTGTGGTCATCACGCGCCCTCTGGGACAATTGTTGCCAAAGCATACCGAGCTGGTTTCTTCTGGCCGCGCGCCAACGAGATGGCTAAGGAGATTGTTGATCACTGTGAAGGATGCCAGTTCTATTCAAACTTGTCGCACAAGCCTGCATCTGCCTTGAAGACTATTCCACTCGTCTGGCCATTTGCCGTATGGGGTTTGGATATGGTCGGACCCCTTCGAACAGGCCAGAGTGGATTTACTCACTTGCTTGTAGCAGTCAACAAGTTCACTAAGTGGATTGAAGCTAAACCCATAAAGAAGCTGAACTCTTGCACTGCAATCAAATTTATGAAAGAGATAACATTCCGGTATGGAGTTCCCCACAGTATCATTACAGACAATGGCTCAAACTTTGACTCGGAAGAGTTCAGACACTTTTGCTCCTCTCAAGACACTCGGGTGGACTACGCATCCGTTGCGCACCCCCAAACTAACGGTCAAGCTGAGCGAGCAAATGGCCTTATCCTTCAAGGGCTAAAGCCTCGACTCATGCGAGATCTTGATCATGCAGCTGGAGCTTGGGTCACTGAATTGCCGTCTGTTCTGTGGGGCTTGAGGACGACTCCTAACCGGTCGACTGGGCGCACTCCCTTCTTCTTGGTGTATGGAGCCGAAGCCGTTTTGCCAAGTGACGTCCTTCACAATTCTCCTCGAGTAGACCTTTACTCCGAGGCCGAAGCTGAGCAAGCGCGACAAGACGGGGTGGATCTCCTGGAAGAAGAACGCGACATGGCTCTGATTCGGTCGACTGTATATCAGCAAGATCTGCGCCGCTTCCATGCGAGGCACGTCAAGAGTCGGTCGTTCCATGAAGGTGATCTTGTGCTCCGAGTGGATCAGCAGTGACCTCACAAACTGGCCCCCAGCATGGGAAGGTCCTTTCGTCGTCACCAAAGTACTGAACAATGGAGCCTACCACCTTTTCAACCTCAAGAAGAATATCAACGAGACGCGCGCTTGGAACACGGATTTACTTCGACGTTTTTATACTTGACGACTTAGTTGTTTTGATGTAATAAGAGTACTCCAGACAGTTCCGTTTGTTAAAGTTATGGCTCCTGCAGTCTATTGTCGATTCCGATCGCACAATTTTGCATTCAAAAACTACTCCGAGTGACGAGCAATCCTCTTGCTCGGGGGCTTAGCTGCGAACCAGTTTTCGTCTAAGTTAAAAATCCTTTCGAGTGGATAGTATTCCATTCACTCGGAAACTTAGCTGCGAACCTGTCTTCGTCTAAGTTCAAACCTTCTCCGAGTGACGAGCGATCCTCTCACTCGGGGGCTTAGCTGCGAACCAGTTTTCACCTAAGTTAAAAACCCTTTCGAGTGGATAGTATTCCATTCACTTGGAAACTTAGATGCGAACCCGTCTTCGTCTAAGTTCAAACCTTCTCCGAGTGACGAGCAATCCTCTCGCTCGGGGGCTTAGCTGCGAACCAGTTTTCGCCTAAGTTAAAAATCCTTCCGAGTGGATAGTATTCCATTCACCCGGAAACCTAGCTGCGAACCCGTCTTCGTCTAAGTTCAAACCTTCTCCGAGTGACGAGCGATCCTCTCACTCGGGGGCTTAGCTGCGAACCAGTTTTCGCCTAAGTTAAAAACCCTTCCGAGTGGATAGTATTCCATTCACTCGGAAACTTAGCTGCAAACCCGTCTTCATCTAAGTTCAAACCTTCTCCGAGTGACGAGCGATCCTCTCCCTCGGGAGCTTAGCTACGAACCAGTTTTCGCCTAAGTTAAAAACCCTTCCGAGTGGATAGTATTCCATTCACTCGGAAACTTAGCTGCGAACCCGTCTTCGTCTAAGTTCAAACCTTCTCCGAGTGACGAGCGATCCTCTCACTCGGGGGCTTAGCTTCGAACCAGTTTTCGCCTAAGTTAAAAACCCTTCCGAGTGGATAGTATTCCATTCACTCAGAAACTTAGCTGCACACCAGTCTTCGTCTAAGTTCAAAACTTCTCCGAGTGAGGAGCGATTCTCTCACTCGGGGGCTTAGCTGCGAACCAGCCTTCGTCTAAGTTGAAAACCTTTCCGAGTGGATAGTATTCCATTCACTCGGAAACTTAGCTACGAACCAGTTTTCGTCTAAGTTCAAAATTTCTCCGAGTGACGAGCAACCCTCTCACTCGAGGACTTTGCCGCGAACCAGTTTTCGCCTAAGTTCAAAATCCTTCCGAGTAACGAGCAAACTTAACCAAGCAAGAGATCAGAAAGCAAAATGCAGATAAATCCAGAATCTCTAGCACAGTTAAAAGTTATTCGCGCAAAGGAAAGTGCTCAGGCCCAAGGCCCGAATGAAGTTTTAATCGGTTACACCATCACTCGGCATACCGAGGCAAATAAAGTTTTAGCTGCAAGCAAAGTATTCTTCAAGCACCAGTGGGGCTCGAGGGCTCGACGAAGGTGTCCAGGTCAATCCCATCGGCGATCCGGGTGGCTGCTTCGATGAAGGTCTCCATGAAGTCTTCGAATTGAAGTTTCTTCGTGTTGATCACCCGTAGAGCCTTCAGCTTGTCCTCCCTCGCCTCCTTGCAATGGACCCGGACGAGTGAAAGCGCCACGTCAGCTCCACAGCGAGCGGCAGACTTTTTCCACGCTTGCACTCGACCAGGGATCTCATTGAGGCGGGTCATCATCGACTCGAGGTCAGTTTGGAGGGAGTCTTCGGGCCATAGTTCCTTGTCGACCTTCTCCAACGCAACTCTCAGTCGAGTGACATATCCTTGGACACCCCTGAGGCGAGCTTCAAGTCGAAACATGTCCATGGCCACGGCGTCCCTGACAGGTGACTTGGTGGGATCCAGATTTGGCTCGATCTCTTCAGTTTCCTTCTCAAAATCTTGACAGAATTCTGCGCGAAGAGAAAGCGAAAAGATGATCACATTGCCGTTCTGAAGAAATCAAAGAAATTCACTCGACAGAAGAAAGTTACCTTCAAGCATGCCGAACATCTTCTTCGCGAAGTCTCCTAAGTATTGTTCCAGAGCGCTCCTTCTCTTGGTCTGCAGTTCGAGCTTTTTGATCCAATCGGCCCGTTCCTGCTTGAGTTTGGTATTCTCTTCTTCCAATTTGCTGGCTACGGCAAGCTTCTTCTCAGCAGCTTCAGTTTTCTCCCTCGCCACCTTCTGAGCGTCGGCGAGTGCCTTGTACTTGTCTTCAAGCGCCTTCTTCATGGTATCTAAAGAAATAGCATTGTTGAGTCACGCTTGGAGTCGGCGGTTCTCATCACGTATGTCTGTTCGAGTGGATACACTCGGTTCAAAGGATGGAAGACGAAAGTGATAGTACAGCTGGTCGACAAAAATTACCTCCCAGGGTCTTCAGCTCAGTCTGCGCACGCTCCAGATTGTTTTTGGACACCTCCAGATCCAGTTCAAGCTGAATCTTCTCCTTCTCCAAGTCGGCGTACTTGGTCCCAAGCTCACAGGCTTTCTGAAATCAGCAAAGAAGTGGTTCAGTCGACATGGATATTTCTCTATTCCCGAGTGGAAAGGTACAAGTTCAGTCGACTGGAAGGCGGCCCGCTGCCCCACCCCACACCCTTATACAGCGTCATATCATGGTTGATGGAAATGATGTCCATAAAACCTGCAAGATAGTTCTTAAGACTACTGCCCATCGTAAACGATCGACAGTAGTCTCGGGGACTACACCCAGTGGGTGCACTCAGCGTGCCCCCACTGGACCAGAGACCACTCGACCAGGTCCGACCTGTCCGAGTATAAAAAAAAACATGCAATCATTGTCTCTATCAGACCCCCGTCGAGGCAAGCACTCGACGGCGGTCTCGGGGACTACACCCAGTGGGTGCACTCAGCGTGCCCCCACTGGACCTACTACCACTCGACCAGGTCTGTCCTGTCGAGTGACAATCAACTATCAAAACGAATTTAAGACCCCTGCCGATGCCTTCGTCATTCGACAGCGGTCTCGGGGACTACACCCAGTGGGTGCACTCAGCGTGCCCCCACTGGACCAAAAAACCACTCGACTAAGACTTGATCTACTCGAGGAAAAAACAAGCAAGTAAACACCCAGTGGGTGTAAAGTCAAGTTGGACAGGAATGCAATCGGAAATGAACTTACAATCGAACTTACTCGGACATTGGCTTGAAGAGCTGAACTGACATCATAGGCTAACTTGCTGGCCTCATAAGCTTCCTTCGTGCGCAATCATTTGTCCAGCCTGGATCATGGCTTCTTTGGCAGCTCCAGTTTGGTCCCCTGGGACGTGGTACAAAGGATATGCAGACGCCGGAGGAGTTGGTGCTGCAGCTGAGGTAGCAAGAAGAGCTTGAGGTTGTCCAATCGGCGTTGAAACAACTAGAGTTGAAGTTGCTGGCGGGGCACTCGACAGCGGAACCACAAGGTCAGCTCTGGCTCGGGAAGAATCATCAAGTTCTTGAGAAGGCGCAGCAGTCGACCTATGAGGTGCTGGTCCTGATGATGTCCTCCGAGTGCGCAAGCGTGGAGTGTCCAAAGGCACAACGTCACCTTCTGCACCCCGTTGCGGCTCCTCATCGTCTTCCAAATGGATGACGTCGTCAACTGTCAATCGACAACATTAATTTATTCATTCGATGAATTGTCTTCAAAAACCAGACTACAGTGAAGATTCACTATACCTCGTTGAGAGGTGGCCGCGTCAGGAGTGTCCACTTCCATGTGATCCCCCTCACCCCGCAGAGGCGACGTCACCGAGGTAGCAGCTCTGGAGAATAAATTTCACTCGGTCAGCGAAGACATGAAGTTCAACAACAGCAGGATAAGGAAAATAAACACTCACATTGAGGCAACATGCACAACGATCTTTATACGGGGCAGAGCCTTCCGAGGCTTTGGTGCGTCCGACCTGGGCTGCTTCGCAGCTTTTTCAGTCGACCCGGATGTCGCGGCACGGTCGCGCTTCGGGTTCCTGCTGCTCGATGCCAAAGTTTTGCTTGGGGCGGCCTCCAGATCTTCACGCTGCTTGGTGTGATGCTCGACGCGCGGAGGAGCCTGGGCCTCTACCTCGCCTTCCTCTAGGTCGTCATCGCTGCCTTCACTGTCATCGGCGTAATCGACATCTGCGCTGCCGTCTGAGCTCCCTTCTTCATCGTCAGGCTGTTCTCCATTCGGCACGGGTGAATACATGTTCGTAAACTCCTGCAAGATATAAACTGTAAAGTCAGTCGACTGAAGACCCAATCACTCGACAAAATATGAAAGCACTCGACAGAGATGTAACTCACCAGGTTCGTCGGTGGGTTCAAAGTAGAGAAGGGCAAGATTCGCTTGGCTCCCAGAGGATTATCGCAGGCTCCGGTGATGCTCCTGAGCCAATGGGCAACAGTCTCGTCGGAAACTTCTTCTGGATGCGTCCGAGTGGTATCCTCGGGGCCCGAATAATGCCACATAGTGTGATCCCTGGCTTGAAGAGGCTGGATTCGTAGACTGAGAAACGTCTCTAAGAGATCCATACCAGTCACTCCGTCACGGACCAGATCTACTACCGCATTCACTAAAATCCCTACCTGGACCTTCTCTCCCTTTGTCACACTCAGTGTTCTGGGAGTAGCAGGTCGATCCAAGGTGAAAGGGGGAAGGCCAGTCGACATATTGGGAGACGCAACATCTTTGCAGTAAAACCATGTCGACTGCCAGCCCCTAACAGATTCGGGAAAGTTCATCGACGGAAATGCACTCCTACCCCTCTTCTGAAGCCCCAGACCACTGCATAGCTGGATGACATGGGTCTTACTATCACTAGGATTGGCTTTTTTGACACATTGGGACTGAATGGTGAATATGTGCTTGAATAAGCCCCAGTGAGGAGGACAACCCAAGAAACACTCGCACAAGGTGATGAAAGCAACAAGGTACGAGATAGCATTCGGAGGAAAGTGGTGGAGTTGCGCTCCGAAAAAGTTCAAAAACCCGCGGACGAATGGATGGGGGGCATAGAAAAACCTCGCTCAACGTGGGTGAGGAGGAGGACCCGCTCCCCTTCACGCGGCTCCGGCTCGACCTCCCCCTCCGACAGCCTCCACGAGCCTTCGGCCACGAGCCCATCAGCGACGAGGTTCTCGACGTCCCCCGCTACGACCGTCGACGGGAGAAAATCTCCCTGGGTCCACCCCGGCGGCGCAGTAAATCGGGCGCCCGACGGCTTCTTCGCCTTGGCTCCTCCCTTCTTGGCGCGCTCGAGCTTCTCCGTCTTGCTTTTCGTCATCGCGGTGGCCGTCGTCGAGGCAGAGTTGAGCGGTGCGCGTGGAACAGGGGAGGCAGAGGAAAAGAGAAGATTTGGGGGAGAAGTACTGTACCGGCCCGGTGCCGTCGCGTCTTATATCCGCCCGAGTGAGTCGCTGACTTGCGGGCCCATCAGATCTCTGGATATCCCGATTTTAGAGGAGGAGCAGTACGTGGCGGTAATGGCGGCGCGAAAATCGAGGCGTCGTGCCCCCACTTGACCCAGTCGTTGCGTCATCGTCGCGAGGCGCGCGCTTACCCAATTTTCGAATCCCGTGAAATCCGGGCCTGACGAAGCGACCCGTTGCATCAGAAGACCCTGCTGACCGCTCGGACCTGATTCCGCGCTGAAGTTCACTCGGATACATTTCAAGACAGAATCGATCAGGGTGGATGACAAAGATTCCAATCGAAGCAGACTTCTGTGAAGCCCTAAAATGCACTCGGAATTTTTGTGCCTTATCAGAACCCGCATCAACCCCTTTTTTTTCACTCGAACCCCGATCCATTCGGGGGCTAATGATGGGGATATGAACCTAGGGTAGGGTCATAGGCCTGACCTACATACCCTACCTAAGGACACTGCCCTAGAATGCTTAAGGACTACAAGGAAGTCTCCGACTGAAATCACCAAGACGTACGAGTCACTCGACAACATCTAGTCACTTGACAACATCCACTCGGAGGTTTCTTCCTTCACTCGACGACTACCTTTCACTTGGAAGAAACAGAAGACAGTCGACCACAGAAGGTCAAAAGCCACTCTAGGGAGGCCAACGGGCAGGCGTTCGGCTAGACCATTAGTAGTATTTATTACATACGTTACCAGTAACGTCCCTCTTTATTACCACGATCGGACCCTTAGATGCCGGGCATTCATGAGGGGCAGCGTACTCTATATAAGCCGCCCCTCCCCTTTGGCACAAGTGTTCGCACCCTGTAACTCTCATATTCCACACGACGAAGCTCCCGAGCACCTGAGACGTAGGGCTGTTACCTCCACGAGAGGGGCCTGAACTCATACATACGTGTGTACATCCTCGCCGTAGCTAGGACTCTGCCCTCTCCTTTCGTACCCCTACCTTCTACTGTCAGGCTCGTTCCCACGACAGCAGTGGCTCGTTAGGCCATAGCCGGATGCAGAGATCCTTCATGGCCGGCTCCGCCATCTGGTGTAGCTCCATCAGCTGCTTCAACTGCTCAACGAGAATAGGAGAGCGCTCGGGGGCTTCAAATTGCGCCCAAAACAGCCGAGCTTCATCTCCCTCTCCCCGCGAAGCATAGAACTGATTCGCGTCCGCTATGCTCTTCTGAAGGTCCGAGCAGGCGCCTGAGGAACGCCATACTTGGGTAAGCAATTTGAACTTGCTATCCCCGTAGACACACTGCAATAAATACGGCTTACCATCCATTATAGCCTTGGCCTGGCTGACTTGCTCTTCAAAAGACCGCCTATCCACCCGCTCCTTTTGGAGATTTGTTTTCATGGTGGATAGTTCGGCGGCCTGCTCCTTGCCTTTCCGCTCAAGGTCCTCGCACTTCTGGCCGGCGTCCTTGAGCTCCTGTTGGATTTCCTCCACCCGAGCCTCGTGCTTGTCGCTGGTGGCTCTCAGGGCGGAGAGCGCGGTAGCCGCTTCTTTGGCCGCCGCCCTCTCAACCGCAGCCTCCTGCTTTGCCTTCTCAAGCTCGGCCTTGAGCTTCTCAATTTCTTTCACCGAGGCTGCGTAAGCATTAAAATACATCAAAAATACTGCTTCGACAGTACGGTGATGACAAATTTGGATATTCTAGTCCGGCTTACCTTGCACCTCGTCGAATCTCTTATTCAGAGCTTCGAGCTCATCTTCGGAGCTCTTGAGCTTTCGATTCAGCTCGTCCAGCTCGGCAGCATTAACGGCCGCCGCCGATGACGAGGCCTGTACAAAACAAAACCATATCAAATTACACGGGTTCACAACTTCCGAAGTGTCATAAATATGATCCTATGTCCGGTCCTCTTAACGGCTGTTAGTCGGCTCCGACCAAATATTGTCCTACACATAGTTCGGATAATGACCTATGATTGACCCCCAGGTAAGTTTTCTCCAAACTTACCTAGGGCTCGGGGGCTGCCGTGTACATAATCATAACTCAAAGAAATCAATATTTCAAAGAACAGAGCATTACGTGGCTCACCTGAAAGCCCGCCAGGGGACCGTTGAAGGCCTCCTTCAGTCCGCTGTCCACGGACTGAATGCTCTGCAATACCGCACCCATAAGGGCGCGGTGCTCCTCGGAGAGGGAGGCGCTGGATAGAGCCTCCCCCATAGCCGGCCACCCATTGGTCGGTAGTGCCGGCGGAGATCGGTTAACCCGATCTCCAGCCGGGGATTGAACCGGTGCCTCCGGAGGCATGGTGCGCTCCGGAGAAGACCTTGAAGGTGACTGGACATCTCCTCGTCCGGTCTCCTCAGTATCCGGGAGGGGCTTCTCCCCCCGGTCTTCGGTGGCCGAGGTGTTAGCCTCGACCATGACGTCGTCACCCCCACCTCCAGTGTCCGGCTCCGAAGGAGCCTGCTGGAATGACACCTCCGTGGAGAAGGGTGCAACGCGGTCCCGCTCTCTGCTAGCTCAGCGGGCGGGGTCTCCCCGTCCGAAACTTGATCGGTGGGGAGAACACGCGGTGGGCTGCAAGTCAGTAGGCGTTCACATGTTAGTAACATTCAAAACTTAGCATTAATAGCTAAGGAAGTCTTCAGATCTTTACCTTCGAGCTGGGGGCTTGATCCTGAGGTTCCTTCGCGAACCCTCTCGAACTCCTCGGACTCGGTATCCGAGTCCGAACTGTCATCGGACAGGACCACCTGTGTCCGGCGCGCTTTCTTCGGGGCGGGAGGAGGTATGTCCTCTGTGGCGTCCGATGATGCCGCCCTCTTTCTTGCGAGGGGGGAATCGCCTCCGCCCTCGCCCTCGCCTTCACCCTCGTGCTCCTCCTCTTGATTCGAGGAGGCGTGGGTTTCTTCGGACACAGCCCCCGGCTGGTCCCTGATGCGCAGGCCTTCTCGGCCTGGTTTCTTCTTCTTCTCTTTCTTCTCTGGCGCCTTGTAAGGCGCCACGACGAGCATCTCCGACAGCAGCTGGGACCTAGGGTCTTCGGGCTGTGGAGCCAGGCACTTGATGCCCGTGGCCTTGCTCAACCATTCCTGCGGAAGTGATCGGAAAGTACTTAGATTTCCTTCAGAAAAACGAAGCCGATCTAATGAAGCTATGACATACCTCGGAAGGGGGCTTATCGGTGCGCAGGCCCTGGTCCTCCTCCTTGGCCGGCCACTTCTCCTGCGCCTTGAACAGCGCCTTCCACAGCTTCTCCCGTGTGGTGCGGAAGAGTTGACGAATCGTAGGATCATCGTCCGTCCGATAAGTCCACATAGGAGAGCCCCGGCGCTGACAAGGGAGGATGCGCCGCCGAAGCATAACCTGGACCACGTTGGTCAACTCGACTCCATCCTTGATCATGAAGGCGATGCTCCTCTGCAGGTCATCCACCTCTGTGTCCGACCCCCAGTCGAGGCCCTTTCGGACCCATGAGGTCAGTCTGGTCGGGGGGCCGGATCTGAATTCGGCAGGAACAGTTCCGCCCTCCTCCCTTGGCTCGGTGATGTAAAACCACTCTTTTTGCCAAGTCTTGATGGTGTCGATAAAGGTGCCAGGTGGCCATACTGCGCATGGAAGCTTGCTGATGACCGCCCCGCCGCAGTCTGCGTGTGCGCCTGCGACACACTTCGGCTTGATGTTGAAGATCTTGAGCCACAGTCCGAAGTGTGATTCGACCCGCAAGAAGGCCTCGCAGACGATGATGAAGGCCGATATATGCATAAAAGAGTTCGGCGGGAGGTCGTGGAAGTCGAGTCCATAGAAGAACATGAGGCCCCTCACGAAGGGGTGGAGCGGGAAGCTCAGTCCTCGGATGAAATGAGGAATGAAAACCACCCTCTCGCCTGGTTTGGGGGTGGGGATCACCTGGCCCTCCTCCGCATCACGGTGGAAGATATTGGCGGGGAGGTAGCCGGCGTCCTTGAGGTCCCGAATGTCTTGGTCTGTGACCATGGAAGCCTCCCACTTGCCGCTGGCCATGGCTGAGCTCGGAGGAGGAAGGGTGGAAAAACCTAGATCTGGGCTCTGGATGCTCAGGAGTTTGGGAAAGCAAGGGTGCGAATGGGAAGTGCGGGTAAGCCTTGGGGTTTTCTTTCCCTTTTATTGGGCTTGTCACCGGTTAGCCTCCCTTCTGCGCCGTGAATCCCTCCGCTTCCCAAGGCATGCGTGCCGTTATACGCGCATGATTAAACATATCCCGTGTGAAACGGAGCACGATCTGTGCATTGATGGGTCGTGCTGATGAAAACGGCCTCGAACCGCGAATCGAGCTTTTGTGACTGGTTTAGCGGTCGTGGTGGGCCATGACCTTTCATCTGAAAGGTCGTCAGGGAGCGCTGTTTACTCCTTGACGTTTGGCCTTCAGGGCCGGGTTATACATGATGTTCGGACGATCTATGATCGGGAAAACTACACGTCGTCGGAGGCCGAGCTAAACTCGGCCGATCACTATTTGGAGAACGGAACTCGCCTCGCAAGCCGAAGACTCTGATCGTTTGAAGCAGCTGGAGCTTGGACCCTTGGCGTTGGAGGCTAGTTCGGGGGCTACTGAGGGAGTCCTGGATTAAGGGGTCCTCGGGAGGCCGGCCTATTTCTTATGGGCGGGATTGTATGGGCCGTTGGCCGGACACTGGAATGATCGAAGACCCTGTCTCCAGGAAGGAAGCTTCGAGGATCGTGGCGTATCCTCCACGTTTGGAGTAGCGAATAGGCATGTTATCCCTTCGACGTGTAACCGACCATGTGTAAACCCTAGGTACCCTCGGCGTCTATATAAGCCGAAGGGTTTTAGGTTGTAGGACAACAGAACTCATCTAGGGTTTTAGTCATAGGATCTCGAGGTAGATCAACTCTGTAACCCTTATACCATCAATATAATCAAGCAGGACGTAGGGTATTACCTCCATAGGAGGGCCCGAACCTGGGTAAAACACTGTCCCCTTCGTCTCCTGTTACCATCGCTTCTAGTCTCACAGCTCGGGACCCCCTACCGGAGATCTGCCGGTTTTGACACCGACACACCTCAAACCAGCTTCAAACATTCGGGCTGATTGGTACCCTCATATTCAATCCAAATTTGAGACGGATATAGGGATGTCCGGACACGACTGGGCGTGTCCGCCATGTCGGATCCAGCCCATGCTGGCCCACTCGACCCCACATATATTCGTCCCCATCCGCTTGTTAGGACAAATCCTAGCCACTCCACTCCGCCCCCATGCGACGATTCGGCAAGCTCCGACATAGCGGACAACGGATTTGACTCCGACCACTCCGGATCCGCCGATTGGGGTGTCGTCCCATGCGAGATGGAGGAGGCTATGGTTGTTTGCATTGCCTCTGTCGCTCCCAGGGGGACTGCGCCCCACAGATGACATGATATGTCTGGCGCGAATCCATTCCTTCTGCACAACACGCATTTGAATCCGTCAGGGCTGGAGCATCGCGGTCTGTTAGCCTCCTCATCTCTGGTCTGCTGGAGTATGAGTGCTACAACGACCGGTGACCCCACCGTGGGAAGAAGAGAATGAGGATGCCTGAGGCCGGCCTCGCTACCGATATGGCAGAGGCGGCGGCGCGCACTGCCGCAGAGGAGGAAGCTATTTATGCCCGCATGCTAAGGAAGTGGTAGAGCAGGAAGACACACACCCTCGCCTGAGAGCAAAATCGGGTGGTCCCTGCCATGGTCAGGCAACCCTCCAAAGAGGAGGAGGACAATGATGAGTTAGACAACCCTGACAAAGAGCAGATCCGACTTGATCCATTTTGCATCTTCGAGCGCTACTTCCGCGAGAAAGATGGCAAGGGCGTTGGGATGGACGACAAAGTCATCGATGATATTTCTTCATAGTATTATGTAGATAGAACATGCCAAATTTTGGTAGCCCAATGGCATGTGCCGATGTAGTAGTCAGACGATTTGTGTTGCGTTGTTTACATTGCATGTGTTTGTATGGATTTGCGCTTTTGTAATTGAGGTGTCCAGTTGTGCGAAGGAAAATTTGAGGCGTGTCCTGTCACTACCCACGGACATTGCATGTGTCTGTATGACTGACTTGGCACATGTTTACACATATTTGATAAATTTCAAATTCAGTCTTGGTGGTATTAAGATTTGTTGGTCATCAACATGATTATATTGTCTCAATTGTATTACTATTAAGGAATGCATGATTGTGGTTTTTATGCTCACTAAAGTGGTTGCCCTCACTCTTTTGCTAGCTTTATCCTGTACTAAGCGGAAATCATTCTTGTGCATCGAAATTTTGAAAGCAAGTTATGCCAAAAAAAAACTCCACCATATCTACCTATATACAAGATATTACCCTACCATTCCAAGTAAATTTGCATGTGCCATCTCTAAAACCCTCAAATGAACATCTGTTTTGTGTGCCCGTACCTCTCATGGAGCGATGGGGTAAACAATATCTTCCATGCTAAGTGTGTTTTACTCACGACAAGGGTTTATTCACCCATCAATTATGAGAGAGGCTGGTAATACCGTAATAGTGATGCGCAGTCCCAAACAAAATAAAATGTATAAAGGACACTCCCTCGAAAAAGTTGAAAGTTGGCAGGCACCCATGGATTCGGCTAGCCATGGTTTTTGTTAGTATGGTGGAGGGGGGCTTAAAAGCATGGGAACCGTCATTAATGTGTTTAGCATGCAAGATATTGAAAACTTTATCGTTAAACCGTTGACAGGAAAAGTACACCTCTCAAATGAAATTATCTTTGTTTTAAGCAATGAGCTCTGGCACACAAGCAAAGCCATGCTTCCATCTGCGAAGGGCCTATCTATTCACTTTTCATGTTTAGTCAATTCCATCTTTCTTTCTTTTGGCACCACATACTGAGCATGGGGATCACTCTTAGCTTTGCATGCATTTTTCTAATAGAAATGATTTGAGCATTTTATAAGTATGATGGTTATCTTCAAATTGGGGTACATAGTCATCATCTTTAATTCATTTATTGCTTTATGTTTTCAATATAATCTTGAAAGGTTGCGAGATACTTCATTACCACTTCATGATATGTTGAACTTATTGGAATGATGCTACTTGTTATTGGATTATCATTGCCTATGTGATCAAAGATATGTTTAATTCTAGCATTCACACTTCATACATTATTTCTTTTATTTTTTACCTACTCAAGGACGAGTAGGAATTAAGTTTGGGGATGCTCATACGTATCCAACACAACTATAATTTATGAAGTATTCATGTTATATTTACATCAATCTTGTATAGTTTTGGTGCACTTTTATATTAGTTTCATGGACTAACATATTAGTCTAGTGCACAGTATCACTTGTTGTTTTCTACACATTTTTGGTTTTCCAGAAAATCCATACCAAATGAAATTCAAACACGACAAAACTTTTTGACAATTTTTTCTGGAAGGAAAGAGGCTCAGGAAGCTTCGGGGGAGTACTAGAAGACCCACAGGGGTCCCACATGGCAGGGTATGTGCCCAATTGTCTTGTGGGCCCCCTGTGACCACTCCTGGCGTGATTCTGATGCTGAAAATTATTATATATTGTAAAAACCACGAAAGTTAACCTAAAACTTTTACTCCGCCGCTGCAAGCCTCTGTACCGCGTATACTCGGGGTGACATTGGAGTATGTAGGTGACATTAGAGTTGATTGATGTGTATCATATGGTGTTATCGTAGTACGATATATATGGCTATTTGTGACACTTAGGGATGGCTCAATAGATATATTGGAAAGATAAATTTGGTGTGGTTCTGCTACGTACAACAATTTCATCTTATGTTCTCCTATATTGATAAGAACTTTGGATTGATTCTTTATCGCATGTTGACGGATTGTTATATGATTCAATTATGTTAGTGATGTTGAGAGGTTGCATTAGTAAAAGTATGAACCCTAAGCCTTGTTTTCAAGCATTACAATACTGTTTGTGATCACATTTATAACTTGCTACTTTGCTGGTTTTATTATTTCGGATTACAAAAACCTATATCTAATATCCACACTACACTTGTATCACCATCTCTTCGGCGAACAAGTGCACCTATATAATTACTGTTGTATTGGGTGTGTCGGGGACACAAGAGATTGTTTGTATTTGATTGCAGGGTTGCTTGAGAGAGACCATCTTCATCCTACACCTGCCACAGATTGATAAACCTTAGGTCATTCACTTGAGGGAAATATGTCGTTGTCCTACAAAACTCTGCGCTTGGAGGCCCAACAAAGTCCAATAAAGTTGTGTAGTAGACATAAATGAAAAAGTTGTTGATTCACAGGGATGCCATTAATTACCTCGGATCTTTGTAACATATCACGAAATAACAGGAACATCGTTCCGTAACTACAGGTTCGCTCGAATATTTATTCGTGTGGGTATAGGGGTCAATGTGGATATCCACGGTTCCACTATTGATCGTTGATCGGAAAATGTTCCGATCATATCTATACTTTACCGAAAATAAAGGGTCATAGTCTTAAGAGTCATCTACCTGATGGGCACTAGACAGGGAGTCCGGGAGAAAGTCACCGGAAATGTTTCGGAGACGACGTAAAAGTTTCGGAGAGAAACCAGGAAATGTTTCGAAGAAAAATCATCATACCAGAAATGTATCGGAACGCGTCCAGAATTATTTTACGGGATGCCATAAATGTTCTGTACCTTCTGTATTTTTCCAGAGAGAACGGTCGCGGAAAAATCTTGTCCCGGTGTGAGGAGATAAGATCCCACAAATCGCAGGATTATGATGCAGGCGCCACTATTAGAGTGCATCCCCTTTTGTGGGCTTTTTGGAAAGCCACCCTTTGGGGTTTTGTCCCAAAAGCAGTGGGGATGACATGGGGGGGTGCCCTACCCCCCCCCCCCACAAAGCGGGGGACACATTTGTGGCCGGCCAAGGGCGGAGCTCATGCATTGAGCGCCCTTTTCCCCCCTTTGGAGGCTTTTGGAGGAAAATATCTTTCCATTTTTGGGGCTTTTCCCCCAAGTCTCTACCCCTTTCTCCCACTATATATAGAGGTGGAGAGGGATCTACAAACACACACAAGTTTTCACTTGCTCTCTCATACAAAAGCATGCAATGATCGACCCTTCTTTCTCCCTCCATGAAATAGTGTGGTAGCGCCGAAAGGCTTCCTAGTTTCCGCCAGGGATTAGTTCTGGACGGCGAAGAATCTGGATAGGTGACATCGTATGTGTGCGAAACGGTAGAGAGGTCGTGGTTCCGATCTTCTGTCCGGGGACTATATGAGGTTCTGCACGAGATTTTGTCCGAGGGGTTGTCCGAGGGACTATTCAAGGGAGATAATCCTCGTGGTTGGGAGGTTGTAAAATCCTTGCCGCATGGGATCTCCACAGAAGATATTCACCAACTCCACTTCCACTTCACTACAAGTTGGTAATGATTATATCAAACCTTGTATGCATCTTTATAGTGGTCCTGGGCTTGTACGTAGTATGGATTTTTTCCCCAGCTTCGATACCCTACAGAGTACAGTTCCATACGAGCACCACCGCTTATATGAGCGCCCGTATGACATGCATGACCAGACGAACAAAGGACTAGAGAGAGCGATGATGTTCCACACGAGCGCTGGCTCTTGTATAAACGGTACTATGATGTATGCGCAGACACATAGTTAGATCTAGAGCGCAAGACGATGTTCCATATGAGCGCACCCGCTCGTATGCGCACTTGTATGGCATCCCGGCGGCCATAATGAGGCCCAGGCAAGAGGTAAGTTTCCTCCATCCCATCTATTTGCTTCTTCTTCTTCCTCCAAACCTCTCCAAACCATAACAAAACTATGTCAGATCTCTCTACTCGTTCGATTTCAGTTCAAATCCGTCCACGTGGTCGATCTATGGTATGTTTCTCCTGTGATCCCTAATTTAACTTTCGTGAATACATGTTCTATGTGCCTAGAATTGCCATGGGTATGCGTCATTTTGATCCAAATTTTTATTTTGGCTTGGATTCTTTGATTTTTTTAGAGGAATATGATGTTATAGTTGTTGTAGGATCACTATTATATCATTCTATTGGACTGAAAAATTATTTTGAATAGATATTTATGAGGATGTCCACACTTCTCACTCGTGGTGAAGCACTAAGTTCATCCACGAGTGTCGCACAAAGGGAACATATTTTACACTCAGGGGATCGTCTTCACCACCGGTGAGGCAAGCACAAATGCTTCATGAGAGGAAGATAAAGACCACAAGGTGGGCTTGCGAGTCCACGATAGCCAAGCTGAGCACGGTAACTATTTCAATTTATTGTGTGATAAGGTCAGGTTGCATCATTTTGTTTACCAGGGATATACGACGTATGAACAATTGATGCTTGAGTTTCTTAGTACTCTCTCACACAATGTTGGTTTACTACCAAGTACCAAGAGTAGATGAAGAAGAATGGATCACTTTCCGTCTCATTGACCAAGACTTCAACATCATTCTGGATGAGTGGTGTAATTATATTGACTTGACCAACAACAATGATGATGTTCGCCATGTCTATGATTATCTTGCACCGCACCCGAGGTAACCTTTTTACCACATGAGTCACCGGGGCCACAAGCAAAGGGCTAGTTGCATTGAACATCCTGCTATTCAATATTTATCTTATATTATCACTAACTAGTTGCAGGCACAAGGAGAATTTTCAAAGGTGAGTGAGGATAATATGCTAATTCTCAGTAAGGTAGCCAACCTTGACGTCAGTTATTTGCCCAACTTAGAGGAAATATTGTTGTTACACCTTGCGCACCAAGCAAATCGTGGACAAGCAGGATATATCGTGTGTGGATGAGTTATAACCATGTTGGCCAACTCCCTTGGCCTCGACTTCAACCATCTCCGCCCCATTGTCGGTAACAACCTTTTTAATATTAGAGTGCTTTCTTGCTGTAATGGTAGTGGTTCTTCATGCTCGCCATTGTATTTGAATTCCTAGAGTTAGGTACTTGATACTTACTCCTATGCCTAACCATTTCTCCTTACAAAATGAAATTTTGCATTATGTGCCACTGGAAGGAGATGCAGCTTTTGATCAAGAGGCCCCTGAACCATAACAAGTTGATGAAGAAGAACTCACCACCAATAAAGAACAGGAGCAACCTCAAGAGGAAGCACATGAAGAAGTGTCCTACACCACCTAGTCAGACCTCTAGAGTCTTCAAAGCTCTATCTTTAACATGAGCAACCTTTCTAAGTCCCTTCAAGACATGTCCACGTACATGAACACCAACTCTCCAACTGGAGCCAAGGATGGGTTCCGGATCAGCTGCCGCCACAATGATCTCCTAGGTTTGGGCATGCAAAAGCTTAAGCTGGGGGGGGGGGTCACTACGACGTCTCCATCTGAAAGCACATATGCTCCCTTGGTGGTTTTGATAATTCATGACAACATACATTGTCTCTTGGACTAATAGTTTTATCTAGCCTATTTCAGATGAAGTCCACAGAGAGGATTGGCTAAAGATTGTGTGCAGAATTCCCAAGGAAAGGAAGGAATAGGATTGGCCATGCTTCAAGGATGAGGACTCTACATTTTATATTTTGTGAGAAATCACTTTGAGTCCATAGGAAAGCCAATACTATTAAAAGGGGATGAGGTAAATATGATGATCTGGTTGCTCAAGTGCTTAGAGATTAGCCACCAAAAATACTCACCCACTTTCCCACACATATCCTCTGTCCAAAGCCTAAAGTCAAAATTCGGTGCCACCAATATTACCATTCGGATCCACCGAGTTTATCCAAGATAGAAGCCAAACCAAACCCTAGCATCTCGGTACTACCAGCTTTTCATTTTGGTGCCACCAAAAATAGTGACCAACTTCCTGGTTAGCCATTTTCTAGATTCGGTCCCACCGAGTTCTGAGAATCGGTCTCACCGAGAAGTTGGACCAACTTTCTGTTAGCCAATTTCTCTAAATCGGTCCCACCGAGTTTGAGGAATGGTCTCACCGAGATTTGGTAACTGCCTAGGTCACCCATATCGTTACCACCGAGATTCATATATCGGTCTCACTGAAAACGCCAAAGTTGCCACATTTTGAACTAGTCGGTGCCACCGAGTTTCTACTTCGGTTTCACCGAGTTGGGAAATAATGTTGTAACGGTTGGATTTTTGGAGAACCCTATATATACCCCTCCACCACAATTCACTCGCAAGAGAAGCACTCAGAACACACACACCCCCACTTGCCATATCCAATTTTCTGAGAGAGAGCCACCTACCCTTGTGTTGTGGTCAAGATCATCCACTCCAACCATATGGATCTTGATTTCTAGCCTCCCCAAGTTGCTTTCCATCCAATCAATCTCTTATACCCATGCCAAACCTGTGAGAGAGTGATTGAGTGTTGAGGAGACTATCTTTTGAAGCACAAGAGCAAGGAGTTCATCATACTACCACATCTATTACCTTTTGAAGGGTGGTGCCTCCTAGATTGGTTAGGTGTCACTTGGGAGCCTCCTTCTTTGTGATTGTGGAGTTGAACCAGGAGTTTGTAAGGGCAAGGAGATCGCCTACTTCGTGAAGATCTACCCCGAGTAAGGCTAGTCCTCCGTGGACGTAGGCCATCATGGAATAGACGAGGTTGCTACTTCGTGGACCCTTCGTGGTTGGAGCCCTTCGTGGACTCTCGCGACCTTTACCCTCCGTGGGTTGAAGTCTCCATAAACATGGACGTATGATAGCACCACCTATTGGAACCACGGGAAAAATCTTCGTGTCTCCAAATTGCGTTTGATCTTCCTATCTCTACTCTCGTAGATATGCTTGTCTTTACTTTCCGCTGCCATACTTGTTGACTAGCATGTGTAGGGTGCATTAGACTTGTTAGAATTGCTATAATCTACCAACCAATTAACTTGGCAAAAGGTTAGGTTTTTAATTTGTCAAGTAGTCTATCCCCCCTCTAGACATCCCTTCTAGTGATCCCACACCATCAAGATGTGGTAGTGTTATTTAATAAGTTATAATGCGGTTATACTTCCGCTCATAGAACTTCAAACACTCGTGTTGGTTTGTTCCAACACATTGCTTTTTATTTGCTTATGTTTTTCTTCTGCTGGTTGCAGTTTTTCGTTTGCAAAGTTAGCTTTCAAAACCCCCCAAAAAATAAGTTTTGCTTTGCCCTTTTCTTTTGCCCTTGGATTTCGTTTTCATTCTTGTTTATATTTTGGAGGAGTAGATCTACGCCGGACAACGAGGAATGCAATCTTAAGGAAGAGAAGTGTGTATATTCAAGATCGTGAAGGTATGTCCTACAACTCCCGTCTTTTGCACTTGAATTACTTAGAATTGTTGTAGTAGTAGTATGTGTGATGTGTTCAAGCGGAAGTAAGTCTTGATAGTTAACATAAAGTTTTTGTTCTAGCACCTAAAATAATTTAGTATCCTTTGTTCTATTTAATCTATATAACCGAGACTTGCCGTGGGACTATTTTAAAAAGAAAGTGATGTTAATAAGAATAACCATGCACAAGAGAAAGTCCCAAAATAATTGGGTGTTCAGAAAAATTGTAGAGAAGATGTTGTTAGAGATACTCAACCCCATAGTGTTGCAAACCCATTCAAATTTTATAATTGCATTATAACTACTGTATTTTAACTTTACCATGGCTTATACCCCCCAATACAAACCATAGATTCATCAAAACAAGCACACAATGCAACGAAAACAGAATCTGTCTTAAACAGAACAGTCTGTAGTAATCTGTACTCTAGCCATAATTCTGTAACTCTAAAAATTCTGAAAAATTAGGACAACGTAAGGAATTTGTATAGAAACACTGTGTTAAAATTTCATCTCAAGATCACGTTCCAGAAAAAAAATGAAAATTCATATACTGGACGCAAAGTTTCTGTTTCAGATTCAGCATCACTTCTACTCATCCTATGAATCATCCTAACGGTTCTACTTGGCACAAACACTAAATAAACCATAAAAACACAATCATAACAGAGGCATAATTGTGTCAACACTCAAAAACAGAAAGGAAAAAGCAAAAATTTATTTATTCATTGGGTTGCCTCCAAGCAAGCGCTATCGTTTTACGCCCCTAGCTAGGCATAATGGATAGATTCAAGTATTGTCATCTTTAGTTTTGGATGAAGCGCTTTTGTCAAGTGGTTTTGCAAATAAAACTTGAAACACATCATCCATAGCAACCTTAGCACTATCAAGTTGTCCCTCTACGTACCCCCTTTGATTACCGGCTACGATCCAAGAGTATTGTTGGTTCACGTCATTGAAAACTTGTTGGATCATATCTAAAATGGGGACTTCCTTTTTGAGGTTCTCATCAAAAATTTGATTATTTCCAAGCAAATATCTCATCATATAATCACTATTTTAAAGGATTTCTCCTATTACCGGTTTTTCACGGTTCATACCATAAAAGTCAAAGATCTCCCTAGCTTCCCGTACTATGTGATCAAATTCATTCATAAGAACAAGGGTAGCTAGCTTTTTAGCTTTGGATTTCTTTACGACGGGTAGCTCATAAAACAATCTTTGCAAGGTAGGATGGGTACGAATAAATCTATTTTCAAGTTTTAGAACTAGCACCGAGATAGCTTCCGCATAAGATTTAGTTCTTTTCAGAATAGTGGTATCATCGAGAGTCAAATTCCCAATGCAATTGAAAAACTCTTGAATAGTTTCTTTTCCTATAACGTTCCCTTGCCCCAAAACAAAAGTTTTAGAATCAAGACTGGTAGAATGTCCAATTTAAGGAGTCCTGCCATCATCCGTTTCTGCCATACCAAAATCACTCATGGTGACAAGCAAACAAGAGATCTGACGAGAAAAAGGCAAACAAAAAAGAGGGCGAAGAAAATGGCAAATTGGTGAAGTGGGGGAGAGGAAAACGAGAGGCAAATGACAAATAATGTAATTGCAAGGAGATGAGATTTGTGATTAGGAACCTGGTAGATGATGATGGAGTCCCCTCGGCGCCTATGATAGGCACGTAGAAGAGTCCGGTTCCTCCCCGGCAACGGCGCCAGAAATTCCTTTGACGTGCTTGGACTGCGTCGGTATTTCCCCAAAGAGGAAGGGATGATGCAGCACAGTGACGGTAAGTATTTCCCTCAGTTATGAAACCAAGGTTATCGAACCAGTAGGAGGATCACTACCACCCAATAAGCAGCACCTACACACAAACAACAAATACTTGCAACCCGACGCGAAAGAGAGGTTGTCAATCTCTCTACGGTAATAAGATAGATTAGGTAGTGATAGATAGGAGAGATAGATCTCACAAGAACACAAATAAAAAGAGTAAATATGCAGCAATATGTTTTTGGGTTTTTGGTTTTGTAAATCTGAAAACAAAGATTGCAAAAAACGTAGATCGGAAAGCAATATGATGGAAAAGTAGACCCGGGGGCCGTAGGGTTCAGTAGTGGCTTCTCTCATGAGTATAGCGCACGGTGGGTGAACAAATTGCTGTTGGGCAATTGATAGAAAATGGAATAGTCATGACGATATCCAAGGCGATGATCATTATATAGGCATCACGTCCAAGATAGATAGACCGACTCCTGCCTGCATCTACCTCTATTACTCCACACATCGATCGCTATCCAGCATGCATCTAGTGTATTATGTTCATGAAAAAACGGAGTAATGCAATAAGAACGATGACATGATGTAGACAAGATCTATTCATGTAGGAATAGACCCCATCTTGTTATCCTTAATAGCAACGATACATGCGTGTCTTGCTGCCCCTTCTGTCACTGGGAAAGAACACCGCAAGATCAAACCCATCACAAAGCACCTCTTCCCATGGCAAGAAAATCGATCTAGTTGGCCTAACTAAACCAAAGATTCGAAGAAGAAATACGAGGCTATAAGTAATCATGCATATAAGAGATCAAAGAAGACTCAAATAATATTCATGGATAGAAACTGATCATGAACTCAAAATTCATCGGATCCCAACAAACGCACCGCAAAAGTTTACATAAAATAGATCTCCAAGAGACCATTGTATTGAGAATCATAAGAGAGAGAGAAGAAGCCATCTAGCTACTGCCTACGGACCCGTAGGTCTATGGTGGACTACTCACGCATCATCGGAGAGGCACCTATGAGGAAGATGAACCCCTCCATGATGGTGTTTAGATTGGATCTCGAGGTTCTGGAACTTGCGGCGGCTGGAATTGTGTTTCGTCGACTCCCCTAGGGTTTTCCGAATATTTGAGAATTTATAGGCATCAGAGGCGGTGCGGAAGGGGGCCGAGGAGGGCACAACCCATCAGGGCGCACCGGGGCCCCCCTGGCGTGCCCTGGTGGGTTCTGCTCTCCACAGCCCACCTCTCCGGCAGTTGTTTGGCCCACTGGGTGTCTTCTGGTCCAGAAAAAATCTCCAAAAAGTTTCGTCGCGATTGGACTCCGTTTGGTATTGATTTTCTGCGAAGTAAAAAACAAGCAAAAACAGCAACTGGCACTTTGGCACTAGGTCAATAGGTTAGTCCCAAAAAATGATATAAAGTTGTAATAAAATGATTGTAAAACATCCAAGAATGATAATATAACAGCACGAAACAAGCAAAAATTATAGATACGTTGGAGACGTATCAGCATCCCCAAGCCTAATTCCTACTCGTCCTCGAGTAGGTAAATGATAAAAACAGAATTCTTTTTGTGGAATGCTGCGTAACATGTTCATCACATTCTTTTCTTTTGTATAGCATGGACATTTGGACTTATAATGATTCAAAGCAATAGTCTAGTTTTTAACATAATGACTTCAATACTCAAGCATGTCAACAAGCAACCATGTCTTTCAAAATATCAACACTAAAGAAAGTTATCCCTAGCCCATCATGCTCAATCATTGATCCATTCATGAAACACACTCAAATATTAGCTACGCCCAATGCTCAAGTACGATCATAGTGCCCCCTAGTTGGTGCTCATAAGAGAAGATGGAGACTCAAAGCAAAAATAAAAATTGCATAAAGTAAATAGATAGGCCCTTCGCAGAGGGAAGTAGGGATTTGTAGAGGTGCCAGAGCTCAAAGTTTTAAATTGAGAGAGAAAAATATTTTGGGTGGAATGCTTTTCCTGTCAACGAAAATGACAAAGTAGCTCACAATACTTTCCATGCTAGATAAATCATAGGCGGTTCCCAAACAGAAAATAAAGTTTATTCCTTTTTCCACCAAACTTTCACTTTCCATGGCGGGCCGTATCCACGGTTGCCTTCCATAACAACACTTTCCAAGGAATTTATTATTTGACAATATAAAGTAAATATTTTTTCTTTTTCATTTCGGGAATAGGCATCCCTATTACCGCCGCACTCTCGTGCAATGACAAGTGAATAAACACTCATCTTGAGAATAACACATCTAGCATGGAAAAATATTGGACACTCCCCACCGTTTCATGAGCGGTACGGGCACACAAAAGAGAAATTTTATTTTGAAAATTTGGAGATGGCACATACAAATTTGCTTGGAACGGCATGGAAATACCGCATATAGGTAGGTATGGTGGACTCATAAGGCAAAACTTGGTTTAAGGATTTTGGATGCACAAGTAGTATTTCTACTTAGCACAAATGAAGGGTAGCAAATAGATTGGGAAGCAACCAAACCAAGAAACAAAAAATCACATAAGTGAGCATTGAACATAACTAACACCGAATAATGCACGACAAGTAGGATGTAACTTCATTGCATAACTATTGACTTTCGTGCATGCATAGGGAATCACAAACCTTAACACCAATATTCCTACTAAGCATAATTACTCACTAGCATGACTCACATATTACTATCATCATGTTTCAAAACTATTACAAGGAATCAAGTTTAATTTGTCCAATGATCTTCATGAAAGTTTTTATTATATCCTCCTTGGATATCTATCACTTTGGGACTAGTTTCATATATTGCCATTGCTTTTTGGCAAGCTCAAACAAATTTAAGTGAAGCACATGAGCATAAAGATTTCATCTCTCAAAAAGGTATAAGTGAAGCATGAGAGGATTTCTTCAAAATTTACCTACTCTCAAATTAATCTAAGTGAAGTATGAGAGTATTTCTACAAAAGTTTCCAAGCACACCGTGCTCAAAAAGATATAAGTGAAGCACTAGAGCAATTCTATAGCTCAAAAAAGTTTAAGTGAAGCACATAGAGCAATTCTAACAAATCATAGCATGATTTTGGCTTTCTAAAATAGGTGTGTACAGCAAGGATACAAAGGAAAAACAAACAAGAAAAGCAAGCAAAGATACAAGACGCTCCAAGCAAAACTCTTGATATGTGACGAATAAAAATATAGCTCCAAGTAAAATACCGATAGTCGTTAGAAGAAAGAGGGGATGCCACTCGGGGGCATGCCCAAGCTTAGTTGCTTGTTTCTCTTTGGATATATCTTGGGGGTGCGGTAGCATCCCCAAGCTTAGGCTCTTACTACTCCTTATTCCTTCATCCATCGTGATCTCACCCAAAACTTGAAAACTTCAATCACACAAAACTCAACAAAATCTTCATGAGATCCGTTAGTATAACAAAGCAAATCACTACTTTAGGTACTGTTGCAAACCAATTCAAATTTTATAATTGCATTATACCTACTGTATTTTAACTTTACCATGGCTTATACCCCCCAATACAAACCATAGATTCATCAAAACAAGCACACAATGCAACAAAAACAGAATCTGTCTTAAACAGAACAGTCTGTAGTAATCTGTACTCTAGCCATAATTCTGTAACTCTAAAAATTCTGAAAAATTAGGACAACGTAAGGAATTTGTATAGAAACACTTTGTTAAAATTACAGCTCAAGATCACGTTCCAGCAAAAAATGAAAATTCATATACTGGACGAAAAGTTTCTGTTTCAGATTCAGCATCACTTCTACTCATCTTATGAATCATCCTAACGGTTCTACTTGGCACAAACACTAAATAAACCATAAAAACACAATCATAACAGAGGCATAATTGTGTAAACACTCAAAAACAGAAAGGAAAAAGCAAAATTTTATTTATTCATTGGGTTGCCTCCCAACAAGCGCTATCGTTTTACGCCCCTAGCTAGGAATAATGGATAGATTCAAGTATTGTCATTTTTAGTTTTGGATGAAGCGCTTTTGTCAAGTGGTTTTGCAAATAAAACTTGAAACACATCATCCATAGAAACCTTAGCACTATCAAGTTGTCCCTCTACGTACCCCCTTTGATTACCGGCTACGCTCCAAGAGTATTGTTGGTTCACGTCATTGAAAACTTGTTGGATCATATCTAAAATGGGGACTTCCTTTTTGAGGTTCTCATCAAAAATTTGATTATTTCCAAGTAAATATCTCATCATATAATCACTATTTTAAAGGATTTCTCCTATTACCGGTTTTTCATGGTTCATACCATAAAAGTCAAAGATCTCCCTAGCTTCCCGTACTATGTGATCAAATTCATTCATAAGAACAAGGGTAGCTAGCTTTTTAGCTTTGGAATTCTTTATGACGGGTAGCTCATAAAACAATCTTTGCAAGGTAGGATGGGTACGAATAAATCTATTTTCAAGTTTTAGAACTAGCGCCGAGATAGCTTCCGCATAAGATTTAGTTCTTTTCAGAATAGTGGTATCATCGAGAGTCAAATTCCCAACGCAATTGAAAAACTCTTGAATAGTTTCTTTTCCTATAATGTTCTCTTGCCCAAAACAAAAGTTTTAGAATCAAGATTGGCAGAATGTCCAATTTTAGGAGTCCTGCCATCATCCGTTTCTGCCATACCAAAATCACTCATGGTGACAAGCAAACAAGAGATCTGACGAGAAAAAGGGAGACGAAAAAGAGGGCGAAGAAAATGGCGAATTGGTGAAGTGGGGGAGAGGAAAACGAGAGGCAAATGGCAAATAATGTAATTGCAAGGAGATGAGATTTGTGATTAGGAACCTGGTAGATGATGATGGAGTCCCCTCGGCGCCTACGATAGGCACGTAGAAGAGTCCGCTTCCTCCCCGGCAACGGCGCCAGAAATTCCTTTGACGTGCTTGGACTGCGTCGGTATTTCCCCAAAGAGGAAGGGATGATGCAGCACAATGACGGTAAGTATTTCCCTCAGTTATGAAACCAAGGTTATCGAACCAGTAGGAGGATCACCACCACTCAATAAGCAGCACCTGCACACAAACAACAAATACTTGCAACCCGACGCGAAAGAGAGGTTGTCAATCTCTCTACGGTAATAAGATAGATTAGGTAGTGATAGATAGGAGAGATAGATCTCACAAGAACACAAATTAAAAGAGTAAATATGCAGCAATATGTTTTTGGGTTTTTGGTTTTGTAGATCTGAAAACAAAGATTGCAAAAAACGTAGATCGGAAAGCAATATGATGGAAAAGTAGACCCGGGGGCCGTAGGGTTCAGTAGTGGCTTCTCTCATGAGTATAGCGCACGGTGGGTGAACAAATTGCTGTTGGGCAATTGATAGAAAATTGAATAGTCATGACGATATCCAAGGCGATGATCATTATATAGGCATCACGTCCAAGATAGATAGACCGACTCCTGCCTGCATCTACCTCTATTACTCCACACATCGATCGCTATCCAGCATGCATCTAGTGTATTAAGTTCATGAAAAAAATGGAGTAATGCAATAAGAACGATGACATGATGTAGACAAGATCTATTCATGTAGGAATAGACCCCATCTTGTTATCCTTAATAGCAACGATACATGCGTGTCTTGCTGCCCCTTCTGTCACTGGGAAAGAACACCGCAAGATCAAACCCATCACAAAGCACCTCTTTCCATGGCAAGAAAATCGATCTAGTTGGCCTAACTAAACCAAAGATTCGAAGAAGAAATACGAGGCTACAAGTAATCATGCATATAAGAGATCAAAGAAGACACAAATAATATTCATGGATAGAAACTGATCATGAACTCAAAATTCATCGGATCCCAACAAACGCACCGCAAAAGTTTACATCAAATAGATCTCCAAGAGACCATTGTATTGAGAATCATAAGAGAGAGAGAAGAAGCCATCTAGCTACTACCTACGGACCCGTAGGTCTATGGTGGACTACTCACGCATCATCGGAGAGGCACCTATGAGTAAGATGAACCCCTCCGTGATGGTGTTTAGATTGGATCTCGAGGTTCTGGAACTTGCGGCGGCTGGAATTGTGTTTCGTCGACTCCCCTAGGGTTTTCCGAATATTTGAGAATTTATAGGCATCAGAGGCGGTGTGGAAGGGGGCCGAGGAGGGAACAACCCATCAGGGCGCACCGGGGCCCCCTGGCGCGCCCTGGTGGGTTCTGCTCTCCACAGCCCACCTCTCCGGCAGTTGTTTGGCCCACTGGGTGTCTTCTGGTCCAGAAAAAATCTCCAAAAAGTTTCGTCGCGATTGGACTCCGTTTGGTATTGATTTTCTGCGAAGTAAAAAACAAGCAAAAACAGGCAACTGGCACTTTGGCACTATGTCAATAGGTTAGTCCCAAAAAATGATATAAAGTTGTAATAAAATGATTGTAAAACATCCAAGAATGATAATATAACAGCATGGAACAAGCAAAAATTATAGATACATTGGAGACGTATCAGCATCCCCAAGCCTAATTCCTACTCGTCCTCGAGTAGGTAAATGATAAAAACAAATTTTTTGATGTGGAATGCTACGTAACATGTTCATCACATTCTTTTCTTTTGTATAGCATGGACATTTAGACTTATAATGATTCAAAGCAATAGTCTAGTTTTAACATAATGACTTCAATACTCAAGCATGTCAACAAGCAACCATGTCTTTCAAAATATCAACACTAAAGAAAGTTATCCCTAGCCCATCATGCTCAAACATTGATCCATTCATGAAACACACTCAAATATTAGCTATGCCCAATGCTCAAGTACGATCATAGTGCCCCCTAGTTGGTGCTCATAAGAGAAGATGGAGACTTAAAGAAAAAATAAAAATTGCATAAAGTAAATAGATAGGCCCTTCGCAGACGGAAGTAGGGATTTGTAGAGGTGCCAGAGCTCAAAGTTTTAAATTGAGAGAGAAAAATATTTTGGGTGGCATGCTTTTCCTGTCAACGAAAACGACAAAGTAGCTCACAATACTTTCCATGCTAGATACATCATAGGCGGTTCCCAAACAGAAAATAAAGTTTATTTCTTTTTCCACCAAACTTTCACTTTCCATGGCGGATCGTATCCACAGTTGCCTTCCACGGTTGCAAGAGCTCGAAAGAGACAACATATTGGTCCATAGTACCCAAAATTAAGCCACTGCAAGACTTATTCATGATCACTTCTTTGGCATAATCACATCACGTGACAACAAATGTGCCAACAAGCAGTGATTGAAACAAAGTTCTCGAGAGCCTTGATGATGAGACACTCGTGGGTGTGTTAGCGAGTTACTGTAGAATCATGTTGTCTTTACATACAATTCACTCTCCAATAAATGTTTGCATTGCTGAAGAAAGAAAATATGTTTCGTGCATTCCCGACAAGTAAGTGTTAGATAGAAGAAATAGAATCAAGTGTTACTATATTATTTTATCTAGTTGAGACAGAACTTTATGTTGATTATATTCGCTTCACTAATGCTTGCATAATAACCATGCCATTGGTACAGCTATACTAACCTTTTACGTCAAGAAGTGGAGGGCTATGTAGGCGTATCAATCATAAGTGAACCAAAACCTTCTCGTTATTTCGGTTTAAACAATTTGAGTTCCTTACGGTTTGGAATTCTATCTATGTTGCTCGAGGGCGATCAAATTTAAGCTTGGGGGAGTTAATGAGTGTTATTTTTACACTAATTAACCTTAGTTTAAATTGAGTTATTTCAATAAAACTGAGATATCCGCTCTGATATTGCTACTGATGACTAATGAATGCAAGGAATTCCAAATATCCCATTCTTATTTTGTTTACACCAAAAATTGGCTATTTATGGACGAAATCAATCCAATACATGGAAAGTAGTAAAGAGGAGATAAAGGAGATCAAGTGAGAGGCATACAAGAAGGAACAAAGCAAAAGATGGCGTTCCATATGACCGCACGCGCTCGTATGTGTGGTCGTATGGCCTGTCAGGGGCTCCCTCTGATCCAACACTACAAATATCGTGAAGGGGCGAACGCCAGAAACAATGACATGAAGGTATACTTTTTTATTTCACTTCCCTTTCTCCCTTTATTTACAGATTGAACGTATAGCAAATATCCCTCTAAGGTGTACCTCGGTTCGTACAAAAAATTAGAGTACATCTTAAAAATATTTAAAACCAAGGTGTAGTTTTAGAACAGAAAAATAATGAACTATCGGATGGAACTTGCTTTAGAAACTACAATGTACAGTAGCCCCCGATTCTTGAATTAGTTTACTCAAAACTGACTTGAGGATCGACATATCAAAAATATCTGACAACCATTGATCCCAGATTCTCATTAGCCCCCGAGACTCATGTCGGATTTCATGAAACTCGACATGAGGATCAAATTTTAATTGGTCTATTGGTTGTTGGTATTTGGAAAAATGCGATATCCAGTATCCCGTGAGACTCATGTTGGTTTCTAAAAACCCGACGTGAGGATCAAATATTCCCTTTTCATGGCCACTTATGAAACTTTTGTTGGATTGCCCTGATATACAGAGGCCCGAATCCGAGCTTCGGGCAAAGACATCAGAGCTTGAAGATACAAAGGACTGACTTGCTCAATCATAGCATGAGGTCTTGCGGCTAAAGGAGAGCACCAGCGCGCCCCCAGTTGATTTTTCGGAGGTAACCGTTGTATACCATGTCAAGCAAATTCCCTTTTTTACATTTTAGATTTCGTCAAGGTTCTCATCGTTTTTTGTATATGTTTGACCATGCAGATTTGGAAAAACGTACTGCCACACTCAAATCTAAGCTGTAGAAAGCTCGGGAAGTGGCAAAAGCAAATGTTGTCCTGCTCTACTAAGAGCAGGATCTCTGTAAGACTTCCCAATCAAGGGTAGTCGAAACAGAAGGGTATCTTGGCAATCACATCAAAGAATGTGATTCTCCAAGGTTCAATAAAGATACCCTCGATGTCGATGACTGTCAGCTCACTTTGGACCTTAAGGAGGCCCATCAGCAGGGGACGTTTGCCAATGAAGAGCTCAAGCAGGCTTGGTACTTGTGATTGCGTTGGGATTTCCCTCGAGTGTAAGGGTGGTGTAGTGTAGTAGCACAAAGTATTTCCCTCGGTTAAGAACCAAGGTTTATCGAACCAATAGGGGACAACCGCAACGGACGGAACAAGGGAAGTCTGGTCGCGTCGAAGACATCTTTATCTGATTTTGAGCCTTCGTCGTCCAGCTCCTCCAAAATTATGTTAGGATCGGTTGGCTCATCCTCATCATCCGAAAAGAAAACAGAGGCAGAACAGATTTGGGAATAGTTCTAGCAAACTCTCGGCTAGACATTGCTCTACATGATACTTATTATATGGTAGCACATTTCCATTATGTAGTTTCTATGGGAGCCGTTTTCGCTTTATTTGCAGGATTTCTCAAGATCCAATGCATCAATCATTTGAGTTGGTACGAACATAGGAATCCAGACTCCGCTTGATTCGATCTTCAGTTTCAACCTTATTCAGTCAGGAAAAAGAAGAAGGACCCACTTATTCCACTCGGAGAGACCGAACCAAGTTCAAGGGCGAGGTTAAACAAGCATGCATGTATCAGAACAGAAATGTGCTTTTTCTAGCAAAAGCAAATAATCTTACCGAGCTTTTTAAGTGAGCGAGCGAAGCCTTCCTGGAGCTTCCCCCTTCCCTCACCCGATAATTGCATTTCCGCTTCAGCTTCCTCGATGTAGTTGGTTTGGAGGCTACTAAGGAAGTAATAACCCCTAAAGAAGCTAGAGAAAGACCTACCTGAAAATGAATTGAATTGTTGATTGTGTCATAAAGGCATTTCTATTTTCTGCACAGTACGGAGAAGCCTTGCGCCTTCTTTTTGTGAAGGCAAGTGGCTACGCAAATTGCTCAATTTTTCCCTCACAACCATCCGAACAAGAAGATTTTAGCACTAACCCGCCTCCAGCTTTATTTCCGACTGAAGTACCGCTTTTCTTTGCACTACTTTCGAATTGTATTAGGAACAAGAGCTTATGCTTGCTTAACAGTACATGCACACACACACAAATAAAATACGTGCACCCCACACGGCCAAGAGGGTTGTCAAGCCCCTTGTACTTGTTAATTGCAAGGATCAAATCTGATAGAGATAGGTTTGTAAATTGCAAAATAAAACAAAATGTTAATAAATTGCAGCAAGTATTTTTTATTTTGAGCAAAGATAATATTTGAATGGACCCGGGGACCATAGCTTTCACTACATGCATCTCTCTCAAGAACAGAGCAACAGTGGGTGAACAAATTACTGTTGGACAATTGATAGAAAAGCAAATAATATTGATGTTATTCATGGCATGATCATGTATATAGGCATTACGTCCATCAAGTAGACCGAAACGATTCTGCATCTACTACTACTAGGAGAACGCCCGTGTGTTTTACGGGCTATCCACCACGTTATATGTCCAATACTCAGACCCAACATAAAAAACTGCATCCTATGACCCACCCTTATTTTTTTGTCAGACCCTCTCCTTCCTGCTCGGTTTCCCGTCGTAGCAGGACATTTCTCGCAGGAGTCTCTAATACTTGTGATCTGCGTTGGATTTTCCGTGAAGAGGAACGGGTAATTGCAGCACAATACAGATAAGTATTTCCCTCATTTAAGAACCAAGGTTTATCGATCCAATTGGAATATCAATCAACAACCGTCTTCAGCGACTGCACACAAAAGAGCAAACACTTGCACCCAACGCGGGCAAGAGGGTTGTCAATCCCCTTGGACTCGTTATTTGCAAGCAAATGAAGTGTGTAGATGATAGTAGAAAATTTTAAATTGGAAAATAAAATAAAAAGTAAATAATGGCAGCAAGGTACTGATATGTTTTGTAAATATATAAGTTAATATATAGACCCGGGGGCCATAGTATTCCCTAGTGGCATCTCTCATGTTGGTAACACACGACGGGTAAACAAATTACTGTTGGGCAATTGATAGAAAAGCACATAGTTATGTGATATTCACGGCAATGAATATGTATATAGGCATCATGTCCATAATAAAATAGGCTGACTCTTGTCTGCACCTATTACTATTACTCCACCCATCGACCGCTATCCAGCATTCATCTAGAGTATTAAGTAAAACAGAGTAATGCTTGGATAACAATGACATGATGTAGACAAAGAGAATTCAATTAATATGAAATAACCCCATCGTTTTATCCTCAGTGGCAACAATACAAAGACGTGTATTTTCCCCTTTTGTCATTGGGATATAGAGCACCGCCAGATTGAACCCACTACAACGCACCCCTCTCACCGAAGAAGTATCAATCTAGTTGGCCAAACTATTTCAATAAATCGGAGAGAATTACGAAGATATATCAATCATGCAAATAAAATACCAGCAAGTATTCAATATCTTTTCATGAATAATCTGAACATAAACCCACAATTCATCGGATCCCAACAAATGCACCGTACAAAAGAGTTACATCGGATAGATCAAAGTGAAGATGTGATGATCATTGTATTGAAGATAAAGAGACAGAGAGAGAGAGAGAGAGAGAGATCTAGGTACTAACTACGGACCCGTAGTTCTGTGGTGAACTACTCACACATCATCATGAGGGCAGCAAGGTTGATGAAGAAGCCCTCCGTGATCGATCCCCCCTCCGGCAGGGCACCAGAACTGAGCTCCAGATGGGATCACGGCGGAACAGAGACTTGCGGCGGCAGAAAAGTATGTCACTTTTAAGAATGGGCAATACACTGTATCGAAGAGGCTAGCAAAATATGAGGTGGTGAGATTGCGTATGTCTACAGGTTCACATTAGTCATAATGAAATCATATACTTATTGCAAAGTTTTATTAGTATTATCACAAATCAAAGTGCTACTCGCATGCCCCGAGGGAGGAGGTTTGGAGGAGTTAACCATCGTGCGCCTCCGACCCGAAACAACTCTAGGATTTCAACGAGGAATATAAATGCTCACACATCCCCACCATGGTTTTTTCTAATATTTAGACAAACGGGAAATTAACACCTCTTAATACCGATACTTGTACAAACCGACAACCATGCACTCACACCCTTTCACATTACCACATCAATACCATTAACCCAAGATTTCTCTTTAATGTGCTACATGATGATTTTGATTATCACTCATTGAATACCTATTATTTTTGGACTAGTCTTATGACCCATGAAAATTATTGTCACTATTTATTAACTCTCAAACAAATATAAGTGAAGAATGAGAGTGCAATTATTTCTACAAATCCTATACACCACCGTGCTCAAAAAAGATATAAGTGAAGTACTAGAGCAACTGCTAAGCTCAAAAGATATAAGTGAAGCACATAGAGTATTTAATAAATTATAATGAAGGTGTGTCTCTCTCAAATAGGTGTGTCCAGAAAAATGATGATTGTGGAAAACTAAAAACAAAAGCAAAAACAAGCAAAAGCTAATGACGCTCCAAGCAAAACTCATATCATGTGACGAATAAAAATATAGCTCCAAGTGACATACCGATGGATTGAGACGAAAGAAGGGATGCCTTCCTGGGCATCCCCGAGCATAGACACTTGAGTCTTCCTAGAATATTACCTTGGGGTGCCTTGGTCATCCCCAAGCTTAGGCTCTTGCCGCTCCTTTCTCCTTCGTCCATCGTGATAACACCCAAAACTTGAAAACTTCAATCACACAAAACTCAACAAAACTTCGTGAGATCCGTTAGTATAAGCAACATATCAAATACTTTAGGTACTGTTAAAAATTGATTCATATTTCATTATTTCATAATAGGTACTGTATTCTAACTTCTCCATGGCTTATACCCCCCGATACAATCCATAGGATCATCAAAACAAGCAAACTATGCAAGCAAAATGAGAATCTTTAAACAGAACAGTCTGTAAATATTTGTAGAGAACCTATACTTATGTAAATCCAAAAATTCTAAAAAAATTGGTAAACCTGAAGAATTTGTATATAAATACTTTGTAAAAATTTCAGATGAAAAAGACGTTCCAGTAAAATCAGAGAAATTTTGCACTGGACGTTAAAGTTTCTGTTTTTGCACCGTATCAATTCTACTCATCTTGTGAGTCGTCCCAAAGGCTTTACTTGGCACAAACACTAATTAAATCATGAAAACACAATCATTAAAGAGGAAATAATCATGTTATAAAAACAAACAGAAATTAAAAAGCAAAAAAATTAAAGATAACTATTGGGTTGCCTCCTAACTAGCGCTATTGTTTTATGCCCCTAGCTAGGCATAATGCATAGTTTCAAGTGTTGTCATAATCATAAGAAATATTCACCATGCTATAATCATATTCCCTTCTCTCGGAAGCAGGTTTTCTCATGGGCAAGCAAAAAAAATTGAAGGGACTAAACTTCACAACACAAGGATCCGTGAGATCTATCTCCGGAGGAGAAGGAGGATCCTCCTTAGACTTTTCATAGGTTATAGTAAATTCTTCATTGTATAGGTTCCGATAAATATATTTCCTTAATTTCACCTCAAGCTAATAGTCCAATTCAAGATTTTTAACAATAATTTGGTCATTAAATTTGGAAATTTTATCAATCAAGACATTAGGTGGAACCTTTTTCTAAGGTTTTCATTATAAGCAACATAGTCTGTTGATCTTAATCTCCTTATTTCTTCCAACTCATAAAGGATTCCCCCTATTGGTAGGCACTCACTATCTATCCTATAATAAGCAAATATTTCTCTTGCTTGCTGCATAATGTGATTAAATTCATGAGCGAGAAATATTGTAGCCAACCGTTTAGTAGGAGCGTGTCCAATATTAGAGAAGTCTAGAAACAACCATTGTATGGAGGGATGCATATGATAAATTGTCTCTCCAACTCAACTATGAGCAAAGATATGGCATCCGCATAACTAGTGATTCTAGCAAGAATAGATCCTCCTATCAAGGGTAGAGAGCCCGCACAAGTGAAAAAGTCTTGGATCACACTTTTTCCAATGATATTACCACTACCAATACGGAATTTCTTACTTTGCATAATAGGTTCTACTTTAGAAGGATCATCATCCACAAGGTTATCATGTTTTTCCTTAGCAACTTCATCAAAATTTATTTTATCATTATCGTTGAGAGGTGAAGTTGAATGTTCTAATGTTTATGGACTAGGGGCGGGAACATCACTAGGTGATACGTCTCCAACGTATCTATAATTTTTGATTATTCCATGCTATTATATTATCATTCTAGGATACTATTTGAGTAATTATTTACCAATTTATATTATTTTTGAGCACTAACCTATTGACCCAGTGCCCAGTGCCAGTTCCTGTTTTTTGCGTGTTCTTTGTTTCGCAGAAATTCCATATCAAACGAAGTCCAAATGCGATAAAAATTTATGGAGATTTTTTTGGAATATATGTGAATTTTGGGAGTCGGAATCAACGCAAGACGGTGCCCGAGGGAGGCACAAGCCAACAAGGCGCGACCTGGGGGGCCGCGCCCTGATGGCTTGTGCCTCCTCCTTAAGTCGGTTGATGCTCTCCTTCCGCCGCAAGAAAGATATTTTCGCGATAAAAATCCCCTCAAAATTTCAGCCCGATGGGAGTTACGGATCTCCGGATATTTAAGAAACGGTGAAGGGGTCAGAAACCAATCGCGAAAAGAGAAGAGAAACAGAGAGAGATCCAATCTCGGAGAGGCTCCTGCCCTCCGAGAGCCATGACGTCCATGGACCAGAGGGGAAACTCTCCTCCCACCTAGGGAGGAGTCCAAGGAAGAAGATGAAGGAGGGGGCTCTCCCCCCCTCTCTCCCGATGGCGCCGGAGCGCTGCCGGGGCATCCATCGTTCCGGCGATCTAAACCAACAACTTCGCCGCCATCACCACCAACTCTATCCCCCTCTATGCAGCGGTGTAAAACCTCTCTTCCCCGCTGTAATCTCTACTTGAACATGGTGCTTAATTCTACATATTATTATCCAATGATGTGTGGCTATCCTATGATGTTTGAGTAGATTTCTTTTGTCCTACAAGTTAATTGTGGTATGATGTTATTTATATGAATTGTATGTTGATATGGTGTTGTCCTAAGGTGCCCTCCGTGAGGCGCACACGTGAAGGAATCCCGCTGGAGGGTTTGCAATATGTTCATGATTCACTTATAGTGGGTTGGTGAGTGATGGAAACACAAACCCGAGTAAGGGGATTGTTTGCGTATGGGAGTAAAGAGGACTTGATGTTTAATGCTATGGTTGGGTTTACCTTAATGATTTCTAGTAGTTGCGGATGCTTGTTAGAGGTCCAATCATAAGTGCACACGATCCAAGTATAGAAAGTGTGTTAGCTTATGCCTCTCCCTCATTGCATATGACAAGTATCTATCATATTATATTCAATTGCCTATGGACAATCTTTCTCTTGCGTTACACTAAGCTTTCTACTAAACAATTTAATTTATTGTTCTTTATCTAAACATCCCCTAACTTTATTTACTTGTTCTTTATTACCTTGCAAAACTATCTTTTATACCTACTAAGTACTTCTAGTTTCATTCCCGCAAAATAGTTTCATACTTCTTCTAGGTAAAGTAAGCGTTAGAGTGCGAAGAGTTGTATCGGTGGTCGATAGAACTTGAGAGAATATTAATTCTACCTTTAGCTCCTCGTTGGGTTCGACACTCTTACTTATCGAAAAAGGCTACAAACGACCCCCTACACTTGTGGGTTATCACTAGGTTCAAACTCAGACATGATAGCAACTTTTCAAGCAAGCAAAGAAGTAAACTAGTAACTAGCAAAGATAAATATTTTTGTATTTTTGATTTTTATGAAGCAAACTAAATATAACAACAAATAAAAAGAAGAACAAGTGAATAATAATTTGTGCGAAGTTACTTGATAGTTGGTGATTATATTCCCCGACAACGGTGCCAGAAATCCTTCCTGATACTTGTGATCTGTGTTGGGTTTTCCGTGAAGAGGAACGGGTTATTTCAGCACAATACGGATAAGTATTTCCCTCAGTTAAGAACCAAGTTTTATCGAACCAATAGGAATATCAATCAACAACCGTCTTCAGCGACTGCACACAAAAGCGCAAACATTTCCAAATTAATAGTCTAGCTAATTAATTAATTGCTTTAATGACTCAATTTCCAAATTAATTCTGTGCGAAAAAATTCCTATTTAAATGAACCTAATTAATTTCATATGTAATTAACTGCCTAGCTATTTAATTGCATTAATGGTTTGATTTTCAAATTGATTCGACACTCAGTTTCCAAAATATTTTCTCATGAATGGATGATACGAACGATGACTACCGAGTATTGTAGAACACATTTCCTTAACGAATTTCTTGACATTTGAATGGACACACTTGATTTGAGAATATAGCATGTCCGCCTCTCTGTATGACTGACAAAAAATATAATATGACCGCATACACGAACGCATGTATGTAACGGTTCGATGAGCCGACTTCTGCCACGGCCGTCCTCGACGCTGTGATCCACACCCTGGCATTCTCGAGCATTGCGTCGGCATAAGGCCCGACCATGACGTCCTCCATGGTGTCGCGCACGACGTCCCTCCGCTGGGGTTCATGGAGGCGTACGCCCATAAGAAAAAGGATATGTTATTTTTATTCTATTAGGACACTTGTAATTGTTAATTAATAATAAATATAATGATAACAATAAATGATTGTGCACGGAATTAGTGATTTTTTACTAAGGAATGTTTGATATTGTTTTGGAAGGTTATCGAGAAAAATTTCATGTCTTTATTTCAGGAAGGGTATATTACATGTGTGATGCGATTTCTGAATTCTTAAATGCCTATTATTACGGTAATTCAATTCAATCAACACATGCTAAAGCAAGGATGAAACAAGATCTTTCTCTTTAATGTGATTTGGTTTTCTAATGGGAGGGAGAAAAATCAAGTGGGAGGAGATGGTGGAAAGTGAGACGAAAAAAAACCAGACGAAAATAAACCGGGGTACCAGGCTACCAACTCGCCTTTTTAGAGTAGAGATTACTCCATCTATCGACCGCTATCCACCATGCATCTATGATATTAAGTTCATAACAAACAGAGTAATGCTTGAAGCATGATGACATAATGTAGAGAAACTAAGATCAATTAATATGGTCGAACCCCATCGTTTTACCTTCGGTAGCAACAATACAAATGCATGCCTCGCTACTCCTCCTGTCACAAAGTGAGGACACCGGAAGACTGAACGTAGCTACTACTATGCACCACTTCCGCTGAAGATCAACTCATCAACTTGGCCAAAGAAAACTTATAGATCTGAAAGCATACATAGTTATAACAATCACACATAGAAATCACAGAGAGGATTCGATTACTTTCCATGAATAATCTAATAATAAACCCACAATTCATCGGATCCCAACAAACACAACATAAATATTACATCGAATAGATCTCCGAAGATATCATTGTATTGAACATCAATCAAAAAGAGAGAAAGGGAGAGAGAGAGAGAGAGAGAGAGAGAGAGAGAGAGAGATCTAGCTACTTCTATGGACCCGTAGGTCCTGTGGGAACTACTCACACATCATGGGAGAGGCAGCAAGGTTGATGAAGACAGTCTGCATGATGGCTTCCCCCTCTTGTGGAGTACCAGAAAAGGCCTCCACATGGGATCGCGGAAGAACAGAAGCTTGCGTCGGCGGAAACATTGTTTCGGATTCTCCCCCAAGGGTTTTTGGAATATATGTGAATTTAATATGGTAGAGTTTAGGTCAAACGGAGCGGCAGGGGCCTCACAAGGGGGAGGGCACGCCTACAACCGTCCCCTGGGCGTGCCCCTCCCCTTGTCATTTCCTTGTCTGTCGTCTGGACTTCTCCCAAAGCTTCCAGGGTCTGTTTTGGTCCATAAAAAATCATCAAAAAATTTCATCGTGTTTGGAGTTCATTTGGTATGCATTTTCTGTAAAACCAAACACAAGCAGAAAACAGCAACTGACACTAGCCAATGGGTTAGTTCTGAAATGATATAAAATGATGTATAAATCATACATAATTGATAAATAATAGCATAAAAATTTATAGATACGTTATAGATGTATCACCATCCCCAAGCTTAATTCTTGCTTGTGCTCAAGTAGGTAAATGATATAATATTTTTGATGTTGAATGCTACCTACCATGTCTTAAATCATGTAATCATTTTGGTATGAATGTAAGTAACCAATGATTTAGTAAATATTAAAACGATAATATAGATGAAAACTAGCAAATAAACATCACCTTTCAAAATAACAATGCTATAGAACATTATCCCTACTCATTTAATCATGTAAGCAATGACATAACTTGGTCTTCCTCACATTATGCATAAATCATAACACCCCAGTGTCGAACCAAGCATTTGGCTTGTACTTTTTCATGCTCTTCAGTATTTTTAATTTCACTCAATACCTGAGCGTGAGCCATGGACTTAGCACTTTAGGTGGAATAGAATGATGGTAGGCGTTGATAAGGGAATACAAAAATAGAGAAAGTCTCGCATCAACTTGATGGATCGTTAGGTAATGGAGACAACTTTCAATCGATATCGATGCAAGGAGTAGGGATTTCCATGCGGCTTTTGATGCAGTAGAGCTAGACGTGTATGAAAGCTCTATATTGAAACTAAGTGGGTGTGCATCTAACTTACTTGCTCGTAAAGACCTCGGGCATTTGAGGAAGCCCGTCAATGGAATATACAAGTCAAGTTCTAACAATGAAAAATTCCCACTAGTGTACGAAAGTGACAAATCATGAGGACTCTCTATATGGATAACATGATGCTACTTTGAAGCATAAGTATGAAAAAGGATAGTAATGTTGCACCTCTCTCTTTTTCTCTCGTTTTTTGTTGGGAACTTTTTGGCCTCTTCTTTCATATATCCTCACAGGTAGGCACAATACTTTAATAATGATGATCATCACACTTCTATTTACTTATTACAACTAGATAAAACTGAAAACTTATATGACTACATATGAATGCCTCTTGTAGTGTATCAGGATGTGCAATGATACTAGTGTAACATGTATAAGAATGATGAACAGTGGCTTTGCCACATATATCATGTCAACTCTATGATCATGCAAAAAGAAATGACAATGAATGCTCAAGTCATGTGAATAGTAACAGTGGAAGTTACATGGAAATATATCTCGGAATGGCTATGGAAATGCCATGATAGGTAGGTATGGTGGCTGTTTGAGGAAGATATAAGAAAGCTTACGTGTGATGGAGCGTATCACATCATTGGGTTTGGATGCACCGGGGAAAGATGCGCCACTCTCGAGGTGAGAACGGGCAATGCACGGTACTGAAAAGGCTAGCAAAATACATAGAGGATGGAAGTACTTATAGTTCACAAACTCACATTAGTCATAAAGAACTCAGATACTTATTGCGTCACTTATTAGCCCTCGAAGCAAAGTACTACTCGCATGCCCCTAGGGAGGAGGTTGGGAGGAGTTAACCATCACGCGCGCCCGGCCTAGACAACACAAGGCATCAATCAAGGATACAAAACACTCCAACTTCCTGTTCATGCCACGACCGAAAATTTAATGAATAGTGAATCACAAACTTTAACACAATTATTCTTACTAATTAATGTTTACAAACTAGTAAGCCTCCATATTACAACTTCAATACGATTGATCATATGTTTCTTATTCAGTGATCTACATGAAAGTTTTTATTTTATCCCTCTTGTATACGTACATTTTCCAACTAAACATATACCTATCAACTTCCTATTTGAACTCTCAAAAAGGTATAAGTGAAGCATGAGAGTGCATAATTATTTCTATAAAATATAATTTCCCTCGTGCTCTAAAGATATAAGTGAAGCACATAAAGAGCATTCTAATAAATCTCAATGAATGTGTGCCTCTCATAATAGGTGTGTCCAGAAAACAATGATTATGAAAAAATAAAAATAAACAAAACTATAACACACGATGCTCCAAGAAAAACACATATCATGCGATGAATAAAAATATCGCTCCAAGTAAAAATGTAAAATTACCGATGGACAGTAGACGAAAGATGGGATTCCTTGCGGGGCATCCCAAGTTTAGACGTTTGAGTCTTCCTTGAATATTACCTTGGGGTGCCTTGGGAATCCCCAAGCTTAGGGTCTTGCCGCTCCTTATTCCTTCATCCATTGTGATCTCACCCAAAACTTGAAAACTTCAGCACCCAAAATTCAGTAGAAACTTTGTGAGATCCGTTAGTATAATCAAATCATCATCACCTTAGGTACGGTTATAAATAGATTCATATTTTCCCTTGTATAATATCTACTGTATTTTAATTTCCCAATGACTTATACCACCCGATATAATCCATAGCATCATCAAAATAAGCAAACTATGCAATGTATTTTTTTGGGTCTAAAACAGAACAATTCATAATGATCTGGACTAAAACCATACTTATGTAACTCTTACAATTCTGAAAAAATATCACAACGTGGGCAATTTGTATCTCAATACTTTGTAACGATTTCAGAAATTTATCATTTTCCAGTAAAAATTGTAAATTCAAATAATATGCGTAAAAGTTTTTGTTTCCGCACCGTATCAATTCAACTATCTTCCAAATCATCCTAACGGGTTTACTTGGCATGAAAATCAAAATAAAAGATACAAACATGATCATTACAGTAGCAATCATCATGTTTACAAACAAAAAAGTAAAGAATAATTATCGGGTTGTCTCCCAACAAGTTCTTTCTTTATAGCCATTAAGATAGGCTTGAGATTTTAATGATGCTCACATAATAGACAAGAATTGAAACACAAAGAGAGCGTCATATAGCATATAACTTAGCACATTTAAGTCTAACATACTTCGTATGCATATGCATCTTATATGAAATCAAATTATCAAGTCAAGCAATATCTAGTATAAGCATGTAAGAAGAGTGAAACATTAATAATACCAATACAAAGAGAGCTAAAGTAGTTAAATGATTTTTTTTATAAACTTATTTTCCTATCTCAAAATAATTACATATAGGATCATAATCAAATTCAACAATATATCTATCATATAAAATATTCTCTCCATGATCCACATGCACAAAAGCTTTACAATCTTCCAACATAGCAAGATTAACATCAACCCAAGTCATGACCTCTCCAAACCCACTTTTATCAATAAAAATATTAGATTGAACACTCTCCAAATATGTGAGATTCTTTTTATCTGAAGTTGACACTCTTGCAAACCCACTTTCAATACTATTACAAATTTTATTATCACTAGTAGATTCATTATGAGGCTTAAATAAATTTTCAAGATCAAAAGAAAAATTATCACCCCTATCATGATCATTAGCACAATTGACATTCATCAAATTCATATCAACATCATTCCAATCATGATTTTCATTAAATAAATGTATCCCATTAGTATTTACTTTTATAACTTATTCATTATTAGCTATGGGTTTACGACAAACAAAAAAATTGAAAAGATAAGCTAGTGGATGACGATCCATATGGCTTTTATTTTATTTTTAATTTATTGAGTCAACATGATTATTTCAAAAATAAAGCAAGCAAATAAGGTGTGTGTGTGTGTGTAGGTACCAGCGTTTGTTGGATAATCTCCCTGGCGACGGCGCCAGAAATTCTTTTGCTACTTGTGAATGCGTTGGGATTTCTCTGAAGAGGAAGGGTGATGCAGTGTAGTAGCACAAAGTATTTCCCTTAGTTAAGAACGAAGGTTTATCGAACCAATAGGAGACAACAACAACAACGTACGGTCAATAGTACCTTCACACGCACAAATAAAATACTTGCATCCAACGCGGGCAAGAGAGTTGTCAAGCCTCTTGTACTCATTAATTGCAAGGATCAAATCTGATAGAGATAGGTTTGTAAAATGCAAAATAAAATAAAAGTTAAATAAATTTCAGCAAGTATATTTTTGTATTTTTAGCAAATATAGTATGTGAATGGACCAGGGGATCATAGTTTTCACTAGAGGCATCTCGCTCAAGAACATAGCAACGGTGGGTGAACAAATTACTGTTGGGCAATTGATAGAAAAACGAATAATTATGATGTTATTCATGTCATGATCATGTATATATGCATTATGATTCTGCATCTACTACTATTACTCAACCAAACGACCTCTATCTAGCATGCATCTATGATATTAAGTTCATAACAACAGAATAATGCTTGGAGCATGATGACATAATGTAAACAAAGTAAGATCAATTAGTATGGTCGAACCCCATCGTTTTACCCTTAGTAGCAACAATACAAATACGTGCCTCACTACTCCTCCTGTCACCGACTGAGGACACTGCAAGATAGAACCAACTACTATGCACCACTTCCTTTGAAGATCTACTCACCAACTTGGCCAAAGAAAACTTATAGATCCGAAAGCATACATAGCTATAACAATCACACATAATAAATCTGAGAGATGATTCAATTAATATCAATGAATAATCTGATCATAAACCCACAATTCATCGGATCAAAATAAACACACCGCAAAGATTACATCGAATAGGTATCCGAAGAGATCATTGTATTGAAGATCAATCAGAGAGAAAGAGAGAGATAGAGAGAGAGAGATCTAGCTACTGCTATGGACTCGTAGATCCTGTGAGAACTAATCACACATCATGGGAGAGGCAGCAAGGTTGATGAAGATGGCCTCCGTGATGGATTCCTTGTCCGGAGAGTATCGTAAAAGACCTCCAGATGGGATCACGGAAGAACCAAGGCTTGCGGTGGCAGAAAAATTGTTTCGGATGCTCCCCTGAGGGATTTGGAATATATGTGAATTTATGGGCCCGATTTTAGGTCAAATGGAGCAGCAGGGGCCCCACAAGGAGGTAGGACGTGCCCCCTGCTCATGTCATTGCCTCGTCTATCGTCTGGACTCCTCTTGAAGCTTTGAGGGTACGTTTTGTTCCAGAAAAAATCGTCAAAAAGTTTGATCGTGTTTGGACATTGTTTGGTATGGATTTCTTGGAAAACAAAAAATAAGCAGAAAACAACAACTGGCTCTAGGTGCTGGGTTAATAGGTTAGTTCCAAAAAATGACGTAAAACAATATATAAAGCATACAAGATTGATAAAATAATAGCATGAAACAATAAAAAATTATAGATACGTTGGAGACGTATCAAGGCCTTAGACATTACCTCTGATAAGCCATATCTTTTGTGGTGCATCTTCGGGAGTCATGCCTTTCCTGAGCTGAATCAAGTGTGGCGCTTGCAAGCCACCTTCCCTGACTTGTCGTCGAGCGCCGAACATGCTTGCCACTATTATAATGGGAGCTCTGATGCTAACTCAGATGTTCAACGGTTCTAGATGTAATTCCAGGATCCGACGCGGAGCACGGTCCTTGTAGTGAAGCTCAAGAATATCGAGGAGCTGAACAATTTAGCTCATCCAACGATTGTGGGTGTCTACAAGACATTGTGGCCTAAGGAGGATGATCCTGCCACCTTTTTCATGCTATCTCGCTGACTCCACGACGCAAGTGCTCGGATGTGGGAGGAAAGTTTCGGCTTGTCGCGAAGGCGCTCATCAAGCATGGTGATGTTGTAGAGCCACTTTCCGGACCTGGACACTGGCAAGGCGATTAAGCCCAACCCTAATTTTGAACGGATGTTGTCGTTGCTCGGTTCACCGAGTGGGATTGCCGCCTTAAGAGGATAATAGAGTAGATGTTTCTACCGCTTTTACCATTGGTATGCCGAGCGGTATGTGTATAAAACCTTTGAATGCTCGATGCTAGTTCAATGTTATATAATGGGGCAAAGCAAAAAAAAATCCTTGTGTTTATTATAAATCGCTTCTATCATGACGTTAAAGGCTTAGTTGGACAATCATGGGATTCTACCTCTATGATAATTTTCATGGCTAACTCATTATCTGTAATGTCAGCGCCCGGAGGCGGCTTAGCAAGAAACTAGGCAATGAGACTTGTAGGGCTTGAAATTAAGCTATCATAGAGCTTTATCGGGCGAACATGCAGCCCCCGGATATGGCTCTTATGATTCAAGGATCTCCCCTTGTGTCAGTCATTAGATGCCGACATGATCTAGATGTATGTCTGTGGTGTCTGCTGTGCTGAACACCTGTGCGGCAATTTTTTTAATGACTTATCAAAAAGTGAACGTTTTTAATCCGCAATGTGTTTGTTATCGATATCTATTTTTCAAACTGCCGACCGATTTCTGTGCGTGTTGTGATAGTCAACTTTCAGATTCTCCCACCTGAGGTACTTGACTTGGTCGATCCAGAAGTAACAATCATAGAGGTGCTCCCGGCACACGCTTAGCCGAACATGCAGTAACATAAGGGGTAAACGTAAGAGCCAGGCAACCCAGCTTTGCACCCAAATCACAAATCGGAAATCGATGCATAGTGGCGTGAGGTTTGGGAAAGTTATCAGTAGATGCTTGGAGCATCGCGCCATCGAGAGTTCGGGTTGCATTGTAGCCCTCGGGTCCGTCCGGCGAGCACGATGTCGGGCATCCGACCAGGGAGTCTGACCCAACGTGTTGTATTGTAGCATTGATCGTGGCATAACTCCAGGACAAACATATATTAGACACACACAAAAAAAACTGGGGGGGGGGGGGGGGGGGGAGGGGGTGCATATGATTTATTCAATCCGAGCTAAGAAATTAAAAACTGAACGACCGAGTTACATAAGAGGGGTCCGGCCTCCCAATCGCATGCGAGAGGGCCGTCATGGGCGCAACCGATGCCGCCCAATGACGGCAAGCCCGTGCGCTCCCCCGTGGTCCACCAGTCATGGACCTCCCAGCCGGGTTGCCCGGATGCGTGCCGTCCAGGTAGATCGGGCGGCCAGAGAGCCCCTAACAGGCCCTTACGGCAAGCCACCGGAAAAAAAATGCCGAAGCGCCACGTGAGCGGGTACTTCAGCATCTTTTAAAGGAGTATAATTTAAGGGTTTTAGTTGGGTGGCTTTATTTTTTTCTCCTTATCCTAAGAGTGATCGAGATTTGAGCAGTATTTGATAGGTCCGGTTATAGACAGTGTTACGGCCAGGCCTTGATCACCTTTTCCAGAGGTAAAAAAGAATCTACACGTATATGCCATCAGGGATCGGTCAGGAGTCGGGTCTCGGTCAGCCAAGACGACAAAGGTACAAGGACGCCGCGCTGGGCATCCGGCGCCCCCAGTCTGAGTTTTCACCATGCATGCATGCATGCAAAAAGCAAAACCCACGTTATTTACCGCGCGACAAGCACCCGCCGCGGCCATGCCGCCTTGCGTACGGGGCTCGCACACCTCGCTCCCCGCCCCGGAGAAAGTCAGCGTCCATCCATCCACCCGTCCATCGGCTTCCCGTTCCCGTGTGCACACACATCACCTTCTTCCGCCCCGTCCAGAGAAAAATAATCCGGCCGGGAACCCATCGCTCTCGCCCTCCTGTACCCCCTGATCTCGTCTGCTCTCACATACTTCTTTATTGTCCTCTTTGGAAGCCAACTCAAGTTACCCATCCATCTCCATTGCCATCGATCTGCTGCTAGCTCGCTTGCTTGGTGTAAAGAAAAGATAGTTCCCTTTTTCCGTGGCCGCTACTACTAGCGAAGCTAGGAAGGAGGAGTAGCCGGCTAGCCCATCTTCCCTCTCACATCACATCCTGCTTCCCCTCCACCCTACCTCCTTTTCTGCAGCCCCCGCCCGGCACCAAATAAACTTGCAAGCTTGCTGTTGAATCATTGGTAGCTAGCCTCATTCTCCAAGCAGATCGGGCCAACCCGCGTCTCCAACGACACATATATCATACCTTGCTCGCCCTGTTACGATTCGGCCGATCCTTGGTGTGAATCATTCCTGTGGAAGAGCGAGCGAGCGAGCTAGGGAATTCCATTATTGAGCGGTTGCCCCTGAAGCTCTTGCTCTTTTGCTTGCTTGTGGCGAGCATCCACTATAGAGGTAGAGGAAGAGAGATCGGCGCGCGGGCCCAAGGAGTAGACAACCCTAGCTAGCTAGCTTGCGCGCTCGCCAGCCATGTGCGACTACTTCCTCCAGAGGATGGAGGGCGACCAGGCCGGCGGCGGGGACCTCACAGATATCGTGAGGGCCGGCGGCGCCATGCCAGGCAACAACGACGGCGACGGCAGCAACCTCCCCTCCACGGCCGCCGAGTGGCAGCTGCAGCCTGCCGACCAGCCGATGCTGTTCCCGCCTCCGCCCTCGTCGTCGTCACCGGGGACCGGCGGCGACGTCTTCGGCGACCCTTTCGCGGGGCTCGGGGACCCGTTCAGCAGCGACTATTCGTCGGGCACCCCCGAATTCCTGGAAGGCATGCCTGACGCCATGGCCAAAATCGGCTTCGAAGCGGGCGGCGTCGTCACCGGCTGCGGAGGAGGCGGAGGCGGTGGCCAGATGTTCGACATGGGCAGGAAGCCGCTCTTGCCGAGGGGGATGCAGATGATGCCGGCGGGAATCGGCGGTGGGATGGGGCCGAGGCTGATGCAGTCGTCGCTGTCGCCCATAGCGATACGCCCGTACCCGGCGATGACCGCGGGCGACATGGTGAAGCTCGGCATCACGGCCGGGCAGGCGGCCGGGTGCGCCATCGACGCCGCTGTCGCCGGCATGCAGATGTCGTCGCCGCGCAACAACAACGGCGGGATCAAGCGCAGGTTGGAACCCGGCAATACATATCGCCACCGGATAGAGCTAGATCTGGGCCGACCCAAGCTAGAAATCATCGTCGCGTTGCATGCATACCTGCATACAGTAGTAGATTTCGAAGGGAAATTTCTGCGCGCGCTCGTCCTTATTTTCTTCTGCTCTTTAATTCGCCCTTCTTCTTTCCGTGTTCTTCACTTCACCATGAAGAGATAATTAGAGCGAGGTGAGGAAGTTCCGAGGATTTCTCGGGATGTGACCAGAATTAATCGGCAGGATTGTGAGTAGTGCCTGGAGCTCGAAGTTTTAGGCACAAGAGTCTCCGTAGCCACATGGTGATGGTGATCGGCGCGAATATTTCTGAATTGGCAAACAATGTCTCTATGCGATCGAGGACAGGTCATGTCATGTGCATCTAGACCTAGCCACTTTTCTGCACTCACGGCCGAGAAGCTCGGCTTTTCAAACCCTAAGCAATCACAAGAGTGCTTTTTAGTTGGTTGCAAAGTTTCCATGAAATTTACTATTTACTTGTGGTGATGCAACATATCGCGTGTTCTTCACTTCTTATACCTGTGATAGTAGTAGTTGTGGTGTTTGTGGTGATTTCTGTCCTCTTACTTCTATCCATGTACTCAGTGATAACTTGCCCCATTGGTCTATGTGCACAGGAAGAACCAGGCAAGGAAGGTGGTGTGCATTCCGGCACCGACAACGGCGGGTTCAAGACCAACCGGGGAGGTGGTTCCTTCTGATCTCTGGGCATGGAGGAAGTACGGCCAAAAGCCTATCAAGGGCTCTCCTCACCCAAGGTATGTACATCTGCTACATGAATTACTAATTCATTAGCACAGGTTTATATATATATGTCCAATCCAAAATAATTTGATTATATTGGATCGATGCATATGTATGCTGCATGCTTCTATGCATTACCAAGTCGTTGACATCTTTTCATCTAATTAAAAAAAAACATTTCTAGCATTGTATCGAAGTTCGGGTGCTTAAATGAGGATGAAGCTTCTGAACTGATAAGAGTAAATAATCTCGGTTACACGCATGGTCCAACATTATATAATTCCTCAGCTCCATAATGTGTCTGCATGATCGATGCATGAACTCGCGCGATGAAATTAATTGGAAGATAAACAAATGGGTGCCTATCTAGCTAGAAAATCAATCTCGGTCACGCATATAGTTCCCCTTCTTTAAAAAAATGCCATTTTGGGGGTGCACACATCACATATAACAGAGAAATAATTTGTGCCAGTGTATCTACCAAGATAGATATAGTTAAATATGCGTGATATTCACTTATTCTTATTCGACACATAATTTAAGCATGCCAAGCCACTTTGAAGAGAAATGAAAATTCTTTCCGCTTCAATTTTCAATAACAAGTGTCTCACCACTGGCTAGATTGAGTTTACGGCCTTCTTGCAAATTCTCATACATGTGATATACCCCTCTTTTGTAAATAACCAATATCAATTTTAAAGAGCTGTTAAAAATTAACAGACGGTTTAGGTCTCAATCACTGAGATTTTCTTAAGTATTAATTGATTCAGAAAACGGAAAGGTGTGGTTCCTCCCGGGTGTACTACACCCGAGTAATTCGTTTTGCCAAACAATTGAAAACGCCATCCAAAATTTCTGAAATTTTGCGACATCAAACATGGTTAAATGTATGAGGTGCTTGCAAAATTTCATCAATAAATAACATTCGAGGAACCCTCAACATAAAAGCAAAATCACTGCTCAAGTAGTGCACAAACTTTGAACTGTGATTTTAGTTTTTCCATTTTGTCGAGTATTTCTCGAATGTTATTTGTTAACGAAATTTTGCAAGCTCATCCAACAGTTGATCATGTTTGATGTCGCAAAATTTCAGATTTTTTGGATTTCGTTTCACACCGTTTTTTCAATGTGACGTCCACCCGTGTATGGGTACACTCGGGAGTAGAAAAACCACTCTAAAGGAAGTGCATTTTTCACTGAACTGAAGTTGCACTTTTCCTAATCAATTGAAACAAAAGAAAATTGAGATCTAGACAGACCCACTCACAAAGGCATCAAAATTGAGTTTACATTTATTTTTACATTAAGCACATATAAAAAAATCTGGCCCTTTTTAGCCCAAAATTTTGTAATGCCTAGGAGATTTTGGTAGCTAGCAGGCAGCACGCAGCATTGTTACTACCTTTGCTTATGAAAAACCAGACACTAGTACTACAAGGAGTGGACTTACTACGTACATTCTGGCTTAGCAAAATAAAGTTGGCGCAGGCGCACATCACTAGTTAAGGAAGCCTAGTGTTAGTACATGCAGTACTGCAATACAATATCTGAAGTTCTGAAGCAAATGATGAAGGTACATGGATACGATCGAGTCTAACCAATGTTCTTGTTGATTTCAATGAATAGAGGGTACTACAGATGCAGCAGCTCGAAAGGGTGTTCAGCACGAAAGCAGGTGGAGCGCAGCAGGACTGACCCCAACATGCTTGTCATCACCTACACCTCCGAGCACAACCACCCATGGCCGACCCAGCGCAACGCGCTCGCCGGCTCCACCCGGTCTCACCACGGCAAGAACGGCGGTGGTGGCGGGAGCGGCTCGGGTTCCAAGAGCTCGCACAACGAAAAGCAGCCACAGAATCAAAACGTCAAGGAGGAGAGAAAGGATCACCGGGCCGCCTCGGCGACAACGACGGCGACGATTACCAATAGCACAGTCACTACCACGACCAGCACCTCTCCTGTGGTCGTGAAGGAGGAGACGCTGGCAGGATCATCGTCGGAAGCGCAGGCGAGAGACCAGAGAGCCATTGACACTGTGGCAGGAATACTGCAGCAGGTCGACCACCGTGAGCTCATGGACCACGTGTTCAGCGAGAGCTACAGGCCTATGATGCCCGGGTCCGGCCACCACCACGAGGATTTCTTCGCCGACTTCGCCGACCTCGCCGAGCTGGAGTCAGATCCCATGAGCCTCATCTTCTCCAAGGAGTACATGGAGGCCAGGCCAAGCGGTGGTGGTGCAGGCGATCATGGTGGCCAGGAGAAGACGGTGGCCAAGGAGCTGGATCCGTTCGACATGCTAGATTGGTCCACTACTTCTACCACAGCAGGGAGCACGTTCGAGCAAGGGCAGATCGAGAGGCTAAATTAATTGAGTCAGGGTTTACGCATACGGTTACACACACTTGAGATCTCCAGCTAAATAACCTTGAAGATTAACTACCACAAGGTCAGCGAGGAAGAAAGATGAGAGTTGCTTTTCTTCTACTTTGTTACTACTTTCTTATGTTTGTTCTCTGCTTCTTCTTATTATTGATTGTGACAGAGATTGGTTTTTTGTTCAAGGTCTCTAGGATATGAACGGCCTTAGGTTTGTGCCAACTTGTACTTATGCATGCGATAAGGATCATCTATCTCTCGATACAGTCCTCTTCATCTGTGCTTGTGTGTTTCTAGCTAAGGGTGTTTATGGTCATATCTAACAGAACAAGTACTACTGTTCAACGATGTTGAGAGTTTTTGGAGAAGAGGATAGATCGTGGGTCGTGATGAGTGTGATAGATGGATGACTAGGAGACCCACGTCCTTGGAGGGGATGTGAGCGTGACAGAAAGAAATATATATGGGGCATATGCTCTAGCCTTGCAACGGAAGCGCTATCCATTTGGGTATGTACCACCCTGACCTCAGGTAAAATGATCTCTCTCTCTCTCTCTCTCTCTCTCTCTCTATAGTTCAGCTCAGTTGGCAGAACAGTGCATGTCTCGCCGGTGAGAATCTGAATCAAAATAGGGGGAGGGAGGGAGGGAACACTAGCTGGCCTCTTGCTTGCAAGAGGAGGGCATATGTTTGTTGGATTCGCTAGCTGGACTGGAACGGTAGTACATATATTTTTTTGTCTCTGCGCTGCGCCAAAGAAAAAGTACTGCATTCATTTACTTCCTCTGCCCTCCTGAATTGTACATATGTATATAGTACTCTCCCCTCATCACGAGCGCGCGCGTACCATCATACGTTGGTAGTACATATATCAAGTACATGTGATATGATACTTAAAACTACTGATGCAGGAGTATATACTGCATAAACTAGCACCTGCATATGCCCTAGCTAGCCTCGCATCATCATACGTGTACTGTGCGCATATGCATAGGCATGCAGGGAGTATGTGTGCACTTCGGTACAGGGTGCGTATGTAGCATATACTATATCTAACCGGCTTTCATTTGCCCCACAGGATTAATACCAGCCCGCACCCATCTATAGTGATGCACAAGTTTGTAGGGACACTGGTTTTGAATACATACCCTGCTCATCAGCTAGCTCATCCTTGTGTTCACAGTTGATATCTGAATGCTTTGCGTGTAGAAAGCGAGAAAGATACCAGTGCATGACTGTCTCTTGTGGACTAGTGAGCATGTGCCATGTCTCTCCAAGTACAAGTTTATTGCACAACTTTTTTCATGTTTGGGATATTGGATAAAGTAGGCCGTGCAAGCAAGAAAATGCGCATTAATTCATCTGGTTCCTTTTGACATTTCATTCTACAACCAACCGTCCTGGTAGGATTTCATTCATCATATCTTTGATTCGTATAGGAATAGTGGATAAAAAATATAGGAATAGAAAAGTTTCCTATAGTAACATCATTAATCCATTTGATTTTAAGGAGTGGATTATAGGAAAAAATTCTTTTGGTTTGGGTTTCACTGAAAAATCGAAGGAATTTTACAGTCCACATAAACCTCTTTTTTAGAGTCCTGTGTACAAAGAACAACGCAAAAAAAAATCTTACCTTTGCATGTGTTAGGGCATCTCCAACGCAAAATAAAATATTAACAACTCTTACCTTTGCCATTGTTTTTTTTCCTTTTATCGGCAACACAAAACAATAATAGAAAATAGCATAATTCATTCATATATAGCTTGCAAATATTCCTAGTACAACAATAGGTAAAATGTAATTTTACATCCAAGATAACGAATTCATCGATTCCAAATTCAATGATACTCAAGTCAGAATCAACACAATTTCTCTTGCACGGTGTTGCCCTTGACCTTCATCCAACAATGTATAGACATAAATGGCCTCCCCTCAGTCATGTGGTTCATCACAACAATGTGTACAATCTATTCAGTGTGATGATTATCAAGTTGAAACATTGAGTGAATGAATGAATGACCAACATGTAGAGCAACAAGAAGCAAAACTTACGATCATCATCGTTGATGAGACTGATGGCCACATTGTCTCCACTCGTGCAACTACACGCCAAACCTTCATGATGGCGTTGGAGATGGTGTACCACCAATAGGCTAGCGACTTCACATTCTGATAATCGATCATGTGCGTGTCGCAGGGCGCAAAGTACATTTTGCTCAAGAAACAAAGCACACACGTTTTTCCAAAAGAGCGAGCTCCCTTGCCAAATGCCTACAAAGTCTGCAGATACGACCTTTCACACACCGCACAACAACTCATCGTCCATCACCGCGTACCCTGTCATTATGCTTACTCTAGAAAACAACGAGAAGTTTAACAGAAAATGCTCTATGGCATTTGACCAAAAACATGTCGGCCACAGTGTCCCATAATGGACGGTGTTGGAGGGGGGAGTGTACCTGCCTCCGGATGGTCCTCGATGGACGACGACGTAGTCCAAGGCGGGTATGCACGTGGGTGGGGCCAACGGACGTCCGAGGATGCGTGGGCGGCGGCAGGGGAGGAGGAGGATGCATATGTAAAGTAAGGAGGGAGCAGGGGTGGAGGGGAAGAAAGGTGGACCGGGAGGGGATTTGAGTGGGTCGAGGGTGTCGGAGTCCTACATGGCGGTGGTACAGACTCCCGCAAAGCCTCCACCCCCGGTTTGCGAGAATTCAGAAAACGGATTGGTCAACAGATCGATGGGGTACCATGTTGGTTGACAAATTGCGTCCGGACAACTCGGTGCGGACAGTTGTGTGAGTTTTGAGGTCCCGTGTTGGAGATGCCCTTAGAATCTTAATTTGACTATGTTCTTTTGGATTCTTGTGTTGTGTCTTTTCTACATGCAAATCAAATACACAATTCTGTTAATTCATGTGTTTTTACAATCCTCTGGTTTTGCACATCCAGTTCTATCTTATTCACGTGTTTCTCCTATATATTCCTGTTTTTGGTAAATCTGTGAATCAAAGAGGCCTAGAGATCACCAATAAGTGCATATAAATATATTACCCTTTCCAGTTATATAGAGTTTAATTTCCAACAAAAGTTCATTACGCCCTTCTCAAACTAAGGTTATTTTGGTGGACATGACATATGTGCCCATTTTAATATATTTAAAAACAAATCATGCAAATTATTATAATTTTTGGGCATATCCATATTTCTTGAGAAAACTTAAATCAAAAATTATATTAGGGGCAATATCAAACAAGAAATAACAACAAAAACGGGGAGAACATATAAGTTGTTAAGAAAGTTAGAAAAGTAATAATATAATTCATAAATAAGCAGTATAAAGAAAATCATAATAGTAAGAATAAAAACATGACACATAGACAAATAATAAATAACAAACACTATGAGACAAATGAGTCTAGATATGGAGTGCGAAGTTACTGAGGACGGGCTCATTTGAAGATTAAATTATAAAAAAATGATAATTCCAAGTTTGAAAAAAATGTGAAAACTAATACATATTTGTGACGGATTGTAAAATTTCGTTCAAAAATATTATGATTTGCAAGTTGCACACAACAAAAATCCCGGTCCAACAACCAAAAAAATATACATATTCTTTTTGTATATGCCGCGTATGAAAGTATATTAAAAAAAATCCATGAACGTGTTATATATGTATTTGTTTGTGTACAAATATTTTTGATTTCTTTACGGTGTGGAAATATGTTTTTTAAGTCCTCCAATGAGCTCGTCCTCATTTTGCACCTTCGTCCAAATATGCCCTTATATACATTTAAATATATATTTTCACATTTCTTTTTCGCACTATCAACTTTTACAGTTTTACCGTTGTTTTATGGACAATAAAAAGTTAAGATCATTATGTTCACAATTTCTAGAATAACGGAACATTTCATCATTTTTTTTTGTTAACTTCTTTGTGAAAGTACTATTTTTATATTTTCCCAAAACGGAATGATGATGATACAACTATTTGTCGACGGAACACTATATCATCAAACACATTGACACCTATATGAAATTCTCCTAGGATTTCATAGAGGGGCTAAAGTAAGTTGTTTTTGGATTTGGAGCTTATGGCTAGTATTGAAGCTCGGTGTTATGTAGTGAACTCAGGTAATAACTGAGGGGGTAATGGACGCTCATATATCTTTCACAGATCTCTCACAACCCTAACAGCCCTTCAACCAAAAATGCGTCTCCGCATACTTCAACACCAATCTTATCTTCCTTCTCATCATCAACTACCATCGCCCACCACCACAACCAAACTACTCACCCTGGCGTGATGGTGTCTCCACCTCCTCTATCACACCATAATAACCACTTTTTATCGCCACCTCGATCTACCCACTCCACGATGACTTGTGTTGCCCTAGACGGCTTCCTCGCCACAGTAGCTCCACTTTCGGTGGCCGGTTCAAGTTTTGATATTGCCCGCCTCTCTTCATTGGTTCGGACATTCAAATGGATTTGCTGAAGCGTAAAATTAATATGATTTCAAAGATAAGAGATCTCAAGTTTCACTGCCACAACAAATGAACAGGAGATAAAGGCGAATGCATGCGGAAAAAGGTTATATCTGGATAATAACAAGATAAGGCGCTACTAAAAGACAGTGCATTAATCATCTGAAAGAATCTCACTCGACCTGGACATGTGCAACATTGCATCAAGTCAAGTCATAAGGGATGTTAGGTGACATGCTACTACCGTACTATGGATCATAATCCTGCTGCCTGTTGGATTAATGCCCTGCGGCCCGCGCGCAACAGCAGTACAGCGCGCAACATCTGCATCTGGGCACCCGTCATCCGGTGTTGCATGTTCATCAAGATCGGACGGCGCGCGGGCTGCCGCGATAGCTAGCCAGCCAGCCGGCCAGTCGATCAAATACAGTAATAAGCGTGCATGCAGTAATCGCCTGGCCGTCCCGGAACGGCCACACCGGTGTCCGTGCCGCCATGGCCGTGGGTGGAGTTTCTGTAGCAGCGCGCCATTCGAGTAACAACAGCCGCAATGGTGTACGTGGGAGTGTGATTGAGCTCTGATGGATCCAATAATTTGGCATTTAAGCGCGCTGGGGCATACCCTGTCCGCGTCCGATAACCACCGCTATGCGCACTCACCAGTGACCCGGTACGCTCGTCATCCTCATGGATCTCATCTCATACCCAGTCACACACAGCGGCTACACAACGCGAGGTCAGCAGTGGCTTGTGTACGTCGGGCACTGCTACGTACGCACAGCCGCTCAGCCAGCCAGCTGCAACCTCAATTGATGCCAGGAATTGAATGGATTCGCCGAGCAACAGGGCACCGGCACGGATGTTCAGGACGCATGCATGCAGCCGCATGCATGTCTCATGCCTGCATGATGGCATTGCAGGGAGGCTTTTGCAGCGAGTCGCGAGAACAACAAAATTTAAGGGAGCGGGTGCATGCTGGGCCTGCGAGAGCCCACACCGCAGGCGGCATTTTTGGTTTTCTGGCAACATCTCTACGTGACGATGTTCCTTTTCCTACTGCTTGAGTGCTGCTACTTCTTTTTGCCAGCGATCGTGATTTAATCGCTGATGCCAAATGTTTGTTCTTTTCCTATTCTGTGTGGTGCGGGTGGAATTGATCGGGGAGACAAAAATATTTATGGGAGGGAAGCTGAAGCAGGGAGACAATATAATACTTGTTCTTTTCCATACACGGCCCGTGTGTTCCCTGAATACCAAATGGTAGATCAGGCCTCTCACAGTTGAGTGGAGGAAACCGGGGAGGCCCAATGAAGACATATATGTGTAACAAAAGAAAAAGAAGCCCGTAGGCCCAGCGTCTACCAACTGACTGCGCATTATGCTCCGTTAGATCATTTACAGCCGGAACTTACAAAAATGACGCACCCGCGTCTACCAACTGACTGCGTGTTATGCTTCGTTGGAGCATCTACAGCTGGAACTTGCAAAAATAACCCCTCAAACCCCTGCGGACGCGTCCGGGCGCTTCCACGGGCAGTGATCGGGCACACCTTAAATAAACACTACTGCATCTGGACACCTTATACTAGATTTTCAAATTCATACAAAAGCATGCAAGTGAAATAACCTACGCACTACGTAGAAACCTAACTACTCCTCGTCGGAGATTTCGACAATCTCCGTCCCTTCCGGCGCCTCCGCTGTGGCCCCTCCGGCTGCTTCATTGTGGCCTCCTCTGCCGCTATCTTCGCGTCGAGCTCGTCGAAGAGGGTGTCGGCCTCCGCCTACCTCTACGGGGTGAGCCTACGGTTGGCCTCCACTTCGGCCTCATCCCGGATGGAATCTAGGATGGCCTGCTGGCTGCTGCTCCGCCATCTCCTCGGCTTGGGCGACGGCGAACTCCGCCTCCGCCTTCGCCTCCGCCATGTTCAAGCCCAGAGCAGGCTCGTCCGCCTCGATCTGCTCCGCCTTGTCCTCCTCGATCGCCTCCGGCAGCTCTTCCTCCTCCTCCACCGGCTCCAATGAGTCCGGAGGTAGACCCGTAGCGATGCGGGCGGCGCGCCGAGCCTGGATCTCCGCCTCGATCTACAGCCGACGCTCCGGCGTGAGCATAGCGTACGTGGTGATCCTACTGCGGACCATACTGACGCCAGAGAGGGTGGGAGAGCGGGGGGGGGGGGGGGGGGGGGAGGAGGCGGACGGGCTCTGGTGGCGGCGAAGGGGGGGAGGAGGTGGATGTGCTATGGCTGGGAGAGGCCGGCCGGCTTAAATAGCCGGCTATGGCCTTAGGTGGCGAGCCCGGCGACACTCGACGCGCCCGTCAGACCGTCGGGTTTCCGGGCGATTCCGCGTGGGGTCCCATCGTCAGGCCGACGTGACGGGCGTGTTCGGGCGCGTCCGGACGCCCCCATATCCGCCTCATATTTGGTCTGAATATGAGGGGTGCCGGTCAGCCCGGACGTTTGAGGCCGGTTTGAGAGGTCCGACTGGATTGAAATTTCGTGACTGGTTAGTGACCGGGAGGTCTGTCCGGGCGTTTGAGGGGGAGGGAGGGCGGGCATGAGGGGTCGATTGTAAATGCTCTTATGTTATGTTATATACGCACGTCTCTCGTAATTTCTCCTCTCTCGTAATTTCTCCTACCAAATGTTTATTTTCTATTGGTGTGGTGTAGGAGACAAAAGTATTAATGGGATGGAAGCAGGAGAGAGACAATAAAATACTTGTTCTTTTCCACACACGGCCCGTGTGTTCCCTGAAGACCGAAGTACTCCCGCCGTCCTTTAAAGAGTGTACTTCCAAGTTTGTTGGAGGGTCAAACTATCTCAAAGTTTGACCGAGTTTGTGCAAAAATATATCAATGTTTGTGAAACCAAATAGGTATATGATGAAAATATATTTTATCATGAATCTAATGCTACTAATTTGATAGCATAAATGTTGGTGCATTATTGTATAAATCCGGTCAAACATAAAAATGTTTGACTTTCCAACAAAGTTGGAAGTGCACTCTTTCAAGGACGGAGGGAGTAAGTAGTAGATCAGGCATATTGCAGTCAGTAGGGAACCGGGAAGGACCAGTGCAGACGTAGGAGAACACAAGCCTGCAGGCCCAGCGTCTACCAACTGTCGTAAAAAAAAAACTCGTTTGTGGGTTGTGTTTTGTAGTTCAGCTAATAGGTATGCAGTCCATAAGACTACCCACAGTGGAAGTAAGATAGGTAGTAAAATAGATGCCACCTAAGTGAAAAATATGACGTGGCAGCTAATTAATGAGAAGAGAGAAATTGAGTACCATAGCTAGTTACTAATAACATATGCATGTTACTACTCTATGTTACTTCCCATTGTGGTAGACTAAACTCCCAAAATGTAACTTCTGGGTATACAAACTGGACACGATGTGATAGAACGGTTTTCGGCCAATCACAATGTGTCGTTTGACAGCCACCTGGGATTTGTTTGTCGAGCACGCGACGCACTTAGCGACTGCAGACTTTGCAGACACCACCCCCATGATCTATGATATTTAAAGACGCAACAACTGATTTGGTACATATCTAGTACTTCCTCCATTCCACAATGTAGTGCGCCTGCGCTTTCCGAAATTTAAGTTTAACCTTACATTTAACCAACGGGACTGATTGCGGTGGAAACAAAAATTATAACACTGAATTCGTATTTGAATGAAGTTTCAATGGTATAGTTTTTTGCTTCCGCCGCAATCGTCCATGTTGGTTAAATTTACGGTCAAACTTAAAACTCGAAAACCGAGGACGCACTATATTATGAAATGGAGGGAGTAGCTCTTAGAGCATCTCCAGCCGTTGGAACCCCCAAGAGCACCACCGAACCAAAAAAGTTTGTCTTGGGGGGCAAATGCTTCATCCGGCGAAAATAACAGTGCATGGGGAGGGCATCTTCCCAGCCACACCCCACCCCAAACCAAAGTTTGTGTGGGAAATGATTAAGTGGGCCAACAAAAAGGACACGTGGGGGGGACGCGATTCGCCGAAACTTCCGCCGGCGCCCCCAAGAGACCCTCAGCGGGCTGGGTTTCGCCTGGGTATGCCAGCGCTATTTTGACGTCCTGGGGGCGCGCTGGGGGCGTGGCTGGGCCGTTTTTGGGCAAAAAGTGACACCCGAACCTAAAACCGAGCCTAAAAAGGTGTCCTGGGGGCGTCCTGGGGGCGTGGGTGGAGATGCTCTTAGTCTCTGTCGTCGCTCTCGTCCGGGTCGCCGCAGCTGCCGCCCAGACATCGCCGTCAACGCCGAGACTCCATGTTGTGACTACGCCGTCCTGGAATGATCGTGCGATGTCCTCTGACTCCTCCCTGACTCCGATGATTCAATGAGGAGCAAGGTGCATCATGTTTTGAACGATTTGGGGTTTCCTGATACAGTTGCATTAAATTGATTAAGTTGGTATACACAAATTCCCATAGAGATTGTACCAGTCTAGCACCAGAAGTCTGTGCACGATGCCTTTATAAGCCCCCCTACGAAAAACTCTTGGCTTTTGAATTAGGTGACATCGGAGGAAATTTCTATGATGTTCATGACATGTGAGTGATTTTTTAACTCATTTGCAGTTGTTTTACTAACTCGGTTTTATTTTGTTTTAGCAACCGCAATCTATTTGTTTTAGTAAATACAATCTAGTTCTTTAGTAAATGCAAGATTGAGGTTGTTTAGCGAATTAGTGATAATATAGGCATGTTGGGTTGATGGTGCTCACTAATAAATAATGAGAAAATCAAAAGCTCTCTTGATTTACGAGCTTTATGAATAATTGTCAGACACTTATAATTTGCCAGTCACGTTGAACCTGTAAAAAGAACAAAATTGTGGCTATGTGGAATGTGTTTACTGTGAGTGGCTAGATTCTATGAATATGTGTCAAGATAGCTTATGGGAGATTGTGGGATCGAGAAGGGACGTCTAGAGGGGGGGGTGAATAGATTACTTGGCAAAATAAAAACCTAACATTTTCCCAATTTTATTGGTTGACAAGATTTTAGCAATTCTATCAAGTCTAGCACACCCTACACGTGCAAGTCAATGAGTATAGCAGCAGAAAGTAAAGACAAGCACATGTAAGTAGGAGTAGAGAAAGGAAGATCAAACGCAACAGGGGCTCGAAGATCTTTCCCGTGGTTCCAATAGGTGGTGTTATCGTACGTCCACGTTGATGGAGACTTCAACCCACGGAGGGTAGCGGTCGGGAGAGTCCACGGAGGGCTCCACCCACGAAGGGTCCACAAAGTAGCAACCTCGTTTATTCCATCACGCCTTACGCCCACGAAGGACTAGCCTCACTGGGTTTCATGGTTTTGTCACGGCGGATGTCTTGGGGTGAGAACTTACGTGTGAGGCCATCGCAACTAGGTCGTGACTTGGACGGGGTTGATCGGGAACGAGAGACAAGGGTTTACCCAGGTTCGGTCCCTCTAGTGAAGGTAAAAGCCTACGTCCTGCTTTTTTGTGCTGTTGATGATGATCTCGATTACAAGGGCGCAAATTGCTAACCTAACTCTCGAGGGTTTCTTTCTTACTTGACCTTTCTATCATAGGGGCTCCCCTTTATATATAGGTTGAGGCCCTGAGATTACAACAGAGTCCGGGTCGTAATATGACCCGTGACCTAGTCTACTTCCTGCCAGAGCATAATGATGATCACCCGGTGGCAGAGGACATGAAGAAGAGAAAGGATCAAGGGCTGAAAAAATGGAGAGCAGATGATCCATATTCTATTAGGAGAAGGACTGTTGTAGACGCTCGCTTCCATACCAAGGAGCAACAAGATTTCTACGAGACTGTCTTGTTAGACAAGAGTCCTGCAGTTAGCGACATGAGATATGTTGATTGGAAGTTCATAAAGGAAAACGAAGACTACTTCCCTCATGTGCTAGAGAACTTCAAGGCTATTGATATTGATGCATTTGTTGGCAGAAAGTTCAGTACATGGAACGATGAGATGATCATGCAATTCTATTCCACAACTCATTTCTATCCAGATGGAAGGATTGTATGGATGACTGAGGGCACCAGATACCAATATTCTGTTGATGAGTGGGCTACCATCTTAGGAGCCCCGGAGATTTTGGAAGGAGATCTTGATGTTTATACTGAGGCCAAGATGAATCACAACTCCATGGACAATATGTATAATACTATCCCCACTGCTTATGTGAAGACCCACAAGCTTGGCTCTGTCTACTTCTTGCAAGCAGGACTACCCACCACCAACACTATCATGAGGCATACTTTGATGCCAGAGTCTGGAGATGACAAGATGATCAGGGGGTACTCCATAAACATGTTGCACCATGTAGACACCCACACCAGATTTAGAGTGATGGATCTGATTGTTGAGACAATCAAGAGGACAACTGTTGATCAGAAGGGATCATGTGGATATGCTCCATATATTCATATGCTCATCAATTCCAAAGTTGAAAAGAGCCAATATGCACTTGATCGTCCACACCTGCCACTCCAGCTAGACTTCGAGGACAACGTTGTGGTGATGGATCCTGCACATCCCACTTCAGATACTTGACAGGCAGAGGCAGAGGCAACTAGAGCCACTAGTGCTCAAATTCCAAGGACGAAGAGCGACCAAATGTCCTATCTTATCAGCACTATCCAAGGGATAGAGAAGAATGTGACTGAGATCCTCAAGAACCAGAAGAGTCTTGAGAGGACAGTGGAGACGAAATTTCATGCTCTAGACAATAAGGTGGATGAGCTGACCAAGACAATCACAGAATTGAAGAAGGAAGTGGATGTCGTGCCCAGTCCCTACTCCAGTGATGATGATGATAGTCCTCCTCTCCAGCCACAAACTTAGTTCAAGACATAGGCCAGATCGTCTGCCGTGCCAGCTCCAGAGTTGAGATCATCTTCATCAACACCAGCATCTGCTCCATCAGCTCCTTCAGCACCTTCAGCGTCTACTCCACCACCTCAGAGGACATCAGCTGAAGCATTCGCAGACGCCCTTCTTTCGACTCCTTCAACAGCTACCGAAGGAGATAGAGCCTAGAGCGATGCTTAGCTCTATACCTTTGAACTTTTTGGTAACTTGTTGCCAAAGGGGGAGAAGTGTATAGATCATAGGGCTTCGAGAGAGAGTGGTTTCCGTTTGTTTGCTCTCGTCGTTTCAACATTTGGTTTATCATTTGGTTGTTCTTAAACTCTATCGTGTTTGATCATATGCTTTGCCTGATGACGCTACTATTTCCTATCCATGTGATGTTTATATGATGATCATTCACAGCTGTTTGCTGTTATGTGCATAGTAATCCATTCATATCATTTATGCGCACCACCAAGTTGTATGTGACATGGAAGAGTTACCCATAATCCTAATCGATTATGCATTTGCATTCAAATGCAAATCTTAAATAATGCACAAATTTAGGGGGAGCTTTTGCATATCACATACTTCTCAAAGCGATGATGCTATTCATTGTTTTATCCCTATCGAAGCTTTGATCTATATGTTGTCATAAATTACCAAAAAGGGGGAGATTGAAAGCACAACGTCTTCCTAGGTGGTTTTGGTAATTAATAACAACATATATTTCATTGGACTAATGATTCCACCAAGTATATTTCAGGAAAAGTTCAATGAATGGATTGGCAAAAGGATTGTGAGGAGATTCCCTAGATGCAAGGAACATCTATTGGCAACAACCTTGAAGACTCAACATTTTACATTTTGTGAGAAATCACTTTTGAGTCCATAGGAAAGCCAATACTATTAAAAGGGGATGAGGTTTCTATGATGACCTGGTTGCTCAAGTGCTTGGAGATTAGCCACCAAAAATACACATGAAATTCTCCCACAAATTCTCTGTCTAAACCCCTCCACTAAAATCGGTGCCACCAAGTTTTCATATTCGGCCCTACCGAGTTTTACCCTAGACATATCCTAAGCCAAAACCCTAAGGTCTCGGTGACACCAACATTCATTTCGGTGCAACCGAAATCAGTGACCAACTCTCTGGTATCCTATTTTTAAGAATCGGAATTTCCAAGTTTTGAAAATCGGTCTCACTGAGATTTGGAAGCTGCCTAGGTCAGCCATTTCGGTCACACCGATTTTTGTTTATCGGTCTCACTGAAAAGCCAAAAGTTGCCACATTTTGCACTAATCGGTGCAACCGAGTTTTTACTCCAGTTTCACCTAGTTGGGAAATAATGTTGTAATGGTTGAATTTTTGTAGATGCCTATATATACCCCTCCACCTACTTCTCACTCGTAGAGGAAGTACTCAGAACATATCTACACTTGCCCCATCAATTTTTCTGAGAGAGAGCCACCTACTCATGTGTTGAGATCAAGATCTGCCACTCCAACCATATGAATCTTGATTTCTAGCCTCCCCGAGTTGCTTTCCACCCAATCAACCTCTTCTACCAAGCCAAATCTGTGAGAGAGTGATTCTGTGTTGAGGAGACTATGTTTTGAAGCACAAGAGCAAGGACTTCATCATTGTTACCACATGTATTACCTTTTGGAGAGTGGTGTCTCCTTGATTGGTTAGGTGTCTCTTGGGAGCCTCCGTCTTCATGTGTGGAGTTGAACCAAGAAGTTTGTAAGGGCAAGGAGATTGCCTACTTCGTGAAGATCTACCCATAGTGAGGCTAGTCCTTCGCGGACGTAAGCCGTGATGGAATAAACGAGGTTGCTACTTCGTGGACCCTAACGGGTGGAGCCCTCCATGGACTCTCGCGACTGCTAGCCTCTGTGGGTTGAAGTCTCCATCAACGTGGACGTACGATAGCACCACCTATCGGAACCATGGGAAAAATCTTCGTGACCCCAATTGCGTTTGATCCTCCTATCCCTACCCTCTACTTATATGTGCATGTCTTTACTTTCCGCTGCTATACTCTTAGACTTGCATGTGTAGGGTGTGCTTGACTTGTTACAATTGCTAAAACTTGCCAACATCTAAAATTGGGAAAATGCTAGATTTTTATTCGGTCAAGTAGTCTAATCGCGCCCCCCTCTAGACATACTTTGGATCCTACAGTTGAGCCGGCGATTAATATGATCAACCTGATAACCCTGAAAATGACCTGCGATGTCAGTTACTACTTGCCTATAAGCCGCCATCAGGGGGGCTTCTGAGTCCCAAGTCCCTGATACTTGCTGAGCCACCAAACTCGAGTCGCCTAAACATCCGACCCGGCTTAGATTCATTTCCTTAGCCATTCGGAGCCCATGGAGGAGAGCCTCATACTCAGCTGCATTGTTAGTACAAGGGAACACGAGCCGTAAGACATAACAAAATTTGTCACCTCGCGGGGAAGATAAAATAACTCCAGCCCCCGAGCCCTCCAACTGCGTGGAGCCATCAAAGTGTATCGTCTAGTACGTGTTATCTGGGCTTTCCTCTGGGACTTGCAATTATGTCCAATCATTAATGAAGTCCACCAACGCCTGAGATTTGATGTCTGTTCGAGGTACATACTTCACGTGGTGGGGACCAAGCTCAATCGCCCGTTTAGCGATCCGGCCAGTAGCCTCCCGATTTTGTATAATATCTCCAAGAGGAGTTGAACTGACCACGGTAATTGGATGCTCCTGGAAATAGTGCTTTAGTTTACGACTGGCCATGAAGACACCGAATACCAACTTCTGCCAATGTGGGTACCGCTGTTTTGATAAGGTCAAAACTTCGCTGACATAATAAACAGGCGGCTGTACTGGATACTCCTTCCCTGCCTCCTTGCGCTCGACAATAACTGCTACACTTACTACCTTATTATTTGCAACAATGTACATGAGCATAGGCTCTTTGTCAATCGGGGTGGCAAGAACAGGCGGCTCGACTAGCTGCTTCTTAAGGGCTTCAAAAGCACCGTTGGCAGCATCCATCCAGACGAAGTTGTCAGTTTTCTTCAATAACTGGTACAAAGGTATTGCCTTCTCGCCGAGGCGGCTTATAAACCTGCTTAAGGCCGCAATGCGACCTACCATGCGCTGAACGTCATTGATGTTAGCCGGCTTAGCAAGCGAGGTTACTGCTTTGATCTTATCCGGGTTGGCCTCAAAACCACGCTCGGAAACCAAGAATCCCAGTAACTTGCCCGCAGGAACACCAAAGACACATTTGGCCGGGTTAAGCTTCATCTTGTATAGACGAAGCTTATCGAACGTCTCCTTGAGATCATCCAATAGAGTCTCCTTTTTCTGGGATTTAACCACAATATCATCAACATAGGCATGAACATTGCGCCCAATCTGTTGGTGCAAGCACCTCTAAACACAGCGTTGATAAGTAGCCCCTGCGCTCTTAAGCCCAAAAGGCATAGAAACATAACAAAAAGCTCCGAAGGGGGTGATGAAAGCCGTCTTCTCTTGATCCTCAATAGCCATCTTAATATGACAATAGCCAGAGTAAGCATCCAAGAAACACAAATGTTCACAACCAGCTGTACAATCAATAATCTGGTCAATGCGAGGAAGAGCAAACAGGTCCTTGGGACAAGCTTTGTTGAGGTCTGTGTAGTCAACACACATATGCCAAGTGCCATTCTTCTTTAGAACGAGCACTGGATTTTCCTACCACTCTGGGTGAAAAACTTCAACAATGAACCCGACAGCTAGGAGCTGGGCCACCTCTTCTCCAATAGCCTTGCGTCTCTCCTCATTAAAACGACGGAGGTATTGCCGCACAGGTTTCATCTTTGGATCCACATTGAGGTGGTGCTCAGCGAGTTCTCTCGGTACTCCAGGCATGTCAGAAGGTTTCCATGCGAAGATGTCCCGATTCTCACGGATGAACTCGATGAGCGTGCTTTCCTATTTGGGGTCTAGGCCTGTCCCAATAGTGAACTATTTGGACGTCACCCGGGGTAAAGTCAATTTTCTTAGTGTCCTCGGCCAGCTTGAATTTGAGCAGAGGCTCAGACTCTGTGGTCGGTTTCTTGAGGGGCGTCATATCCGCCGGGTCAACATTAGCTGTGTAAAACTTCAACTCTTCTGCTGCACAAGCTAACTCAACATAAGCTTCATCTCCTTCCTCACATTCCTGGGCTATTTTCCGGCTTCCGTCCACAGTGATGGTGCCATTTGGCCTGGGCATCTTAAGTTTGAGGTAGGCGTAGCAAGGCCGAGCCATAAAATGAGCATAAGCTAGCCATCAAAGAGGGCATGGTAAGGGCTCTTTATCTTGACCATCTCAAAGGTCAGAGACTCGCATCTGTAGTTGTATTCTGAATCGAAGGTGTCGTGGTTTTGTCCGCCCGGCAGATGTCCTCGTAACATGACTTAGGTGTGAGGCCATCGCCGCTTGGTGGTGACTCGAAGGGGTTGAACGAGAGAGAGAGAGAGTCGGGTTTACCCAGGTTCGGCCCCTCCTATGGAGGTAATAGCCTACGTCCTGCTTTGTGTGTATTTGATGAGTAGATCTCGATTACAAGGGTGCGGAATCGCTAACCTAGCTATCGAGAGGTTGTAACTTAAGTCTTTCGGCCCTAGGGGCCTGCCTATATATACAGGTCAAGCCCTAGGGTTTACAATAGAGTCCGGGTCATATCGTGTCCCGTGACCTACGACATCTCTAACTTGTCTTGTATCTTAATGAAACTTTAACAGGCGTCTTTAGCTTCATGGGCTTTGAGCCGCCGTCTTCTGGTGTTGGGCCGCCCGGCGTCTTGGTCAGCCGCCACCTTTCTTATCTTGTACTTAGGACACGACCCACCTTGAACTTGGTCATAAGACTGTTGATATGTTGACCCGGCCCAGTAGGGCGGATTATATCGTGGAGTTACATCCCCGACATTAGGCCCCAGATTGGTTTGAATCATTCATGTCAATAGATCTTTTCCTTCCTTTGGCGGCTCATCCTGGACTGTTTGCCTCTTATGAATTTCAAAACGCCGGCTTGTTCCACTTCTTCACTTGTCATTTTTCCAGTGTTCACCTATTGTGACATCATACGTCGTCAATCTAGAAGAGCAATAATGACATCATGGTGAATCTGGTCATATCTGCTTATCCCGAAAATCAAGGCGTTTTTGCTTCCCGAAATTTACTGTGTTCCCTCGATTATCGCGCATGTCAGTTGCCCCTTCGGGCTCCTTCCCTTTAAATACTTATCGAAAGGCCTTGGATTCACTTTCCACTTCCTCTCTTTGCTTCTTCTTCTTCCTCGAGTCCGGAAGCTCCTCGTGCCACCGGCACAACTTCCTCATCTCGGCGATCTTCCTCAAGGTCATCGCTGCATTCTTTCGTCAGCCAACCCCTCGCGCACTTCCTCCGCCACCGGTCGACCGCTCGAGTAAGTCATTTTTTTGTTCTGACCTAGATCCATTATAGCTCCTCGAGGTTATTCGAGTTCTTCGGCAACTTTTCTCCAGTTCATCGCCATTGCTAGCTCTGTGAGTAGATTTTGCGAACATAATCACCAAAGTAGAGCGGTAGAAACACCAACTCCGTTTCGTGTATGACATGTCTTAATACTTTCTAGTATTAGATGAACCGTATTGTCATTGCTTCCATTCCCGCCTGCTAGGGATAGCGAATATTCTCGCCTTTTTGAATAATTCTTAGATCCAAAAATTGCTGCGGCTTCGGGAGAAACTTGTTTGTCTCACAATTAGAAAAATTCCCAAGAACCTCTTGTCTTAGCACAAGTCGCCCTTACTTCTGCCGGCTTAATAATTGTAACTCGCCATGCATTTAGGCCATTGTAAAGACTTTGTTTTTTTACCAGACTTGCCCTTTATTGCAAATACTTAGATCATTTTACTTGAACCATTTACTCAGGCCGCCCTCTTTTACTTTATCCAGGCGACTCATTATGTCGGAGTCAAAAGCCTGCAACTGGGTGGCGACTCAAGTTTCTGATGTTCACTTAAAGGATTATGAGGAACATGGGTTTCTGCCGCCTCAAAATGTGGTTGGCTGGCAAGTCGTCCTTGGAGAGGAGATTCCAAACCCCTAGGAGGGAGAGGTGGTGATATTTTTGGATCACCTACAGAGGGGGTTTTCACCTCCCGGGTCGAAATTCTTCCGGAACGTCTTACACTTTTTCGGCCTCCATCCTCAAGACTTGGCCCCCAACTCCATAACAAACATTTGACAGTTCCAAGTATTTTGTGAGGTGTATCTTCTGACGGAACCCACTATCTCCCTCTTCAGGGAGTTTTTCTATTTGAACCGGCAAACAGAGTGTGCGGACGGTCCCGGCTTAAATTTGGCGGGGTTTCGATCCAAAGGCGGAAGGATGTCCTTTTTCCTGCTGCCACCTTACCAAGCCACCCTAAAGGGTGGAACAAGACTTGGTTTTATTGCCGAAACACCGCGCCTGCCGATGAAAATCCCTTGCCGGGTTATAGGCCCAACCGCCTTCCCATGGATCTTGAGCTTCCGGGTTGGGCTCCTGCCGAGGAACGCTCCCAACACGCCCATGTCTATCGAAAGTTGAGGGCTCTACTAGCCAATGGGTTGACTGGGGTAGACTTAACCCGGTGTTGGGTCTCTTGGAGGATTCTTCCATTAAGCCTGCGTAGTGGCTTAATGTGTACTTACTCTGGCGACTCGAACGACGCTCAACGACACATCAATCTTTCCTTGGAAGCCGGCAAAATAAACCGGATGGTGAAGAAGCTGCTAGGCGAAAACCAGGAAACTTGCATCAAGGACGGGTTGAAACCTTTCTACGCCCTTAACCCGGCTCCTCCGGTACAAAGCTTTTAAGATCTTAATCCGGCTTTTTTTGAACAAACTTTGAGCCTTTGCTTTCTTGATCTGAATGTTTAATTTTGCAGGCTACCTCTTCTTTCTGGAATCAGAGACATCTCAAGACCACGACTAACAAGCCCAAAGCCGCCCCAAGCAAGAATAAAAATAAGGCGGCTGCAGAAGGATCGTCTCAAATGGACGAAACAGCTGCCACTGATACCCGATCAGAGGTAAAATTAATTCCTTTGTTTATATTTCATTGAATCTATCTGACGCCTTTCCTTCTTAGGGTGATGTTGAGACAAGCCGTGCAGGCGATGTTGAGGTAATTTCCATCTCTTCCGACTCAGAACCTTTGCCTCCGTTGAAAACAAGGCGGGTCGTCCGGAAAGTAGGCTTTTCTCACCCATACGCTCATCTAGATCCTTACTTTATTTTGAAGAAAACCCAGCACCAGTCTAGGCATCAAACCCGAAGTGGAAGTGGTGATCTTGTCGAGGGCTTACCTAATAAATCAGTCGCCCGGAAATGACCAGCCAAGGTACTTGATATTCCGAATTTCCAAGGAAGTTCTGATTTAACATGTCAACTTTTGATTCCTATGCCTTTGTTAATCAGGAGTCACCGCCTTCGTTGGACGACTCAACTGCGTCCAAGCTGGCGCCCTTTGTCATCAATCAAGGGTATATTCTTCATCAATTCATCTGTTTGAGTAAACTATTGTTTTTTCCATTCTTCTTATTATACTCTTAAACTTAGCAGGGCCAAAGCCAAGAAAAGGAAAACTAACGGGTCTTCTGTTAACCCGGAGGCCCCTGAGCCAGAGCTTCCTGATCCGGCGGCTCATGAAGTCCATGTTGATCATCCTGAAGACCCTCAGTAAATCCAAAATGATTTACCTCCTCCATCTGAGCCAAGCAACACTGATGCCGTAACTGTTGAAGCTACATCAGCAGTTAACCTTGACCCGCCCAATCCTTCAGTGATAAACAAAGATAATCCTGACGTTATTATTACTGGGACGGGTTATACTGTTCCTGAGGCTTCCAGGGTATTAACAAAGATTGTTGCTAAGGATGAAGCAGTACTGCAAGAAAAAGGGAAGACCAAGTTGGAACTTCCAAATTATGAGAGCTTTAGTGTCGAAGATCTTCATGTTGCCTGCTTAGACCGCCTGGCAACAAGCCGTGAGATGGAAATCGGCCTTGTTAGCATGATGAAAAATATATATGAGGTATGTTCTCCTTTACATGCTCTCATCATATGTCCTTTTGTAGCCCCCAAGGCCCATCTTTGTCTTTCTAAGATAAGCTGGGTCTTGCAAATGTTTGTCTGACTCAACTTGTAGCCCCCAAGGGCCGGCTCATCTCCTTGAGATGAGTTGGGTCTTTTTGTACCGACTTTGAAGAACTTTCGACCTGTAGCCCCCAAGGGCCAACTCATCTCCTTGAGATGAGTCGGGTCTTTTTATAATTACTTTGAAGAACTTTCGACCTGTAGCCCCCAAGGGCCGGCTCATCTCTTTGAGATGAGTCGGGTCTCGTTCGCATCTTCAATGTAAAAAAGAGATGAGATACATTAGCCCCCAAGTGCCAAATACATTGCTTTGCAATTTGCTTGGGACTTGATATAAACTTTATCTATGATGCAGGAAGGTTTGAAGACAGCTGAATCCAGCGTGGCCAATTTTAAGAAGGACCTGGAAAAAGGGCAAACCTCCCAGGCAGAAATTGAAGAAAAACTTCACCTCTCATTGATCAAGCTGGAAAATGCTATGGCAGGCTTTTTCAAGGAGAAGAAATCCTTTGAAGACGAAAAAGCGGCTCTGTTGAAGCATGTAGAGGATGCTGAGGGCCGGCTCAAACCCATCACCGAGGAATTGTCCGGGTTAAAGCGACATATTGCCTAGATGACCCAAGCTATTTTGGGTAAGGGTATATAGCCTCCCGTCTCCTTGAAACATAGATATAATGTGCCTGGCGACTCATGCATTGATTCTATTTTGCAGGCCCCCGGACAAGCAGTCTTTATGATAACAGTCTGCTCATGCTCAAGTCTGTTTATTCTCTCATGGAGCAACTCTACGCTAGGAGTCATCTTGCAATCAAGGCGACACTGGGGGATAAGCAGCCCTTGAAGTATATCAAGAATGTATTGGAAAGTCTTTCCATTATCCCTCAGCATGTTCCAGAGCTAAAAAGGTCAGCCGCCCGATCGGGTGCAATATATGCGTTGAGCCGGGCTTTAGCTTATGGTGAGGAGCTTGATCCAACTGAGCTAGCAAAAGGCTTCCCTGAATTTAAAAATGACGGGTCAGAATTCAGCCAGGAGGATTATGCGGCCTGTGTCAAGGATGCTCAAATTCTGTCAACTCAGCTGGTTTCTGAGATGAAACTGAGGAACTATCAAGCAGCTTATGGCGCTAATAATACTCGGATTCCACCTCCTGTTTTGATAACAAAGAGTCTGGCTCCTCAATGGCGCGAGCATGTCTTTGCCCCTGAAGTTGACTCGTCTTCTATTCTAGATGACGAGGCTGTGTTCCAGGCTCTGTCTCACTGCAACTGGGATCTGGATAACCTTCAGATACAAGAGCCAGAAGACCAGTCGGTGGATAACCCGGAGGTGTCTCATGCGCAAGATTAGCCGCCACTGACCCGGATCATGCGGTCGGCAATTTAATCTTCCTCAACTGTTACTTTGTCAACTTAAGCCCCCAAGTATGGGCGGAAAAACAATTTGTGACTTCCTTAAGCATGTAATAGGGATAGTCAAAAACTGTTGTCGTGCCATCGTGCACGTTTTGAACTTTTGATGCAGGATACCTTATTTGTTGCTTCACCACCTTGTCTTCTCATCGTCTTGCTATTGATGAGATTTTGATAGGATAGAACTAGACAAGTTGAGCGGGTCTTTGATCTCCTGGATCTTAACAACTTTATTCTTCTTTCCACAATGTTGAGGATTTGTGTTCCTTGTCAATTGGCTGCTCATGCATGCTCAATTGTTTAACCCGGCCCTTGCAGCATGAGTCGGCAATAACTTTGAAACTGAAAACTTGCTATAATAAACAAGCTGAACAAGCAAAATTGATAAGCCGGCTCAATGAGTGTCGGCCGAAATCGATGTCCAAGTTTGAGGTCCTTTGATAGCCTCTTTAAGCAATAAAATAATTTTGTGTTGTCATGCAGCCGATAACCTGGTCATTTCATACATAAACCGGTAAAAAACAGGGTCGTGCCCAAAACCTTTTTATGTGATGAGTTTCAGCACATAGTACTCGTTTTGGGGACTGTTTCTCAAATGTTAGAAATACAAGGTAGCCTCCTTTGAAGGCACCTTTGATGGTCCTAGCCTTAAAGCAAAGGATATATGATCACAATATCGAGATAATCTGCCGGCTTTCGAGGCTCGACAGGAAAAGACCGGCTTTCGAGGCTCGGGTCTTGCTTCAGTGAAGCGGGTATGATAACCCATGGTTTATCCTAGCTTTCCGTATGCCGGCTCTCACATGACTCAAGCCGGTGTTTTAACCTTAACAAGTTCAGGGTCCAAAAAAGGATTGACGCGTCAAGAGTTCATGGGGTCATCTGATCGGAGTCGCATCAAGCACACAGGCGGGTTTAACCATATATGGTGTTTATTTTTGCCGGGTCAAGAAAGTGAGAAAGCTAAGCCCGATGGGCTGGAAGCCCCCAAATGCCCTTAATAAGGTGGCATTGTTATGCCGGGTCACAAGGGTGAGAAAGCTAAACTCGATGAGTCGGAAGCCCCCAAGTGCCCTTTTGTTTCAGAAAATAAAGACTCAAACTCATCTTGTAAGTTTGAACGACAAGATACACCGGCTTTATTTATACTTGAAACATAAAGAAGTATATACAGAAGTCTGCAAGGGGGGGGGGGAAGAAATTACAAAAATGGAGCCGACGGAGCTAAGTTTAATAAGGCCACTGGTGTTCCAGGGCCGACTTATTTCCCTCTTGGAGACATCAGATTTCTTCTTTGATATCCTCCAGAGTATGAATTTTATTCAAGGATTTAGGTGCTAGTGGTACTGACCGTTATTCAACTGCTTGGGATTACTTTGAAATCCTCCTTGGTTATTATGCTGATTGCCCTGGCTAGGATGTTGTCCATTGCCATGATTTCCCTGATGTTGAAAACTAGCCCCTGGGCCACCTTGTGACCCGCCAGATCCATGTTGATCTGAGTGTCGTCCACCATTGCCTCCTGAGTTATTCTGGAAAGCCTGGCTACAAAACTCTTGCATGATATAACAATTCTCCCATGAGTGACTAGCCGGCTTATCTTGGGTGCTGTGCTTAGGGCAAGGTGCTTTAAGTGCCTCCTCATAGTTACGAGGTTTGTTCCCATTGTAAGTTCCTTCGGGTCGACCGTTCCGGCGCTGGTTCTTGAAACCTGTATTAGTGTTGGCCACAAAGTCTGACCTGCCATCCGGCTGCTTCCGCTTATTATTTTGAGCCCCCTGGTTGCCTCCTTGACTGTGCTGACCTTTCCCTCCTTCAGCTTTTTTGCCTTTGGAGGTCTTGTCTTCGTCTGAGCCGGGATCCTTCGTGCTATCTGACTCGGCATATCTGGTGAGGACGTCCATCAGGTCGCCCATGTCTTGCACCTTTCATTTGAGCCGTCTGAGCTTCTGGACCAAAGGCTGAAAGTGACAGTTCTTTTCCAATATTAGGACTGCCTGAGCCGCTGTGATGCTGTCCGACGAGTGGATGATTTCCACGACCCGATGAGTCCAATGGTGAGCCTACTCGTCTACTCGTTCAACGCAATGTTGTAGATCTACTATCGTCATAGGCTTCTTGCAGGTTCCTTGGAAATTCTTGATGAATTGCTCTTTCAGCTCAGTCCATGTGTTGATGGAGTTAGGCGGCAAGTTTTTCAACCATGTTCGAGCCGGTCCTTCCAACATCATGGTTAAGTATTTAGCACACACAACGTCGCTGACATCAAGCATGTCCATTGCCAATTCATAACTCTCAATCCAAGACGTCGGCTCAAGATATGAGTTTGGCACCTTACGAGGCCCCTTGAAATCTTGGGGCATGAGCTCCGCACGGAGCGCCGGGGATAAGCACAGTATACCAATCGTCCTACCATTGGACGCAGCCCCCAAACTCGTCGGTTGGGGGTGAAGCTGCTGGATCGCCCGTGCTGCTTCTTCTTCTTCTGCGTGTCGTACATCTCTCGCAGCATCAACAACTGCCTGGGCGTGTGATGGCATGAGACGGGTTGGAGAAACCTGAAGCTGCTGTCTTCGCCCACTGCTAGAGACAGCCGGGGACTCCGCATGGCGGCCCTTGCTAGCATAGGGAGTGGAATGCATCCGATCCCGGCTGTACGAATACTGCGCCTGTTGTACCACAGCAGTTTTTAGCATCTCGATGGCGTTCCTAGCTTCAACCTCAAGAGGGGAGTTTCCATTAATAGGCAATGCTTCCAAATTCCGGGTTGCAGCCAACATGTTGTCAACAGGATTGGAAAAGTGGCCCCGCGACGTCTGAAATCGCCGAGGCAGAGATTGAGCCGGCGGGGGTTGAGCTGTTTCCTCTTGTCGATTTCCAGGTTGCTGAACTATTCCTGGTGTTTGATGTGGGGTGTTAAAAAGCTGTTGTGGCTCAAGGTTCGGAGGGAGTCCAAGGTGGCGTCTTCTCTCGTAAACCGCCTCCGATGCCTCTCTCTGAACCCCTAATCGCCAGGCCTCAGCTTTAAGGCGCTCTGTCTCTTGATGTATGCGAGCCTGCAAATCCGCCATCCGCGCATTTTCAGCATCAATCTCCTTCTGTACCTCAATTATTTGACTACGCAATTTTGTCAGCTCCACATTGCGCTCTTCCTGGTTTTCTGCAGTGACCGGGGTATCCACGAGCTTTGCCATCTCGGCCATGAGGTCAGTCATGGCTTGAGCCGGCGTTTTAGTTGACCCGCCAGAACCTCCAGCTGCGGACGGGTCAGGAACCGCCGTAGCTCCCGCCATGTAAATGGCGACTTGTTGAGGCGACTCGTTGTATTCCTCGGGGGTTTCGGTCTCCAATGAACCCCCAAGTCCACCATCGTAAAGAGGGCAAATTGACTCCGTGTCTCCTGTGGATGATGTACCGTCCGAGTTGACAAGGACGTCTCCGTTGGAGGCCGGCTCATCCGAAAGGCTGACCCCTTGCGTGAAGCTGACGAATACATGTCGAAGACCGCCCTGGCGTTGATTGGATCGGGCACTCCGAGCCGGCTTGTCGATGTCGATGTGGATGTCCGGCTCGGAGATTTCTAAACCAACCTCTCCCATGAGATCTCGTGACCCTCGTCCAATCGGGTTGTCCTTGACGCCCCAAGCCGGCTCGTAGATCTTATTATGATGGTTCTTGACCATCTGGTTCACCGCAAACTTCCCGAATCCTGATTGGATCCCCTTCAAAAACTCAACTCCACCGGGAGAGAGCCCCACAGTGGGCGCCAACTGTCGTGGTTTTGTCAACCCGACACATGTCCTCGTAATAGGACTTAGGTGTGAGTCCATCGCCGCTTGGTGGTGACTCGAAGGGGTTGAACGAGAGAGAGAGAGAGAGTCAGGTTTACCCAGGTTCGGCCCCCTCCTATGGAGGTAATAGCCTACGTCCTGCTTTGTGTGTATTTGATGAGTAGAACTCGATTAGAAGGGTGTGGAATCGCTAACCTAGCTATCGAGAGGTTGTAACTTAAGTCTTTCGGCCCTAGGGGCCTGTCTTTATATACAGGTCAAGCCCTAGGGTTTACAATAGAGTCCGGGTCATATCGTGTCCCGAGACCTACTACATCTCTAACTTGTCTTGTATCTTAAGGAAACTTTAACCGGCGTCTTTAGCTTCATGGGCTTTGAGCCGCCGTCTTCTGATGTTGGGCCGCCCGCCGTCTTGGTTAGCCGCCACCTTACTTATCTTGTACTTAGGACACGGCCCACCTTGAACTTGGTCATAAGAGTGTTGATATGTTGACCCGGCCCAGTAGGGCGGGTTATATCGTGGAGTTATATCCCTGACAGAAGGCAACGTCGAGTTTGATCCGCCCAATTGGATATGCTGACTTCCCGGGGACGATTCCATGGAACACTATGGAGGAGGGTTGCAACTTACTCTCAAAGAGATTCATTCTCCGGAAAGTTTCATAGTATATATATGATGTTGATGCTACTTCCCCCATCCATGAGAACCTTGGTGAGAGTATAACCACCAACTTGAGGCGCCACTACTAAAGCAATACCACCTGGATTGTCAACCCGGGGAGAATGATCGTCTCTGCTCCAAGTAATTGGGTGCTCGGACCAGTTTAAATACATTGGGACAGCTGGCTCGACCATGTTGATGGCCCTGTGCTTGAGCTTGCGATCATGCCTGCAAGTGCTGGTGGTGAACACATGATACTGTCCGCTGTTCAATTGCTTAGGACGATCTGAAACCCGACTTGATTGTTGTGCTGTTGATTGCCTTGTCCCGAGCGTTGTTGTGCATTGCCATTATTGTTGTGATTCTGGAAACCAGCTCCTGAGCCGCCCAGCCCATGGAAACCTGATCGTGCGAAACCGCCAGACGAGCCAGCATGACACCCGCCAGGGCCAGGATGACCCGGATTTCCACCACCATTGCCTCCTTGATAACTCTGGAATGCTTGTTTGCGGAACTCCTGCATGATGTAACAATTTTCCCACGAGTGGGTGGCCGGCTTATCTGGGAAACTATGCTTGGGACAGGGAGCTTTAAGCGCCTCCTCATAATTGCACGGCTTATTCCCGTTGTAAGACCTGCCATAATTGTTATTCCGCGCTGATTCTTGAAGCCAATATTGGTGTTGGCGACAAAATCTGACCCGCCCTAAGAAATCTTGCGCTTACCATTGTTGCCTTGGTTGCCATGATTTTCGTTGTGCCCGGAGTTTTGCTGATGACCCTTGCCACCATCATTTTTCTTGTTCTTACCGGCCTTGTCCTCATTAGAGCCGGGGTCCTTTGTGCTGTTTGACTCAGCATATCTAGTGAGAACATCCATGAGATCTCCCATATCTTGAACCTTTCGCTTGAGGCGCCCCAGCTTCTCAAAAAGTGGTTGGAAGTGACAATTCTTCTCCAATATTAAGACGGCCTGGGCAACTGTGATGCTATGAGAAGAGTGAATGATCTCTGCGACCCGGCGAGTCCAATGATGGGTAGATTCATCCGTACGCTGGATGCAATGCTACAAATCAACAATCGTCACCGGGCGCTTGCAAGTGCCTCAAAAGTTCTTGATAAAACGTTCCTTCAACTCTGCCCAAGTATTGATAGAATTGGGGGGGGGGGGGTAGATTCTTCAACCATGTGCGAGCCAGACCTTCCAGCATCATGGTCAAATATTTAGTGCATACGGCATCACTAACGTCAAGCATGCCCATAGCTATCTTGCAGTTTTCGATCCATGCCGCCGGCTCAAGATTAGCCGTGTAATTAGGAACCTTGCGAGGACCCTTAAAATCCTTAGGCATGCGCTCATTGCAGAGAGCTGGTGCAAGACAGGGAATCCCAATCATTCTGCTACTGAATCCAGCCCCCAAGGACGCTGGCTGGAGTGTGGCGGGAGGGACCTGATCCGCCGTTGCTGCCGCCGCTTCTTCCTCTGCTTATTGCATGGCTAGGGCCGCGTCGACGACTGCCTACGTATCTGACAACACCGGCCGAGTTGGAGAATTCTGGGCCCGATGTCTGCGCCCGCTGCTAGAAACTGCCGGGGACTCCACGTGCCGGCTCTTGCTACAGCTCGCATAAGGCATAGAGTGCATCCTATCTTGGCTGTAAGAGTATTGCGCCTGCTGGGTCACCACTGTTTTTAACATCTCGATAGTGTTGTTGGCCTCAATCTCCATTGGGGTGTTTCCTTGGATGGGAAGTGCTTCAAGATTACGAGCCGCCGCTAGCATGTTGTCCACAGGGTTAGAGAAGTGACCCACGGGTGTTTGGAAATGCCGAGGCGGCGATTGAGCCGGTGATTGGCGAGGCGGCTCATGCTGCTGATCCAAACGTGGTTGTCCCGCTGCTGGCATAGGCTGGGGTGTGTCGAATAGGCGTGCGGGCTCCAAATTCAGGGGAAGCCAGCTTAAATGCCTCCTTCGGTGCACCGCATCCGAGGCATCCCGACGAAGGCCCAGCTGCCAAGCTTCTGCTTTCAAACGCTCGGCCTCGTTATGGATGTGAGTCTGTAACTCTTCCATGCGAGTATGTTCAGCATCGATGTCCTCCTGGATTTTAGCCATGTGCCCATGAAGTGTGGTTAGCACCGTGTTGCGTTCCTCCTGATTCTCCACGGTTACCGGCGTCTCCAGGAGTTTTGTCATCTCTGCCATCAGATCGTCCATGGCTTGAGCCGCTGACCTGCTTGACCCGGTGATACGTCTCCAACATATCTATAATTTTTGATTGTTCCATGCTAATATATTATCATTCTAGAATACTTTTTGGGTCTTTATTTACCAATTTATAATATTTTTTAGCACTAACCTATTGACCCAGTGCCCAGTGCTAGTTGTTGTTTTCTGCGTGTTTTTTACTTTTCAGGTTTACAGTACCAAACGAAATCCAGTTGCCACGAAGATTTTTGATGATTTTTTCTGGACCAAAAGAAGACATGGAAGCTTCGGGAGGAGACCGGAGGCTGCACGAGGGCACCAACACGCAACAGGGCATGCCCAGGGGGGTGACTACGCCCTAATGTGTGCTGGCCCCCTCGGAGGCCCCTCTTTGGCCTATAAATTATCATATATTTCAAAAACCCTAGAGGCAGTCCTGAAACCCTTTTTACGCCGCCGCAAGTCTCAGTTCCGTCACGAGGCCATGTGGAGCTCCGTTCCGGCACCTTGCCGGAGGGGGGATCGATCACGGAGGGCCTCTTCATCAACCTTGCTGCCCTCATGATGATGTGTGAGTAGTTTACCACTGACCTACGGGTCCATGGTTAGTACCTAGATGGCAATTTCTCTATCTCTTGATCTTCAATACATTGATCATCGCATCTTCGCTTTGATCTATTCGATGTAATCCTATTGTGCGGTGTGTTTGTTGGGATCCGATGAATTGTGGGTTTATGTTCAGATTATTCATGAAAAGTATTTGAGTCACCTCTGAATATTAAGATTCTTATTTGCATGATCATTATAGATTCGTAATTCTCTTCAATCTATCGATGTGCTTTGGCCAAGTAGATTGATCTATCTTTAGTGGGAGAGGTGCGTTGTGGTAGGTTCAACCTGGCGGTGCTCTATATCCCAGTGACAGAAAGGGACAAGACACGTCTTTGTTTTGTTGCTACTAAGGATAACACGATGGGGTTTATTCATATTTCTTGAGTTTACTTTGTCTACATCATGCCATCGTTCTCCATGAATTACTCTATTTTACTTAAAACTCTAGATGCATGTTGGATAGCGGTCGATGAGTGGGGTAATAGTAATAGGTGCAGGCAGGAGTCGGCCTATTTGTTTATGGACGTGATGCCTATATACACAAGATCATTGCCGTGAAAATCACATAACTATCCGCTTTTCTATCAATTGCCCAACAGTAATTTGTTACCCACCGTATGTTGCCTACATGAGAGATACCGCTAGGGAAAACTATGGCCCCCGGGTCTATTCACTTATAAATTTACAAACGCTACTATTACCTTGCTGCATTTATTTAACTTTTATTTTATTTTGCAATTTACAATTATCTACTATTATCTACACACTTCACTTGCTTGCAAATAACGAGATGAAGGGGATTGACAACCCTCTTGCCCGTGTTGGGTGCAAGTTGTTTGCTCTTTTGTGTGTAGCCGCTGAAGACGGTTGAGGATTGATATTCCTATTGGTTCGATAAACCTTGGTTTCATAACTGAGGGAAATACTTACCCACTATGTGCTGCAATTACTCGTTCCTCTTCACGGAAAACCCAACGCAGATCACAAGTATCAGGAAGGATTTCTGGCGCCGTTGCCGGGGAATATTATCATCAACTCTCAAGTAACTTCACACAAATTGTCTTTCACTTGTTTATCTTTTTATTTGCTGTTATATTTAGTTTGTTTCATAGAAATCAAAAATACAAAAATATTTATCTTTGCTTGTTACTAGTTTACTTCTTCGCTTGCTAGTTTACTTGTCCTGCTTGTTACTTTGCTTGTTCGGTCACCATGTCTCAAGGTACTACTAAGTTGTGTGACTTCCCAAATACTAATAACAATTATTTTATTAGTATTCCTATACCACCCGCCACTAGTGCGGAGGCTTTTGATATTAATGCTGCATTGCTAAATCTTGTCATGAAGAATCAATTTTCGAGAAGTCCTAATGAGGATCCCGCGTCAGATCTTAATACCTTTGTTAAATTATGTGATATGCAAAAGAAAAAGGATATGGATAATGATATTGTGAAATTAAAAATTATTTCCCTTTTCACTAAGAGATGAAGCTAAGGCTTGGTTTTCATCTTTACCTCGTAATAGTATTGGAACATGGGATAAGTGTAAAGATGCTTTTATTGCCAAGTATTTTCCTCCTGCTAAAATCATCTCCCTTAGAAACCAAATAATTAATTTTAAACATAAAGATCAAGAGCATGTTTCACAATCTTGGTAGAGAACGAAATTTATGATAAGAAATTGCCCTACTCATGGCTTAAATTTGTGGATGATTATCCAAAACTTCTATGCTGGACTAAACTTTGTGTCTAGAAATCTTCTAGATTCCGTCGCAGGTGGTACCTTTATGGATGTGATCATAGGAGAGGCCACAAAACTTCTGGAGAACATTATGACAAATTATTCTCAATGGCATACCGAAACAGCTCCAACCGGTAAGGAGGTAAATTCTGTTGAAGAAATCACTACTTTGAGTGAAAAAGTGGATGCTCTTATGAATATGGTTGCTAGTAAAAATTCTCTTGTTGATCCCAATGATATGCCCTTTTCTACTTTGATTGAGCAAAATAATGATGGTATTGATGTGAAACTTATCTCGCGAAATAATTTCAACAACAATGCTTATAGAGGAAATTTCAATTCTAGACCGTATCCCGGTTATTCTTCTAACAACTATGGAAATTCTTATGGAAATTCTTCTACAAATTCTAATAGGATACCCTCTGATCTTGAGAACACAATTAAAGAATTTATTAATTCTCAAAGGGTTTTCAACACTATGGTAGAAGAAAAATTGCATGTAGTTGATGCTTTGGCTAAAAACATGGATGGAATTGCTCTTGATGTAGAAACTCTTAAACGTAAAGCTTTGCCACCTAAGCATTATTTTAATGAGACTATTAAATCTATCCAAATATGTATTAATTAAAGTAAGGAGAGGACCGCTAAGTTGAAAGCTAAGCGTGAATTCTTAGAAAAGGCTCTTCCACCCGGTTTCTACCGGAATCATGATGAAGATCTTAAAATGATTGGTACTTCTCCTATTGAATCTTTGTTTACTTCTATAAATATAAATGATAAAGGGACTGGAGATGATTCAACTCTAGTTGAGAAGCGTCCCGTTTGCTTGGAGGGTGATGATTTTGATGCTAAAATTGAAAAAACGTGGGTTTGGAGAGGTCAAAACTTTAACTAGTGATGTGCCCACTATTTTGGATTACAAGGACTTTAATTATGATAATTCCTCTTTATTAGAACGCATTTCCTTGTTTCAAACCATTATTAGCTCACCTAATGCTTATGAACAACACAAAGCTTTTACCGAACATATAGTAAAAGCTATTATAAAAGCTTAGGATGAGAAACTTGAGCTTGAAGTTTCTATTCCTAGAAAATTGCATGATGAGTGGGAACCAACTATAAAAATAAAGATAAATAAATATGAATGCAATGCCTTGTGTGACCTTGGTGTCAGTGTTTCAACTATTCTTAAATCTCTTTGTGATGTGCTTGGTCTCACTAATATTGAAGATTGTTCCCTTAACTTGCATCTTGCGGATTCTACCATTAAGAAACCTCTCGGTAGGATTAATGATGTGCTCATCATTGCAAATAAAAATTATTTGCCTGTAGATTTCATTGTGCTTGATATTGATTGCAATCCTACTTGTCCCATAATACTTGGAAGACCTTTCCTATGAACTATAGGTGCAATTATTGACATGAAAGAGGGAAACATAAGGTTCCAATTCCCATTAAAGAAAGGGATGGAACACTTCCCTAGAAAGAGAATTAAACCACCTTATGAATCAATCATGAGAGCTACTTATGGGTGGAGTGTCAAAGATGACAACACTTGAAACTATGCATTATGCCTAGCTAGGGGCATAAAACAACAACGCTTGTTGGGAGGCAACCCAATAGTTATCTTTATTTTTGCTTTTGCCTTTCTGTTTGTTTTTTATAACATGATTATTTCCTCTGTAATTATTATGTTTTTATGTTTAAATTAGTGTTTGTTCCAAATAAATCCTTTGGGATGACTCACAAGATGAGTAGAATCGATGCTGAAACAAAACAGAAACTTTTGACTCCAGTACAAGAATTTTCATTTTTTACGGGAGCAAGATAATGATCTAAATTTTTACACAGTATTTCTATACAAATTTTAGAGGTTGTACACATTTTTAAGAATTTTTAGAGTTACATAAGTATAGGTTCTCTATAGATTTCTACAGACTGTTCTGTTTTAGACAGATTCTGTTTTTGCTTGCATAGTTGCTTGTTTTGATTATGCTATGGATTGTATCGGGGGGTATAGGCCATGGATAAATTAGAATACTGTACCTATTATGCAATTATGAAATAAGAATCAATTTATAAGAGTACCTAAAGTATTCAATATGTTGCTTATACTAACGGATCTCATGAAGTTTTGTTGAGTTTTGTGTGATTGAAGTTTTCAAGTTTTGGGTGTTATCACGATGGACAAAGGAATAAGGAGTGGCTAGAGCCTAAGCTTGGGGATGCCCAAGGCACCCCAAGGTAATATTCTAAGGAAAACTCAAGCGTCTAAGGTTGGGGATGCCCCGGAAGGCATCCCCTCTTTCGTCTCAATCCATCGGTATGTTACTTGGAGCTATATTTTTATTCATCACATGATATGAGTTTTTCTTGGAGCGTCGTTTGTTTTTGTTTGCTTTTACTTTAAGTTTTACACAATCATCATTTGATGGACACACCTATTTAGTAGAGACACACCTTCATCATAATTTGTTAGAATACTCTATGTGCTTCACTTATATCTTTTGAGCTTAGCAGTTGCTCTAGTACTTCACTTATATCTTTTTGAGCACGGTGGCGTGTAGATTTTATAGAAATAGTTTCACTCTCGTTCTTCATTTATATTTGTTTGAGAGTTAATAAATAGTGACGGTAATTTGCATGGGTCATAAGACTAGTCCAAAAATAATAGGTATTCAATGAGTGATAATCAAAACCATCATGTAGCACATATAGAGAAATTGTGGGTTAATGATATTGATGTGGTAATATGAAAGAGGTGTGAGTTCATAATTGTTGATTCGTAGAAGTGTTGATATTAAGAGAGGTCAACTTCTTGTTCATCTAAAAATTAAAGAGGCATGGTGATGATGTGTGAGCATTTCTATTCCTCGTTGAAATCCTAGTGTTGTTTCGGGTCGGAGGCGCACGATGGTTAACTCCTACCAACCTCCTCCCGTGGGGCATGCGAGTAGTACTTTGATTTGTGATAAAACTAATAAAACCTTGCAATAAGTATATGAGTTCTTTATGACTAATGTGAAACCATGGACATACGCAATCTCACCTCCTCATATTTGCTAGCCTCTTCGGATCGGTGCAACTTTCGCCGGTGCATCCAAACCCCGTGACATGATACGCTCTGTTGCACATAAGCCTCATTATATCTTCCTCATTACAGCCACCATACCTACCTATCATGGCATTTTCATAGCCATTCCGAGATATATTGCCATGCAAATTCCATCGTCACTTCACATGACTAATTCGTTCATCATCATATTGCTTTGCATGATCATATAGAGCTGACATAGTATTTGTGGCAAAGCCACCGTTCATCATATTTTTGATACATGTCACACTAGATCATAGCACATCCTGGTACACTGCCAGAGGCATTCATATAGTCATATATTTCTATCAGTTCTTCATATCGAGTTGTAAGTAAATAAAAGTGTGATGATCATCATTTTTAGAGCAATGTCCCAGTGAGGAAATAAAAATGGGGGGGGGGGGGCAAATGAGCCCACCATTCAAAAAAATGAGAGACGGGACCTTGCTACTATCCTTTACCACACTTGTGGCTCAAAGTGGCACCTTGTTCCTCATATAGATAGTCTCATGTTATGTCATTTTCATATGCTAGTGGGAATCACTTTTTCATTATTATAAACTTGGCTTGTATATTTCTATGACAGGCTTCCTCAAATGCCCGAGGTCTTCTTGAGCAAGCAAGTTGGATGCACACCCCACTTACCTTCATTTGAGCTTTCATACACTTATAGCTCTAGTGCATCATTTGCATGGCAATCCCTACTCCTTGCATTGACATCTATCGATGGGCATCTTCATAGCCCGTTGGTACGCCTAGTTGATGTGAGACTATCTTCTCCACTTTTTACCCCTATGATATCTACCACCATATTCTATTCCACCTAAATGCTATGTCCAATGGTTCACTCTCATGTATTGTGTGAAGAATAACAAGTTGATGCATATTGAAAAGTACGATCCAATTGGTTGACTTGGACACCGTGGTGCTTGACATTTGTATTAGTGTGGTGAAGATGGAGCCCTGCCTTACTAATATAACAAGATGAATGGGGGGTAAACATTCTTGGAGTATCGTATACTTTGAAAGATTGATGATTTTGTTTCTTATACTTATAAGTATTACTGTGTTAATATTTGTTGATTCATTGTTTCTCAATGAGCATGCATGCAAAAGATTACATAATGCATAGCATGTCACATCAAAAATTCTGTTTTTATCATTTACCTACTCGAGGACAAGCAGGAATTAAGCTTGGGGATGCTTGATACGTCTCTAATGTATCTATAATTTTTGATTGTTCCATGCTGATATATTATCATTCTAGGATACTTTTTGGGTCTTTATTTACCAATTTATTATACTTTTGAGCAATAACCTATTGACCCAGTGCCCAGTGCCAGTTGTTGTTTTCTGCGTGTTTTTTACTTTTCAGGTTACAGTACCAAACGAAGTCCAATTGCCACGAAACTTTTGGATGATTTTTTGGAGCAAAAGAAGACCTAGAAGCTTCGGGAGGAGACCAGAGGCCGCACGAGGGCACCAGCACGCAACAGGGCGCGGCTAGGGGGGTGGCCGCGCCCAGATGTGTGCTGGCCCCTGATACGTCCATTTTGCATCATGATTTCTTATTCATATTTATGTTATTCTTGTCCATTATTCCCTATTATCATAAAAATCTTATGCTCTTTTCCCTCTGAATATGCATGGTACATCACAAAGAGAGAATTATCTGGAAACTGGAATTTTGGACCGAAAAACCGAGAAAAAGGCAGAAAAATCACCAGACTCCAAATGACCTGAAACTTCACGGGGATTTTTTATTGAATATATATGAATTTTTGGGCCAAAAATATGACATAGGGGGGCCACCAGCCAGGCAGAAGCCAATAGAGCGCCCCCAGGCTGCGCCCTGATGGCTTGTGGGGCCCTGGCTGGCCTCCCGACGCCCCTCTTCTCCTATATGGTATGTTTTACCCTAGAAAAAAATCATAAGCAACCTTTCGGGATGAAGCGCCTCCGTCTCAAGGCTGAAACCTGGGCAGAGGCCCTTTTGCACTCCGGCAGTCAGATTCTGCCGGGGAAGTTCTTCTCCGGGGGGGGAGGGGAGATCGAAGCCATCGTCATCACCAACGCTTCCTCCTTCATGGGAGGAACAATCTTCATCAACATCTTAGCCAGCACAATCTCATCTCCAAACCTAGTTCATCTGTTGTATTCAATCTTTGTTTCAAAACCTCAGATTGGTACCTATGGGATACTAGTTGTGTTGATCACATCTTGTAGTTGATGCTTGTTGGATTACTTGGTGGAAGACATTATGTTAAGATCCTTAATTATTATTATTGCACCTCTGATCTTGAACATGTTGATGAGGTGCGAGTAGTTGCTATTGTTCCTGAGGACATGGGAGAAGTATTGTTATAAGTAATCATGTGAAGTTGGTATTCGTTCGATATTTTGATGGTATTTATGTTGTTACTTCTCTTAGTGGTGTCATGTGAACGTCGACTACATGACACTTCACCATGTTATGGGCCTAAGGGAAGTCATTGTGGAGTAATAGTAGATGATGGGTTGCTAGAGTGACAGAAGCTTAAACCCCAGTTTATGCGTTGCTTCATAAGGGTCTGATTTGGATCCACATGTTTCATGCTATGGTTAGATTTATCTTAATTCTTCTTTCGTAGTTGCGGATGCTTGCGAGAGGGGGTAATCATAAGTAGGTTGTTAGTTCAAGTAAGAACAGCACCTTAGCACCGGTCCACCCACATATCAAATTATCAAAGTAGCGATCGCGAATCAACTCAACATGATGAACATGACTAGACAAAAATCCCCATGTGTCCTCGTGAGCGCTTGCTTAATATAAGAGTACTTTTAGGCCTGTCCTTTGCTACAAAAAGGATTGGGCTACCTTGCTGCACCTTTGCTACTATTGTTACTTGTCACTTGTTACGAATTATCTTGCTACAAAACTATCTACTATCGTTACTTACAGCACTTGCAGAGAATATCTTGCTGAAAACTGCTTGTCATTTCCTTCTGCTCCTCGTTGGGTTCGACACTCTTACTTATCGAAAGGACTACGATTGATCCCCTATACTTGTGGGTCATCAAGACTCTTTGCTGGCGCCGTTGTAACACCCCAAAAATTTAACCATATTTTTATTTATTTAAAATTTGGCCATAAATAAAACTTTTTATTATTTTGGTCTTTTGTTGATTTCCGAACCTTATTTTCAAAAATTCTTCCCTCCAAGTATAGATTTTTGGAGAGTAAGTTGGGCCTTGAATCTTTTCCTTCAACCATCTTATTCCAATTACAAATTTATTGGGAGCATTTTTCAGATAAGAGTTACCCACAATAAATTCTTTTAATGGTATTTTCTATTTTGATAATACCCTTGTTGCACTACAACCTTTTGAAATACCTCTTTAAAAATTCCATAAAAAATTGGAAATGTGAGGAGATGTATATAATACACTTTTATGCAAAAACCCATTTATGTTCTTTGTAAGATTTGAGCAAAACAACCCCCTTTCAATTTTGGTCCACTTGAGTAGTTTGTACTACAACCCCCATTTTCTTAGCCCTATAAATCCCCAAATTTTTCCCACTGCTAGTCCTCCAAACCAAAACCTTAAGTCCAAGAGATCAGACCCATATTTCTAGTTTTTAGTTTACCAAATTGTCCCCTGCATTCTCTGTCCAAAATTGTTTTTCACCAAAACTTGCTTTACCAAGTTTCTTGTTTTGCCAAACCAACCCTACCATAAATTATTTCATCTAAGGATACACCAATCTGGAAATTTGTATAGTCGACTAAACCCCCTAGGTCCATGGATCATTTCATCAAGCAGCTTGTGGGCATGGCAGCTTTTAGCAACTACTAAGCTTGCTTTGGAGACATGGTTACCTGGCAAAACCAGCATGTCCACTAGACCTAAACCACCCTCAGAAATGACCCTGTTAATTCCCATGTTCATCAAAGCCCTCTAGGCCACTCTAGCATTTCGTCGAATAGGTACCGTGCATGCCCGGAGCGCGAGCAGAGCACGCGTTTTGCACGTGCTCGCGCCCAAGCCGACGCGTCTCTGGGTAGCCCCTCCCCGAGCCTGTCCTGATCCATTCGCTGGTCGCTGCATAGCGCCAAAACCCCGACCAACCTCCCCCACCAGCCTCTGTAGCGCAGCGCCACCTCCGCAAGCCGCCACTGCCGCCGCCGACAGGGCCTGCCGTGGCCGGTGCCGTCCATGCCACCTGGAGCTCCCCCGAGCCCTCCAGCTCGCCGTGCTCATCCCCAGCCTCGCCCTCATCCCGAACAAAACCCCTCTGGCCAGCCCCCACCTCTCCTGATCTCCGATAATGGCCGGCCGTCGTGCTTATCCTCGGGCCGCCGCGGAACCGACCTTCGCCTGCTATAAATAGGCCGCCCCGGGCTCGATCTTTGGATGGGCACGCTTACCTATCCCTCCCCGTGCTCCCTATAGCACCCAAGCAACCGGGAGTAGTCGCCTCCCTCACCTCCGGCAACGATAGCCGTCCTGACAGCTCTGCCAAATTCATCGCCGTGCTCTCCTTATCCCCGAAACCCTTGGAGCTAGACAACCACCAGGACCGCGCAGAGCTCTCCCCGCCTCTCAATTTCGTCGGAGACGGCTCGTAGGGCGGCGCCCCATTTTTGCCCCGCCGGAGTTGTTCGGGAGGGCTCAACGCCGACGACACCTTCCCTCCCGGCGTCCCTGAGTAGTACCCACGGGTTCGCCTCGAGGTCCTGATCACGCCCATGTGATCAAACCCTTGGGGGGCGTCGTTGTTCACCGGCACCGGAGCCCCTTCCCCGTTCGGACGAAGGAAGAAGAGAGCGGGTGGACCAGTCAAACATGACAGGTGGGCCCGCGGGACCCACCGTCAGCGACTCCTCGTCCTCGCCCACCGCTGTTAGTGGAAGCGTAAAGCCCCGAGTACGTCTTCTCCTCTTGATAGCGTAAACCCCACCAAAGCGTTTTCTTTTTATTCTTTTATTTAAAACCTAGATTTGACCAAAACTTTGGCTGCTGATAACTTTTAAACTACAACTTCAAATAAGTTGATTCTTTTTCTGTTATTCCTCTAATTTTATCTAGTTTATTTTAGTATTTATTTCAAAATTTTCCAAACAATTTATCTATACTGTTTTGGAAATATGTGTTGATATCAATATTTTCAAAAATAGAAAAATTGGAGGGAAGAATCCTTTCAAAAAATTTGGAGTGCACACAACCCTTCTGCATACTCAAGGCAAGCATCTTGAACACTGATATGATATAAGTCGAGTGTTTGTTTGCTATGGTAAATGAATTCATGGTTATGTTAATTGAAATAAAAATATTGCATGTGGAAAATATTCTTGCATGAATGCTTTTGAAGGAATTATTTTCTGTTAAACATAAGATGCATGTGAGAATATATTACTACCTCATGCCATACATGCCTATGCTGGTTCAGACATATTCCGAAGGAAGTTCTTCGTCTCGGGTAGACGTGACCATAGAACTGATATCTTGTAGTGACGAGGACGATCAGTGAAGGCATGTTGGGTCATGATGGATAGTGACTTGCTGAATACCATTCAGAAAATATGTTGTGCTAGCTATTGCAGGGAAAACTTAAACCTCCTGAGTCGACCGTAGATCGAGTCTTATTCCAGTAACCCCCATACTTGTTTCGTACTACCACTTGTCCCTGCCACAGGTAGGGTACGTTTCAGTAAGTCGTCAACCCCTTTCCTTGAACACACCGTACAGAGAGGCCATAGTGAAAGATACCACTGATCACAGGTAGGCATGTCGATTGGTCCGGGGGCATGGGTGTTCCGGTTGGACCAAGGGGGTAGCGCCCCTGTTTGTGTGCGTTATAAATATTGTGATCCCATGCTAATCGAGATTGCAGTCTCCCCACTTAGAGTTTTACTTAACGAATATCGTGGGTGATTCTAGGCATCTGAAAGTTAAGCTGGTGTGTGCGGGTCAGGTGTGTTTTCAACTCAAAGACCGTAATCATAATTAGTCCACGTCTCGGGTTGACTAAAGAAATCCGTTACTCATGGGTAAAGAGTACAACCTCTACAGAGTATACAGCTATTCGAATAGACGTGTCCGCGGTTAAGGACTACAGTCTGGGATAGGTCAAGTGTCGGTTTTAGAGTCGGTCTTTGGAGGAAATCTTTCAAATCAGAACTTTGGTCATGCATGGTGACGGATGATAATTATGATTAATATTGTTAGAGACTAACCATTTTTATTATGTGAATTGTTGAGTATCACCTAGGATGGTCCTACCTCCTGGATACTCACGTTATTATTTTTCAATATAAGCCCTTTATGTGGCGTCGCCACAGACGCCCGACTATGGCAACTCATGTTATTACCTTTATTATAAGCCCTTTATGTGGCGTCGCTCAGACGCCCGACTGTGGCACGCATGTTATTATTTACTCATTGTTGTTATAAGCCCTTTATGTGGTGTCGCTCAGACGCCCGACTGAGGCATGTTTTATATTCCTACCCTTTCGAGGCGTCGCTTCAGACACCCGATTGGACTACCGCCCGATGTTTCATTTTCTTCGAATTTTTGGGAGGACTACCCCCCGATGTTCCATTTTATTTTTACATTGTATGAATAAATTACCTGCTTACCTGCATTTATGAATTTATCTTAGACTGATTAAACATCCGTGAATAATTTTCAGTGCATGCAATTCACCTGCTTTATTATATCTGTTTTCATGATGTTTGCGAGTACATAAAACGTACTCACTGGCTTGTCCCTGGCTATTGTCTTGGCCAGATCGCGCATTTGGTGAGGAGCACGATGACGACAACCCCGGAACCTAGGCATCGAAGATAGCAGCCACGTGAGATAGGACTTATCCAGGTCAGCGGTTCCTGTGGGAATGGAGTCCCATAGATGCTGGAGATCCCCAAGTCGCTTTCGCCATCAACCACTAGGAATTTTTGTTGTACTCCATGGACCTTCATGGTCTTGTACTCCAAATTTTGTAATCTGCTTGGAATTTCTGTATCAAGAAAGTGTCCACCAGCTAACAGTAATTCTGGGGCTGGTGAGCACAAGGGCCATTTGCTAGGAATTTTATATTCCAGAAAACCGTTCCCGACAGCCGTTGCCGGGGAGTGAAGCGCCTTTGGTAAGTGTAATTCGTAAGGAAACATTTTCTATACATGCTGAAATTTACTGTTGCTTGTCGCTATGAACGGTCACCCTTTGAGTGGCTTGTTCGGTGCATCTTCGCCTCGAACTTAAGATGAGGAAATTGTTCCTCAACCTACTGAACCTACTGAAAATATTTATTATGAGATTCCTTTGGGTCTGCTTGAAAAACTCTTATATCATCCATATGATGGAACGACTCATCCTGATTATCATTTGATATTTGTCTATGAAGTTTGTGGATTATTTCAGCTTGCAGGGTTGTTTGGAGACAATGTTAAGAAGAAACTTTTCCCTTTATCTTTGGAGGGAAAGGCATTAATGTGGTACATGCTATTGGGCAATATTGGATCATGGGACTGGAATCGCTTGAAGTTGGAATTTCATTAGAAGTTTTATCCTATGCATCTAGTTCATCGTGATCGGAACTTTATTTATAATTGCTGGCCTCGTGAAGGATAAAAGTATCGCTCAAGCTTGGGGGGAGGCTTAAATCTATGATGCACACCTGCCCCAACCATGAGATCTCAAGAAACACTATTATGCAAAAAAAATATGCTCGGCTTTCTCATGATGATCAAGTACTACTCGATTATTCTTCTACTGGTTCCTTCATGAATAGGACCATTGAATTCAAATGGGATCTTCTGGAAAGAATTAAGCGCAACTATGAAGATTGGGAACTCGGCAAAGGTAAAGAGTCAGATATAAAGCTTAAGTTCGATTGTGTTAAATATTTTATGGAAACTGATGCTTGCAATAAGTTGAGTAATAAATATGGCCTTGACTCTGAGATAGTAGCTTCTTTCTGTGAATCATTTGCTACTCATGTTGATCTCCCTAAGGAGAAGTGGTTTAAATACCATCCACCCATTGAAAAGCAATTAGAGAAACCTATTAAAATTGAGAAGGAAGAAATAATTGTTAGCCATGTTGATCCAATTGTTCCTACTGCTTACATTGAGAGGCCACCTTTCCCTGTTAGAATTAAGGAACACGCTAAGGCTACAATTGTGGTTAATAAGAGTCATGTTAGGACACCTACACCTCCTGAACAAATAAATGTTGAGCCTAAAGTTGCTATGGTTAAAGACCTTCTAGCTGATAGCATTGATGGTCAAGTTATTTACTTATGTGGTGAAGCTGCTAGAATTGCAAAACCTGCTAGAAACGCACAAGATGAACTAGATAAAAATAAACTAATTGTTAGCATGCTAGTGGTTTCAGTTGAAATTGGAGATCATTGTTATCACGGCTTGTGTGATATTTTTTCTAGTGTTAGTGATATACCTTTTACTTTATATCAAGAAATTATGAATGATATAGCACCATATGAGCTTGAGGACATTGATGTTACTATTAAACTTGCAAATAGAGACACTATTACACCCCTTGGGATTGTTAGAAATGTTGAGGTCTTGTGTGGAAAAGTCAAGTACCCCACTGATTTCCTAGTACTTGGTTCGAAACAAGATAACTTTTGTCCCATTATATTTGGTAGACCTTTTCTGAGTACTGTTAATGCTGAAATTAACTGTGTTACTGAGAAGATCAAAGTATGCTTTGGCGATGTATCTCATGAATTTAATTTCTCTAAGTTCATTAATCAACTACTTGCGAAAGAATTACCAAGCAAAGATGAGATCATTGGTCTTGCTTCTATTGTCGTACCTCCTACCGATCCGTTAGAGCAGTATTTACTAGACCATGAACATGATATGCATATGAATGAGAGAAATGAAATAGATGACATATTTCTTAAATAAACGCCTATTCTTAAACACAACTTAGAAGTTGATATTTTAGGAGATCCCCCTCCACCCAAGGGAGATCCCGTGTTTGAGTTAAAGACTTTACCCGACACTTTGAAATATGCTTACCTTGATGAAAAGAAGATATATCATGTTATTATCAATGCTAACCTTTCAGAGCATGAAGAAAAGAGATTACTCAAAGCTCTTAAGAAGCACCGGGCTGCTATCGGATATACTCTTGATGATCTTAAGGGCATTAACCCCACTCTATGTCAGCACAAGATTAATATGGAACCAGATGCTAAACCTGTCATTGATCATCAACGCCGCTTAAATCCTAAGATGAAAGAAGTGGTAAGAACTGAAATACTAAAGCTTCTGGAGGCAGGTATAATTTATCCTATTGCTGATAGTAGATGGGTAAGTCCTGTTCAATGTGTTCCTAAGAAAGGAGGTATAACTGTTGTTCCTAATGATAAAAATGAACTTATCCCACAAAGAATAGTAACTGGTTATAGGATGGTGATTGATTTCAGGAAATTAAACAAAGCTACTAGGAAAGATCACTACCCTTTACCTTTTATTGATCAAATGCTAGAAAGATTATATAAGCACACACACTTTTGTTTTCTTGATGGATATTCTGGGTTTTCACAAATACCTGTGTCAAAAGAGGATCAAGAGAAAACTACCTTTACTTGTCCTTTTGGAACATATGCTTATAGACATATGCCTTTTGGTTTATCCAATGCACCTGCTACTTCCCAAAGATGTATGACTGTTATATTCTCTGGTTTTTGTGAAAAGATTGTTGAGGTTTTCATGGATGATTTTTCCATTTACGGGACTTCTTTTGATGATTGCTTGAGCAACCTTGATCAAGTTTTGCAGAGATGTGAAGAAACTAATCTTTTCTTGAATTGGGAGAAGTGCCATTTTATGGTGAATGAAGGCATAGTGCTTGGGCATATAATTTTTGAACGAGGTATTGAAGTGGACAAAGCTAAAGTTGATGCAATTGAGAAAATGCCATGCCCAAAAGATATCAAAGGTATAAGAAGTTTCCTTGGTCATGTTGGTTTCTATAGGCGTTTCATCAAAGATTTCTCAAAGATTTCTAGGCCGTTAACTAATCTTCTTCAAAAAGACATTCCTTTTGTTTTTGATGATGATTGTGTAGAAGCTTTTGAAATACTTAAGAAAGCTTTGATTTCTGCACCCATTGTTCAACCACCTGATTGGAACTTGAGAGACAATTTGTTCATATGCATCCATGCATACAAATAATTTTTCTAGAGTTTTCTAATATTCAGCATGCTTCCGTTAAGCGGGCCGCCACTATATTCCTAGCTTACGAGTTTAGATTGATCATGAAAGAGGCTAGCGAAATTTTTGCTCATTATAAAATTAATGGTGGATGTTCCCCCATAGAGGAAATCCTTTTTAATCAAGAAGAAATAATGAGATTGCAATCTCCGAATTATGTTGCTTATAATGATAATTTGAGAAAAAGGGTTCCTATCGAGGTTTTGGTTGATAAGATTTATGAACTCAATGGTAATTTTGCTATACAAAACAATGGATCCGAGTTCATATTAAGAGATAGGCTTATGACTTTCCACCAAAGGAAAGCTTACAATGATGAATTGATTATACACTATAGGGGGCCGAAGGAGGAACCTATCCCTCCCGCACTTGATCTTAAGGATCCTTATCCTATTAAATTTAGCCCTTTTGATTATTTTTGCTTGCCACAAAATAAACTTGCTGCTGAAAGAAGGTAGTATGAGATGAGCATGGATGATCTCCCTTACTATTATGACAATACCTAGATCTATTGCGTTATGCCTAGCTAGGTGTGTTAAACTATAGCGCTTGTTGGGAGGCAACCCAATTTTATTATTATTTTTATGCTTTTGTTTTTGCTTCTGTTTTTGAGTGTTCTACACATTATTACCTCTGTAGTAATTGTGTTTTCTTGTTTTAATTGGTGTTTGAGCCAAGTAAGACCTTTGGGATGGTCTACGGTGTTTGTGATTTGATTCTGCTGAAAAACAGAAACTTTTGCGCTCAGTCCAGGAATTGTATAAATTCACCAGAGCGTCAAATGAGTCTGAAATTTTTACACAAGATTGATATACAAATTGCCCTGATTTTCATAAATTTTCAGAATTTTTGGAGTTACAGAAGTATTCGAAGTCTATAGATTTCTACAGACTGTTCTGTTTTAGACAGATTCTGTTTTCTTTGTGTTGTTTGCTTATTTTGATGTATCTATGGGTTGTATCGGGGGGTATGAACCAGGGAGAAGTTGGAATACAGTAGATATTACACCAATATAAATAAAGAATGAGTTCACAACAGTACCTAAAGTGGTGATTTATTTTTCTTATACTAACGGATCTCACGAGTTTTCTGTTGAGTTTTGTGTTGTGAAGTTTTCAAGTTTTGGGTAGGATTTGATGGACTATGGAATAAGGAGTGGCAAGAGCCTAAGCTTGGGGATGCCCAAGGCAACCCAAGACATATTCAAGGATACCAAAAAGCCTAAGCTTGGGGATTCCCCGGAAGGCATCCCCTCTTTCGTCTTCCATCCATCGGTAAATTTACTTGAGGCTATATTTTTATTCACCACATGATATGTGTTTTGCTTGGAGCGTCTTGTATGATATGAGTCTTTGATTTTTAGTTTGCCACAATCATCCTTTCTGCACACATCTTTTTGAGAGAGACACGCGTTAATCGTGAATTTATTAGAATACTCTATGTGCTTCACTTATATCTTTTGAGCTAGGCAATTTTGCTCTAGTGCTTCACTTATATCTTTTTAGAGCACGGTGGTGTTTTTTATTTTATAGAAATAATTGAACTCTCGTACCTCACTTATATTATTTTGAGAGTCTTTAAACAGCATGGTAATTGGTTTAGGTTATGAATTTAGTCCTAATATAATGGGCATCCAAGAGGGATATAATAAAAACTTTCATATAAAGTGCATTGAATACTATGAGAAGTTTGATTCCTAGCATAAAGTTTTGAGATATAAAGATGGTGATATTAGAGTCATGCTAGTGAGTAATTGTGGATTGGTAGAAATACTTGTGTTAAAGTTTGTGATTCCCGTAGCATGCACGTATGGTGAACCGTTATGTAATGAAGTCGGAGCATGATTTGTTTAATGATTGTCATCCTTTGTGTGAGGGTCGGGAGCGCGCGATGGTTGACTCCTACCAACCTCTCCCCTAGGAGCATGCGTCTAATACTTTGCTTCTATAACTAATAGACTTTTGCAATAAGTATGTGAGTTCTTTATGACTAATGTGAGTCCATGGATTATACGCACTCTCACCCTTCCACCATTGCTAGCCTCTCTAGTACCGCGCAACTTTCGCCGGTACATTAAACCCACCATATACCCTTCCTCAAAACAGCCACCATACCTACCTATTATGGCATTTCCATAGCCATTCCGAGATATATTGCCATGCAACTTCCACCGTTCCGTTTATTATGACACGCACCATCATTTTCATATTGCTTTGCATGATCGTAAGATAGCTAGCATGATGTTTTCATGGCTTGTCCGTTTTTTGATGTCATTTGCTATGCTAGATCATTGCACATCCCGGTACACCACCGGAAGCATTCATATAGAGTCATATTTTGTTCTAGGTATCGAGTTGTAATTCTTGAGTTGTAAGTAAATAAAAGTGTGATGATCATTATTATTAGAGCATTGTCCCATGAGAGGAAAGGATGATGGAAGCTATGATTCCCTCACAAGTTGGGATGAGTCTCCGGACTTTACAAATAATAAAAGAGGCCAATGAAGCCCAAATAAAAAAAAGAGGCCAAAGATGCCCACCAAAATAAAAAAAAATGAGAGAAAAGAGAGAAGGGACAATGCTACTATCCTTTATCCACACTTGTGCTTCAAAGTACCACCATGATCTTCATGATAGAGAGTCTCCTATTTTGTCACTTTCATATAGCTAGTGGGAATTTTTCATTATAATGCACACCCACTTAGTTTCTTTTTGAGATTTCATACACTTATAGCTCTAGTGCATCCGTTGCATGGCAATCCCTACTCACTCACGTTGATATCTATTGATGGGCATCCCCATAGCCCATTGATACGCCTAGTTGATGTGAGACTATCTTCTCCTTTTCCTCACAACCTCCACCATATTCTATTCCACCTATAGTGCTATATCCATGGCTCACGCTCATGTATTGCGTGAAAGTTGAAAAGGTTTGAGAACATAAAAGGTGTGAAACAATTGCTTGACTTGTCATCGGGGTTGTGCATGATTTAAATACTTTGTGTGGGGAAGATGGAGCATAGCCAGACCATATGATTTTGTAGGGATAACTTTCTTTGGCCATGTTATTTTGAAAAGACACGATTGCTTTGTTAGTATGCTTGAAGTATTATTGTTTTTATGTCAACATTAAACTTTTGTTTTGAATCTTATGGATCTGAACATTCATGCCACAATAAAGAATATTACATGGATAAATATGTTAGGTAGCATTCCACATCAAAAATTCTGTTTTTATCATTTACCTACTCGAGGACGAGCAGGAATTAAGCTTGGGGATGCTGATACGTCTCCAACGTATCTATAATTTTTGATTGTTCCATACTATTATATTATCTGTTTTGGATGTTTTATATGCATTAATATGCTATTTTATATTATTTTTGGGACTAACCTATTAACCTAGTGCCCAGTGCCAGTTTCTGTTTTCCCTTGTTTTTGAGTATTGCAGAAAAGGAATATAAAACGGAGTCCAAACGGAATAAAATTCTACGCTGATTTTTCTTGGACCAGAAGGAACCCAGGAGGCTTCGAGAAGAGGCCAGAAGACCTACGGGTGGGCCACAAGCCACCAGTGCGCGCCCCTGGGGGGGTGCCCCCCTGGCATGTGGGCCCCCCGTAGCTCCTCCAACCCTAACTCTTCGCCTATAAATGCAGAAATATTCCCCCAATACCAAAGAGAGCCACGAAAATACTTTTCCCCCGCCGCAAGCCTCTATTCCCGTGAGATCCCATCTTGGGGCCTTTTCCGGCGATCTCCCGGAGGAGGATTCGATCACGGAGGGCCTCTACATCAACACCATTGCCCTTCCGACGATGCATGAGTAGATTACCTCAGACCTTCGGGTCCATAGCTAGTAGCTAGATGGCTTCTTCTCTCTCTATGTTCTTCAATACCATGTTCTCCATGATCTTCATGGAGATCTATCCGATGTAATACTCTTTTGCGGTGTGTTTGTCAAGATCCGATGAATTGTGGGTTTATGATCAGATTATCTATGAATATTATTTGAATCTTCTCTGAATTCTTATATGCATGATTTCATATCTTTGTAAGTCTCTTCGAGTTATTGGTTTGGTTTGGCCAACTAGATTGGTAATTCTTGCAATGGGAGAAGTGCTTAGTTTTGGGTTCAATCCTGTGGTGTCCTCACCCAGTGACAAAGTAGGGGTAGCGAGGCACGTATTTGTATTGTTGCCATCAAGGATAAAAAGATGGGGTTTTCATCATATTGCTTGAGTTTATCCCTCTACATCATGTCATCTTACTTAATGCGTTACTCTGTTCTTCATGAACTTAATACTCTAGATGCAGGCAGGAGTCGGTCGATGTGTGGAGTAATAGTAGTAGATGCAGAATCGTTTCGGTCTACTTGAGACGGACGTGATGCCTATATGCATAATCATTGCCTTGGATATCGTCATAACTATGCGCTTTTCCATCAATTGCTCGACAGTAATTTGTTCACCCACCGTATTATTTTCCTTCAAGAGAGAAGCCTCTAGTGAAACCTATGGCCCCCGGGTCTATTTTCCATATTATAGTTTCAGATCTATAAACTAAAAAACACAAAAATACTTTGCTGGAATTTATTTACTTTTATTTTAATTATTGTTTTAGTAATCTTTTATATCTATCTCTATCGGATCTCATCCTTGCAAGTGACCGTGAAGGGATTGACAACCCCTTTATAGCGTTGGGTGCAAGTGTTTGATTGTTTGTGCAGGTGCATAGATTGGGGCCTTGCTTGTACCTCCTACTGGATTGATACCTTGGTTCTCAAAACTGAGGGAAATACTTATCTACTTTGTTGCATCACCCTTTCCTCTTCAAGGGAAAACCAACGCAAGCTCAAGAAGTAGCACACCTCGGGTTGGGCCGGCCATCAAGACCTCCGCTATGTCGCCGCTGCTCTCGTGCTCGGCAGCTTCGGAGGATTCGTCATCCGAAGACGGGAAGAGGCAGTGGACTGACTCATCGACTTCGAGTGTAGCCACCTGCTGTCCTGCGGCCTGGGCCGCAACAGCGTGCTTGATCCAACGTTGTAGCCGTGAGCGCCCGGAGCGCTGGCGACAAGCCGCAAGGCGAGTCGGAGAAGTCGGTCGATAGGGTGTCGACGGTTGTCGGAGGAGAACTCCGAACATCGTCGCGCTGAAGTGCACCGCACCTCGGGCGGGCAGTGCCTCAGCATCCAGCGGTGCCTCCTGCAGCCACGCCGAATCGTCGACGGCGAAGCTGAGGGACCCGAAGAGGATCTCGCCACCGAATGTGTTCATGATGAACGAGAAAATGGAAATTCCACCTGCGCCGGAATTCGCTAGGCGCGCAGCCCCAAGGTGGGCGCCAACTGTCGTGGGAATGAACCTGCCAATAGTACTAGGGGGTACGAAAGGAGGGGCGAAATCTAGCTACGGCGCAAGTGTGCACTCGGTATGTACGAGTTCAGGCCTCACTCGGAAGTGATAACAGCCCTACGTCTCAGTGCCCGGGCGCTGTGGTGTTTTCTTATGGTGATAGAGGATTACAGGGGGTCGGAACCCTTGCTATGGCGCCCAGGGGTGGCTTATATAGAGTGCGCCACCACTGGCCGAGCGCCATGATTAGGGCAATAAATGCCAATGAATACTGCGTTACAGGAACGGCTGATTAACCTGACGTTACTGGTAACGGTGAATTAACTCATAACGAATGACTACTCGAATTCTACGGATGCTTCGTCTTCCGGGTCGTCTGAGCTTCTGTCTGTCCGAATGGCGCAGTATAGTCCGAGTGACGTGAATAATCCGAGTGAATGGCTATATTTATCCGAATGCGTCTCTGCCCAGGGGCTTTAATGACATTGAAGGACCATAGGTGGGCCTCAGATGTCAGGCCTATGACCCTACCCAGGGTAGGCATCCTCATCAGTAGCAATTTCAGCTTCAGGTATTTTTCATTTGTTGAAAATAATATCTTTCATATACTTAGCATACGGAGGCATTTTAAATATATCTGTCAAACGAGTACGCAAAAAGACAGGTTTAATCATTTCAGCAAAGCGCTCAAAATCTTCATCATCCCTACTTTTAGAAGGCGTACGAGGGAATGGCAGGGGTTTTTGAACCCATGTCTCTCTTTCCTTTCCATGTTTTCTAGCAGCAAAGTCTCTCTTATCATAACGTTTATTTTTAGGAGGTGGGTTATCAAGATCCTCGGCAGGTTATATTTCTACATTGTTATCATGTTCTTTATTACTATCTGGTGGAGCATCTACATGCACAGTATTATTTTCATCCTCCTTTTCATTATCACTAGGTGCATGTTCACTACCAGACTGGGTCTCAGCATCAGAAATAGAAACATCATTATGGTTCTCAGCGGGTGTTTCTATAACAGGTTCACTTGGAGCATGCAAGTTCCTATCATTTTTCTTCTTCTTTTTCTTATTAGAGGAACTAGGTGCATCAACATTAAATTTTTTAGAATCATGTTCTATTCTTTTACGATGATCTTCCGGATAGATGGGTTCTTGGGTCATACGACCTCCCCTAGTCATTACTCTAACAACATGATTATTAATATTATTATTTACTTCAGCAAGCAAATCATTTTGTGACTTAGCAACTTGGTCTAGTTGAGTGTGAACCATAGAAGCATGTTTACCTAGACCTTTTACATCATTAGTAATTCTAAACATCAATTCACTTAAGCGGTCTATCATCATGGCATTATGTCTCAATTGATCCTTAACATAGTTATTGAAGTGTTCATGCTTAACAACGTAATTGTCATATTCATCCATGCATTGTTCAGGAGTCTTAGTGTAAGGTATATCATTTTCACTAAAGGAACGGAGAGAGTTTACCTCTACTACCTGTGTCGGGGTATCAAGTCCATATATTTCTTCAATAGGTGGTAGTTTCTTGATATCCTCAATTTTAATACATTTCTCCTTCATAGATCATTTTTGCTTCTTGCATATCTTCAGGGTTGAGGAATAGAATACCTCTTTTCTTTTGACTAGGTTCTGGAGGTGGTTCAGGAAGCATCCAATCATCGGTATTTTGCAATATGTTATTCAATAATTCTACGGCTTGACTGACAGCCCTTTCTATGAAAACACAACCAGCACAACTATCTAGAAAGTCCCTAAAAGCATCGGTTAGTCCATTATAAAAGATATCGAGAATTTCATTTTTCTTAAGAGGACAATCAGGCAAACATCTAAGTAACCGGAGAAGCCTCCCCCAAGCTTGAGGGAGATTCTCTTCTTCAATTTGCGTTAAATATTTCCTCTAAGGCAGCTTGTTTCTTATGAACAGGAAAATATTTTTCAGAAAAGTAATGCGGCATATCCTGGGGACTACGCATACAACCAGGTGCAAGAGAAAGGAACCATTCCTTGGCCTCGCATTTTAGCGAGAAAGGAAAAAGCGTAAGGATATAATAGTAGTGTATCTTTTCACAATTGGTAAATAGAGCAGCAATATCATTTAATTTCATAAGGTGTTCGACAACAGTTTCATTTTCATAACCATGGAAAGGATCAGACTCAACTATAGGAATTAACTCAGGGTCCACAGAGAACTCATAATCCTTATTAGTAACAAATATAGGAGAAGTAGCAAATTTAGGATCATATTTCGTTTTCTCCATCATAGATTTTTCATTTAGTTTGTATAGCAGTTTCTTCAAGTCATCTCTATTTTCACAAGCAAAGAAGTCCCTAGCTGTTTCCTTATCCATGACATAACCTTTAGGTACATAAGGCACTTCATATCTATTAGGAGAGCAAGGTGTAACAGGTGATTCAAAGTCCTCATCAGTTTCAGCATTTTCAAGTTCTCTAGCTTTAGCAATATGAGCATCAAGTAGCGCATTAAGTGGCACAGTTTCAGTTTCAACATGTGTAGCAATAGTATCATCATTAGTTTCAGAGGTAGCATCATCAAGTTCAAGCGACATATCAGGACGATCAACGGGAGGTGGTGTAACAAGCTGATTCAGAACAGTAAGTGAATCAAAAGCAGAGCTAGATGGCAGTTCCTTACCTGCTCTCGTACAAGAGGGGTGATCTTAGTTTGATTATCTTTAAGATTCTTCATAGTGGCAATTGGATATCCTCAAGTTAATACAATAAAAAGTGCTATGTTCCCCGGCAACGGCACCAGAAAAAGGTCTTGATAGCCCACAAGTATAGGGGATCGCGACAACCTTCACGGGTAGTATTTCACCCTAATTTATTGATTCGACACAAGGGGAGCAAAAAAATATTTATTGGCCTTGACAGTCGAATTATCAATTCAACCACGCCTGGCATATCTCTCTGCAGCAAAGGTTTTGTAGCCCGGCAAATAGTAGTAGCAAAAGTAACAGTAATAGTGACAGCAACAATTTTGTAGCAGTTGTGACAGTAGGAATAGCAATAGTAACTTAGCAAGATTCATTATATGTAAAGTGTAGGAATGTGGATCGGTGATGGATAATGATTTAGATGATATCAATCATGTAACAGTTACACACTAGGGCGACACAGAACTAGCTCCAATTCATCAATATAATGTAGGCATGTATTCCGTATATAGTTATACATGCTTGCGATAAGAACTTGCATGACATCTTTTGTCCTACCCTCCCGAGGCAGCGGGGTCCTATTGGAAACTAAGGGATATTAAGGCCTCCTTTTAATAGAGAACCGGAACAAAGCATTAACACATGGTGAATACATGAACTCCTCAAACTACGTCAATCACCGAAAAGAATCCCAATTATTGTCACCTTGGGGTATGCGGATCAAGACACGTAATAGGTGCATACAACTTGCAAGATAGGATCCAAATCAATCCACCGGAGCGACCTCCCCGTCGACCACCCGAACACCTCGCCGCCTCGAATCTCGCCGTCCTCACCACCGTCGTCCCCGAGCTCGCCCTCGACCACCAGAAGCCCCGCCGTGCCCTTCCGCATCGAGCGGTGACCTCGCCGTTGTCGAAGACCCACCGGAGAGCTCGCCCGCATCAAACCGCCGCCGCCGTCGTCGCCGGAACATCGCCGGAGTTCATCTCCTCTCTGTAAGCCTCAGATTCGACCCCCATCGTTCGATCGATTTTCAACGTATGCGATTAGATCCGTTTTAATAAACGAACCGGTATGCTCTACAAAATGGCTGTCCGCCCGAAGTACTCACTCATGCACACCCCTCGGACAACCAGGAGCTGCCACATAGCCCCCTGTCCGTTAGTTAGATATTTTCTTTTTTTGTTTTCAGTTTTAAAAAACAGAATAGATACTGATTTTGTTTTTGCTTTAACTTTTATGTTTTTAATTATTTTTGAGTGATTCTTTTTGCATTGTGTCACAAATTTATTCTAGATTCTGTAGATATCAAGTTTTACCATATTTGAAAATTTAAATTTGAATCCCAATAGATTTGCTTCAAACACTAAATTGCTTATATCTGGAGTTTAAAAATAGATTTTGACTTGATTCTTTTTGCTACTAATCACTAGTGACCTTATTTATCAGTAGGTAGAGTTTGAGAATTTTTAGTATATTTTAAATTAGGAATTTTAGCAAAACAGATTCTGTTTTAGTTCCTTTTAGGTTTAAATCTATTTTCTTGTGTTTTAATTGTTTTTAAATTGTTTTCTTTTGTATTAGTTGACAAGTTTAGTTTGTTTTCTGTTAGTTAGCAGTAGTATTTCAACCAAGTTTATTTTTATGTTATTTAATAATGTTTGATAGCATGAAATCACTTCTAGTTTCATAATAACTTGCAAATTGATTTCATTGCTAGTTGATTTCCCATTTGAAAATATTTATATATTGTTTTATAAGTTTTACTTTCTGTTAACTTAGTTGTTTTATATTTTGTTTTCTCTTATTTTAGTAATTTTATTGTTTTATTTGTTGTTAAGTTTATTAGACAAAAATCTATGTTGTTTGGTGTATTGTTTTCATAGTTCTTTAGTTGTTCTTCAAAACTAATCCTTTTGCTAGTAAAATATTTACTAAAATACTTTTGTTAGATTTTACTTTGTTGTTGTCTTTTTTCTATTGAAAATAGGATTATTTGTAGGGAAAACTACTTTGGTTGTTTTGATGAAGTTTTGTTGTTTTAACTTTTGTCTTAAGTATTTCCTTCATCACAACCCTGTTGTGTTTATTTTTTGTGTTGCTTCTTGTTTGATAGTATTGATTGCTAGAAGTGTTTGCTTATGAATGCAATGCTTGATTATATAGATTTTCATCGGAGAGTGACGAATAGTTCTATCAAGTTATTTTCTGAGAGCGATATTATCTTCATCAACCCTACCAGGCAAGTTCACTTTGACCATCTATTTCATACCTATGTTTTATTGCATGTAGTTACATCATTCAACAAATCCCTCCAGTAGTGTTATTGAATTCTTGTAGTTGAGTAGAATGCATGAGGTAGGAACCCACCACTTGTTACTAAAGCCCCGGGAACGCTATTTATTTTAATGCTACGCTAAAGTAGACGGGGTTTGGTATGAGTGTTCGTGAGTGGTGTGAGAAGGAGGACTCCACATAAAAAAAACGACAACTTCGTGAAGACATCTTCAAGGCCTGCATATTCAAGACCTCAAGACATCGAGACTCGAGAACAAGTTTTCAATACACACTACTGGGTGAAGGATGGATTTGATGGGCACCCTGGAGTAACCAGTGGATGGCCGGGATGTATGGAGAAGCGCCATGACATCTTGCGGAAAGCTTCACCCAGACCCAAAGAGACGGATGAATACTTCATGCCCGGAAGCTTATCCGTGTAGCCACAAGTCATTATGGGCTCTGGCTTGGTTGATCTTTGTTGGGACTCTGGCTGGTCAGTGCTACGAGATGTAGTCGACGTTAGGATTGGATGGGCACTGACAGTAGTCAGGGAAACTCTCTGAAAGACCATGTTTCGTTCATCCTGTTCTCAAACAACTGGCAGTGCGAGGACATACAAGGAGGGAACGAATCTTGTGGGTAAAGTACACAACACTCTGCAGAGTTAAAACCTAATCGATTAGCCGTGTCCCCGGTTACGGACAATTTGAGCCTCTGGACTTGGATCTATCTCTGAACTCTCAACACCAGACTGATAATTAATTGTGGGCAATTTACGATACTTGTGGGCTATGAGACATCGGTTGGCGGAACCATGTCATATTAGATAACTCTATAGTGAAAACTCCTGATATTCCTTTGTTGTAGGAAAAAGTAAATAAAACAAGCTTTTATGCAAAAACTCAGACACAGAGCCACAAAGCCTTATTGCATTTAGAATAGCCTCATCATCTGTTTTCTCTTATTGTGATCTTGCCGGTACATTCAATGTACTGACCTACACGGCTACAACGTCTTATGTTGCAGATAAGTTTCTACGACGAGTAAGAGTACGATTCAGGGTTACGGTCTACACTCAACCTGCCGTTGGTGTTTATTGGGACTCCACTCCCGTTGACTGTTTCCGCTGAGAATTTTAACGTATATATCAGTTTACGTTAATTACATGTGATTGCACTTTGATATATACATTGATGTACTGTGTCTGCCAGCATACTGATCCAGAGATGGCACGGTCACACAGAGGCTTGACTCGTTTTGGGTCGGGCCGCTACAGAAATGGTATCAGAGCACATGTTGACTGTAGGACGTGACCCTAGGAAATGGCTTAGAAATAGGATGACCTTGATAGAAACAAATTTTCACGACTCTCATTATCTTCTTAATTCTTTTACTGAACCTTCCTTATTTCAAACTAAAGATGGAGAGTTACATCCTGAACAAAAGAGAGGACTACGAGGATGTTCTCGGAGGTCCCTTCCTCATGGAGCTGGTACAGATGATGAAGCTGCCAATACCTGAGATCAAGGTGAACAAGAGGAAGTCTGGATTCTGGGGCGTCAGAACTAAAGTTTTTGGACGTAAAGAAGACCCCAATACGGAAGACATCAACTATGGTACATTGAACCATGAATGTGAGATGGGCATGAACACTGCTGTCCATGATGCTATCGCACGCTTGAGCTATCGTCATCATGCTGAGTTAGGCACCCACTACTTTGGAAGGCTTGGATGGTAGAAGCCTGATGGAGCACACATCATCCTGACAGACGAACAGAAGAGGAAGTGTTCACCTGTACTGGCGTATAATCAAGACCTGGAGCATTATATCAAGAACCTTCAAATGGACCTTCTCTCAGAGTTATTTGAGAATGAAGCACTTCGTGAGAACCTCAAGGCCGAGAAGCTGAAGGTAGCCAATCTGAAGAAACACGATCCCGAGATTCAGAAGCTCCGTCAAGACTTGAAGAACAGTCAGGCCATGGCACAGGCTGGTGATGTTGAAATCCAGAAGCTTAAGAACAAACTCCTGGAACTACAGGGATGACACAAGAAAACCCGCATCAACAGGGATAATCTGGCCGAAGAACTTGAGAAGATCAAGCATGACCAGAAGAAGCCCACTGAAGACGAAGACATGATATAGACTAGCTTAGTAGTAGCCCCACCATGAGAGAAATAAAGATGAACGTCTTTGTGATTTGAGTGATCGACCATACCAACCTTATGTGGGTGGCGATACTATAGTATTGATTGAACTTTATGAATGTGTGGACTTGAGTTTGATTGTTTGTGCCTTTGAGATGCTGTTATAGTATGTAACATTTCCCTCTCCCTCTCTCTCTCTTACCCAACTCATCCCCAAAACCTTGGACCCAATAGATGATGAATGAAGATGGACTCGTGTTTTCTGGATCAATGACTCACTTGGAGACGGAAAAATGGATTCAAAACATGGAGGATCACCTGAGGAAGAACCTTGTTACAAGGAAAGAGATGGTCCAGTACGCTCTTCGGTACTTTGCAGAAGGTGCTGCAACTTGGTGGAAGATGCATGAAGCTATCCATGGAAGGCAAGAAGCAATCACTTGGGAAGAATTCAAGGTGACTCTGCAAAAATCTCATGTTGTCACCAACACCCAGAAGTCCCGTCGCAAAGATGTAAAGAAGATTTGTGCATGCAAGATATGTGGAGAGATAGGACACACCCCGGAAGAACACAAGAATGGATGCCCTCATTGTGAAGAAAATCACCCAGGTGAGGAATGCCCAACTGGGCAGGTGACATGTTTCTTGTGTGAAGGAACCACTCATTTTCCGGCACAATGTCAACTCTACCCCAAGGTACAAGAAGTCATGAAGCAGCAGAAGGAAGCAATGAAAGAAGCCCTCGGGAAAAAGTTAGAAGGACCCATGATGATGGAAGATACACCAGGCCCAATCATAGACACCAAGTCATGTTATTCATGGGGAGAAGAAGGACATATCTCCCAGGATTGTCCGAACAAGTATCTGGGAGACTTTCCGACAGAAGAAGTGCAATACAATCCTAAGGAGATAGAAGTAATGATTAACCTGGACAAGAAGAAAGGCCAAGTAAGTGGAGGCATCAGATATTTGCATTGTAGCTTGGAGAGGCCACACTGTTTTTGCAAGAGGTATGAGCCAAGCATCAAGCAAGGAGCCCAACCCAAGAAGAAGAGGAAGACTCCGTGGTTTTCTACACGGAAGGATCTGAGTCACATCACTTGTCATCGGTGCAACAAGACCGCACACTACTCCTCTACCTGCTCGGAGAAGAAGGCTAAACATGAGTAGTTTGAGTTTTGGATTTTGGAAGTAATAAATGTAATAGGAAGCATTCTTATTTTTCTTGAGGTTATGAAGTTGGATTATATAACGGAAGTTCCAGAGATTGTAATAACTTCCTGAATCAATAGAATTTATTGTCATGATTGTCTATGTTGGAGTGTATGAGTTGTTACTCTATAAACAAGATCTTTGACCATTTTCGAGGATATGAGAAAATATGGTCTATGCAGGCATGAGTATCATTCATTTTAAGTGTGGTAGTAATCGGTAAGACCACAAGAACCAAGGAAAAAGAATGTACACTTCATGCCAAGGAGTTTGGATAAATGAATGAAGAAGAAGGAAATGCTGGACCATATCAAACTATGTGGATGACAGCATTTGTAATAAAGTACTTTTGAAATTGGAGTTTTGAGAATAGAATAAGGATGAAATGAAGGAATGAATATGATGAACCAATACCTAAGGGTAAACAGACCAATGGAAAGGAAAATAAATCCCACAGAGTGGAATCTAGACAAGAATAAGTGTGCGATTTATTACCTCAAGGGTATGATGAAATGAATTGAAGATAATGTTGGAATATGAAACGATAGTAACCCCAAGGGTGAGTTAAAGCTGTTCAAGTATTCAAGTGAGCCCACAACTCACAGATCTCGGGATTGATAAGGATCAAGCACTACCCTTATGAAAGAAGGAACTTGGAAGAAGCTGTGACTGTTCAGCAAACGTTTTCCTAGGAGGATACGAAAACCTGAGAGATGTGAAGAAACGATAGATGTTTTGTTCAGCTTGCAGAATCAATGGATTTATCCGAACTTCGTTCGTGGACAAGAGAAATTTTTGCAACACTTGTGAGGAAGCCCAAGTATTAGAATACGAGATTCGCTAAACCTTATACAGAGTAATGGTTTGGGTGCGGAATGGATTGATCACCATGATGACTTACTCTTATCATTTGCTCTTGTTGTTTGGAATGGTAAATCTGAGTGACTTACCCATAGTAAAGAGACGACGTTCTTTGAAGCTTTTGTTTTAAACCTTAGAATGGTATGATGAAGACCCCTTGTACTTGGCAGTTGTTGCCAAACGTAGGAATTTTACGGTGAGGATGAAGCCAAGACCCTTTTTCACTGCAGGATAACCACTAATGGTAGACCACCATGAGATCATTGATAAGTTATTTAGAATGATCACGAGACTTGGCAGTTAAGAAGACCCGGTAACGAAAGAACTTTTTTGACCAAGAAAACACTAGAATTTGAAGATAACGTTATGACGAACATCAACAAAGGAGTTGTTGTGGAGAATGTGAGGAGGCAAATATTTCCAAGGACCCCAGAGGTTGGTCATGATATTGAGGGACCAGTAACTCTCATTTTAAGTGTGGTAGACCCCACACTTTCATGGTCAATGGATTTGCTAGAAGACCCCCAAACCCGAACCTTTTCTTTCTAGCCCCTTTCGAATCTCGAGGACGAGATTTATTTTAAGTGTGGTAGGTTTGTAACATCCCAAATTTTGGAATGTTATATTAATTACTAGAATGATTGTTTGAGTGATTGAGTGAATGAAAATTTGAAACTTTTAAAACTTTGAATGAGAGGGAATAAAATGACTTTCCCCTTTGTTTTTGAATTCAAATTTCATCCAATACAACTCAATGAGAGAAGATGACTTGACTTCTTCAAATGATGGATTTGAAATTTTTATTTTTGCAAAGACTACTGAAATTTCCTATATGGAATTCATTGCATATTTGGTTCTATTTCAAAATTTGAAAGAATTCAATTTCACTTGCCCAAATTCAAAAAATAATTGAGAGGAGGAACATGACCCTCCACACCAGGAACATTTTTGTGAAATTTTGAACCATAAAACCCAGGGGGTTATTTGAAAATTATTTGCAAAAAGAAATAAAACCAATTAGGCATTTTTCTGAAAATATTTTTTTAAAAGTATTTATTTTGGCCGTGTAAAAATGTTCACCTTATTGCATTTATTTTTATGACCGTTTTGATATATAAAACTTGTATATTTAGATTCTATTTGATTTCCCAAATCACAATTTATTTTCCTGTTTTTAAATAAAAGGAAAACTTTGTTTATTTGGAAATGAATCGAGCGGCCCATTTGGAAAGTCCGGCCCAAATCTCTCCGGATCAGCTCCGAATCCCTCCGGATCGGCCACCGATCCACTGCCCTCCCTCTCTCCCTCACCGACACCCCGGCCCCACCGTCCGACCCGGATCCCCGCTGGTCTCCTCCTTCCTTTCCCCTCTCCCTTTCCTCCCCGGCGAGATCTCCCCGAAGCGCCCCCGATTTACCCGATTTCTTACCCTCCTCTCGCCCCGGACCCCGTGGCTATAAAGCCCGAGAGCTCCCGCACTCGTTCCGCCCCTAAACCCCACTAGCCCCGCACTAGGAGACGCCCGTGCACTCGCCGGAGTTCCTAGCGCCGCCACCACTTCATTGCCTCGCCCCGCTCACCTCCGACGTCCCCAACCGTCGCCGTGACCACCATCCGCTTCGCCTCGCTCACCCGCACCTCCCCGTGCACCCTCCCAAGCTCCAGAGCCACCGGAGCGACCTCCCCGTCGACCACCCGAACACCTCGCCGCCTCGAAGCTCGCCGTCCTCACCACCGTCGTCCCCGAGCTCGCCCTCGACCACCAGAAGCCCCGCCGTGCCCTTCCGCATCGAGCGGTGACCTCACCGTCGTCGAAGACCCACCGGAGAGCTCGCCCGCATCAAACCGCCGCCGTCGCCGGAACATTGCCGGAGTTCATCTCCTCTCTGTAAGCCTCAGATTCGACCCACACCGTCCGATCTATTTTCAACGTATGCGATTAGATCCGTTTTAATAAACGAACCGGTACGCTCTACAAAACGGCCGTCCACCCGTAGTACTCGCTCATGCACACCCCTCGGCCAACCAGGAGCTGCCACGTAGCCCCCTGTCCGTTAGTTAGATATTTTCTTTTTTTGTTTTCTGTTTTAAAAAACAGAATAGATACTGATTTTGTTTTTGCTTTAACTTTTATGTTTTTAATTATTTTTGAGTGATTCTTTTTGCATTGTGTCACAAATTTATTCTAGTTTCTGTAGATATCAAGTTCGACCATATTTGAGAATTTTAAATTTGAATCCCAACATATTTTCTTCTCAAACACTAAATTGCTTATATCTGGAGTTTAAAAATAGATTTTGACTTGATTCTTTTTGCTACTAATCACTAGTGAACTTATTTATCAGTAGGTAGAGTTTGAGAATTTTTAGTATAATTTAAATTAGGACTTTTAGCAAAACAGATTCGGTTTTAGTTCCTTTTAGGTTTAATTCTATTTTCTTGTGTTTTAATTGTTTTTAAATTGTTTTCTTTTGTATTAGTTGACAAGTTTAGTTTGTTTTCTGTTAGTTAGCAGTAGTATTTCAACCAAGTTTATTTTTATGTTATTTAATAATGTTTGATAGCATGAAATCACTTCTAGTTTCATAATAACTTGCAAATTGATTTCATTGCTAGTTGATTTCCCATTTGAAAATATTTATATATTGTTTTATAAGTTTTACTTTCTGTTAACTTAGTTGTTTTATATTTTGTTTTCTCTTATTTTAGTAATTTTTTTGTTTTATTTGTTGTTAAGTTTATTAGACAAAAATCTATGTTGTTTGGTGTATTGTTTTCATAGTTCTTTAGTTGTTCTTCAAAACTAATCCTTTTGCTAGTAAAATATTTACTAAAATACTTTTGTTAGATTTTACTTTGTTGTTGTCTTGTTTCTATTGAAAATAGGATTATTTGTAGGGAAAACTACTTTGGTTGTTTTGATGAAGTTTTGTTGTTTTAACTTTTGTCTTAAGTATTTCCTTCATCACAACCCTATTGTGTTTATTTTTTGTGTTGCTTCTTGTTTGATAGTATTGATTGCTAGAAGTGTTTGCTTATGAATGCAATGCTTGATTATATAGATTTTCATCGGAGAGTAACGAATAGTTCTATCAAGTTATTTTCTGAGAGCGATGTTATCTTCATCAACCCTACCAAGCAAGTTCACTTTGACCATATATTTCATACCTATGTTTTATTGCATGTAGTTACATCATTCAACAAATCCCTCCAGTAGTGTTATTGAATTCTTGTAGTTGAGTAGAATGCATGAGGTAGGAACCCACCACTTGTTACTAAAGCCCTGGGAATGCTATTTATTTTAATGCTACGCTAAAGTAGACGGGGTTTGGTATGAGTGTTCGTGAGTGGTGTGAGAAGGAGGACTCCACGTCAAAAAAAACGACAACTTCATGAAGACATCTTCAAGGCCTGCATATTCAAGATCTCAAGACATCGAGACTCGAGAACAAGTTTTCAATACAAACTACTGGGTGAAGAATGGATTTGATGGGCACCCTGGAGTAACCAGTGGATGGCCGGGAAGCATGGAAAAGCGCCATGACATCTTGCGGAAAGCTTCACCCAGACCCAAAGAGACGGATGAATACTTCATGCCCGGAAGCTTACCTGTGTAGCCACAGGTCATTATGGGCTCTGGCTTGGTTGATCTTTGTTGTGACTCTGGCTGGGCAGTGCTACGAGATGTATTCGATGTTAGGATTGGATGGGCACTGACAGTAGTCAGGGAAACTCTCTGAAAGACCATTTTTCGTTCGTCCTGTTCTCAAACAACCGGCAGTGCGAGGACATACAAGGAGGGAACGAATCTTGTGGGTAAAGTACACAACACTCTGCAGAGTTAAAACCTAATCGATTAGTCGTGTCCCCGGTTACGACCAATTTGAGCCTCTGGACTTGGATCTATCTCTGAACTCTCAACACCAGACTGATAATTAAATGTGGGCAACTTATGATACTTGTGGGCTATGAGACATCGGTTGGCGGAACCATGTCATATTTGATAACTCTATAGTGAAAACTCCTGATATTCCTTTGTTGTAGGAAAAAGTAAATAAAACAAGCTTTTATGCAAAAACTCAGACACAGAGCCACAAAGCCTTATTGCATTTAGAATAGCCTCATCATCTGTTTTCTCTTATTGTGATCTTGTCGGTACATTCAATGTACTGACCTACACGGCTGCAACGTCTTATGTTGCAGATAAGTTTCTACGACGAGTAAGAGTACGATTCAAGGTTACGGTCTACACTCAACCTGCCATTGGTGTTTATTGGGACTCCACTCCCGTTGACTGTTTCCGCTGAGAATTTTAAGGTATATATCCGTTTACGTTAATTACATGTGATTGCACTTTGATATATACATTGATGTACTGTGTGTGCCAGCATACTGATCCAGCGATGGCACGGTCACACAGAGGCTTGACTCATTTTGGGTCGGGTCGCTACACCGGAGCCCCAAACGGACTCCATTTCAGCCCTCCCGAGGAAGAATAGGAGGTGGCAGTGGCTCCGTCTCGTGAAATGCGATGAAAACTTCTCTTCGGGTTTTTTCTCTGAAGATGTGATTTTATTGGACTGGAATCAGGGCCGGAGGAGTCTCGTGGACCCCAGCACACAACAGGGCGCGGCGCGCCCTGTTGGCTTGTGGCCCACAGGTGGCCTCCCTCTGGCAGGTCTTCGCTCCATAATTCATTATATATCCTAGAAAAATCCACAAAAATTTCGTCCAATGCCGAGAACTTTTATTTCTGAACAAAAATAACACCAAGGTAGTTCTGCTGAAAACAGCGTCAGTCTGGGTTAGTTCCATTCAAATCATGCAAATTAGAGGTCAAAACCAGAGCAAAAGTGTTTGGAAAAGTAGATACGTTGGAGACGTATCAGTGGCTAACTCTAAGCATTTGAGCAACCAGATCGTCATAGAGACCTCATCCACTTTTAATAGTATTGGCTTTCCTATGGACTCAAATGTGATTTCTCACAAAATGCAAAATGCAGAGCCTTGGAGCTTGATGCCTTGCCAATCCTATTCCTTTCCTTCCTCTTCCTCCCTTGGGGATTCTCCTCACATTTCTCACCAATTTCTCTTGGTGGACTTTATCTGAAATAAACTAGGTAAAATTATTAGTCCAAGAGACAATGTATGTTGTCATGAATTATCAAAACCTCCAAGGGAGCATATGTGCTTTAAATCTCCCCCTTTTTGGTAATTGATGACAACATACAATCAAAGCTTCAAATTAAGATATGTAGAAATATATGAAAGCTTTGAGAAGCACATGAATAAGACAAGCTCTCCCTAAATGTGTGCGATCCTTTTAGAGCATAGTTCCTTTGGAATGCATGAACGCACACATAGTAGAGAGGATATGATGAGTCATGTGTACCTTGGCTATATGCATCGAACTATGTGTCATGGTTTTGTCACGGCAAATGTCCTCGTGAGAAAACCTAGGTGTGAGGCCATCGCAACTAGGTGGCGACTTGGACAGGGTTGATCGGGAACGAGAGACAAGGGTTTACCCAGGTTCGGCCCCGTCGATGGAGGTAAAAGCCTACGTCCTGCTTTGTGTATATTGACAATGATCTCGATTACAAGGGTGCGGAATCGCTAACCTAGCTCTCAAGGGCTTCTTTCTTACTTGATCCCCCTATCTCAAAGGCACACCTTTATATATACAGGTTGAGACCCAAGGTTACAATAGAGTCCGGGTCGTACTACGACCCATGACCTAATCTACTTCTCTTGCCTTATCTTCTAAGCACATGATGTTCTTCATGATGGCATCATCAAGCCGACCCGTCAAGTCCGGCCCATAATCCGGACTCCTTGAACAAGCCGCCCCCTCGGTCTTGGGCCTCGGGGCACCTTAAAGTTCGTGGTAACGACCTTATTATGATCCATCGCCTGGTAGCCGGGTTATCTTCTTGGTGGGTCATCCTGTGGGGTATATCCCCAACCTTAGTCCCCAGTTTAGCTTGGATCCATCCATGTTATACTCCATCCTGAAAAATAAAGAAAACCTCAATCTTGAAGTTAAATCTTTAAGTCTTGTCTCAAGCAGGTGTTTCTCTTGTTGTCGTTGAACATTCGTCCAGGTTAATATTGTGCCGGCTCATTTCCTTCTTCTCTGAGACTTGATCCTTTTTTCCTTTGGATGACAACATCAGGACATCACCTCGCTATCCATCGACGTCAGTGGATCATTATAGCGAATCTTTTTAAACGATCATCAAATCCAATCTGGCATGGGAAACTAGGCGTCCTCCTAGCCACAAATTACTGCAACCGTTCCAATTTTTCATGGTGCCGCTTCGAGCTCCCGCCTCGTTATAAATAGACCCCGAGGGCCCCAAAGTTACCTTTTACTGCCTTCTTCTTCCTCTCTCCTCCAAGCCGAAGGAAACGAGCTCACTAGAGTTCATCCTTGCGACAGGAATCGTCCTCGTTGTTGCCGCCTTCAGAATCCATTCGCATCGGATACGGTTTTCTTCAACAACATAACCTCCCGAAGCTTCCTTCGTCTTAGGTCTGGTAAATGCCATTCCCACCTCTAGGTTTTTTCTCGTGTTCTTGATAGTTCATCGGAGCTTCGTTAGAATCCATGTAAACGACAACTTCAACTCTAGATTTCTGCATGATCCCCACCGATAACATGTATTCTTGGATCCACAATATTTCTTGTAATAGTGTAAATTTGTTAAATCCTTCCCGTAGAAATTGTGTGAACTTTATACCTCCAGTTCCTCCGCCACTGCTTAGGGAATCTATCTTCTTTTTCTTGTATTATGTAGATCCGTCTGTTCTCCTGTCTTCGTAGAAAGTTGTTTGTTCATACAATTTTTTAACAAGTCCTTTAGAACCTGTGTCAACTATTGACCAGCTTATCAGTGGAAAACCGGCTCATCAATTGCACCTTGAGCCATTGATACGTCTCCAACGTATCGATAATTTATGAAGTATTCATGCCATGATTGCCTATGTTTACAATACTTTTATATGGTTTTGATGCACTTTATATGATTTATTTAGAACTAACCGGGACTAACGCTGTTTTCAGCAGAATTACTGTGGTGGTGTTTTTGTGCAGAAAATGAAAGTTCTCGGAATCGCCCAAAACTTTTTTATGATTTTTTCTAGAGAAAATAAGAAATACTAGAGCGAAGAACCACCGGAGGGGAGTCACCCGTGGGGCACAAGCCATCAGGGCGCGACCCCCCTAGGCCACGCCCTGATATGTGGTGGGCCCTACGTAGCTCCGTTGCACGTGATTCCAACGCTGAAAAATCCTACAAATCCCATAAACCCCATAAATAAACAGAGACCCTCGGTTCCGTCGCCGCAGCTTTTTGTATCGATGAAAAAACAATCTGGAGATATTCCAGTACCCTGCCGGAGAGGGGAAACCATCACCGGTGGCCATCTTCATCATCTCGGCGGAGGCCATGACGAGGAGGGAGTAGTTCACCCTCGGGGCTGAGGGTATGTACATATAGCTATGTGTTCAATCTCTCTCTCGTGTTCTTGAGATTGCACGATCTTGATGTATCACGGGCTTTGTTAATATAGTTGGATCATATGATGTTTGTCCCTTGCTATCATGTTGTGATGAATTGAATCTTTCCCTTTGAGATCTCGTTATGTTGGATTGAATATTTTGGTTTGAGAACACTTGATGTACATCTTGCGTGGGATACCCGTAGTGACATTGGGGTATTCTATTGATTCACTTGATATATGTTGAGGCATCAACTTGCGGATTCCGGTGACCTTGGAGATCTATGCATAGGGGTTGATTGCACGTTTTCATACAACGTTCTCCAATAGAAATCTTGGAGTGCTCCTTGAAGTTCCTTGTGTTGGATTGAATATGATAGATCTGAAATTGTTTGATGCATGTCGCATAATTTACCCACGGATACTTGAGGTGACATTGGAGTATCTAGGTGACATTAGGGTTGATTGATATGTATCATTGGTGGTGTTCTAGTACGAACTCTAGGGCTGTTTGTGACACTTATAGGAATAGCCCAAAAGATTGATCGGAAAGAATAACTTTGAGGTGGTTCTACTACCTACACCAATTTCATCTTATTGTTCTCCGCTAGATAGGAACTTTGGAGTGATTCTTTGTTGCACGTTGAGGGATGATCATATGATTCAACTATGTTCGCATTGTTGGGAGATTGCACTAGCGAAAGTATGAACCCTAGGCCTTATTTCTAAGCATTTATACAATGTTTTGCTCACTGTTTTACACTTGTTACCTTGTTGTTTTTATATTTTCAGATTACAAAAACCTATATCTACCATCCATATTGCACTTGTATCACCATCTCTTCACCGAACTAGTGCACCTATACAATTTGCCATTGTATTGGGTGTGTTTGGGACACAAGAGATTTCTTGTATTTGATTGCATGGTTGTTTGAGAGAGACCATCTTCATCCTACACCTCCCAAGGATTGATAAACCTTAGGTCATCCACTTGAGGGAAAATTGCTACTATCCTACAAAATTCTGCGCTTGGTGGCCCAACAAAGTCTACAAGAATAAAGTTGCATAGTAGACATCAAGCCGTTTTCTGGCGCCGTTGCTGGGGAGGTGAGTGCTTGAAGGTATATCTTTAGATCTTGCAATTAAATCATTTAGTTTCTTGGTTATCACTAGTTTGGTTTTATAAAAGAAAACTATAAAAAAATGGAATTTAGGTTGCCTCAATTGCTTCGTCTTTTTAATGTCTTTCGTGAAAATGATGGTTCGGAAAATTGTGCTCAATTGGTAGAGGAAGAATTTATGAAAATAGTTAATGAGAATTCCTTGAATGATGAGCATGATGGAAATACTATTAGTATGAGTTATCTGAATATACATGATGCTAATGATATGCAAAGCCACAAGTTTGGCGATGCTATGTTTGATGAAGATGATATTTTTTGTCCCCCAAGTTTTGATGAGCAAATTTTGAGAATGGCATGATTCCTATCTATGATGATTATTGTGATGAAATGTATGCTATAAAGAGTGCTAGTAACCATGAAACTTGTCATCATGATTTTAATATTCAAAGTGTTTATGTCAATCAAGTATCTCATGATAGTTATTTTGTTGAGTTTGCTCCCACTACCAAGAATGAAAAGAAATATGCTTATGTGGAGAGTGATAAATTTTCTATGCTTGTAGATCATGAAAAGAATGATTTATGTGATAGTTCTATTGTTGAATTCCTTCATGATGCTACTGAAAATTATTATGAGGGAGGAACATAAGCTTGTAGGAATTGCAATAATATCAAGTTTCCTCTCTATGTGTTCGAAGTTTTGAAAGTTATGCTTGTTTTATCTTCCTATGCTAGTTGATTATTGCTCCCATAAATTGTTTACTCACAAAATCCCTATGCATAGGAAGTGGGCTAGACTTAAATGTGCTTGCCATGTGATCCATGATGCTGTTTTGCATGTTTCAATTACTACTTTTTATGTGAGCATCATTGAAATCATCATGCCTAGCTAAAAGGCTTTAAAGAAAAGTGCTTGTTGGGAGACAACCCAATAGTTTTCCTTTCTGTTTTTGTGTTTTGACATGATTAAGATACTGTAGTAATCATGTTTTGTGTCTTTTATTTCAATAATGTGCCAAGTAAAGCCTTTGGGATAGTATGGATACTTGTTGATTTGATTCTGTGCAAAAACAGAAACTTTTGCCTCCAGTAAAGAATTTCTATGATTTTATTGGAGCGTCAAAAAATTCTGAATTTTTTACACAGTATTTATATGAAAATTATTTAAGCTTTCCTAATTTTTAAGAATTTTTAAAGATAGGGAAGTATGGTTATACTACAGATATTCACAGACGGTTCTGTTTTTGACAGATTCTCTTTCGCATGCATAGTTTGCTTGTTTTAGTGTTCCCATAGCTTATATTCAGTGATATAAATTATGTGAATGGTAGAATACAGTAGTTATTACGTGAGAACAATTATGAATCTTTTCTTGACAGTACCTAAGTGAATGATCTTTATTTATTATACTAATCCATCTCACGAAGTTCCGTTAAGTTTTGTGTGATTGAAGTTTTCAAGTTTTGGCTGAGACACCGATATCAGGAGAATAAGGAGTGACAAGAACCTAAGCTTGGGGATGCCCAAGGCACCCCCAAGGTAATATCCAAGGAGGACTCAAGCGTCTAAGCTTGGGGATGCCCCGGAAGGCATCCCCTCTTTCGTCTTCAACACTATCGGTATATCTTACTTGGAGCTATATTTTTATTCATCATATAATATGAGTTTTGCTTGGAGCTTCATTTTATTTTGTTGTTCTCTATTAGATGTTATTTATAATCTTTTTTTTCAATAAAAAGTTCCAAGAACTGCCTTAGGATCTCTCTATTGCATGTTTGATGTGTGTTGTGTAAAAATAGAAACTTTTGCTGTAGTGTTTGAATTTTCTTATTTTACTGGAACGTGGAAAGTTTCTGAAATTTTTACACAGTATTGTCATATAAGTTCTTTATCATCTCCTAAATTGTGAGAATTGTTTGAGTTACATAAGTACACTGGTTTAATAAATTGCTACAGACTGTCCTGTTTAGACAGATTGCTGTCATAATTTTGTTATCTACTTCTCCGATGGTTTTCATGACTTATATTGGTAGATATAAAATGTGAAAATGATGGTATACAGTAGATAATATTTGAAAATTATTATGAAACTTGTCTTGGCAGTACATAAAGTGTTGATTTATTCTTATGTATACTAACCTTTCTCACGAGTTCTTTTCAAGTTTTGTGTGGATGAAGTTTTTGAGAATAGGCCTTATTTCTAAGCATTTATACAACGTTTTGCTCGCTGTTTTACACTTGTTACCTTGCTGTTTTATATTTTTAGATTACAAAAACCTATATCTACCATCCATATTGCACTTGTATCACCATCTCTTCGCCGAACTAGTGCACCTATACAATTTGCCATTGTATTGGGTGTGTTGGGGACACAAGAGATTTCTTCTATTTGATTGCAGGGTTGTTTGAGAGAGACCATATTCATCCTACACCTCCCACGGATGGATAAACCTTAGGTCATCCACTTGAGGGAAAATTGCTATTGTCCTACAAAACTCTGCACTTGGAGGCCCAACAAAGTCTACAAGAATAAAGTTGCGTAGTAGACATCAGCCCTCCACATGCAACCCGGTGTATTAGCCGACTTATCAATTTGTTTCTGTCTGCGAATTATACTCCGGTAGGCGGCTCAAATATACACCGGCTTATTATTTTTCATTTCCGCCTTTGTAGTTGACCTGTATAAACCGCAATGGCTCCCAACACTACTGGGAAAGGGCTTCTAGGTGACCTCAAATCAGTGGCGGGCGCAGTCAAGCACCTACCACTGCTATTATAAGTGGCGGGCTCCAAAACCGGCCCACCACTTCTATTGGCTTACCAGTGGCGGGCGTCAGTTTGCGCCCGTCACTGCTAAAAGATGTCCAGATTTTTCATGGGACGAATGTTACTAGTGGCGGGCACAAACTAGAGCCCGCCACTCGTAGATGAGTTAGCAGTGGCGGGCGGCAATACATGCCCGCCACCGGTATTTTTTGGCCTGGTGGAAAATCTGTCATAAACTAGCAGTGGCGGGCAGTAGTAGATGCCCGCCACTATTAACAAAAATAGCAGTGGCGGGTGGTAATATGTGCCCGCCACTAGTATTTTTCAGTCTCAAGGCAAATCTGTCCAAAAATTACCAGTGGCGGGCCATAGTTAATGCCCGCCACTAGTAAATAAAATAGCAGTGGTGGGCTCTATTTTGTGCCCGCGACTAGTATTTTCCTGTCATTTTTCCGTAATGTTAGGATTTTAGTATTTTATGTTTAGTCTTACAGGCTAATTGTTTTCTACATTAAAGGTACATCATTTAAACTTTCATGTAAGAGCTTGACCTATTTTAATGGTAATTAACTATTTTTAGGACATTAAATTTGTTTGTAGGTATTTAATGGAGGTAAATCCACTTAAAGACTTAAATATAGCAGACATACTCGAAATAATGCAACATTTTGGTATGTCACATGTAATGGTGTATGTTGCGTGTGGAAAATATTTGAACCCTAACTGAGGAAGGAGCGGTCGCTTCGTATGCAAATTTGACTCTTTTAAATGTCTAGAAATGCATTTATTTGCTTAAATATAGCAAAGGGATCCCGGAAAATGCAAATGTTTTACATGACACATTTAATGGTGTGTACTGAGTGTGAAAAAAAATCAAGGTGAACCGACAAAGCATCGTTAGATTCACATGCAAAGTTTACATGTTCCCTCTCGAAACCTAGTTTCTTCCTGAGAGATGGTCCGATTTGTAAGTAGTCTACGTGACAACTTCCATGAAACATTCTCAATTTTTTACCACAACGTCTATGAATGATATCATTAGACGCCAAGTTTCATAATTTTCAGGCACCGTCTAATTTTTTGTTAAAATTCAAATGAAAACAACAACCATGTTGGTTCCCCGATCTAGGGCACCTGGTGTATGAGACTCCTTATTTGTCCTTACACGAGTACTAATCATATACTAAAGACCACTAATAAGATTTCCCAACCCATTCATTGTTATTTTTTAGTGTATATGCAATTCAAATTTGAATTATATCCATTAAATGCCTAAATGCATTTAATGGCTTAAATATAGGAAACGTACCCTTCTGTTATGTGAAATTTTGACATGATACATATAATCTTGTTTATTGAGTGTGTCAAAAGTTTATAGCCCAAAGGGTAAATAAGTGTTCGATTCACGTGCAAACCTAGCCCATTCCTTCTTGAAACCTAATCCTTTCTTTAGAGATGGCCGAGTTTGTAAGCAGCATGCGTGAAAACTTTTGCCACACATACTGATTGCCACGATTGCCACTTAGCACATAACACAAGAAATAATTTACTCTACGATTTTACCACGATTGCCACATAGCACACAACAGAAGAAATTATTTCTTCTGCAACTTTCCCACTATTGCCACTTACCACTTAACACAAGAAATTACTTACCTGTGACTCTGCGACTAAGTGGTTGTGTATCCAACTTGCTTGCTCATGAAGACCTGGGGCATTTGAGGGAGCTCATTATCAGAATATACAAGCCAAGTTCTGTAACAAAAATTCCCACTAGTATATGAAAGTGACAAATCATGAGACTCTCTATATGAAGAACATGGTGCTACTTTGAAGCACAAGTGTGGGCAAGGATAGTAGCATTGCCCCTTCTCTCTTTTTATATATTTTTTTATCTCTCATAGTCCGGAACCTCATCTTCATTCTTTGGAGGAATCATTAGCTTCCATCATCCATTATTTTTCCACACTGGGACAATGCTCTAAAATGATGATCATCACACTTTTATTCACTTACAATTCAATAGAACTTATTACAATATATGACTCTATATGATGCCTCTGGTAGTGTACCAGAATGTGCAATGACCTAGCGTAACATGTATTACAATAATGAATGGTGGCTTTGCCACAAATATCATGCCAGCTCTATATGATCATGCAAAGTGATGAACTGCGAGGGAACAGGGCTATTGCAATTCGCGATAAGTGGAGTATGTTGATCCCACAGGGAGCGGTGGTTGCACTGTGATACGTCTCCAGCGTATCTATAGTTTTTTATTGTTCCATGCTATTATATTATCATTCTAGGGTACTTTTTAAGCATTTACTTGCTGATTATATGATTTTTGAGCACTAACCTATTAACCCAGTGCCCAGTGCCAGTTGTTGTTTACTGCTTGTTTTTGGCCTTTCAGGAATACTGTACCAAACGAAGTCCAAATACCCTGAAACTTTTTGATAATTTTTCTAGACAAAAATAAGACCTGGAAGCTTCGAAGGGAGTCCGAAGGCCACACGGGGTGGCACCAAGATAACAGGGCGTGCCTAGGGGGGTGGTCGCGCCCTGATGGCTTGGGGACACCTCCCACGAACTCTGGACCTGATCTCTTCACTATAAATTCACATATATTGGGAAAACCCTATAGAACCTCCCGAAAGACTTTTTCCACCGCCACAAGTCTCTATTCTATTGTGTGCCCATCTGGATCCCTGTTCCGGTGCCCTGTCAGAGGGGGATCGATCATGGAGGGCCTCTACATCTACCATCTTGCTCCCATGGTGATGTGTGAGTAGTTCACCACAGACCTATGGGTCCATAGTTAGTACCTAGATGGCAATCTCTCTCTCTCTCTCTCTCTCTCTCTCTCTCTCTCTCTCTCTATGTTCTTCAATGCAAAGATCACCGCCATTCCCATAGTGATCTATCCTATATAATCATCTTTGTAGTGTGTTTGTTGGGATCCTATGAATTGTGGGTTTATGTTCAGATTATTCATGAATAATATTTGAGTATTCTTTGAATTCTTATATGAATGATTGTTTTAGCTTCATAATGCTCTCTGATATCTATCGGTTTGGTTTGGCCAACTAGATTTATTTATCTTCAGTTGGAGTGGTGCGTTGTAATGGGTTCAATCTTGCGGTGCTCAATCCCAGTGACAGAAAGGGACATGACATGTATTGTATTGCTGCCAATAAAGGTAAAACGATGGGGTTTATTCATACTGATTGAATTTGCTTTGTCTACATCATGTCATCCTCCTCCAAGCATTACTCAATTTTTACTTAATACTATAGATGCATGCTGGATAGCGGTCGATGGGTGTAGTAGTAGTAGTAGATGCAGGCAGGAGTCACTCTACTTGCTTATGGACATGATCATTGCTATGAATAAAAATTGCATAACTATGCGCTTTTCTATCAATTGCCCAACAGTAATTTGTCTACCCATTCTATGCTTTCCTCGAGAGAGAAGCCTTTAGCGAAAACTATGGCCCCCGGGTCAGTTCACAAATCTTATTACAAAAACTCCTAAAATACCGTTGCCATTATTTAATTTCTTCTTATTTGCAATTTATATTTATCAATTTATCTATCTATCACTACTTATCGTTTGCAAGTAACGATTTCAAGGGGATTGACAACCCTCTTGCCCGCGTTGGGTGCAGGTGTGTGCCCTTTTGTGTGTAGGCACTGAAGACAGGAATTTGCATGGTTCTCCTATTGGTTCGATAACCTTGGTTCTCACTGAGGGAAATACTTATCTCTACTGTGTTGCATCTCCCCTCCTCTTAGGGAAAAAACCCAATGCAATTCACAAGTAGCAGGAAGAATTTTTGGCGCCGTTGCCATGGAGTATCACCAAATTCTTAGCAGGTTCCTACACACACATTATCATTCACTTCTTATAATATTTACTTGCCTAGCAGTGCTATCTTTATCTTTGTCACACAAAAACAGAAAGTGAAACAAAAAAAATTAAGATAAATGGATCCTCATCCACTTACTAATCTTTTCAAAAGACCCAATTATGTTGAACCAATTGCTGAGAGTGCACTAGATTATCTTTATGAGGTCTTGCTTGAAAATCGTGAATCTAAAAATTGTGATGAAGTGTTAAAAGAAATTTATAAAGTGATTCATGATAGTTCCTTGAATGAAAGCATGATTGCAATTTTGTTAGGATAAATTCTATGAATGTCAATTGTTCTAATGATCATGATTGGGGTGATATTCTTGAAGTTTCTTGTGATCTTGAGAATTCTGAGCTTCATGATGAATCTACTATTGATAATTATATTTGCAATGCTACTAAAAGTGGGTTTGGAAGAGCATCAACTTTAGTTAACAATGGTGCCGCTATTTTGGAGAATGATCAATCTTATGAAATTTTTGATAAAAGTGGGTTTGGAGAGGTCATGACTTTAGTTGATGTTAATCCCACTATCTTGGAATATTATAAAACTTTTATGCATGTGGATCATGAAGATAATATTTTATATGATAGCTATATTGTTGAATTTGAATATGATCCTAGATGTAATTATTATGAGAGAGGCGAATATAGTTATAGAAATTTTCATGTTACTCACTTACCTCTCTTGATATTCAAATTATTAATGCTTCATTCTTCCTACTTGCATATGCTATACACTTCTTGTCTTGATAAATTGTTTGCTTATAAAATGCCTATGCATAGGAAGTATGTTAGACTTAAATGTGCTTGTCACATGTTTTATGATGCTCTCTTTGTGCTTCAATTCTTGTCTTTTACGTGAGCATCATTATTATCCCAAGCCTATCTTAATGGCTATAAAGAAAGATCTTTTTGGGAGACAACCCAAAATTTTCTGTCTTGGTGTGTTTACATGATTATTTATACTGTAACGATTGTGTTTTTATGTTTTCATTAGTGTTTTGTGCGAAGTAAATCCTTTGGGATTGATTTGGAAGATAGTAGAATTGATATGGTGCAAAAACACAAACTTTTACGTCTAGTGCAGAATTTCTCTCATTTTACTGGACTGTCCGTTTGATCCAAATTTTTTACAAAGTATTGGTATACAAATTCCCCAGGTTTTCCTTATTTTTCCAAATTTTTGGAGTTACACAAGTATGGTGTTTGTGCAGATCATTACAAACTGTTCTGTTTTAGACAAAATCTATTTTTGCTTGCATAGTTTGCTTGTTTTGATGATCCTATGGATTATATCGGGTGGTATAAGCAATGGAGAAGTTAGAATATAGTACCTTATGAAATAATAAAATATGAATCAATTTATAACAGTACCTAAAATATTTTATATGTTGATTATACTAATGGAGCTCACAAGGTTTTGTTGAGTTTTCTGTGCTGAAGTTTTCAAGTTTTGGGTGCGATCACGATGGATGAAGGAATAAGGAGCGGCAAGACCCTAAGCTTGAGGATGCCCTATGCACCCCAAGGTAAAATTCTAGGAAGTATCAAGTGTCTAAGCTTGGGGGTGCCCCGGACAGGCATCCTCTCTTTTGTCTCAGTCCATCGGTATGTCACTCGGAACTATATTTTTATTCATCACATGATATGTGTTTTTCTTGGAGCATCGTGTGTTATAGTTTGATTTATTTTTAGTTTTCAACAATCATTATTTGTTTGACACACCTACATGAGAGAGACACATGCTCACCATGATTTGTTAGAATACTCTATGTGCTTCACTTATATCTTTTGAGCGAAGCAGTTGCTCTAGTGCTTCACTTATATCTTATAGAGCACGGTGACGTATATATTTTATAGAAAGAATTGAACTCTCGTGCTTCACTTAATTTTTTTTGAGATTCTAATAAAGAGTAACGGTAATTTGCATGGGCTATAAGACTAGTCCAAAAATAATAGGTATTCATGGAGTGCATAAACAAAACCTTCATGTAGCACATAAAAGAAAAATTGTGGGTTAACGATATTGATGCGGTAATATGAAAGGGCGTGAGTACATGGTTGTTGGTTAGTAGAAATATTAATAGTTAAAGGATGTTAACTTGTTGTTCATCTAAATATTGGTTATGGCATAGTGATGATGTGTGACTATTCTTATTCCTCGTTGAAATCCTAGTGTTGTTTAGGTCGGGCGCGCGATGGTTAACTCCTACCAACCTCCTCCCTAGGGGCAAGCGAGTAGTGCTTTGCTTCGAGAGAGATAATAAATCTTTACAATAAGTATATGAGTCTTTTATGACTAATGTGAATCCATGGATGTACGCTCACTCACCTTTCCACATTTGCTAGCCTCTTTGGTACCGTGCATTGCCCATTCTCACCTCGAGGATCGGTGCAGCTTCGCCGGTGCATCCAAACCCCGCGACATGATACGCTCTGTTGCACATAAGCCTCCTTATATCTCCCTCAAAACAGCCACCATACCTACCTATCATGGCATTTCCATATCCATTCTGAGATATATTGGCATGCAACTTCCACCGTTACATTACATGACTTGTGTGTTCATCATCATATTAATTTGCATCATCATGTAGCTGACATAGTATTTGTGGCAAAGCCACCGTTCATCGTTGATTACATGTTACACTAGATCATTGCACATCCTGGTACACTGCCAGAGGCATTCATATAGAGTCATCTTGTTTAGTAGTTTTTCATATCGAGTTGTAAGTAAATAAAAGTGTGATGATCATCATTATTAGAGCACTGTCTCAGTGAGGAAAGGATGATGGAGTAATGATTCCCCCACAAGTCGGGGTGAGACTCCAAACGAGAAAAAAAGAAGAAATAAAGAAAAAGAGAAAGAAAAAAAAGAAAAAAAGAGAAAGGATAGAAAAAGGGAAAGGAAAAAAAGAGGAAGAACAAAGAAATAAATAAATGAGAGAAAAGAGAGGAGAGACAATACTACTACCTCTTTTTCCACACTTGTGCTTAGAGAAAGCACCATGTTTTTTATATAGAAAGCCTCTTGTTTTGTAATTTTTATATGCTAGTGCAAAATTTTCATTGTAGAACGTGGATTGTATATTTCGATGATGGGCTTCCCCAAATGCCCGAGGTCTTCATGAGCAAGCAAGTTGGATGCACACCTACTTAGTTTCAGCTGAGCTTTCGTACACTTATAGTTCTAGTGCATCTGTTGCATGGCAATCCCTACTCTTCGCATTGATATCGATTGATGGGCATCTCCATAGCCTGTTGGTCCACCTAGTTGATGTGAAACTTCCTTGTCCACTTTTACTCCTTTGATACCTACCACCATATTCTATTCCACCTATATGCTATGCCCATGGTTCACGCTCATGTATTGAGTGAGGTATAAAATGCTGAAGCGCATTAAGAAGTACGATCCAATTGCCTGGCTTAACAACATGGTGCTTGACATTTGTATTTATGTGGTGAAGACGGAGCCATGCCATGCTAATATGATAAAATGAATGAGGAGTAATCATTCTTTAGGGATCATATATTTTGAAAATTGATGATTATGTTACTTATGTTTATGGATATTACTATGTTGATGTTTATTAATTCATCGTTTCTCAATAATCATACCTAAAAAAAATTACATGTTGGGTAGCATGTCACATCAAAAATTCTGTTTTTATCATTTACCTACTCAAGGATGAGCGTGAATTAAGCTTGGGGATGCTGATACGTCTCCAATGTATCTATAATTTTTGATTGTTCCATGCTATTATATTATCATTCTAGGATACTTTTTAAGCATTTACTTGCTGATTTATATTAGTTTTGAGCACTAACCTATTAACCCAGTGCCCAGTGCCAGTTGTTATTTTCTGCTTGTTTTTGGCCTTTCAGGAATACTATACCAAACGAAGTCCAAATACCCCCGAAACTTTTTGATCACTTTTTCTGGACAAAAATAAGACCTAGAAGCTTCGGAGGGAGACCGGAGTCCACACGGGATGGCGCCAAGCCAACAGAGCACGCCTAGGGGGTGGTCGTGCCCTAATGGTTTGGGGCCACCTCCCACGGCCTCTAGCCCTCATCTCTTCGCTATAAATTCACATATATTGGGAAAACCCTAGAGAGCCTCCCGAAACACTTTTTCCGCTGCTGCAAGTCTCTGTTCCACCGTGTGCCCATCTGGAGCCCTATTCCGGTGCCCCACCGGAGAGGGGATCGATCATGGAGGGCCTCTACATCAACATTGCTTCTCCCATGGTGATGTGTGAGTGTTTCACCAGAGACCTACAGGTCTGTAGTTAGTACCTAGATGGCTATCTCTCTCTATGTTCTTAAATGCAAAGATCACCGCGATTCCCACGGTGATCTATCCTATGTAATCATCTTTGTGGTGTGTTTGTTGGGATCCAATGAATTGTGGGTTTATGTTGAGATTATTCATGAATAATATTTGAGTCTTCTTTGAATTCTTATATGCATGATTGTTATAGCTCCGTAATGTTCTTCGATCTATCGATTTGGTTTGGCCAACTAGATTGATTTATCTTCAGTGGGAGTGGTGCGTTGTAATAGGTTCAATCTTGCGGTGCTCAATCCCAGTGACAGAAAGGGACATGAAACGTATTGTATTGCTTCCATTAAGGGTAAAATGATGGGATTTATTCAGATTGATTGGATTTACTTTGTCTACATCATGTCATCATCCTCCAACCATTACTCTATTTTTACTTAATACTCTAGATGCATGTTGGATAGCGGTCGATGTGTGCAGCAGTAGTAGTAGTAGTAGATGCATGAAGGAGTCGGTCTACTTGCTTATGGACGTGATTCCTATATACATGATCATTCATGTGAATAAATATTGCATAACTATGTGCTTTTCTATCAATTGCCCAACAGTAATTTGTCTACCCACTGTATGCTTTCTTCAAGAGAAAAGCCTCTATCGAAAACTATGGCCCTCGGGTCTCTTCACAAATATTATTACAAAAACTCCTAAAATATTGCTGACATTATTTACTTTCTTTTTATTTGCAATTTACATTTATCAGTTTACCTATCTATCACTACTTATCGCTTGCAAGTAATGAGTTCAAGGGGATTGACAACCCTCTTACCCGCGTTGGGTGCAAGTGTGTGCTCTTTTGTGTGTAGGTGTTGAAGACGGGAATTTGCGAGGTTCTCCTACTAGTTCGATAACCTTGGTTCTCACTGAGGGAAATACTTATCTCTATTGTGCTGCATCTCCCCTCCTCTTCGGGGAAAAACCCAACACAGTTTACAAGTAGGACACTGGTAACTACCAATCCCACATCTACGTTGTCACACACGCGGCTAAGTTCACACCCAGAACATTATCTACAAATAGTCTATTTGTCAGTTGCTAACTAACCAAGAATATCAGTGGTTTTTTCTAAATAACTATGCAAAGGTAGAAACATAAATAAAAAAATAAAAATAAAGGGGGCGACACTTGAGTAAAAGGCGTTCTCGAGGCGTTCGGAATCATTACTACCCGCACGTCCTACGGATACTTAAGCCACTTTTCATGTAGCTATTTGTAGGCAGAGCCTGGTACAAAACACGTTCTACTCATAGTAGACTTCGTGCCATGCACGCCACCACCGTTTCCTCCCCTAGAGGGTTATGGCAACGATGATTAAGGGTTTCCCCGTGGACGTGGCCATGCGGTCTCCGTTATTCCCCTATCAAATTGGTAGAGATGGGATAGGTAGAGGATACTACTATCACTTTTTCTCCTCCACTTCCCTAGAGATTGCGCTATCACTTGTTTTGTCATCTCTCTACTTCATCCAATAGTAATGTACTTGTGTCCAAAATTGACAAATGTTGGATGGTGCACTTCACCCAACATCACGAAGAACATTAACAATACATGGAAAGGTTATTTCATATCACGCAAAATTATTCGGTACTAGTACAAACTAGAGTTCATCCTATTCCCCAATAACTAGTAATTGACTCAAACATGTAGATGGAGTACACAAAGGATAGAGGCAAGTTACAAGCCAACATGATGTTGGAGATGGAGAGGAGCATGGTGGCAGCGACGATGGAGATGTCATCGGCCCTTTTCAGGCGGCGCCGGATGTAGGGGGCGCCTCCACTCCTCCTTCTTGTCTTGGCCCTCTATCCATGATGAAGTTGCTGCCATGGAGGTGTGGCGATGGCTGATGGAACTTGTGGAGGATGGAGATGGTTATGCCCGCCGGCTAGGGTTGGAGGTCTTCTTATAGGAGGCCTCCTTGGGTCTCCTCCGTTGATGTAGCCACCTCCACTTCATCCAAGGGCTCAAGGGGAGCCAAATCCACGTCCAAAACAAGCCTTGGTCGTCAAGGATCTCATAGGGAAAAACGGGGATGAAATCAATGCAAAATCTGGAAGGTTCTGGCCAATTTTTGTGGTTGCCCGAGGGTCATACGACCGCTCAAATGAGGGTGCACGCTCACATGGAAGGTTTGTCATATGATCTAGACTTTGGGAGCTATTTCGTGTTTTGGTCGCCATTTGTTCATACGAACTCCAATTTTGACGTTCTTGGCTCGTTGGATTGCTAAGGAAATGTTCGATGCGTCAAAGGCCTTGGATCTTCATTTTGGACAATTAGCTAAATGTCAAACCATTAAACTCTCCAAAGGGCCTTGATCTGGTGGTTGGAACTTCTCTGGTTTGACCCCTAGTTTGATTCTTTTGATGTACCGAGTCCATGAACATGTCAACACACCTACAAAGACAACAAAACAAAGAAAAACTTATGAAAACGAAATAAAAATAAAAAGTGTGCAACGAACTTGATAAAACAAGGAAATACTAAAAACTATGCATTGGATACATAATTATGTGCTAGATGGATATTGTCGAGGTACGACAATCTAATGGGCCGGCAAGGGGCCCCTTTACGGTTCGACCGTGGGAATCGACGTGCGCAGAGCAGAACCAACTATCAACACGCAAGGGTTTAGGCACGTTCGGGCCACCGCGAGGTGTAATACCCTATGTCATGTGTTTTGGTGGATTGTATCTGTTGTCCAAGTTACAAGGAGCGCAGCTTGCCAGCAAGGATGCTCGGGAGTGCAACTACTATGTGCAAAAGTGCAGGGTTTCGATCCTTGTAAAGGGTGTCATGGACCTCTTTTTATAAGTCAAGGGGTTACCATAGTGGCAAAACAATAAAAATACTATGCTAGTAGTGGTTACAGTGTCACATACCTAACTCTAACGGCTTAGGACAGAAGCGTTAAATACTCCGTGAGGTGTCAAGTCGGCATCGTCTCATGGCAAGAATGGTCTCTCCTTTTGTGTTGTTCGCCAAGTTACCTCTTATTCCTTCGCCACACCACCAGGACAGGTGTTAATAAAGGTGTGTTAATCCTCCGGAGCTGCCATGTGCCCTGGCAGGCTCTACCTAATCGCCTGCTCGCTCGACACCTCACTGATAAGTGACAATCAGGCTGATGAGGTGGAGCGGTGGCCTGGTAGTGGGAGCATGCCGGCACAGAGCTTGTCGGGCCTTCTTCTGCCGGCAGCTTGATCTTCAGCTTACTGTGTCTTGAATGTAATTGTCTTCTGGCATGGCTTGCCGGGCGATGAGTTGATGTCGTCTGTGCACAAGTCAGGGTACTTAAATGACCCATTCTTTAGTACACCGACAGGAGCCCCCGGGCCTGGGCCACACTTGCGTCCGTGACATTGTTGGGCTAGGCCCAAAACAGTGCACAGACATACGTGGCAGGGCGTTATGCCGTAATGATGTTTTTACTGCGTACCCATGACGTGCATTAAATGCGGGGCGTGGGAGAGGTGGAGCGAAATGGTGGCTGGCTCACGCGCCTATAAAGGCGCAGCCACGTCAGGCGAAGAGAGCCAGGCTCTGCGCCTTCCGCCTTATAAAAGGGTAAATCGCAGAGGCGTTGCTTATCTCATCTAGTCATTCCACATCACGTCGCCGCTATTGTCTTCAACCTTGAGTGCAATAGAGAGCTCCACCGCTTCACCATTTCCGCTAGCTCACGCCTTCCACCCTCCCAGAGCGGCCATGGTGCTGAAGACGTCGAAGCAGGCCGCCGCTCCGACCACAGAGAAGAAGGCTAAGAAGGTCGTCGACCCCGAGGCGGAGAAGCGGAAGGAAGACATTGCGTTGGGTGCGGAGGACTTACGTCGTCTTCTACCCATCGGTGCTGATCGCCAGCGAGCTCACGAGGCGGTATGCGTACATGTGGGGGAAGGATACCAAGGCGCACAACGCGCCGGTGTTGCTCCTCGAAGTCGGCAAGTCTGGCACAGAGAAGTACTCGTTCTTCACTGTGTACTTCTACTGCAGGCTTGTCCCCCCCCCATTTTCTTCATTTTTCACTGATTTGATGTTGAAGTACAGCTTTGGACTCTTGGATTTTACTCCACAAGTCATCACCACCATGTCTGTCTTCGCGCACATGTGCGATAATTTTGTCGGAGTAGTGCCCAATGTAGCTTTGTCCCGACATTTTTTTATCCGCACGTAGAAGCGGACGCCCTTTCCGGCAGCGTCACCTGGATTCCCCGCACCAACAACAAGGAGGTGTACCCCGCCGGCAATCTGCACAAGAAGTGGGAAGAATGGCACGAGAATGGTGCTACATCAAGAAGAAGGAGTACCCAGACTTCTACAAGCCCCGGAAAGAGTTGTCGGCCCACAACAAGGAATGGAGCTATCTTGACGGGCACGACGTCAAGATCTTTATCGCCAGCACTCGCATCCTCCGCTTGAAGGATACCGGGCTCACTATCGAGATGGTGGGCGCAGACTTCCTCCGGCGCCGCATCGCACCCCTGCAGGATCGGGGTGCTTTGTCTGGGAATTAGTCAACGCCGCCGATGTCATGCAGTTGCACACTGGTTTGGGCTCCAACCTGACGGTGATGGAGCTCTCTGGCCTCTGCCATCAACTCTTCCGCGTGGACGGCAAGTTCAAGCTGCCGCCCTCCATCATTCTCCTCTGCAATAACTCCGCCAAGGACTCCATCCTGGCGATGATGCTGGCTTGCAATGTGCATGGGGTCGATTCCACATGGCAAGCACCGGCACCGGAAGTGGTGCTGGCATGGTTTGACAACTTGTCGGAGAGGGCCATCCAGGAGGAAGACCAACTCACCCACGAAACCACCGATAAGGAAATCGACTGGATTGGTCGAAGGATCATCGAGGCGGGCTTGACGGCAGGCAGCAGCAGCTCTGGTCATGCCGCGGTCGATGAAGAAGGCGGAGACGCCAGCGGCGAGGAGGAAGAGGAGGAGGGCGAGGACGAGGCGCCGGCAATAGAATTGCCGGAGGAGCTTGCCGGGGGTGAAGGGAACGAAGCCACCTAGGAGCTAGGAATTGAGGAGCCCCCGGCTCCAATTGCGCCAAGGAAGAGGCCCCGCACTCTCCGGAAGGCAACCACTGGGGAGTTGGTTCGTCCGCATCCATCGGCCGAAGAAAAGGAGGTGGAGGAGGACCCCAGTGCTGACGTCGCCGTCCACAACGGATGCGGCGCACCGTCTCAAAGCATCCGGCAGCGGCCTCCACCAAGGCAGCAGGGTCTTCCCACGCCGTCGCGTCTTCATCTCGCGGCAAGACTCCTATTCCGCCGCCCGCTCCTGCAGCCGGGCAGAAACCCATCTGGGACTTGTCAGTCCTCAGCAGATCGGAGGACGAGGAGGAAGAGTAAGTGTCTGTGCTTGTCTTGATTAATCTTGAATCCTTGATGCATCTATTTTTCTCAATCTTGTTTTTGGCATCTTGCAGGGACCAAGAAACCTTGGCACAGCGGGTGGCCAAGAAGGCCAAGCTTGTGTCTGTTGCTGAAGGAACGACAAGCTCTGCGCCAGAGGTGGGCACTGTCATCAACAGCCCCCAGCGCAGCCCGCCGCGTAACCCCCAGCTGGAGAGTACTTTTCAGTATCTGCTAGCGAGCGCTGGTGCGGACGTTGCCGCTTCTTCCGTTCCCTTGTAGACGGGGGCGAAGCGCTAAGGGGAGGAACAGCCAAGGGCAGACCTTCCCAAGGAGGCTCAGACACACTCCACTTTGGAGAGGAGTCCTCCGGCAAGGGCCGTTGCTTATGAGCCTGTCCGCACTGAGGATGCGCCACCAGGTGAGGCTGGCGGCGGTGATGCAACGGCCGCAGAGGTTGCCGTAGAAGAGGATACCTCTTCTCAACTAGTACCCACACATGAGCTCCCTTGCCGCCGAAGTCTTTTTCCTGTCTTGTTTCCTTTTTGTTTTCTTGAACTTCTTCTGGATTCAATTTTCTGTTTCTTCCTTCAACTTGTAGATCTGCCCCCAAACGATGAGATGGACGTGGATGCCAATGTTGGGGAGATCGCCAAGGAAAAGGCCGCCGGGAAAACTGCAGAGGAGGCCGGCAAGGAAGCTGCTGAGGAGGCCGGCAAAGAAGCTGCTGAGGAGGTGACTCCGGTGGTGGCCACATAAACTAAAGATGGTTCTGTCTCAGGAGCGCCCCACAAGGGCATGCTCATCCAGGTGGGGGCAACCAGCATGGCTGGCACCGGTCCGTCGACATCTGAAGTGCCTTCGCCTGACAGGTATCTCAAGGTTGGCGACCTGCAGTTTGTCAGTGCTCCCGGCAAGGCCATCCTTGAAGCTTTCATTGAGGGGAAAACCCCTGACGGCGTCGTTGCCATGGCTGGAGGGGCGGTCACTGTTGACCCATTCGGCAGCAACGACGAGGCTAAGGAGCACGTCATCGTTCTCTTCATCAGCAAGAATTTCCAGCAGCTCCAGAACCATTACGGCAGCCGCTCGGATAGGTTGGACCGCCAGGAAGCCATTCTTGCCAACACAGAGGCTGATTTCCAGATGCTCCTCAGCGAAACGCAGGCCTGGTTCACTGAGTGCCGCCAAGACCTCACCACCCGCCAAGTCCAACTCTCCAAAGTTGTGGAGGAGTTTGCTTTGGAGAAGGCTGAGGCGTATATGGCACTGGAGGAGGCCGAGCAAAGAATCGCTGCCGCCGACGCTAATCTCATCAAGCGCAAGGCTGCACTAGACTCTCATGAGGAGGACCTTGCCACTCGGAAAGCAGCCATCGCCACCCGACTTGACACTTAGCTGGCGCAGCAGATTCAAGAGTTGGAGTTGAAGGACAAGGAGGCCATCGAAGCACAAGCCACAGAGCACGCCGGCAAGCTTCAAGAGGCTGCCAGGGCTGCTGGGGCCGCCAAGGTTAAACTGGACAACAAGGTGCGGCAACTGGAACTAGACCTTGCCGCTTCTGGCAAGGAAATCTCGAATTTGAAGGAGAGCGCGTAGAAGGCAACTCACACCTTAGGGGATCTACAGAAGACGATCTCCGGCAAGACCCAAGAGCTCACTGTTGCCGCTGATTCCATCGCGGACTTGAAGCTAAAGTTGAGCACCTTGGAAGAGTGATACTTGTGATCTACATTGGGTTTTCCGTGAAGAGGAACGGGTTATTGCAGCACAATACGGATACGTATTTCCCTTAGTTAATAACCAAGGTTTATCGAAGCAATAGGAATAACGGTCAACCACCGTCTTCAGCGACTGCACACAAAAGAGCAAACACTTGCACCCAACGCGGGCAAGAGGGTTGTCAATCCCCTTGGACTCGTTATTTGCAAGCAAATGAAGCATGTAGATGAAAGTAGATAATTGTAAATTGCAAAATAAAATAAAAGCAAGTAAATGGCAGCAAGGTATTGAAAGCTTTTGTAAATATATAAGTGAATAGACCCGGGGGGCCATAGTTTTCCCTAATGGCATCTATCATGTAGGAAGCATACGGTGGGTAAACAAATTATTGTTGGGCATTTGATAGAAAATCACATAGTTATGTTCATATTCACGGCAATGATCATGTATATATAGGCATCACATCCATAAGCAAATAGGTCGACTCCTGCCTGCACTTATTACTATTACTCCACCCATTGACCGCTATCCAGCATGCATCTAGAGTATTAAGTAAAACAGAGTAATGCTTGGTGAACGATGACATGATGTAGACAAAGTAAACACAATTAATATGAATGAACCCACATCGTTTTATCCTTAGTGGCAGCAATACAAAGACGTGTCTTGTCCCTTTCTGTCACTGCGATATAGAGCACCGCCAGATTGAACCCACTATAACTCACCCCTCTCACCGAAGAAATATCAATCTAGTTGGCCAAACTATTTCAATAGATCTGAGAGATTTAGGAAGCTATAATAATCATGCAATAAGAATCATAATATATTTCAGAGATGACTCAAATACTTTTCATGAATAATCTAAATATAAACCCACAATTCATCGAATCCCAACAAATGCGCCATACAAAAGAATTACATCGGATAGATCAAAGCAAAGTGCGATGATCGTTGTATTGAAGATCAAGAGAGAGACATAGATAGCCATATAGGTACTAACTACGGACCCGTAGGTCTGTGGTGAACTACTCACACATCACCATGGCAGCAGAAAGGATGATGTAGAGGCCCTCCGTGATCGATCCGGAACAGGGCTCCAGATGGGATCGCGGCGAAACAGAGACTTGCGGCAGCGGAAAAAGTATTTCGGGATGCTCCCTAGGGTTTTTGGAATATATGTGAATTTATAGGCCACATAACGGGGTCAGGAGACCCACTAGGGAGGGACAAGCCATCAGGGCGCGTCCACCCCCCCTGGGCGCGCCCTTTTGGCTTGTGCCTCCCTCGTGCGGCCTCCGGTCTCCTCCTGAAGCTTCCAGGTCTTCTTTTGGTCTAGAAAAATCATATAAAAGTTTCGGGGCAATTGGACTTCGTTTGGTACTGTAAACCTGAAAAGCCAAAAACACGCAGAAAATAGCAACTGGCAATGGGCACTGGGTCAATAGGTTAGTGCTAAAAAATAATATAAATCGGTAAATAAATACTCAAAAAGTATCCTAGAATGATAATATTATAGCATGGAACAATCAAAAATTATAGATACGTTGGAGACGTATCAAAGAGCACCTTGAGGGCGCCAGGACCAAGGAAAGGGCCCTGCTCGAAGAACTCTAGAAGGAGAAGGAGCTGCTCGCATATGCCGCCCAATCCTCCGACGAGCTGAAGAAGAATTTGGTGCTCTGGACGGAGCAGCTTGTGAACATCGCCGACAGGCTCTCCGCCCAGCTAGCCGCCATGGGCTTGGAAAAGTGGAAGTTCTCCAGCGACGGTAGGGAGGTGGCGAGGGTCAGGTTGTCCATTTTCTTCGAAGGGCTTTTCGAGGCGTTGGAGAAGCATGAGGAGGACCAGACCAAAAACTTCGTCAAGGAGTCCCGCGAGCTTTGTCGTGACGTCGTCAACAAGTTACTGGTGAAAATCGCCTTCCGCAATCCTGAGATCGACCTGTCCAAGGCCTTCTCTAAGCTGCCAAAGAATGCTGACACCAGTGTCATCGAAGCTCTTGTCGTGCCTATCTCCGAGAGGGTCGGTTCCGTCAAGCTGAAGGGGTAAAAAACCCTCTCGCTTCATCCTTGCCGCGACTGCTATATGTGTATCAAAGACATTTATCTTGAATTAGCATTGTACTTTTGTTTATGGATGTAATATATTCTATCTGTTTGAATGAATGGCCATTTTTCCTTATACTTGACTCTGTACTTTGTATATTTCTGGACCCTACGCTTTCCGAAAATACTTGTCGGTGCGCACACTCTTGCCGCGAGCGCTTGAGGAACAGGTCCTTAGCAGCCTGCCAGAAATGCCGCTGTCGGCAAGATCACGTTGTCGTCCTTAGTGCAGCTACCTTGGTTGCTGAGCGGACTCCAAACAACCTAGGAGCACAACAGATTTCGGCAAGGGTCCTTCGTGTGCAGGTTTTCTCATACAAATGTTGGAATCGTTCAAAGAAAAAGGTGCTTACAACAAAGAAATTAAAGTTTCATAACTTAGCTTTTCTTTGTTCTACTTCTTGTCGTAAAATGATCAACTTGAACGTCATTTGGGTATCCATACCATCACTCCCCCCGGGAAAACTTGCACACGAGGTCCCCTTCGGTTCTTTGAGAAAAAGAAAGAAGAGAAAAGAGGGGGCTAGGAGCCTTGTCGGTTCGTCAACCATTTCACGCAAGTAAAAATGAAAAGAATATTTCATACAATCATACATAATTTAAATATGTACTTTGACAAAAAGATGCAGAACACTTAGCTGGATTGATCATGCACAGGGACTGCGCCTGGCTCTGTAGATTGCGAAGAGCTCCCCAGGGTTCTTGGAGGGTTTCCCTTAGGCCCAAAACCAATCTCCGACAAGAACTAATGAATTCTTTAATATTCTTTTCAAGTTCAGTAGGCATCCTATTATTATTATATGAATTGCCATAGGAATTGCCATAATTCTTAGAGTGATTACCGGGATATGGTATAGGATTAAAGTTCCTTCTATACGCATTGTTGTTGAAATTATTTCAAGGGATGAAATTCACATCAATAGCATCATTGTTTTGCTCAATCAAAGTAGCTAATGGAACATCATTAGGATCAAACTGAGAATGTTTACTTGATAGCATTTTCATAATAGCATCCCTTTTATCATTCAAAGTAGAGACTTCCTCAACATAATTTACCTTGTTACTAGTTGGAGCTCACTCGGTGTGCCATTGGGAATAGTTAGTAGTGATGTTGTCGAGAAGCTTCGTGGCCTCCCCTAATGTTACTTCCATAAATATTCCACTTGTAGCTGAGTCTAGAAAGTTTCTCGAAGCAAAGTTTAATCCAATATAAAAGTTTTTGTATGATCATCCATAAATTCAAACCATGAGTGGGACAATTCTAATCATCACTTTCATTCTTTCCCAGGATTGTGTAACATGTTCTTGCTCATGTTGTTTAGAATTCATGATTTGATTCCTAAGAGATATTATCTTGGTCGGAGGAAAATATTTAGTAATAAAAGCATCTTTGCATTTATTGCAAGAATCAACACTATTGCGAGGCAAAAATGAAAACCAACTTTGGCTTTATCTCTTAGTGAGAAAGGAAATAATTTCAACTTAACGATATCATTATCCACATCTTTTTTTTCTTTTGCATATCACATAATTCAACGAAGGTATTAAGATGGGACGCGGCATCTTCATGAGGATTTCTAGCAAATTGTTCTTTCACAATAAGATTTAGTAATGTCACATTAATATCATATGACTCCGCACTAGTGGCCGGAGGAGCAGTTGGAGTACTAATAAAATCATTATTATTAGTATTCGATAAGTCACATAGTTTGGTATTTTCTTGAGACATAGTAGCAAACGAGTAATAAAGATATTTTTGGTGTTTTTAAGTTTTATAAAAATGAAAATAAAGCAAGCAAAAAGTATAGCAAGTAAATGATAATGTATGTGAAGGGGCCTGTGGTATGTTTGATGACACTCCCTGGCAACGACGCCAGAAATTCTTTTGCTACTCTGTGTAGATGCCTTGGGTTTTTCCCCGAAGAGAAAGGGGTGGATGTAGTAAAGTAGCAACAAGTATTTTCCTCAGTGAGAACCAAGGTTTATCGAACCAATAGGAGTATCACGCAAACACCCGTCAACGGTACCTACACACAAGAACAAAATACTTGCACCCAACGCGGGCAAGAGGGTTGTTAATCCCCTTGTACTCGTTAATTGCAAGGATAAAATCTGATAGTGGTAGATAGATAAATATATAACTAAAATAAAATAAAAGATAAATAATTGCAGCAAGATAAATAGGTTTTAAAAAAATATATTTGATAGACCCGGGGGCTATGGTTTTCACTAGAGGCATCTCACTCAAGAACATAGCATACGGTGGATAGACAAATTACTGTTGGGCAATTGATAGAAAAGCGCATAGTTACAGAGTTATTCATGGCATGATCATGTACATAGGCATTACGTTTGTGACAAGTAGACAGAAACGATTATGCATCTACTACTATTACTCCACCAATCGCCCACTATCCAGCATGCATCTATGGTATTAAGTTCATGACAAATAGAGCAATGCTGTAAGCAAGATGACATAATATACACAAAGTAAGACAAACAATATGTTCAAACCCCGTCGTTTTATGCTTAGTGGCAACAATAGAAATACGTGTATCGCTACCCCTTCTGTCACGAGGTAAGGGCACCGCAAGATTGAACCCACTACTATGCACCACTCCCTCCGATGATCTACTCATCTACTTGGCCAAAGCAAACTCATAGATCGGAAAGCATCCATAGCTCTAACTATCACACATAATAAAGTTCAGATTTGACTCAACGACTTTCAATGAATAATCTGATCATAAACCAACAATTCATCGGATCCCAACAAACACACCGCAAAAGAGGATTACATTGGATAGTTCTCCGAAGAGAACATTGTATTGAAAATCAGAGAGAGAGAGAGAGAGAGAGAGAGAGAGAGAGCCTTCTAGCTAATAACTATGGACCGGTAGGTCTGTGGTGAACTACTCACGCATCATCATGGAGGCAGAAAGATCGATGAAGATAGACTCCATGATCAATACCCCTCTGGCAGAGTATCGACGGAGGCCTCCAGATAGGATCACGAAAGAACAGAGCTTGTGGCGATGGAAATATCGTTTCGGGTCTCCTTCTTGTGGTTTTAGGGTTTTTAGGAATTTATAGAAGTCGAATTAGGTCAGGGGGGGCACGAGGGGCCCACAAGTTCACACGGCGCCCCTCCCCCCCCCCCCCCCCAGGGGGCACGCCGCCTGGGCTTGTGACCCTATCGTGTGTCTTCGAGTCTCGTCCAATGCTCCAGGGGTCCCTTCTTGTCCAGAAAAAATCACCGTAAAGTTTCGCTTCAATTGGACTTCGTTTGGTATTGGTTTCCTGCAAAACAAAAAATAGGCAAAAAAACAGGAACTAACACTTGGCACTAGATTAATAGGTTAATTCCCAAAATTATATAAAATGTCCTCTAAAGCATATAAGATTGATAATATAATAGCATGAAACAATAAAAAATTATAGATACGTTGGAGACGTATTAACGCACTCCTTTTGGGAGCGTCGGAGAGCCATGCGGATGGCCATCTCCTCCTCGACCCCGCATGATATCAGGTCCCGGGCCACGAATCGGGACCTCTCGTAGTTGGATCCAGTGCCCGTCATGTCGGGGAAATCCGGAGTTTGCTGGAGAGGGGCTCAGAGGAGGCAGGAGAGTGGATGTAGTGGCTGGGTTTGGACCGGAGTGCGGATAGGGGCGAGTATAAGTTAGGTCGGCATGGACAATAGTGCGCCGGATCCGACGTAGCGGACGTGCCCCCAACGCGTCCGGGTGTCCCATATCCGCCTATCCGCCCCACGTATATGCTGGATATGAGGGTTGCCCGTCAACCCGAAAGTTTGAGTTGCGTTTGAGGCGGACAGTTCGATGACTTTTTTCCTGTCCTGTCAGCGACATGGCAAGCCGCCCGGATCATCTGGGAGTGGATACAGAGCATCCAGTTGCAGATGCTTTAAAGCTATGCAATTTATCTCGAGTAAGCTAGGGCAGTAAGTGTGCGATGTACTGTGCCTCGACCTGGGGAAGACGAAATCACCATTCTGACCTTTTTGCTAAGTTTAGCACGATTTGATCCTCTTTCTAAAGAAATTTCTCATCTGACTTTTTTCATGAGGCCAACATCCACAAGGATTTGGTTGCATGTGAAACGCCATGGGTTCATGGTGTTTCCTCCTCTGTCAAAGCCAAAGACGTCAAGTCCTACGGGATGAAAGGCGAGGGTGAAAACGACATAAACCATGGCGTTTCGCATACAAACAAAACGCCATGGGTGTTGGTGTCGTCAAAAAAAAGTTCAGATAGGATTTTTCTAAACCGAGGTCAAATCGTGTTAAACTTTGCTAAAAAGAAAAAGGTAAAAACTGTGATTCTGGTCCACCTGGGGTCTGCATTTTCCTGCCTGCCTGCCTGCATGCATGCATCTCAGATGCTGCTGGTGCGGCGAGTCAGTCCCGCGCTGTTTCAGCCCTTTGTGGCAATCCGGCATGGCCGGCGTAACAGTGGGATTAGCCCCTCTCCTTGCTACTAGTAGCTGTCAGCGCTGTCCTGCCCTGTCTCCATTCACCTATAACCCTGCGTCCCATTTACCAATTTGACTGTCGCGCTGTAGTTGCTGTACTCCCAAACAGGAAAGATGTTTCGAGTCATGGAAGCGAGCCCCTGGCATCATCTATAACCGTCCGATGCCAAGCTGCTTTCTGGCGTTAGACTGGTAAATCAAAGCGGACTGTGGACGCCACGTCATTCATAAACACCAATCATATCAGATCATACTTGCATCACCACAAGAAAGATCTGTTAAATGTCGCATCCAAGAAAGAAGAACAAAATTTTAGAAAAATCGAAGGTCCCTTGCTGTACTGAAAGCAATGGCTTCACCGGTCCCTGTCGTGGTGATGCAATTTAGATTTATTTTTTGGAGGGTCAGTCAGTTTATCCCCCACACCACCTCAAATTCACGGCGTCCCCTTCTTTCCGGAAGGGAAGACGCGCGGCGGCATGGACGCCGATCGCCGCGGGACCTTATGGCGGCCGATCTTAGCCGGCGACGAGGTGCGTAGAAGCAAAGCCACGGTACCGATCGGATCGAGGAGGCTTGCGCGCTGTTGCAGGAGGCCCGATTATTAGAAGGCCTGTAAATCCTGAGCTCTGTTTACATGTTGCGCCTGCAGCTGCAGGCCTCTGGTTCGGAAGCTCGGGAGCATGGGGTGCGCAAGGCGGCCGGCCACTGCTCTGATAAGGCTCTCAAAGTCATATTGTGTGAGTGTCTATGCCAAGTGAATTAGCATAGTTCGTCAGTTTTATATACACGGTAGTTCCAAACTTACAATTAATTCTAGGCCATCGATAGTACACGAGTAGTAGTTGGAATTATTTTGGTCTTTTTATGAATGAATGAATTCTCTTATGAGAGATCGACCTGAATCAGCTAGCCATATGTTCATGTTGATGTGTGCCAGGCCTGCAGTTCCTGGAGGTCAGTGCTTTCTACGGGGTCTACCTGAGCCTCATAGTCTATCTCCAGGACGTTCTCCATGGAGACAGCGCTTCCAATGTGGCGGCCGTGAACTCCTGGGCTGGGGTCAGCTACCTCATGCCCCTGCTCGGCGCCGCCGTCGCCGACTCCTACTGGGGAAAATACAAGACGGTTTTGATCGGCCTCTCCATTTCAGTCGTCGTAAGTGATCGATCCTCTGCGTCTCTGCATTACCACCGGCCGGCACTCTGCTTCTCTGACGAACAGCTAAGAAATTAACAGGGAATGGCCATGGTCGCCACATCAGCTACGCTGCCGTCTCTGAGGCCGCCGCCGTGCGCGCCGGGTGCGTACTGCGCACCGGCGACGCTTAGCCAGGAGCTGGTCTTCTTTTCGGGCATATACCTGTGCGGCGTCGGGATCGGCGCTTCCAAGGCTGTCTTCATCTCGTTTGCCGCGGAGCAGTTCGACGACGAGGATGGCGACGGCAAGAACGCGTCGGGACGGGAGGCGAAGGCGTCCTACTTCAGCTGGTACTACGCGGTCGCCAACGTGGCCATGCTGACCGCGGGGACACTGCTGGTTTGGGTCGAAGACAAGGTGAGCTGGGGGCTCGGGTACGGCATCTGCGCGTCGTTCGTCGCGGTCGCCGTCGTCGGCCTCGCCGCGACGGCTCCCATGTACCGGCTCGTGCCTCCAGCGGGCAGCCCGCTGAAAGGCGTGCTCCAAGTGCTCGTCGCGTTCTCTCGCAAGGTAAGCCTGACGATGCCTGATGACGCCACTGAACTTTACGAGGGGGATGGTGTCAAGAACCCGTTGCTGCATCCGCTGCACGAACGGTTGCAGCACACCGACCAGTTCAGGTAGAATCTACGAGGCACGAAAGCATTCTAGTGATTTTATTCAGAGTTTCAGACTGACTGCTCTGGGAGTGCCCGTGCACCAGGTGCTTGGACAAGGCTGCCGTTGTCACGGACGAGGACTTGGAAGACGGCAGCCTGAACCGGCCATGGCGGCTGTGCACGGTGACCCAGGTGGAGGAGCTCAAGGCTCTGCTGCGGCTGATCCCGATATGGCTCACGTCCGCCGTGTACTTCGTCGCCAACACGCAGGCGCAGACCACGTTCGTGCAGCAGGGCACCAAGACGGACTCCCACATCGCGGGCGGCGCCGCCTCCGTCCCGGCCGCGTCGCTGACGTCCATCGAGACGGTGCTCGTCGCCGCCTGCGTCACGCTCTACAACTACAACAGGGCCGTCGCGCCATCCGTGGCGTTCACACCGCTCCAGCTCATGGGACTCGGGCACGCCACGGCGGCCGGGGCGGTGGCCGTGGCCGCGTACACCGAGGCGCGCAGGCTGCGGATGGCCGAGGAGGTGGCCCAAATGGGCATAGCATGGCTGCTGCCGCAGTACGTCGTGATGGCGGTCTCGGACGCGTCGCTCTCCGTGGGGCAGCTGCAGTTCTTCTACGACCAGTCGCCGGAGACGATGAAGGGCGCGTCGACGGCGTTCTACTTCCTGTCCGTCTCGCTCGGGAATCTGATCAATTCCCAGCTGGTGACGCTGGTGGCGTCCGTCACCTCGGCTGGGGGCAGGACGGGATGGTTTCCACCGGAATTAGATAATGGACATCTAGATTACTACTTCTTGGTCGTTGTCACCGTCACTTTGCTGAACTTTGCCGTTTTTGTTGCCCTTGCCCGGAACTACAGGTCCAAGAGGGTTAGATAATTGGATTCCTCCTCTTTGCGTAAACTGCACAAACTGTAGGATGAAATCAGTGAGCCGAACTGGTGTTACTAGATGATACCTTATGTTCATTGAATTCATATTTCAGCAAGTTACTCAAAAAGCTAAAGTGATGCAGAATCTTATAATATATTTCAACACTCCGGCTTTAAAGGTGGAATCGATGTAGCCCGTAAATGTTAGTATAATATTGTATTGGCTGGTTCTCAGCGTATTGAATTTATACTCCAGTCAGTCATTCAGAAGTCTGCATTGATGGAAAGAGACATCAATATATTTCAACGGCACTACTACGGAACCTAGTCAAAACAGATGCATAAATATGTGCTCAAAATAACAAAAACTAATGCAAGAGCATATGCAAGAGCGTTCTCGATTTATATTGTAAAAAAACTAAAAGGTAAACATATGAACCATGTGACAAAGATGTAAAGAAGGAAAATCTTTTGGATTGCATTTAACTTAGTACCATTTTAACAAAATATAAAGCATGAACAACATATATATGATAGAATTGCTGCATTGCCATATTAGTGCACAAAATGTAAGTTATGACTACATGTATAACTTATTCACATGCCATGGCTAGATGGTGAGATTTCTTTTTCTCAAAATAGGTTTTCCCTCCGCCTTATACATAAAGCACAACACACATTGTAAAAAAAAAGAGCTAGTAACATAAACGCAGACAAGTGAACACTAGCGGCTTACAAAAGCTAACAGACAAGCACACCAAAGCCAACAGTTGACGTTGTCGAGGCCCTCGTCCACTGAATAGCTTGCTGGTGTAGGCGGAAGCAAGATCAATGCCTAAGAGTGGCAGAAAACAGACAAAAAAGGTAGACAACTTTGTCAACTTCGGGGGGGGGGGGGGGGGGGGGGGGGGGGGGGGCTCACGGCTACAACATTCATTCATCACCGAAAGGAACCCCCTTGCCCCCTCGCCCTGGCACGAAGAGTGTTGATCCGTAGGACGACAGGGAACTTTGAAAGTACAAGAAGGAACCAGAACACTAGACCAACGAGGAACAAGGGACTCTGAGCTTGACAACCATCGCTAGCCAAGCCACGCCACGAGCATCACTCCCAGCATCCATGAGCCGCCCCCACTAAAAGTGCAATCATGCTCTGGATCGTATTTCGGTATTGACCACAATATACTTATAGGGGACTAATTGTGTTTGCTAAGTGAATACATCGGTTTTAGTCCCCGTGGATAATTTGTGCATGGATCATAGACCCCCCCAAAATGGTTGTGACACAAGAGTGGTGCAGCAACGACGAGAATCATCGTGTTTTCTTTTAAATCTTGAGTTATAGGGACCTTACGCTACGAAGAGGGGATTAAAGGGGTGTGTGATTGATTTGATCAGTTCACTATCATCACATCATGTTATTCCTACCAAAATGCCATAGCCAAATCCATACCAAATATGAACCATCTTCTCTGATGGTCAGACAGTCCGAGTAAACTACCAGACTGTCCGGCTAACCTGCTTTAAGACACTGGTACCCAAATACTCTAGCCGGGCGAAACACTTGACATTTGCCAATAGAGGAACTTTGTTCGGGCCGTTGTTGGACTGTCCAGCTAACATGCGCCAGACAACAAAAGCTTATTTCTTAAGTCGGACTTAAGGCCGAACGAACACCCAAGGGAGCGATTCTACTTAGACACAACATCCCCTCACTGTCTCGCGGTTCTATCTTTTTTCATATCAAGTGGTGAGCAAACATGCTACGGCGACCGGACTGTCGGAGTGGTTATCTATCGGATTGTCCGACCATTAGTCATTAGCCCAAAACGGCTAGTTTTCACACATGGGTATAAATACCAATCCATCACTTTGCGGAGAGGTTGACCAACAAAATTAAAAAAAACTAGATTTGAGAAAAGTCCCCTCTCCTTCTCCCCACATCAAATCAAAGATTCTGATTTGTGAGAATTCTTGAGAGATATTTCACCCAAGCATAGATCCATTTCAGCTCCCTCTCTTGACCAATGCAATTCGAGATTTGAGCAAGTGCTAAGCATTTCCTCTTGATCTTGTTACTCTTGGAGATTAAAGATGATAAGTCTCAAACATATCCATAATTGTTTTGCTACATACTACTTTTATGTCATTATTACATAGTTTTGGCATCAAATTTTATCATTTTTTGGACAAACCTATTCATTCAGTGCCCAATGTTGATTGCTATTTTTTTTTACTTGTGAGGAAAATCAATTTTTCAGGGATAAAAAAAATCAAATAAAAATACGTCAGTAACTTTCAACTCCAAAAGATTCTAGGAAATGTCGGAGCCACAAGAGAGGATCCTCGTGCGGCCATGCAGCACTGGCTCACGGTCAGTAAGGGGCCGCGAGCTAGGGGCATGTGGGGCCCATGGAGGTCGCCTCCACCGCCTCTCGACGACCCTGCCTTTATATTAACCTGAAAACCTCGAAACTATGTATCGGGGAATATTTTTTCGGCGTTACACCTGTCTGTTTAGCAATGATCCAATCAGGAGGCTTGTTTGGTACTCTGCTAAAGGGGGAATCTATTGTCAGAGTTGTCTTCATCAACTTTGCTGCCACCATGATCTTGTGTGAGTATTTTCCTTTGGACCACGGGTCCATATCAGTATCTAGAATGCATCTTCTCTCCCTAGTTGTTCAATACAAAGATCTCATCCGCCGCCCTAAATGATTGAGATCAATCTGATGTAATTCTCAGTGTGTTTGTTCATGGTGTTATGAATTGTCACTTTATGATTAGATCCATTCATCAATTCTTTTTAGGTGCCTTTGGTTTGTTTGTTGCATGCTTCTTATACATATTTAGTTGAATGATCTCCAAGAGGGATTTGTGTATGTTGGTTGAGTTCAATCTTCCAAGTAATCTACTAACTGATAGAAAGTGGAAAATGCTTGTATTACATTGTTATCAGTAAGAATAAAAAGATAATTGCGTAGTGGTCCTGCTGATGGACGCGGGAAAAAGACAATATGCTATCAACATTATGTCACCTTAATGCAATGCTTTGTTTTACTAAATACTTCGAGATGCATGCTGGATGACGGTCTTGGGGTGAAGTGTTAGATATAAATGCAGTTGGAAAATAATATACAACGACGTAATGCATATATGTAATCATACCATGAATAATCATAGTCATAAATATAATTTAATCAATACGCAGCCGTAATTTGTTCACCACACATATGTTATCTTGTTTGGAGAGATGGCTCTGGTAAAACTATGGATCCAGTCTATTCATCCCTATCACTTTCAACCTCGATCGTTTACTTTTATTATCATCTACAATCTGATCCCTTACTTTAGTTACCTATAACTATCAATACCTAACACACTATGTGCCTAATCCTTGTAAGTAGAAAGGTTGGAAGAATGGCAACCTTTCTGGTCTAGTTGAGGACAAGAAGACTCGGTCAACTCTGTGTAGGTATTGATCTTTAATCGGCGATTGATAGTTTCTTTTGGTTTGTTAAACCTTGGTTCTCATCATATGGAATACTTGCTTGCTGGATTATTACATCCCTTTAACTTGGGGGTTCCAACAACTTATATGTAAGTAGTAGAAGATACCTAGACAGTAGGAGCTTCGGTGAGGAAACAACTTGTGATTTATCCCTAAAAAGTTTTTGAAGGTTTGGAGGTCGCCTCAAGTTCTACCACTAGTGGTTGAGAATCACATTCGGTGTGATATCTCAAGGAGAATATGTTGAGCCATCGTGGTGTTGTTGTACCTTTGTGGTAACACCCGTCTCTCTAACGGTGACTAGTTTCCCTCCAACAAAGTGAACATCGGGGTCTTTGTGTCTTCGGTTATATCTGACCCCATAACCCTATCTCCTTACTTGTGGTTTACTTTTCCACTCCACCGCCACTCGGTCCACACCGGGCCAAGGTTTTCACCTAGATCCAGAGGTGGAGGAGAATACTCACTTATGACGCCCCTAAGGATGGGAGCGACGCTCATAAAGGTTGTCGCCGCCAACATCGACACTGTCGAGCAATGCTTTTGCCTGGACCACCAACCACCACACATGAAAGGGGATCAAGCCTCCTAGATCTGGGCCAGAGCGCGAGAAGAACGACGTGAGCACCACAAACATTACCACACATATCACTTAGCATCCCTCACACTTTGCCACCATGTCAGCACCCACCGGGTCCACCATCTAGAATTTTCCCCAAAACCGAAGAAGCCACCTAACTCATCGAAAATAGGTCGCGTATGCACAACAAGGTGCCCTACAATGTCACCAACGCCCACACCTTGAACGGCCGCCAAACCCCACCCTCCCTATGCGTGAGCAGCGGAGCGCGGATCTGGACCGATCGATAAGGAGCAACGCCGCAAGCGCCACACATCGATCGACGATCATGGCCCTGGTTTGACCCTCATGGTCCACAACTATGTAGGAATACATGTTACTAAGGGACTCTTTGATTCATAGGATTCTTAAAACGTGGGAATATGAAAAACATATGATTTGCATGACATGCCCATTTAAATCCTAGAGGATTTTGATTTTTTTGCATCATAGGAAAAAACAAAGGATTCTTTTAAAAAGGTTTGAGTGGATGCTAGAAATCCTATGGGATGTAATACCAAAAAAATGTTAGAAGACTTCCTGTGGTATTCAATCATATGAATCAAATAATCAACATAGGAAACATTTCTAAGGATTCTAATCGTCAAAAGTACCTACGAAAATCCTTTGAATCAAAGAAGCCCTAAATCTAATTGATTGCATATTTGACTTCATATTACACAATTACCGTAATCACGCTCAAGACCTAGTACACGCCTTCTTTTTAGACAAAGAAGTCCTCACTTGATGGAGAACTACGTAATCCAAGCATTTTTGAGAGAATGGGGACGCGTTTGGTTACCTGCATTAGGTCCAGCCAGACCCGCGCGGGATGTTTTTGGCCTGTTTAGTTGCTCGGGTCGCATCTAAAATTTGGCCCGCACAGATCTTAAAGCACCTCCGGGCCTACATCTAGAGGAACGCTCAAACTGATCGTTTTTCTAGGGCCAGGACCAAGTGGTGTAACCCTAGGCACCTGGGCGTGGGCGGATGCACACGCTGATGCGGTCTCGAGATGCCACGTTGTCTCTCGAAGTCGCGTCTTAAATTACCGTCACCCACCTTCCTCACCTCTCTCTGCCCTTTTCCCCACTAACACCGGCGGCGGCGACTAGCGAAATGACAGTAAGACGGTCCACGATGGCGATGAGCAGAAGATTGGCCAGCGCATCGGCCATGGCAGTAAGCCCTTACCCCTTCTGTCGAGTTACTACTTTTCTAGACGTGGTAGATTTGATTATCACACATCGGGGGAGGGGACTGAACACATCGGGGGTTAGGGAGGGGATTGATTACATCCGACGACCTTGGAGCTATGTCGAGTGGCGTGGGGCGTAGCAATCTTCGTTTCTTCCTCCACTGCTACCTCATCGTCTTCGTCAAGAATGAGATCTTGCACGGTCACCTGCCGTCGGCGCCCTGGCCACCATTTGCACCTCGTCGTTGTCCTCCTCCGGAGCCACCACACTCCTTGTGGTCTAGTAGGCTGTGGCATGCTGGTCATTAGGATGCATGTACTCCCTGTACTTGTCCCACCTAGCCCTCTATCCAGTGTCGCCGGAGTCAGCCTGATTCATGGCCCAGCGAAGGATGTCGACTGACATAGCGCCCTTCGCTGGGTCAGGAATCAGCGTTTTCAACTCACTCGGTGTTGCCTTCTTCACCATAGTGTCGGTCTCCTTGTGCATGTCTTCCATGCTGCTAAAGTTAGAGCACACTTCCATGGTGTTCTCGAACTTCGCATGGTCACCTAGCGAGCACCCGAGTAAGAAGGCCCTCCATCCAATACCTCGGGGGAAAGGGTTGGGGTTGGAGTTCATGGCGAGGGAGAGGTGGTGAAACAGAGTGGTGGAAGAGGAGAGGAGGTGCAGCTGAGAGGGTTTCAGTGCGGTGCTGGGTAAGTAGTGTGGGTAAATATAGGAGCGTTAAGCGGATAGGAATGAATGTTGACCTTTGAACCGTGTGGTATTCATAATCCATATGTACAAGGGCAAGGAGGCCGTGCCACCATTGGAGAGGGGAAGGTCGTGCCGCCATTGTCGATGTGTCAGTGCAGGATCACCCAAGCACCAAGCGGAGGAACTACATGCACTACCATGAGGAGGCAGGACCAACCCGCTTCTGCAAGGTGATCTTTGCTCCAAAGCTATAGACTCCGCCTTTGCCTCTGGACTCCACGAAGCACTTCCCCGCCGTGCCTACGTAGTTCAATATGAAGACGAACACCGGGTGCTCATGGAGGGTCATAGTGAGGGTGATCGACGACAAGGTCACCCTTGATCAGGGTTGGGCCACCCTCGCTGCCGTTCACCAGATCAGGATCGGGTACATGGTGACGTTCAAGTTGCTGACCCCCAAAACCATGAAGGTGATCGTCTTCAATGATGACGCCCTGGAAGTGGTCATCGGGTGCAAGAAGCACGACGACGCCTTCGCCGTGACCACCTAAATGTCCGCTGGTTGCCAATTTCATGGTTGTTGTTCGCTTAAGAGCATCTCTAGCAGATCCCGCAAACCGGGTTGTTCGCTATAATAATTGACGATTTGCGGGATCCATCTCGTATCCCGGCCCGACTAAATCCCGCAAATCGAGCCTCCCCAGAAAAAAATTGTGGGATCCTGCATCTGCGATCCCATTTGCTCCATATGTGTGGGAAAACGCCCAATTTTGATGGGCCCCCTTTCCATTGGCGCGAAGCAACTTCCGTCGGCTTCATTTCCCGCCTCCACCCCCCCCCCGTCGCTGCCTAGCCGACCTCTGACCTCGCCCTTCGGCCTCGCGATGCCGGAATTCAGCCGGATGGAGTACCGCGCCCCCGCCTCCACCACAGTCGGTCCGTCCGCTCGGGCCTCCCACGGCACCAACTCCTCTCACCGCCGCTCCAATTCCTCCCGCCACCATCTCCACCATCAAGAGAAAGCGGCAAGTGAACCGTCTTGCGCAAGCGGTCGTTGCAGCCAGCGCCGCACCACCGAGTGTCGATCCCGCTTCGGTTCCACGCGCCCCGGCCAAGAGGAAGAAGACCGGCTCGACCAGCCCCGCCAGTGCGTGGGGGAAGCCCCTGAGGAAGAAGGCGACCGCGTCAAGGGGTTGGGCTCCTACTCCGCCTTCGGCCGAACCTGGCATTCATAATGACGGCAAAGCCGCCGGCCACGCCCACAACGTCTTTGATGACACATCCGGGAGGTAAAAGTCTTGCTTTGCTTGCTTTGCTCCTGTCATCTATATTTCGAAATACTTGCTTCAGATTTCGCCGTTGTTTTTTGTAGCCAAAATGTGCCCTACACATATGCGGAGTGGTTGGCCGAGGGCACGATGAATTTGAGTGCCCCCCTTGGCGATTTCGACGCATCATACATCGAGGTCGACGCGGAGGTGAATGGCAAACATGAAGATGATGATGAAGTGCAAGAGATCAAGGAGGCCGACTACGATGCTAGGGTGGGTGCGGGGAGGACTGACAACTACATGGAGATGGAGGATGTGTGCTTAGTGAAAGCATGGGAAAGCATTTCTCTTGACTCCATTGTCGGGAAGGATCAAACCTATGGCAACTATTGGCAAAGAACCGAGGATAAATTTCATCAAATGATGCCATGCCCATCCGGCCGGAGCTTGAAGGGCCTTCAAGGGCGTTGGGACACCATCAACAAAGCTTGCGCCCGTTGGGCCGGATGCTTGGAGCAAGTGCGGAATGCACCACCAAGTGGCATCACTATTGATGATTATGTGAGCATTTTTCATCTTCATGTCACTAGCCCTGTTCATAGGAAAATGATGAACTCATATTTGTCTCATTTTTTTCTTGTAGGATCGCATCGCCAATGAATACTACAAGCAAACCCCTCCAAAGGGTTGGTCGTTCAATCTTCATCATTGTTGGGTTTGGCTCAGGGATAGTGAGAAGTGGAGAGTGAGGGACAAAGAATCCCCTCCAAAGAGAGGCGTGAAAGTGGAGGTTGAGGAAGATGATGATAGTGATGATGCACCAAGAGGAGGAAGAAACAAGGACAAACCAGATGGAAACAAGAAGGAGAAAGCAAGAGTGAAGAGGATGTACGAAGCAATCACTTTGAGAGAGCAAATTGGTGAGATGACGAAGATGAAGGAGGCCATGCTAGCCAAGCATTGGGATGCAAAAGTTGTCATTGCCGAGAAGAAAGAGAAGTAGAAAGAGGATAAATGGGAAAAGAGGTGTGCCGTTGAGGAGCGCAAGCTCGCCCTAAAGGAACAAAAGAGGAAGGACGAGAGGACCACCGAGGAGGACCGGCTCATGAGGATGAATTCAGAGGGCATGGATGCAATGACAAGAGAATTTTGGGAGATGAAAATAATGGAGATCATGCTCCGAGGAAGATGGATCTTCAAAATCTTATGGCCGGTGGTGGTGGTGGCTTCGACATTGGAGGTGGTGGTGGCTTCGACAATGGAGGTGGTGGCCTCGGCATGGGTGGTGGTGGTGGCTTCGGCAATGGTGGCGGTGGCCTCGGCATGGGTGGTGGTGGTGGCTTCGGCAATGGTGGTGATGGCCTCGGCATGGGTGGTGGTGGTGGCGGCTTCCGCATTGGTGGTGGTGGTGGTGGCTTCGGCAATGGTGGTTTTGACCTGGGCGGCGGTGCTTCGGTAAGCCATGTCAATGGTGGTGATGATGGTCGCGCTCAATCTTCGGTCCAAGTTCGTGAAGATGGTGGTGTGAGCTCTCTGGTTCAAGTTCGTGAAGGTGATGGCGTGATCTCTCCGGTCAATGTTGGTGATGGAGGTGGTGGTGTTGGTGGCGACATTCTACGCAACAATGAGAATGTTTCTTGATTGATCTATGTGGTTTGAACATCTTTTGTCTAGTTTTATCGCGCATTCATGAAGTTAAACTTGATACCTCGTATGTTGCGCATGATTTTGGTTGTGATGAACTAGTATAATGATATACTAGAGATGTATACGTATGATGCTGAAATAGTTCTTATGCATTTTTCATGATGAACCTAATAATATTTGCATATAATTGTATTTGCGGGACGGCGAGCCCTCCGACGTGGAATAGATCCCGCAAACGCGTCCAACAAAACATTTGTGGGATGAGTTTACGGGAACTGTTCCGCCGGAGGGCTCACCGTCCCGTAAAAAGTTTTTGCGAGAGCCCTCAAACAACTTTTACGGGCCGGCCGTTTGCGAGATCTGCTCGAGATGCTCTAAAACTATATTATGTGTCGTGGTATTGTTTAAAACTTATCGTACTATGTTAAATTTCTATGTGTGGTTAATACTTTGATGTGTGCTTAAGTTTGTTTTGGTTGCTCTACATTTGTTAACCTCACCACATCGAGGAGGATGTTACCACACTATTGTCCTAGATGTAACCCAACAACCGGGCTTGTGTTTCCCGTGAAACAAGTCCGCAACCAAACAACTTACCTTCCATTTCGACACATGCAGGCAACCAATCAATATGCAAATGTTGTTTTCTTTGCCTGCATTTATTCAACCAGGCTCAAGTAGGACAAGTATGCAAAAGGGCAAAAAATGATGCAGATAACGAAACAGATCTTCGGAGTTTATTAGTTGAGGGTGTTTATAGTGATACATGATGGTTCTGATGCCCACGAAACCAAATGTGTCTTCGGGCACCTATGTCTCGCTTGCAACAAGCAAGACAGAAGGACGTCTCGTCTTAGGAGACGCCCTCAATGGGTTGGCCCAACGCGGGAGGAGCGCTCGCTCGCACGATCTCGTCCTAGAGGATTTTACTTAAATTAAAACAAAATCATCACGTGTTTAAAAAATGTTCATGTTGTGTAAAAATGTATTCATGTAATTTTAGGAAATGTCTGTACCACTCAAGAAAAATGTTCACATCATTTACAAAATGTTCAAGCATTTCAAAAAATGTTAAATGACATTTTTGAAAGAAATTTATAAAATGTAAAAACATGTTCGTTTATTCAAGAAAAATGTTGTACCATTCATAATAATGTTTTTGAAATTTGAAAAGCAAATATTCACATGTTCCAAATATATATTTGCGACATTTAAAACATTTTTATAAACATAAAAACATGTTTCGTACCATTCAACAAATATTCAGGACATGTTTTTTAAGTGTACCTTTGAAATAATATATTTTAGTGGTATTTAAAAACATGTTTATGTAATGTTGACACGAATGTTCATAACATGTTAGGGAGAACTCGCTTGGGCTCAATTATAGCGCTCGCTAACAGCTGGCGCTCATTCCCCGTCATTAGAGGCCGGCCCAGCATCGATAGGCCCGCTCGAGCTCACAAGCTCGTCTAACACCGGTAACCGAGAACAACTAATTGAGGAGCACTCATTTAGGAGCCTTTGAAGGATCACTCTCAGGCGCCGTCACTTGAGAGCGTTCTCAACCGCTGTCACGTGTCGCGCTATTGGGGATTCCTCCGGATTTTAGTTTTTAGTTTTTCGCATGTGTTTTCGGCATTTTAGAGGGTTTTTTCGGCTTTTCGGCGTTTTCTTAGCTTTTGGACAAAAAAATTACGTGAAAACTGCTTTTTTCGTTTCCCGAGAGGCATGGTTTTGCTTCCACTAGAGGCACGGATTTGCTTTCACGAGCCATGCCTCTCGGAAACAAAACAAAAAAACGTGTTTTCTTTTTTTTTTCATTTCTCGACAGGCACGGTTTTGCTTCCGTAAAAGGCACGAATTTGCTTTCGCGAGAGGCACGGCCATCCCTCTCGGAAACAGAAAAAACGCGTTTTTTTCCCTTCCTCGAGAGGCACGGTTTTGCTTCCGCGAGAGGCATACGATCGTGCCTCTCGGAAATGGGAAAAATCCGCTTTTTTTCCTTCCTCGTGAGGCACGGTTTTTCTTTCATGAGAGACATGGATTTGCTTCCGCGAGAGGCATGGTCGTGCCTCTTGGAAATAAAAAAACATGTTTTCTTTTTTCCCACGAGAGGCACGGTTTTCTTGCCCGTTTTTTTTTGTAAAAAATAAGTTCGTCAAAACATATCAACATGGGATCTAGTTTTGAAGATCTCAACGCGAGGAATCGAACGGTGAAAACGGTCCGAGATTTGGATGCACGGTTTAAGAGATAAAACACTTTGAAATAACGGATCTACGAAAAAAAAAAACTCATAGATTGTGATAAGTGGCGCACTGCATCCCAGGTTGCGATAAATGACACACATGCAATGCGCCACTTGTCGCAACCTGAAGAGATGAGAGTGATCTTTAAAAGGAGTACTTCTCAATTAGTGATTTCGCCGGTAACCAGTTAACGACTGACCACTTGACCTTTGACATCGGAAAAATATATGAATCTAGAAAATCTTAAATTTCAACAAAGTCCGTTAATTGTGACTTGATTGTTGATCTTTTCAAAAAAAAATCCTACATCGGAAAAGTTCATGTATTATAAAAAGTTCACGGATTTACAATGTTGGAAACACTTATTTTTTTTAAAAAATCACATAGTGTACGCATTATGTTATCATACTTTTTTTAAAACAAGAAAGTAAAACAAAGTTTACATGGTTTAACAAAAGTAACTATTTAGAAAAAGTTTATACATTATAAATGATATTTGCATAGTTTTCCTATAATTTTTAAAATATGTGTGATCTTTAAAAAACTATTCACACATTTCAAAAATAGTTTTTGTTACATCTGAGAAAAATATACAATCTACAAAAAAAATGCTAGTTTTAAGTAAATATTTCATATCATTTACAAAAGTTATTCAACATGGATATGGTTTTTATTAACAAGCATCTGACAAAATGTTTGAAACACATGTTTAAAAAATTGCTAATCACATATTTGAAAATGTTGCACAAATACATGAAGAAACACAGAGATATAACAAATCCGAAGAAAACTAGACGAAACAAATAGAAACCCAAAATAAAATAAACAAATAAAACAAAAAAATGATATGAAAAGACGAACATAAAAGTGTGCGGTTGGGCCGACCCACTAAGAGAACACCTTAAGGCGACGCTATCTTCCAGATCGTAGTAAGGCGACTCTATCTTTCAAGTCCCCAAGCTACACACATGTTCATTCAAAGATTCATTGAGGATCTGGGCATTATTCAGGAGAAGCCACACAACACCACCCGCAACGCTGCTACAATTTGTGTACATAATGCAAAGCCGAAGATGCCGCTCCCAGGCTATTGTAAGATCCACGTCGACGCTGGAGTATCAGGCAGAGGAGGTTCTGCAGTGGCAGTATGTAAGGATGAAGGAGGCAACTTCATGGAAAGTTTGGCACTGGTAGTGGGAGGAGTGCTTGATCCGGCCTCGCCGGAAGTTTGGCGTGTCGCGAGGCTCTTTGTCTCGCTGAAGATCTTAACATACTAAACATCAGTGTTGCCTCAGATTGCCAACAAGTTGTATCAGACATCAATAGATGTGCAAGAGGAAAATGTGGTGCAATTGTCAGTGAGATAAATATGAAATCTGCCACTTAGTTTTTTTACGCTGAAAATAAAGTAAGCGACGTGTAGCTCTGGTGGTCGAATACGCTTAGTTTTTTTTGGGAGAAGTTGAATACGCTTAGTGCAACGCCACCACTCCTCTCTCCTCAAAGTGTTTCCGCGTCGAGCCTTACCGGGCCAGGCCATTATAGGTTACTGCGGGAACGGTTTTTCGGGCGCTGTTTTTCATCTGTGTGTTTCTTGTGTTGGTTTTTATTGGGTTTCCTTCCAATTTTTCAGATTTCTTTGTATCTTTCATGTTTCTTTTCTTCATTGTCTTTTTCATTTCTCCTTTTATTTTTCATCAGTTTTCTACTTGTTGTTCCTTTGTTTCCTTCTATTGTTTTCTATGTTTTTTTCTTTTTATTTTTACTTATACTTTTTCAACCCATTGTACATTTTTGTTATACATGGGTACATATTTTTGTATGCATGTTGTACAATATTTAAATGCATTATCTGCATTTGTTTTTCAAATACAAGCGTCTTGGATATTTTCTTTGTACGTGTTCTAAATTTTTGAAACACATATCACCACTTTTTAATGGAATGAAACATCTTCACTAAATTATGTGAAAAAAATTACATGTTCTATAAATCTATTTCAAAAGTCATGAACATACTTTCGTAATGCATGAAAAAATATTTTTGAATGGTGGGATTTTTTGAATTAACCAAACAATTTATAAAAGTTGTATAAACAGTTTTTAAATGTCACCAGCCAATTTTTTGAAACGTGTCAACATTTTCCAAATGTTACATACTCTTATTGTATAGCTACTATCGTTTCTGTGAATGAATCGTATATTTTCTTACATTGTATATACATTTTCTTAAAATGCCACGAACATTTTGAGGTATCATGTATATATTTTGAAATACTATCAACATTTCTTAAAAGTTGCACGAACATGTTTGTAATACAGCATAATTTATTTTCCTGAACATCTGGTGTTTTTTCTTGAAAATTAATTAAAAATATTATTCATTTTAGAATGTGAGCTAGCATGACCAACATTGTTCTCACGCTGGGCCGGCCCATTTAGAGGACGCCCCAAGCGACGCTACGCTATGGCTGGGAGTAAGCGGCCTTTGGTGTCCCATTCAGTCAAGAATTGGGGCTGACTCTTCAAGACCAAAGATACTGGGCTTCCTCTTCATCAAGTCACGAAATTCGACCCTTAGTTAGGAGCACCAAAACTAGAACCGGGCGAACTAGACTATGAGCGACTAACTGGAAGGTACCCCTTCACGGGCCTCCAGTGGGCACTCCAGACCGCTCCCAACATTGATATGTTGTGCGCCAGCCGCCATCATGTGTCGCACACTGGGCACACCCGCGGGGACGCGTTTTTTTATTTGTGCACGTGTTTGAGATTTTTTTCTGACTTTTTGGGGTTTTGGATTTTGCTTCGCATTTCATAGCTTTTGGTGAAATGCTTCCTCACAATTTTTATTTACTCTGAAGCACACCCTATGACAAAGCACAGTTGTGCTTTTCGAGAACCAGAACTGTAGTTTTCAGTTGTGCTTTTTTGAAGTGCTTTTTCGAACAATGTAAAACAAACTTATCCTTCCATGAAGCAAAAGTGAAAGGCGCATATGTGTTTTTGGAGGGGGAAAATAAAAAAAACACATCTGCTAGAAAATAATAATGAAAAGCACGGTGATACTTCCGGTTTCTGTATTTTCTCATGCTCCCCTTTTTTGGGGTTTCTGTTTTTTCTGGGTTTTCGTTATTTTTCCAGGAAAATTTCTCTTTCAAACCTATGACATGGGATCTAATTTTTAAGAACTCGACACAAGAAACGAAACGGTGAAAACGATTCATGATTTGGACGCACAATTTAAGAGATAAAATATTTTGGAAAATGAAAAGACACAAAACCAGTTTGCGATAAGTGTCGCACATGTAGTGAGTCCCACTTATCACCATGAGAGAAAGTGAGAGTGAATTTTTTAAAGTTTACCTTGTAGCTAGTGATTTTGGAGCTAGACGCACCCCAAATACGAGGTCTTGTCTGGGGTCGGGAGGCATCCCAGCCCTACTATTGTTCTGTCTTATCGGTCCTTCTAAACATTTTGTTTATTTTTTAAGAATGTCAATCCACCTAAATAAATACAGCGAATCAAAGTTTGGCCCGCATTTGGTAACCCAACTCGGTAGCAATGTTGCCATAGAGTGAATCACCGTCTTTTCTTTTTCCAGAATTTGTATCGAAAACACAAGTTAAGGGGTACTCCTTGCAATGGTCACTCTCCGCCTTCTATTGTGCTAACAAGTGGCGCATCGCATGTGCGCCATTTGTGCAACCGTGAATTTTCCCTTTTTTAGTAGATTCGCCTTTTCAAAGCGGTTTGTGTCTTGAATCCTGCGTCCAAATCTCGAACCATTTTTGTTATTGGCTTCTCGCGTTGAAATCTTCAAAACTAGATCATATGTTAATAGGTTTCGACGAATTTATTTGAATGAAAAACTGGAAAAATGAAAGAAAATAAAGAAACTGAAAACAAAACAAAAATGAAAAACCGGCAAGCAGGAAAAACGAAAACCAGAAGAAAAAACCGAAGGTCGAAAGCACAATTGTATTTTTCATTTTTCTTTTGGAAGCACACGTTGTGCTTTTCTCCTTTTTTCGAGGAAGCACATATTGTGCTTCTTACATAAGCAAACGTATGCTTCTCACGAAAGTAAAACCGTGCCTCTCGCAGCAGCACAAACCATGCTTTTCCTTTTTTCGGTGAAGCACAGTTGTGTTTTTCCGTTTCGGGAAGCATAACTTGTGCTTATCGCAGAAGCTCAGCGATGTTTGTAATGCTTCTCCCTTTTTCAGGGAGCACAAACTATGATTCCTTGCGGAAATACAACATGTGCTTCTCGCGAAAGTAAAGTTGTGCTTTTCACAAAAAAGCACTGCTTAAAAACATTGTTTTTCCGTCAAAGCCTAGAGAAAAAAAACTAAAGAGTAGAAAAATGAAAACACATGCAAAAGTGGAAAAGAAAAACCGTGGTTCCGCGGGGTGTGCCCAACAAGCGAAACGTGATGGCTACAGGATGCACCAAGTGACGCGCTCCTCGACCTTGCCCTGGGAAACCCGGTCCGGTCGGCCCAGCCCAACCCAGCCCGAAAAAGCCCAACCCGGCCCGGTCCAACCTTGCTCACGGGCCGCGCATGGGCCTAGATTTTGAGCCTGTTGGCCGTGCCAGGCCGGGCCCGGCTTGACGTTTTTGCAATTTAAGGAAGAGGCCCGGCCCGAGGCCCGACGAACTTTTACAGTGATGATCCGGACTTGGGCCTAAAATCCAGGCCTGACGGACGGGCCGGGCCAAGCTCGAGCCTGGTTTTTTTGCCGCGGGCTTTGTTCGGCCCGGCCCGGCCCGACGTATGGCTAGGTATACGCGCTCCTACGAACCAAAAGTGTTGATATCTCTTGCAGGGGTAACACATTAGTTAGTTGCTCTCTTGAATTACCATATGGAAGGAAAGGAGGGTAATCCCCGTGTTTAACCTCTTTCCATGCAAGTCCATCATTGGATCAACCACCGGTTTTTACCTCTTTCTAATGGTCCAGTCGGTTTAGTTCCTTGTTTTTCTTTCTTCTTTATGTTTTCTTTTGGTTTTCAGATATATTTTACATTTTTTATTTCCATGCTTTTCCTTTCTCATTAGTAAATAGATTGTAATTTTCTCATTGTTCTCTTATTTAATAAGTAAGAATGCAGTTTACTGTATGTATATGACTTTTAAAAAAAACGATGTCGACCTTTTAAAATACATCGCTTGTTATTTTCTAATGACAGTTTAATATAATACACGGCGACCATTTTTTAAAATACACGATGACCTTTTCTTAATAAAAAATACACGATGACCGTTTTTAAATACATAAGAAACATTTAAAAACATGCACTTATATAAAAATCCATCTAAATAAAAATATGTTGACGTACTTATAAATAACACTTTTAAAAATATATTTTTGTTGTTTATAAAAACAAAAAACCAATGAAAAAACAAAAATAGGCAAAAAAACTGAGCTGGAGAGTGTTGGAAGACGTCTACCGAGTCGTGGACCATTTGCGCTTTTCTTTTTTATTTTCCTTTCCCTTTTTCTGTTTTGGTGGTTTATTTTATTTATTTTGTTCCTTCCCTTTTTCTTTATTGTGCGCCATTTTTTTCACAAAATACAATAGTAGATGCTCACATACATTCATTCATATACCGAGAACTGAGTCGGCACAACATATTGAGATTGACAAAACCACCATGAACGCCTTGTAGTTGTAGTCGATGGGCACGTCTCCTCCCACTGAACGAACATTACCGAAAAACTTGAAAAAAAATCCAAGAAAATGTGAGCACTAGTGCCAAGTGTAGGAATTGAACCTTTAAAAAAACATCGACAACTTTATTAATTAGAAATAATGGTTACATCGTCTATAAGAAGGGGTACACTATTAATCAGTGTAGGAATTGAACCTTGGTAGCCAGTTCCACCACAAGGAATCTAAACATGAGGTACACTCAATTTGTTGTACGTGAATTTGAAAAAAAAAACATTAGTAGCATTTTCCTAAATATACTACAACCTTTTTATATTTATGATGTCCATTTTTTAAATACACAAGAAGCATTTATTAAATGTTCAATGAATATTTTGAAAAGACATGGTCAAGATTTTTATAAATACACAATTAACATTGTTAATACACGATAAACATTTTTAAAATTGCTGACAAATATTTATTAAATACACGATGAATATATTTTTGGAATTCATTTTTCAGAAAAACTCTTAATGTTGGTTCAATTCTTCAACTTGTTTTCAAATTATTCTTTAAGGAAACATTTTCTTTTACCTTTTTTTTAAAAGTAATCGATTTTTTTTTTAAATATTGGTTCAATTCTTCAACTTGTTTTCTTTTACCTTTTTTTAAAAATTATGCTGAAAGGATATTGAAAGGGCATTTGTTGTGTTGTAAGCTTGGTTTGTGATTGTTCGAGGTCCCGCTCGCTTCTGGGATAAGAAACCCCTCAGAAACATCATAACTGCTTATGTAATTTTACACAACATGATCATCGATGATGAGAGAGATTTGAACTTAGAGTTTTATTATGATAATGTTGGTAGTCGTGTGAAGCCTACCAGTGACGTAGATGAGATCACTGCATTTCTTGATACCTACCGAAAGATTGAGAACAATGCTTCACACTACCAGCTCCGTGATGATCTTGTTGAGCATTAGTGGCAACTCTATGAGAGATAGACTCTCATTTTAATTTGCACAATTTGTTGTTGTATTTGTGTGAGATTTGAACAATTTGTTGTTGTATTAACTATTTGAATTTGATCATTTGTTGTAACAAAGACGATTGTTGTATTCTGAATTGCCTTTTGGACCCTTTATTGTCATATGTTTAATTTATATTGTGATTTTATTCGGTTTATATTGTTGAAAATCAAGAATTTGCAAAGCTTCGGAAAGTTTGCGGTACCGCGTGGCCTCTGGCGTGGAACTGATTCTCTAAACTCGTCCCGCAAAAAAAATTAGGGGATGAGTTTAGAGGACCTGTTCCGTCGGAGGCCTCGCGGTACCGCAATCTTTTTACAGACCGTCTGTAAGCGAACTTTACAAAAACGGGCTTTACGGAATCTGCTAGAGATGATCTTAGCCTATATACCTTTACCGCTACTTAGTGTTGTATGTTGTAGAGTTGCATGCCACGGTCGGTGTCAAAGTATCTGCTACATTAAGAAGGTGGGAGAAATGTGTACGTGGTAAAGTATGATGTTCTTTGCCGCGGGATGAACAGGTTTCTCATGCTACTTTTGTCTCTGATTGTCTACCTTTGTTGTTGTGATTGGACTCTTCAGCGATTGACCGCTCACTTATTGGCTCTGTGGTTGCTAACATTAGGCTGGTGTCGGGTGGCTTTGCCTCCGTGATCTTCAAGCATGTTCGTCAGCATTTAAATGTGTCGGCTCATTTGTGAGCTATATGTTTGGTAGCACAATATTGCAAAAACCAAAGTATTGAAAAACCACAGTATTTTATCCCATAGGTACAAGATACTGCAGTTTTGACATACTTGTTTAAGTATTGAGAATACTGTGACCTGTTTAGCAAATGCTTCTATGCAACAACATAAATTAGCTAGCTAGCCTAACGGGCGCTCCTATAGCTAGCTAGTAGCATGAACTGAACGGCCATGCAGAAACAACGAGCCACATGCACTGAACTATCATGCACAAATTTAGCTTACCGAAAAAGGAATCAGCTGAATACGACGCAGAACTGTCGAAGGCTGCGCGTGGACTCATCAGGCTAGTCCACAACATGTTGCAAGCTTTCTATGTTGTGTTGGATTGGAACTTGTGTGCTAGACTGTATTGTACGTGACCAAAGGCAGCGTGCCGCCCAACTTCACAGCCATGATAACAAGACTGTCACTCTCGGCTGGCAGTGTACAGTAGGAAGAGAAACGACGCGGCCGCGCCGAGGCCGAGGCCGGCGGCCAGCGCTGAGAGGTGAGAGGACGAATATCAGCATCCTCATGTTGTCCTCTCCTTTGCCGTCTCTTGGTTTGTGTCCAACGGAGACGTGGGCGATCTTCAGAGACGACATGGTGATGCGACTTGAAGGAAGGAACGAGATAACATGCAGCGTTTTTTCGGGTGCTCTGTTAAATAAAAAGAGGTTGAGGTTTCTTTTTTTTAGACTGAGAAAATATTGTGGTTTTGGAAATACCGTAGTTTTATTTTCACAGTTTTCGTTGATAGCCAAACAACTCATGGTAACTAAAACTATGGTATTTGAAAAACTGTAGTATTTTCGAAATACTTCGAAAATGCTTTGTTATCAAACGGGGCCAAGTCTTGTTTATACTCTATTAATCCTAGAGTTTTTCATTTTGTTCCGGATTGTATCCGGGAACTCTGTGTAATGTTGTTGATTAATCAATAAAGCCCACGTTCTATCTTAAACAAAGGTAGGAGAAATTTAGGATCGTGGTAGGAGAAGAAACTTATGAGCTTCGTCGACAAGAGGTTGTTGGGCTCATCGCGGGTCTTCAGTCTCCACGTAGCAGGCCCACTAGCAGCCAGACTGCATCGAATTTTCCACAATAGCTGCACATGAGGCCAGATGCATTTGCCACTTTGTTTCGCTGACCGCTCCCGACTCAACAACTTATATCCACAACCTATACGTTATTCTAACACAAGATCTTCTTTATCTAAAAAATAACTTCAGATTTCTCCGGTCAGCGTCAGCGGGCTATAAATTCAGGGTAGGTTTCGGTTTGTGGTGTAGTTGAATCTGAATGCGGCCATCTTCAGCAAGAGAATGGTTCATGCGTCGGTTGAGGCTTTTAAACAGATTTTCTTTCCGTAGAACGAGACCCAAATGGTCATCGCGTTGTACGTATAAACTATAAAATATGTCGAATTAGTAAGTAGCCAAGTAGGTGAACGTATTTTATCTTTTGTACGTAGTTTGCTCATGCATGGAACAGAGACCCGGGATGGGAGGCCGTCGTGATGTTTATTCAGTAAAGTAACACATCGTGTCTTCGTCTGAGCTCATATAGGATATACCATATACGTGTCTCTTCGCCAGTCGTACTGAAACTTTCTCTAGGGTACGTTCAACCTCTCAACAACCATGCAACAACGCTGTCGCCTGCGGTCTACGTGCAACCATATTCAAGGATGTTTCGGATTTTCATGCGCTCATCATGCTTCTTTCATCATCTGCCGTAGAACAAGACCGAAGTTGATGTCTCTTTACATGAAGTTATCACGTATCGTTGTATGTTGTCACGCGATAATTTGCGTCTGTGAGGCTGGTGAAGTTGTTGGATGTTCCCGAGGCCCGACATCCACCTTCACTTTGGACGTCGGTAAATTATCGTGGTATGTTTATATGTTGTTCTGTCAATGAACAATGTCGTATGATTTATCTGCAAGAACTATGTCCTATCCGAGTTCTATGTTTGTGTGGGTTAGGCATCTCCAACGCCAACCCACAAATATCCTGCATGCGTCTGGAAGCGGTTCGGTATCGGTCTGTGACGGATCGATATCCCTTCAAAATGTCAGCCCGATCGGAGTTACGGATCTCCGGAAATATAAGAAACGGTTTTCGGCCAGACAACAGGAACGTGAAACAGAAGAGAACAGAGAGGGATATCCAATCTAGGAGGGGCTCCTGCCCCTCCGCCGCCATGGAGGCCATGGACCAGAGGGGGAACTCTCCTCCCATCTACTGGGGAGGCCAAGGAAGAAGGAGGGGAGCTCTCTCCCCCTCTCTCCCGGTGGCGTCGGAACGCTGCTTGGCCAATCATCGTGACGGCGATCTACACCAACAACTTCGCCGCCGTCAACACCAACTCTCTCTCCCTCTATGCAGCGGTGTAACACCTCTCTTCCCTGCTGTAATCTCTACTTAAACATGGTGCTCAACTCCATATATTATTTCCCAATAATATTTGTCTATCCTATGATGTTTGGGTAGATCTCTTTTGTCCTATTGGTTAATTGTGGTATGATGTTATGGATGTGAGTTGTATGTTGATATGGTGCTGTCCTATGGTGCCCTCCGTGTCGCGCAAACGTGAGGGATTCCCGCTGTAGGGTGTTGCAATATGTCTATGATTTGCCTATGGTGGGTTGCTTGAGTGACAGAAGCATAAACCCGAGTAGGTGGGTTGTTGCGTATGGGAGTAAAGAGGACTTGATACTTAATGCTATGGTTGGGTTTTACCTTAATGATCTTTGGTGGTTGCGGATGCTTGCTAGAGTTCCAATCATAAGTGCATATGATCCAAGTACGGAAAGTGTGTTAGCGTATGCCTCTCCCCCATTGCATATGAGAAGTATCTATCATATTATATTCAATTGCCTAGGGACAATCTTTCTCTTGCGTTACACAAAAAGCTTTCTACTAGTCTATTTACTCTTTTTGTTCTTTTATTAAAACAGCACCTAACTTTTATTTCCACGTTCTTTATTTTCTTGCAAAGTACTTCTAGTTTTATTCCCGCAAAGTAGTTTCATACTTGTTCTAGGTAAAGCAAACGTTAAAGTGTGCGTAGAGTTGTATCGGTGGTCGATAGAACTTAAGGGAATATTTGTTCTACCTTTAGCTCCTTGTTGGGTTCGACACTCTTACTTATCGAAAAAGGCTACAAACGATCCCCTACACTTGTGGGTTATCAAGACCTTTTTCTGGCGCCGTTGCCGGGGAGCAATAGCGTAGGGTGAATATTCTCGTGTGTGCTTGTTTGCTTTATCACTAAGTAATTTTTATTTTTTGTTTTTAGTTGTTTTATATCTTTAGTTATGGATATGGAACACGAAACACCAAAAAAATTATTGGTACTTGCTACTCATGGAGATGGGGAACCTCCTAAAACCCTCGATGCTAGTTATGTGCAAAGTATTAAATACTACTTTGATAATCCTGAGAAGACCCCATTCAACTTGATAATGGGAGTAAGGTTGGATCAACGTGAATAATTTAGAGATTATCGCTTGACTCAAAAAGGGAAATTGTTATGGGATCAGATTCATATGTTGCATTGGTATGCTCGGGAGCTATGCTTGAGATATGATATTACTTGTTGCTCTAGGATGAACACTCCACACCTTCCCTTTTCATGTAAATTTAATGATAATGAAACCTTAGCTCTTATGCTAAAGGTATTTATGATTACTATGATGTGGAACGAATAGAAGAATTTGTTCCTTTCAAAGGTGCTTATGAAGTTGCTTCCTTGATTGAAAAGTATGATGATGTTTCTTACAAATCTGAAATTTTTGACATACTTAAATATTGCTATGAGAATTATGATTGCAATGCTGATATTATTGAATTTATTGAGAGAATGACCGCTGCCTTGAAAGAGACTAATATTTTGCAGGAATCTATGGAAGAAGAAATTGCTGAAACTGTGAGCTCATTAGATGAAAAAGATGAGGAGGAGAGCGAAGAACAAAAGGAGGAAGTGCGGATTAGCTACCCGTGCCCACCTTCTAATGAGAGTAACTCTTCAAATCATACATTGTTTAATTTCCCTTCGCACATACCGAAGGATGAATGCTATGATGATTGCTATGATCCCTTGGATTCATTTGAAATATCCCTTTTTGATGAACTTGATGCTTGCTATGCTTGTGGCCATGATGCCAATACGAATTATGCTTATGAAGATGAACTTTCTATAGTTCCTTATGTTAAGCATGAAATTGTTGCTATTGCACCCACACATGATAGTCCTATTATCTTTTCGAATTCTCCCAACTACACTATATCGGAGAAGTTTGCACTTATTAAGGATTATATTTATGGGTTGCGTTTTGCTACTACACATGATGATTTTGATGAATATAATATGCATGTGCTTTCTGCTCCTACTTGCAATTATTATGAGAGAGGAACCAAATCTTCACCTCTCTATGTTTCCAATACTATAAAATTGCAAGAAACTACTTATGCTATGTATTGGCCTTTACTTGATGTGCATGAATTGTTCTTGTATGACATGCCGATGCATAGGAAGAGAGTTAGATTTCGTTGTCACATGATATATATCACTTTGTGCTCACTACTAAATTACAAATCATTGTTAATTAAAATTGGCTTTGATGGATCCATTACTTGAGCACTTTATGCCTAGCTTAATGGCTTTAAAGAAAGCGCAGCCAGGGAGACAACCCGGAAGTTTTAGAGAGTCATTTTATTCTGTTGTGTGCTTTTATAAAGTTTAAAAACAAAAAAAATATAGAGGGGAACCTAAAACTTCACAAAAAGAAAGGTGAAAGTGAGAGAGATGATGAGCATCGTTGAAGTGGGGGACGTCCTTGAACTTTTGTTCATGCCCATGGAAACTTTGTGAATCTTGAATCACAGAAACTTTTCAACAAAAATAATTATCCCCTTGTACAAATCCATTGTATTATAAAAATAATGTGCCAAGATTTGCCTTTAGGATGATTAGATTGCTTGTTGGTATGTGCGGTGTAAAAACAGAAACTTTGGCTATAGTGCGTGAATTTTCATTTTTTACTGGAACGTGGAAAGTTTCTGAAAATTTTACACAATATTGCTATACAAATTTTTTATTTCGTCCTAATTGTTCAGAATTTTTGGAGTTACAGAAGTATGGTCAAAGTTCAGATTACTACAGACTGTCTTGTTTAAGACAGATTCTGTTTTTGATGCATTGTTTTGCTTGTTTTGATGAAACTATCGATTTTATCGGAGGTATAAGCCATGGAAAAGTTATAATACAGCAGGGATAATGCAAATATAAAATATGAATCGGTTTGCAACAACTTAAAGTAGGAATTTGCTTTATTATACTAACGGATCTCACCAGTCTTCTATTAAGTTTTGTGTGGATGAAGTGTTCGAACATCGAGGAGGTCTCAATATGAGGAGAAGGAGGAGAGGCGAGAGTTCAAGCTTGGGGATGCCCAAGGCACCCCAAGTAAATATCCAAGGAGACTCAAGCGTCTAAGCTTGGGGATGCCCCGGAAGGCATCCCATCTTTCTTCAACAAGTATCGGTATGTTTTCTTTTTCGTTTCGTTCATGTGATATGTGTAAATCTTGGAGCGTCTTTTGTGTTTAGTTTTCACTTTTCTTTTATGCACCATGCTGGTATGAGATAGTCTATGGTTGATTTATAGAATGCTCATTGCACTTCACTTATATCTTTTGAGTATGGCCTTATAGAATGCTTCATGTGCTTCACTTATATCATTTGAAGTTTGGATTGCCTGTTTCTCTTCACATAGAAAACCGTTATTCGTAGAATGCTCTTTTGCTTCACTTATATTTATTAGAGCATGGTCTTTTGTAGAAAGAATTAAACTCTCGTGCTTCACTTATATCTATTTAGAGAGTCAACAGGGATTGGTCATTCACATGGTTAGTCATAAAATCCTACATAAAACTTATGGATCACTGAATATGATATGTTTGATTCCTTGTAATAGTTTTGCGATATAGAGATGATAATATGTGGGAGGTACTAGTGGATGATCGTGTTTAGTAAGATTTTGGTGTTAAGGTTTGTGATTCCCGAAGCATGCACGTATAGTCTCCCGTTATGCTAGGAAGTTGGAGCACAATTTATTCTTGATTGTCTATCTTTGTGTGAAGGTCGGGGGCGCGCGATGGTTAACTCCTACCAACCTCCCCCTAGGAGCATGCATAGTAATACTATGCTTCGAGGGCTAATAAACTTTTGCAATAAGTATGTGAGTTCTTTATGACTAATGTGAGTCCATGGATTATACGCACTCTTGCCTTTCCGCAATTTGCTAGCCTCTACGGTACCGTGCATTGCTCTTTCTCACCTCGAGAGTCGGTCCAAACTTCACCGGTGCATCCAAACCCTGTGATATGATACGCTCTATCACACATAAGCCTTATTATATCTTCCTCAAAACAGCCATCATACCTATCTATTATGGCATTTCCATAGCCATTCCGAGATATATTGCCATGCAACTTCCACCACTTCCGTTTTGATGACTTGAGCATTCATTGTCATATTGCATTACGTGATCATAAGATAGCTAGCATGATGTTTCCATGGCTTGTCTGTTTTTTGATATCTTTGCTACGCTAGATCATTGCATTCATATAGAGTCATACTTTGTTCTACTATTGTTGTAATATTGAGTTGTAAGTAAATAGAAGTGTGATGATCATCATTATTCATTATTAGAGCATGTCTCAGTGATGAAAGGATGATGGAAACTATGATTCCCCCACAAGTCGGGATGAGGCTCCGAACAAAGAAAAAAAAGAAAAAGAAAAAAAAGAAAAAAAGAAATGAAAAAAAGAAAAAAAGAAAAAAAAGGGGCATGCTAATTCCACACTTGTGCTTCAAAGTAGCACCATGTTTTTCATATAGAGAGTCTCCTATGTTGTCACTTTCATATACTAGTGGGAATTTTTCATTATAGAGTTAGATGCACACCCACTTAGTTTTCTTATTGAGCTTTCATACACTTATAGCTCTTAGTGCATCCGTTGCATGGCAATCCCTACTCCTCGCATTGATATATATTGATGGGCATCTCCATAGCCCGTTGATACGCTGAGTTGATGCGAGACCTTCTTCTCCACATTTACCCCTTTGAAACCGACCACCATATTCTATTCCACCCATAGTGCTATATCCATGGCTTGCGCTCATGTATTGCGTGAGAGTTGAAAATGCTGAAGCGCGTTAAAAAGTATGAACCAATTGCTTGCTTGACACCGGGGTAGTACATGATTTATACTTTGTGTTAAGAAGACAGAGCATGACAAGGCTATATGATTTTGTAGGGATAGCGTTTTTTAGCCTTGATATTTTGAAAGACATGATTGTTTGTTGGGATGCCTGAGTATTAATGTCTTTATGTCAAAACTAGACTATTGCTTTGAATCACTTGTGTCTTAATATTCATGTCATGATTAGATATATGATCAAGATTATGCTAGGTAGCATTCCACATAAAAAAATATCTTTTTTATCATTTACCTACTCGAGGACGAGCAGGAACTAAGCTTGGGGATGCTGATACGTCTCCGTCGTATCTATTATTTTTGATTGTTTCATGCCAATATTATACAACTTTCACATATTTTTGGCAACATTTTATATGATTTATTGGACTAACATATTGATCCAATGCCCAGTGCCAGTTCCTGTTTGTTGCATATTTTTTGTTTCGCAGAATATCCATATCAAACGAAGTCCAAACGCGATAAAAATTTACGGAGATTTTTTTTTGGAATATTTGTGAATTTTGAGAAGTGGAATCAACGCAAACGGAGGCCCACAGCCCCAAGATACACCACGACGCGCCCAGGGGGCCAAACGCATGGTGGTGGGTTGTGCCCACCTCGTACGTCGGTAGGAGCTTTCCTTCGGGCGCAAGGAAGCTAAATTTTGGATAAAAATCCCCTCAAATTTCAGCCCGATCGGAGTTACGTATCTCCGGGAATATAAGAAACGGTTTTCGGCCAGAAAACAGGAACGTGAAACACAAGAGAACAGAGAGGGAGATCCAATCTAGGAGGGGCTCCTGCCCCTCCGCCGCCATGGAGGCCATGGACCAGAGGGGAACTCTCCTCCCATCTAGGGGGGAGGCCAAGGAAGAAGAAGAAGGAGGGGGGCTCTCCCCCCTCTCTCCCGGTGGCGCCGGAACGCCGCCGGGGCAATCATCGTGATAGCGATCTACACCAACAACTTCGCCGCCGTCAACACCATCTCTCTCCCCCTCTATGCAGCGGTGTAACACCTCTCTTCCCCGCTATAATCTCTACTTAAACATGGTGCTCAACTTGATATATTATTTCCCAATGATATTTGGCTATCCTATGATGTTTGAGTAGATATCTTTTGTCCTATGGGTTAATTGTGGGATGATGTTATGGATGTGAGTTGTATGTTGATATGGTGCTGTCCTATGGTGCCTTCCGTGTCGCGCAAACGTGAGGGATTCCCGCTGTAGGTTGTTGCAATATGTTCATGATTTGCCTACGGTGGGTTGCTTGAGTGACAGAAGCATAAACCCGAGTAGGTGGGTTGTTGCGTATGGGAGTAAAGAGGACTTGATACTTAATGCTATGGTTGGGTTTTACCTTAATGATCTTTGGTAGTTGCGGATGCTTGCTAGAGTTCCAATCATAAGTGCATATGATCCAAGTACGGAAAGTGTGTTAGCGTATGCCTCTCCCCCACTGCATATGAGAAGTATCTATCATATTATATTCAATTGCCTAGGGACAATCTTTCTCTTGCGTTACACAAAAAGCTTTCTACTAGTCTATTTACTCTTTTTGTTCTTTTATTAAAACAGCACCTAACTTTTATTTCCACGTTCTTTATTTTCTTGCAAAGTACTTCTAGTTTTATTCCTGCAAAGTAGTTTCATACTTGTTCTAGGTAAAGCAAACGTTAAAGTGTGCGTAGATTTGTATCGGTGGTCGATAGAACTTGAGGGAATATTTGTTCTACCTTTAGCTCCTCGTTGGGTTCAACACTCTTACTTATCGAAAAAGGCTACAAATGATCCCCTACACTTGTGGGTTATCACAAAGCAAGCGCACCATGACCCCACTTTCCCCTCCCGCGTTGTCCTCATGGGTCACCCGGGGGGTAAACATAGCCGTCAACAACAGCTCTGTCGTGGTTTTGTCACGGCAGATGTCCTAGTGAAAGGACTTAGGTTCGAGGCCATCACTAAGGCGGTGAACTCGAAGGGGTTGATCGGAATCGAGAGACAAGGGTTACCCAGGTTCGGCCCCTCGGAAAGAGGTAAAAGCCTACGTCCTACTTTGTGTTGTATTGATTGGATATCGATTACAAGGGAGCAAATTCGCTTGACCTAGCTATCGATGAGTTGTTTTGTGCCCTAAGCCGCCCAGGTAACCCGCCTTTATATACATAGGTCGAGGCCCTGGGCTTACAAGAGTCCGGGACGGGTCGTATATGATAACCGACCTTGCCTCTAACTACTCCTGCCTTGTCGGACAAGCCGCCCCCTGCGGCTTACGCCACCGGGTCATACACTGTCTTCTCCCTCTGGGCCTCCAGGACCACTGAGCAAGCTTCTTCCAAATCTTTATTGCTAAGCCGCCAACCTCATGACCTGGCCCCACCTGGGCGGGTCTCACCACGGGGTTATATCACCAACATTAGGCCCCAGATTGATTTGAACCGGTTCATGTCAATCTTCAAGTCTTCTGGTTGGCGAATCTTGCCTTCTTTGATAAATCTTCATAACCCGCCAAAAATGGGTGTCGTCATCTCTGATCAATCTTCATGACCCGCCATGACATCATCAATAAAATCAAAAAGATTCCCCTGACGTCACAGCGAATCTTTTTCATTAAAATGACCAGCCCGAGAATCGAGGCACTTTCTTGGTCAATCGTCATCATGTTTCCTCGATTCCTGCACCAGACTATTGCTATTCCATCACATCCTCATAAATAGGCGTGGGGGGGCCCATTATTTTTGACTTTCCCCCGCTGCCGTCTTCTTCTTCTTCCTCGCGACACCCGCACCGCCGAAGCTCGCCGCGCCGTCCGGGCCTCGCCGTCGTCTCCAACATTGGCCGCTGCATCACCCTGAATACGTCCGGAGCTCTCCCGCATTCGCCCGCATCATCAAGGTTCCATCGCTGCCCCTTGTCTAGATCTGTACTAGCCTTACAGATTTCCCCCGAGTTCATCGGGTTTTCTTCGTGTTCATCACCGCCCATCGGCGTATTCTTCGTAGATTAGAGAAAGAACACTTTTTTAGGCTTTATAACGTCGCCCCAATCGCGCGGTCATCTGCTCCATAGGCATGCCATGCTCATTGTAGATCGCTAGCTCGCTGTAGTCCGTGTAGAGGCTGCCTGTTCTTCCGCTGGCTTTTTAGGTTTAGGAATATTTTTCTTTTTATCTTGCCTGTAGATCTTGATTCAGTAGTTGTAGCTGTTGGAATCTGTTTCTCCAGACTTAGTAATTTTTCCAACACTCATCGGCAAACTTGACCCGCCGTCGTACCGCCGGCTCACATGGTCATACTGCGGCCTGCTTCGGCGGCTCATAATTTTATACTGACCCGCCAAACACTGTCACCATTTTTAGGGTCAAAAACTGCCTCGGCCATAATACTTTTTTAACCCGTCATATATTCATGCCCTTCCGCAGTCTTTTAAGCCGCCGGCATGTCTAAAGTCCCATCTACCTGCAACTGGGTGAGGTCTGGGGTAACTGAAGAATCACTCAAAGAGTTTATCACCATGGGAGTTTTGCCGGCTCAGGATGTCATCCACTGGCGGGTTCCGGGCAATGAAAACATTCCTAAGCCCGAGGATGGGGAAGTTGTTGTATTCACAGACCATCTTCTCCGCGTTTTTTCTCCGCCCGGGTCTAAATTTTTCCGAGACGTCTTACACTCATTCAACTTGCACCCTCAAGACATCGGGCCCAATTCTGTCACCAACTTGTGTCAGTTTCAGACCCTCTGCGAGGCTTATTTGCAAGAAGAGCCATCCGTTGAACTCTTCAAAGAATATTTCTACATCAACCGCTAAATAGAGATGGCTGACGGATTAAGTCTCGAGCTCGGAGGCGTCACTCTTCAAAGACGGAGGGATGTACTCTTTCCAGCAGCAACTCTGCCGAGTCACCCCAAAGAATGGAACAAGACTTGGTTTTATTGCAAAGACACTTCACCAGAAGGGGGGAACCCACTGCCGGGTTACCGTCCTTACCGTCTCAGCACTGATACAGAGCTCCCAGACTGAATGTCTGCCTTAGAACGTGCTCAATATGGCCCAACCTTCTAAAAAATAAGGGCCATGTTAGCCAAAGGGTTAACAGGTGTTGATCTGACCCGCTGCTGGGTCTCTTGGAGGATTCTGCTGTTGAGCCGCCGCGGCGCCTTAATGTGCCAATATACTGGCGAGGTGTCTGATCCTCAACGCTTCAACCAGACCCCCTTGACAGACCAGAATCTCAATACCATAGTCAAGTCTTTGCTTGGAGAATCTCAAGCCGCCTGTAGCAAGATGGGGTTAAACCCTTTTTATGTGCTTAACCCGGCTCCAGATGTAAGTCTTTCCATCCTAACCTTCATCCATTCTTTCAATGCTGTACTTCATATATTTTATTAACCTTTCTGTCAATGCGTTTTATCATATGCAGGCCGGCTCTCCCTTCTGGAACAAAAAGTTACCCACTTCCTTCAAGAAGAAGAGCAAAGTCCCCAAGGCGACCAAAGTTAAGGCGCCGACTCGTAAAAAGAAGCAGTCAACTGAAGAACTATTCGATCTAGATGACTCAGAGGTAGAACTTGACTCCCTTGGTCTTCTCTTTATGCAACTCATTGACAATGATTACTCACAGGAGGAAGCAGAAACAAGCCATGCTGATGTTGCAGAGGTAACCATTATCTCCTCTGACTCGGAACTTTTACCAGTAAAAAGAATACGGCGAGCCGTACGGAAGGTAAAATGTTCTCGCCCTTTTGCTCACTTGGATCCCAACTCTCTTTTGAAGAAGCAGCAAAAAGACAACAGACGTCAGACCCGGAGCACTGGCTCTGAAGATCTTTTATCCGGCTTACCAAATGATCCGACTCCTCGGAAACGGCGCACCAAAGTACTTACTTGCCTTGAATTTATCTCTTCTGTATGCTAATCTTATGTTGCAATTTACTTGTATTTGACAATGCTAACTTTCCAGGACTCGCCTCCTTCTTCCGGCGACTCAACCGCCTCAAAGTTGCCTCCCCTTATCATCAACCTGGGGTAAGTATTTTCATATCCCACTCCGTGTGTTAATAGTCTATCCTTGCTCATTGACGTGTAACTTCACCTTTGCTCATAGGGCTCAAGCCAAACGGAGGAAGGCAGGCGGGTCAACCGCCACTCCTGATATTCCAGAATTGGCAGAGCCGAAGCCTAACGCCCCTAAAACTCATATTGAACCGTCTGACGCTGACAAAGATGCCCATGAAAAGACTCCTCAGCATAATGAGCTGGCTGCTATGGATATTGAGGCTCCCGAGGCCCATCCAGGAACTGATCCTAAGCCGCCCAGCCCCCAGCCGACAGCTGAAGACGTGGCTTCTCCTAAAGAAGTTACTGTTACAGGGGCGGCTTACAAATCTACATTTCCCTCTCATGTACTATCAAAACATACCAGTGAAGACAAGGCGGCTCCTCCTAAGGAAGAGAAGACTCAATTTGACCTTCCTAACTTAGAGAAACTTACAGCCGACGAGTTGCACTCTGGCTATCTGAGCCATCTCTCTGCAAGTCGGGACATGGAGGCCAGCTTGGTTGGCATGATGAAGAAAAAATATGAGGTACTCCACTTGTTGGAAATATGCCCTAGAGGCAATTAATAAAGTGTTTATTATTATCATATTTCCCCGTTCATGATAATGGTTTATTATTCATGCTAGAATTGTATTGACCGGAAACTAAATACATGTGTGGATAATAGACAAATACTATGTCTCTAGTATGCCTCTACTAGACTAGCTCGTTGATCAAATGATGGTCAAGGTTTCCTGACCATGGACATGAGTTGTCATTTGATAACGGGATCACATCATTGGGAGAATGATGTGATGGACATGACCCAACCATTAGCATAGCAAATGATCGTTCAGTTTATTGCTATTGCTTTCACTATGTCAAATACACGTTCCTCTGACCATGAGATCATGCAACTCCCGGATACCGTAGGAATACTTTGGGTGTATCAAACGTCACAACGTTACTGGGTGATTATAAAGGTGCACTACAGGTATCTCCGAAAGTGTTTGTTGAGTTGGCATAGATCGAGATTGAGATTTGTCACTCCGACTATCGGAGAGGTATCTCTGGGCCCTCTCGGTAATACAGCATCACAGAAGCCTTGCAAGCACCGTGACTAAAGAGTTAGTTGCAAGATGATGTATTACGGAACGAGTAAAGAGACTTGCCGGTAACGAGATTGAACTAGGTATTGGATACCGACGATCGAATCTCGGGCAAGTAACATACCGCCGGACAAAGGGAACAACGTATGTTGACATATGAGGTTCACCGATAAAGATCTTCGTGGAATATGTAGGAACCAATATGAACATCCAGGTTCCGCTGTTGGTTATTGACCAGAGAGTCGTCTCGGTCATGTCTACATCATTCCCGAACCCGTAGGGTCCGCACACTTAAGGTTCGATGACGATATAGTATTATATGAGTTATGTGATTGGTGACCGAATATTGTTCGAAGTCCCGGATGAGATCACGGACATGACGAGGAGTCTCGGAATGTCCGAGAGGTAAAGATTGATATATTGGACGATAGTATTCGGACATCGGAATGGTTCCGGAGTGTTTCGGGTACTTTTCGGAGTACCGGGAGGTTACCGGAACCCCCCGGGGAAAGTGATGGGCCAACATGGGCCATAGGGGAGAGAGAGGGCAGCCCACAAGGGGTGGCGCCCCCCCCCCCATGGGCAGTCCGAATTGGACAAGGGGAGGGGGCGCAGCCCCCTTTCCTTCTCCCTCTCCTTCCCCCTTTCCCCCTCCATGAGAAGGAATAAGAGGGGGGGCCGAATCCTACTAGGACTAGGAGTCCTAGTAGGACTCCCCTCTCTTGGCGCAGCCCCTAGGGCCAGCCTCCTCCCCTCTCCTCCTTTATATACGTGGGCAGGGCACCCCTTGGAGACACACAATTGTCCCATAGCCGTGTGCGGTGCCCCGATCTCCGTTTTCCACCTCGGTCATATTTTCGGAGAGCTTAGGCGAAGCCCTGCCGGAATCACTTCACCGTCACCGTCGCCACGCCGTCGTGCTGACGGAACTCATCTACTACCTCGACGTCTTGCTGGATCAAGAAGGCGAGGAACGTCACCGAGCTGCACGTGTATAGAACTCGGAGGTGCCGTACGTTCGGTACTCGATCGGTGGAGCTCGAAGGATTGTTCGACTACATCAACCGCGTTGTGAGACGCTTCCGCTAAACGGTCTACGAGGGTACATAGACACACTCTCCCCTCTCGTAGCGATGCATCTCCGTGGATAGATCTTGCGTGAGCGTAGGAAATTTTTGAAATGCATGCTCCGTTCCCCAACAGTGGCATCCGAGCCAGGTCTATGCGTAGATGTGATTTGCACGAGTAGAACACAAACGAGTTGTGGGCGTGGGTGTATACATATTGCTTGCCGTTACTAGTTGATACTTGATTCGGCGGTATTGTGAGATGAAGCGGCCCGGACCGACATTACGCGTACGCTTACGCGAGACAGGTTTCACCGCTACATGCACTCGTTGCATAAAGGTGACTGGCGGGTGTCTGTCTCTCTCACTTTAGTTGAATCGGTTTCAATGAAGAGGGTTCTTTTAGAAGATCAAAAAGCAATCACTACACCACGTTGTGGTTTTGTGTAGGTAAGAACGGTTCTTGCAAACCCGTAGCAGCCACGTAAAACTTGCAACTACAAAGTAGAGGACGTCTAACTTGTTTTTGCAGGGTATGCTGGTGATGTGATATGGCCAAGACATGATGTGATATAAGTTGTTGTATGAGATGATCATGTTTTGTAAATTATCAGGCAACCGGCAGGAGCCTTATTGTTGTCTCTTTATTATATGCAGTGCCAACGCTATGTAATTGCTTTACTTTACCGCTATGAGTTAGCAGTAGTAGTAGTAATAGCAATAATTGGCGAGACAACCACGACGCTATGATGGAGATCAAGGTGTCACGACGCTATGATGGAGATCAAGGTGTCACGACGCTACGATGGAGATCAAGGTGTCAACCCGGTGACGATGGAGATCATGACGGTGCTTTGCTGATGGAGATCAAAAGCACAAGACGATGATGGCCATATCATGTCACATATATTGAATTGCATGTGATGTTAATCCTTTTATGCATCTTATTTTGCTTAGGACGACGGTAGCATTATAAGATGATCCCTTCACTAAATTTCAAGATAAGTGTTCTCCCCTAGTATGCACCGTTGCGAAGGTTCGACGCTTCTAAGCACCACGTGATGATCGGGTGTGATGGATTCTTTCGTTCGCATACAACGGGTGTAAGCCAATTTTACACACGCAGAATACTTGGGTTAAACTTGACGAGCCTAGCATGTACAAACATGGCCTCGGAACACAAGAGACCGAAAGGTCGAACATGAGTCATATAGTAGATATGATCAACATGAAAGATGTTCACCATTGATAACTAATCCACCTCACGTGATGATCGGACGTGGTTTAGTTGATGTGGATCATGTTACACTTAGACAACTTGAGGGATGTTAATCTAAGTGGGAGTTCTTAAGTAATTTGATTAATTGAACTTCAATTATCATGAACATAGTCTAAATAATCTTTGCAATTTTATGTTGTAGATCAATAGACCGCGCTGTAGTTCCCCTGTTTTTATTATGTTCCTAGAGAAAACGAAGTTGAAAGTTGATGGAAGCAACTATGCGGACTAGGTCCGTGATCTGAGGATTGTCCTCACTGCTGCACAGAAGGCTTATGTCCTTAATGCACCGCTCAGTGAAATACCCCTACGGCTTCGTCTGAGGACGTTATGAACGTCTGGCAGACAAGAAAAGATGACTACTCGATAGTTCAGTGCGCCATACTTTACGGCTTAGAACCGGAGCTCCAAATATGTTTTGAGCAACACGGAGCATATGAGATGTTCCAAGAGCTGAAAATTTGTTTTTCAAGATCACACCCGGGTCGAGAGGTATGACACCTTCGACAAGTTCTATAGCTACAAGATGGAGGAGAACAGCTCCGTTAGTGAGCATGTACTCAGAATGTCTGAGTACTTCAAACACTTGAATCAAGTGAGAGTTAGACTTCCGAATAAAGTGGTGATTGATAGAGTTCTCCAGTCACTATCACTAAGCTACTGGATCTTCGTGATGAACTATAAACATGCAAGGGATAGAAGATCCTTAAGCTATTCGCGATGCTACAAGCTGCGGATGTAGAAATCAAAAAGGGAGCATCAAGTGTTGATGGTTAATAAGACCACTAGTTTCAAGAAGGGCAAGGGAAATAAAAGGGAACTTCAAGAAGAACGGTAAAACAGTTACCGCTCACGCGAAGAAACCCAAGGCTGAACCAAACCCGAGACTTAGTGCTCCCATTGCAAAGGGAAATGTCATAGGGAGCGGAACTTCCCCAAAGTAACTGGCAGATAATAAGACTGGCAATGTCAACAAAGATATTTGATATACATGTTATTGATGTGTAACTTACTAGTACTCGTAGGAGCACCTGGGTATTTGATACTTGTTCAGTTGCTTGCAACTTGAAACATGGAGCTTCAGAATAAACGAGGGCTAGCTAAGAACGAGGTGACGATGTGCATTGGAAGTGTCTCCAAGGTTGATGTGATCACCATCGCCACGCCCTCTCTACCTTCAGGATTAGTGATGAACCTAAATAATTGTTATTTGGTGCTTGCGTTAAGCATGAACATTATATCTGATAGTGTTTATTGCAAGACGGTTATTCAAATTCAGAGAATAATTGTTATTCTATTTATTTGGATAATATCATTGATGATCATGTACTTAAAATGAAAGGTTTATTGAATCTTGATCGTAGTAATACACATGTTCATAACACAAATGCCAAAAGATAATGATAGTACCACATATTTGTGGCACTGCCGCTTAGGTCATATCAGTGTTAAACACATGAAGAAACTCCATGTAGATGGGTTTTTGGAATCTCTTGATTATGAATCATTTGAGACATGTGAACCGTGCCTTATTGGCAAGATGACTAAAACTCCGTTCTCCGGAACAATGGAGCAAGCAACCAACTTATTGGAAATAATACATACCGATGTATGTGGTCCGATGAGTGTTGAGGCGCGCGGTGGATATCGTTATGTTCTCACGTTCACAGATGATTTGAGTAGATATGGCTATGTCTACTTGATGAAGCATAAATCTGAAACATTTGAAAAGTTCAAAGAATTTCAGAGTGAAGTAGAGAACCATCGTAACAAGAAAATAAAGTTCTTGCGATCTGATCGTGGAGGAGAATATTTGAGTTACGAGTTTGGCAATCACTTAAGACAATGTGGAATTGTTTCACAGCTCACGCCACATGGAACACCACAGCGTAATGGTGTGTCCGAACGTCGTAATCGTACTCTATTGGATATGGTGCGTTCTATGATGTCTCTTACCGATTTGCCACTATCATTTTGGGGTTATGCATTGGAGACAGTTGCATTCACTTTAAACAAGGGCACCGTCTAAATCCGTTGAGATGACACCGTATGAACTGTGGTTTGCAAGAAACCTAAGATGTCGTTTCTGAAAGTTTGGGGATGCGATGCTTTTGTCAAAAGGCTTCAGCCAGATAAGCTCGAACCCAAAGCAGATAAGTGCATCTTCATAGGATACCCAAAAGAGACCGTTGGGTACACCTTCTACCACAGATCCGAAGGCAAAGTTTTCGTTGCTAAAGAATGGATCCTTTCTAGAGAAGGAGTTTCTCTCGAAAGAAGTGAGTGGGAGGAAAGTAGAACTTGATGAGGTAATTGTACCTCCTCTAGATAGTAGTACGCCACAGAAAGAAATTTCTGTGACACCGACACAGACCAGAGAAGAAGTTAATGATGATGATCATGAAACTTCGGATCAAGTTGTTACTGAACTTCGAAGGTCAACCAGGACACGTTCCGCACCAGAGTGGTACGGAAATCCAGTGTTGGAGGTCATGTTGCTAGACAACGATGAACCTTCGAACTGTGAAGAAGCGATGGCAAGCCCGGATTCCGACAAATGGCTTAAGGCCATGAAATCCGAGATTGGATCCATGTATGAGAACAAAGTGTGGACTTTGGTAGACTTGCCCGATGAACGGCGAGCTATTGAAAATAAATGGATCTTTAAGAAGAAGACGGATGCTGATGGTAATATCACCGTCTATAAAGCTCGACTTGTTGCTAAAGGTTATCACCAAGTTCAAGGAGTTGACTACGATGAGACTTTCTCACCCGTAGCGATGCTAAAGTCTGTCAGAATTATGTTAGCAATTGCCGCATTTTATGATTATGAAATCTGGCAAATGGACGTCAAAACGGCATTCCTTTACGGATTCCTTAAGGAAGAATTGTATATGATACAGCCGGAAGGTTTTGTCGATCCTAAAGGCGCTAACAAAATATGCAAGCTCCAGCGATCCATCTATGGACTGGTGCAAGCATCTCGGAGCTGGAATACTCGCTTTGATGAAGTGATCAAAGCGTTTGGGTTTATACAAGTTTATGGAGAAACTTGTATTTACAAGAAAGTGAGTGGGAGCTCTATAGCATTTCTAATAGTATATCTGGATGACATATTGTTGATTGGAAATGATGTAGAATTTCTGGAAAGCATAAAGAATTGAAAGGAGATTTTCAATAAAAACCTGTTTTTGAGTTATCCACAGATTGGGCATCGAGATCTATGGAGATAGATCAAAACGCCTGATAAAAGTTCACACATCTTGATGAGTTTTTTGAAGAAGTTCAAAATGGATCAAGTCAAAGAAATGAGTTCTTGCCTGGTGTGAAGTGGAGTAAGACTTGAAAATCTAGGTAAAGGTTGTTTTACATGTTAGGCATCAAAATCTATAGAGATAGATTGAGACGCCTCATAGGACTTTCACGAAGCACATACCTTGACAAGTTTGAAGAAAGTTCAAAATGGATCAGTCAAAGAAAGAGTTCTTGACTGTGGTGCAAGGTGTGAAATTGAGTAAGACTCAAATCTCGACCACGGTAGAATAAATAGAAAGGATGAAGGTTATCCCCTATGCCTCGACCATAGGTTCTATAAAGTATGCCATGCTGTGTGCCTTGCCATGTGTCTGGCAAAGAGGTACGAAAGTGATCCAGGAGTAGATCACTGGACATCGGTCAAAGTATATCCTTAAGATGATTATGGAAGAATTTCTCGGGAAATAGAGGTAATAAAGAGTTCGTCGTAAGGGGTTACGTCGATGCAAGCTTTAAACACCAATCCGGAAGACTATGAGTCTCTGACTGGATACATAAAGTGGGGTAGTTTTTTTGGAGTAGCTCCAAAGCAGAGTATGGTGACCGCATCTACATAAGACATAGAGATTTGCAAAGTACACACGGATCTGAATGTTACAGATCCGTTGACTAAAACCTCTCACACAAGCTAAACATGATCAGCTCAAGAACTGATTGGATGTTAATTACATGGAGATGTAAACTAGATTAATTGACTCTAGTGCAAGTGGGAGACTGTTGGAAATATGCCCTAGAGGCAATTAATAAAGTGTTTATTATTATCATATTTCCCCATTCATGATAATGGTTTATTATTCATGCTAGAATTGTATTGAACGGAAACTAAATACATGTGTGGATAATAGACAAATACTATGTCTCTAGTATGCCTCTACTAGACTAGCTCGTTGATCAAATGATGGTCAACGTTTCCTGACCATGGACATGAGTTGTCATTTGATAACGGGATCACATCATTGGGAGAATGATGTGATGGACATGACCCAACCGTTAGCATAGCAAATGATCGTTCAGTTTATTGCTATTGCTTTCACTATGTCAAATACACGTTCCTCTGACCATGAGATCATGCAACTCCCGGATACCGTAGGAATACTTTGGGTGTATCAAACGTCACAACGTTACTGGGTGATTATAAAGGTGCACTACAGGTATCTCCAAAAGTGTTTGTTGAGTTGGCATAGATCGAGATTGGGATTTGTCACTCCGACTATCGGAGAGGTATCTCTGGGCCCTCTCGGTAATACAACATCACAGAAGCCTTGCAAGCACCGTGACTAAAGAGTTAGTTGCAAGATGATGTATTACGGAACGAGTAAAGAGACTTGCCAGTAACGAGATTGAACTAGGTATTGGATACCGACGATCGAATCTCGGGCAAGTAACATACCGCCGGACAAAGGGAACAACGTATGTTGACATATGAGGTTCACCGATAAAGATCTTCGTGGAATATGTAGGAACCAATATGAGCATCCAGGTTCCGCTCTTGGTTATTGACCAGAGAGTCGTCTCGGTCATGTCTACATCATTCCCGAACCCGTAGGGTCCGCACACTTAAGGTTCGATGACGATATAGTATTATATGAGTTATGTGATTGGTGACCGAATGTTGTTCGGAGTCCCGGATGAGATCACGGACATGACGAGGAGTCTCGGAATGTCCGAGAGGTAAAGATTGATATATTGGACGATAGTATTCGAACATCGGAATGGTTCCGGAGTGTTTCGGGTACTTTTCGGAGTACCGGGAGGTTACCGGAACCCCTCGGGGAAAGTGATGGGCCAACATGGGCCATAGGGGAGAGAGAGGGCAGCCCACAAGGGGTGGCGCATGCCCCCCCCCCCATGGGCAGTCCGAATTGGACAAGGGGAGGGGGCGCAGCCCCCTTTCCTTCACCCTCTCCTTCCCCCTTTCCCCCTCCATGAGAAGGAATAAGAGGGGGGGCCGAATCCTACTAGGACTCCCCTCTCTTGGCGCAGCCCCTAGGGCCAGCCTCCTCCCCTCTCCTCCTTTATATACGTGGGCAGGGCACCCCTTGGAGACACACAATTGTCCCATAGCCGTGTGCGGTGCCCCGATCTCCGTTTTCCACCTCGGTCATATTTTCGGAGAGCTTAGGCGAAGCCCTGCCGGAATCACTTCACCGTCACCGTCGCCACGCCGTCGTGCTGACGGAATTCATCTACTACCTCGACGTCTTGCTGGATCAAGAAGGCGAGGAACGTCACCGAGCTGCACGTGTGTAGAACTCGGAGGTGTCGTACATTCGGTACTCGATCGGTGGAGCTCGAAGGATTGTTCGACTACATCAACCGCATTGTGAGACGCTTCCGCTAAACGGTCTACGAGGGTACGTAGACACACTCTCCCCTCTCGTAGCGATGCATCTCCATGGATAGATCTTGTGTGAGCGTAGGAAATTTTTGAAATTCATGCTCCGTTCCCCAACACCACTTCCCTTGCTTTTCCATATATATACTTATGTAGCCCCCAAGAGCCGGTTTACCTCTCAAAAGGTCAGCCGGGTCTTCAATCACTTGCAATCTTTCGTAGAATCACCGTGTAGCCCCCAAGGGTCGGGTCATTATGTAAGTAATGAGCTGACACTTAATCATAAAATAAGAGCCAATTGTAGCCCCCAAGGGCAGGATCATTATGTAAGTAATGAGCCGGCACTTAATCATAGACTAAGAGCCAACTGTAGCCCCCAAGGGCCGGATCATTATGCCAATAATGACCCGGGACTTTTTACAAACCCGATCCTTAGATTTGTAGAGCAACGTGTAGCCCCCAAGAGTCGGGTTATCTTCATGAAGATGACCCGGGTCTCATGTGCCTTGTAATATAAGAAAGAACTGAGACACATTAGCCCCCAAGTGTCAAGTATATTGCTTGCAATCTGCTTGGGACTTGTAACGATGCTGTCAAACTTTGAAAAACCGGTATGAGCCGGACAGGCGGCTTAGAACTAACAGTCTTGCCTTGTCATGACTTGTCCTGTGCAGGAATCTTTGAATGCCGCTGTGTTGAACGTGTCAGACCTTAAAAAGAGTCTGGCATTGCAACAAGAAGGCCGAGCGGAAGCCGACGCCAAGTATCAGATCGCCTTGACTGAGCTGGATGTAATCAAGGCTGAGCTCAAAACACTCAAGAAATCTGCTGAAACGAGCCAAGCCGCCCTGACCAAACGTGCAGAAAACGCAGAAAGCCGGCTTAAAACGGTGACTGAAGAACTTAGCAATCTGAAAGGCCATATATCTCGTATGGTTGGAGCCGTCTTTGGTAAGTGTTGTTTAACCATCAATATTCATTGCAAGAGGATTTTCGAGAATTCTTCCAGGCGGCTTATAAGATTTAACTTGCTTGCAGGTGAACGAAGTCGCCAACTTTCAGATGACAGTCTGTTGAAGCTGAAGGCTTTATACTCACTTTCTGAACAGCTGTATGCCGGCTCTCTTTTTACCATCAAAGCTGTTATGACTGAGCGGGGCGTTCCAAAATTTATGAAGGGCGTGCTAGAAGTCCTTTCTACCATCCCAAAGCAGATAGAAGAGCTGAAGAGATTAGCCGCCCGTAAGGGCGCAATGGCTGCTTTGAGCTGGTCACTGGCTTATGCACCCGAGCTAAACCCGACCGAGATGATGGATGGTTTTCCTCAGCTGAAAGACGACGGCTCGGAGTTCACTCAAGAGGATTATGCCCGTTGCATGAAGGCATCCCGAGTCTTGGCAAGCCGGCTGGCCGAAGAAGCTGACCTGTCGTCATATCAGGCGGCTTACTCTGAGGACAGTAAACGAGTTCGAGGGCCCACATTTGAAGCAAAAAGTCTGATTCCTCAACGCCGTAAGCACCTCTTTGCCCCTGATGTTGACCCATCTCCCATCATGCATGATGAAGCCAAATTTGAGGCCTTAACAAACTGCAACTGGGATGTGGACAACCTTCAGATCTGGGAGACCGAAGACCCGGCGTAGGATGACCCGGCGCAGAGTTAAATAAAGAGTTTACTTCAGATGAGGTTAACCCGGCCCTGTTGACATGCCAGGTTGTATTTTGCTGCAAAAACTTGAGTCCGCAGATTTTGGGCTCCTTGATAGCCTTGTAATAGCAGTAGAAAACACTTAATCGCCTGCTCTCGTGCCTTCGTGCACTTGTTAAACTTCTTTCAGTCCATACACCGGCGACTTAGCATAATTGTCTTAACATATAATCGTCTGACTGCCTTGACTCGCCCGGCGGGTTATATTGCATGAGTAATGCCAAGCCGGAGTTACCCGAAAAACTTAGAATCTTATCATGAAAAATACCTACAAAAACAAGTAATTTACATATCTCTTGCCCTATACGCCGGCTTTAAAGGCACAACGGGACAAGATAGTTCTTATTTTTGTGAAAAAAAAATTGTATTGCTTCCGAAGAAGCTAGGCATAAAAGCCTGAAAACCTCATAAGCCGGCTCTCATGTGACATAAATCCGTCGTTTAAACCTTAGCAAGTTCAGGGTCTTTGAAAGATTGACATTGCTAAGAGTACGAACAGGCCACATAGCGAAGAGACTACAGCAGACAAGGCGAGTTTATCCTAGCTCACTGTAAGCCGTCTCTCTCGTGACAAAAGCCGCCGTTTAAACCTTGACAAGTTAAGGGTCTTTGAGCGAGATTGACTATGAAAGTTCAGGGTCTCTAAGCAAGATTGACTGTCAAGAGTTCGGCGGGTCACATGGCGGAGTAGCAAGTTGCAAACAGGCAGGTTTAACTCGAACATGGCATATAAAGCCTGGCCAAGAGGGTATGAAAGCTAAACCCAGAGGGTTGGAAGCCCCTAAGTGACCTGATGAAGGATCAACTCCTTTGCATGAAATTCATGGCATATAAAGCCTGGCCAAGAGGGTATGAAAGCTAAACCCAGCGGGTAGGAAGCCCCCAAGTGACCTGATGAAGGATCAACTCCTTTGCACGAGACTCGGTGCAAAAAAAATGGCAGAAGCCCCTAATCATGGGGATGCCAACTTTATTATATCATAAAAGATGGTATATACAATGACATGAATATGTACATTGATGAGAGCCGGACTGGCGGCTTAAGTATAGTATGGCCGAAGGTGAGCAATATTCCACGGCCTTTTAGTCTCTTCACCAGAAGTGCGTGACTTGTCACCTTCCCGTACATCAATGAGATAATAGGAGCCATTATTGAGATTTCTGCTGATCACAAATGGTCCTTCCCAAGGAGGTGATAACTTATGCATATCTGACTGGTCTTGAATCAATCGGAGTACTAAGTCGCCTTCTTGGAACGTTCGGGTCTTGACCCTGCGGCTATGATAGCGACGCAGGTCTTGCTGGTAAATCGCGGACCGAGCTGCTGCAAGATCCCGTTCTTCGTCTAAGGCATCCAAAGCATCCTGACGCGCCGTCTCATTATCGGCTTCCACGTAAGCCGCCACTCTGGGCGAGTCATTACGAATATCACTGGGGAGAACAGCTTCCGCGCCATAAACCATGAAGAAAGGCGTATAGCCCGTTGATCTGTTGAGGGTGGTTCTTATGCTCCAAAGAACTGAAGGTAACTCCTCCACCCAACAACCTGGCGTGCGCTCCAAAGGAACCATAAGCCGGGGTTTTATCCCTTTCAAAATTTCCTGGTTAGCACGCTCTGCTTGACCATTAGACTGTGGGTGAGCCACAGAAGATACATCGAGGCGGATATGCTCACTATCGCAAAATTCCTTCATAGCCCCCTTGGACAGGTTTGTGCCATTGTCAGTGATGATACTATGAGGATAACCAAACCGAAAGATCAGCTTTTTGATGAACTGAACTGCTGTTGCTGCATCACACTTGCTTACCGGCTCAGCTTCAACCCATTTAGTAAACTTGTCAACTGCCACCAAGAGGTGGGTCTTCTTGTCCTTAGACCTCTTAAAAGGTCCCACAATATTAAGCCCTCAGACTGCAAATGGCCAGGTGATTGGAATCATCCGTAACTCTTGAGCCGGCACATGGGCACGTCGCCCAAATTTCTGGCACCCGCCACATTTACTGACCAGGTACTCTGCATCTTTATGAGCTGTTAACCAGTAGAAACCATGTCGAAAAGCCTTGGCCACCAAAGATTTTGACCCGGCGTGATGACCACAATCGCCGGCATGTATTTCCTGCAGAATTTCACGGCCCTCGTCAGGAGAAACACATCGATGAAAAACGCCAGTCACGCTGCGCCTGTGTAACTCGCCATTGACAATAGTCATGGACTTGGACCGCCTTATGATCTGCCGTGCCAGAGTCTCGTCTTGAGGTAACTCGCCACGGGTCAGGTACGCTGATAACCCACAAGTATAGGGGATCGCAACAGTTTTCGAGGGTAGAGTATTCAACCCAAATTTATTGATTCGACACAAGGGGAGCCAAAGAATATTATCGAGTATTAGCAGCTGAGTTGTCAATTCAACCACACCTGAAAGACTTAGTATCTGCAGCAAAGTATTCAGTAGCAAGCAGTATGGAAGTAACGGTAACAATGGCAAAGTGACAGTAGCAGTTTTGTAGCGATTGTAATAGTAGCAACGGAAAAGTAACTTAGCAAAGATCAATATATGAAAAGCTCGTAGGCAATGGATCAGTGATGGATAATCATGTCGGATGGCATTCATCATGCAACGGGTATAACATAGGGTGACATAGAACTAGCTCCAATTCATCAATGTAATGTAGGCATGTATTCCATATATAGTCATACGTGCTTATGGAAAAGAACTTGCATGACATCTTTTGTCCTACCCTCCCGTGGCAGCGGGGTCCTAATGGAAACTAAGGGATATTAAGGCCTCCTTTTAATAGAGAACCAGACCAAAGCATTAGCACTTAGTGAATACATGAACTCCTCAAACTACGGTAGTCACCGGAAAGAATCCCAGTTATTGTCACCCTGGGGGATGCGGATCATAACTCGTAATATGTGTCTACAACTTGCAAGATAGGATCAAGAACACATATATATTCATGAAAACATAATAGGTTCAGATCTGAAATCATGGCACTCGGGCCCTAGTGACAAGCATTAAGCATAGCAAAGTCATAGCAACATCAATCTCAGAACATAGTGGATACTAGGGATCAAACCCTAACAAAACTAACTCGATTACATGGTAAATCTCACCCAACCCATCACCGTCCAGCAAGCCTACGATGGGATTACTCAGGAATGGCGGCGAGCATCATGAAATTGGTGATGAAGGATGGTTGGTGATGACGACGGCATCGATTTCCCCTCTCCGGAGCCCAAATCAGACTCCAGATCTGCCCTCCCGAGGAAGAACAGGAGGTGGCGGCGGCTCCGTATCATAAAACGCGATGAACTCTTCTCTCTGATTTTTTTCTCCACGAATAGGAATATATAGAGTTGGAGTTGAGGTCGGCGGAGCTCCAGGGGCCCCACAAGACAGGGGGGCGCACCCCTCTGGCTTGTGACCAGGTGGTGGACCCCCTCCGGTTGATTCTTTCTCCAGTATTTTTTATTAATTCCAAAAATATTCTCCGTAAATTTTCAGGTCAATCCGAGAACTTTTATTTCTGCACAAAAATAACACCAAGGCAATTCTGCTGAAAACAGCGTCAGTCCGGGTTAGTTCCATTCAAATCATGTAAATTAGAGTCCAAAACAAGGGCAAAAGAGTTTGGAAAAGTAGATACGTTGGAGACGTATCAACTCCCCCAAGCTTAAACCTTTGCTTGTCCTCAAGCAATTCAGTTGATAAACTGAAAGTGATAAAGAAAAACTTTTACAAACTCTGTTTGATCTTGCTGTTGTAAATATGTCTAACTGATGTTCAGATTTTCAGCAAAGATTATAGACTAACCACATTCACAATAACATTTAGGTCTCACATTTACTCATATCAATGACATAATCAACTAGCGAGCAATAATAATAAGTCTCGGATGACAACAATTTTGTCAAAACAATCATGATACAATATGACATAATGGTATCTCGCTAGCCCTTTCTGAGACCGCAAAACATAAGTGCAGAGCACCTCTGAAGAACAAGGACTGACTAGACATTGTAATTCATGGTAAAAGAGATCCAGTCACACTCATACTCAATATCAATTAATAACAGAGCATACAAATGACGGAGGTGCTCTCTAACTGGTGCTCTTTATAAGAGGGAGATGACTCAACAGTAAATAAAATAGATAGGCCCTTCGCAGAGGGAAGCATTGATTTACAGAGGTGCCAGAGCTTGAGCTTTTTAAAACAGGGATGAATCATAATTTTGGGAGGTATGCTTTCAATGTCAACATAACAACTAAGAGATCTCAATATCTTCCATGCTAGATACATTATAGGCGGTTCCCAAACAGAATAGTAAAGTTTTTACTCCCCCTCCACCAATCAATCACACTCCACGGCGGGCCGAATCCACGGGTACCGTCCATACAAACATGATCCTGGGGGAGTTTTGTTTTATTATATTTTGATTTGAACTTTGAGCATGGAACTGGGCATCCCAAATACCAGCCACTTTCTCGTGAATGATAGTGAATCAACACATATCGTGAGAATAACCCACCTAGCATGGAAAATACTGATAGCCCCCAGTCACTACATGAGCGATTCGGGCATACAAAATAGGATATTATTTGAAGGTTTAGAGAATGGCACATGCAAATTTACTTGGAACGGTAGGTAAATACCGCATATAGGTAGGTATGGTGGACTCATACGGAACAACTTTGGGTTTATGGAAATGGATGCACAATCAGTATTCCCGCTTAGTACAAGTGAAGGCTAGCAAAAGACTAGGAAGCGACCAACTAGAGAGCGACAACAGTCATAAACATGCTTTGAGATTAACCAACATTGAATGCAAGCATGAGTAGGATATAAATCACCATGAACATAAACATCGTGGAGGCTATGTTGATTTTGTTTCAACTACATGCGTGAACATGTGCCAAGTCAAGCCACTTGAATCATTCAGAGGAGGATACCATCCTATCATACTACATCACAACCATTTTAAAATGCATGTTGGCACTCAAGACAAACCATTATACACTCTTAGCTAATTAAGCATGGCATGAGCAACTATAATCTCTAATTGTCATTGCAAACATGTTTCATCCATAATGAGCTGAATCCAGAACAATGAGCTAATCGTATTTACAAAAACAAAATAGGTCGAGTTCATACCAGCTTTACTCCATCTCAGTCACTTCATCATAAATCGTCATTATTGCCTTTCTCTTGCATGACCGAACGGTGTGAATAATAATAAGAGTGCACGTGCATTGGACTAAGCTGGAATCTGCAAGCAATAACTCAAAGTGTTGGGGAACGTTGCATGGGAAATAAAAATTTTCCTACGCACACACAAGATCTATCCATGGTGATGAGCATCTACGAGAGGGAGAGTGAATCTACATACCCTTGTAGATCGCTAAGCGGAAGCGTTTAAGAAACGCGGTTGATGTAGTCGAACGTCTCCGCGATCCAAATCGCAAGTCGTCCCTCGATCCGATCACGAACTAGCGCTGAACGGACGGCACCTCCGCGTTCAACACACGTACGGCTTGATGACGCCTTCACCTCCTCGATCCAGCGAGCGATGGTGAAGTAGTGGTTGAGTTCCAGCAGCACGACGGCGTGGTGATGGTGGTGAGGAACAATCTCTGCAGGGCTTCGCCAAGCACTACGGAGATTATGACGGAGGAACTAGAGGGTTAGGGTTGCCGCACACGGCTTGGGGAAATCTTGATGTATCCCGTGTGCTAGCCCTGCCCCTCTATTTATATGTTGAGCCTTGGGGTCTAAACTTGGAGTAAAAGCCTCCTCCAGGTCGGTTTTGCCCGCACAAGGTCGGTTTGGCCCGCAGGAAAAGAGTCCAACTCGGATCCCTGCCGAACCGTGCACAGCCGCACACAAGCGGTAGTACCGCTCACAAGCGGTAGTACCGCTTCACACAAGCGGTAGTACCGCTCGGGCGGTAGTACCGCTTCACCAAGCGGTAGTACCGCTTACGCGGCAGCAAAACTACTTTTGCACTTTCCAATACCTCGTGGGCTTTTATCCCTTGGCCCATATAAAGTGTTCTCGCACCCGAACACTTCGGTAAACATCCGGAACCCCTTCCGGTGAATTCCGGAACCCTTCCGGAGATCAAAACACTATTATCACATATATCAATCTTTACCTCCGGACTATTCCGGAGATCCTCGTCATGTCCGGGATCTTATCCGGGACTCCGAACAACTTTCGGTCACCAACAAAATAACTCAACTATACTAATCGTCACCAAACGTTAAGTGTGTAGACCCTGCGGGTTCGAGAACTATGTAGACATGACCGAGACACCTCTACGATCAATAACAATTAGCGGGACTTGGATGCCCATATTGGCTCCTACATATTCTACGAAGATCTTTTATCGGTCGAACCTCTATGTCAAGGATTCAGTTAATCCCGTATGCTGTTCCCTTTGTTCTTCGGTATGTTACTTGCCCGAGATTCGATCGTCGGTATCTCTATACCTAGTTCAATCTCGTTACCGGCAAGTCTCTTTACTCGTTCCGTAATACAAGATCTCGTGGCTAACACTTTAGTCACATTGCTTGCAAGGCTCATTGTGATGTTGTATTACCGAGTGGGCCCTGAGATACCTCTCCGTCATACGGAGTAACAAATCCCAGTCTTGATCCATGCCAACCCAACAGACACCCTCGGAGATACATGTAGAGCACCTTTATAGTCACCCAGTTACGTTGCGACGTTTGATACACACAAGGTATTCCTCCGGTGTCAGTGAGTTGCATGATCTCATGGTCAAAGGAACAGATACTTGACATGCAGAAAACAATAGCAATAAACTGACACGATCAAATGCTACGTTTACTGTTTGGGTCTTGTCCATCACATCATTCTCCTAATGATGTGATCCCGTTATCAAATGACATCTCATGTCAATGGCTAGGAAACCTTAACCATCTTTGATCAACGAGCTAGTCAACTAGAGGCATACTAGGGACACAGTGTTGTCTATGTACCCACACATGTATTTGAGTTTCCAATCAATACAATTATAGCATGGATAATAAACGATTATCATGAACAAGGAAATATAATAATAACCAATTTATTATTGCCTCTAGGGCATATTTCCAACACAAAGGAGAAGGCAAGGTAATATGGGCTCTCTGATAGATAAACAATAATGCATATGAGAGCCACTCAACATGTCATCGTGGTCTTCTCCTTACGACCCAAAGAAGAAAAGAAAACTATTTACACGGGAAAGCTCCCAACAAGCAAAAGAAGAACGAGAAATCTTTTTGGGTTTTCTTTTAATACTACAACTAAACAAAATAGAAGGTAAATCTAGAACTAATTTTTTGGATTTTCTCAAGGTTAATGAAACACACAAGAAGAAAGCAAAAAGAAGAAATAAACTACCATGGATGGTACAATGAAAAAGTATGGAAACCGACAACTGGAATGAATGTGTGAACATGAATGTAATGTCGGTGAGAAATGCGTACTCCCCCAAGCTTAGGCTTTTGGCCTAAGTTGGTCTAGGGCCATGGCTGGAAATAACCCTCTCCTGGATACTCCGGAGGATAATGAGGGTCCCACTGGTTGGCGAGCTCCTGTGGCTCCCACTGAAAAACTGGAGCCTGATACGGATCAAGGGCTGGTGCAGGCTCATGTGCTGGGGGTTGCGACAGGCCCCAATATCTGTAAATGTCCTCGAGCATAATAGCGTACCTGCCTGAATGGATATCGAACAAAGAAGAAGCAGGCAAAGCAATAATCTCACAAGTACCCTGACTAAATACTAAGTTGTAAAGCAGCCTCTTATCATTATCTTTCCTGATAAAATCATGTGCTACCATACTATCATAATCTAAATATCTTGTAGGAAGCATCATTTCCTCTTCCTCGTCAAGCCTAACAGGTATCTTAAAGTGTTTAGCTAAACGAGATGCATAGATACCTCCGAATATGGGGCCCTTCGAACGGTTTACGTTCAACCATTGGGCCACTATTGCGCCCAGACTAAAAGTTCTATCAGCAAGTAAAGCGTGGCGCAGAATGGCGAGGTCGGGAGCACTAAGGCTTCCACTCTCGCCGCGACCAACTAAACATCTCCCCGCAAATAATGAATAATAGCGCAAAACAGGAAAATGTACACTAGCCGCTCTTGCCTTTAACACCCCTCTCTCTTCCCCTACAGTGATTGCGGCAATAAAGTCCTCCATGTCTCTAGGACGTGGTTCACTGGCACTGCCCTCATAAGGTATTTTACAAACATTGCAAAAATCGTAGAGTGACATTTCCTTAGGCACATCATATAAGTAAAATTCTACCATGGGAGGATTCTTCCTAGGATAAAAGTGAAAATTTTGCACGAAAGTATTAGTAAGTAGGAGGTACTGGTTGCTACTTCTTGAGCATGCGTTGGTTTTCCCTTGAAGAGGAAAGGGTGATGCAGCAAAGTAGATAAGTATTTCCCTCAGTTGTTGAGAACCAAGGTATCAATCCAGTAGGAGATACAAGCAAGTCCCCAATAGATGTACCTACACAAATAATCAAACACTTGCACCCAACGCTATAAAGGGGTTGTCAATCCCTTCATGGTTATTTGCAAGGATGAGATCTGATAGAGATAGGTATGATAGATTGCTAGAACGGAAAGTAAAACAAAAGTAAAAATAAGGCAGCAAGATATTTTTGGTATTTTTGGTTTTAGATCTGAAAGTATAATATGGAAAATAGACCCGGGGGCCATAGGTTTCACTAGAGGCTTCTCTCATGAAGGAAAATAATACGGTGGGTGAACAAATTACTGTCGAGCAATTGATAGAAAAGCGAATAATTATGACGATATCCAAGGCAATGATTATGCATATAGGCATCACGTCCGTGTCAAGTAGACCGAAACGATTCTGCATCTACTACTATTACTCCACACATCGACCGACTACTGCCTGCATCTAGAGTATTAAGTTCATGAAGAACAGAGTAACACATTAGGTAAGATGACATGATGTAGAGGGATAAACTCAAGCAATATGATGAAAACCCCATCTTTTTATCCTTGATGGCAACAATACAAATACGTGCCTCGCTACCCCTACTTTGTCACTGGGTGAGGACACCGCAAGATTGAACCCAAAACTAAGCACTTCTCCCATTGCAACAATTACCAATCTAGTTGGCCAAACCAAACCAATAACTCGAAGAGACTTGCAAAGATATGAAATCATGCATATAAGAATTCAGAGAAGATTCAAATAATATTCATAGATAAGCTGATCATAAACCCACAATTCATCGGATCTCGACAAACACACCGCAAAAGAGTATTACATCGGATAGATCTCCATGAAGATCATGAAGAACATGGTATTGAAGAACAAAGAGAGAGAAGAAGCCATCTAGCTACTAGCTATGGATCCGAAGGTCTGTGGTAACTACTCACGCATCATCGGAGGGGCAATGGAGTTGATGTAGATGCCCTCCGTGATCGAATCCCCCTCCGACAGATTACCGAAAAAGGCTCCAAGATTGGATCTCACAGGAACAGAGGCTTCCGGCGGCGGAAAATATTTTCGTGGCTCTTTTTAGTATCTAGGGAATATTTGGGAATTTATAGGCCGAAGAATAGGGTTAGGAGGGCTGCCGTGGGGCCACAAGCCAGGGGGGCGCCCCCCCCAGGGCGCGCCCCTGTGGCTTGTCGCCACACGGCGGCTCTCCTGCCTTCATCTCCAAGTTTGCTGGGTTTCTTCTGGTCCAAGAAAAATCATTCCGAAGATTTTATTCCGTTTGGACTCCGTTTAATATTCCTTATCTGCAATACTCAAAAACATGGAAAAAACAGAAACTGGCACTAGGCTCTAGATTAATAGGTTAGTCCCAAAAATAATATAAAATAGCATATTAATGCATATAAAACATCCAAAACAGATAATATAATAGCATGGAACAATCAAAAATTATAGATACGTTGGAGACGTATCAAGCATCCCCAAGCTTAATTCCTGCTCGTCCTCGAGTAGGTAAATGATAAAAACAGAATTTTTGATGTGGAATGGTACCTAACATATTTATCCATATAATATTCTTTATTGTGGCATGAATATTCAGATCCATAAGATTCGAAACAAAAGTCTAATATTGACATAAAAACAGTAATACTTCAAGCATACTAACAAGGCAATCGCGTCCTTTCGAAATAACATGGCCTTAGAGAGTTATCCCTACAAAATCATATGGTCTGGCTATGCTCCATCTTCCCCACACAAAGTATCTAAATCATGCACAACCCCGATGACAAGCCAAGCAATTGTTTCACCCTTTTTATGTTCTCAAACTTTTTCAACTCTCACGCAATACATGAGCGTGAGCCATGGATATAGCACTATAGGTGGAATAGAATATGGTGGAGGTTGCAAGGGAAAAGGAGAAGATAGTCTCACATCAACTAGGTGTATCAACGGGCTATGAAGATGCCCATCAATAGATATCAATGTGAGCGAGTAGGGATTGCCATGCAACGAATGCACTAGATCTATAAGTGTATGAAAGCTCAAAAAGAAAACTAAGTGGTTGTGCATATGATGAAAAATTCCACTAGTTATATGAAAGTGACAAAATAAGAGACTCTCTATCATGAAGATCATGGTGCTACTTTGAAGCACAAGTGTGGAAAAAGATAGTAGCATTGTCCCTTCTCTCTTTCTCTCATTTTTTTTATTTTTTATTTTGGTGGGCTTCTTTGCCCTCTTTTATTTTTTATTTGGGCTTCGATGGCCTCTTTTATTATTTGTAAAGTCCGGAAACTCATCCCAACTTGTGAGGGATTCATAGCTTCCATCATCCTTTTCTCTCACGGGACAAATGCTCTAATAATGAAGATCATCACACTTTTATTTACTTACAACTCAAAAATTACAACTCGATACCTAGAACAAAATATGACTCTATATGTAATATGAAAGTGATGGTGCATGTCATGAAAAACGAAAAGGTGGAAGTTGCATGGCAATATATCTCGGAATGGCTATGGAAATGCCATAATAGGTAGGTATGGTGGCTGTTTTGAGGAAAATATATGGTGGCTGTTTTGAGGAAGGTGGGTTTGATGCACCGGCGAAAGTTGCGCGGTACTAGAGAGGCTAGCAAAGGTGGAAGGGTGAGAGTGCGTATAATCCATGGACTCAACATTAGTCATAAAGAACTCACATACTTATTGCAAAAGTCTATTAGTTATCGAAACAAAGCATTAGATGCACGCTCCTAGGGGAGAGGTTGGTAGGAGTTAACCATCGCGCGCTCCCGACCCTCACACAAAGGTTGACAATCATTAAACAAATCATGCTCCGACTTCGTTACATAACGGTTCACCATACGTGCATGCTACGGGAATCACAAACTTTAACACAAGTATTTCTTCCAGTTCACAATTACTCACTAGCATGACTCTCATATTACCATCTTCATATCTCAAAACTATATGCAAAGAATCAAACTTCTCATAGTATCCAATGCACTTAATATGAAAGTTTTTATTATATCCCTCTTGGATGCCCATTATATTAGGACTAAATTCATAACCTAAAAAATTTACCATGCTGTTTTAAAGACTCTAAAAATAATATAAGTGAAGTACGAGAGTTCAATAATTTCTACAAAATAAAACACCACCGTGCTCTAAAAAAATATAAGTGAAGTACTAGAGCAACATTGCCTAGCTCAAAAGATATAAGTGAAGCACATAGAGTATTCTAATAAATTCACGATTCAGCGTGTCTCTCTCAAAAAGATGTGTGCTGCAAGGATGATTGTGGCAAACTAAAAAAGCAAAGACTCATATCATACAAGACGCTCCAAGCAAAACACATATCATGTGTTGAATAAAAATATAGCCTCAAGTAAATTTACCGATGGATTGAAGACGAAAGAGGGGATGCCTTCCGGGGCATCCCCAAGCTTAGGCTTTTTGGTATCCTTGAATATGGATTGGGGTTCCTTGGGCATCCCCAAGCTTAGGCTCTTGCCACTCCTTATTCCATAGTCCATCAAATCTTTACCCAAAACTTGAAAACTTCACAACACAAAACTCAACAGAAAACTCATGAGATCCGTTAGTATAAGAAAAATAAATCACCACTTTAGGTACTTTTGTGAACTCATTCTTTATTTATATTGGTGTAATATCTACTGTATTCCAACTTCTCCATGGTTCATACCCCCCGATACAACCCATAGATACATCAAATAAGCAAACAACACAAAGAAAACAGAATCTGTCTAAAACAGAACAGTCTGTAGCTATCTATAGACTTCGAATACTTCTGTAACTCGAAAAATTCTAAAAAGTTAGGAAAATCAGGGAAATTTGTATATAAATATTTTGTAAAAATTTCAGATCAAAAGCACGTTCCAGTGAATTTGCAAAATTCCTGGACTGAGAGAAAAAGTTTCTGTTTTTCAGCAAAATCAAATCACAAACACCGTAGACCATCCCAAAGGTCTTACTAGGCTCAAACACTAATTTAAACAAGAAAACACAATTACTACAGAGGTAATAATGTGCAAAACACTCAAAAATAGAAGCAAAAACAAAAGCATAAAAATAAAATTGGGTTGCCTCCCAACAAGCGCTATTGTTTAACGCCCCTAGCTAGGCATAACGCAATAGATCTAGGTATTGTCATCTTTGGTATGCAATCCATAAGTAGCTCTCATAATAGATTCATAAGGCAATTTTATTTTATTTCTAGGAAATTGTTCCATACCTTTCCTTAATGGAAATTGGAATCTAATATTTCCTTCCTTCATATCAATAATTGCACCAATCGTTCTAAGGAAAGGTCTATCAAGAATAATAGGACATGTAGGATTGCAATCTATATAAAGAACAATGAAATCTACGGGCACATAATTCCTATTTGCAACAATAAGAACATCATTAATCCTTCCCATAGGTTTCTTAATAGTGGAATCCGCTAGATGCAAATTTAAAGAGCAATCATCAAATTCACGGAAACCTAGCACATCACATAAAGTTTTTGGAATCATGGAAACGCTAGCACCCAAATCACACAAAGCATGGCACTCATAATCTTTAATTTTAATCTTAATAGTAGGTTCCCACTCATCATAAAGCTTTTTAGGTATAGAAACTTCCAACTCAAGTTTTTCTTCAAAAGATTTCATAATAGCATCCACGATATGTTTAGTAAAAGCTTTATTTTGATTATAAGCATGAGGAGAATTCAACATGGATTGCAACAAGGAAACACAATCAATCAAAGAATAACTATCATAATTAAAGTCCTTGAAATCCAAAAGAGTGGGTTCATTGCTATTTAAAGTTTTGACCTCTTCAATCCCACTTTTATCAATCTTAGCATTAAGATCTATAAACTCTGAATCATTGTGACGCCTTTTAACTAAAGTTGACTCATCTCCAGTCCCATCTTTATCAAGATTTACATTAGAAAACAAAGATTCAATAGGAGTCACATCAATCACTTTAAGATCTTCATCATTATTATCACGAGAACACACTTTTTCAAGCCATTCACGCTTAGCACGTATTCTAGCGGTTCTTTCCTTACACTCATCAATAGAAATTATCATATCTTTTAAAGACTCATTAATATCATGCTTAGGTGGAATAGATCTAATTTTCAAAGAATCAATCTCAAGAGAAATTCTATCAACGTTCCTAGCCAAATCATCAATCTTGAGCAATTTTTCTTCAATCATGGCATTGAAACCTTTTTGCGAGCTAATAAATTCTTTAATATTATTATCAAGATCAGAGGGCATCTTATTATAATTTCCATAAGAATTGCTGTAGGAATTACCATAATTATTAGAGGAATTACTAGGAAACGGCCTAGAATTGAAATTACCTCTATACGCGTTATTACCAAAATTGTTCCTACCAACAAAATTCACATCCATAGATTAATTATTATTTCAAATCAAAGAAGACAAAGGCATATCATTAGGATCAATAGGAGCACTCTTACTAGCAAACAATTTCATCAATTCATCCATCTTTTGACTCAAAGTATTTATTTCTTCAATAGCATGCACTTTTTTACTAGTGGGAGATCTTTCGATATGCCATTGAGAGTAATTTGCCATAATATTATCTAGGAGTTTAGTAGCTTCTCCTAATGTGATTTCCATAAAAGTACCACCCGCGTCGGAATCTAAGAGATTCCTAGATGCAAAATTCAATCCCGCATAAAAAAATTTGTATAATCATCCATAAACTCAAACCATGCGCGGGGCAATTTCTAATCATTAGTTTCATCCTCTCCCAAGATTGTGAAACATGCTCATGATCAAGTTGCTTAAAATTCATTATATCATTCCTAAGGGAGATGATCTTAGCGGGCGGAAAGTACTTGGAAATAAAAGCATCTTTACACTTATTCCATGAATCAATACTATTTTTAGGCAAAGATGAAAACCAAGTTTTAGCACGATCTCGTAGTGAGAACGGAAATAGTTTCAATTTACCAATATCATTATCCACATCTTTCTTCTTTTGCATATCACACAACTCAACGAAAGTATTTAGATGGGATGCGGCATCTTCACTAGGAAGGCCGGAAAATTGTTCTTTCATAACAAGATTAAGCAAAGCGGCATTAATTTCATAAGATTCCGCACTAGTGGCGGGAGCAATCGGAGTACTAATAAAATCATTATTATTAGTATTGGAGAAGTCACACAACTTAGTATTCTCTTGAGTCATCGTGACAAAGGAAGCAATCTAGCACACAAGCAAACGGAAAGACGAACGAAAGAAGGGCGAATAAAAAGGCAAATCTTTTTGGTTTTTTCTGAAAATCGTTTTAGAAGTGGGGGAGAGGAAAACGAGAGGCAAATGGCAAATAAAGTAAATGCAAGAGATGAGTTTGTGATGGGTACTTGGTAAGCTTGATGTAGATCTCCCCGGCAACGGCGCCAGAAATCCTTCTTGCTACTTCTTGAGCATGCGTTGGTTTTCCCTTGAAGAGGAAAGGGTGATGCAGCAAAGTAGATAAGTATTTCCCTCAGTTGTTGAGAACCAAGGTATCAATCCAGTAGGAGATACAAGCAAGTCCCCAATAGATGTACCTACACAAATAATCAAACACTTGCACCCAACGCTATAAAGGGGTTGTCAATCCCTGCACGGTTATTTGCAAGGATGAGATCTGATAGAGATAGGTATGATAGATTGCTAGAACGGAAAGTAAAACAAAAGTAAAAATAAGGCAGCAAGATATTTTTGGTATTTTTGGTTTTAGATTTGAAAGTATAATATGGAAAATAGACCCGGGGGCCATAGGTTTCACTAGAGGCTTCTCTCATGAAGGAAAATAATACGGTGGGTGAACAAATTACTGTCGAGCAATTGAAAGAAAAGCGAATAATTATGACGATATCCAAGGCAATGATTATGCATATAGGCATCACGTCCGTGTCAAGTAGACCGAAACGATTCTGCATCTACTACTATTACTCCACACATCGACTGGCTCCTGCCTGCATCTAAAGTATTAAGTTCATGAAGAACAGAGTAACGCATTAGGTAAGATGACATGATGTAGAGGGATAAACTCAAGCAATATGATGAAAACCCCATCTTTTTATCCTCGATGGCAACAATACAAATACGTGCCTCGCTACCCCTACTTTGTCACTGGGTTATTGAAGAACATGTTATTGAAGAACCCCATCTTTTTATCCTCGATGGCAACAATACAAATACGTGCCTCGCTGCCCCATGTTATTGAAGAACAAAGAGAGAGAAGAAGCCATCTAGCTACTAGCTATGGACCCGAAGGTCTGTGGTAAACTACTCACGCATCATCGGAGGGGCAATGGAGTTGATGTAGATGCCCTCCGTGATCGAATCTCCCTCCGACAGATTACCGGAAAAGGCTCCAAGATTGGATCTCACGGGAACAGAGGCTTTCGGCGGCGGAAAAGTATTTTCATGGCTCTTTTTAGTATCCAGGGAATATTTGGGAATTTATAGACCGAAGAATAGGGTTAGGAGGGCTGCCCTGGGGCCACAAGCCAGGGGGCGCCCCCCCCCCCCATAGGGCGCGCTTCTGTGGCTTGTCGCCACACGGCGGCTCTCCTGCCTTCATCTCCAAGTTTGCTGGGTTTCTTAATCATTCCGAAGATTTTATTCCGTTTGGACTCTGTTTAATATTCCTTATCTGCAATACTCAAAAACATGGAAAAAACAGAAACTGGCACTAGGTTCTAGATTAATAGGTTAGTCCCAAAAATAATATAAAATAGCATATTAATGCATATAAAACATCCAAAACAGATAATATAATAGCATGGAACAATCAAAAATTATAGATATGTTGGAGACGTATCACTGGTCACACTTATCGTTGAGGAAGTCGGTGATGCCTTCATTTTCTGCTAGGTAATAGAAATCTTTATAAATTCCGGCCGCCCTCAAGAATGCCTCACTTGGCCATTCACATGGTCGAACCTTCGCGGTGCGAGGAATATTGTATCTAGGCTTCTCATTTTCATTTTCTTTAAAACCCCGGCTTGAAGAGCCTCTTAACAATCTCCTCATCATTTCTTTCTCTGAAAAATAATTCTGAAATTTTTAGTGACTCCAAATAAAAGTGAACAAAACTCAACAAAACTTATAGCAACTACTCCCACAAGTGCCTAGAGGCTAAATCATGCATCAAAACTACTTGGGACCATACATATTTGACATGCAAGCTCAAGAACAAGGTCACCACAGCAGCAAAAATTTGCAATATATAAAGAAATAGAACAAAAACTAATTGGACCATTGGAGGAGTCACATACCGATGAACAATCCCCTAAAACAGTTTTGCAAATGGAGCTTTGAGCAAGGAGATCGAGAATGGCAGCAAGATGAGCTAGAACATGGGTTTGAGCAATGGTGGGATTTTTTCTGGAGGAAGACGCAGTGGATGGGTGCTGGAATAAGTGAGGGGGCCCCACGGGGGACCCACAAGCCAGGGGGTGCGCCCAAGGGGGATGGGCGCGCCCTGCAGGCTTGTGGCCCACTGGTGCAGCCCCCTGATGTGTTCTCAGTGCCAAAAATTCTTAAATATTCCAGAAAAAATCATACTAAATTTTCAGGGGATTCTGAGAACTTTTATTTTCAGGTCATTTTTCTATTGCACGGATAAATCAGAAAACAGAGAAATAATAGCATTTTTACTACATTGAAACGAAAGAACAGAGAATAAAAGTTGGGTACAGAAGGTTGTGCTTTCTAAATTCATCCATCTCATGCTCATCAAAAAGAATTCATCAATAAGGTTGATCAAGTCTTATTGACAAACTTTTTTCGAATGACACGGAACCGGAGAATTTTCGAATAACACTAGGTTACCTCAATGGGGATATGCATGTCCCCAACAATAAGTATATCATATTTCTTTTTGGCAGTAGGAAGAGGGAATTCAAAGTCTCCAATAATAATCGTTGAAATTTTTTCTATGGAGTTGATACAACGAACTTGAGGTTGTTTCTTCGGAAAGTGTACCGTATGCTCATTACCATTAACATGAAAAGTGACATTGCCCTTGTTGCAATCAATAACAGCCCCTGCAGTATTTAAAAAGGGTCTACCAAGGATGATCGACATACTGTCGTCCTCGGGAATATCAAGAATAACAAAGTCCGTTAGGATAGTAACGTTTGCAACCACAACAGGCACATCCTCGCAAATACCGATGGGTAAAGTAGTTGATTTATCAGCCATTTGCAAAGAGATTTCGGTAGGTGTCAACTTATTCAAATCAAGTCTACGATACAAAGAGAAAGGCATAACACTAACACCAGCTCCAAGGTCACATAATTTCCTTTAATAGAGCATGGTATAGTAGGTACTCCGGGATCTCCTAGTTTCTTCGGTATTCCACCTTTAAAAGTATAATTAGCAAGCATGGTGGAAATCTCAGTTCCGGTATCTTTCTTCTATTTGTCACGATATCTTTGATATACTTAGCATAAGGAGACATTTTCAGAATATCTGTCAAACGCATACGCAAAAAGACAGGTCTAAGCATTTCAACAAAGCGCTCAAAGTCCTCATCATCCTTTTTCTTGGATGGTTTAGGAGGAAAGGGCATGGATTTTTGAACCCAAGGTTCTCTTTCTCTACGATGCTTCCTAGCAACAAAGTCTCTTTTATCATATCTTTTATTCTTAGGATGTGGGTTATCAAGATCAACAGCAGGTTCAATCTCCACATCATTATCATTACTAGGTTGAGCATCAACATGAAAATCATCATTAGTATTATCACTAGGCTCATGCTCATTACCAGATTGTGTCTCAGCATCAGAAATAGAAATATCATTTGGGTTTTCATGAGTATCAATAACAGGTTCACTAGCAGCATGCAAAGTCCTATCATCATTCTTTTTCCTTTTATTAGAATGACCAGGTGCATCAGTATTAACTCTCTGAGAATCTTGCTCAATTCTCTTAGGATGGCCCTCAGGATACAAGGGTTCCTGAGTCATTCTACCACCTCTAGTCATAACTCTAACAGAATGATCATTGTTCTTACCAATCATCTCATTAAGCAAATCATTCTGTGCCTTAAGTACTTGTTCTACTTGAGTAGTTACCATGGAAGCATGTTTACTAATAAGCTTAAGATCATTAATAGTTCTACTCATATAATCACCTAAGCGATCAAGCATGTAAGCATTATGTTTCAGTTGTCTACTAACATAAGCATTGAAATTCTCTTGCTTAACAATAAAGTTATCAAACTCATCCAAGCATTGGCTAGCAGACTTTTTATAAGGAATATCACCTTCATCAAATCTACGAAGAGAATTTACCTCTACTACCTGTGTCGGGTTATCAAGACCATGTATTTCTTCAATATGTGGTAGATTCTTAACATCTTCCGCTTCAATACCCTTTTCTTTCAAAGATTTCTTTGCCTCTTGCATATCTTTAGGACTGAGAAATAGAATACCTCTTTTCTTCTGAGTTGGCTTTGGAAGCGGTTCGGGAATAGTCCAATCATTATCATTGCTCAATATATTATTCAATAGTAATTCAGCTTGTTCAACAGTTCGTTCCCTGAAAACACAACCAGCACAACTATCTAGGTGGTCCCTAGAAGCATCGGTTAGTCCATTATAAAAGATATCAAGTATTTCATTTTTCTTGAGAGGGTGATCAGGCAAAGCATTAAGTAACTGGAGAAGCCTCCCCCAAGCTTGTGGGAGACTCTCTTCTTCAATTTTCATAAAGTTAAATATTTCCTGCAAGGCAGCTTGCTTCTTATGGGCAGGAAAATATTTTTTAGAGAAGTAATATATCATATCATGGGGACTACGCACGCAACCAGGATCAAGAGAATTAAACCATATCTTAGCATCACCCTTTAATGAGAAAGGAAACAACTTAAGAATATAGTAATAACGAATTTTTTCCTCATGAGTGAATAGGGTGGCTATATCATTCAACTTAGTAAGATGTGCCACAACAGTTTCAGATTCATAACCATGGAAAGGATCAGATTCAACCAAAATAATCAACTCAGGATCGACAGAGAATTCATAATCCTTATCAGTAACAAAGATACGTGAAGTAGCAAACTTGGGATCATATTGCATTCTAGCATTCAAAGATTTTTTTTCCACTTGCATAGTAATTTCTTAAGATCATCTCTATCCTTACAAGCAAGAAAGTCCCTAGCTACCTCTCCTTCCATAACATAACCCTTAGGTATATCAGGCAATTCATATCTAGGAGAGCTAGGTCTAGCAGGTGTCTCATAGTGTTCAGTTTCAATAATTTCATCAGTTTCAGAGATATCATTAGTTGCAGCATTGACTCTAGCAATTTGTTCATCAAGAAGTTCACCCAGTGGCACAGTAGTATTAAGCAAAGTATCATCATAAGCATCATGCATAGCAGAAGTAGCATCATCAATTACTTGCGACATATCAAAATCAATAGCAGGTGGTGGTGTCGCAAATTTACTCATAACAGAAGGTGAATCAAGTGCAGAGCTAGATGGCAGTTCCTTACCTGTCCTAATAGTTGAGGGGTAGATCTTAGTTTTAGCATCTTTCAAATTCTTCATAGTGATCAACAGATATAAATTCCAAGTGACTCAGAGAATAGAGCTATGCTCCCCGGCAACGGCGCCAGAAAAAGGTCTTGATAACCCACAAGTATAGGGGATCGCAACAGTTTTCGAGGGTAGAGTATTCAACCCAAATTTATTGATTCGGCACAAGGGGAGCCAAAGAATATTCTCGAGTATTAGCAGCTGAGTTGTCAATTCAACCACACCTGAAAGACTTAGTATCTGCAGCAAAGTATTCAGTAGCAAGCAGTATGGAAGTAACGGTAACAATGGCAAAGTGACAGTAGCGGTTTTGTAGCGATTGTAAAAGTAGCAACGGAAAAGTAACTTAGCAAAGATCAATATATGAAAAGCTCATAGGCAATGGATCAGTGATGGACAATTATGTCAGATGGCATTCATCATGCAACGGTTATAACATAGGGTGACACAGAACTAGCTCCAATTCATCAATGTAATGTAGGCATGTATTCCATATATAGTCATACGTGCTTATGGAAAAGAACTTGCATGACATCTTTTGTCCTACCCTCCCGTGGCAGCGGGGTCCTAATGGAAACTAAGGGATATTAAGGCCTCCTTTTAATAGAGAACCGGACCAAAGCATTAGCACTTAGTGAATACATGAACTCCTCAAACTACGGTAATCACCGGAAAGAATCCCAGTTATTGTCACCCTGGGGGATGCGGATCATAACTCGTAATTGGTGTCTACAACTTGCAAGATAGGATCAAGAACACATATATATTCATGAAAACATAATAGGTTCAGATCTGAAATCATGGCACTCGGGCCCTAGTGACAAGCATTAAGCATAGCAAAGTCATAGCAACATCAATCTCAGAACATAGTGGATACTAGGGATCAAACCCTAACAAAACTAACTCGATTACATGGTAAATCTCATCCAACCCATCACCGTCCAGCAAGCCTACGATGGAATTACTCACGAACGGCGGAGAGCATCATGAAATTGGTGATGAAGGATGGTTGGTGATGACGACGGCGTCGATTTCCCCTCTCCGGAGCCCAAATCAGACTCCAGATCTGCCCTCCCGAGGAAGAACAGGAGGTGGCGGTGGCTCCGTATCGTAAAACGCGATGAACTCTTCTCTCTAATTTTTTTCTCCCCGAATAGGAATATATAGAGTTGGAGTTGAGGTCGGAGGAGCCACAGGGGGCCCACAAGACAGGGGGGCGCGCCCTAGGGGGGCGCCCCCCTGGCTTGTGGCTAGGTGGTGGCCCCTCTCCGGTTGATTCTTTCGCCAGTATTTTTTATTAATTCCAAAAATATTCTCCGTAAATTTCCAGGTCAATCCGAGAACTTTTATTTCTGCACAAAAATAACACCAAGGCAATTATGCTGAAAACAGCGTCAGTCCGGGTTAGTTCCATTCAAATCATGCAAATTAGAGTCCAAAACAAGGGCAAAAGAGTTTGGAAAAGTAGATTTGTTGGAGACGTATCATACGCCATATAAGGTAATGTCCAATCAGGGATTGCGCGGAGAGCCGCCACCAATTGTCCTTCCGGGTCAGGTATAGCTAGATCCTCCTCCGATGGTAATTTAACTGACGGGTGATGCAACACGTCCAAGAACACATTAGGCGGAACCGGCTTACGCTGAGAACCCAGTCTTGACAACGCGTCAGCCGCCTCATTCCTCCGCCGATCAATATGATCCACCTGATAGCCCTTGAAGTGGCCAGCGATAACATCAACTGCCTGGCGATAAGCCGCCATGCGAGGGTCTTTAGAGTCCCACGTGCCAGAGACTTGCTGAGCCACCAGGTCTGAGTCGCCAAGACATCTGACCCGGCTGAAATTCATCTCCTTGGCCACACGGAGCCCATGAAGCAAAGCCTCATATTCAGCTGCATTGTTAGTACAAGGAAACATTAACCTCAACACATAACAGAACTTGTCACTCGCGGGGAAGTTAGAACAACTCCAGCCTCCGAGCCTTCCAATTTCCTGGAACCATCAAAATGAATCGTCCAATATGTATTGTCTGGCTTCTCTTCGAGTGCTTGACACTCTGTCCAGTCATTGATGAAGTCCACCAGGGCTTGAGATTTGACAGCCGTCCGGGGCACATACTTCAGATTAAGAGGCCCAAGCTCAATTGCCCACTTAGCAATCCTGCCAGTAGCTTCTCTGTTTTGAATAATATCTCCCAAAGGAGCAGAACTGACCACTGTGATCGGATGCCCAAGGAAATAATGCTTCAGCTTGCGATTGGCCATAAATACACCAAACACCAGCTTTTGCCAATGTGGATATCTCTGCTTGGACTCCGTCAAGACCTCACTGACATAGTAAACCGGCAGCTGAACTAGGTACTCCTTACCCGCCTCCTTGCGCTCCACCACAACTGCAGCACTGACAGCTCTGTTATTAGCCGCAACGTACAAGAGCAAAGGCTCCTTTTCTGCCGGAGCAGCCAAGACGGGCGGCTCAGCCAACTGCTTCTTGAGCGCCTCAAACGCCTCATTGGCCGCATCACTCCAGACGAAGTCATATGTCTTCTTCATCATCTGATATAGAGGAATAGCCTTCTCACCCAGGCGGCTTATGAAACGGCTCAGAGCGGCGATACGACCCGCCAAGCGCTGAACATCATTAATACACGCCGGCTTAGACAAAGAAGTGATGGCCTTTATTTTATCCGGGTTAGCCTCAATGCCACGCTTGGAGAATAAGAACACCAAGAGCTTGCCTACAGGTACACCAAAGACACACTTTGCCGGGTTAAGCATCATCTTGTAAACCCGCAGATTATCAAAAGTTTCCTTCAAATCAGCCAACAGAGTCTCCTTCTTCCTTGACTTGACCACAATATCATCCACATAAGCATGAACATTGCGCCCAATTTGACCATGAAGACAGTTCTGCACACAACGCTGATAAGTCGCATGAGCGCTCTTGAGCCCGAAAGGCATAGACACATAGCAGAAAGCTCCAAAAGGCGTAATGAAAGACGTCTTCTCTTGGTCTTTGACTGCCATCTTGATCTGATGATAACCCGAATAAGCATCCAGGAAACATAAACTCTCACAACCCGTCGTTGCATCAATGATCTGGTCGATACGGGGGAGAGCAAATGGATCAACCGGACACGCCTTGTTGAGATTGGTGTAATCCACACACATGCGCCACGTGCCGTTCTTCTTGAGTACCAACACCGGGTTAGCTAACCACTCCGGGTGAAAAACTTCGATGATAAACCCTGCAGCTAAGAGCCGGGCTACCTCTTCTCCAATAGCCTTACGTCTCTCCTCATTGAAACGATGAAGGAACTGTTTGACTGGCTTAAACTTGGGATCCACATTAAGGTGGTGCTCAGCGAATTCTCTCGGTACACCCGGCATGTCCGAAGGTTTCCATGCAAAGATGTCCCGATTCTCACGGATGAATTCGATGAGCGCGCTTTCCTATTTGGGATCCATATTGGCCCCAATAGTGAACTGCTGCGATGAGTCGCCAGGAGTGAAATCCACCAGCTTGGTATCTTCTGCCACAAACTTCAGGGGCGGCTCAGATTCCGTGTTGGGCTTCTTCAACAGGGTCATATCTGTCGGGTCGACATTCTCCTTATAAAACTTGAGCTCCGCCTCAGCACAACTTGACTCTGCGTACGCCGCATCGCCTTCCTCGCACTCAAGAGCAATCTTCCGATCACCATGCACTGTAATTGTTCCGTTTAATCCGGGCATCTTGAGCTGCAAGTAAACATAACAAGGCCTAGCCATGAACTTGGCATAAGCCGGCCGCCCAAACAAAGCGTGGTACGGGCTCTTGATTTTGACCACCTCAAACCATAAGGCCTCCACCCTATAGTTAAACTCATCACCAAAAGCTACTTCCAGGGAAATTTTTCCGACTGGGTAAGCCGATTTTCCGGGCACCACACCGTGAAAAACTGTTGAAGATGGTTTAAGATCCTTGTCAAGCAAGTTCATCCGGCGGAACGTGTCATAATACAGGATGTTGATGCTGCTGCCACCATCCATAAGCACCTTGGTGAACACGTTGCCTCCGACTTGGGGGGCCACTACCAAGGCCAACTGCCCTAGGTTATCCACACACGGCGGGTGATCCTCCCTGCTCCAAGTTATGTCATACTCAGACCATTTCAAGTACTGCGGGAGAGCCGGCATGACCGCACTAACCGCCCGCTTGCGCACCTTTTGATCCCGCTTGTCAAGGCTTGTCGTAAAGACATGATATTGGCCCCCATTAAGCTGCTTTGGGTTACTCTGATACCCGGACTGGTTATTTTGTTGCTGACCTCCATTGCCAGACTATTGATTATGACCTCCATGGTTTCCCTGGCCTTGATAGCCAGAACCTAAGCCGCCTGCCCCAAAGCCGGACCCAGGGGAGCCGGATCCTGACCCGCCAGACGGTCCATTGCCGCCACCCTGATGCTGGTTAATGCTGTAATTCCGGAACTCCCGCATGACCCAACAATCCTTCCAGGCATGAGTGGATGGTTTATCGGGAACGCTATGTTTTGGGTAGGTGGCATTCAACATCGCTTCCATATTGAAAGGCTTAGACTTGCCGAAAGGCGGTTTACCATTGCCCTTACCACGGTTGTTCCCAGCGCTAGTGTTGGCCACCAAGTCTGACCCGTCGTCCGGGTGCTTCTGTTTTCCACCGTTGCCATTATTATTATTTCCTCCCTCGTTCTGCTGCTGACTCTTGTCGTTGTTATTCTTCTTGCCCTTAGCTGATCTCTCATCAGCAGAACCAGGGTCCTTCGTGTTGTCAGAGTCTGCATACTTGGTGAGAGCCGCCATGAGCTCCCCCATATCCTAGCATGAACGCTTGAGCCGTCCAAGCTTCTGCTTGAGGGGCAAAAAGTGGCAATTCTTCTCCAGAATTAGAACCGCCTGAGCCGCTGATACGTCTCCAACGTATCTATAATTTTTTATTGTTCCATGCTATTATATTATCTGTTTTGGATGTTTTATAAGCATTAATATGCTATTTTATATTATTTTTGGGACTAACCTATTAATCTAGAGCCTAGTGCCAGTTTCTGTTTTTTTCTTGTTTTTGAGTATTGCAGATAAGGAATATTAAACGGAGTCCAAACGGAATAAAATCTTCGGAATGATTTTTCTTGGACCAGAAGAAACTTGCCAGACATGGAGATGAAGGCAGGAGACCTGCCGGGAGGCGACAAGCCACCAGGGCGCGCCCTAGGGGGGGCGCCCCCCTGGCTTGTGGCCCCCCAGCAGGCCTCCTAACCCTATTCTTCGGCCTATAAATTCCCAAATATTCCCCCAATACCAAAAAGAGCCACGAAAATACTTTTCCTCCGCCGGAAGCCTCTGTTCCCGTGAGATCCCATCTTGGAGCCTTTTCCGGTAATCTGCCGGAGGGGGATTCGATCACGGAGGGCATCTACATCAACTCCATTGCCCCTCCGATGATACGTGAGTAGTTCACCACAGACCTTCGGATCCATAGCTAGTAGCTAGATGGCTTCTTCTCTCTCTTTGTTCTTCAATACCATGTTCTTCATGATCTTCATGGAGATCTATCCGATGTAATACTCTTTTGCGGTGTGTTTGCCGAGATCCGATGAATTGTGGGTTTATGATCAGCTTATCTATGAATATTATTTGAATCTTCTCTGAATTCTTATATGCATGATTTCATATCTTTGCAAGTCTCTTCGAGTTATTGGTTTGGTTTGGCCAACTAGATTGGTAATTCTTGCAATGGGAGAAGTGCTTAGTTTTGGGTTCAATCTTGCGGTGTCCTCACCCAGTGACAAAGTAGGGGTAGCGAGGCACGTATTTGTATTGTTGCCATCAAGGATGAAAATATGGGGTTTTCATCATATTGCTTGAGTTTATCCCTCTACATCATGTCATCTTACCTAATGCGTTCCTCTATTCTTCATGAACTTAATACTCTAGATGCAGGCAGGAGTCGGTCGATGTGTGGAGTAATAGTAGTAGATGCAGAATCGTTTCAGTCTACTTGACACGGACGTGATGCCTATATGCATAATCATTGCCTTGGATATTGTCATAACTATGCGCTTTTCTATCAATTGCTCGACAGTAATTTGTTCACCCACCGTATTATTTTCCTTCATGAGAGAAGCCTCTAGTGAAACCTATGGCGCCCGGGTCTATTTTCCATATTATATTTTCAGATCTATAAACCAAAAATACCAAAAATACTTCGCTGCATTCTTTTTACTTTTTTTTTACTTTTTGTTCTAGCAATCTTTTATATCTATCTCTATCAGATCTCATCCTTGCAAATAACCGTGAAGGGATTGACAACCCCTTTATAGCGTTGGTTGCAAGAGTTTGATTGTTTGTGTAGGTGCGAAGATTGGGGACTTGCTTGTATCTCCTACTGGATTGATACCTTGGTTCTCAACAACTGAGGGAAATACTTATCTACTTTGCTGCATCACCCTTTCCTCTTCAAGGGAAAACCAACGCAAGCTCAAGAAGTAGCAAGAAGGATTTCTGGCGCCGTTGCGGGGGAGATCTACATCAAGCCTACCAAGTACCCATCACAAACTCATCTCTTGCATTTACTTTATTTGCCATTTGCCTCTCGTTTTCCTCTCCCCCACTTCTAAAAAGATTTTCAGAAAAAACCAAAAATATTTGCCTTTTTATTCGCCCTTCTTCCGTTCGTCTTTTTGTTTGCTTGTGTGCTAGATTGCTTGCTTTCTCACGATGACTCAAGAGAATACTAAGTTGTGTGACTTTTTCAATACTAATAATAATGATTTTATTAGTACTCCGATTGCTCCCGCCACTAGTGTGGAATCTTATTAAATTAATGCCGCTTTGCTTAATCTTTTTATGAAAGAACAATTTTCCGGCCTTCCTAGTGAAGATGCCGCATCCCATCTAAATACTTTCGTTGAGTTGTGTGATATGCAAAAGAACAAACATGTGGATAATGATATTGTTAAATTGAAGCTATTTCCGTTCTCACTACGAGATCGTGCTAAAACTTGGTTTTCATCTTTGCCTAAAAATAGTATTGATGCATGGAATAAGTGTAAAGACGCCTTTATTTCCAAGTACTTTCCGCCTGCTAAGATCATCTCCCTTAGGAACGATATAATGAATTTTAAGCAACTTGATCATGAGCATGTTGCACAATCTTGGGAGAGGATGAAACTAATGATTAGAAATTGCCCCGCGCATGGTTTGAGTTTATGGATGATTATACAAAAAAATTATGCGGGATTGAATTTTGCTTCTAGGAATATTTTAGATTCTGCCGCTGGTGGTACTTTTATGGAAATCACATTAGGAGAAGCTACTAAACTCCTAGATAATATTATGGCAAATTACTCTCAATGGCATACCGAAAGATCTCCTACTAGTAAAAAAGTGCATGCTATTGAAGAAATAAATACTTTGAGTGAAAAGATGGATGAATTAATGAAATTGTTTCCTAGTAAGAGTGCTCCTATTGATCCTAATGATATGCCTTTGTCTTCTTTGATTGGAAATAATAATGAATCTAAGGATGTGAATTTTGTTGGTAGGAACAATTTTGGTAATAACGCGTATAGAGGTAATTTCAATCCTAGGCCGTTTCCTAGTAATTCCTCTAATAATTATGGTAATTCCTACAATAATTCTTATGGAAATTATAATAAGATGCCCTCTGATCTTGAGAATAATATTAAAGAATTTATTAGTTCGCAAAAGGGTTTCAATGCTATGATTGAAGAAAAATTGCTCAAGATTGATGATTTGGCTAGGAACGTTGATAGAATTTCTCTTGAGATTGATTCTTTGAAAATTAGATCTATTCCACCTAAGCATGATATTAATGAGTCTTTAAAAGCTATGAGAATTTCTATTGATGAGTGTAAGGAAAGAACCGCTAGAATGCGTGCTAAGCGTGAATGGCTTGAAAAAGTGTGTTCTCGTGATAATATTGGTGAAGATCTTAAAGTGATTGATGTGACTCCTATTGAATCTTTGTTTTCTAATATAATCTTGATAAAGATGGGACTGGAGATAAGTCAACTTTGGTTAAAAGGCGTCCCAATGATTCGGAGTTTATAGATCTTAATGCTAAGATTGATAAAAGTGGGATTGAAGAGGTCAAAACTTTAAATAGCAATGAACCCACTCTTTTGGACTTCAAGGACTTTAATTATGATAGTTGTTCTTTGATTGATTGTATTTACTTGTTGCAATCCATGTTGAATTCTCCGCATGCTTATAATCAAAATAAAGCTTTTACTAAACATATCGTGGATGCTATGATGAAATCTTTTGAAGAAAAACTTGAGTAGGAAGTTTCTATAACTAGAAAGCTTTATGATGAGTGGGAACCTACTATTAAGATTAAAATTAAAGATTATGAGTGCCATGCTTTGTGTGATTTGGGTGCTAGCGTTTCCACGATTCCAAAAACTTTATGTGATGTGCTAGGTTTCCATGAATTTGATGATTGCTCTTTAAATTTGCATCTAGCGGATTCCACCATTAAGAAACCTATGGGAAGGATTGATGATGTTCTTATTGTTGCAAATAGGAATTATGTGCCCATAGATTTCATTGTTCTTGATATATATTGCAATCCTACATGTCCTATTATTCTTGGTAGACCTTTCCTTAGAACGATCGGTGCAACTATTGATATGAAAGAAGGAAATATTAGATTCCAATTTCCATTAAGGAAAGGCATGGAACACTTCCCTAGAAAGAAAATAAAATTACCTTATGAATCTATTATGAGAGCTACTTATGGATTGCATACCAAAGATGACAATACCTAGATCTATTGCGTTATGCCTAGCTAGGGGCGTTAAACAATAGTGCTTGTTGGGAGGCAACCCAATTTTATTTTTATGCTTTTGATTTTGCTTCTGTTTTTGAGTGCTTTGCACATTATTACCTCTGTATTAATTGTGTTTTCTTGCTTTAATTAGTGTTTGAGCCAAGTAAGACCTTTGGGATGGTCTACGTTGTTTGTGATTTGATTTTGCTGAAAAACAGAAATTTTTGCTCTCAGTCCAGGAATTTTGAAAATTCACTGGAACGTGCTTTTGATCTGAAATTTTTACACAAGATTGATATACAAATTTACCTGATTGTCCTAATTTTTCAGAATTTTTGGAGTTACAGAAGTATTTGAGGTCTATAGATTGCTACAGACTGTTCTGTTTTAGACAGATTCTGTTTTCTTTGTGTTGTTTGCTTATTTTGATGTATCTATGGGTTGTATCGGGGGGTATGTGATACGTCCATTTTGCATCATGCTTTTATATCGATATTTATTGCATTATGGGCTGTTAATACATATTATGGTACAATACTTATGCATTTTCTCTCTTATTTTACAAGGTTTACATGAAGATGGAGAATGCCGGCAGCTGGAATTCTGGACTGGAAAAGGAGCAAATATGAGATACCTATTCTGCACAACTCCAAAAGTCCTGAAAATCTACGGAGAATTATTTTGGAATATATAAAAATATTGGGAGAAAGAAATACCAGAGGAGACCCACCAGGGAGTCACAAGCCAGGGGGGCGCGCCCTACCCCCCTGGGCCCCCTGGCAGGCCTCCGGTGCCCATCTTCTGCTATATGGAGGGTTTTGACCTGGAAAAAATCATAAGGGAGCTTTCGGGATGAAGCGCCGCCGTCTCGAGGCGGAACTTGGACAGAACCAATCTAGGGCTAACAATTTACTTATCACAGACATAATGACTATATGAAATTATACCATGAATTATCATAGTCATAAATATAAATATTGCTAATCGTTGTCCAACTATAATTTGTTTACCACACCACAATTGTATGCTTGAGAGAGATGCCACTAGTGAACCTATGACCCACTGGGCCTATTCTTCATTACTGGAAACTTTACAAAAATATTATTCTTTGATGTAGCATTTTATCTATTGATCAAACTATCATTGGCACTTGCAATTTAATATTACAACTAGCAAGACAAGAAGCTTGACAACCTTCTTGACGTGTTTGGGACAAGTTTATTTTGTTTTGTGTGTGATGGTACAAGTGACTTTGTTTACTGGTTCGATAAACCTTGGTTCTTTAATCGAGAGAAATACTTATATCAAGGCTACATCACCCTTACACTTAGGGCATACGCAACCACTCTTACAAGAGAGCAAGCAAGATATCTAGCGCCATTGTCGAGTACTTCTACAAACAAATAGGTCCTTCAGACCATCACATTACATTCTTGTTATCGTTCTAGCCTAGTTACTTTTACCTTTTGCTTTGCTTGCTATTTTTTCTTAAAAATACCAAAAGTATCTTTAGTTTCTCTTTCTATTCTAGTTGCAATCATGTCTATTGTTAAGAAGCTCGCGTTGATGAAGTTAATGAAGCTAGCCATTGATAGGACGTTGTGGGAACACTTAACATGCCTATTTATGATGAAGGTTATCATGATGATGATATTTCTTTAACTTGGAAAAAAATACCATGTACAAAGTGGGAATGTTCTTGGGAAAAGTATTATTCAGCAATTCTTTACTTGCTCAGGAGTCATACCGTTAACTAGGGGATCCATACTTTTGAAAACAAATAGTTATGTGGACAATATTGTTATGTTGATAAGGAAGTTAGAGAGGAAGTCCATGCATATACATCCCTCTTTACAAAGAATGTTTCTTGAATTACCTAATATACATGATCCTAGAGCTAAAAAGCTGGCAATAATGATCCTAATGAATAAATTTGATTTCATAACGAAAGAAGGTAGGGATATTTTTGCTCATTATAGGATAAATCGTGAATGTCTTCCTATAGAAGAGGTCCTTTGTGATCAATATGCTATTAGAAGAATGAAATCTAATGGTTAACTGGGATTTGGTGAAAATGCTAGGAAAAGAGTTCCACCCTCAACTTTGATTAGGAATTTATTTCAGCACACTAACGATAAATTTGAATGGATTGTTAGGGGATTAGGTGATGGATTCACATACAAATTATTTAGGCATACCGCTAGGAACCCCATAGAAGATGAAATAACTATTATGTATGAGGAAATTCTAACGGATGAACCGTCCCCACAAAAAAATGAGTTCATGGATGTTAAAATCACTAAATATAGCCCTTTCAATTATTTATGATTGCATACTAGAAAACTTGTTGCGGAAAGGAAGGAACATGACCGGGAATTGAATGATGAAAAAATGTGATCTTTGTATCATTCCTAGCTAAAAGGCATTAAAGAAAAGTGTTTGTTGCGAGGCAACCCAATATATTTTTATTTACTATTTATTTGTGTCAATATGGTTATTGCTACTGTAATTATCATATTTGTATCTTTGCTTTTAATAATGTTGCAATTACAATTGTTAGGTTCTTTGCAGAAATAGAAACTTTAACCTCCACTGTTCGAATTTTCATTATGTACTGGAATGTAATCAATTCCTGGAGTTTTTTTACGCCGTACAACACTACAAATTACCTGATACGTCCTAATGTTCAGAATTTGTAGAGCTGCAGAAGTACGTAAATTAATTAGATTACTGCAGACTATTCTGATTTTGATAGATTGATGTCACGTTTTGTTATATACTTATTCTTGAGTTTTGATGGCTTTTATTGGGGATATAAATGATGGAGATGAAAGTATACATTAGCTAAGATTTGAAAATAATTATTCAACTTGTCTCGACAGTACATCGTGGGTGATTTATTATTATATGAACTAACCTATCTCACGTGTTCTTTTGAGTTTTGTGTGAATGAAGTTTTTAAGCTCGAGGGGAAACGTCGATATGAGAGTATGGGGAAGCAAAAGTCCAAGCTTGGGAATGTCCAAGGCACCCCAAGGTAACATCCAAGGAGACTCAAGCATCTAAGCTTGGGGATGCCCCGGAAAGCATCCCTCTTTCTTCATCAAGAATTATCGGTTTGCCTCGGTTGGACCTATGTTTTAATTTGTTCACATGATATGTGCTTTGCTTGGAGCATAATTTGCTTTTATTTTTTGATTTGATCCTGGTCTTTGCAATCATTATATTCTGATCACACACCTTGAGAGAGACACATATGCGTCATACATTTTTGGAATGCTTACATTTCACTTATATTTTTTCAGTAGAGGTAATTGTAGAATTGCTCTTACACTTCACTTATACATGTTAGAGCACGGCGGAATGACATGCTTTTATAGGTAGGACTCTCTTACTTCACATAAATATTTTTAGAGAGTTGAATAACAAATGGTAATTTGCATGAATTATATGTTGGTCCTAAATGATAGGTATACATTGGTGGTATAAATAAAAACTAGCATGGACTTGTAGATCATTGAATTTGATGAACTTGATTCTTTGCAATAGATTTGCTATATTGAGGTAGTGATAGATGATTATCTGAGTAAATGGTCAACGTTTAGTATGGAATTTTGTTGTTAAAGGTCGTGGGGTCTTTCATTCATTTAATTATATAAAAGTGGAATTCGTTGGTATTAGAGGTGAGGTCTGAGTCTAAGGGCATCTTTAAGTGACACTCACGTTGTGTACAGATCGAGAAGCGCACGATGATTAACTTCTCCCAACCTCTCCTCCTTGGGTTGTGGGGGTTGTGTTTTGTTTGGGTAGGTTATTAGGCTCCGGCAATAAGTACTTGAGTTTGTATGAGTAATGTGAGCTATTAGCCTTTTATGAACTTTCACCTATCCATATTTTGTTAGCCTCTTCGGTATCGTGCATTGCCCACTCTCACCTCGAGACATGGTGCAAGACTTTGCCGGTCCATCCAAATCCCGTGGAAGAACCCAGTTCTCCTACATATAAGACACTCTATATCTTCCTCAAAATAGCCATCATACCTATCTGTCATTGGTATTTCCATAGTCATTCCAAGATATATTGCCATGCAACTTCCATTGTCACTTTACATTACATGACTTGAGTTTCATTGTCATTTTTCTTTGCATGATAATATAAATATGACATCATATTTGTGGCAAGGCCACCGTTCATCATTGTTTACATGTTAGGCTAGATTATTCCACAACTTAGTACACTGGCAGAGGCATTCATTTGTAGTCATCATTTACATTCTAAGTTATGAGTAAATTAAAGTGTGATGTCTTCTAGAGTGCTGCCCCTACCTTGTGAAGAATTAAAACAAAGAGAAAAGCAGACCAAAATAAGAAGAAAAGTGCCCAACAAAAAATGAGAAAAAGAGAGGGGGCACACTAGTATCCTTTTGTACACATTTGTACTTCAAAGTGGCACCATATTCTTCATATAGAGAGTTTTCATATTTATCATTGTCATACTAGTGAGGATCTTTACACCATAGAAGTTGGTTTGTATATTCCGATGATGAGTTTCCTCAAATGCTCGAGGTCTTCATGAGCAAGCAAATTGGATGCACACCCATTTTAGTTCATTTATTAAGAGTTTTCACACATTCATAGCTCTAGTACATTCGTTGCGTGACAATCACTACTCCTCGCATTAATACCGATTGTAAGGCCTCTCTATTGCTTAACCATCAACTGCTTTAGTGTGGTATTTTCTTAATTTTTGTCTTCCTATAAATATCTATTCTCATTCTATTTATCATTCAAAGTGCTAAAGGGTCTCATCTCGCGCTCAAGTATTGCGTTGGGGTTTAGTAGTTGATCCGAGGTGATTGTAGCCTCTCTGCCTAATCATGCGCATAGGTCAGCTCATGATTCTATTTTCTTTATGCTAGGATGATTTAGCATGCTATGCTCTTCGTGATACACCTATTAATCTTAAGTACGGGAACATACTCTTTAGCATTTTTATTCTTGAAAGGCAATGATTGTTTATGCATATGCTCATTGCTTTATTGTCAAATTGATATATTATTGTCATGAATCACTTTTATCTTAAATTCACATGCACATTAAACATTGATCAAGATTGTGCTAGGTAGCATTCAACTTGAAAAATTATCTTTGTTTATCATCTACCTACTCGAGTACAAGTAGAGATTAAGCTTGGGAATGCTGATACGTCTCAAACGTAACTATAAATTTTGATTGTTTCATGTTATTATAATATCACTTATATATATTTTTATACCAATTTATGATTTTTTGGGCTAACCTATTAGTTTAGTACCCGGTGCTAAGTGTTGTTTTCTGCATGTTTTGTACTTTACAGAAAATCAATATCTTCGGAGGTCAAAAACCCTGAGGATTTAAGACGATTTTTCAGGCACAAAGGTTCCAGGAAGCATCGGTGAGAAAGGAGAGGAGCTACACGGCCACCTGGTGTGGCCAGGCCCTTGGCCGCACCACCAGGCCATGTGGGCCTCCTATCCACTGTCTGATGTTCATTCTTATGCCTATAAATTCCATATTTCGCGGAACCTTTGCAAGAATTTTCTCTGAATTTTTTCGTCATCGCAAGCTTGTGTTCCGAGGAGATCCAATATGGGGCCTATTCCGGTTCCCTGCCGGAGGGGAATCCATTGTTGGAGGCTTCTTCATCAACCTTGCTGCCTCCATGACAATGTGTGGGTAGTTCGCTTAGGAACTTAGGGTCCATACATTAGCTAGATCTCTCTCTCTCTCTCTCTCTCTCTCTCTCTCTCTCTCTCTCACACACACACACACACACACACACACAGACACACATGATCGAGATAAATAAGATGTAGTCCGTGAATGTATTAGTTGGGATATGATGAAATGTCATTTTATGATATGATTAAATTCAGTTGAATATTTTGAGGTTTTCTTGGTGTATAATTAAATATATTTGCATGCTCTCCGGTCTATCTATCTTTTTCTTTAGAGGGAGTGGTGCTCTATAGCAGGTTCTAATCTTGCGGTGTTATATCTCAGTGACACAAAAGGACAAGCCATATATTGTATTGTTGTCACTAAGGATAACACGACGGTGTCTCGTCATATTGATTGATGTTTTACTTTCTACATTATGTCATCATGCTTCTCGCAATGCTCTATTTCTTGTAAACTTAATACTTTGATGTGCATGTTGGATAACGATCATGTGGTGGAATATTAGTAGTAGATGCAGTTGCATAACAGTCTACTTATCCAGATGTAATGCCTATATGAGATTATACCGTGAATGGTCATAGTCATAAATATAAATAATGCAATTTAATCATTGTCCAACTATAATTTGTTCACCACACTACACTTGTATTCTTGAGAGAAAGGCCACTAGTGAATCTATGACCCCCTAGATCTATTCTCCATTACTGAAAAATTTACGAAAATATTATTATTTATCCTACCTTTTTATCAAACTATCATTATCACTTGCAATTTAATCTTGTACTACCTCCGTAAACTAATATAAGAGCGTTTAGATTACTATTTTAATGATCTAAACGCTCTTATATTAGTTTACAGAGGGAGTAACTAGCAAGATAAGAAGCTTGCAATCTTATTGACTTGTTGGGAACAAGTTTGTTTTATTTTGTGTGTGCGGGTACCAGGGGCTTTGTTTGTTGGAAAACTCCTTCTAGTTCGATAAACCTTGGTTCTGTAATCGAGGGCAATACTTATTGCTAGGTTACATCACCTTTACACTTGAGGGATACCCAACCACTCTTAGAGAGAGCAAACATGCTTCTTCGTGCACCAGCGTGGCTTCCTGATGCGGTAGCGCGTCGTGAGTGGTCGATGCGGTGCACGTGGCGGGGTCTGGCCTCCTCTCTCCGGCATTTGGGTTAACGTGGTTTCAGTCATGGAGGTCACCCTCGACCGACGACAGTGGTAGCTGACGTCATGTATGGAAACTTGACGCAGACAAGGTTGGTGCTGATTTGTCACCACGACGGTCGAAGTTGCTGGCTGCCATGGGTACCCCCGTCTGGATCGGCAGAGATCCGATCTGATAAGGCGGCACCGGCTAGTACCCCTCCAGTGACGCTGTCCAACATGTGTCTAGCAGCGCAGGCCTTCCCGTGGTGGGCCTTTCCTGCATGGCATCTTGCAGGGGCTCGTCGAGGAGTCGGAGTCGCCCGTTTCTTGGCCAGCTCCGTTGAAGTTCAGGTGGAGTCGTGTGGGTTGGGGCCTTTGGAGAGAGGCGATGCTTTTACTCCGGTGAGCGGTGCCTTTGCATTATGGTGTCAGTGAGGGTTTCAGTTCGGGATGCCGGAGCGGCCACTCTATGTGGTGGGCTGCCCGTGTGACTCTTCTGCGAGTCATGTGGTAGCGGTGGTGGTTATGTCCCTTGGTCATGTGGGTGGCGAGGGTAGTGGCGGCGAGTGGTCCTGGCGTTCGCTGGTGGTGGCACCCATATCTAGATGTGGAGTTGTCGACGTGCTCGCAGTGGTCGGCGTTACTCCTTGTGGTACGGGCAATTACCGAGCAAAAGCTTTGCGCTTAGGCGGCGATGGCGGCGACTTCTATGGGCGCTTTTCCCTCCTTGTGGGCGTCGTAGTGGTTGTCCTTCCCATCTCAGAGCTTTGGGTGAGAACCATTGTCCATCCTATGAACTCGGTGGCGGCGAAGCTATGTGTTGGTACCCTCGTGTGGGTGTCGTTGTGGAGCTCAGGTGCCTTTGGTCATGGCGTTGTGTCTTCGGCTTCTCATGTGCTCATATTCGACTTCATAGTCGTGTCATTTGTGATGCATTTTATGTTGTCAGATTGTTTTATTTGATCTGCTTGTATGAGGGCCTCCTCGCTACCTTATTTCGTTCAGACGTGGTGCTTTATTTATAAAATGGGCAAAAACATGTTTCATGTAAGAGTTGTTGCTGCCTCTTTCCTCCCTCACAAGAAAAGAAAAAGACTTTCCTCCTCCTCCCGTCGGCGCCGCCGTCGGTCCGCCTCATCTCCGATGGCCTTTGGACCATGGAGGTGCGAAGGACCTTGGCCCCTTGCCGGCGGGAGAGATTCTGTTCTTGTTCTTCTTAGGTTCAACGTCTTGGTTGGGGCTGTGTGGCGGTAGCGATGTCCCTCAGTATGAATAATGTCTCACACGTTCTATCCCCGTCCCGATGGTGCGTCTAGCTTCATCGAAGGGCATGTGGAGGTGTGTCTCCGTCGGATCTCGCGGGATTCGGTCGGTGCTGGTCTTCGGTGGATCTGTTTGGATCTGGTCTTCGTTCGTCTTTGGTTAGGTGTTTACAGATTTGATCCTTCCAATCTACGACTTTCTTCATCGGCGATGGTTGCTGCTCTGGTCCTATTGAGCCTTAGCACGACGACTTCCCGGCTGTCTACTACAACAAGGTTTGCTCGACTCGTTCGAGGGGCGATGACGGCGGCACGCCTTCGGCTCGCTGCAGTGCTTGTAGTCGTCGCTAGGTGGTCTACGGACCTAGTTGTAATTCTTATTATCTCTGGTGTTCTTTGTACTGCCATGATTGAAAATGAATAGATTGAAAGTTTCTTGTAAAATTCTTGTAAAAAAATATGTTTCATGCCAATAGCAAATTCGTTATTTGTGGATCTTAGATTCTTATAATCAGCAAAATGAAGAACACGACACATGACAAAAACACATTATTGCGAAATGCTTCTGATGGGAGATAACTGTTTCGTTCACGAAATGCATACAAAGGAAGGAACGTTTTTGAAGGAAGGTACGTAGCTACACAAGGTATATTTTGCATAGAGAATCAGATAAAAATCCAGCTGAGAGTGGCGTAACAATCCACGGAAAAGACTGCTCTACGTTTTCTACGTTATTATGTAAACTAATCCAGTAATGCTTGTGTACTAGTATTGCTGGAAAACATGGCATGGATCGCGTCGATTACGACCCCAAGGTCCAAGACCAAGCAAAAGCAAATCAACGTCGTGGATTACCGTCTCTGAATGAAACAACAGTTCATGCATGCGTGCGTGGTGAAAGTCCACACGTACAGTAAGAAGTTTGATGCGTTCTCGATGTTACAGTACACGAACATGTCAAAGTACGAGGCAAAAATACGAACTGTGGTAGTAAAATAAAGCGTCTGACTCGGTAATCACTAATCAGGATCGTTTCTTACAGACGGTAAATGCCGGGGAAAGAACAAACACCGGTGATGCATTGGAGTTTGACTGTTATCCTTAATTATCAGCTGGTGTAGCTGGAAGTATCGGCCAGGTGCGTGCACTTATATTTTATTTTTGCTCTGGAGTTTGGTGGGTGCGTCTTTGTTTGACCATGCTATAATCCTGAACTCATCCAACAAAAATGCTGAACTGACATAAATCTAGCATTTTTACACCATCTTGGACCGTACCTACCCATCTGCCCAACGATACTTACAATCCTCCATGGCATTGAAGGAGTGAACTGAAGGTTCTTCTCCTGAGAGTGATCGAACGAGACAAAAGCAGGACCGAGGTAAGTTGGGCACGTTTGTGAAAGGGGACCGGGCGCGGCGCAGTAAAGCTCGATGGGAAAGTTGCCACGCTGTCCTGAAAAAAGCGCAGAACGTAGGCATGCACTTGTCCCCTATTGAAATGTCTACAAAGACTTATATTTAGAAACGGCAGTCCCTTATTGAAATGTCTAGAAAGATTTATATTTAGAAACGGAGGGAGTAGTTTATGTTATGTCGATGGACTCACAGAGACGATCCTGGGTGTACGTAGAATTTCTTCTGTAGTTTATGCCATGTAGATGGAGTCACGGAGACGTTCCTCGGATGCACCTGGGATTTCTTATGTCGTTCATGCTATGTGGATGAAGTCTCATAGATGATCCTCGGGTGCACGTGGGATTTCTTATGCAGAGTCGTGCTTCACGGTGGTGAGCATCCTCGTTGTGCCGCACTGAAAATCTGAACTTACCAAGGACATCTCCAACATCGATCCTTAAACCGACAAACTGCATCCGTCGAATTCAGCAGTCCGGACCCCGGAAACCATCCAACATCGCCCCCCATCCGTCCGGCGAAGTCCGTACCATGATTTCCGCAAACCGAAACCAAAGGGGGTGGGGGGTTGTGAGAATCCGGACACGAGAAACGTCGGACACTGTTTCCACGCCAGAATTCCTTACTCCGTTCTTCCATTCCACGCTGCTCTCCACCCAATTTCCTCCCTTTTCTTCCACCCTCTACTTCCTTCCGCCGTTGACACATGAAACTGGAGGAGAACCTGTCGGAGATGGAGGTGGCGGAGGTACCGGAGGATCCGAGCATCACGCTCGCCCGGAAGAACAGCACGGCTATGCGTCAAAGCGAAGGCCGTGAAGGAGGAGAAGCTCAAGAAGCGGCTGGCCACCCATTGAGCGTTGTGGTGGCGGTTGTGGCATCGAGTGTGGTGGTCACGGCCTTGGACGTGGTGCCCCGACGGGGACGCCCACCGTATAGTCGGCGTCATGGTCGGAGCATTACAAGCCTCCGTACTTCTACGCCGCCAAGCAGCTCGAAACCGCCATCGGGAAGGTGCCTTACATCGTCAACGTAAACACGACGCCGCTCTCCTCCGAGTATTCTTCATCGCAGCTCGTCCGGACGTGGACGGCGGGCGAGGGGCAGATGGGTGCCCGCACGCTGTTCGCTGCAATGCCTAGAGCGGGGGAGCCGGCGTACGACAACTCGGACAGGGAAATGCTCGACATCATCCACGATGGAGGCGAAGGAGGAGGAGGTGGCTATGAGGACGGGCAGGTGGAAGACTCGGATCCCACCCAGTCCGGCGACTACCCGCAACAACAGTCCTATACCCAGACGGGCACGCAGCTGTCCTATACCTAGACCGGCGTGGGCACACAACAACTACATCATTGGGCCGCCGAACAATAGCAGCAGCAGCAGGAGGAGGAGGAGGAGGAGGAGGAGGACGGCAAGGATGATGACCCGGATGATACTATCGTCGATCCGAAGAAGAAGGGTAGAGGAGAAAGCTTCAACATGCGGGAGGACGAGTTGTTGTGCGATGCATGGTTGGGCACTAGCCTGGATACGATCCATGGCACAGAGCAAAAGGGCACAACTTTTTGGAACAACATTCATACTTGGTTCCATGAACACAAGCATTTCGTCCCCTACTCCGATGCGGTCACCCGCAACCGTGAATCAAAGTCCCTCAACCATCGATGGTACACCATCCAAGAGGGCATGTCGAAGCATTGCGGGCACTTGAAGCATCTCATCGCACGGGTGCCTAGCGGTGCACAAATCACCGAGCAAGTAAGTTGATCACTAGCCGGATATGCATAATATTGTTGATCAATAGCCGTATATGCGTAGTTTTGTTTATCAATAGCCAGATATGCACATTTTTGTTGATCAATAGCCCGATATGCATAGTATTGTTGATCAATAGCCGGATATGAATAGTTTGTTGGATATGAATAGTTTGTTGATCAATAGCCAAATATGCACGGTTTGTTGATCAATAGCCCAATATGCATAGTTTTGTAGCCGGATATGCTTAATTTTGTTGCTCACTAGCAAGATATGCATTGATGACAATGTTTCATTTTGTAACCTTCTCGTGCTTGTTTGGTGTTCAAGAAGTTGCAGAAAAAAACTTCACGATCATGCATTGTTGGTTGAAGTTGAATGGACAACCAAGGTGAAACCTCTTCATAGCCATGACCGCCGCCCAAGCCACCGAGGAAGAGTGACCCTACCGACCCAACCCAAGAACCGCCGAAGAAGGTTAGAAGAGGGTTTCAGGGAAATAAGTGGGAGGAGGAGAGGGCAAAGCGAGAAGGTGCGGCGGCCAAGATGGCAGAGAGGTTCAAGGACATCTTGTCAAAGAAGGAGGAGGCATACGTCAAGCGCTCGGACCTCAAGGAGGAGAAAAAGGTGGAGAGGTTCAAATTGTTGATGGAGACAACAGATAAGAAGTTCAAATTCGAATAGAGGAGGACCATGATCGAAGAGAGGAAGGTCACGCTCGAGGAGAAGAAGGTGAAGATCGCCGACAATGCGGAGGACGCCAAAATGTTGTCCTTCAATGTGGCCTCTTTGGATGCCGACGCAATAATAATCGTGCAATCCGTGTGCTACCAGATGTTGCAGCAACAGAAAGATGAGTTGATAGCGGCGGACAATGAGGACGCGGCAGAGGCTGTCTACGCATTGTTGACAACACCTTGATCGAGGAAGAAGGCTGGGATTGCCAGTCCTGCAAAGCAGAAAATTGCACGGACTGTCAGACTGATGTTCTTTTGGATCCGGAGATGTAAACACTAAGCATACTTGCCTCTTTTTGGTTGTGATTGAACATGTGATTTGACGCTGGTGTGATTCGATGCACTATGTGGTACTTCGTGTCCGTGGACTGATCCACCTTTCCGTGGACAAATGCCGAAGGGAATTTGCGGGTCGGTGTTGAAGATGTCCTAACGCCGATCAGATTTTTTTTGGTTTGCCGTTCATTTTGCTACAAGGTAGCACGATGGTTTTGATGAACATAATCAAATAATTTGGTGGTCCCTGCTCTTGCTCCATGACACGGGAACCATTTCACGAATTGCTAGTTTGTCTAATGTAGTCTAGTCTAGAACACGAAAGGCATTCTGAGCCTGAATTCAAACGCGCCTGACAATGGAAATCGGAAAAGGCACGAACACACCTCCGTCTTATCCGATAGGGAAAGTAACAGGGCCATTCGGATCTTTCCTTGCTAGCGCCAGGACGTACCAAGCACGTTTACATATGCAAGTGGATTGGGCGCAGTAAAGCTCCCCCAGAAAAGTTGCCACGGCGGCTCCCCGTCCTGAAAAAAGTGCAGACCCCACGCAAAATCCCATCGAACGATCCCTGAGACGCAAACACAACCGCAGGGAAACTTCCCCGGACCTCTCAAACACGCCTCATACGTCCGGACGGGCTGTCCAGCCAGTGTCCGGTCAAAAAAAGTTGACCCAGACGGACCCCTCAAACGGGCCTCAAACGCCCGGACTGACCGGCACCCCCCATATCCAGCCCAAATATGGGGGATATGGGGTGGCCCGGGCACGCCCGGGCGCGTCCGCCTGACAAGCCCGGACCACCCCGACCCCACCATGTCCCACTAAAAAACCCCGTCCGGCGAAACCCTAGCTTACTCACTCTCGCTCCGTCCGCTCCTCTCCCCTCTCCGCCCGCTCCTCTCCCCCCGCCGACGAGCATGTCGAGCTCCGGCAGCGCCTCCGGCGACTCCGATCCGGAGTACAAGCTGGCTCTCCGCATCGCCTTGGAGCGGTCCAAGGCGGAGACCGGAGGTAGCTCCGGATCTGGAGCGTCCTCGCAGCCGCCCGCTCCCCGTCGGCGCATTTCGGACGCCGGCGCTGGCCCGTCCCGTGCCATGGGCAGCGGCGACCGACGGCCAGCCCAGTCCGCGCCGGCGGGGCGGGCTCCCTCCCGCCGTGCCCTCCCTCCGCCCGCCGCTGCTCCCCCTGCGGGGCAGCGGTGGGTGCTTGTGCCTGCCCCTCCGGCCCGGACGCGCACGCCGGAGTCGGAGGCGTGCGCCGCCCGCCGCGAGAGGCAGCGGCGGAGGGAGAGGGAGGCCGCGGAGACGGCGAAGGAGCGGGCGCGGGCTCTGGCGGATCTGGATGAGGACCACCTCCTCGCGTGGGTCTGCCGCCGGTCGCTCACGACGGCGGAGTCGGACGCGAAGAGGCTCCGCCGCAAGAACGCCAAGGCCCTCCGCATCGCCATTGAGGAGTCGGAGCGGCTCGCGGCGGTTACGGCGAAGGAGCGGGCCAAGCTGGCCAAGCTCAAGCGCCGGCAGGACCGGGCGGCGGAGCGGCTGAAGGGCCTCGTGATCGTCTCCGACTCCTCCGACGACGACGACGACGGCTCCTCCTCCTCCTCCTCCGACGACGACGACCAGCCCCCCGCCGCCGACAGCTACAGCTACGCCGCCGACGTAATTTGATCCACGTTGCATGGGTAGTATGGAAATAGGGGTTCGGATATGAGGAAGACGGATGTGGACGAGTGGATTTGAGGCGTGCCCGGTCAGTGCCCGTGAACGCGTCCGGACGCGTCCGCGGGCGTTTGAGAGGCCAGATTTGTCATGTACGGCTGTAGATGCTCTTAGGAGGCAAAAGCGCAAAATCCATCAGGGCCAGGCGGTCATATTCTAGTACCACCGCGACCACAGCTGCCTGCTACCGTGCATGAGACTAGTATTACGCATGTGCCCATTTCATTTATGATTAATCCTTTGCTGCTGGAGCCGCGCGCGCGCACGCGGGCATTTTTCGTCGCCGTGCGATCCCACTGCTTCGTTTCATTTGACCGTGGTGTATCACCGAGACCCGTTCTCTCCCGCGTGGCATGTATATAAGCCCCGCTGCTTTGCCTCTTGCTTCCATCTCACCTTCAAGGCTCTCACCCGAGCCAAAAAAGCAATAAGGCGCTCGCTAGCTTAATATCAGTGGCCATATTTTGTTCGATTTCACTTCATCGGAGCAGCCTAGCTTGATATCCGTGCAGCAATGGACGCCATGGAGAGAGGACAGGGCTCGCCGCGGCTGCCAAAGGTACGCATGCCGGTCGTGAATCGCGATCACCTGTCATAAACGTGCCACCCCCCTTGTTCCAGATTTCTAACGAACTTGCGGCACAAATTGTTTACAGAGCCGGAGCTCAAAGATCGACGATGAGAGCCTCAAGGTGCCGCTGATAGAGAGCAAGAAGACCGGCAGCCGGGCGCCGGCGGTGGTCCTCGGGTTCGAGTGCCTCGAGAGCACGGCCTTCAACGGCATCGCCACCAACCTGGTGCTGTACCTGGAGAGCGTCCTGCACGGCAGCGGCCTCGCCAGCGCCTCCAACGTCACCACGTGGATCGGCACCAGCTTCCTCACGCCCGTCCTCGGCGCCATCCTCGCCGACACCTTCTGGGGCAACTACAACACCATCCTCGTCTCCCTCGTCGTCTACCTTCTCGTAAGCCCACGCCCATGCATGCAAATTAACCCGAATAATGTCAGAACTTCTGGAACCAAATGATGTGCTTGGCTAACTTGGCTCCGTGTGATTGATCACTTCAGGGTATGATGCTCATCACGTTCTCTGCGCTCCTGCCGACCACCGAGCTGTGCGGGCTGGGCTCGTCGTGCCACCCGATGTTCGGCGCGCACACCGTCGCCTTCTCCGGCCTCTACCTCGTGGCGTTCGGCAGCGGCGGCGTGCGGGCCGCGCTGCTGCCGTTCGGGGCGGAGCAGTTCGACGATGACAACGCCGTGGACCGGGAGCGCAAGATGGCATTCTTCAGCTGGTTCTACATCTGCGTCGACTTCGGCATGATCGTGTCCGGGCTCTTCCTCGTGTGGATCCAGCAGAACGTCAGCTGGGGCCTCGGCTTCGGCATCGCCACGGCCTGCATCGCGCTCGCCTTCGTCGGCTTCGTGCTTTTCACGCCCATGTACAAGCGTAGCATGCCCACCGGCAGCCCGTTCAAGAGCCTGTGCCAGGTCGTGGTCGCCGCGTGCAGGAAGGTCACCCTCCGCGTCCCCGCCGACGCCGCCGTCCTCTACGAGGTCAGCGACAAGATCGACCAGCCCAGGATCGCGCACACCAAAGAGTTCACGTTCCTCGACAAGGCGGCCGTGGTCGCGGACTCGGACCTGGAGGAGGTGACGAACGTCGACGCCGCGGCGGCGGCCGCGGGCTCGTGGAGGCTGTGCACGGTGACGCAGGTGGAGGAGCTCAAGATCCTGATGCGGCTGCTGCCGATCTGGGCGACGAGCATCGTGCTGTCGGCGGCGTACGCGCAGCTCAACACCACGTTCGTGCAGCAGGGCAGCGCCATGGACATGCGGGTCATGTCGTTCACCCTGCCGGCCGCGTCCATGGTGTCCTTCGAGGTGATCTGCGTCCTGGCGTGGGTGCTCCTCTACGGCTCGGTGATCGTGCCGGCACTCAGGAGACTGTCCCCGGCGAGCGGCGAGCCTTCGCAGCTGCGGCGGATGGGCGCCGGGCGGCTGCTCATGGCGTTCGCCATGGCCGTGGCGGCGCTGGTGGAGATGAGGAGGCTGGAGGCCGCCGGGAGCGGGGAGTCCATCAGCATCGGGTGGCAGATGCCGCAGTACTTCGTGCTCGCCGGCGCGGAGGTGTTCTGCTACATCGCGCAGCTGGAGTTCTTCTACACCGAGGCGCCGGAGTCGATGAAGAGCATGTGCACGTCCTTCTCGCTGCTCACCGTGGCGCTGGGCAGCTACGCGAGCTCGATGATCTACGGCGTTGTGAACGCGCTCACGGCCACCGGCGGGCGGCCCGGGTGGATATCGGACGACCTCAACGAAGGGCACCTCGACTACTTCTTCTGGACCATGGCGGCTCTGTGCACGCTCAACTTCGTCGTGTACAGCGCCTTCGCCAGGAACTACCAGGTGAAGACGGTCGTGTCGTGATCGTGATCGTTCCTTACTCGTCAGCGTACATAAAGAGAGCATCAGACTTCGCATTGCGACACGCAGTGCGGTGGTACAAAAGATTTGTTTTGTTCTTGTTTCAGAATTCAAAAAGTTCATTCTTTGGGTAGTGCGTCACAAAAGAATTTTAGAACTAGTTTGGCATGGTGCAATTACGACAACACGCAACAGCAATTGGGTTCGTGACACCTTGTAGTTCTCTTCGTTTTGTTTGTATAAAGACGTTTTAGAGCAACTCCAACGGGGAGACCCAAACGGACGCGCGGTTTGTCCGCTTTTTGTCCGTTCGGGTCGGCCGATCGGACGTTGGTGTCCGATTTTGCAAATGGGTCGGCTAGTCCGTCCAACGCAGGCTTGGACGCAAATGGCCAGCGCGGATTTAAAAATAATAATAAATGACCAAACAACGATGTTAAACATAATTAAACATTAAACACCGGTCAAAGCCGGCCCAAGTCCACATAAAACTTAATTAAACATAATTTAAAAAAAACGCGGCCGCCTGCCGTCTGCATCTGGCGCCGGCCCTACGCATCGTCGTCCTCATCGTCGTCGGGGGCGGTGAGGTCGATGAGCTCCGGCGTCGGCCCAGCCCAAGGGAACGCGGCCTCCCACGCCTGAGCAGCGTCCTGCGCCGACGCTGCCGGCGGCGCAGGCTGATGGGCTCGCTCCTCCGCCTCCCGCTCCCGACGCTCCGCCTCCTCCTCCTCCGCCCACCTGCGCTCCAGCTTCATCTGCTCCTCGGCCTCGCGGGCCTCCCTCACCAGCGCCAGCGACCTATGGTGCAGGAGGTATTTCTGCTCCTGCTCCTCTGTGCACTTAAGCCAGACGGGAGGCGCGGACACCCACTCCCGGAGCTGGCCGGTCCACTGGTAGCGCTCAGGCTGCCGCTCCTCGGCCTCAACCTTGGGCTCAGGGAGCACCGGAGCGGCCGGTGGAGCTGGAGGAGTAGGAGGAGGAGGCAGGACGCAGTCGCCCGCCGCGGACAGCGCGAGGGCTTCTTCGAGGCCTACCCAACGCGCCTCCTCTTCGCGCCTGCTCTCCTCGATGGTGTAGGCCGTTGCCTCCTCGAGGGCGGCCTGGTAGGCGGCCTCCTCCTCCTGCTCCTCTGGCTTCACTTCAGGGGGCGGTGGAGGGATGGCCGGATCGAACTGGACGCCGTGGAGGCGCTCTCGCTCGTGCTCGACGGCGAACCAAACCTCCCAGTTAGGGGAGTCAGCCACGTACGTCGGATCGCGCCGCTGCTCCGGAGTGAGGAGCTCGCGCCGCCGGCGGACCTCCTCCGCGTGCGCGCGCGCAGACCGCGGCACTGCTGGGATGGGGATGCGGTCGGGGTCCAGATGCCAACCATGGGGGAGGTTGACATCTGGGTACGGGAGAGCTTGCTGTTGGAAATATGCCCTAGAGGCAATAATAAATTAGTTATTATTATATTTCCTTGTTCATGATAATCGTTTATTATCCATGCTATAATTGTATTGATTGGAAACTCAAATACATGTGTGGGTACATAGACAACACTGTGTCCCTAGTAAGCCTCTAGTTAACTAGCTCGTTGATCAAAGATGGTTAAGGTTTCCTAGCCATAGACATGAGATGTCATTTGATAACGGGATCACATCATTAGGAGAATGATGTGATGGACAAGACCCAAACTATAAACGTAGCATATGATCGTGTCAGTTTATTGCTATTGTTTTCTGCATGTCAAGTATCTGTTCCTATGACCATGAGATCATGCAACTCCCTGACATCGGAGGAATACCTTGTGTGTATCAAACGTCGCAACGTAACTGGGTGACTATAAAGGTGCTCTACAGGTATCTCCGAGGATGTCTGTTGGGTTGGCATGGATCAAGACTGGGATTTGTTACTCCGTGTGACAGAGAGGTATCTCAGGGCCCACTCGGTAATACAACATCACAATGAGCCTTGCAAGCAATGTGACTAAAGTGTTAGCCACGAGATCTTGTATTACGGAACGAGTAAAGAGACTTGCTGGTAACGAGATTGAACTAGGTATAGAGATACCGACGATTGAATCTCGGGCAAGTAACATACCGAAGAACAAAAGGAACAGTATACGGGATTAACTGAATCCTTGACATAGAGGTTCGACCGATAAAGATCTTCGTAGAATATGTAGGAGCCAATATGGGCATCCAGGTCCCGCTATTGGTTATTGATCGTAGAGGTGTCTCGGTCATGTCTACATAGTTCTCGAACCCGCAGGGTCTACACACTTAACGTTTGGTGACGATTAGTATAGTTGAGTTATTTTGTTGGTGACCGAAGGTTGTTCGGAGTCCCGGATAAGATCCCGGACATGACGAGGATCTCCGGAAGAGTCCGGAGGTAAAGATTGATATATGTGATAATAGTGTTTTGATCTCCGGAAGGGTTCCGGAATTCACCGGAAGGGGTTCCGGATGTTTACCGAAGTGTTCGGGTGCAGCAACACTTTATATGAACCAAAGGGGTAAAGCCCACGAGGTATTGGAAAGTGCAGAAGGAAGTTTTGCTGCTGCCTTAAGCGGTACTACCGCTGGTAAGGCAGTACTACCGCGTAAGCGGTACTACCGCTTGTGTGAAGCGGTACTACCGCTCGTGAGCGGTACTACCGCTTGTGCGCGGTACTGCAGGGATCCGAGTTGGACTCTTTCCCTGCGGGCCAAACCGACCTTGTGCGGGCAAAACCGACCTGGAGGAGGCTTTTACTCCAAGTTTAGACCCCAAGTCTCAACATATAAATAGAGGGGCAGGGCTAGCACACGGGACACATTAAGATTTCCCAAGCCGTGTGTCGGCAACCCTAACCCTCTAATTCTCTCGTCATAATCTCCGTAGTGCTTGGCGAAGCCCTGCAGAGATTGTTCCTCACCACCATCACCACGCCGTCGTGCTGCCGGAACTCATCTACTACTTCACCATCGCTCGCTGGATCGAGGAGGTGAAGGCGTCATCAAGCCGTACGTGTGTTGAACGCGGAGGTGCCGTCCGTTCGGCACTAGTTCGTGATCGGATCGAGGGACGACTTGCGATTTGGATCGCGGAGACGTTCGACTACATCAACCGCGTTTCTTAACGCTTCCGCTTAGCGATCTACAAGGGTATGTAGATTCACTCTCCCTCTCGTAGATGCTCATCACCATGGATAGATCTGGTGTGTGCGTAGGAAAATTTTTGTTTCCCATGCAACGTTCCCCAACAGTGGCATCTGAGCTAGGTCTATGCGTAGATGAGATCTCGAGTAGAACACAAACGAGTTGTGGGCGTGGGTGTATACATATTGCTTGCCGTTACTAGTTGATACTTGATTCGGCGGTATTGTGAGATGAAGCGGCCCGGACCGACATTACGCGTATGCTTACGCGAGACTGGTTCCTTCAACTGACATGTAACTTTGTTGCATAAAGATGGCTAGCGGGTGTCTGTCTCTCTCACTTTAGTTGAATCGATTTCAATGAAGAGGGTTCTTTTAGAAGATCAAAAAGCAATCACTACACCACGTTGTAGTTTTGCGTAGGTAAGAACGGTTCTTGCAAACCCGTAGCAGCCACGTAAAATTTGCAACAACAATTAGAGGACGTCTAACTTGTTTTTGCAGGGTATGTTGTGATGTGATATGGCCAATTACATGATGAGATATATGTGATGTATGAGATGATCATGTGTTGTATAGAATATCACGACTTGCATGTCGATGAGTACGGCAACTGGCAGGAGCCATAGAGTTGTCTTTAATTATTTTCGCCGTTTTGCTTTACTTTATCGCTATGAGTTAGCAATAGTCGTGGAAGCAACAGTCGGCGCGACAACCTCATGGCGACACGTTGATGGAGATCAAGATGATGGAGATCATGGTGTCATGCCGGTGACGATGGAGATCATGCCGGTGCTTTGGAGATGGAGATCAAAAGCACAAGTTCATGGCCATATCATGTCACTTATGATTTGCATGTGATGTTAATCCTTTTATGCATCTTATTTTGCTTAGGACGACGGTAGCATTATAAGGTGATCCCTCACTTAAATTTCAAGATAAAATTGTGTTCTCCCCGAGTGTGCACCATTGCGAAAGTTCGTCGTTTCGAGACACGCCGTGATGATCGGGTGTGATAGACTCTACGTTCACATACAACGGGTGTAAGCCATGTTGCACGTGCGGAACACTCGGGTTAAACTTGACGAGCCTAGCATGTACAGACATGGCCTCGGAACACAAGAGACCGAAAGGTCGAACATGAGTCATATAGTAGATATGATCAACATAAAGATGTTCACCATTGAAACCACCTCAACTCACGTGATGATCGGACTTGAGTTGGTGGATTTGGATCATGTTACACTCGAATGACCGGAGGGATGTCTATTTGAGTGGGAGTTTTTAAGTAATATGATTAACTAAACTCATTATCTAGAACAATAGTCTAAGTTGTCTTTGCTATATTTATGTTGTAGATCATGGCTCGCGCAGTAGCACCCCTGAATTTTAATGCGTTCCTAGAGAAAGCTAAGTTGAAAGATGATGGAAGTAACTTTGTGGACTGGGTCCGTAATCTAAGGATTATCCTTACGGCTTCCCAGAAGGCTTATGTCCTTGATGCACCGCTTGGTGATCCACCCGCTCCAGTTGAGTCTCTAGACGTTGTGAACGCCTGGCAGGCTCGTTCTGAAGATTACTCAATAGTTCAATGTGCAATATTGTATGGCTTAGAACCGGGACTTCAAAGACGTTTTGAACGTCATGGAGCATATGAGATGTTCCAGGAGTTGAAGTTTATCTTTCAGAAGAATGCCCGGATCGAGAGATATGAGATCTCCGATAAGTTCTATGCTTGCAAGATGGATGAGAACGGGTCTATCAGTGATCACGTGCTCAGAATGTCTGGGTACTCCACCCGTCTGGCTGAATTGGGGATGCCCCTTCCGCCAGAGGCTATCACTGACAGAGTTCTTCAATCATTGCCACCTAGCTACAAGAGCTTCGTGTTGAACTATAACATGCACGGGATGAACAAGTCAGTCGCCGAGCTGTTTGCGATGCTGAAAGCCGCTGAGTCTGAAATTCAGAAGGAGCATCAAGTGTTGATGGTCAATAAAACCACTAGTTTCAAGAAAAATGGCAAGGGTAAGAAGGGTAACTCCAAGAAGTGTGGCAAAGCAGTTGCTCCTCTCGTGAAGAAACCCAAGGCTGGACCCAAACCAGAAACTGTGTGTTTTCATTGCAAGGGAACTGGACACTGGAAGCGGAACTGCCCCAAGTATTTGGCTGACAAGAAGGCGGCCAACAACAAACAAGGTATATATGATATACATGCTATTGATGTGTACCTTACCAACTCTTGTTGTAGTGCCTGGGTATTTGATACCGGTGCGGTTGCTCATATTTGCAACTCAAAACAGGAACTGCAGAATAGACGGAGGCTGGCAAAAGACGAAGTGACGATGCGCGTGGGAAATGGTTCCAAGGTTGATGTGATCGCCGTCGACACGCTCGCTCTTCAATTACCATCGGGATTAGTGATGAACCTGAATAAATGTTATTTGGTGCCTGCGTTAAGCATGAACATTATATCTGGATCTTGTTTATTGCGAGACGGTTACTCATTTAAATCAGAGAATAATGGTTGTTCTATTTATATGAGTAATATCTTTTATGGTCATGCACCCAATGTGAGGGGTTTATTCTTATTGAATCTCGATAGTAATGATACACATGTTCATAACATTGATGCCAAAAGATGTAGAATTGATAATGATAATACCACTTTCTTGTGGCACTGCCGTTTAGGTCATATTGGCGTAAACGCATGAGGAAGCTCCATGCTGATGGACTTTTGGAGTCACTTGATTTTGAATCACTTGACACATGTGAGCCATGCCTCATGGGCAAGATGACTAAAACGCCGTTCTCTGGTACAATGGAACTGGCAAGTAACTTATTGGAAATCATACATACTGATGTGTGCGGTCCGATGAGTATTGAGGCGCGCGGTGGTTATCGTTACTTTCTCACCTTCACTGATGACTTAAGTAGATATGGGTATATTTACTTAATGAAGCACAAGTCTGAAACATTTGAAAAGTTCAAACAATTTCAGAGTGAAGTTGAGAATCATCGTAACAAGAAGATTAAATTCCTACGATCTGATCGAGGAGGAGAATATCTGAGTTATGAGTTTGGCAGTCACTTAAGACAATGTGGAATTGTTTCACAACTGACACCGCCTGGAACACCACAGCGTAATGGTGTGTCCGAACGTTGTAATCGAACCTTATTGGATATGGTGCGATCTATGATGTCTCTTGCTGATTTGCCACTATCGTTTTGGGGTTATGCATTAGAGACAACTACATTCACTTTAAATAGGGCACCATCGAAATCCGTTGAGACGACGCCATATGAACTTTGGTTTGGCAAGAAGCCAAAGCTGTCGTTTCTTAAAGTTTGGGGATGTGATGCTTATGTCAAAAAGCTTCAGCCCGAAAAGCTGGAACCCAAAGCGGAGAAATGCGTCTTCATAGGATACCCAAAAGAGACAGTTGGGTATACCTTCTACCTCAGATCCGAAGGCAAAGTGTTTGTCGCTAAAAACGGAACATTTCTTGAGAAAGAGTTTCTCTCGAAAGAATTGAGTGGGAGGAAGATAGAACTTGATGAGGTTGTTGAACCCTTACTTCAACCTGAAAGTAGCGCAGCGCAGAAAGATGTTTCTGTAGAGCCTACATCAGCTGAAGAGGAAGTTAATGATGATGATCATGAAGCTTTGGATCAAGTTGCTATCGAACCTCATAGGTCGACAAGGACGCGTACTGCTCCTGAGTGGTACGGCAACCCTGTCTTAGAGGTCATGTTGTTGGACAACGATGAACCTACGAGCTATGGAGAAGCGATGATGGGCCCGGATTCCGAGAAATGGTTAGAGGCCATGAAATCCGAGATTGGATCCATGTATGAAAACAAAGTATGGACTTTGGAAGTATTACCTGAAGGGCGTAAGGCCATTCAGAACAAATGGATCTTTAATAGGAAGACGGACGCAGACGGTAATGTCACCGTCTATAAAGCTCGACTTGTGGCAAAGGGTTTTTCACAAGTTCAAGGAGTTGACTACGATGAGACCTTCTCACCCGTAGCGATGCTTAAGTCCGTCAGAATCATGTTAGCAATAGCTGCCTTTTTCAATTATGAAATTTGGCAGATGGATGTCAAAACAGCGTTCCTTAACTGTTTCCTTAAGGAAGAGTTGTATATGATGCAACCAGAAGGTTTTGTCGATCCAGAGAATGCTGACAAAGTTTGCAAACTCCAGTGATCCATTTATGGACTGGTGCAAGCATCTCGGAGTTGGAATCTTCGCTTTGATGAGGTGATCAAAGCGTTCGAGTTTATACAAGTTTACGGAGAAGCTTGTATTTACAAGAAAGTGAGTGGGAGCTCTATAGCGTTTCTAATATTATATGTGGATGACATATTGCTGATTGGAAACAATATAGAAATGTTGGAAGGCGTGAAGGAATATTTGAACAAGAGTTTTTCAATGAAGGACCTAGGAGAAGCTGCTTTCATATTAGGCATCAAGATCTATAGAGATAGATCGAGACGCTTAATAGGACTTTCACAAAGCACATACCTTGACAAAGTTTTGAAGAAGTTCAAAATGGATCAGTCTAAGAAGGGGTTCTTGCCTGTATTGCAAGGTGTGAAGTTGAGTAAGACTCAATGCCCAGTGACTGCAGAAGATAGAGAAAAGATGAGTGTCATCCCCTATGCTTCAGCCATAGGCTCTATCATGTATGCAATGCTGTGCACAAGACCCGATGTCAGCCTTGCCATACGTATGGTCGGAAGGTTTCAAAGTGATCCAGGAATGGAACACTGGACGGCGGTCAAGAATATCCTGAAGTACCTGAAAAGGACTAAGGACATGTTTCTCGTTTATGGAGGTGATCAAGAGCTCGTCGTAAAGGGTTACGTCAATGCAAGCTTTGACACTGATCCGGATGACTCTAAGTCACAAACCGGATACGTATTTATTCTTAATGGGGGTGCGGTTAGCTGGTGCAGTTCCAAGCAAAGCGTGGTAGCTGATTCTACATGCTAAGCGGAGTACATCGCTGCCTCGGAGGCGGCGAAGGAAGGTGTCTGGATGAAGGAGTTCATGACAGATCTTGGAGTAGTGCCTAGTGCGCTTAACCCAATGACTCTGTTTTGTGATAATACTGGTGCCATTGCTCTAGCCAAGGAACCAAGATTTCACAAGAGGACCAGACACATAAAGCGATGTTTCAATTCCATCCGCGATTACATCAAGGAGGACGACATAAATATTTGCAAAGTACACACGGATCTAAATGTTGTAGATCTGATGACTAAACCTCTTCCAAGGGCTAAACATGAACAACACTAGAACTGCATGGGTGTTCGATTCATTACAATGTAAATCACATAGTGATGTGAACTAGATTATTGACTCTAGTGCAAGTGGGAGACTGTTGGAAATATGCCCTAGAGGCAATAATAAATTAGTTATTATTATATTTCCTTGTTCATGATAATCGTTTATTATCCATGCTATAATTGTATTGATTGGAAACTCAAATACATGTGTGGGTACATAGACAACACTGTGTCCCTAGTAAGCCTCTAGTTAACTAGCTCGTTGATCAAAGATGGTTAAGGTTTCCTAGCCATAGCATGAGATGTCATTTGATAACGGGATCACATCATTAGGAGAATGATGTGATGGACAAGACCCAAACTATAAACGTAGCATATGATCGTGTCAGTTTATTGCTATTGTTTTCTGCATGTCAAGTATCTGTTCCTATGACCATGAGATCATGCAACTCCCTGACATCGGAGGAATACCTTGTGTGTATCAAACGTCGCAACGTAACTGGGTGACTATAAAGGTGCTCTACAGGTATCTCCGAGGATGTCTGTTGGGTTTGTTGGGGAACGTTGCATGGGAAACAAAAATTTTCCTACGCACACACAAGATCTATCCATGGTGATGAGCATCTACGAGAGGGAGAGTGAATCTACATACCCTCGTAGATCGCTAAGCGGAAGCGTTAAGAAACGCGGTTGATGGACTGGGATGGATCAAGACTGGGATTTGTTACTCCGTGTGACGGAGAGGTATCTCAGGGCCCACTCGGTAATACAACATCACAATGAGCCTTGCAAGCAATGTGACTAAAGTGTTAGCCACGAGATCTTGTATTACGGAACGAGTAAAGAGACTTGCCGGTAACGAGATTGAACTAAGTATAGAGATACCGACGATCGAATCTCGGGCAAGTAACATACCGAAGAACAAAGGGAACAGTATACGGGATTAACTGAATCCTTGACATAGAGGTTCGACCGATAAAGATCTTCGTAGAATATGTAGGAGCCAATATGGGCATCCAGGTCCCGCTATTGGTTATTGATCGTAGAGGTGTCTCGGTCATGTCTACATAGTTCTCGAACCCGCAGGGTCTACACACTTAACGTTTGGTGACGATTAGTATAGTTGAGTTATTTTGTTGGTGACCGAAGGTTGTTCGGAGTCCCGGATAAGATCCCGGACATGACGAGGATCTCCGGAAGAGTCCGGAGGTAAATATTGATATATGTGATAATAGTGTTTTGATCTCCGGAAGGGTTCCGGAATTCACCGGAAGGGGTTCCGGATGTTTACCGAAGTGTTCGGGTGCAGCAACACTTTATATGAACCAAATGGGTAAAGCCCACGAGGTATTGGAAAGTGCAGAAGGAAGTTTTGCTGCTGCCTTAAGCGGTACTACCGCTGGTAAGGCAGTACTACCGCGTAAGCGGTACTACCACTTGTGTGAAGCGGTACTACCGCGTAAGCGGTACTACCGCTTGTGCGCGGTACTGCAGGGATCCGAGTTGGATTCTTTCCCTGCGGGCCAAACCGACCTTGTGCGGGCAAAACCGACCTGGAGGAGGCTTTTACTCCAAGTTTAGACCCCAAGGCTCAACATATAAATAGAGGGGCAGGGCTAGCACACGGGACACATTAAGATTTCCCAAGCCGTGTGTCGGCAACCCTAACCCTCTAGTTCTCTCGTCATAATCTCCATAGTGCTTGGCGAAGCCCTGCAGAGATTGTTCCTCACCACCATCACCACGCCGTCGTGCTGCCGGAACTCATCTACTACTTCACCATCGCTCGCTGGATCGAGGAGGTGAAGGCGTCATCAAGCCGTACGTGTGTTGAACGCGGAGGTGCCGTCCGTTCGGCACTAGTTCGTGATCGGATCGAGGGACGACTTGCGATTTGGATCGCGGAGACGTTCGACTACATCAACCGCGTTTCTTAACGCTTCCGCTTAGCGATCTACGAGGGTATGTAGATTCACTCTCCCTCTCGTAGATGCTCATCACCATGGATAGATCTTGTGTGTGTGTAGGAAAATTTTTGTTTCCCATGCAACGTTCCCCAACACTTGCCTGTACTGCCAGTGCCAGCGAGCTTGGTGGACTGGGATGTACAGGCGCTCCCGCGGTGGAGGGACGCGGCGAGGTGGCACCGGCGTCCGGAACGAGCTTGCGCCGGGGGTGAGGTTGCCCTTGCCCTTGCTGAAGAAGCCCATGGCGGCCGGTAGCGCTGGCTGGCTGGCTAGGGTTTCGTGGTCGCCGCCGGGGGAGCAAGAGTGGCCAGATGTGGACGGGAAGGGGATGAGGCCGGCCCCGCCACACGCTTCGGATTAAAAAGGACGACGACCGACAGCTTGCTGCCGCTGCGAGGTGGGCCCAAGGTTGGTGGCCGCGTTTAATACGACCGCGGGTGGCAGTTGTGCGGCCAACATGTGGACCTGAGGGGGACGCGGAGAGGACACGTGGCGCGTCCGGTTCGTGTCCGTGTGGACGCATTTCAGGCGCAATTTTGGGCTGAAAATGGGTCCGCGCAGACACGATGCGGACGCAAAATGGAAATGGGTCTCCGCGTTGGGCCATCGTTTTTGTCCGCGCGGACCCAAACGGACATGGGCGGACGAAATGGGTCCTCCCTTGAAGTTGCTCTTAGCTCAGGCTGGCAATGGGGATTACCCAGGCGGGTATTGGACCCCCATCCCCGTCCCCGTGACAGCCACCCCATACCCGTCCCCATCCCCATACCCGACCGTGGGGATAAAAAAATTCCCATCCCCATCCCCGTCGGGTTTTCCATCCCCATGGGGAAACCCATACATGCAATCAACAACAACCTTCAATAGCATTTATGTAGAAAAAACAGCATTTCAACACAATAAACAATATGTTGTGGCTAGGTTAGCGATTTCTTTGGGCTTTTGGGGCCACATGGGCGGGATTGGTGGAAATTTGGGTGGGAATTACCTAGGCTCTGCCAATTTTAGGGCTCACATGTAAGGCATTCATGGGTAAGGCGGGTAACGGGTATGGGTAATGATATCCCGTCCCCATCCCCATCTTGTGCGCTGGGTAAGATATTTGACCCACCAGCTTCCCCGTGGGCACTAAAACTAGCACATCCCCGTCCCCTAATAGAGTAATTACCCACGGGGACGTGGGTAACGGTTAACCATTGCCAGCTTGACTCTTAGCAGTTTATAAGTAAAACTGCAAAAACGTCTTTTATTAGGCAAAAGGCCATCCATATACTGTACGTTGTACTAGGTATCGGGGTGGGTTCGGGCACCGATAATGTGGGATACAAATGCAGATAAAATTGGTCGAATATGAAGCGAATACATGCTAGGCCATGGACATTTAGCAAGATATTTTTGTTATAAAAAATCAAATGTGTATAGCATGTCCACAATACAAGGCTCCTAAAATTGAATTGCTTTACCAATTTGATGCATCGATCAACCATAGGTATATGATTTTCACCTGATCATGTGCAAACGTTGGTAGATGAAGTGGTTAGTTCACATATGTGCTAACTAGATTCAAATTAATATTGTGAAAGAAACTTTTGAGGACAAATAATACTCCCTCTGTTTTTATTTATTCCGCATATTAGCTTTGATCTAAGTCAAAATTTTAAAAGTTTGACAAAGTTTAATGAAAAAAATATAAACTTTCACAAGAAAAAATGGTATAAAAATATATTGAATGATGGTATTGTGAATGTTTTATTTGTATAAAACTTGATCAAAGTTTAGAAAGTTTGACCCATAACAAAGCTAATATGAGAAATAAATAAAAATAAAGGCAATACTCACTAAAACTACAACATATGCTAGGTATGCATGAGAGGTGGACAGAGAAACAGTAGACTTAAGAGCATCTACAACCGGACATGGCTAATTCGGCCCCTCAAACGCCCGCGGGCGCTGACCGGTCCCGCCTCATATTTCCGTTCTTACAACCGGACACCTCAATTAGCATACCTCAAATCTATACAAACTCATGCAACTACGTAAACGATGCATACACATCGTCTGGCTACTACATACAACATTCCATCGGACTATCAAAATTTGATATGTTTGGCTATGGCGGAGAAGATCATCCCCGGCTGCCCTTGCCCTTCCCGCCGTCATTGTCGTCCTTCTCGCGGAAGTACCGATTGAAGACGCAGTATGGATCGAGCCGGATTTGTTCGTCGCCGAAGCTGTCCTCACCGTCGTTGTCCTCCTTCTCCTCCTTTGGTGGCAGTCCGACCATTTCACGGACTGCCCGATTCTGCTCACAAGCGAGGACGCGAATGTTCCTCCGTTGCCGCTTCTTCAGAATGCGGGCGTGGATAGCTTCCTCCTCTACGGCCTTCCGCACCGCGATCAACCGCCTCTCTTGCTGCCATGTCGGCAGCGAGTCAGGCCTTGACAGCCCTTATCCTCTCATTCCCACGGCGGGCACACCGGTCCCGGTGGGACTCATACTCCGCCTGACTGGTGATGGGGAAGGACAGATTTCCATGCTGTCGGTACCGCGATGATCTAGCGCCGGAGGACCCGAGCGCCGTTGAGTCGACGCTATGGATTCGCGCCGGACAGATCCTGTCGTCGGACGGGCGTTGTCCTCCCGGGAGCGGCGGAGTGCAATGTGGACGGCCATTGCCTCATCCAACCCGCACGGGATGACACCCAATCGATGGACCCGGACTGGTCGGAGTCAGATCCGCTGTCCGCCAAGTCGGAGAAGGTGGGATATTGTCGGAGGTGAGCTCGGGTGGTAGAGGGGAGTGAAGTGAAGTGACTAGGGTTTGGTCCAGAGAACGGATAGGGAGGAATATATGTGGGGTCGGGTGGGCCAGCGTGGGCCGGGTCGGACGTGGCGGACGTGCCCGGGTGCCCCCATATCTGCCCATATTTGGGCTGGATATGAAGGGTGTCGGCCAGCCCGGGCGTTTGAGGCCCGTTTGAGGCGCCCGTCTGGGTCAAAATTTCGTGAGCGGTAAGTGACCGGGCCTTCTGCCCGGGCGTTTTAGGCGGGTTTGGGGCGCCCAACTGTAGATGCTCTAAGAAGATACTTGTCTCGGATATCATAGTATGAAATATACCAGGCGGAATTGCCCCGAAAAAGTAAAAACAAGTGAATATCACTCATCTTCCATATCTAAATAGGTATCCCCCACAAACCTATTTCTCTCAACATGCAAGTATACAACATCAACTTTCAACATACATGAAAAAAGGGTCTCCACAACATGCAACATTCATAAGAAATAGCCACATCAACATGAAAATATGCATGCAATTTTTTTTTCATTCTATTATGATATTCATATTATATAATATAATCATACTCCATAAACCATATATATTTTCATGTTTAGTTCTCATATTATTACTTAAAATATTCATGTTTCATTCAACCAATTCTCACTGAAAATATATTGTAAAATGTTCGCACAACAACATGCGAGATATCATCTAGTATCCTAATTTTTGGAGTCGAGATCTTATTAGTCGGCATTAAGAACACCCATTTGTGTAACCTAGAAGCTTTCGACCAAACACTTGAAACATCAGTTTCTTTTCACCCTTTATAAGCAGGAACTAGTGCTTGGACCGATTTGAAGTCCAAAATATAATTATGAAATCATGCAATATTAAACTCTAGACTTTCTGAAATGTTTTAACCTTGAATCTGGCACGGTTTTGGAAAGTAGTTTCATATTCAGAGTTTCCAAAAATATAGAAAATTTTATATATACACATAAGGGGGCAGAAATTATACTAATATGTAAATTCTTTTCTGGAAATTGGCTATTTTCGTCACGAGAAAAGAAAAGGTCAAGAGCAAATATATTTTCTCATCTTTTTTGTAGAGTATAAAAACGGTTGCATTCACATGATTTTTTTTTGTAGGATCTCAATATGTAGCACTAACTGTGCTGATGGATTTGTTTGAGTTATTTGTTTAAACTACAGGGGTATAAAATCATCCCGATAGCCGATCAAGTGTTTGGATGGTAGTTTCATCAATTAGGGTTCCCAGAAATAAGAGACAGTTCATGGGTCAGGGGAACATTTTGAAGTAATAAAAATATATTTCTCAACTGAAATAATCTAAATACGAAAGATACTGGGGTAGTGGAATCTCTCTAGCCAACTTTTGCTCACAACACATAATAATATTTCCGAAGAAGTTTTTGCAGGTTGTTATTTCATAAAATTCATTATACCAATGGATTATCGGAGTTGTAAAATAAAATCCATGAAAACTCCAATGATATTATGTTGATTTACCAATAAAACTTATTTGTACTCCAGGAGTATATATCAATTACCAAAAGCCCAAAACAGGAGAAAATTGATCGCATGTATTATATGATGTTTTACAAAATAACGGAAGTAATAGCTAGATACTATAAAGATAAGCATTACAAGGCAAGATAAACTTGTCACACCAGCCACAAGGTACAGAAATAGAAGCCAAGAAATTCTGTCATTGATCCAAGCTCCTCTGCTTTTTCGCGTGCAGGATCGAAACGATAATTTAAAGACCTGCCAAAATGATAGAAGTAGAAAAAAACGTGTGTCAGATATAGGTAACTTATAACAAGCTAAACTATGTGATTAGACATAACAGAAAAAATATATCCACTCGCCTCACGTATCTAAACCCGCAGTTAATTCAACTAAAAACCGTAAGTTAATTGATTTGGTCCCAATTTTCAAAAAGAATGCTTGCAAAGACATGCACTTGTTTCCAATAACAACACTTTGGAAAAGTATTCTGGTTCGTTAAGCTCTGTACCAAGCCAGAGATACATGCATAAATTGGAAGAACCAGTATAGGCATTGCAGATCAAGGCTTACCCCATGTGGCCATCTCATCACTTCTATAATATCACTTCTACGTTCCACCCCTGCATACGTAGAAAATCAAGTAGTTCAGCAAGTAGCAGAAACCTAATCAGTGATGAACAAATAAATCTTACTCACCTGCTTGAACGAGCACAATCGCAACAGTTGTACATATGGTCAATGAGGCTATAAGGCCTCAACATAGTCTCACCATCTGACGTATCCCCTCCTACATCCGACCATGTACCACTACCGATCTGGTACTGTCGAGGACGGCCATGCGAGGGAAGAAAATATACAACGGTGTCACCTGTAATTCCATGCATCTCTCTGCTACTCACGCTCTGTCTCCTCGCGACATCAAGAAATACAACATTGCCTCCTATGCTTGTCACCGGGACAAGCTTATCTCAAACAAGGTCGGCTACTTTGTATACTAGAAATTGAGGAGACGTTGGACTGTATTTTGTATGGACCAGCAGGATTTCTGAGTCACATTCTACCAGATCAAAAGAGTCATCGATTTCACCAATTGTACAAGTGGCAATCAACTTTGGGTAGGATGGACCTATCCGCAGCATATGTGGCTCGATCTGAAAATTTTGCATTATCCTCTTCGATGTACCCCACTCTGCGGAACTTCGTAAGGCGTATATCTTTCCTTGGAGTGATACTGATGGCACTCCCATATATCGGGGGCTCCACGTTGCGACCTTCCATCGCCGATCTCTGGTGGTAGCAAATATTATATTAGTCGACAAACTAAATAGCGCGACCACGACTGTGGCGACTCCATCTGCACTGACACTCAAGGAGGCGGCATGCTCTTGATCGCTGACATGCGAATCAAAATAGACTCTCACGAAAGGCATGCGCGGGGGGAGCTCCGCGGAATCGCCGGTGAGGGGATTGAGGACGCGAATTGGGACGTCGTCGTCGCGGTTGTGCTGCAGGAGGAGGACTCCATCGGCCGAGTCGAGGACACGATGATCCGTGAGAAGCGGGAGTCGGGTGTGGACGAAGATCCCTCTCGAGAGATTGAAGAACCGTAGCACGCCGTTGCCAGGGTGCAGCCCGTGCCCCTGTGGCAGCAGCATCCACCGTCGGGGATGGAATCGTGGATCGACGACGCCGCTGCCGCGTGGGGAGACGGTGCTGGACCTCCAATGCCGGCAGGTAGCGCGGAAGCGGACATAGTCGAGCAGGTCGCTGGCCAGCAACCGCCACCCGACCAGCCGAACAACGTCTGGATGCAGCAGACACGCCCACGGGGATTGGTCGGCCGAGGTGTCGCCGGTCATGGCCTGGGGGCGGTTTCGATGCGCCGGCGATGACATGCTGCCCAATCTCCCGAATAGCAGATCGATCTGTTCAGGGAAAGCGAGACAGATACGGTATGGTCGAAACTTTGCCGAGGCGGAACGAGGGGCAATCAGCCAATCACGGCCGGGTTTGGAGATGTATTATACGTATTTTTTTTTGAGACACGTGTATATATATATATATATATATATATATATATATGAAAAATGCATCCTACTACCGGGTGTAGTTACACCCATATCTCATATACTACCATGTGGTAGTATATATACTACTTTATCATTTTTAGTATGTTCATATACTATATCTAAAATACTCCAAAACGAGTTATGTGAAAAAATTGCATTTAAGCCCATGTTTTTATCATATTTGTGAAATACGTACATATTTGTACATAAAAAGGAGTATGATCAAAATATGGTACATACTACCTATAAAATAATATATATACTATCCAAACATTCTTACATACTACATACTACACGTACGTACTCTCCAATATAATAGATACTACCTACAACATACGAAACCAAAATGGGAGTAACTACACCCGGTAGTAGGAAAAATTTGTCATATATATATATATATATATATATATATATATATATATATATATATATATATATATATATATGGCAGAGTTTGGCTAGGCTAAGGGGTGAAGAGTTTGGTTGGGCTCGGGGTGAATAGGAGGACGGCCTGTGATTGGATCGTCAAAGCTCGCATAGCTCGGCCCATTATAGGTTTCTCGTAGAAGCTAACAAAGGCGAAATCACTAAATCCACTCCCTCAAAAAAAAACTCCACTCAAAAAAGAGGAGAAATCACTAATTAATTAATTAACTAATTAAGAAGGGATACATCTTACAAAAGTCACTCACACCTTTCGATTGCGACAAGACAAGTGGCGCATTTCATGTGCACCACTTGTCGCAGCCGATGAGTTTCCATTTTTCTTCTTCTTATATTCATTTATTCAAAACATTTATCTCTTAAACCGTGCGTCCAAAACATTTTTCTCGAGTAGAGATCTTCAAAATAGATCCCGTGTTAATAGTTTTCGACAAACTTTTATTCATGAAAAAAAAACGAAAGAAAAAAATCCAAGACGAAAGTACGCCCCCCCCCCCCCCCTCCAATGTTTTCTTTTATGAGGGATGCATCTATGCCTCTCGCAGAGGCAAATCTGTACTTTCACACGAAATAAATCTATATCTCTCGCGGAAGAAGAAAAAACAGGTTTCCCCTTTCTGTGAGGCACAGCTGTGCCTCTCGCTGAAGCAAACATGTGCATCCACGTGTAGTAAACATTTTCCCTCTCATGAAAACATAAGTATAATTTTTTTCACTTTTCGCGAGGCACGGTGTGCCTCTCATGGAAGTAAAAATGTGTCTTCACAAGAGCAAATCTATACCTCCCGTGAAAGAAAGAATGTGTTTCGAGAGGCACAACTGCCTCTTGAGGATGAAAACATGTGCCTTCACGAGAAGCAAACTTGTGTCTCCACGAGAAGCAAACTTGTGCCTCTCACAAAAAAATGTTTTTTTTTTCTCTTTCCGAGGGGCACAACTGTTCTTCTCGCGGAAGCAAAACTGTGCCTCCACCAAAAGCAAATATGCGCTTGTCATGGAAGAAAAAAAACATGTTTTTTTTCTGAGAGGCACAATGCCTCTCGCGGAAGCAAATCTGTGCCTCCACGAGAAGCAAATCCTCGCCCCTCACGAAAGAAAAACCCGCGTTTTTCAAAAAGTTTTTTTTATCTGAATCTCCTTTTGTCCATAACCTAGTGAAAACTGAAAAAAATTCAAAAGGCCGAAAAAACAACAAAAAACTCTCGAAACCCGGAAATGCGTACAAGAACAAATTCCTGAGGTAGGATCCAACACGTGACGATGGTTGAGAGCGAACCAAGTGACGCATCCTCAGTCCACCAAAAGTGACCCTTGAGGGGCTCCCGTAGGAGGTATTCCTCAGTTATTGCTCTCTAACAATGGGTGCCCCTATGTCTCGCTTATAGCCAGAAAAAGGGACCCTCTTGTCGGGGTGCACCAGATAGGCCGGCCCAACCACGCGGGAGACCACAACATTGTTTCTTTGTTTCATTTCATGTTTTTAATTTATTTGTTTTTGTTTCTTTTTTTACTTTGTTTACTTCCTAGTAATTGAAATAAATATATTTGAAAATAAAATTAAATAAAAAAATAAAAAATGTTAACGAAGCATTTGAAAATGTTGGATGTGTGTAGCGAAAATGTTTTACGTTTGATCAAAAAATGTATATACAAAATATACAATGTGTGTGAAAAAAGTTGATTGTTTATTTTAAAAATGTTAATCAAGAATTTAATGAAATGTTAAACAAGTATTTTAAAAATGTTAAATATGTAGAGAATAAGTGTTGACCATGTATTAAAAAGTATTAATATTGCATTTGAAATTTTTTGTGTATAGAAAAATGTTGATCGTGTGTTTAAAAATTGTTTATCTTGTATATTTAAAATGCTAAAAAAACTTTCAAAAATGTTTAAAAGTGTGTATAGGAAAAATGTTGAGTATGTACTAAAACAATTAATCTTGTATTTGAAAAACGTTACTCAAGTATTTGAAAATATTTAAACAAGTGTATAGAATTTTTTTTTAATTTATTAAAAAAAATGTTTATCTTGTATTTAAAAAATGTTAATGCAGCACTTGACAATGTTTAGAAATGTGTATAGAAAAAATGTTGACCATGTATTCGAACAATGTTAATTTTTTATTTGAAAAATGTTAATCAAGCATTTGAAAAAATGTAAAGAATGTGTATAGAAAATATGTTGACAATGTATTAAAAAAATGTTAAATTTGTATTGAAAAATTGTTATACGGGTATTACAAAATTATTCTTGACATATATGAAAAATCTATTATAGAAACCAAAACAAAAAGAAGGAAAACCAATAATGATAGTGAAAGAAACAAAAGAAAACGAAAAGAAACAAAAGAAAAACGGGAGAAGAAAAAAGAAATAAAAAAGAAAAATAAAGAAAAAACAAAGAAAACCAACAAAACAGAAGAAAAAAAAGAATCACTCTCTTCAAGTGGTTCGCGCCCGTTACTGTTTTGCGCTCTCTGAGCCACTTAACACTGCTTGCGCCCATGGGCGACGCCGTGCAAGCCAGCCGCTTAAATGTGAAAAATGGTTTGTTGCTCCGCTCATACCGCTAACGATCACTGCACTCCCGAAATAGAAAAAAAAAAGATCGTCGTTGAGCCCGCTCGACTGGGAGATCTCCTGTTGACCGGTTAACTGTTGACTTTAGGCAAATGTTCACAAAATTTGGAAAAGAATAGTAAACTTGAAAAGAATCCGCAAAAAAGATGAAGAATAAATCCCGAACTAAAAAAATCATGAATTTGGAAAAAGTTCGTAAAAATTAATAAAAGTTCATGCAAACGAGAAGGGTTAACAAATTATAAAATAGTTCATTGATTCAGAAAAACCATCAATGTTGAAAAATAATTCACAAATTTTAGAAAACGTTCTTCAATTTTTTTTAAAAATCATGAAATTTTGGGGAAAAAGTCCATCGATTTTGAAAAAACTTTATCAATTTGAATATTTTTCGTATATTTGAAAAAACAATCACGAATTTTAGAAAATTCATCAATTTTAAAAAATATTAGATTTTGAATAAATGTGAATTAATTTGGGAAAAATTTCAGGGATTAGAAAAAAGTTCATCGATTCAAAACAAATATCAGGGTTAACCAATATCACGAATTTGAAGAAGAATTGGGCGAATTAAGATAAGAAAAAAAGAAATAATAAAGGGAAATGGGAAAAATACAGGAAAAATGGCTTAATAGAACAAAAAACCAGAAAGAAAAAGAAGAGAAAAATAATGATGTGGGCAATAAAGTGTGTTGTCTCCGCCGTGACTGATCGAGGTGGTCTGCATTTCGAATTCCCCCCTGCACAATCCTATTTTTGAAAGGTTAAAAGAAGGAAAATAAAATAAAATGGGCCAAGCCTAGAACGGCGGGGGGGGGGGGGGGGGGGGGGGGGCGCCGAATTGCAAAATACACTATATCGGGTGTAGAAGGCGTCGTATAGGGTTTGCCGCTGACAAACTCTTCATTTGTCGATTAAAAGAAAAGGATATTTTTACGGGAAAAAGGAGAGAAGGTTTTCCTAAACAAACTAAAAGAAAAAGAGTTGCACTAAAAAACTAAAAGAAAAAGAGCTTCTGCTAAAAAAAAGCAACAATTTTTCTGTGAGCTGAGCCTACCTCAGATGGTTACTTGCATGGAACTAGCACATCAGGGTTTAAGTCCTAAATTTTCCACTCGCGGTCACACTTATCTTGATTTATTTCAGTATTTTCGTCATTCAGTGAAAGACGTTCCCGTCGACTACAAGACACCTATGATGAGTTGGTGACTTCGTCAATCTCCAGATGTGATGCCAGCTTAGTATCTCGAAGATTTTTTTTTGCGGGAAACTTTGGGAGCTTTTATTCAACAAAGGCAGTCCTCGAACAGTCAGCTATGCGGCAGCTGATGAGGTCTCGAAGATGCTCATAAGAATAGCATGTGCGTGCGTGTATGCGTCCATATGGATGAATGTATGCTCGTGTATGTGAGCATATCCAATTGTATTGTGTTAAAAAAAGACTTGCCACAATTACTTTCCTTTTAAATCCAAAAGCATTTTAGGCAGAGCAGTATAGGAGATGGATTAAGGAATTATATTGTAAAAAGATAGATTACAGAACTAGTGCTGGAAAAAGGAAGGCAACAGTATAAACATAGGGAAACGTTTGGAGCCGGCGCGCCGGCCGGTCGCGTGCGACCCGCGCAGGTGGCTGGCCCAGTCACACAGCATTTTTCGTCCAGATTTGCTGCAACCGGTGTTTAAATTTGCTACAAGCGTTTCCCATTTGCTATAATTTGTTCATTAAAAAAGCTGCATCTACGTTTGGTTGCAACCCGAGTTCGTCGGATTTTTTCGCTACAACCGGCGTTTGATTTTTGCTACAACCGATGTTAATTTTTGCTACAACCGGTAATATTTTTTGCTACAACCGTTCACTAAAAAAGCTGCATACACGTTCGTCAGAGTTGCAACCCGAGTTCACCGGATTGTTTTTCTACAACCCACATTTTTGTTTTGCTATCACGCATCATCAGCGTCGTTTTTTTGCTACGACCACGTTGATATTTTTTGCTACAACCATATTTTTGCTGCATCCGTGACCGAAATTTGCTACATCGCTATTTATTTTTGCTTCAATCGATGATTTTTGCTGCATGAACAGATCTGACGGTCAAACCAGATTCGATCTGACGGATCGGGCGGCTCGCGTGCGGCCGGCCGAAAGTTTCGGCCGACGCGCCGGCGCAGAGCAGTGCCCATAAACATACGTAACACATCCACTGCCGAGAAAAGATGACTCCTCTAGCTGCCGCATCTCCTCCGTGATCAACTTTTGCTCACGCCATAGTTCATATATATTCGAGGAAGTTTTTGCAGATTATCATTTCATTAATTTACAGAGTTATAAATTAACTTTCATGAAAATACTTATGATATTATTTTGTTTCGACAATAAAAATCATTCGTTACAATCCAAAACACCAGAATTTGGATGCATGTTTTCTAGGATGTCTTTATACCAAGGAGTATAGTACTACTACTACGAGTAGTGCATTTGGGAGACTGAGCTCCATTTAGGCCTTTATTTTATAAAATTCAAATTTTAAACTTTTTAGCTTCAAAAAATCTGAAAAAATATACATGTATACAAAGATGTAATGTGTACTCCTTTCGTTTCAAAATAAGTGTCTCAACCTTAGTATAACTTTACACTAGAGTTAGTATAAAGTTGAGACAATTATTTTGGGAGGAGGGAGCATGTGTGTAAAACTTCAGGATGACATACCTTGAATTGCGAGTTACACATAAAACAAAACAACATCATAGACTTTGAGGATGAACGGATGCTAAAAAGCCTCTACATGTACATTATGTCTCTAGGTATATTAACCTGAATATTTGCACACATTTTAACGCATTTTAACCTAAATGTTTGCACACATGTACATTATGTCTCTAGGTATATGTATATTAATTTCAGCTTTTATTTAAACTGAAAATTTTGAATTTTGAAGTTTTCAAATTAAGGCCTCTACGGAGCTCGGTCTCCATTTTGCATTTTCGTCCTGCTAGCTAGTATAAGGACATACTCCTATATAAATCGATAAACTTGTCACACCGGCTACAAGGTTTGAAGTAAAATCAAGAAAATGTAGCTCAGAGTAAGCTAGTCCACACTGGGAGTGACTGGCTGTTTAACATTTTGGCAACTGAGAAGGAGGATGTACGAGCAATGATTATAATGCTTCTCTGGAGAATATGGAGTATGAGGAATGATCTGTTGCATGGAAAAACAATCCCACCTTCACATATCACTAGAACTTTCCTGTGCAGTTACCATTCATCTTTCAGCCAAGCTCAGAAATACAGTGTGGAGGATATTATCAGAGGCAAAATGCCCTTAGTGGATGTTCAAGTTGACCCGGTTGTGGTTGAGAAAAAACATAAAGTTTGGCCAAAACCACCGGCAGGATGGGTTGCTTTATCCACCGATGGCTCCTTTTTCAGTGAGACAGGGTTGGCAGGCACGGGTATGATATTGAGAAACTCAGATGGTACAGTCATTTTTTCGGCATATAGACATCTTTTCCATTGCAAAGACGCTCTTGAAGCTGAGATAAGTGTTGTATTGGAAGGAGTCTCATTCACCATTCATCAGTCAGAATTACCTATTGTTATTCAGTCCGACTGCTCTGTTTTGGTGGCGGCACTAACGGATGATTCGTTGGACAAATCAGCCTACGGACACCTCATGATAGAAATCAAGAAGCTCCTGGGGTCGAGAGGTTTTATTCCGCAGAAAGTAGATCGTCTTCAAAATAGAGTTGCTCATAGTCTAGCTAATATTGGTCGTTCTGGAGGTAGCACCGCCTTGTGGTTGCGCCATGTTCCAGATGGGATATCTAGTTTTGTATTAGCTGACTGTAACACTATTGCAGAGGAATAAAACCTATTTTCAGCCCGCAAAAAAAATTGTATCAATGATCTAGGCTCCTCTGCTTTTTCTCACGTATTGTATCAAAACAATAATTGCTTTCTCATGTACAAAGCCAGAAGAGAACATGCATAAGAGGCCAAGCCTTCCAACAAGTGGCTGTCTCACCGCTTTCTCTTTGCCTTGATAAATATCACTTCAACGTTCAACCTGCATACAACATACATAGGAAATCGATTAGTTCACCAAACAGCAAAAACTCTAACCAGTGAACAAATAATTCTCGCTCTCACCTGCTTGCGACAGTAGAATCGCAACACAGTCCCGCCTGCTACTCCTGACCATGTGCCACTATCGAGCCGGCATTGTCGAAGATAACCATACATGGGATGACGATGTACAACGGCGTCACCTATAACGCCAGGCACCGCTCCAGAACTCACACTCAGACTCCTCGGGATACCAACAAAAAGAGCATTTCCTCCTATGCTAGCCACTGGGATAATTAACCCTACCTAGAACAAGGTCGGCTAATTTGTATACTAGTATACCTGAAAATGTCGCACTGTGTTTTGAACATACAACTAGGATTTCAGAGTCACATTCTATTAGATCAACAGAGTCGTAAACAGTTATTTTTCCAATTGCACATCTAACAATCAACTTTGGGGGCGGCAGCGAGGACAAATCTAATCCCAACACGGGTGGTTCGATCTCGAAAATCTTTACTATCGTATTATGTGTACTCCAATCTGCGAGACTATACCAAGCGTATATGTTTCCTTGGAATGATAATGATGGCATCGTGGGGAATTTGGCATCCCATGTCGAGACGCCCCATCGTTCGTCTTTGGTGGTAGCAAATACTATACGCGAAAACTTAAATAGCGCGATCATGACTGTGATGACTCCATCTTCACTGAAAGTCAAGGAGGCAGCATGCTCTCGATCGTCGGGATGCAAACTAAAATAGGGTCTCATGGAAGGTACGAGTGGCGGGAGCTCGGCAATATCGCCGGTGAGAGGGTTGAGGAGACGAATTGGGATGTCTCTGACCCGGCCGGAATTATGTTGTTGTAGGAGGAGGAGTCCGTCGAGCGAGTCGAGGACACGATGATACCTAAGGAGCGAGTGGCGGGAGCGAATGAAGGTTCCTGTGGAAGAATTAAACAAGCGTAGCATGCCATTGCGAGGGTAAAACCCGTGCTCCTGGGGCAGCATGTAGAACCGACGAGGATGAAATCGTGGATCCGTGATGCCACTGCCGCGTGGGGAGGCGGTGCTGGACCGCCAATGGCCGCAGGTGGCGCGTAAACAGACATAGTCCAGGACATCACTGGCAAGCGCCCGCCGCCCGACCAGGCGAACCAGATCCGCCGGCAGAGACACCCACGGAGATGCGTCCGCCGAGGTGGCGGCGGTCATGGCCGGAGGGTGGTTTCGATTCGTCGGCAATGACATGCCGCCTAATCTCCCGGATAGCAGATCGATCTTGTTCTGGGAAAACGAGACCGACTCGATTGAAGGTTTGCCTTTGCTGAACGGCAATCAAGACCCGGTCTCCAGATATTATAGACTTCAGCTGGGATCGCGGTCTGCCGATAGTAGGACGGTGCCCTAGGACGCGGAGTTTCTACATCTGCGCACAAATGCTTCTGGTGTAAACAGTAAAAAAAGTATTTCAAAAAAATTTGATTTTTTTTGACATACTTTAAGAAATGTTTGGTCGCGCATGTAAAATTTCATCACGAAATCACATTTGTGGAAGGCGTGCTAAACAAGATAAAAACGATGCTCAGAAAATGTTACTTTCAAACGCATTTTGAAGCTCTAATTTTGTTTTTGTTTTCACGACTTCCACGAATATGATCTCGTGATGAAATTTTACATGCACAACAAACATCTCCTATAATATGCCACAAAATATTTAAATTTGTTTTCTATTTTTTTGATTGTATTGTTCACACCAAAAGCATTTGAGCTCAGGTGTAAAAAGTTACTTTCCGGGGCCCTACTTGATTTTTGGATCGCTAAAGATCGCATATTTCGACCCACCATAACAAACTCTGCAACAAGTAATAGGCCGAAGCATTGCATGGTGCACCTGGCCCCCTTTACTTTTTTTGGGTAAATGCACGGGCATGTTCACCGTAGTTCGTTGTTGATCTCAAAATGAAAAATAAAAAGTCTGTCTCAATAAAAAAAGTAGTTCGTTGTTCCAAAAGAAAAAAAAAACTTTGTTCATGCCGTGCACTAAAAACGCATTGATTCTCTTTTTTCATGGAATCTACATATGACACTAATGGAAACGATGTAGTTGCCGGCGACAATATATATGTTGATACCTTGGGGCTGTCGGCATGTATGGAGATACATTGACAAAAAGTCATCGGCAATGTGAGAGATACGCCGTCGACAGCCGTCAGCATATATCAATCAATGCCAAAGGCGGTCGTCGGTTAAACATGGGCCGTCGGCATAGGCTGCACGTGGCCAGTTGGCTGACGGATGGTTGACACCGTTAGATCTATGCCGACGGCCCCGACGTCGGCAGTCACTAAAATATTTTTTTGTTTTATAATTTTTTTTAAAAGTTTGAATTTGATTAATTTAAAATAAATTATCTAAAACTTAAACATATATAAATTATATATTAATTTGGGGTAGAAGTTTACTTAGATTATGAATATCCATTTGTATCTATTTTTTGAATATGTTTAAAATGCGACCTCATGTACTTTTGCAAATAGGTCCTTGGGTTGAAAATATGCCATAGATACAATAATATTTTTATTATTTATTTTTCACGTTTATAATTAAGAGTTTATATTCTATGTTATAACTACTATGATTCTTGAATATGTGATTCGGAGAAAACTCATGAGCACGTGTAGAATGATAAATGGTAAAACTTGATTCCTAGTCTTGGCTCTAGGACTAGCTCAAGTGCTGTGTGATGATTATCTTTTTCTGATCATGGACATTTGATTAAGGGTAACGAGGATGCCAAACAAACTTGAGAGTGTGATGCTAGTAGAACGATCATATTGAATTGACCCAACTTGTTTGTTATATTTTGAGATGTTATGGTCACAAGTCTATAGATATAACGCGGAGAGTTAATGTATGATTTAATTCATTAGATCGTGAGGGTATGGTAGTCACTTCATATCAGACGATATACTTTGGGGATGCTCAAATGTGAGATGTAACACATTTATCATAACAACAACTTTCAGGTTCATCGAAAAGTGTGGCAAGGAGCTAGATAGCTCAAGCGTGGGATTTGCTCCTCTGACAATGGAGAATATTCTTAGGCCCTCTCGGTGTGACGACATCCATCATTCTCTGGACAGACACACTAACTAGGTCACAGAGATGCCGGAACATGTCAATAAGAAAGAAGAACAAAACCAGTAACTAGGAAACCGGTATAATGAGCATGCGAATGACTGATAAGTTTTCAACGTATCTATAATTTTTGATTGTTCCATGCTGATATATTATCATTCTAGGATACTTTTTAGGTATTTATTTACCAATTCATATTATTTTTTAGCACTAACCTATTGATCCAGTGCCCAGTGCCAGTTGTTGTTTTCTGCATGTTTTTCACTTCTCAGGTTTACAGTACCAAACGAAGTCCAATTGCCATGAAACTTTTTGGTGATTTTTTCTGGACCAAAAGAAGACCTGGAAGATTCGGAAGGAAGCCGGGAGCCACACGAGGGCCCCACAAGCCAACAGGGCATGGCCGGGGGGCCGCTATGATGGCTTGTGGGTCCCTCGTGGCTCTCCCGACCCTGTTTTCTGGCCTATAAATTCTCATATATTCGGAAAACCCTAAAGGCAGTCCCAAAACACTTTTTACGCCGCTGCAAGTCTCTATTTCGTCACGAGGCCATCTGGAGCTCCATCCGGCACCCTGCCAGAGGGGGGATCGATCATGGAGGGCCTCTTCATCAACCTTGTTGCCCTCATGATGAGTTGTGAGTAGTTCACCATAGACCTACGAGTCCGTAGTTAGTATCTAGATGGCTATCTCTCTCCCTTGATCTTCAATACAATGATCATCGCATCTTCGCTTTGATCTATTCGATGTAATCCTTTTGTGCGGTGCGTTTGTTGGGATCTGATAAATTGTGGGTTTATGTCCATATTATTCATGAAAAGTATTTGAGTCACCTCTGATTATTATGATTCTTATGTGCATGATCATCACAGCTTCGTAAATCTCTCCGATCTATTGAAATAGTTTGGCCAACTAGATTGATATTTCTTCAGTGAGAGGGGTGCGTTGTAGTGCATTCAATCTGGCGGTGCTCTATATCCCAGTGACAGAAAGGGACAAGACACGTCTTTGTATTGTTGCCACTAAGGATAAAACGATGGGGTTAGTTCATATTAATTGAATTCTCTATGTCTACATCATGTCATCGTTCTCCAAGCATTACTCTGTTTTACTTAATACTCTAGATGCATGCTGGATAGCGATCGATGGGTGGAGTAATAGTAATAGGTGCAGGCAGGAGTCAGCCTATTTGCTTATGGACGTGATGCCTATATATACATGATCATTGTCGTGAATATCGCATAACTATCCGTTTTTCTATCAATTGCCCAACAGTAATTTGTTTACCCATCGTATGCCTACTACATGAGAGATGCCACTAGAGAACACTACGGCCCACGGGTCTATCGACTTATAAATTTACAAACGCTATCAATACCTTGCTGGCATTATTTATATTTTATTTTATTTTGCAATTTACAATTATATACTATTATCTACACATCTCACTTGCTTACAAATAACGAGATCAAGGGGATTGACAACCCTCTTGCAGCGTTGGGTGCAAGTGTGTGCTCTTTTGTGTGCAGCCGCTGAAGACGGTTGATGACTGATATTCCTATTGATTCAATAAACCTTGGTTCTTAACTGAGGGAAATACTTACCCGCATTATGTTGCATCACCCGTTCCTCTTCACGAAAAACCCAACGCAGATCACAAGCACCAGGAAGGATTTCTGGCGCCGTTGCCGGGGAATATCATCATCAACTATCAAGTAACTTCACACAAATTATCACTCACTTGTTCTTCTTTTTATTTGTTGTTATATTTAGCTTGCATTATAAAAATCAAAAATACAAAAATATTTATCTTTGCTTATCACCAGTTTACTTCTTTGCTCGCTTTACTTGCTAGTTTACTTGTCCTGCTTGTTACTTTGCTTGTTCGGTCACCATGTCTCAAGATACCACTAAGTTGTGTGACTTCTCAAATACTAATAACAATGATTTTATTTACTCCTACACCACCCGCCACTAGTGTGGAGGCTTTTGATATTAATGTTGCATTGCTAAATATTGTCATGAAAGATCAATTTTCGGGAAGTCCTAATGAGGATCCCGCTTCACATCTTAATACCTTTGTTGAATTATGTGATATGTAAACTAAAAAGGACATGGATAATGATATTGTGAAATTAAAATTATTTCCCTTTTCACTAAGAGATAAAGCTAAGGCTTGGTTTTCATCTTTACCACGTAATAGTATTGGAACATGGGATAAGTGTAAAGATGCTTTTATTGCCAAGTATTTTCCTCCTGCTAAGATCATCTCCCTTAGGAATCAAATAATGAATTTTAAACAACATGAGCAAGAACATGTTGCACGAGCTTGGGAGAGAATGAAATTGATGATAAGAAATTGCCCTACTCATGTTTTAAACTTGTGGATGATTATCCAAAATTTCTATGCTGGACTAAACTTTGTGTCCAGAAATCTTCTAGATTCTGCTGCAGGTGGTACCTTTATGGATGTGACCTTAGTAGAGGCCACAAAACTTCTGGACAACATTATGACAAATTATTCTCAATGGCATGCTGAAAGAGCTCCAACTAGTAAGAAGGTAAATTATGTTGAAGAAATTGCTACTTTGAGTGAAAAAGTGGATGCTCTTATGAATATGGTTGCTAGTAAAAATACTCATGTTGATCCCAATGATATGCCCTTGTCTACTTTGATTGAGCAAAATAATGATGCTATTGATGTGAACTTTATCTCGAGAAACAATTTCAACAACAATGCTTATAGAGGAAACTTCAATGCTAGGCCGTATCCCGGCAATTCCTCTAATAATTATGGAAACTCCTATGGAAATTCTTGTGGAAATTCTTCTACAAATTCTAATAGATACCCTGTGATCTTGAGAACACAATTAAAGAATTCATTAGTTCTCAAAATATTTTCAACACTATGGTAGAAGAAAAATTGCATGTGGTTGAGTGATAACCCACAGGTATAGGGGATCGCAACAGTTTTTGAGGGTAGAGTATTCAACCCAAATTTATTGATTCGACACAAGGGGAGCCAAAGAATATTCTCGAGTATTAGTAGCTGAGTTGTCAATTCTACCACACCTGAAAGACTTAATATCTGCAGCAAAGTATTCAGTAGCAAAGTAGTATGGAAGTAACGGTAACAGTGGCAAAGTGACAGTAGTAGTTTTGTAGTGATTGTAACAGTAGCAACGGAAAAGTAACTTAGCAAAGATCAATATATGAAAAGCTCGTAGGCAATGGATCAGTGATGGATAATTATGTCGGATGGCATTCATCATGCAACGGTTATAACATAGGGTGACACAGAACTAGCTCCAATTCATCAATGTAATGTAGGCATGTATTCCATATATAGTCATACGTGCTTATGGAAAAGAACTTGCATGACATCTTTTGGCCTACCCTCCCGTGGCAGCGGGGTCCTAATGGAAACTAAGGGATATTAAGGCCTCCTTTTAATAGAGAACTGGACCAAAGCATTAGCACTTAGTGAATACATGAACTCCTCAAACTACGGTAATCACCGGAAAGAATCCCAGTTATTGTCACCCTGGGGGATGCGGATCATAACTCGTAATAGGTGTCTACAACTTGCAAGATAGGATCAAGAACACACATATATTCATGAAAACATAATAGGTTCAGATCTGAAATCATGGCACTCGGGCCCTAGTGACAAGCATTAAGCATAGCAAAGTCATAGCAACATCAATCTCGGAACATAGTGGATACTAGGGATCAAACCCTAACAAAACTAACTCGATTACATGATAAATCTCATCCAACCCATCACCGTCCAACAAGCCTACGATGAGATTACTCACGAACGGTGGAGAGCATCATGAAATTGGCGATGAAGGATGGTTGGTGATGATGACGGCGTCGATTTCCCCTCTCCGGAGCCCAAATCAGGCTCTAGATCTGCCCTCCCGAGGAAGAACGGGAGGTGGCGGCGGCTCCTTATCGTAAAACGCGATGAACTCTTCTCTCCGATTTTTTGTCCGCAAATAGGAATATATAGAGTTGGATTGGAGGCCGGAGGAGCTCCAGGGGCCCCACAAGACAGGGGGCGCGCCCTAGGAGGGGGGGCGCCCACTGGCTTGTGGCCAGGTGGTGGCCCCTCTCCGGTTGATTCTTTCGCCAGTATTTTTTATTAATTCCAAAAATATTCTCCATAAATTTCCAGGTCAATCCGAGAACTTTTATTTCTGCACAAAAATAACACCAAGGCAATTCTGCTGAAAACAGCGTCAGTCCGGGTTAGTTCCATTCAAATCATGCAAATTAGAGTCCAAAACAAGGGCAAAAGAGTTTGGAAAAGTAGATACGTTGGAGACGTATCAACTCCCCCAAGCTTAAACCTTTGCTTGTCCTCAAGCAATTCAGTTGATAAACTGAAACTGATAAAGAAAAACTTTTACGAACTCTGTTTGATCTTGCTGTTGTAAATATGTCTAACTGATGTTCAGGTTTTCAGCAAAGATTATAGACTAACGACATTCACAATAACATTTAGGTCTCACATTTACTCATATCAATGGCATAATCAACTAGCGAGCAATAATAATAAGTCTCGGATGACAACAATTTTATCAAAACAATCATGATACAATATGACATAATGGTATCTCGCTAGACCTTTCTGAGACCGCAAAACATAAATGCAGAGCACCTCTGAAGAACAAGGACTGACTAGACATTGTAATTCATGGTAAAAGAGATCTAGTCACACTCATACTCAATATCAATTAATAACAAAGCATACTAATGACGGAGGTGCTCTCTAACTGGTGCTCTTTATAAGAGGAGGATGACTTCAACAAGAAATAAAGTAGATAGGCCCTTCGCAGAGGGAAGCATTGATTTACAGAGGTGCCAGAGCTCGAGCTTTTAAAACAGGGATGAATCATAATTTTGAGAGGTATGCTTTCATTGTCAACATAACAACCAAGAGATCTCGATATCTTCCATGCTAGATGCATTATAGGCGGTTCCCAAACAGAATAGTAAAGTTTTTACTCCCCCTCCACCAATCAATCACACTCCACGGCGGGCCGAATCCACGGGTACCGTCCATACAAACAACAATCCTGGGGGAGTTTTGTTTCATTATACTTTGATTTTATTTTTGAGCATGGAACTGGGCATCCCGAATACCAGCCACTTTCTCGTGAATGATAGTGAATCAACACATATCGTGAGAATAACCCACCTAGCATGGAAGATACTGACAGCCCCCAATCGCTACATGAGCGATTCGGGCATACAAAACGGAATGTTTATTTGAAGGTTTAGAGTATGGCACATGCAAATTTACTTGGAACGGCAAGTAAATACCACATATAGGTAAGTATGGTGGACTCATATGGAAGAACTTTGGGTTTATGGAGATGGGTGCACAAGCAGTATTCCCGCTTAGTACAAGTGAAGGCTAGCAAAAGACTGGGAAGCGACCAACTAGAGAGCGACAATAGTCATAAACATGCTTTGAGATTAACCAACATTGAATGCAAGCATGAGTAGGATATAAATCACCATGAACATAAACATCGTGGAGGCTATGTTGATTTTGTTTCAACTACATGCGTGAACATGTGCCAAGTCAAGCCACTCGAATCATTCATAGGAGGATACCATTCTATCATACTACACCACAACCCTTTTAAAATGCATGTTGGCACTCAAGACAAACCATTATTCACTCTTAGCTAATTAAGCATGGCATGAGTAACTATAATCTCTAATTGTCATTGCAAACACGTTCAACCCGTAACAAGCTGAATCCAGAACGATGAGCTAATCATATTTACAAAAACAAAATAGGTCGAGTTCATACCAGCTTTTCTCCATCTCAGTCACTTCATCATATATCGTCATTATTGCCTTTCACTTGCACGACCGAACGGTGTGAATAATAATAAGAGTGCACGTGCATTGGACTAAGCTGGAATCTGCAAACAATAACTCAAGGAGAAGGCAAGGTAATATGGGTTGTCTGATAGATAAACAATAATGCATATGAGAGCCACTCAACATGTCATCGTGGTCTTCTCCTTACGACCCAAAGAAGAAAGAAAAACTATTTACACGGGAAAGCTCCCAACAAGCAAAAGAAGAACGAGAAATCTTTTTTTTTTGGGTTTTCTTTTAATACTTCAACTAAACAAACTAGAAGGTAAAGCTAGAACTATTTTTTTTTTGGATTTTCTCAAGGTTAATTAAACACATAAGAAGAAAGTAAAAAAGAAGAAGAAATAAACTACCATGGATGGTACAAAGAAAAAGTATGAACACCGACAACTGGAATGAGTGTGTGAACATGAATGTAATGTCGGTGAGAAATACGTACTCCCCCAAGCTTAGGCTTTTGGCCTAAGTTGGTCTAGGGCCATGGCTGGCCCGGATAATATCCAAAGTCATAGTTGGGGTCATACTGGGCTGCAGCAGCTACTGCCTGAGCGGCTGCAGCGCGGAGGCGAGCGTCTTCCGCCTCTCTCTCGTACTCGTTTGCCTCCTCTCTGGTTATAAAGTATCTCCATTTTTCCTGAAAGTTAAAGAAGGCAGGAGCAGGAAGAGTAATATGGACAGCACGCTGTCTGTCAAAAATTAATCGGTACAGGAGGGGTTGTTCGTTCCTCTCAAGAAACTGGTAGCGCACCATAGCCTCATAATCAAGAAAAGCAGGTGTTAACTCAATATCATTCTCCCTTATGGGTACTCTAAGATAATTAGCTACACGGGTGGCATAAATTCTACCAAAGAAATCTCCATCCTTAGCATTTTTATGTAGCCTCCTAGCAATAATAGCTCCCAAATTATATCGTCTATCACCCATGACCGCACTTTTAAGAATACTAAGATCAGCTACGCAAAGGTGGCTATGGTCATGTTTACCGTTAATGCATCTACCTATGAAGAGAGCAAAATAATGTATGGCAGGAAAGTGAATGCTCCCCAAGGTAGCCTGTGTGATGTTTCTAGTTTCTCCCACAGTGATGCTAGCAAGAAAATCATTATATTCAGTTTTTTGAGGATCACTATGGCTGCCCCATTGTGGAATTTTGCATGCACGGTTGAAATCTTCTAGGTCCATAGTATAAGATTCATCATAAAGATTAAATAGAACGGAATGCGTATTACGCCTGGATGAAAATTCAAACCTCCGCACGAAGGAATCAGTGAGTTGATAATATTGCTTGCATTGGTCTGAGACAAATTTTTCTAGGCCAGCATTTCGTACGTACGCGTAAAATTCTTCCTTGAATCCGGCATGGACCATGAATGGATCCGACGGCCATTCGCAAGGCCGTACTTGAGCTTCCCTCGGTGGTTCAAAGTCGGGCTCGCGTATCGCGAGTCTTGGGGTCTTCTTGCTCGAGGAACCACCTTGGTACATTCTCCTTAACATTTTCTCTCTCTGAAAAATACTTCTGAAATTTTTAGTGACTCCAAATAAAAGTGAACAAAACTCAACAAAACTTATAGCAACTACTCCCACAAGTGCCCAGAGGTCATATCATGCATCAAAACTACTTGGGACCATATACATTTGACATGCAAACTCAAGAACAAGGTCACCACAGCAGCAAAAATTTGCAATATATAAAGCACTAGAACAAAAACTAATTGGACCATTGGAGGAGTCACATACCGATAAACAATCCCCTAAAACAGTTTTGCAAAAGGAGCTTTGAGCAAGGAGATCGAAAATAGCAGCAAGATGAGCTAGAACACGGGTTTGAGCAATGGTGGGATTTTTTCTGGAGGAAGACGAAGTGGATGGGTGCTGGAATAAATGAGGGGGCCCCACGTGGGACTCACAAGCCAGGGGGGCGCGCCTAGGGGGGGTGGGCGTGCCCTGCAGGCTTGTGGCCCACTGGTGCAGCCCCCTTATGTGTTCTCAGTGCCAGAAATGCTTAAATATTCCAGAAAAAATCATACTACATTTTCAGGGGATTCTGAGAACTTTTATTTTCATGTCATTTTTCTATTGCACGGATAAATCAGAAAACAGAGAAATAATAGCATTTTTACTAAATTGAAACTAAAGAACAGAAAACAAAAGTTGGGTACAGAAGGTTGTGCTTTCTAGATTCATCCATCTCATGCTCATCAAAAAGAATCCATCAATAAGGTTGATCAAGTCTTATTGACAAACTTTTTTCGAATGACACGGAACCGGAGAATTTTTGAATAACACTAGGTTACCTCAATGGGGATATGCATGTCCCCAACAATAAGTATATCATATTTCTTCTTGACAGTAGGGAGAGGGAATTCAAAGTCTCCAATAATAATCGTTGAAATTTTTTCAATGGAGTTGATACTATGAACTTGCGATTGTTCCTTCAGAAAGTGTACCGTATGCTCATTACCATTAACATGAAAAGTGACATTGCCCTTGTTGCAATCAATAATAGCCCCTGCAGTATTTAAAAAGGGTCTACCAAGGATGATCGACATACCGTCGTCCTCGGGAATATCAAGAATAACAAAGTTCGTTAAGATAGTAACGTTTGCAAAGAGATTTCAGTAGGTGTCAACTTATTCAAATCAAGTCTACAATATAAGGAGAAAGGCATAACACTAACACCAGCTCCAAGGTCACATAAAGCAGTTTTAACATAATTTCCTTTAATAGAGCATGGTATAGTAGGTACTCCGGGATCTCCTAGTTTCTTGGGTATTCCACCTTTAAAAGTATAGTTAGCAAGCATGGTGGAAATCTCAGCTTCCGGTATCTTTCTTTTATTTGTCACAATATCTTTCATATACTTAGCATAAGGAGACATTTTCAGAATATCAGTCAAGCGCATACGCAAAAAGACAGGTCTAAGCATTTCAACAAAGCGCTGAAAATCCTCATCATCCCTCTTCTTGGATGGTTTAGGAGGAAAGGGCATGGGTTTCTGAACCCATGGTTCTCTTTCTCTACCATGCTTCCTAGCAACAAAGTCTCTTTTATCATATCTTTTATTCTTAGGTTGTGGGTTATCAAGATCAACAGCAGGTTCAATCTCCACATCATTATCATTACTAGGTTGAGCATCAACGTGAACATCATCATTAATATTATCACTAGGTTCATGTTCATTACCAGATTGTGTCTCAGCATCAGAAATAGAAATATCATTTGGGTTTTCATGTGAATCTATAACAGGTTCACTAGCAGCATGCAAAGCCCTATCGTCATTCTTTTTTCCTTTTATTAGAATGACCAGGTGCATCAGTATTATCTCTCTGAGAATCTTGCTCAATTCTCTTAGGATGGCCCTCAGGATACAAAGGTTCCTGAGTCATTCTATCACCTCTAGTCACAACTCTAACAGAATGATCATTGTTCTTACCAATCATCTCATTAAGCAAATCATTCTGTTCCTTAAGTACTTGTTCTACTTGAGTAGTTACCATGGAAGCATGTTTACTAATAAGCTTAAGATCATTAACAGTTCTACTCATATAATCACCCAAGCGATCAAGCATGTAAGCATTATGTTTCAGTTGTCTACTAACATAAGCATTGAAATTTTCTTGCTTAACAATAAAATTATCAAATTCATCCAAGCATTGGCTAGCAGACTTATTATAAGGAATACCACCTTCATCAAATCTACGGAGAGAATTTACCTCTACTACCTGTGTCGGGTTACCAAGACCATGTATTTCTTCAATAGGTGGTAGATTCTTAACATCTTCAGCTTTAATACCTTTTTCTTTCATAGATTTCTTTGCCTCTTGCATATCTTCAGGACTGAGAAATAGAATACCTCTTTTCTTCGGAGTTGGCTTTGGAGGTGGCTCGGGAATAGTCCAATCATTATCATTGCTCAATATATTATTCAATAGTGATTCAGCTTGTTCAACAGTTCGTTCCCTGAAAACACAACCAGCACAACTATCTAGGTGGTCCCTAGAAGCATCGGTTAGTCCATTATAAAAGATATAAAGTATTTCGTTTTTCTTGAGAGGATGACCAGGCAAAGCATTAAGTAATTGGAGAAACCTCCCCCAAGCTTGTGGGAGACTTTCTTCTTCAATTTGCACAAGTTAAATATTTCCTGCAAGGCAGCTTGTTTCTTATGGGCAGGAAAATATTTTTCAGAGAAGTAATATATCATATCCTGGGGACTACGCACACAACCAGGAGCAAGAGAATTAAACCATATCTTAGCATCACCCTTTAATGAGAAAGGAAACAACTTAAGAATATAGTAATAGCGAATTTTTTCCTCATGAGTGAATAGGGTGGCTATATCATTCAACTTAGTAAGATGTGCCACAACAGTTTCAGATTCATAACCATGGAAAGGATCAGATTCAACCAAAGTAATTAACTCAGGATCGACAGAGAATTCATAATCCTTATCAGTAACAAAGATAGGTGAAGTAGCAAACTTAGGATCATATTGCATTCTAGCATTCAAAGATTTTTCTTTCCACTTGCGTAGGAATTTCTTAAGATCATCTCTATCCTTACAAGCAAGAAAGTCCCTAGCTACCTCTCCCTTCATAACATAACCTTCAGGTATATCAGGCAATTCATATCTAGGAGAGCTAGGTCTAGCAGGTGTATCATAGTGTTCAGTTTCAATAATTTCATCAGTTTCAACATTAATTCTAGCAATTTGTTCATCAAGAAATTCACCCAGTGGAACAGTAGTATCAAGCAAAGTATCATCATAAGCATCATGCATAGCAGAAGTAGCATCATCAATTACTTGCGACATATCAGAATTACTAGGAGGTGGTGGTGTCGCAAATTTACTCATAACAGAAGGTGAATCAAGTGCAGAGCTAGATGGCAGTTCCTTACCTGTCCTCATAGTTGAGGGGTAGATCTTGGTTTTAGCATCTTTCATATTCTTCATAGTGATCAACAGATATAAATCCCAAGTGACTCGGAGAATAGAGCTATGCTCCCCGGCGAGGGCGCCAGAAAAAGGTCTTGATAACCCACAAGTATAGGGATCGCAACAGTTTTCGAGGGTAGAGTATTCAACCCAAATTTATTGATTCGACACAAGGGGAGCCAAAGAATATTCTCGAGTATTAGCAGCTGAGTTGTCAATTCTACCACACCTGAAAGACTTAATATCTGCAGCAAAGTATTCAGTAGCAAAGTAGTATGGAAGTAACGGTAACAGTGGCAAAGTGACAGTAGTAGTTTTGTAGTGATTGTAACAGTAGCAACGGAAAAGTAACTTAGCAAAGATCAATATATGAAAAGCTCGTAGGCAATGGATCAGTGATGGATAATTATGTCGGATGGCATTCATCATGCAACGGTTATAACATAGGGTGACATAGAACTAGCTCCAATTCATCAATGTAATGTAGGCATGTATTCCATATATAGTCATACGTGCTTATGGAAAAGAACTTGCATGACATCTTTTGTCCTACCCTCCCGTGGCAGCGGGGTCCTAATGGAAACTACGGGATATTAAGGCCTCCTTTTAATAGAGAACCGGACCAAAGCATTAGCACTTAGTGAATACATGAACTCCTCAAACTACGGTAATCACCGGAAAGAATCCCAGTTATTGTCACCCTGGGGGATGCGGATCATAACTCATAATAGGTGTCTACAACTTGCAAGATAGGATCAAGAACACACATATATTCATGAAAACATAATAGGTTCAGATCTGAAATCATGGCACTCGGGCCCTAGTGACAAGCATTAAGCATAGCAAAGTCATAGCAACATCAATCTCAGAACATAGTGGATACTAGGGATCAAACCCTAACAAAACTAACTCGATTACATGATAAATCTCATCCAACCCATCACCGTCCAGCAAGCCTACGATGAGATTACTCACGAACGGTGGAGAGCATCATGAAATTGGCGATGAAGGATGGTTGGTGATCACGACGGCGTCGATTTCCCCTCTCCGGAGCCCAAATCAGGCTCTAGATCTGCCCTCCCGAGGAAGAACAGGAGGTGGCGGCGGCTCCGTATCGTAAAACGCAATGAACTCTTCTCTCCGATTTTTTTCTCCGCAAATAGGAATATATAGAGTTGGATTGGAGGCCGGAGGAGCTCCAGGGGGCCCACAAGACAGGGAGGCGTGCCCTAGGGGGGGCGCCCCCTGGCTTGTGTCCAGGTGGTGGCCCCTCTCCGGTTGATTCTTTTGCCAGTATTTTTTATTAATTCCAAAAATATTCTCCGTAAATTTTCAGGGAAATCCGAGAACTTTTGTTTCTGCACAAAAATAACACCAAGGCAATTCTGCTGAAAACAGCGTCAGTCCGGGTTAGTTCCATTCAAATCATGCAAATTAGAGTCCAAAACAAGGGCAAAAGAGTTTGGAAAAGTAGATACATTGCAGACGTATCATTGATGCTTTGGCTAAAAACATGAATAGAATTGTTCTTGATGTAGAAACTCATAAAAGTAAAGCTTTGCCACCCAAGCATGATTTTAATGTAACTATTAAATCTAGCCAGATATCTATTAATGAAAGTAAGGAGAGGACCGCTAAGTTAAAAGCTAAGCGGGAATTCTTAGAAAAAGCTCTCCCACCCGGTTTTTACCGGAATCATGATGAAGATCTTAAAATGATTAGTACTTCTCCTATTGAATCTTTGTTTACTTATCTGAATATGAATGATGAAGGGACCGGAGATGAGTCAACTCTAGTTGGGGTGCGCCCCGTTTGCTTGGAGGGTGATGATTTTGATGCTAAAACTGAAAAAGTGGGTTTAGAGAGGTCAAAACCTTAACTAGTGATGTGCCCACTATTTTGGATTACAAGGACCTTAATTATGATAATTTCTCTTTAGTAGAATGTATTTCCTTGCTGCAAACCATTGTTAGCTCACCCAATGCTTATGAGCAAAACAAAGCTTTTACCGAACATATAGTAGAAGCTATGATAAAAGCTTATGATGAGAAACTTGAGCTTGAAGTTTCTATTCCTATAAAATGTCATGATGAGTGGGAAAATACTATTAAAATAAAGATAAGTAAATATGAATGCAATGCTTTGTGTGACCTTGGTGCTAGTGTTTCAACTATACCTAAATCTCTTTGTGTTGTGCTTGGTCTCACTAATATTGAAGAGTGTTCCCTAAACTTGCATCTTGCGGATTCTACCATTAAGAAACCTTTAGGTAGGATTAATGATGTGCTTATTATTGCAAATAAAAATTATGTGCCTGTAGATTTCATTGTGCTTGATATTGATTGCAATCCTACCTGTCCAATAATACTTGGAAGACCCTTTCTACGAACTATAGGTGCAATAATTGACATGAAAGAGGGAAACATAAGGTTCCAATTCCCATTAAAGAAAGGGATGGAACACTTCCCTAGAAAGAGAATTAAACCACCTTATGAATCAATCATGAGAGGTACATATGGGTGGAGTGTCAAAGATGACAACACTTGAAACTATGCATTATGCCTAGCTAGGGGCGTAAAACAATATAGCTAGTTGGGAGGCAACCCAATAGTTATCTTTATTTATGCTTTTTAATTTCTGTTTTTGTGTCATAAAATGATTGTTGCCTCTGTAATGATTGTGTTTTTATGTTTTAATTAGTGTTTGTGCCAAGTAAAGCCTTTGGTATGACTCACAAGATGAGTAGAATCGATGCTGAAACAAAACAGAAACTTTTCACTCCAGTACAGGAATTTTCATTTTTTACTGGAGCGTGATAATGATCTGAATTTTTTACACAGTATTTATATACAAATTATTCAGGTTTTCCTAATTTGTCAGAATTTTAAAAGATACATAAGTATTGTTTCTCAACAGATTTCTACAAACTGTTCTGTTTTAAACAGATTATGTTTTTACTTGCATAGTTTGCTTGTTTTGATTATGCTATCGATTGTATCGGGGAGTATCAGCCATGGAGAAGTTAGAATACAGTACCTATTATGCAATTATGAAATAAGAATCAATTTATAACAGTACCTAAAGTATTCAATATGTTGCTTATACTAACAGATCTCATGAAGTTTTGTTGAGTTTTGTGTGATTGAAGTTTTCAAGTTTTGGGTGTTATCACGATGGACAACGGAATAAGGAGCGGCAAGATCCTAAGCTTAGGGATTACCAAGGCACACCAAGGCAATATTCTAAGGAATACTCAAGCGTCTAAGCTTGGGGATGCCCCGGAAGGCATCCCCTCTTTCGTCTCAATCCATCGGTATGTCACTTGCAGCTATATTTTTATTCATCACATGATATGAGTTTTGCTTGGAGCGTCATTTGCTTTAGTTTTCTTTTAGTTTTAGTTTTACACAATCATTGTTTGCTGCACACACCTATTCGAGAGAGACACAATATCATCATAATTTATTAGAATACTCTATGTGCTTCACTTATATCTTTTGAGCTTGGCAGTTGCTCTAGTACTTCACTTATATCTTTTAGAGCACGGTGGTGTATAGATTTTATAGAAATAATTGCACTCTCATTCTTCACTTATATTTGTTTGGCAGTTAATAAATAGCGACGGTAATTTGCATGGGTCATAAGACTAGTCCAAAAATAATAGGTATTCAATGTGTGCATAATCAAAACCACATGTAGCACATAAGAGAGAAATCATGGTTAATGATATTAATGTGGTAATGTGAAAAAGCATGAGTGCATGATCATTGGTTAATAAAGGTATCGTGAATTAGAGGTTGTTAACTTGCTGTTCATCCAAATATTTTTATAGCATGGTGATGATGTGTGAGCGTACTTATTCCTCGTTGAAATCCTAGTGTTGTTTAGGTCGGGGGCGCGCGATGGTTAACTCCTACCAACCTCCTCCCTAGGGGCATGCGAGTAGTGCTTTGCTTCGAGAGAGCTAATAAAATATTGCAATAAGTATGCGAGTTTTTCATGATTAATGTGAATCCATGGATATACGCACACTCACCTCCACATATTTGCTAGCCTCTTCGGTACCGTGCATTGCCCATTCTCACCTTGAGGATCGGTGCAACTTTCGCAGGTGCATCCAAACCCCGTGACATGATACGCTCTGTTGCACATAAGCCTCATTATAATCTTCCTCAAAACAGCCACCATACCTACCTATCATGGCATTCCCATAGTCATTCCGAGATATATTGCCATGCAACTTCCACCGTCACTTCATATGACTTGTATTTCCATTGTCATATTGCTTTGCATGATCGTAAGATAGATAGCGTGATATTTACATGGTTTGTCCGTTTTTTGATATATTTTGCTATGCTAGATCATTGCACATCCTGGTACACTGCCAGAGGCATTCATGTAAAGTCATATCATCCTATCAGTTTTTCATATCGAGTTGTAAGTAAATAAAAGTGTGATGATCATCATTATTTGATCATTGTCTCATTGAGGAAAGAATGATGGAGACTATGATTCCCCCACAAGTCGGGATGAGACTCCGGACGAAAAAAAGAGAGAAAAAGGAAAAATAATAATGAGAAGGGACAGTGCTACTACCCCTTATTCCACACTTGTGCCTCAAAGTGGCACCTTGTTCTTCATATAGAGAGTCTCATGTTTATCACTTCCATATGCTAGTGGGAAATTTTCATTATAGAACTTGGCTTGTATATTCTAATGATGGGCTTCCTCAAATGCCCGAGGTCTTCATGAGCAAGAAAGTTGGATGAACACCCATTTAGCTTCCATTGAGCTTTCATACACTTATAGCTCTAGTGCATCCGTTGCATGGCAATCCCTACTCCTCGCATTGATATCTATTGATGGGCATCTCCATAGCCCGTTGATACGCCTAGCTGATGCAAGACTTTCTTCTCCACTTTCACCCTTTCGAAACCTACCACCATATTCTATTCCACCTTTATGTTATATCCATGGTTCACGCGCAAGTATAATAAAAAGCTAAAGCGCGGTAAAACGTACGATCCAATTGCCTGACTTGACACCATGGTGCTTGACATTTGTATTTATGTGGTGAAGATGAGCCATGCTATTCTAATATTATAAAATGAATAGGGGGTGAACATTCTTTTCAGATCGTGTACTTTGAAACTTGATGATTATGTTTCTTATGTTTATAACATTACTATGTTGATGTTCATTAATTCGTCGTTTCTTAATGAACAAACCTGCAATAGATTACATGTTGGGTAGCATGTCACATCAAAAATTCTTGTTTTTATCATTTACCTACTCGAGGACGAGCAGGAATTAAGCTTGGGGATGCTTGATATGTCTCCAACGTATCTATAATTTTTGATTATTCCATGCTAATATATTATCATTCTAGGATACTTTTTAGGTATTTATTTACCAATTCATATTATTTTTTGAGCACTAACCTATTGACCCAGTGCCCAGTGCCAGTTGTTGTTTTCTGCATGTTTTTCACTTCTCAGGTTTACAGTAACAAACGATGTCCAATTGCCAAGGAACTTTTTGGTGATTTTTTCTGGACCGAAAGAAGACCTGGAAGATTCGGAAGGAAGCCGGGAGCCACACGAGGGCCCCACAAGCCAACAAGGAGCGGCCCGGGGGGGCGTGCCATGTGGCTTGTGGGCCCCTCGTGGCTCTCCCGACCCCGTTCTCTGGCCTATAAATTCTCATATATTCGGAAAACCCTAAAGGTAGTCCCAAAACACTTTTTACGCCACTGCAAGTCTCTGCTCCATCGCGAGGTCATCTGGAGCTCCGTTCCTGCACCCTGCCGGAGGGGGGATCGATCACGGAGGGCCTCTTCATCAACCTTGCTGCCCTCATGCTGAGTTGTGAGTAGTTAACCACAGACCTACGGGTCAGTAGTTAGTGTCTAGATGGCTATATCTCTCTCTCTCTCTCTCTTGATCTTCAATACAATGATCATCACATCTTCACTTTGATCTATTCGATGTAATCCTTTTGTGCGGTGCGTTTGTTGGGATCCGACGGATTGTGGGTTTATGTTCAGATTATTCATGAAAAGTATTTGAGTCACCTCTGATCATTATGATTCTTATGTGCATGATCATCATAGCTTTGTAAATCTCTCTGATCTATTGAAATAGTTTGGCCAACTAGATTGATATTTCTTCAGTGAGAGGGGTGCGTTGTAGTGGGTTCAATCTAGCAGTGCTCTATATCCCAGTGACAGAAAGGGACAAGACACGTCTTTGTATTGTTTCCACTAAGGATAAGACGATGGGGTTAGTTCATATTAATTGAATTCTCTTTGTCTACATCATGCCATCGTTCTCCAAGCATTACTCTGTTTTACTTAATACTCTAGATGCATGCTGGATAGCGGTCGATGGGTGGAGTAATAGTAATAGGTGCAGGCAGGAGTCGGCCTATTTTCTTATGGACGTGATACCTATATATACATGATCATTTCCATGAATATCGCATAACTATCCGCTTTTCTATCAATTGCCCAACAGTAATTTGTTTACCCACCGTATGCCTACTACATGAGAGATGCCACTAGAGAACACTACGCCCCCGGGTCTATCAACTTATAAATTTACAAACGCTATCAATACCTTGCTGCGATTATTTATATTTTATTTTATTTTTCAATTTACAATTATCTACTATTATCTACACATCTCACTTGCTTGCAAATAACGAGATCGAGGGGATTGAAAACCCTCTTGCCGCGTTGGGTGCAAGTGTGTGCTCTTTTGTGTGTCGCCGCTGAAGACGGTTGATGACCGATATTCTTATTGGTTCGATAAACCTTGGTTCTTAACTGAGGGAAATACTTACCCGCATTGTTCTGCATCACCCGTTCCTCTTCACGGAAAACCCAACGCAGATCACAAGCATTAATGACTCAAGTGGATAACGATATATCTCACCTTGGGTTTTCCAAAGTGTCGTGAAGGGAATAGCATACGATAAACAAAGATTCACTCGAATATCATTCATGTAATTATATAGGGGTCAATATGGATGTCCATAGTTCTCCTATTGATAATTGAATGGAAGGCACTTTCGTTCATGTCTATGTTTTACCGAACCTTGTAGGATCGAAAGGATCGGTCTAGAGGGGAGGGGGGTTAATAGACCCTAACAAGGCAAAATGCGTGGTTTTTAATTTCCTTAGTCCTTAGGCAGATTTTAGTACAAGTTAAGTAACTAGAAATACAATCAACACATGCATATCTAGAGTTTGACAACAAATAATAAACAACATGCAAGTGCAAGAAAGTAATGGAATAGAGTTTGGAGATGATCATGAAACTTCGGATCAAGTTACTACCGAACTTCGTAGGTCGGCAAGGAAACGTACTGCCCCCGAGTAGTACGGTGATCCTGTTTTGGAAGTCATGTTGTTGGACAACGGTGAGCCTACGAACTATGAGGAAGCGATGATGGGCTCGAATTCCAACAAATGGCTAAATGCCATGAAATCCGAGATAGGATCCATCTATGAAAACCAAATATGGACTTTGGTAGACTTCCCGATGACCGGCATGCCATTAAGTACAAATGGATCTTTAAGAAGAAGATAGACGTTGATCATAATGTCACCATTTATAAAGCTCAACTTGTCGCAAAGAGGTTTCCGACAAGTTCAAGGAGTTGATTACAATGAGAACTTTCTCACCCGTAGCGATGCTAAAGTCTGTTGGGATTATGTTAACAGTTGTTGCATTTTTCGATTATGAAATCTGGCAGATGAATGTCAAAACAGCGTTTCCTTAATAGTTTCCATAAGGAAATGTTGTATGTGATACAACCAGAAGGTTTTGTCCATCCTAAGGATGCTAAAAGGTATGCAAGCTCCAGCGATCCTTCAATGGACTGGTGCAAGCATCTCGGAGTTGGAATATATGCTTTGATAAGGTGATCAAAGCTTTTTTGTTTATACAAAGTTTATGAAGAAACTTGTATTTACAAGAAAGTTAGTGGGAGCTCTATAGCATTTCTGATAAGTATATGTGGATGACATATTGTTGATTGGAAATGATGTAGGATTTCTGGAAAGCATAAAGGGTTGTTTAAAGGAGTTTTTCAAAGGTTGGGCATCAAGATCTATAGAGATAGATCAAGACGCCTAATAAGACTTTCACAGAGCACATACCTTGACAAGATTTTGAAGGAGTTCAAAATGGATCAGTCAAAAAGGTGTTCTTGCCTGTATTGTAAGGGATGAAGTTGAGTAAGACTCAAAGCTTGACCACAACAAAAGAAAGAGAAAGGATGAAGGGCATCCCCTATGCTTCAGCCATAGGCTCTATTATGTATGCCATGATGTGTACCATACCTGATGTGTGCCTTGCCATGTGTTTGGCAAGGGGGTACAAGATTATCCTTAGGTACCTACATAGGACTAAGGAAATGTTTCTTGGTTATGGAGGTGCTAAAGAGTTTGCCGTAAAGGGTTATGTCGATGCAAGCTTTGACACACATCCGGATGACTCTGAGTCGCAAACCAGATACATATAGTGGAGTAGTCATTTGGAACAGCTCCAAGTGGGGTGTGGTAGCAGCATCAACAATATGACATAGAGATTTGCAAAGTACACACATATCTGTTGCAGACCCGTTGACTAAAACCTTTCTCACAAGCAAAACATGATCAAACGCCAGAACTCATTGGGTGTTAATCACATGGTGACGTGAACTAGATTATTGACTCTAGTGCAAGTGGGAGACTGTTGGAAATATGCCCTTGAGGCAATAATAAATTGGTTATTATCATATTTCCATGTTCATGATAATCGTCTATTATTCATGCTAGAATTGTATTGATCGGAAACTCGGATACATGTGTGGATACATAGACAACACTATGTCCCTAGTGAGACTCTACTAGACTAGCTCGTTGATCAAAGATGGTTAAGGTTTCCTAACCATAGATACGAGTTCTCATTTGATAACGGGATCACATCATTAGGAGGATGATGTGATGGACAAGACCCAACCGTAGCATAGCATTTGATCGTATCACTTAGTTTATTGCTACTGCTTTCTTCATGTCAAGTGTCTGTTCCTAAGACCATGAGATCATGCAACTCCCTGACACCGGATGAATACCTTGTGTGCTATCAAACGTCACTTCATAACTGGGTGATCATAAAGGTTCTCTACAGGTATCTCTGAGGGTGTCTGTTGGCTTGGCATGGATCGAGACTGGCATTTGTCACTCCGTATGACGGAGAGGTATCTCTGGGCCCTCTCGGTAATACAACATCACAAGCAAGCAATGTGACTAAGGAGTTAGTCATGGGATCTTGTATTATGGAACGATTAAAGAGACTTGCCGGTAACGAGATTGAACTAGGTATGAGATACCGACAATCGAATCTCGGGCAAGTAACATATCGATAAACAAAGGGAACTGCATACGGGATTGACTGAATCCTTGACATCGTGGTTCGACCGATAAAGATCTTCATGGAATATGTAGGAATCAATATGGGCATCCAGGTTCCGCTATTTGTTATTGACCGGAGAGGTGTCTCGGTCATGTCTACATGATTCTCGAACCCGTAGGGTCCGCACGCTTAACGTTCGGTGATGCTAGACTAGTATTGGGATATGTGTGTTGGTGACCCAATGTGGTTTGGAGTCCCGAATGAGATCCCGGACATCACGAGGAGCTTCAGAATGGTCCGGAGGTAAATATTTATATATGGGAAGTCATATTTTGGCTACCGGAAAAGTTTCGGGTATTTCCAGTATTGTACCAGGAAGCTTGCAAAAGGTTTCGGAGACTTTCGAAGGAGTCCGGAAGTCCACAAAGGGTCCCACCACGTCCCAAGGGTCAGCATGGGTTGAGGGGAGGTGCCCTGGCCTTATTGGGCCAGGCACACAAGTCCCTCATGGTCCATGCGACTGGGTGATGACCCACAAGTATAGGGATCAATCATAGTCCTTTCGATAAGTAAGAGTGTCGAACCCACGAGGAGCAGAAGGAAATGATGAGCAGTTTTTACCAAGGTATTCTCTGCAAGTGTTGTGAGTAACAATGATAGATAGTTTTGTAGCAAGATAATTCGTAACAAGTGACAAGTAGCAAAAGTAACAAGTGTGCAGCAAGATAGCCCAATCCTTTTTATATCAAAGGACAGGCCTGAGAGTACTCTGATATAAGGCAAACACTCCAGATGACACATGGGAATTTCCATCTAGTCATGTTCATCATGTTGAGTTGATTCACGTTCGTTACTTTGATAATTTGATATGTGGGTTGACCGATGCTAAGGTGATATTCTTACTTGAACAAGCAACCCACTTATGATTACCCCCTCTCGCAAGCATCCGCAACTACGAAAGAAGAATTAAGATAAATCTAACCATAGCATGAAACATGTGGATCCAAATTAGCCCCTTATGAAATATAACACATAAACTAGGGTTTAAGCTTCTGTCACTCTAGCAACCCATCATCTACTTATTACTCCACAATGCCTTCCTTTAGGCCCAAATATGGTGAAGTGTCATGTAGTCGACGTTCACACGACAGCACTAAAGGAAGCAACAACATACATATCATCAAAATATCGAACGAATACCAACTTCACATGATTACTTATAACAAGACTTCTCCCAATTCCTCGGGAACAAAAGTAACTACTGACAAATCATCACCATGTTCAATATCAGAGGTATAATAAATATGATTAAGGATCTGAACATATTATCTTCCACCAAGTAAACCAACAAGCATCAACTACAAGCTGTAATCAACACTACTAGTAGCCCCCAAGTACCAATCTAAGGTTTTGAGACAAAGATTGAATACAAGAGATGAACTAGGGTCTGAGATGAGATGGTGCTGGTGAAGATGTTGGTGAAGATTGGTCCTCCCACGAAGGAGGAAGCGTTGGTGATGACGATGGCTTCGATTTCCCCCTCCTGGAGGGAATTTTCCCCGGTAGAATCTCTCTGTCGGAGTCAAAAAGGTCTCTGCCCAGGTTTACGCCTCAAGACGACAGCGCTTCGTCCCGAAAGTATCCTCTTGATTTTTTCTAGGTCAAAACCCATCATATAGCAGAAGAGGGGGGCCGGAGGCCGCCTATGGAAATTTCAGTCCCAGGTATCTTTCTTTTCTTAGTGACAATATCTTTCATATACTTGGCATATGGAGGCATTTTCAAAATATCAGGCAAGCGAGTGCGCAAAAAGATAGGTCTAATCATTTCAGCAAAGCGCTCAAAAACCTCCTCATCCTTATTCTTGGAAGGTTTACGAGGGAATGGAATGGGTTGAACCCATGGCTCTCTTTATCTACCATGTTTTTTAACAACAAAATCCCTCTTGTCATAACGTTTATTCTTGGGATGTGGGTTATCAAGATCTTCCACGGGTTCTATTTCCACATCATTATCGTGTTCCTTATTAGTTGGTTGAGCATCTACGTGAACATCATTATTATCATTATCATTATCACTAGGTGAATGTTCACAACCAGGTCGTGTCTCAGCATCAGAAATAGAAACATCATTATGATTCTTAGTAAGTTTTTATATAACAGGTTCACTAGAAGCATGCAAAGTCCTATCATTTTCTTTTTCTTTTTCTTTTTGTGGACTAGGTGGATCATAATTAATTCTCTGAGAATCTTGTTCAATTCTTTTAGGGTGACCTTCAGGATAGAGAGGTTCCTGACTCATTCTGCACCCTCTAGTCATCACTCTAACAGCATGATCATTCAGGTTATCATTCATTTCAGCAAGCAAATCATTTTGTGACTTAGCAACTTGGTCTAGTTGAGTATGAACCATGGAAGCATGTTTACCTAGACCTTTGACATCATTAGCAATTCTAAACAGTAAGTCACTCAAGTGATCAATCATCATAGCATTCCATTGTAATTGATCCTTAAAATAATTATTAAAATGTTCTTTCTTAACAATGTAATCATCAAATTCACCCATGCATTGACTAGGAGTTTTAGTGTAAGGTATATCACTTTCATCAAATCTACGGAGAGAATTTACCTCCACTATGTATGTAGGGCTATCAAGTCCATGTAGTTCTTCAATAGGTGGTAAATTCTTGACATCTTCAGATTTAATACATTTTTCTTTCATAGATATATTGGCTTCTTGCATATCTTCTCAACTGAGGAATAGAATGCCTCTCTTCTTCTGAATAGGTTCCGACGGTGGTTCAGGAAGTATCCAATCATTAGCATTCTTCAATATATTATTCAATAATTCTTCAGCTTGTCCAATAGTTAGTTCCCTAAAAAAATAACTAGCACAACTATCTAGGTAGTCCCTAGAAGCATCGGTTAGTCCATTATAAAAGATATCGAGTATTTCATTTTTCTTAATAGGATGATCAGGCAAAGCTTTAAGTAGCTGGAGAAGCCTCCCCCAAGATTGAGGGAGATTGTCTTCTTCAATTTACAGAAAGTTAAATATTTCCTGTAAAGCAGCTTGTTCCTTATGAGGAGGAAAATATTTTCCAGAGAAGTAACGAATCATATCCTGGGGGCTATGCACACAACCAGGAGCAAGAGTATGAAACCAATTCTTAGCATCACATTGTAGCGAGAAAGGAAAAAAGTTTAAGTATATAGTAATAGCGCATATTTTCCTCATGGGCAAACAGGGTGGCAATATCATGCAATTTAGTAAGGTGTTCCACAACTATTTCAGTTTCATAACCATGGAAAAGATCAGATTCTACTAAGGTAATTAACTTAGGATCAACAGAGAATTCATAATCCTATCAGTAACACATATAGGAGAAGTAGAAAATTTAGGATCACATTTCATTTTCTCCATCATAGATTTTTCTTTCAGTTTGCATCGCAATTTCTTAAATCATCTCTATCATTACAAGCGAGAAAGTCTCTAGCTATCTCCTCATCCATAACATAACCCTCAGGTATATCAGGTATATCATATCTATTAGGAAAGCTAGGCATGATAGGTGAATCATAATTTTCATCGGTTTCAGCAATTTCAATTTCTCTAGATCTAGCAATATGAGCATAAAGCAATTCACGAAGTGGCACAGTTTCAGGTTTCTCAAGCATGGTAGTAGCATCATCATAAACATCCTCCATAGTAGAAGCAGTATGAGATTGAATAACAAGTGGAGCTATCATAAGCTGATTGAAAATAGTAGGTGAATCAAAAGCAGAGCTAGATGGCAGTTCCTTACCTCCCCTCGTTTAGATGGTATGATCTTGGTTCTGGTATCTTTCGGATTCTTCATAGTGACAATTGGTTATCCTCAAGTGAACACAATAAGTAGAGCCATGCTCCCCGACAACGGCGACGAAAAATAGTCTTGATAACCCATAAGTTTAGCGGATCGCAACAGTCTTCGCGGGTAGTATTACACCCTAATTTATTGATTCAACACAAGGGGAGCCAAAGAATATTTATTGGTCTTAGCAGTTGAGTTGTCAATTCAACCACACCTGGGATTTCCTCTGTAACAAAAATTTAGTAGCACGGAAAAATAGTAATAGGAACGGTAATAGTAACATCAGCAGTTTTGTAGTGATTGTAACAGCAGTAGCATCGATAGTACCTTAGCAAGAATCAATATATGAAAAGTGTTTGCATTTGGATCGGTGATGGATAAGTATATTGGATAATATTCATCATGTAACAGTTACATGCTAGAGCGACACAGAACTAGTTCCAATTCATCAATGTAATGTAGGCATGTATTCCGTATATAGTCATACGTGCTTATAGTAAGAACTTGCATGCCATCTTTTGTCCTACCCTCCCATGACAGCGGGGTCCATAAGGAAACTAAGGGATATTAAGGCCTCCTTTTAATAGAGAACCGAAACAAAGCATTAACACATAGTGAATACATGAACTCCTCAAACTACAGTAATCACCGAAAAGAATCCCAATTATTATCACCTTGGAGTGTGCGGATCATGACACTTAATAGGTGCATATAACTTGCAATATAGGATCCAAAACACTCTCATATTCATGGAAAACTAATAGGTTCAGATCTGAAATCATGGCACTCGGGCCCTGGTGACAAGCATTAAGCATAGCAAAGTCATAGCAACATCAATCTCAGAACATAGTGGATACTAGGGATCAACCCCTATCAAAATAACTCGATTACGTGATAAATCTCGTCCAATCCCATCACCGTCCAGCAAGCCTACAAAGGAATTACTCACTCCTGGTGGTGAGCATCATGGGGGTGTTGATGGAGAAGGGTTGGTGATGACGACGGCGACGAATCCCCCTCTCCGGAGCCCCAAACGGACTCCAGATCAGCCCTCCCGAGGAAGAACAGGAGGTGGCGGCAGCTCCATCTGTAAAACGCAATGAAATATTCTCTCCTATTTTTTCTTGGGAAATAGGAATTTATAGGCATGGAATTAGGGTCAGAGGAGCCATGTGGGCCTCCCAAGGTAACAGGGCGCACCCTAGGGAGGTGGGCGCGCCATGTTGCCTTGACAATAGCTGGTGGCCCCCTCTGGTGGATCTTCGCTCCAGTATTTTTTATATATTCTAGAGAAAAAAAAATCTCCAAAAAGTTTCGTCCAATTCCGAGAACTTTTATTTCTGCGCAAAAACAATACCATGGTAGTTCTGCTGAAAACAACGTCAGTCCGGATTAGTTTCATTCAAATCATGCAAATTAGAGTCCAAAACAAGAGCCAAAGTGTTTGGAAAAGTAGATACGTTGGATACGTATCAAGACTGATAAAGATAAAAACTATCAAGGACAAACCTTTGTCTTGCACATAATCCACTTGAGCTAGATGATGACGATCTCGAGCTTCTCAAGTTGGACGACCTTTCTTGATTGCGCTGGCTCAATGAAGACTAGTAAATTGCTCCCCCATACTCCACTATGGGTGAGCCTCTTTTATGCACACATTTACATGTCCATTATCACGAGAATGGACGACAAGCTTCAGGAATGTGATCTCTTTGTGATGCTCCACTTGAACTTGCACAACGCAACCTTGATGACGATCACCACTTGATGTCATCCTCCATGGGTTATAGGAGATCTTACTTTTGATGCAAGCACATGGAAACATGCCTAACCCCACATAGAAACCTAACATATATCATGGGTTAGTACACAAAGCGTAATGGAAAATGCTTACCATACCATGGGATCACTTGATCCCTCTCGGTGCATCTTCTACACTTTGTATGTTGATCAACTTGAATCACTCTTTGTACTTAGTCTTGATCAACCTTGTATTATATCTTCTCTCTTCATAAAGATGATGTCTTGAAGGTAAACATGAATGTTCATACAATCTACTTCTTCAAGACATGCTTGCGATAGGCTCAACTCTCACATGACCAATCTTTGGATAACTCCTTGAATAACACCTTCGGCAACACATAATATTCTACCTATAACCTTGAAACCAATGAATGATCTAGAAGAAAAGCATATGGACTTACCCTTCAAATATAACTCAAGGTAAATATTAGTCTATATAGATTGTCATCAATTACCAAAATCAAACATGGGGGCACCATTCTCTTTCAGTTACATCAAGGGGTAAACATGCAGATGATTCAAATGTGTCTTGAAGTATGCACCAATCTTCGGGGGATTCCATCTTGAGTACGTCGTGGGGCATGGCAAACGTGGCCTACTCATTGGTTGTCTAGGGATCATCGGCCCAACCCATGATTGGAAGAGTGATATGGCTAGCATCCCCTAATCCAGGACACTATCAGCAGGCCTTGGCCTGTTGGACCCTAAGGTCAGCCTAGTGACCGACTTCCTTATGGCCTGGCCATCCACAGTAGCATGTACCGTCGGATATGATCGACACAGCGGTGCCATCAATATGGGAGCAATGCCAAAAGAGCATCACCTTTGTCTGTAGTGATAGAATCGTACATGACTTTTGCCTATAGCACCACAACCAACACCATCATCATATTGTCGCGGGGACAATCCACTGAGCCACCAAACTTTGACACCACTCTAAGCAAACAACCTCACCTGGAGCACCACCGGTCATGCACCACTGCCCATGCGGGCAGAAGCACTGCACCTAACAACCAAAACCAAGACTTTTTGTTCTGGCTTCTGTGCCCAGACGACCCCCTAGCTGGAGCATGGGGCCTCATATTCAGCAAATCACAACACGTGCACCATCTCGCTGACTCGGTTCCGACAGACCATGGTGAACGTGAGAAATGCTTGTCCAAACCTCCACCTACTCCTCCTGCACTGCACTGGTCACATACGCACACAGATCCGATCCACTTCGCGTCATGCATGGAACCAACCGCTCGGCCGCCTAGGCGGCTACACTAGCGACGCCAAGACTTGCTCTCACTAAACCACGAGCCCATGAGAGAGAGCCTCTCTTTTTTAATCAGATATTGGATAGTCTAAGCTAGGTGTAGCCCGCTTTCTCTACGGTTTTGCTGAACTTGTCAAGCCCGGGGGGCCTTTACGGAATTTTGGAGGATAATAGATTCTAGGATAACACGATGATACTTGTGATATGTGTTGGGTTTTCCGTGAAGAGGAACAGGTGATGCAGCACAGTATAGATAAGTATTTCCCTCAGCAGAGAACCAAGGTTTATATCAAACCAATAGGAGTATCACGCAACCCCCGTCTTCAGCGACTGCACACAAAGAAGCAACCACTTGCACCCAACACGAGCAAGAGGGTTGTCAGTCCCCTTGGACTCGTTATTTGCAAGCTAGTGAAGTATGTAGATGATTGTTGAATATTGTAAATTGCAAAATAAAATAAAAACAAATAAATGGCAGCAAGGTATTGAAGGCTTTTGTAAATTTATAAGTGAATTGACCCGGGGGTCGTAGTGTTCTCTAGTGGCTTGTCTCATAAAGTAGGCATACAACGGGTAAACAAATTATTGTTGGACAATTGATAGAAAAGCACATAGTTATGCAATATTTATTCACGACAATGATCATGTGTATATAGGCATCACGTCCATAAGCAAATAGTCCAACTCCTGCCCACACCTATTACTATTACTCCACCCATCGACCGCTATCCAGCATGCAGCTAGAGTATTAAGTAAAACAGAGTAATGCTTGGAGAACAATGACATGATGTATACAAAGAGAATTCAATCAATATGAATTAACCCCATCGTTTTATCCTTAGTGGCAACAACACAAAGACGTATCTTGTCCCCTTTTGTCACTGGGATATAGAAATCCGTCAGGTTGAACCCACTACAACGCACCCCTCTCACTGAAGAAATATCAATCTAGTTTGCCAAACTATTTCAATAGATCAGAGAGATTTACAAAGCTACAATAATCATGCAAATAAAAATTATAACAACTGATTGATAATTTGTGCGAAGTTACTTGATAGTAGGTTGGTGATACTCCCCGGCAACGGCGCCAGAAATCCTTCCTGATACTTGTGATCTGCGTTGGGTTTTTCCGTGAAGAGGAATGGGTGATGCAACACAATATAGATAAGTATTCCCCTCAGTAGAGAAACAAGGTTTATTGAACCAATATGAGTATCGCGCAACCCCCGTCTTCAGCGACTACATACAAAGAAGGAACCACTTGCACCCAACGCGGGCAAGAGGGTTGTCAATCCCCTTGGACTCGTTATTTGCAAGCTAGTGAAGTATGTAGATGATAGTTGAATATTGTAAATTGCAAAATAAAATAAAAACAAATAAATGGCCGCAAGGTATTGAAGGCTTTTGTAAATTTATAAGTGAATATACCCGAGGGTCATAGTGTTCTCTAGTGGTTTCTCTCATAAAGTAGGCATACGGTGGGTAAACAAATTACTGTTGGGCAATTGATAGAAAAGCGCATAGTTATGCAATATTTATTCACGGCACTGATCATGTGTATATAGGCATCAGGTCCATAAGCAAATAGGCCGACTCCTCTCTGCACCTATTACTATTACTCCACCCATCGACCGCTATCTCGCATGCATCTAGTGTATTAAGTAAAACAGAGTAATGCTTGGAGAACAATGACATGATGTAGACAAAGAGAATTCAATCAATATGAATTAACCCCATCGTTTTATCCTTAGTGGCAACAACAAAAGACGTATCTTGTCCCCCTTCTATCACTGGGATATAGAAACCCGTCAGGTTGAACCCACTACAACACACCCCTCTCACTAAAGAAATATCAATCTAGTTGGCCAAACTATTTCAATAGATCTGAGAGATTTACGAAGCTACAATAATCATGCAAATAAGAATCATAATAGAAATCAGAGAAGACTCAAATCTTTTTCATGAATAATCTGAACATAAACCCACAATTCATCGGATCCCAACAAACGCACCGCACAAAGTGATTAGATCGAATAGATCACCGCGAAGATGCGGTGAACTTTGTATTTAAGATCAAGAGAGAGAGAGAGAGATAGCCATCTAGGTACTAACTACGGACCCGTAGGTCTGTAGGGAACTACTCACACATCACCATTGGAGCAGCAAGGTTCATGTAGAGGCCCTGCATGATCGATCCCCCCTCTGGCAGGGCACCAGAACAGGGCTCCAGATGGGCGCACGACGGAACAGAGACTTGCGGCGGCAGAAAAAGTGTTTTGGGAGACTTTCTAGGTTTTTTGGGATTAATGAGAATTTATAGGCCAGAGAGGGGCGTCGGGGGCCACCCGAGGGGGCCAGCACACAATAGGGCGCGGCCACCCCCTGGGCGCGCCTTGTTATGCGTTCCCTCCCTCGTGCAGTCTCCGGTATCCTCCCAAAGCTTTCAGGTCTTCTTTTGGTCCAGAAAAAATTATAAAAAAGTTTCAGTGCAATTGGACTTCGTTTGGTACTGTAAACCTGAAAAGTTAAAAACATGCAGAAAACAGCAACTGGCACTGGGCACTGGGTTAATACGTTAGTGCTCAAAAATAATATCAATTGATATATAAACACCCAAAAAGCAACCTAGAATGATAATATTATAGCATGGAACAATAAAAAATTATAGATACATTGGAGACGTATCAAGCATCCCCGAGCTTAATTCCTACTCGTCCTCGAGTATGTAAATGATAAAAATAGAATTTTTTGATGTGACATGCTACCCAACATGTAATCTATTGTAGATATGATCATTGAGAAACGTTGAATTAATAAACATCAACATTGTGATACTGATAAACATAAGCAACATAATCATCAAGTTTCAAAATATACGATCCTTAAAGAATGTTCACCCCCTATTCATTTTATCATATTAGAATGGCATGGCTCCGTCTTCACCACATAAATACAAATGTCAAGCACCATGGTGTCAAGTTAGGCAATTGGATCGTACTTCTTAATGCGCTTCAGCTTTTTATTACTTACGCAATATATGAGCGTGAACCATGGATATAACATAAAGGTGGAATAGAATATGGCGGTAGGTTTCAAAGGGGTAAAAGTGGAGAAGAAGGTCTCGCATCAACTAGGCGTATCAACGGGCTATGGAGATGCCCATCAATAGATATCAATGCGAGGAGTAGGGATTGCCATGCAACGGATGCACTAGAGCTATAAGTGTATGAGAGCTCAAATGAAGCTAGGTGGTTGTGCATCCAACTTGCTTGCTCATGAAGACCTCAAGTATTTGAGGAAGCCCATCATCTGAATATACAAGCCAAGTTCTATAATGAAAAATTCCCGGTAGCATATGAAAATGATAGAACAAGAGACTCTCCATATGAAGAACATGGTGCCACTTTGATACTTGTGATCTGCGTTGGGTTTTTCGTGAAGAGGAACGGGTAATTGCAGCACAAAGTGGGTAAGTATTTCCCTCAGTTATGAAACCAAGGTTTATCGAACCAATAGGAATATCAATCCTCAACCGTCTTCAGCGGTTGCACACAAAAGAACAAACAACTTGCACCCAACGCAGGCAAGAGGGTTGTCAATCCCCTTGATCTCATTATTTGCAAGCAAGTGAAGTGTGTAGATAATAGTAGATAATTATAAATTGAAAAATAAAATAAAAGGTAAATAAAGGCAGCAAGGTAATAGAAGCGTTTGTAAATTTATAAATGAACAGACCCGGGGGCCATAGTTTTCCCTAGCGGCATCTCTCATGTAGGCCGCATATGGTGGGTAACAAATTACTGTTGGGCAATTGATAGAAAAGTGGATAGTTATGCGATATTCACGGCAATGATCATGTGTATATAGGCATCACGTCCATAAACAAATAGGCCAACTCCTGCGTGCACCTATTACTATTACTCCACTCATCGACCGCTATCCAACATGCATCTAGAGTATTAAGTAAAACAGAGTAATGCATGGAGAACGATGAAATGATGTACACAAAGTAGACTCAAGCAATATGAATAAACCCCATCGTGTTATCCTTAGTAGCAACAACACAAAGAAATATCTTGTCCCCTACTTTGTCACTGGGATATAGAAACTTGTCAGGTTGAACCTACCATAACGCACCACTCCCACTGAAGATAGATCAATCTACTTGGCCAAAGCACATCAATAAATCGGAGAGCATTACAAAGCTATAATGATCATGCAAATAAGAATATTAATATTCAGAGGTGAGTCAAATACTTTTCATGAATAATCTGAACATAAACCCATAATTCATCGGATCCCAACAAACACACCGCACAATAGAATTACATCGGATAGATCAAAACAAAGATGTGATGATCATTGTATTGAAGTTCAAGAGATAGAGAGATTGCCATCTAGGTACTAGTTATGGACCCGTAGGTCTGTGGTGAACTACTTAGGCATCATCATGAGGGCAGCAAGGTTGATGTAGATGCCTTCCGTGATCGATCCCCCCTCCGACAGCGTGCCGGAACGGAGCTCCAGATGGCCTCGCGACAGAACATAGACTTGCGGCGGCGTAAAAAGTGTTTCGAGGCTGCCTCTAGGGTTTTTTCAACATTAGAGAATTTATAGGCCAGAGAGGGGCGTCGGGAGACGCCCGAGGGGGCCAGTACACATTTCGAAGCAACCTCCACGGCCCTCCTGGCAGCTTCAACCTCCGTGTTGTATGCATGAGCTTCCCTCTCAAGAACATAATATCTTCCCCTAGTGTGAAAATCAAAGAGAGCAGGAGCAGGCAAAGCAACAGGGACAATGTTTTTTTATTAAATCTCAAGTTATAGGTGTAGTTGGTGGTCGTACCCGTGAGGAACTTATGACGCTTCATGGCATCAAAGTCTAAATACTGAGTGGGTAGGATGGGGTCATTAGGCCAGGGTGAAACATTTAATCTCTCAGCTACATGGGAGGCATAAATTCCTCCATAAAAATTACCACTAGCAGCATTAAGCTGCAACCTCCGTGCAACAATTGCACCAAGATTATAATCCTTATTCCCAGTTGTGGCAGTGTGTAAGAGACTCAAATCATGAGCACACAGTGTGCTACAATCTTGTTTGCCTACAATACATTTACCGTTAAAGAGCGCAAAATATTGTAGTGATGGAAAATGGATGCTGTTAATTCTCCCTCGTGTAACCCCCCTATCTTCGCCAAAGCAAAGATTAACTAAAAATGATTCGTACTCAAATTTTGTTGGTTCATCGAGGGAACCCTCATATGTAAGTTTGCATGCTTCGCTAAACATTTCTAATGGTATGTTAAAGGAATGATCGTACAGGTTGAATGAAACTCTAGACTCACGGGGAAAATATTTAAATTTCTTTGTGAAGGTTTTCGTGAGTTCGGGGTGTTGGGGGCACTTATCTGCTATGAAGGGAGCAAGCTCTCTGTTCTGAATAAATTGATCAAATTCCTCCTTAATACCTGCACTTTCCATGAACTCGTCGCAAGGCCACAAGCATGATTTGGTGGCGGCATCTCGCATCGAGCTTTCGCTTGGTTCAACATAAGACTGTCCAACCGAGCTTCCACTTGATGAGGCTCCCGAGGATCTCCTCCTCAAAGAACTCCTAAAGAATTGCATTTTTATTCCTATAAAAATTCTGAAACAAAAATTAGTCCACAAAAATTTGTCAATAAAACTTTGTAAGATTGTTAGCAACTACTCCTAAGCATGCATAAAGGCCATATTGAGCATTCAAACTACTTAGAACTCTAAGAATTCAACATGCAAGCTCATCTACAGCAGCACCAAGAGTAGCTAATTACTCTAAAAATAACCCACTAAAACAAAAACTAATTGGAACAATGGAGGAGTCACATACCAAATAGCAATCCCTCGAAACAGTTTCGGAAATGGAGCTTCGAGCAAAGAGATCGAAATCCGTGGGTTTGAGAGCAAGAACCCGAAAATGGTGGCTGTGGTGATTTTTTGTTGGAGGTAGGTGATGATGTGGGCTAAAGAGGTAAGTGAGGGGGCCCACGTGGGAGCCACAACCAACCAGGGCGCGCCTGGGGGTGCTGGCGTGCCCTGGTGTCTTGTAGGCACCAGGTGCACCCCCGCCCCCTCTGGTGTTATTTGCACCAAAAATTCATGAATATTCGGAAAAAAATTGTGTTAAATTTTCAGGGCATTCTGAGAATTTTTAATTTTGGGTCATTTTTTATTGCACGGAGAAAACAGAAAACAGGATAATCATGGCATTTTATTTTATTTGACTAACTAAAACAGAAAATAAAAGATGGGAGCAGAGAGTTGTTCTTACTAGATTCATCGACGTCATACCTCTCAAAAATGATTCATTAATAAGGTTGATCAAGTCTTATTAACAACCACTTCCGATTAGCATGAAACCGAAGAACTTTCGTAAAACGCTAAGTTACCTCAATGGGTAGGCGCATATCCCCAACAATAAGTATATCATATTTCTTTTTGGCAGTAGGTAGAGGTAATTGAAAACTTCCAATAGTGATGGTCGGAGATTCTTTAATAACATTTATACCATTCACTTGGAATTGCTTCTTCGGAAAGTGCATCATGTGCTCATTACCATTAATATGAAAAGTGACTTTGCTTTTATTGCAATCAATAACAGCCCCTGCAGTATTCAAAAAGGGTCTACCAAGGATAATTGACATGTTGTCGTCCTCAGGCATCTCAAGAATAACAAAGTCCGTTAAGATAGTAACATTTGCAATAACAACGGGCACATCCTCGCACATACCAGTAGGTATGGCTGTTGACTTGTCATTCATTTGCAATGATATCTCAGTAGGTGTGAATTTATTCAAATCAAGTCTTTTATATAAGGAGAAAGGCATAACACTAACACCGGCTCCCAAATCACACAAAGCCGTTTTGACATAGTTTCTTTTGATGGAGCGAGGTATAGTTGGTATTCCAGGATCTCCAAGTTTTTTAGGTACTCCATCTTTAAAAGAATAATTAGCAAGCATGGTGGAGATTTCAGCATCAGGTATTTTTCTTTCATTTGTGATGATGTCTTTCATATACTTTGCATAAGGGGCCATCTTCAGAATATCAGTTAAGCGGGTACGCAAAAAGACTGGCCTAATCATTTCAGCAAAGCGCTCAAATTCTTCATCATCCTTTTTCTTAGATGGCTTAGGTGGAAATGGCATGGGTTTCTGAACCCATGGCTCTCTTTCTTTACCATGTTTCCTAGCCACAAAATCTCTTTTATCATACCGTTTATTTTTAGGTTGTGGGTTATCAAGATCAGGAGTAGGCTCTATTTCAACATCATTATCTGGTTCTTTATCATTACTAGGTTGAGCATCATCGTGAACATCATCATTATCATTTTAATTATCACTAGGTGAATGTTCACTACCAGATTGAGTTTCAGCATCGGAAATAGAGACATCATTATTATCAGGAGGTTTTTGTGTCTCGGGTTCACTAGAGGTATGCAAAGCCCTATCATTTTTCTTTTTCTTTTTCTTTTTCTTCTTAGAAGGACTAGGTGCATCAGGATTAAATCTCTGAGAATCTTGTTCAATTCTTTTAGGATGACCCTCAGGATAAAGTAGTTCTTGGGTCATTCTACCTCCTCTAGTTACTACTCTAGCAGCAAAGTCATGCATATTATTATTCATTTGATCAAGCAATTCTTTTTGAGACTTAGCAACTTGTTCTAATTGGGGCATGCTTTCCTATACCTCTAACATCATTACTGATTCTAAATAGCAAGTCACTCAAGCGAGCAATCATATCAGAATTGTATTTCAATTGCTTCAGAACATGAGCATTGAAATGATCTTGCTTCATAATATAGTTGTCAAACTCATATAAGCATTGACTAGGATGTTTATTGTGAGGGATATCACTTTCATTAAACTTTAATAAATAATTTACCTCTACCACCTGTGGAGGTGGTGGTGTGTCAAGGCCATGTATTTCTTCAATAGGTGGCAAATTCTTAACATCCTCAGCTTTAACACCTTTTTCCTTCATAGATTTATTTGCCTCTTGCATATCTTCAGGACTGAGAAATAAGATACCCCTCTTCTTCGGAGTGGGTTTAGGCGGTGGTTCAGGGAGAGTCCAATCATCATAATTCTTCAATATGTTATTCAATAATTCCTCAGCTTGTTCAACAGTTCGTTCCCTAAAAACACAACCATCACAACTATCTAGGAAGTCCCTAGAAGTATCAGTTAGTCCATTATAAAAGATATCAAGTATTTCATTTTTCTTGAGAGGATGATCAGGCAAAGCATTAAACAAATGGAGAAGCCTCCCCCAAGCTTGTGGGAGACTCTCTTCTTCAATTTGCACAAAGTTAAATATTTCCTGTAAGGCAGCTTGTTTCTTATGAGCAGGAAAATATTTTTCAGAGAAGTAGTAAATCATATCCTGGGGACTATGCACACAACCAGGAGCAAGAGCATTGTACCATGTCTTAGCATCACCCTTTAATGAGAACAGAAATTACTTAAGGATGTAATAGTAGCGAATCTTCTCATCATGAGCAAAGAGGGTGGCTATATCATTTAGCTTAGTAAGGTGTGCCACTGCAGTTTCAGTTTCATATCCATGGAAAGGATCTGATTCAACCAAAGTAATTGACTCTGGGTCGATAGAGAACTCATAATCCTCATTGGTAACAAAGATAGGTGAAGTAGCAAACTTAGGATCACATTTCATTCTAGCATTCAAAGTCTTTTCCTTATACTTGCATAGCAATTTCTTAAGATCGTCTCTATCCTTGCAAGAAAGAATTTCTCTAGTTATCTCCTCGTCCATAACATAACCTTCAGGTATCTTAGGCATTTCAAACATAGGAGAACTAGGACTAATAGGAGTTTCATAATTATCATCAGCTTCAAAGGTTTCATCAGTTTCATCAGTCTCAACAACTTCAGTAGTTTCATTCTCTTTAGCTCTAGCAATTTGTTCATCAAGAAATTCTCCTAGTGGAACATTATCATCAAGCAGGGTACTAGCATCATCAATAGCATAATTCATAGCAGAGGTAGCATCATCAATAACTTGCGACATATCAGGATTACTAGCATGTGGTGGTGTTGCAAGCTTACTCATAACAGAAGGTGAATCAAGTGCAGAGTGTGATGCCAGTTCCTTACCTCCCCTCGTAGTAGAGGGGAAAATCTTGGTCTTAGTATCCTTCAGATTCTTCATAGTGATAAATTGATATAAATCCCAAGTGACTCAACAAATATTGCTATGCTCCCCGGCAATGGCGCCAGAAAAAGGTCTTGATAACCCACAAGTATAGGGGATCGCAACAGTTTTCGAGGGTAGAGTATTCAACCCAAATTTATAGATTCGACACAAGGGGAGCCAAACAATACTTGAGAGTATTAGCAGTTGAGTTGTCAATTCAACCACACCTGGAGATTAAATATATGCAGCAGAGTGATCGGTAGCACAGTGATATGATAGTTTGATAGCAGTAGTGACAGTAATAGTAGCAGTAACAGTAGTAGCAGTAGTTTTGTAGCAGTTGGAACAGCAGCAACAGTAATAGTAACTTAGCAAGAACAATAAGAGGAAAGCTCGTAGGCACTGGATCGGTAACTTGTTGGATGATATTCGTCATGTAACAGTCATAACCTAGGGCGATACAGAACTAGCTCCAGTTCATCAATGTAATGTAGGCATGTATTCCGTAAATAGTCATAAATGCTTATGGAAAAGAACTTGCATGACGTCTTTTGTCCTAACCTCCCATGGCAGCAGGGTCCATAAGGAAACTAACGGATATTAAGGCCTCCTTTTAATAGAGAACCGGAACAAAGCATTAACACATGGTGAATACATGAACTCCTCAAACTACGGTCATCACCGCGAAGTATCCCAAATATTGTCACTATGGGGTTGACGGATCATAACACGTAATAGGTGCATATGACTAGGCAAGATCGGATCAAGAACATTGATATAGAGATGATAACATAAACGGTTCAGATCTGAAATCATGGCACTCGAGCCCTCGTGACAAGCATTAGGCATAGCAAAGTCATAGCAACATCAATCTCAGAACATAGTGGATACTAGGGATCAAGCCCTAACAAAACTAACTCGATTACATGATGAATCTCATCCGACTCCTCACCGACCAGCAAGCCTATGAAGGAATTACTCACTCCCGGTGGGGAGCATCATGGAATTGGCGATGGAGAAAGGTTGATGATGACGAAGACCGAAGATTCCCCTCTCCGGAGTCCCAAACGGGCTCCAGATCTGGCCTCCCGATGAAGAACAGGAGGTGGCGGAGGCTCCATATCGTAAAACGCGATGAAACTTTCTCTTTGATTTTTTCTCCGAAAATAGGAATTTATAGTCGCGGAGTTAGGGAAAGTGGGGCCACGAGGTGGGCACAACCCACCAGGGCGCGCCCAGGGGGCCTGGCATGCCCTGGTGGGTGATGCTCACCCTGGCCCCCCTCTTCGGTGGATTTTGGCTCCAATAATTCTCATTTATTCTGAAATAATTCTCCAAAAAATTTCGTTCCATTCCGAGAACTTTTATTTCTACACAAAAACAACACCATGGTAGTTCCACTGAAAACAACGTCAGTCCGAATTAGTTCCATTCAAATCATGCAAATTAGAGTCCGAAACAAGGGCAAAAGAGTGAGGAAAAGTAGATACGTTGGAGACGTATCACCAATCTGAGGTTCCGGTACAAAGATTGAACACAAGAGATGAACTAGGGTTTGAGAGGAGATGGTGTTGTTGAAGATGTTGATGAAGATTGGCCTCCCAAAGATGACAGGGGTGTTGGTGATGACGATAGCTTTGATTTCCCCCTCCGGGAGGGAAGTTCCCCCGGTGGAATCGCTCCGCCGGAGGGCAAAAGTGCTCCTGCCCAAGTTCTGCCTCGAGGCGTTGGCACTTCGTCCCAAAATTCCTCCTCTTATTTTTTCTAGGTCAAGAGTGACCTTATACCAGAAGATGGGCACCGGAGGTGGGCCTGGGTGACCACAACCCATCAGGGCGCGCCCAGGGGGGCCTGGCGCGCCCTGGTAGGTTGTGCCCACCTGGGAGGCCCCCTCCGGTAGTTTTCAGCTCCAATATTTTTTATTAAATGCAAAAATAATCTCCGTAAAATTTCAGCTTCATTGGAGTTGTGCAGAATAGGTATCTCTGACGTGCTTTTCTTGGGTCCAGAATTCCAGCTGCCGGTATTCTCCCTCTTTGTGTAAACCTTGCATATTATGAGAGAAAAGGCATTAGAATCACTCCCCCAAAGCATTATTATTCAACAAAACAAAGTAAATAACAGTAGGAAATCATGATGCAAAATGGACGTATCAACTCCCCCAAGCTTAGACCTTGCTTGTCCTCAAGCGAAAGCCGATATTGAAAAGCGTGTCCACATGGTTTGAGAGAGAGGTGTCGATAAAAACAAAATACGGACATAGAAGCATCATGCTTATTAACATAACAACAACAAACTCTAACATAAGAACTTATTTCAATACATTTTTATCATAAAGCTTCTCATGAACAAGTAACAATTCATCACAACATAGAAGTATGAAGCATAAACCTTATCGGGAACCAACAAACTATGTTCTCAGTCAACTTTGCAACTACAATTCATCATATTTTCAGGAAGGGTCTCATGTCGGAGCCTTTTGGCAAGTCCACATACTCAACCATCATTTAGTCTTCTATGATTGCTGACGCTCACGACATACCCATCAACAAAAAGTTTCAACCGGACACGTAGGAAGATAGGGGCTTATAGTTTTGCCTCCCAACTCACTCACCTCAAGGGTGATGTCAACAATAATAACTCATGCCCACCCATATCCAACTGGATATATGTTCCTAGATCTTTCCCCACCACATGATGCTTGCAAAAGAAAAAGTAAAAAGGAATAGGGAAGAATACTTTGACTCTTGCATAAAAGTAAGTGCATAAAAGTAAAAGATAGGCCCTTCGCAGAGGGAAGCAGAGGTTGTCATGCACTTATTGATTTGTATGCCCAATCCCTTAATGTAAAAGAACGTCATGCTATATTGCCCCCTATGATAGCAACCTTTATTATGTAGTCCGTCGCTTTTATTACTTTGCCATCATAAGTTCGTATAACGCTCAATTTTCTCTTACACTAATTGATCAAAACACTTTTAGAAGCAATTTTTATTGCCTTGTTGCACCGATGACAACTTACTTGAAGGATCTTTCTCGATCCATAGGTAGGTATGGTGGACACTCAAGGAAAGAGTTTGGGTTTGGGTTTTTGGATGCACAAGTAGTATCTCTACTTAGTGCGGAATTTTTGGCTAGCAAAGATATTGAGCAAGCACCACATGTTAAAGGATCTATGACAATATAACTTCTATGTGGATATGAACAAACATAAATCATTACGTTGTCTTCCTTGTCCAACTTCAACAATTTTGACATATAATATTTGTGTGGGCTCACAATCATAAAAGATTCCCAAGATAGTGTATTTGCATGTGAATCTTCTCTTCCCTAATTAATTCTTCATGAATTGCATCATTAACCAATGCTATGTTTGTCAATCTCCAATAAATGTTACTACTTATACTTTTCCTTATGTGATGTCATTACTAACCATAAGATTAGCATCTGATTCTTTCATTTGTTTCTTTTCCCTTATTTGATTGCAACAAGAAATTAGAGAGGCAAAAACTCGAATTAAACTTTATTATATAACTTTCACTCGATTACATAGATAGATAGGCTACGAAACTAACACACGAAAATAGATCACGCTAAACTTTTATTCAACTAAAGCAAAGGGAAACTAAAGATAGAACTAAAATAGGTAAAGGTGAATAAAAATGATGGTGATACGATACCGGGGCTCCTCCCCCAAGCTTGGCTCAAGCCAATGGGAGTGCCCATACCCGTATGCTCAAGTCTCCTTTGGTGGTGGTGATGAAGAAGGTGGAGGTGTTGATGTAGGTGGTGGTGATGATGTAGTAAGCTTCTCCTCCAGCTTCCAGGGCAAGGGCTCCCCATCAAAGGTTGACGCGAAAGTCCCCTGAGTCCTGCAACTGGCAGCTAAACTCATACCTCTAAATCTCGCTTCATATTCGAAGACTTGGTTTTGAAGATCATAAACTTGGCTCTGTAGAAAATTAATTTGCTCGTTGAGGGTGGAGATGATGTCCTTCACAGACCGGCCATCCACCGTCTGATCACGGGTGAATTCCGTGATCATGGAGTGATTGGCACTAAGTCCACACTCCACCATCTTCTGGCACTTGAAGATTTCCTGTTCCACCGCCTCGAGCCTAGCCTCCACGGTTCCGGTCTTCTTGGGTCCTTGAACATCGCGTATGTGGAGCACCCCCTCACGCATCTCAATGGCTTGAGGGTGCTTCGTCACCTCCAGCAAGTACGGGTTGATGACCTTCTCGAAGACCTTGTCCTTGGAGGAGCTTGGTGGAGCCATGGAAATCTAGATCTGACGAGACAACAGCAAGAAACAAGAACAGAGGATTTTTCTGTGGTGCGGTCGTCAAAACAGTCGGGGGTATATATAGAGAATTTTTATTCTTGGGAAACAAGTATTTGGAAGGAAAACGGAGTCGGGAAGGCATCCGAGGTGGGCACAACCCACCAGGGTGCGCCCACGGGTGCCTGGCGCTCCCTGGTGTATCGTGCTCACCTCGATCACCTTCCGGTTTATTTTTTTATTTCCAAAACTAACAAAAATATTTTTGCGGATTTTTCGGAGTCCGTTTACTTACCGTATCACATACCTCCTATTTTTAAGTATTCTGGAGTGTTCTGGAAGGTTTCTTTTATGTGTTCCTCTGGTGTCATGGTTTGGATAACATTGCTTTCAATGTTAATAGGCGTACCTGAGATATAATGCTTAATTCTTTAGCCATTGACCACCTTCGGGTTAGTACCTTCGGCATTATTAATCTTGATAGCTCCAGAACGATAAACCTCTTCAATAATATATGGTCCTTCCCATTTTGAGAGAAGTTTTCCTGCAAAAAATCTTAAACGAGAGTTGAACAAAAGAACATAATCTCCTATTTTGAATTCCCGCTTTTGGATTCTTTTGTCATGCCATCTTTTTACTTTTTCTTTGAATAGCTTGGCATTTTCATACGCTTGGGTTCTCTATTCATCTAGTGAGCTAATATCAAATAGCCTCTTCTCACCGGCAAGTTTGAAATCATAGTTGAGTTCTTTAATTGCCCAAAATGCTTTGTGTTCTAGTTCTAGAGGCAAGTGACAAGCTTTCCCATACACCATTTTATATGGAGACATACCCATAGGATTTTTATAAGCTGTTCTATAGGCCCAAAGTGCATCATCTAATTTCTTAGACCAATTCTTACGAGACCTATTGACAGTTTTTTGTAATATTAATTTTATTTCTCTATTGCTAAGTTCAACTTGACCACTAGATTGAGGATGATAGGGTGATGCAATTCTATGGTTAACATCATATTTAGCAAGCATCTTACGGAAAGCACCATGAATAAAGTGTGAACCACCATCGGTCATTAAATATCTAGGGACTCCAAACCTCGGGAAGATAACCTCTTTAAGCATTTTAATAGAGGTGTGGTGATCGGCACTACTAGTTGGAATAGCTTCTACCCACTTAGTGACATAATCAACCGCAACCAAAATATGAGTGTACCCATTAGAGGAAGGAGAAGGCCCCATATAATCAAAACCCCAAACGTCAAATGGTTCGACAACAAGTGAATAATTCATAGTTATTTCTTGACGCTTACCGATATTACCAATTCTTTGGCATTCATCACAAGACTAGACAAGATTATGGGCATCCTTGAAGAGAGTAGGCCAATAAAAACCAGATTGCAATACCTTATGAGCAGTTCTATCTCCCGCATGATGCCCTCCATAAGCTTCGGAATGACAATTCCGTAGGATTTGTTCCTGTTCATGCTCAGGTACACAAAGTCTAATAATACCATCTACTCCTTCTTTATAAAGGTGTGGGTCATCCCAAAAGTAACTTCTCAAGTCATAGAATTTTTTTCTCTTTTGTTGATAAGTAAAGCTGGGTGGTATATATTTAGCGACAATATAATTAGCATAATCAGCATACTAAGGTGTGTTTTGTGAGACGCTTATTGCAGCTAGCTGTTCGTTAGGGAAACTATCATCAATAGATAGTGGGTCATCAAGAATATTTTCTAACCTAGACAAGTTATCAGCTACGGGGTTCTCAGCTCCTTTCCTATCAATGATGTGTAAGTCAAATTCTTGAAGCAGAAGAACCCACCTAATGAGTCTAGGTTTAGCATCTTTCTTTTCCACAAGGTATTTTATAGTAGCATGATCGGTGTGAACAATAACTTTGGAGTCAACAATATAGGATCCAAATTTATCACAAGCAAACACAACTGCTAAAAATTCTTTTTCAGTAGTAGCATAGTTTCGTTGGGCACTGTCTAGAGTTTTACTAGCATAATGGATAACATTCAATTTCTTATCAACTCTTTGTCCTAGGATAGCACCAACAGCATAATCACTAGCATCACACATAATTTCAAAAGGCAAGTTCCAATCAGGTGGTTGAACGATAGGTGCAGAGGTTAAGGCTTTCTTGAGTGTTTCAAAGGCTTCCACACAATCATCATCAAAGACAAAAGGAATATCCTTTTGCAAAAGATTAGTAAGAGGCCTAGAAATTTTATTGAAGTCTTTAATGAACCTCCTATAAAAACCAGCATGACCAAGGAAACTTCGAATACCTTTAATATCTTTAGGACATGGCATTTTCTCAATTGCATCAACTTTAGCTTTATCCACCTCAATACCTCGTTCAGATATTTTATGCCCCAAGACAATGCCTTCATTAACCATAAAGTGGCACTTCTCCCAATTCAAGACGAGATTAGTTTGTTCACATCTCTGCAAAACTCGATCAAGGTTGCTTAAGCAATCATCAAAAGAAGTTCCGTAAACGGAAAAAACATCCATGAAAACCTCCACAATCTTTTCACAAAAATCAGAGAATATAGCAGCCATACATCTTTGAAAGGTAGCAGGTGCATTGCATAAACCAAAAGGCATACGTCTATAAGCATAGGTTCCAAAAGGGCAAGTAAAGGTAGTTTTCTCTTGATCGGATTGTGGCACATGTATTTGAGAGAAACCAGAATATCCATCTAGGAAACAAAAGTGTGTGTGCTTAGATAGTCTCTCTAGCATTTGATCAATGAACGGTAGAGGGTAATGATCTTTCCTAGTAGCTTTATTAAATTTTCTAAAATCAATTACCATTCTATAGCCAGTGACAATTCTTTGTGGAATGAGTTCATTCGTATCATTGGGAACAACGGTAATACCTCCTTTCTTAGGGACACAATGAACGGGACTTACCCATCTACTATCAGCTATGGGATAGATTATACCTGCTTCTAGAAGCTTTAATATTTCAGTTCTTACCACTTCTTTCATCTTAGGATTCAATCGCCGTTGGTGATCAACAACGGGTTTAGCATCAGGTTCCATATTGATCTTGTGGTGACATAGAGTGGGACTAATGCCCTTGAGATCATCAAGAGTATATCCAATAGCAGCCCGGTGCTTCCTTAGAACTTTCAATAATCTCTCTTCTTCATGTTCTGAAAGGTTGGCACTAATAATAACAGGATATATCTTTTTCTCATCAAGATAAGCATACTTCAAAGTGTCAGGCAATTGTTTCAATTCAAACACAGGATCACCTTTAGGTGGAGGAGGACTTCCAAGAATTTCAATAGGCAAATTGTGTTTGAAGAGAGGTTGTTGTTCGAAGAAAATTTGATCTATTTCGTTTCTTTCGTGCAAATGCATATCATTTTCATGGTCGAGCAAATATTCTTCTAATGGATCAGTAGGAGGCATAGTAATAGAAGCAAGACCAATTATTTCATCCTTACTAGATAACGCTTTATCATGGGGTTGCCTACTAAACTTGGAAAAATTAAACTCATGAGACACGTTACCAAAACTGACACCGACAGTTTGTTTTTCACAATCTATTTTAGCATTGGCAGTGCTTAAGAAAGGTCTACCAAAGATAATGCGACAAAAGTCATCTTGTGGGGAACCAAGGACTAGAAAATCAGTAGGGTATTTTACCTTCCCACACAAGACTTCAACATCTCTAACAATCCCAAGTGGTGTGATAGTGTCTCTATTAGCAAGTTTAATAGTAACATCAATATCTTCCATTTCAGCAGGTGCTATTTCATCCATAATTTCTTGGTATAAGGTAAAAGGGATAGCACTCACACTAGCACCTAAATCACATAAACCATGGTAGCAATGGTCTCCTATTTTAACTGAGACAACAGGCAATCCTTCTATGGGTCTATGTTTATCTTTTTCATCAGGTTTAGCAATTCTAGCAGCTTCATCACAAAAGTAGATAACATGCCCATCAATATTTTCTACCAAGAGATCTTTAACCATAGCAACACTAGGTTCTACTTTAATTTGCTCAGGGGGTTTAGGTGCTCTTATATTACTCTTATGAACCACAGTTGATACCTTAGCATGTTCCTTTATCCTAACAGGGAAAGGTGGGTTTTCAATATAAGCAGTAGGCACAACTGGATCAACATTGTAAAAGATGGTTTCTTCTTTAGCTATGACCGGTTCTTTAATTTCTTCTTTAATAGGGGGGTGATATTTAAACCACTTCTCCTTAGGGAGATCAATGTGAGTAGCAAATGCTTCACAGAAAGAGGCTACTATCTCAGAGTCAAGTCCATATTTAGTGCCAAACTTGTGAAAAGTATCGGTATTCATAAAAGATTTAACACAATCAAATTCAAGATTTATACCTGACTCATTACCTTCGTCGAGTTCCCAATATTCAGAGTTGCATTTAATTCTTTCTAAGAGATCTCACTTGAATTCAATAGTCTTCATCATATAAGAACCAGCACAAGAAGTATCGAGCATGGATTGATCATTATGAGAAAGCCGAGCATAAAAATTCTGAATGATGACTTCCCTTAGAATTTCATGATTGGGGCATGAATATAACATTGACTTAAGCCTCCCCCAAGCTAGAGCGATACTTTCTCCTTCACGAGGCCAAAAATTATATATATAATTCCGATCACGATGAACTAGATGCATAGGATAAAACTTTTGATGGAATTCCAATTGCAAACGATTCCAGTTCCACGATCCAAGATCATCACATAGCCTATACCATGTCAATGCTTTTTCCTCCAAAGATAAAGGGAAAACCTTTTTCTTAACTTCATCTCCGGGTAAACCTGCAAGCTTAAATGATACACAAATTTCGTTCACATATAAAAGATGCATATCAGGATGTTCAGTTCCGTCTCCTGCATAAGGTTTAGCAAGAAGTTGTTCTAGCATACCCGAAGGAATTTCATAAGTAACATTTTCAGTAGGTGTTGTAGGTTGAGGGGTAACTAATTGTGGTTCCGGTCGAGGTGAAGATACCCCGAACAAACCCTTCAAAGGATTGTTCTCCATAGTAGCAAGTAGCAGTAAATTTCAGCACGTAGTATAAGTTTTTTCCTTACCGATTTCCACTTACCAAGAGCGCTTCACTCCCTGGCAACGGCGCCAGAAAAGAGTCTTGATGACCCACAAGTATAGGGGATCAATCGTAGTCCTTTCGATAAGTAAGAGTGTCGAACCCAACGAGGAGCAGAAAGAAATGACAAGCGGTTTTCAGCAAGGTAATTTCTGCAAGCACTGAAATTGTAGGTAATAGATAGTTTGGTAGAAAGATAATTGGTAACGAGCAAGTAACGGTAACGGTAAACAAGGTGCAGCAAGGTAGCCCAATCCTTTTGAGGCAAAGGACAGGCCAGAACAATCACTAGTAATAGGCAAAGTGTTCTTGAGGGTACACGGGAATTTCGTCTAGTCACTTTTATCATGTTGGTTTGATTCGTGTTCGCTACTTTGATAATTTGATATGTGGGTGGACCGTTGCTAAGGTGTTGTTCTTACTTGAGCTAACAACCTACTTATGATTAACCCCCTCGCAAGCATCCGCAACTACGAGAAAAGTATTAAGACAAAGTCTAACCATAGCATTAAACATGTGGATCCAAATCAGCCCCTTACGAAGTAGCGCATAAACTAGGGTTTAAGCTTCTGACACTCTAGCAACCCATCATCTAATAACTACTCCACAATGCATTCCCTTAGGCCCATGAACGGTGAAGTGTCATGTAGTCGACGTTCACATGACACCACTAAGGGAATCACAACATACATATCATCAAAATATCGAACACATATCAAATTCTCATGATTACTCGCAACATGACTTCTCCCGTGACCTCAAGAACAAAGGTAACTACTCACGAATAATAATCATGCTCAAGATCAGAGGAGTATTGAATAGCATAATGGATCTGAACATATAATCTTCCACCAAATAAACCATATAGTAATCAACTACGCAAGGTAATCAACATTACTAGTCACCCACAGGTACCAGTCTGAGGTTCCGGTACAAAGATTGAACACAAGAGATGAACTAGGGTTTGAGAGGAGATGGTGCTGTTGAAGATGTTGATGAAGATTGGCCTCCCAAAGATGAGACGGGTGTTGGTGATGACGATAGCTTCGATTTCCCCCTCCGGGAAGGAAGTTCCTCCGGCGGAATCGCTCCGCCGGAGGGCAAAAGTGCTCCTGCCCAAGTTCTGCCTCGAGGCGGTGGCGCTTCGTCTCGAAAGTCCTCCTCTTATTTTTTTTCTAGGTCAAGAGTGACCTTATACCAGAAGATGGGCACCGGAGGTGGGCCTGGGTGACCACAACCCATGAGGGCGCGCCCAGGGGGGGCTGGCGCGCCCTTGTGGGTTGTGCCCACCTGGGAGGCCCCCTCCGGTAGTTTTCAGCTCCAGTATTTTTTATTAAATGCAAAAATAATCTCCGTAAAATTTCTGCTTCATTGGAGTTGTGCAGAATAGGTATCTCTGATTTGCTTTTCTTGGGTCCAGAATTCCATTTGCCGGTATTCTCCCTCTTTGTGTAAACCTTGCATATTATGAGAGAAAAGGCATTAGAATCACTCCCCAAAGCATTATTATTCAACAAAACAAAGTAAATAACAGTAGGAAATCATGATGCAAAATGGACGTACCAATCTCCCCTCCGGCAGGGTGCCGAAACGGAGCTCCAGATGGCCTCGCGACGGAACAGAGACTTGCGGCGGCGTAAAAAGGGTTTCAGGACTACCTCTAGGGTTTTTGAAATATTAGAGAATTTATAGGTCAGAGAGGGGCGTCGGGAGACGCTCGAGGGGGCCAGCACACATCAGGCCCCCCCCCAGGACGTGCCTTGTTGTGTGCTGGTGCCCTCGTGCGGATCCAGGTCTCCTCTTGAAGCTTCCAGGTCTTCTTTTGGTCCAGAAAAAATCATAAAAAAGTTTCGGGGCAATTGGACTTCGTTTGGTACTGTAAGCCTAAAAAGTGAAAAACTTGCAGAAAACAGCAAGTGGCACTGGGCACTGGGTCAATAGGTTAGTGCTCAAAAATATTATAAATTGGTAAATAAAGACCCAAAAAGTATCCTAGAATGATAATATATCAGCATAGAACAATGAAAAATTATAGATACGTTGGAGACGTATCGCACTTTGCAGCACAAGTGTGGAAAAAGAGGTAGTAGCACTATCCCTTCTCTCTTTTCTCTCATTTATTTTTTTCCTTTTCTTTTCCTTTTTATTTTTTTTTTATTTCTTTCTTTCTCCCCCCCCCCTTTTCTTTTTCTTTTCTTTTTCGTCCGGAGTCTCATCCCGATTTGTGAGGGAATCATTGTCTCCATCATCCTTTCCTCACTGAGACAGTGCCCAAATAATAATGATCATCACACTTTTATTTACTTACAACTCAACATGAAAAATTATAATATGACTCTATATGAATGCATCTGGCAGTGTACCAGGATGTGCAATGATCAAGCGTAACATGTATAAAAAATGATGAACGGTGGCTTTGCCACAAATACTATGTCAGCTTATATGATCATACAAAGCATATGACAATGAAAGTACTAGTCATATGAAGTAACGGTGGAAGTTGCATGGCAATATATCTTGGAATGGCTATGGAAATGCCATGATAGATAGGTATGGTGGCTGTTTTGAGGAAGATATAATAAGGCTTATGTGCCACAGAGCGTATCATGTCACGGGGTTTGGATGCACTGGCGAAGGTTGCACCGATCCTCGAGGTGAGACTGGGCAATGCACGATACCGAAGAGGCTAGCAAATATGAGAAGGTGAGAGTGCGTACATCCATGGATTCACATTAGTCATAAATAACTCACATACTTATTGCAAGATTTAATTAGCTCTCTCGAAGCAAAGTACTACTCGCATGCCCCTAGGGAGGAGGTTGGGAGGAGTTAACCATCGCGCACCTCCGACTTAAATAGCACTAGGATTTCAACGAGGAATAAGTATGCGCACACATCATCACCATGCTATAAGTTAATACCCTCTATTTCATGATACTTTTACTAACCAATGATCATGCACTCCTGCCCTTTCATATTACCACATCAATATCATTAACCCACAATTTCCCTTTTATGTGCTACATGTGGTTTTGATTATGCACTCATTGGATACCTATTATTTTTGGACTAGTCTTATAACCCATGCAAATTACCATCACCATTTATTAACTCTCAAACAAATATAAGTGAAGAATGAGAGTGCAATTATTTCTATAAAATCTATACGCCACCATGCTCTAAAAGATATAAGTGAAGTACTAGAGCAACTGCTAAGCTCAAAAGATATAAGTGACGTACAAAGAGTATTCTAACAAATAAAGTGGGTGTGTCCAGAAAACAATGATTGTGGAAAAGCAAAAAACAAATGGCAAACCAAAGCAAACGACGCTCCAAGCAAAACTCATATCATGTGATGAATAAAAATATAGCTCCAAGTAACATACCGATGGATTGAGACGAAAGAGGGGATGCCTTCTGGGGCATCCCCAAGCTTAGACGCTTGAGTCTACCTTGAATATTACCTCTTAGTGCCTTGGGCATCCCCAAGCTTAGGCTCTTGCCGCTCCTTATTCCTTCATCCATCGTGATAGCACCCAAAACTTGAAAACTTCAGCACACAAAATCAACAAAACCTTTGTGAGATTCGTTAGTATAGAAAACATATCAAATACTTTAAGTATTGTTATAAATTGATTCTTATTTTATTATTTCAATAGGTACTGTATTCTAACTTATCCATGGCTTATACCCCCCCCCCCCAATACAATCCATAGCATCATCAAAACAAGCAAAACATGCAAGCAAAGACAGAATCTGTCTAAAACAGAACAGTCTGTAAAGATCTGTGGAGAACCTATACTTATGTACCTCTAAACATTCTGAAAATTTAGGAAAACCTGAATATTTTGTATAGAAATACTGTGTAAAAAATTCAGATCAAAAAGACTTTCCAGGAAAATCAGAGAAATTCTGCACAGACGCTAAAGTTTCTGTTTTTTACACCGTATCAATTATACTTATCTTGTAAGTCATCCCAAAGGCTTTACTTGGCACAAACACTAATTTAAACATAAAAACACAATCATTACATAGGCAATAATCATGTTATCAAAAACAAACATAAAGTAAAAAAACAAAATTAAAGATAACTATTGGGTTGCCTCCCAACTAGCGCTATTGTTTTATGCCCCTAGCTAGGCATATTGCATAGTTTCAAGTGTTGTCATCTTTGGTCTCAAGATCCTCAATCACACAACCATGTTTCCTAAAAGGAGGGGGCTTGAAGATAAGATCTTTTATCAAACTTATAAAATTGGGATGCACACTAATCATCTTAAGATCCTCATTTCTTTTAATAGGAGTGATACTAGTATTCTTGGGGACATACATAATCTTAGAATTCTTTCCTTAAGAGGTACTAGCATTAGCTTTGGATGGAGTAAAAGTGCAACCCATTTTATCAAAGACTTCCTTTATTTTATCAATTCTACCAAAACTTTGCTCTACCCACTCATTCATAGTTGTATCTTTCTCCTTTAGTGCTTTCAAAGTGATTCCTACTTTTGACCCAATTTGAGTAATATAATTATGAATCTTTTTATCCAACTCCTCAACTTGTTCTTTAGTGGCAATTTTATTTTCAATAATATCAAGCATGTGCATAACATGTTCCAAGGTCAAAGTAGTTTCATTAATAACAAGAGGTGGTGTCCCAACTAAATTTTCCATGGCATTGAAAGCATCTGAAGTGTGACTCATTAAGAAATTACCTCCGGTAATAGTATCAAGTACGAACCTATACCAAGTAGTAATACCAACATAAAAATTACGAAGCAAGATATTGGGGGATGGCTCATGAATTGATTTATTTTGAGCATTTCAAATCCAATGCCAAGCATCTTGCAAACTTTCTCCTCCCCTTTGTTTAAAATTAAGTACCTCATTCTCGGGAGTAAAGGGAACATAAGTAAGACTTGCCATAGTAACAAGCAAACAAGCAAAGACAAATATTTTTGTATTTTTGATTTATGAAACAAACTAAATATAACAGAAAATAAAAATTATAACAAGTGATTGATAATTTGTGGAAAGTTACTTGATAGTAGATTGGTGATACTCCCCGGCAACGGCGCCAGAAATCCTTCCTCATACTTGTGATCTGCGTTGGGTTTTTCCGTGAAGAGGAACGGGTGATGCAGCACAGTATATATAAGTATTCCCCTCAATAGAGAAACAAGGTTTATCGAACCAATAGGAGTATCGCGCAACCCCCGTCTTCAGCGACTACATACAAAGAAGCAAACACTTGCACCCAACGCGGGCAAGAGGGTTGTCAATCCCCTTGGACTCGTTATTTGCAAGCTAGTGAAGTATGTAGATGATAGTTGAATATTGTAAATTGCAAAATAAAATAAAAACAAATAAATGGCCGCAAGGTATTGAAGGCTTTTGTAAATTCATAAGTGAATAGACCCAAGGGTCGTAGTGCTCTCTAGTGGTTTCTCTCATAAAGTAGGCATACGGTGGGTAAACAAATTACTATTGGGCTAACAAGTCCAAAGCCGCCCCGAGCAAGAAGAAAAATAAGGCGGCTGCAGAAGGGCCGTCTCATATGGACGAAACAGCTGCCACTGATACCCGATCAGAGGTAAAATTAACCTTTTGTTTATATTTCCTTGAATCTATCTGACGCATTTTTCTTCTTAGGGTGATGTTGAAACAAGCCGTGCAGGAGATGTTGAGGTAATTTCCATCTCTTCCGACTCAGATCCTCCGCCTCCGCTGAAAACAAGGCGGGTTGTTCGGAAGGTAGGTTTTTCTCACCCGTACGCTCATCTGGATCCTTACTTTATTTTGAAGAAAACCCAGCACCAGTATAGGCGTCAAACCCGAAGTGGGAGTGGCGATCTTGTTGAGGGCTTACCTGATAAATCAGTCGCCCGGAAATGACCAGCCAAGGTACTTGACATTACAAATTTCCAAGGAAGTTCTGATTTGATGTGTCAACTTTTGATTCATGTGCCTTGGTTAATCAGGAGTCGCCACCTTCATCGGATGACTCAACTGTGTCTAAGCTGGCGCCCTTTGTCATCAATCAAGAGTAAATTCTTCGTCAATTCATCTGTCTGCGTAAACTATTATTTTTTTCCATTCTTCTTATTATACTCTTAAACTTGGCAGGGCATAAGCCAAGAAAAGGAAAACTGACGGGTTTTCTGTTAACTTTGAGGCCCCTGAGCCGGAGCTTCCTGATCCGGCGGCTCATGAAGTCCATGTTGATCATCCTGAAGACCCCCAGGAAATCCAAAATGATTTACCTCCTCCATCTGAGCCAAGCAACAGTGATGCCGTAACTGTTGAAGCTACATCAGTAGTTAACCTTGACCCGCCCAATCCTTCAGTGATAAACAAAGATAATCCTGACGTTATTATTACCGGGACGGGTTATACTACTCCTGAGGCTTCCAGGGTATTAACAAAGGTTGTTTCTAAGGATGAAGCAGTACTGCAAGAAAAAGGGAAGACCAAGTTGGAACTTCCAAATTATGAGAGCTTTAGTGTCGAAGATCTTCATGCTGCCTGCTTAGACTGCCTGGCAACAAGCCGTGAGATGGAAATCGGCCTTGTTAGCATGATGAAAAATAAATATGAGGTATGTTCTCCTTTTCATTGTAGGGTAACGCAGCAGAAAACAAAAATTTTCCGACCTACGTACCAGCCCAGGATCACTATGGAGACTGCATACAAGGTTTGATCTGTTTCGTTACCGACTCGTAGCGAAGCGGAAGTAGAGTCGATGACGATCGGCGGTGCAGATCCCCGCAGCTAGGATTTTACAACCTCCCAACCGCGAGGATGTACTCCCTCGTCAGCTCACCGGACGGATCTCCGGGCAGCCCTTCGAGAGGCATCGGGACAGTCCCTCGGATAGTCCCATCGGACGGATCCTCGGACAGCCCTCCGGGAGGCATCTGGACAGTCTTTCGGATAGTCCCACCGGACGGATCCTCGGACAGCCCTCCGGGAGGCCTCTGGACAGTCTTTCGGATAGTCCCACCGGACGGATCCTCGGACAGCCCTCCGGGAGGCCTCACGGACAGCCCTTCGGGAGGACCCCCGAAACTCGGACAGAAACTCGGACAGCCCTTCGGGAGGACCCTCGAACAGCCCCTCGGGCAAAAAGATCGAACCTACGACCTCTCTACGGGGTTGCACACATACGGTGGCATCTATCCGGCAGGGCTTCGCCGTCCAGAACTAGTCCCCACCGGAACCCAGACAGCCTTTCGGCTCTACGAAACTATTTCGCTGGGAGGGAGAGAGAAGCCAGAAATGTCATGGCACTTGTATGTGAGAAGGAATAAGTGTGGAGGCAGCCCCTCCACCTCTATTTATAGGAAATCCAAGGGGTAGGGTTTCTTGGCCCCCAAGCCTTCTAGAAACCTTTTGGGAAAATATCCCAAAAGGTGACTTTTCCATAAATATCCCAAAAAGCATTTTCACTATTCATGACGACATTTTTCAGCGTCTGATCGAACTGAAAATATTCATGTGGGCTTAGAACATTTCCAGTACCCACCAAAATAATTTTCAACGCGAGCCGGAACAATTCCGGTTTAGTGATTTTCATCTGCGAAAAGCATCTGAAGCGGTTTCGGCAGCTCCGGAACATTTCCGGTTTTCATCCCGGAAAATTCCAGAAAGTTTCCAGAACGATTCTGGCACCCTCCAAGAATTATCAGGCATGTGCCGAAACCATTTTGATTTTATGGTGTACTCCGAAACAACTTTTCGGTTTCACCGGAACTATTCCGATATCCTCTCCGGAACGTTTCCGTTTCGTCCGAAACTTTTTCGGTGATTTTCTCTCAGACTCCCCGTCTAGTATTCAGCAGATAGATGACCCTTAAGTGTGTGACCCTATAGGTTCGGTGAAGCATAGACATGACCCGGAACCCCTTCCGATCAATGATCAACATCGGAGCCGTGGACACCCATATTGACCCCTATACCCACACGAATGAATATTCGAGTGAACCTCCAGTTGCCGTGTGCTATTCCTGTTGCTTCGCGATATGTTACAAATACCCGAGGTGAGACATGTAGGCATCCCCGTGGATCAACAACTTGTCCACTATGCCAGTTACCTCGTTACCGGTATTGTTCTCTTTTCTCGTTCCCGTGTTCCGGCATCCCCGTGATCAAATCACAAAGTGTCTGGCCAGACGATGATGGATACCGTAACACCGAGAGGGCCCAGAGATATCTCTCCATCGTCGGAGGAGCAAATCCTAATCTTGAGCTATCAAGTTACTTGACATACTTTTCCATGAACCCGTAAGCCGCCGTAATAGCCACCCATTTACGGATGACGTTTAACAAACCCCAAAGTTCATGAAGCAAGCATGAAGAAACTCGATACTCTCATGGTCTAAGGAATCATGCAAACATTAACCATCTCTGTGTTATTAACCATTAACTAATGACGAATGTATCTCATAGCATAACATCAATTCGGGTCGATTCAACACAAGTGTTCTACCAACAATTGTGCCCTCAAAATTGCCGGCATAGTCATGCCCATGATCAGGAAAACAGGATCATCATGCAATACTTGAGCCAGTCATAGAGGCTTGACTAGGAATACTTTTTACCGTTTATTAACCCACACGTGCACATGAGTTTCCCTCCAAGCCTCGTTTTATTTGCAGACTCGAGAATCATTGCAGTTATAGCATGGAACATAAACATAATTATGAACAGGGAGATAATCAATAATATTTATTATTGCCTCTAGGGCATATCTCCTACAGACTCCCACTTGCACTAGAGTCAATAATCTAGTCAATGCTAATGCACTTTACACCTATGGCATACTGGTGTAAAATATGCTTCGCATGTGGTATAGCCTGATGTCCAACGGATCTGACGACTTCAGCTCCGTGTGTAACTTTGCATATCCCCGCGTTTTCACGCTTTCACAAAATTCATATTTTGTGTGGACTTGGCTTTGCATATGTGTGAATCATTGGTCGAAACCTGATTCCTCAGACTGAGCTATGGAGCAGCTATCTGCAATAGTGTCCCATAGACCAAAGCCATCTTGGAACCATACTAAGTTCATGAATGAACTATATGATTCAACAACTTCTTTGTCACTTCTTAAGTGTCAACATACTTAGCCTTTGTTATAGAATTCGCCACAGTATCTTGTTTGGAACAATTTCCAACTACCGTGCCACCATGATGTGTATCACAAAACCCTCAACTTAAATCGAAAATCGCATGCAGCATCGATGAAGACTGTATCGATGTAACCTTTTACAACGAACTCTTCATGATCTCCACTTGCGAGAAACCATGTCATCGGTACTGCTCTAGTACTTAATGACATCTTTCACTGTTGTCCCATGATCAGTACTTTGATCACTATGGTATCTATACTCGCAACAACTTTGGAGTATTGGACATATCTGGTTGTTTTTACATACCATCGAATACATGATTAATCCAAACACAAGAGTGTGTGGAATCACCATCATGTATTTTGCTCATCAGTGTTTTGAGACACCGAGTCTTGCAAAACCCTTTCCATGTGACTTCGGCAAGAATCACTCCTTGGCGTTTTAAATGGTAAAAGGTTTTAGCACCTTGTCAATATGTATTCATAGCTTAGCCCCATTAGGTAAATCTATCTCCATAGATCATCATTCCTAATATTAAAGCTATTTAGCCTAAGCACTTCATCGAAAAACTATTTTCAAATGAAGTCCTAATTCGTGTCAAGAAATTTATTTCCAATTAACAATGTGTTAAGTACACAAGGTTTTTAGAAATATTATTATGCTCCCACTTACTTTCTTGAATCACAAGCATCTTCGATACCCATTTGATGAAGTCAAAAACCCTTTTGACCATTCCATCAAAAACGAAGATTCCAACTCCACTTTGCTCTCTTCTGTCCATCGCTGGAACTCTGAAGTTTGCATACTTACTAACATCCTCTGGATCGACAAATTACTTTGGACTGTATCACATACAAGTCCTAGGTTTCATTCCCATCAGATGGAAATCCTTTTGTCATCCATGTTTCATATCTCATGATTGAAATATGTATTAATTGCTAGTTCAACCCGAACCGACTTCAAGCATCGCTACGGTGAGACAATCTCATCGTAGTCAACTCTTTGAACTTGTTTTTGCAACAAGTTGAGCTTTATGGATAAAACATTTTATCCGTATCAGTTTTTAGTTCCATAAATATCCGTTAGACTCTAAGCCTTCCGAAAGGTGTATCAAGATTTTAATCTTGAAACATTGATATGGAAACTATCTCAGATTGTATTGGCATTTAGCCAATTCCGGAGTCAGGGCCCATCATCGCTTCCTTATGTATCGTAGGTATACTGTTGTCCAACAACAATATCTCGTTTGCGCACCTGAGAGGTTTGCACGAGCCTTGCCTACGTGGTTCAGCTGCAAGTTTGACTGAAGTCCATACATTTTATTGTAGAGACTTCCGTATCAGTCGCAGTAGGAAACTCCGGAATCACTTCCAAGGTTTCTTTCCTTTGATCTGATGACGAAGATACTGGTTATCTCGTCGAGTTGCACTGTCCTCCCACTCACCTTTTGTAAGAACTATTTTCTTTTAAAAGCATACCGTTTTGTGGCAAAACCCTTTGCCCCGGTATAGTGGTGGGGGAATACCCAATGACTTGGGATAACCTTACAAAGTAGCACTTGTCTGATTTGGAATAGGTTTGTAACCTTTTACACAAGCCCCATATTCCAAATGTTAAGAAAAGATATAACATGGTTGGGCGTACCATACCATGGCGTCATTTCAACAGACCTGATGGAGCTCTTTTCAGTGTAACAGCCGCAGTCTCTAAAGCATCACTCTTTAAAAGGGATAATGGCAAATTTATTTATGTCATCTTTGATCTTACCATGTCATAAATGGTTCGATTACATCTTCACGGACTTTCCACTTGCAGTGGTGTTCCGGGAGGTGCAAGTTATGAAACCCCTTTCACAACTCATCAGACATTCGCTAAACTTGTAACTCAAATATTCCTTTCTGCAATCGAATTGTGGAAACATAATTTTCTTGTTACAATATTTTCTTCTTCATTTTGAAAACCTTTCGAATGATTTCAAAAGATCCAGACTTGCATCTCATCAAGTAAATATCCATATATCTACTTGAGTCATTTCTGAAGATAGATAAATCCACTACTTGCAACCACATTTATTGGACTACACACATCATAATGTATGATCACCAATATGTTCTTTGCTCGTTCCTTATGGCCTGTGAACGGTATTTCAGTCACTTCACCTTTCAGAGGAAAGTTGCAAGTGTCAGATGATTCAAAATCAAATGACTTCAAAATCCATCATAATGGAATTTTCCATGCGGGTTTCTCCAATGTGACCAAATGCAGTGCCACACTTGTGTGGTATTCTTTTAGTCTTGCGACATTTAGCATCAGTGTTATGGATGTATCATATTTCCATCAATATTCATAACATACATTCCATCTTTGATGGAAGCATGGCCCTTTATGTTATTCATAACACCGAACATCAAAAGTTCTCTTATGAACAACCTTCTTGCAAGATAACTTATGCAAAGGGCTAGAGTGTGAAACTCTAAAATGAATTATGAAAGTAAACCCAGAGGTAATGTATTATTTATCAATATTCATAACATACGTTTCATTCATAATGAAAGTATGGCCCTTATGTTATTCATAACACCGAACATCAAAAGTTCTCTTATGAACAACCTTCTTGCAAGATACTTTATGCAAAAGGCTAGAGTGTGAAACTCTAAATGAATTATGAAAATGAATACATAGGTAATACACCGATGGAAGGCATAGTAACATTTACTATGTTCCCTGTGTGTATCTCAACCTCATTCCTGGCTAGTCTTTCAGGCCATAGTAGTTCTTACATCGAGTTGCAACAGAATGCAATCGAGCGGGTATCTTTGTGATTAACTCGCAATACCCAAGAATTAGTGATTAACATGTTTAACCATAATTCCCAAGAACTATATCTTTGACCAGCCTTCTATACATCAAAAACTTGTATGACATTCATACATGAGCTGGATATTCCAGTCTTCTTTCCTTTTGCCATTATACTTCTAACAGTTTAACTTTTAGTATTTCTCCTACTCTCAGAAGAAGCACCCAACTTAAGAGTGGCGTTAGCCCCGGACTTCCTAGGTGTGAAAGTTTCACTAACACCCTTCGGACACTTCCTTTCTCTTTAAGTTGTTTGTTTTATTCACCATCATCATATGACAGGCGTTCTTCTGGATCCCTCTCTTATCAGTCTAATGCATAGTAAACTCCTTTACTACTAGTTTGCAAACAAGCATTGCTTTGGATATCTCATATCTTTTAGACTTTGTCTGTCTCTGAAAATGATTTTCAGATTCCATGAATATCACATAACTATCCAAACTTTTGAAGTTTGGGTCTCATGGAAGCAAACGTATTGCACTTGACTGAAACAGAATTCTAGCTTTTGGATGGAAGGACGAGAGTCACATGATCCATAGCATTAGCGGGAGAATACCGAAAGTATGCGATAGGACAAAGTCCTTCTCGGCACTATTGAGGACAATCCTCACATTACGTTACCAACCGTAAAGTTTTAACCAGATATTTAACAGCTATTCAATTTTAATAGGGAAGGTGGAAACACGAGCCATTATTCTACAACTATTATGCAAACCACACTTAGACAGTGTTCAAAATTAATTGCACTGAGAATTAAACAAGTTAATTCTTCAGTGCGCTCCCACTCAAATCAATATCTCTCATAATTGATTTTGAGTGATACAAGATCCAAATTACAATTCAACGCCAAGGATGTATCCATCTCAAGTGACGAGAATTGCAATCGGTAGGCCAACTTGCCGATCACATCTCCATGTGACTCTTGTTCATCTTTCGATGCGTGTGTTCCGAGCTCATGATTTTCATGCCTGAACGTCAAGACAACCAAGTGATCTCGCTGCGAGGTCTCAACTCACCCGCCTCACACATCCCTAATCGTCCGTACCCATGTATCCATGTGATACCCCGAAAAGTTAGGTGCCGTGACGGTGCTACACTTGGGAGAACACTAACTACTTGATATTGTTGTGAGAGATCACCCTAATAAAAGCGACTACCGCGCAATCAAGAAGGGTGCATCATAAGGGATAAGCATCTCAGGCAATTCATAATAGCATGATATGGTATAGCCCTTTCTGACGGAGAAGTCTCATTTCTTCGTCTTCGGTATTCGCGTCGGTGTTCACCTTCGCGAAGATTGCCACCATCTTGTCGATGCACCAGATAATATTGCTATCTCTATAGCTAATAAAATAAGTGCATTACATAAGGTTGACACGCAGGTCATTAAAGTGCAATCATATGGCTCCAGCCATCATGCCGAATCATGACACGCAGGTCATGTTAATCAATTTACATCATATAGTCATCTCATACATAATCAAATTATTATGATCACTGCTATACCACATCACATGCACATGCAAACCATCCTGCAAAACCAAGTTAGACGCCTCTAATCGGTTCATGCAAAATTTTATTTTACGTGGCTTCTAAGGTTTCGAAACAAACCGAAGCTACCAACGTTCATCATCAAGCATGATAATTCAAGTCGCTAGATTAACTTTCCAGGGTGTATGAAACACGAGATAATAAAATCTCGAGCCCCATACTAAACTTCGTCATACGCGTGACCCCCGTGCAGATCACATCTGCATTGCCCTTTCGTCTGCGAAATTTCATCTTTCTTTTTAACTACGGTGGAATTCAATGAACTGTTAGCACTTCGTTGATCAATCAGGATCGCGGATTGCCAGAACATTGAAACTCCACCATACTGTTATCAAGATCAGAAATATGCAAATTCTAGGGAAGCAACAAGAACATCGGGTAACAGACTTCATCTGCTACCCGCACAAATAATTTTCAGCAATAGATCTCATCTACTACCTAATTATATTGTGCAACACCCATACATCTCTATGTATTCTAGATCGCAACCTGCATCTACGCATAGCACGGCTCTTGATGCCACTGTAGGGTAACGCAGCAGAAAACAAAAAATTTCCGACCTACGTACCAGCCCAGGATCACTATGGAGACTGCATACAAGGTTTGATCTGTTTCGTTACCGACTCGTAGCGAAGCGGAAGTAGAGTCGATGACGATCGGCGGTGCAGATCCCCGCAGCTAGGATTTTACAACCTCCCAACCGCGAGGATGTACTCCCTCGTCAGCTCACCGGACGGATCTCCGGGCAGCCCTTCGAGAGGCATCGGGACAGTCCCTCGGATAGTCCCACCGGACGGATCCTCGGACAGCCCTCCGGGAGGCATCTGGACAGTCTTTCGGATAGTCCCACCGGACGGATCCTCGGACAGCCCTCCGGGAGGCCTCTGGACAGTCTTTCGGATAGTCCCACCAGACGGATCCTCGGACAGCCCTCCGGGAGGCCTCACGGACAGCCCTTCGGGAGGACCCCCGAAACTCGGACAGAAACTCGGACAGCCCTTCGGGAGGACCCTCGAACAGCCCCTCGGGCAAAAAGATCGAACCTACGACCTCTCTACGGGGTTGCACACATACGGTGTCATCTATCCGGCAGGGCTTCGCCGTCCAGAACTAGTCCCCACCGGAACCCAGACAGCCTTTCGGCTCTACGAAACTATTTCGCTGGGAGGGAGAGAGAAGCCAGAAATGTCATGGCACTTGTATGTGAGAAGGAATAAGTGTGGAGGCAGCCCCTCCACCTCTATTTATAGGAAATCCAAGGGGTAGGGTTTCTTGGCCCCCAAGCCTTCTAGAAACCTTTTGGGAAAATATCCCAAAAGGTGACTTTTCCATAAATATCCCAAAAAGCATTTTCACTATTCACGACGACATTTTTCAGCGTCTGATCGAACTGAAAATATTCATGTGGGCTTAGAACATTTCCAGTACCCACCAAAATAATTTTCAACGCGAGCCGGAACAATTCCGGTTTAGTGATTTTCATCTGCGAAAAGCATCTGAAGCGGTTTCGGCAGCTCCGGAACATTTCCGGTTTTCATCCCGGAAAATTCCAGAAAGTTTCCAGAACGATTCTGGCACCCTCCAAGAATTATCAGGCATGTGCCGAAACCATTTTGACTTTATGGTGTACTCCGAAACAACTTTTCGGTTTCACCGGAACTATTCCGATATCCTCTCCGGAACGTTTCCGTTTCGTCCGAAACTTTTTCGGTGATTTTCTCTCAGACTCCCCGTCTAGTATTCAGCAGATAGATGACCCTTAAGTGTGTGACCCTATAGGTTCGGTGAAGCATAGACATGACCCGGAACCCCTTCCGATCAATGATCAACATCGGAGCCGTGGACACCCATATTGACCCCTATACCCACACGAATGAATATTCGAGTGAACCTCCAGTTGCCGTGTGCTATTCCTGTTGCTTCGCGATATGTTACAAATACCCGAGGTGAGACATGTAGGCATCCCCGTGGATCAACAACTTGTCCACTATGCCAGTTACCTCGTTACCGGTATTGTTCTCTTTTCTCGTTCCCGTGTTCCGGCATCCCCGTGATCAAATCACAAAGTGTCTGGCCAGACGATGATGGATACCGTAACACCGAGAGGGCCCAGAGATATCTCTCCATCGTCGGAGGAGCAAATCCCAATCTTGAGCTATCAAGTTACTTGACATACTTTTCCATGAACCCGTAAGCCGCCGTAATAGCCACCCATTTACGGATGACGTTTAACAAACCCCAAAGTTCATGAAGCAAGCATGAAGAAACTCGATACTCTCATGGTCTAAGGAATCATGCAAACATTAACCATCTCTGTGTTATTAACCATTAACTAATGACGAATGTATCTCATAGCATAACATCAATTCGGGTCGATTCAACACAAGTGTTCTACCAACAATTGTGCCCTCAAAATTGCCGGCATAGTCATGCCCATGATCAGGAAAACAGGATCATCATGCAATACTTGAGCCAGTCATAGAGGCTTGACTAGGAATACTTTTTACCGTTTATTATCCCACACGTGCACATGAGTTTCCCTCCAAGCCTCGTTTTATTTGCAGACTCGAGAATCATTGCAGTTATAGCATGGAACATAAACATAATTATGAACAGGGAGATAATCAATAATTTTATTATTGCCTCTAGGGCATATCTCCTACATTCATGCTCTCATCATATATCCTTTTGTAGCCCCCAAGGCCCATCTTTGTCTTTCTAAGATAAGCTGGGTCTTGCAAATGTTTGTCTAACTCAACCTGTAGCCCCAAGGGCTGGCTCATCTCCTTGAGATGAGTCGGGTCTTTTTGTACTAACTTTGAAGAACTTTCGACCTATAGCCCCCAAGGGTCGGCTCATCTCCTTGAGTTGAGTCGGGTCTTTTTGTAATAACCTTGAAGAACTTTCGACCTGTAGCCCCCAAGGGCCGGCTCATCTCCTTGAGATGAGTCGGGTCTTTTTGTAATAACCTTGAAGAACTTTCGACCTGTAGCCCCCAAGGGCCGGCTCATCTCCTTGAGATGAGTCGGGTCTTTTTGTTCACATCTTTAATGTCAAAAAAGAGTTGAGATACATTAGCCCCCAAGTGCCAAATATATTACTTTGCAATTTTCTTGGGACTTGATGTAAACTTCACTTATGATGCAGGAGGCTTTGAAGACAGCTGAATCCAGCGTGGCTAATCTGAAAAAAGACCTGGAAAAAAGGCAGACTTCCCAGGCAGAAGTTGAAGAAAAACTTCGCCTTTCTTTGATTGAGCTGGAAAACACCAAAGCAGGCTTCTTGAAAGAGAAAAAATCCTTTGAAGATGAAAAGACAGCTTTGCTTAAGCGTGTAGAGGATGCTAAGGGCCGGCTCAAACCCATTACCGAGGAGTGGTCCGGGTTAAAAAGGCATATTGCCCAGATGGCCCAAGCTATTTTTGGTAAGTGTATATATCCTCCTGTTTTCTAGAAATATAGATATAATGCGCTTGGCGACTTATGCATTAATTATATTTTGCAGGCCCCCAGACTAGCAGTTTTTATGATAACAGCCTGCTCATGCTCAAGGCTGTTTACTCTCTGACGGAGCAACTTTACACTGGGAGCCATCTTGCGATTAAGGCGACACTGGGGGATAAGCAACCCTTAAAGTATATCAAGAATGTATTGGAAAATCTCTCCATCATCCCTCAGCATATTCCAGAGCTAAAAAGATCAGCCACCCAATCTGGCGCGATATATACATTGAGCCGGGCTTTAGCTTACAGAAAAGAACTTGATCGAGCCGAGCTGGCAAAGGGATTCCCAGAATTTAAAAATGACGGGTCAGAATTCTCCCAGGAAGATTACGCGGCTTGTGTCAAGGATGCTCAAATTTTGTCGACTCAGCTGGTCTCTGAGCTGAAACTGAGGAGCTATCAGGCGGCTTATGGCGCCAATCATACTCGGATTCCACCACCTGATTTGATAACAAAGAGTGTGGCTCCTCAACGGCGCGAGCATGTTTTTGCCCCTGAAGTTGACCCGTCTTCAATTCTTGATGACGAGGCTGTGTTCCAAGCTTTATCTCACTGCAACTGGGATGCGGACAACCTCCAAATCCAGGAGCCAGAAGACCAGTCGGTGGATAACCCGGAGGTGTCTCATGCGCAAGATTTGCCGCCACTGACCCGGATCATGCGGTCGGAGATTTGAACTTCCTCAACTGTTGCATTGTCAACTTAAGCCCCCAAGTATGGGCGGAAAAAACAATCTGTGGCTTCCTTAAGCATGTAATAGGGATAGTCGAAAACTGTTGCCGTGCCATCGTGCATGTTTTGCACCTTTGATGCTAGATACTTTATTTGTTGTTTCATCATCCCGTCCATGCAATCCTTCTATTGACGGGCCTTTTGATAAGATACAGTTGGGCAATATAAGCCGGCCTTTGATCTTGGGTTAACAATATGTTCTTCTTTCAACAGTGTTGAGGATTTGTAGGATAGCTTGCCAATTGGTTGCTCACGCATACTCAATTGTTAACACGGTCGTTGAAGCATGGGCCGGTAATAATTCTGAACCTGAAACTTGCTATAATAAGCAAGCCAAAAATAAACAATATTGATAAGCCGGCTCAATGAGTTTTGGCCGAAATTGTTGTCCAAGCTTGAGGTCCTTTGTTAGCCTCTTTAAACAATAACATAATTTGATGCTGACATGCAGCCGATAACCCGGTTATTTCATACATAAACCGGTAAAAAACAGGGTCGTGCCCAGAATATTTTTGTGTGATGAGTTTCAACACATAGTGTTCATGTTGGGGATTGTTTCCCGAAGGTTAGAAATATAAGGTAGCCCCCTTTGAAGCCACCTTTGAGGGTCATAGCCTTAATGCAAAGGACATGTGATTATAATGCCGGCTTTCGAGGCTCGACAGAAAAAGACCGGCTTTCGAGGCTCGGACCTTGCTTCAATGAAGCGGGTATGATAACCCATGGTTTATCCTAGCTTTCCGTATGCCGGCTCTCCCATGACTCAAGCCGGTGTTTTAACCTTAACGAGTTTAGGGTCCGAAAAGGATTGACTCGTCAAGAGTTCACGGGGTCATCTGATCGGAGTCGCATCAAGCATACAGGCAGGTTTAACCATATATGGCGTCTATTTTTGCCGAGTCAAGAGGGTGAGAAAGCTAAGCCCGGTGGGCTGGAAGCCCCCAAATGCCCTTGATAAGGTGGCATTGTTATGCCAGGTCACAAGGGTGAGAAAGCTAGACTCGATGAGTCGGAAGCCCCCAAGTGCCCTTTGTTTCAGACAATAAAGACTCAAACTCATCTTGTAAGTTGAAACAACAAAATACGCCGGCTTTATTCATACTTGAAACATAAAGAAGTATATACAGAAATCTGCAAGGGGGAAGAAATTACAAAAAAGGAGCCGGTGGAGCTAGGTTTTAATAAGGCCACTGGTGTTCCAGGGCCGACTTATTTCCCTCTTGGAGACATAAGATTTCTTCTTTGATATTCTCCAGAGTTATGAATTTCATTCAGGGATTCAGGGGCTAGTGGTACTGACCGTTATTCAACTGCTTGGGATTACTTTGAAATCCCCCTTGGTTATTATGTTGATTGTGTTGGGTAACGTTGCATGGGAAACAAAAAATTTCCTACGCAGACGCAAGATCTATCCATGGTGATGAGCATCTACGAGAGGGAGAGTGGATCTACATACCCTTGTAGATCGCTAAGCGGGAAGCGTTAAGAAACGCGGTTGATGTAGTCGAACGTCTTCGCGATCCAAATCGCAAAGCGTCCCGTGATCCCATCACGATCCATCTCGTGATCCAATCTCGATCCGTCCCACGATCCCAGCACGATCCGTCCCACGATCAAATCACGAATCGTCTCGCGATCCTGATCACGGTCCTTCCGATCTAGCTCCGAACGGACGGCACCTCCGCGTTCAGCACACGTACAACTCGATGACGATCACCGCCTTCTTGATCCAGCAAGAGGGAGCAGAGAGGTAGAAGAGTTCTCCGGCGGCGCGACGGCATGGCGGCGATGGTGGTGGAACAATTCCGGCAGGGCTTCGCCTAAGCACCGCTGAAACTAGACTAGAGGAGAAACCGATCTAGATGAAGTAGAGGGAGCACGTGGCAATTAGGGTTAGCTCTTCCCTCTAAATACTCTAGTATATATAGGAGGGAGGGAGGGGAGGAGGCAGCCTCAAACCCTCAAGGTTTGGCCGAAATTGGAGGTGGAGGAGTCCTACTCCAATCCTATTAGGAGTAGGAATCCTCCTCTCCACTTGGAAACCCTTTCCACCTTTCCTCCTTTGGATTTTTTCCACCCAAAGCCACATGGGCCTTAGTGGGGGTTAGGCCAGCCCACTAGGGGCTGGTTTGACTCCTCCCACAGCCCATGAGGTCCTTTGGGTCGAGACACCCCTCCCGATGGTCCCCGGTACCCCTCCCGGCACTCCCGGTACACTACCGAAATACCCGAAACTTTTCCGGTGACCAAAACAGGACTTCCTGTATATCAATCTTTACCTCCGGACCATTCTGGAGCTCCTCGTGACGTCCAGGATCTCATCCGGGACTCCGAACAACCTTCGGTCACCACCATACATAACTCTACTATACCGAAACGTCACCGAACCTTAAGTGTGCAGACCCTGCGGGTTCGAGAACTATGTAGACATGACCAAGACACCTCTACGGTCAATAACCAATAGCGGGACCTGGATGCCCATATTGGTTCCTACATATTCTACGAATATCTTTATCGGTTGAACCTCTATGTCAAGGATTCAGTTAATCCCGTACGTTGTTCCCTTTATTCTTCGGTATGTTACTTGCCCGAGATTCAATCGTCGGTATCTCTATTCCTAGTTCAATCTCGTTACCGGCAAGTCTCTTTACTCGTTCTGTAATACAAGATCCCGTGGCTAACACTTAGTCACATTCCTTGCAAGGCTTATTGTGATGTTGTATTACCGAGTGGGCCCTGAGATACCTTTCCGTCACACGGAGTAACAAATCCCAGTCTTGCTCCATGCCCACTCAACAGACACCCTCAGAGATACCTGTAGAGCATCTTTATAGTCACCCAGTTACATTTTGATGTTTGATACACACAAGGTATTCCTCCGGTGTCAGTGAGTTGCGTGATCTCATGGTCATAGGAACAGATACTTGACATGCAGAAAACTATAGCAATAAACTGACACGATCATATGCTATGTTTATAGTTTGGGTCTTGTCCATCACATCATTCTCCTAATGATGTGATCCCGTTATCAAATGACATCTCATGTCTATGGCCAGGAAACCTTGACCCTCTTTGATCAACGAACTAGTTAACTAGAGGCATACTAGGGACACAGTGTTGTCTATGTACCCACACATGTATTTGAGTTTCCAATCAATACAATTATAGCATGGATAATAAACGATTATCACGAATAAGGAAATATAATAATAACCAATTTATTATTGCCTCTAGGGCATATTTCCAACAGTTTCCCACTTGCACTAGAGTCAATAATCTAGTTCACATCACCATGTGTTTTACATTGTTATGAATCTAACACCCAATGAGTTCTGGGGTTCGATCATGCTTTGCATGTGAGAGAGGTCTTTAGTCAACGGGTCTGCGACATTCAGATCCGTGTGTACTTTGCAAATCTCTATGTCATACTGTACACACTACTACCACACTCCACTTTGAGCTATTCCAAATGGCTACTCCACTATACGTATCCGGATTGCTACTCAGAGTCATCCGGATTGGTGTTAAAGCTTGCATCGACGTAACCCTTTACGACGAACTCTTTATCACCTCCATAATCGAGAAATATTTCCTTAGTCCTCTAGTTACTAAGGATAATCTTGACCGCGGTCCAGTGGTCCACTCCTGGATCACTCTTGTAACCCTTGACAGACTCATGGCAAGGCACACACAGGTGCGGTACATAGCATGGCATACTATACAGAGCCTATGGATAAGGCATAGGGGACGACCTTCGTCCTTTCTCTTTCTTCTGCCGTGGTCGAGCTTTGAGTCTCACTCAACTCCACACCTTACAAATCAGGCAAGAACTCTTTCTTTGACTGATCCATTTTGAACTCTTTCAAAATCTTGTCAAGGTATGTACTCATTGAAAGTTTTATCAGACGTCTTGATCTACCTCTATAGATCAAGATGCCCAATATTTAAGTAGCTTCATTCCAGGTTTTCCTTTGAAGAACTCCTTTTCAAACAACCCTTTATGCTTTCCAGAAATTCTACATCATTTCCGATCAACAATATGTCATCCACATATACTTATCAGAAATTCTATAGTGCTCCCACTCACTTTATTGTAAATACAAGTTTCTCATAAACTTTGTATAGACTCAAAAACTTTGATCACCTCATCAAAGCGAATATTCCAACTCCGAGATGCTTGCTCCAGTCCATAGAAGGATCGCTGGAGCTTGTATATATTTTAGCATCCTTAGAACTGACAAAACCTTCCGGTTGTATCACATACAACCTTTCCTCACGGATGCCATTAAGGAAATGATGTTTTGACATCCATCTGCCAGATTTCATAATCGAAAAATGTAGCAACTGCTAACATAATTCCAACAGACTTTAGCATCGCTACGGGTGAGAAAGTCTCATCGTAGTCAACTCCTTGAACTTGTGAAAAACCCTTTGCCACAAGTCGAGCTTTATAGACGGTGACATTACCGTCCGCGTCCGTCTTCCTTTTAAAGATCCATTTGTTCTGAATGGCCTTTCACCCTTCAGGTAATACTTCCAAAGCCCATACTTTGTTTTCTTACATGGATCCCATCTCGGATTGCATGGCCTCTAACCATTTCTCGGAATCCGGGCCCATCATCGCTTCTCCATAGCTCGTAGGTTCATCGTTGTCCAACAACATGACCTCTAAGACAGGGTTGCCGTACCACTCAGGAGCAGTACGCGTCCTTGTCGACCTACGAGGTTCGATAGTAACTTGATCCGAAGCTTTATGATCATCATCATTAACTTCCTCTTCAACTAATGTAGGCTCCACAGAAACAACTTTTTGCGCTGCGCTACTCTCTGGTTGAAACAAAGGTTCAACAACCTCATCAAGTTCTATCTTCCTCCCACTCAATTCTTTCGAGAGAAACTCTTTCTCGAGAAAGGACCCGTTTTAGCAACAAACACGTTGTGCTTGGATCTGAGATAGAAGGTTTACCCAACTGTTACGTTAGGGTATTCTATGAAGATGCATTTGTCCGCTTTGGGTTCGAGCTCATCAGGTTGAAAACCTTTTCCACATAAGCGTCGCCCCAAACATTAAGAAATGACAGCTTAGGTTTCTGCCAAACCAAAATTCATACGGTGTCATCTCAACGGACTTAGATGGTGCCCCTTTTTAAAGTGAATGTAGTTGTCTCTAATGCATAACCCCAAAACGATAGTGGCAAATCGATAAGAGACATCATAGTACGCACCATATCCAATAGAGCACGACTACGACGTTCGGACACACCATCACACTATGGTGTTCCAGGTGGCGTGAGTTGTGAAACAACTTCCACATTGTCTTAAGTTGTATACCAAACTCGTAACTCAGATATTTACCTCTACGATCATATCGTAGATATTTTATCTTCTTGTTCCAGACTTGTGTTTCATTAAGTAAATATCCCCATATCTACTCAAATCATCAGTGAAGGTAGGAAAATAATGATATCCACCGCACGCTACAACACTCATTGGACCGAATACATCAACATGTATCATTTCCAATAAGTCACTTGCCCGCTCCATCATACCGGAAAACGGGGTCTTAGTCATCTTGCCCATGAGGCATGGTCCGCATGTCTCAACCGATTCGAAATCAAATGAGTATAAAGATCCATCAGCATGGAGTTTCTTCATGCGCTTTACACCAATATGACATTTAGCGGCAGTGCCACAAGTATGTGGTACTATCATTATTAACTTTGTATCTTTTGGCATCAATATTATGAACATGTGTATCTCTACGATCAAGATTCAATAAACCATTCTCATTGGGTGCATGACCATTGAAGGTATTATTCATGTAAACAGAATAACCATTATTCTCTAACTTAAATGAATAACCGTATTGCAATAAACATGATCTAATCACGTTCATGCTTAACGCAAACACCAAATAACATTTATTTAGGTTCATCACTAATCCCGAAGGTAGAGAGAGCGTGCGATGGTGATCACATCAACCTTTGAAACACTTCCAACACTCATCGTCACCTCACCCTTATCTAGTCTCCTTTTATTCCGTAGCTTTTATTTCGAGTTACTAACATTTAGCAACCGAACCGGTATCCAATACCCAGGTGCTACTAGGAGCACTAGTAAGGTACACATCAATAACACGTATATCAAATATACTTCTGTCGACGTTGCCAGCCTTCTTATCTACCAAGTATCCAGGGGTGTTCCGCTTCAGCGACCGTTCTCCTCATAATAGAAGCACTTAGTCTCGGGTTTGGGTTCAACCTTGGGTTTCTTTACTGGAGCAGCAACTGGCTTGCCATCCATGAAGTATCCCTCCTTGCCCTTGCCCTTCTCGAAACTAGTGGTTTTACTAACCATCAACACTTGATGCTCCTTCTTGATTTCTACCTTCGCGGTGTCAAACATCGCGAATAGATCAGGGATCATTATTTCCATCCCTGGCATTTTATAGTTCATCACGAAGCTCTAGTAGCTTAGTGACAGTGACTTGGAGAACTATATCAATCACTATTTTATCTGGAAGATCAACTCCCACTCGATTCAAGCGATTGTAGCACCCAGACAATCTGAGCACATGCTCAACGATTGAGCTATTCTCCTTCATCTTGCAGGCAAAGAATCTTGTTGGAGGTCTCATACCTCTCAACACGGGCACGAGCCTGAGATCCCAATTTCAGCTCTTAGAACATCTCATATGTTCCGAGACGTTCAAAACGTTTTGGAGCCTCAATTCTAAGCCGTAATGCATGACGCACTGAACTATCAAGTAGTCATCAAAACGTGCCTGTCAGATGTTCACAACATCTACAGACGACACCAGAGGGGGTGGCGCACCGAGCGGTGCATTAAGGACATAAGCCTTCTGTGCAGCAATGAGAACAATCCTCAGATCACGGACCCAGTCCGCATTATTGCTACCATCATCTTTCAACTCTATTTCTCTAGGAACATATAATAATTCAAGGGAGCTACAGCGCGAGCTAGTAATCTACAACATAATTAGCAAAGACATTTTGCCTATGTTCATGATAATGACTTTAGTTAATCATATTACTTAAAAACTCCCACTCAAATTGACATCCCTCCGGTCATTCGAGTGTCACATGATCCAAATCCACCAACTCAAGTCCGATCATCACGTGAGTTGAGGTGGTTTCAATGGTGAACATCTCCATGTTGATCATATCTACTATATGACTCATGTTCGACCTTTCGGTCTCTTGTGTTCCGAGGCCATGTCTATACATGCTAGGCTCGTCAAGTTTAACCCGAGTGTTCCGCACGTGCAACACTGGCTTGCACCCGTTGTATGCGAACGTAGAGTCTATCACACCCGATCATCACGTGGTGTCTCGAAACGACGAACTTTCGCAACGGTGCACACTCGGGGAGAACACAATTTTATCTTGAAATTTAAGTGAGGGATCACCTTATAATGCTACCGTCGTCCTAAGCAAAATAAGATGCATAAAAGGATTAACATCACATGCAAATCATAAGTGACATGATATGGCCATGAACTTGTGCTTTTGATCTCCATCTCCAAAGCACCGGCATGATCTCCATCGTCACCGGCATGACACCATGATCTCCATCATCTTGATCTCCATCAATGTGTCGCCATGAGGTTGTCGCGCCGACTGTTGCTTCCACGACTATTGCTAACTCATAGCGATAAAGTAAAGCAAAACGGCGAAAATAATTAAAGACAACCCTATGTCTCCTGCCGGTTGCCGTACTCATCGACATGCAAGTCGTGATATTCTATACAATACATGATCATCTCATACATCACATATATCTCATCATGTAATTGGCCATATCACAACACAACATACCCTGCAAAAACAAGTTAGACGTCCTCTAATTGTTGTTGCAAGTTTTACGTGGCTGCTACGGGTATCTAGCAAGAACAATTCTTACCGACGCAAAAACCACAACGGTGATACAAAAATTGCTATTCAACCTTCTCAAGGACCGCCTTTGTCAAATCCGATCCGACTAAAGTGGGAGAAACAGACACCCGCCAGCCATCTTTATGCAACAAAGTTACATGTCAGTTGATGAAACCGATCTCTCGTAAGCGTACGAGTAATGTTGGTCCGGGCCGCTTCATCCCACAATACCGCCGAATCAAGAAAAGACCAAGGGAGGAAGCAATCCAAATATCAACGCCCACAAACTCATTTGTGTTCTACTCGAGATCTCATCTACACATAGACCTAGCTCTGATACCACTGTTGGGGAACGTTGCATGGGAAACAAAAAATTTCCTACGCACACGCAAGATCTATCCATGGTGATGAGCATCTACGAGAGGGAGAGTGGATCTACATACCCTTGTAGATCGCTAAGCGGGAAGCGTTAAGAAACGCGGTTGATGTAGTCGAACGTCTTCGCGATCCAAATCGCCGAGCGTCCCGCGATCCCATCACGATCCATCTCGCGATCCAATCTCGATCCGTCCCGCAATCCCATCACGATCCGTCCCGCGATCAAATCACGAATCGTCTCGCGATCCTGATCATGGTCCTTCCGATCTAGCGCCGAACGGACGGCACCTCCGCGTTCAGCACACGTACAACTCGATGACGATCTCCGCCTTCTTGATCCAGGAAGAGGGAGCGGAGAGGTAGAAGAGTTCTCCGGCGGCGCGACGGCGCGGCGGCGATGGTGGTGGAACAATTCCGGCAGGGCTTCGCCTAAGCACCGCTGAAACTAGACTAGAGGAGAAACCGATCTAGATGAAGTAGAGGGAGCACGTGGCAATTAGGGTTAGCTCTTCCCTCTAAATCCTCTAGTATATATAGGAGGGAGGGAGGGGAGGAGGCAGCCTCAAACCCTCAAGGTTTGGCCGAAATTGGAGGTGGAGGAGTCCTACTCCAATCCTATTAGGAGTAGGATTCCTCCTCTCCACTTGGAAACCCTTTCCACCTTTCCTCCTTTGGATTTTTTCCACCCAAAGCCACATGGGCCTTAGTGGTAGGGTTAGGCCAGCCCACTAGGGGCTGGTTTGACTCCTCCCACAGCCCATGAGGTCCTTTGGGTCGAGACACCCCTCCCGATGGTCCCCGGTACCCCTCCCGACACTCCCGGTACACTACCGAAATACCCGAAACTTTTCCGGTGACCAAAACAGGACTTCCTATATATCAATATTTACCTCCGGACCATTCCGGAGCTCCTCGTGACGTCCAGGATCTCATCCAGGACTCCGAACAACCTTCGGTCACCACCATACATAACTCTACTATACCGAAACGTCACCGAACCTTAAGTGTGCAGACCCTGCGGGTTCGAGAACTATGTAGACATGACCAAGACACCTCTACGGTCAATAACCAATAGCGGGACCTGGATGCCCATATTGGTTCCTACATATTCTACGAAGATCTTTATCGGTTGAACCTCTATCTCAAGGATTCAGTTAATCCCGTACGCTGTTCCCTTTGTTCTTCGGTATGTTACTTGCCCGAGATTCGATCGTCGGTATCTCTATTCCTAGTTCAATCTCGTTACCGGCAAGTCTCTTTACTCGTTCTGTAATACAAGATCCCATGGCTAACACTTAGTCACATTGCTTGCAAGGCTTATTGTGATGTTGTATTACCGAGTGGGCCCTGAGATACCTCTCCGTCACACGGAGTAACAAATCCCAGTCTTGATCCATGCCCACTCAACAGACACCCTCGGAGATACCTGTAGAGCATCTTTATAGTCACCCAGTTACGTTGTGACATTTGATACACACAAGGTATTCCTCCGGTGTCAGTGAGTTGCATGATCTCATGGTCATAGGAACAGATACTTGACATGCAGAAAACTATAGCAATAAACTGACACGATCATATGCTATGTTTATAGTTTGGGTCTTGTCCATCACATCATTCTCCTAATGATGTGATCCCGTTATCAAATGACATCTCATGTCTATGGCCAGGAAACCTTGACCGTCTTTGATCAACGAACTAGTTAACTAGAGGCATACTAGGGACACAGTGTTGTCTATGTACCCACACATGTATTTGAGTTTCCAATCAATACAATTATAGCATGGATAATAAACGATTATCACGAATAAGGAAATATAATAATAACCAATTTATTATTGCCTCTAGGGCATATTTCCAATAGATTGCCCTGGCCAGGATGTTGCCCATCGCCATGATTTCCTTGATGTTGAAAACCAGCCCCTGGGCCACCTTGTGACCCACCGGGTCCATGTTGACCCGGGTGTCCTCCACCATTGCCTCCTGAGTTATTCTGGAAAGCTTGGCTACGGAACTCTTGCATGATATAACAATTCTCCCAAGAGCGGCTAGCCGGCTTATCTTGGGTGTTGTGCTTAGGACAAGGTGCTTTAAGCGCCTCCTCATAATTGCGAGGTTTATTCCCATTGTAAGCTCCTACGGGTCGACCGTTCCGGTGCTGGTTCTTGAAACATGTATTAGTGTTGGCCACAAAGTCTGACCCGCCATCCGGCTGCTTTCGCTTATTATTTTGAGCCCCCTGGTTACCTCCTTGACCGTGCTGACCTTTCCCTCCTTCAGTTGTTTTGCCTTTGGAGGTCTTGTCCTCGTCTGAGCCGAGATCCTTCGTGCTATCTGACTCGGCATACCTGGTGAGGACGTCCATCAAGTCGCCCATGTCTTGCACCTTTTGCTTGAGCCGTCCGAGCTTCAGAACCAAAGGCTGGAAGTGACAGTTCTTTTCCAATATTAGGACTGCCTGAGCCACCATGATGCTGTCCGACGAGTGGATGATTTCCGCGACCCGGCGAGTCTAGCGGTGAGCCGACTCGTCTACTCGTTGAACGCAATGTTGTAGATCTACTATCATCATAGGCTTCTTGCAGGTTCCTTGGAAATTCTTGATGAATCGCTCTTTCAACTCAGTCCATGTGTTGATGGAGTTAGGCGGCAAGTTTTTCAACCATGTCCGAGCCGGTCCTTCCAACATCATGGTTAAGTATTTAGCACACACACCGCCGCTGACATCCAGCATGTCCATTGCCAACTCATAACTCTCAATCCAAGACGTCGGCTCAAGATCTGCCATGTAGTTTGGCACCTTACGAGGCCCCTTGAAATCTTTGGGCATGCGCTCTGCGTGGAGTGCTGGGGATAAGCATGGTATTCCGATCGTCCTACTGTTGGACCCAGCCCCCAAACTCGCCGGTTGAGGGTGAAGTTGCTGGATCGCCCGTGCTGCTGCTTCCGCCTCTACCTGTCGTGCGCCTCTCGTAGCGTCAACAACTGCCTGGGCATCTGATGGCATGGGACGGGTTGGAGAGACCTGAAGCTGCTGTCTTTGCCCACTGCTAGAAACAGCCGGAGACTCTGCATGATGGCCCTTGCTGGCATAGGGAGTGGAATGCATCTGATCCCTGTTGTACGAATATTGTGCCTGTTGTACCACAACAGTTTTTAGCATCTCGATGGCGTTCCTAGCTTCAACCTCAAGAGGGGAGTTTCCGTTAATAGGCAATGCTTCCAAATTCCGGGTTGCAGCCAACATGTTGTCAACAGGATTGGAGAAGTGACCCCGCGGCGTCTGAAATCGCTGAGGCGGGGATTGAGCCGGCGGGGGTTGAGCCGGTTCCTCTTGCCTATTCCCGGGTTGCTGAACAGTTCCTGGTGTCTGTTGTGGGGTGTTAAAAAGCTGTTGTGGCTCAAGATTCGGAGGGAGCCCACGGTGGCGTCTTCTTTCGTAAACCGCCTCCGACGCCTCTCTCCGAACTCCTAACTACCAGGCCTCGGCCTTAAGGCGCTCTGTCTGTTGATGTATACGAGCCTGCAAATCCGCCATCTGTGCATTTTCAGCTTCAATTTCCTTCGAGTAAGTCATCTTTCTTCCGACACACACTAAGCATGTCAAGTTTCTAAAATGGCATCTCCCAAGAGTAAGGGTGTCAAGGATGTCATTGTCATCCGATCTAGCTACCCATATCTGGGTAATCACCCAGAGGACAAGAACCTAAGAGTTGGAGGGGGGTCTGGTCTCCACAATGAAGACATCGACATGGGAGCAGTGCCAAAGGAGCATCGCCATTGTTGGCACCAATAGAGTCAGGAAAGACTTTAGTTTTAAGTACCACAACCAAAACCATTGTTGGACTGTCACAAGGATGATCCATTGTGTCACCAAACTTTGACCACCGGGAGCCAACAACCTCATTCGGTACACCACCGGTCATGCACCGCCGCCCACGCGACCAACAACACATCACCTAACCACCAAGACCCGGATTCACTGCTCTAGCTTATGTGCCTCAATAAACCTCACAGTAACACCTCATATGCTGCCTAGCAGTCGCACGACCGAAGCAATCAGATGACATGTAATTGCACCTCCTCCACCCAGTAGCCTTAGATCCGCAGAGCACATCAATACATCACGTCCAGCATACCACTGATTTGGATCTGATAGATCAAGGTGAGCATGAGAGATGCATGCACACACCTCCACCTCTTCCTCCTCCGCCGCACCGTCCACACACGCGCAAAGATCTTCCCCACTATGTGTCATGCGCGCAACCCACCGCTCGACCGCATATGAGGTTGGGTCGACCACGCCACCACATGCTCACACTACACCACGAGCTCGGGGGGAAGATCCCTGCCACTGGCCTCCACCAATGGGGGCTTCGCCATTAGCATCCTCCAGCGATGACTAGAGGGTGATGAGGAGGATGGGATGCTCTGGTGATGGTGAGGGTTTCGCCACCCAGGTTGCCCCTGGGAGTGACACATGGGCCTCACAATTTTGACTATCATTTCTTGCCTTTACAATTTAGGCCTCCTTTAGTTCATAGGATAGAATTATCATAGGAATAAAAAACTTATAGGAAATCAAGTGACATATATCTCCAATCCTATGAGTAAGAATAGAAAAGCATATGCCTTTTGGTTCACATCATAGAAAAAAATTCATTGAATCTAGGCCCATGTTTATTTTCCATTGAAATGTAGAGGATAGGAACCAATCCTATGTAGGAATATAAATCCATTCCTATGAACCAAAGAGCTCTAAAGGAAAAAAAACTTCTATAAGAATCCTATCCTATGTAATTCCTATGAAATTCCTCCAAACCGAAGAAAGCCTTAGGGCATATCCAACGTAAGCCCTCAAACTACCCACATACGTCTGGACCGTACGGCTCGGACCGCGGAAGCCATCCAACGCAGGCCTATATCAATCCACCGCGCGGTTCGGACCATGTTTTTTCCGCAATCCGGAACCAAACGTGTGGGCAAGGGATTTGCGGGAGTCCGGACATGAGCCACGTCAGTCTCTTACACCCATGGCCCACCCAAAAGGAAGGCATAGCCTGCACTGTTGTAGCACCCACACTGTTCCCACGCCAAAATCCCCCACTCTCTTCTTCCATCCAGTCGCTCTTCAAGCAATTCTTGCCCTTTTCTACCACTTTCTTCCTCACTCTCGCCGCTGACTCATGGAACCGAATGAGGGCCTAGCAGAAATGGAGGTGGCGGTGGAGGTGTAGGAGGATCCCCGCATCACCCTCACCCGAAAGATCAACTCGGCGACGCTGCGTCAAAGCGAGCAAAGGAGAAGAAGCTCAAGAAGCAAAAGGCCGACAGCGAGCGTGTTGGCATCCGTCGCGGTGGGCGTGTGAAAGAACATATGCTCCCTTGGAGGTTTTGATAATTCATGACAACATACATTGTCTCTTGGACTAATAGTTTTACCTAATTTATTTCAGATGAAGTCCACAGAGAAGTTTGGTCATGGAATGTGTGGAGAATCCCCAAGGAGATAAGAAGAAGAAGAAATGGAATACGATTGGCAAAGTCAACAAGCTTGAAGACTCTGCATTTTACATTTTGAGAGAAATCACACCTTGAGTCCATAGGAAAGCCAATACTATTAAAAGGGGATGAGGTGTCTATGATGATCTTGTTGCTCAAGTGCTTAGAGATTAGCCACCAAAAATACACATGAAATGCTCCCACAAATATTCTGTCCAAAACCAAATATCCAAAATCATTGCCACCAACAACTTCCATTCGGCCCTACCGAGTTTCACTAAGACAGAATTCCAGCCAAAACCCTAGTCTCGATGCCACCAACTTCCCACTTCAGTGCAACCAAAATCAGTGACCAATTCACTGGTATCCTATTTTCAAGAATTGGAATTTCCGAGTTTTGAGAATCGGTCTCACCGAGATTTGGAATCTGACTAGGTCACCCATTTCGGTACCACCGAGATTTATATATCGGTCTCACCGAAAAGCCGAAAGTTGCCACATTTTGCACTAGTCGATGCAACCGAGTTTTTACTCTGGTTTCACCGAGTTGGGCAATAATGTTGTAACGGTTAGATTTTTGGGGATGCCTATATATACCGCTCCACCTCCTCTCATTCGTAGAGGAAGCACTCAGAACATACCTACACTTGCCCCATCCATTTTTCTATGAGAGAACCACCTACTCATGTGTTGAGATCAAGACATTCCACTCCAACCATATGAATCTTGATTTCTAGCCTCCCCAAGTTGCTTTCCACCCAATCAACCTCTTCTACCAAGCCAAATCTGAGAGAGTGATTGTGTGTTGAGAAGACTATCTTTTGAAGCACAAAAACAAGGAGTTCATCATTGTTACCACATCTATTACCTTTTGGAGGGTGGTGTTGGAAATATGCCCTAGAGGCAATAATAAATTGGTTATTATCATATTTCCTTGTTCATGATAATCGTTTATTATCCATGCTAGAATTGTATTGATTGGAAACTCAGATACATGTGTGGATACATAGACAACACCATGTCCCTAGTGAGCCTCTACTACACTAGCTCGTTGATTAGAGATGGTCAAGGTTTCCTGACCATAGACATGAGTTGTCATCTGATAACGGGATCACATCATTAGGAGAATGATGTGATGGACAAGACTCAGCCGTAAGCATAGCGTTTGATCATGTTAGTTTATTGCTACTACTTTATCCATGTCAAGTATCTGTTCCTACGACCATGAGATCATGCAACTCCCTGACACCGGAGGAATGCCTTGTTTGTATCAAACATCACAACGTAATTGTGTGACTATAAAGGTGCTCTACAGGTATCTCCGAGGGTGTATGTTGGGTTGGCATGGATCGAGACTGGGATTTGTCACTCCGTATGATGGAGAGGTATCTCTGGGCCCTCTCGATAATACAACATCACAAGAAGCTTGCAAGCAATGTGACTAAGGAGTTAGTCATGGGATCTTGTATTACGGAACGAGTAAAGGGACTTGCCGGTAACAAGATTGAACTAGGTATGGAGATACCGACGGTCGAATCTCGGGCAAGTAACATACCGCTGGACAAAGGGAACTACATACGGGATTGACTGAATCCTTGACATCATGGTTCGATCGATAAAGATCTTCGTGGAATATGTGGGAACCAATATGGGCATCCAGGACCCGCTATTGGTTATTGACCGGAGAGGTGTCTCGGTCATGTCCACATGATTCTCGAACCCGTAGGGTCTGCACGCTTAACGTTCGGTGACGCTAGAGTAGTATTGGGATATTCACGTTGGTGACCGAATGTTGTTCGGAGTCTTGGATGAGATCCCGGACGTCACAAGGAGCTCCGGAATAGTCCGGAGGTAAAGATTTATATATGGGAAGTCATATTTTGGCTACCGGAAAAGTTTCGAGTTTTACCGGTATTGTACCGGGAAGGTTCCGGAAGGTTCTAGAAGGTTCCGGAGGATTCCGGAGGAGTCCGGAAGGGTCCCTCCAGCACCTAGGGCATGCATGGATTGTAGGGGGGCGTCCTAGCCTTATTGGTCCAGGCGCACCAGCCCCACAAGGCCCATGCGCAAGGGGAAGGGGAAACCCTAAGTGGGAGGGAGTCCACTTGCCTTGGGAGGCAAGTTTCCTCCCTAGCAGTCGGCCCTCCTTGGAGGAGGGGCCTAGGGCTGCGACCAAACCCTGCCCCTTGCCTCCTATATATAGTAGAGGAGAGGGGGAGGGCTGGACATAACAATCCCACGCCCTGGTGGCAGCCCTTCCTCTCTCCCTAGATCATTTTCTCCTCAGATCGCATCTACGGTAGCGCTTGGCGAAGCCCTGCCGGGATTGCTCCACCACCATCTCCACCATGCTGTCGTGCTGGTTGAGATCCCATCTACTTCTCCTCCCACGCTTGCTGGATCAAGAAGGAGGAGACGTCATCGAGCCGCACGTGTGCGGAACGCGGAGGTGCCGTCCGTTCAGCGCTAGATCGGATCGGATCGCGATTGGATCGTGAAGAGTACAACTACATCAACCGTGTTATATACGCTTCCACTTAGCGATCTACAAGGGTATGTAGACACACTCCCCCTCTCGTAGCTATGCATCTCCATGGATAGATCTTGCGTGTGCGTAGGAAATTTTTGTTTCCCATGCAACGTTCCCCAACAGTGGTATCATGAGCTAGGTCTATGCGTAGATAACATGCACGAGTAGAACTCAAAAGAGTTTGTTGGCGTTGATGTTCAGATTGCTTACTTCCTTAGTCTTATCTTGATTCGGTGGTATTGTGGGATGAAGCGGCTTGGACCAACCTTACTCGTCCATGTATGAGAGACCGGTTCCATCGACTGACATGCACTTGTTGCATAAAGATGGCTGGCGGGTGTCTGTCTCTCCCACTTTAGTTGAATCGGATTCGACAGAGGCGGTCCTTGTAGAAGGTTAAATAGCAACTTGAATATCACCGTTGTGGCTTTGCGTAGGTAAGAACGGTTCTTACTAGTTGCCCATAGCAGCCACGTAAAACTTGCAACAACAAAGTAGAGGACGTCTAACTTGTTTTTGCAGGGCATGTTGTGATGAGATATGGCCAAGATGTGATTTTATATATGTTGATGTATGAGATGATCATGTTTTGTATTAGTTATCACGACTTGCATGTCGATGAGTACGGTAACCGGCAGGAGCCATAGGGTTGTCTTTAATTATTGTATGACCTACATGTCAATCACTAAGCGCTATGTAATGCTTTACTTTATCGCTAAGCAGTAGCAATAGTAGTAGAAGCATGGTTAGCGCGACAACCCCGATGGCAACACGATGATGGAGATCATGATGATGGAGATCATGGTGTCATGCCGGTGACGGTGGAGATCATGCCGGTGCTTTGGACATGGAGATCAAAAGCACAAGTTCATGGCCATATCATGTCACTTATGATTTGCATGTGATGTTAATCCTTTTATGCATCTTATTTTGCTTAGGACGACGGTAGCATTATAAGGTGATCCCTCACTAAAATTTCAAGATAAAATTGTGTTCTCCCCGAGTGTGCATCGTTGCGAAAGTTCATCGTTTTCGAAGCACCACATGATGATCGGGTGTGATAGACTCTACGTTCGCATACAACGGGTGCAAGCCAGTTTTGCACATGCGGAACACTCGGGTTAAACTTGACGAGCCTAGCATGTACATACATGGCCTCGGAACACAAGAGACCTAAAGGTTGAACATGAGTCATATAGTAGATATGATCAACATGGAGATGTTCACCATTGAAGCCACCCCATCTCACGTGATGATCGGACTTGGGTTGGTGGTTTTGGATCATGTCACACTTAGACAACCTGAGGGATGTTGATTTGAGTGGGAGTTCTTTAGTAATATGATTCATTGAACTCATTATCATGAACATAGTCAACATATATTTGCAAATTATGTTGTAGATCGATAGCTCATGATGTAGCTCCCCTATATTTTGATACGTTCCTAGAGAAAAACTAAGTTGAAAGATGGTAGTAGCAATTATGCGGACTAGGTCCGTGATCTGAGGATTGCCCTCAGTTGCTACACAGAAGGCTTATGTCCTTGATGCGCCACTTGGTGCACCACCCCCTCAAGCGTCATCTGTGGGTGTTGAGAACATCAGACATGCACGTTTTTGATGACTACTTGATGGTTCGGTGCATCATGCTTTAGAGCTTAGAATTGAGGCTCCAAAGACGTTTTGAACATCACAGATCATATGAGATGTTCCAAGAGCTGAAATTGGGATTTCAGGCTCGTGCCCATGATTGAGAGGTATGAGACCTCCAACAAGATTCTTTGCCTGCAAGATGAAGGAGAATGGCTCAATCCGTGAGCATGTGCTTAGATTGTCTGGGTGCTACAATCGCTTGAATCAAGTGGGAGTTGATCTTCCAGATAAGATAGTGATTGACATAGTTCTCCAAGTCACTGTCACCAAGCTACTAGAGCTTCATGATGAACTATAACATGCCAGGGATGGAGAAGATGATCATTGAGCTATTCACGATGTTTTACACCGCGAAAGGTAGAAATCAAGAAGGAGCATCAAGTGTTGATGGTAAGACCACTAGTTTCAAGAAGGGCAAGGACAAGTAGGGAAACTTCGAGAATGGCAAGCCAGTTGTTGCTCCAATGAAGAAACCCAAGGTTGGACCCAAACCCGAAACTAAGTGCTTCTGTTATGAGAGGAACGGTCACTGAAGCGGAACTGCCCCAAGATACGTGAAAAATAAGAAGGCTGGCAACGTCAACAAAAGTATATTTGATATACATGTCATGGATGTGTACCTTACTAGTACTCCGAGCAGCACCTGGGTATTAGATACCGGTTCAGTTGCTAATATTGGTAACTCGAAGTAAAAGCTACGGAATAAACGGAGACTAGCTAAGGGTGAGGTGACGATGTGTGTTGGAAGTGTTTCCAAGGTTGATGTGATCACCATCGCACGCTCCCTCTACCTTCGGGATTAGTGTTGAACCTAAATAAATGTTATTTGGTGTTTGCATTGAGCATGAACATGATTAGATTGTGTTTATTGCAATACGGTTATTCATTTAAGTCAGAGAATAATAGTTATTCTTTTTACATGAATAATACCTTCAATGGTCATGCACCCAATGTGAATGGTTTATTGAATCTCGATCGTAGTAATACACATGTTCATAATATTGATGCCAAAAGATGCAAAGTTAATAATGATAGTACCACATACTTGTGGCACTGCCGCTAAAGGTCATATTGGTGTAAAGTGCATGCAGAAACTCCATGCTGATGGATCTTTGGACTCACTCGATTTCGAATCGGTTGAGACATGCGGACCATGCCTCATCGACAAGATGACTAAAACCCCGTTTTCCGGCTTGATGGAGCGGGCAAGTGACTTATTGGAAATGATACATGTTGATGTATGCGGTCCAATGAGTGTTGAAGCGTGCGGTGGATATCGTTATTTTCTTACCTTCACTGATGATTTGAGTAGATATGTGTATATTTACTTAATGAAACACAAGTCTGAAACGTTTGAAAAGTTCAAGCAATTTCAGAGTGAAGTTGAAGATCATCGTGACAAGTAGATAAAATGTCTATGATATGATCATGGAGGTGAATATCTAAGTTACGAGTTTGGTATGCAACTTAAGACATATGGAAATTGTTTCACAACTCACGCCGCCTGAAACACCATAGTGTGATGGTGTGTCCGAACGTCGTAGTCGTGCTCTATTGGATATGGTGCGTACTATGATTTCTCTTACCAATTTGCCACTATCATTTTGGGGTTATGCATTAGAGACAACTACATTCACTTTAATAGGGCACCATCTAAATCCGTTGAGATGACACCGTATGAATTATGGTTTGGCAAAAACCTAAGCTGTCGTTTCTTAGAGTTTGGGAATGCGACACTTATGTCTGATAAGATCGAACCCAAAGCAGAAAAGTGCATCTTCATAAGATACCCTAAGGAAACAGTTGGTTATACCTTTTATCTCAGATCCGAGGGCAAAGTGTTTGTTGCTAAAAACGGTTCCTTTCTCGAGAAAGAGTTTCTCTGGAAAGAATTGAGTGGGAGGAAGGTAGAACTTGATGAGGTTATTGAACCGTCACTTTAGTTGGATGATAGCACGACGCAGAAAGATGTTTCTGCGGCGCCTACACCAAATGAAGAGGAAGCTAATGATGATGATCATGAAACTTTAGATCAAGTTACTACTGAGCCTCGTAGGTTGACAAGGAATTGTGCCGCTCCTGAGTGGTACGGCAATCCTATCTTGGAGGTCATGTTGTTAGACAACAGTGAACCTACGAGCTATGAAGAAGCGATGGTGGGCCCGGATTCCAACAAATGGCTAGGAGCCATGAAATCCGAGATAGGATTCATGTATGAAAACCAAGCATGGACTTTGGTAGACTTGCCCGTTGAACGACGGGACGTTAAGTACAAATGGACCTTTAAGAAGAAGACAAACGCTGATGGTAATTGTCACCATTTATAAAGCTCGACTTGTCGCAAAGTGGTTTCTGACAAGTTCAAGGAGTTGACGACGATGAGACTGTCTCACCCGTAGCGATGCTAAAGTCTGTTGGAATTATGTTAGCAGTTGCTGCATTTTTCGATTATGAAATCTGACAGATGGATGTCAAAACATCATTTCCTTAAAGGTATCCTTAAGGAAAGGTTGTATGTGATACAACCAGAAGGTTTTCTCGATCCTAAGGATGCTACAAGGTATGCAAGCTCCAGCAATCTTTCTATGGACTGGAGCAAGCATCTCGGAGTTGGAATATACGCTTTCCTAAGGTGATCAAAGTTTTTGGGTGTATACAAAGTTTATAAGAAACTTGTATTTACAATAAAGTGAGTGGGAGCACTATCGGATTTCTGATAAGTATATGAGGATGACATATTGTTGATCGGAAATAATGTAGAATTTCTGGAAAGCATAAAGGATTGTTTGAAAGAAGTTTTTCAAAGAAAGACCTGCATAAAGCTACTTAAATATTGGGCATCAAGATCTATAGAGATAGATCAAGACGCCTGATAAGACTTTCAATGAGAGAACCACCTACCTCCTCTCATTCGTAGAGGAAGCACTCAGAACATACCTACACTTGCCCCATCCATTTTTCTGTGAGAGAACCACCTACTCATGTGTTGAGATCACGACATTCCACTCCAACCATATGAATCTTGATTTCTAGCCTCCCCAAGTTGCTTTCCACCCAATCAACCTCTTCTACCAAGCCAAATCTGAGAGAGTGATTGTGTGTTGAGAAGACTATCTTTTGAAGCACAAAAACAAGGAGTTCATCATTGTTACCACATCTATTACCTTTTGGAGGGTGGTGTTGGAAATATGCCCTAGAGGCAATAATAAATTGGTTATTATCATATTTCCTTGTTCATGATAATCGTTTATTATCCATGCTAGAATTGTATTGATTGGAAACTCGGATACATGTGTGGATACATAGACAACACCATGTCCCTAGTGAGCCTCTACTAGACTAGCTCGTTGATTAGAGATGGTCAAGGTTTCCTGACCATAGACATGAGTTGTCATCTGATAACGGGATCACATCATTAGGAGAATGATGTGATGGACAAGACCCAACCGTAAGCATAGCATTTGATCATGTTAGTTTATTGCTACTGCTTTATCCATGTCAAGTATCTGTTCCTACGACCATGAGATCATGCAACTCCCTGACACCAGATGAATGCCTTGTATGTATCAAACGTCGCAACATAATTGTGTGACTATAAAGGTGCTCTACAGGTATCTCCGAGGGTGTCTGTTGGGTTGGCGTGGATCGAGACTGAGATTTGTCACTCCGTATGACGGAGAGGTATCTCTGGGCCCTCTCGATAATACAACATCACAAGAAGCTTGCAAGCAATGTGACTAAGGAGTTAGTCGTGGGATCTTGTATTACGGAACGAGTAAAGAGACTTGCCGGTAATGAGATTGAACTAGGTATGGAGATACCGACGGTCGAATCTCGGGCAAGTAACATACCGCTGGACAAAGGGAACTGCATATGGGATTGACTGAATCCTTGACATCGTGGTTCGACCGATAAAGATCTTCGTGGAATATGTGGGAACCAATATGGGCATCCAGGTCCCGTTGTTGGTTATTGACCGGAGAGGTGTCTCGGTCATGTCCACATGATTCTCGAACCCGTAGGGTCCGCACGCTTAACGTTCGGTGACGCTAGAGTAGTATTGGGATATTCACGTTGGTGACCGAATGTTATTCGGAGTCCCGGATGAGATCCCGGACTTCACGAAGAGCTCCGGAATGGTCCGGAGGTAAAGAGTTATATATGGGAAGTCATATTTTGGCTACCGGAAAAATTTCGGGTTTTACCGGTATTGTACCGGGAAGCTTCCGAAAGGTTCTAGAAGGTTCCGGAGGAGTCCGGAAGGGTCCCTCCAGCACCTAGGGCATGCATGGGCTGTAGGGGGGCGTCCTAGCCTTATTGGGGCAGGCGCACCAGCCCCACGAGGCCCATGCGCAAGGGGAAGGGGAAACCCTAAGTGGGAGGGAGTCCACTCGCCTTGCGAGGCAAGTTTCCTCCCTAGCAGCCGGCCCTCCTTGGAGGAGGGGACTAGGGCTGCGACCCTACCCCTTGCCTCCTATATAGTAGAGGAGGGGGGGAGGGATGGACACAACAATCCCACGCCCCGGTGGCAGCCCTTCCTCTCTCCCTAGATCGTTTTCTCCTCAGGTCGCATCTACGGTAGCGCTTGGCGAAGCCCTGCCGGGATTGCTCCACCACCATCCCCACCATGCCGTCAACTTCTCCTCCCACGCTTGCTGGATCAAGAAGGAGGAGACGTCATCGAGCCGCACGTGTGCGGAATGCGAAGGTGCCGTCCGTTCGGCGCTAGATCGGATCGGATCGCGATTGGATCGTGAAGAGTACGACTACATCAACCGTGTTATATACGCTTCCGCTTAGCGATCTACAAGGGTATGTAGACACACTCTCCCTCTCGTAGATATGCATCTCCATGTATAGATCTTGCGTGTGCGTAGGAAACTTTTTGTTTCCCATGCAACGTTCCCCAACAGATGGTGCCTCCTAGATTGGTTAGGTGTCGCTTGGGAACCTCCTACTTCGTGTTGTGGAGTTGAACCAAGAAGTTTGTACGGGCAAGGAGATCGCCTACTTCGTGAAGATCTACCCATAGTGAGGCTAGTCCTTCGTGGACAGAAGCCGTGATGGAATAGACAAGGTTGCTACTTTGTGGACCCTAACGGGTGGAGCCCTCCGTGGACTCTCGCGACCGCTACCCTCCGTGGGTTGATGTCTCCATCAGCGTGGACGTACGATAGCACCACCTATCGGAACCACGGGAAAAATCTTCGTGACATCTATTGCGTTTGATCTTCCTATCTCTACTCCTTCTTACATATGCTTGTCTTTACTTTCCGCTGCTATACTTGTTGACTACCATGTGTAGGATGCACTAGACTTGTTAGAATTACTAAAATCTGCCAACCATTAAAATTGGGAAAAGATTAGGTTTTTAATTTGTCAAGTAGTCTATTCACCCCCCCCCCTCTAGACGTCCCTTCTCGATCCCACGGCGTGCTGGTCACGGATGTGGTGGACGTCGCAACCAGGGTCGAGGAGCCCCGATGGTGACGCCCGTCGTCCAGACACCGCCATGGTCGGAGCATTACAAGGCTCCGTATTGCTACGCTGCCCAGCAGCTCAGTAGGCAGTCCACAACAACCATCATTGGGCAAGTGCCTTACATCGTCCACTAGGCGCATCTCATCGCACGGTGGCCTAGTCTCTACTACTATTAAAAGAGCAAACATAAACTCCCCTAAAGCCACACAACAAATTGCACACAAGATAGCCAGGACCCTCCGATCTGATCTGTCAAACGAGATCTAAGAGTCAATATTGTTTTAGTGGTCTGCCATCCGATCCGACGGTTCACAGTGAATGTTCTGCCATAGTCTGCCAGGGATCAAAGCGAACAAATCTCGCGATCGCTCTCCCCACGATCCCTTAATTACGGAAACAAACCAAAGATTTCCTTTTTTCTCTCCATGACCGACCGCATCCACCTGCAGCCCCTGTCACCCCACGCCGCACCTCCCTCCGCCTCCCAACCCTAGCTCCGGTGGTCGTGTCGCCCATCACGCCGCACCTCGCGTCGCTGCCCATTCATGGCACGCCTCGGCCCCGATTTGTACGCGCGCTTCGACCCTTCGCCTCATCGCCCGGGCGCCCGCTGCGGGGCTGCTGCGAACCTGCCGCATGGCCGCCCTCCTCCCAGTTCTCCTCGGCTGGTCTCGCGATCTGCTGCCGGGGAGCAGCAGAAGCCGCCGCCGCGGCGTATCCGCGATGGCTGCTGGAGGAGGAGGCGAAGGGGGGCAGCTCGTGCAGTTCCTGGACTACATGGACCGGCTCTGCAACTACGAGCGCTCCAGCGTGCCGCGCGGTGCTGGGACCGACTCCGACGACGGCTTCAACCTCGACGGCTTCAACTCCGACGACAGCTTCAACCTCGACCACACCCACTATGCAGTGAGTTAAACGTGGCCAGGGATAGACAGTCATAATTCTTACGGTGATTGGGTAATGAATTTGTTTGAGTGCAAGTTATTGTGTTCGTGGGTTGTCCATATATTGCCGGCGAGGAGCAAGGTTCAACTGCCGCATTCCTGTCCAATATCAATATCACGAGGGAGCAAGGATACAATGTGGGCTGATTTCCAGGTATTCCACCATACCACGAAGCTCCATGTATCATTTAATCCATTTGGTAGTAACTATTAGACAACACAATCACCGGAATTCTATGGTGCTGATGTCTATACAATCCACACCTTCTAACAAACCGAAAGTGCATTTCTGTTGGACAACATGGAGGCTGTGTTTCAGCTGCATCGTTGAGGGGTCTTTTTTATCTGGCCAACGAAACTATTGATGAATTACTCGAATCAAAAAATGGATCCCTGACACACTTTGAGGTATATTTTTTAAAGTTATTTTTAAGTTGCAGATTTAGTTGTTTTTTTCTGTAATAAAATGATGACGATGATGTGTACTTAGATATTTTTTTGTCTGTCCCCTGAATGAGAGCCTACAATACCAATAAACTATAAGCATGACAAGAAAAATAGCATAGGCAATACGTAGTGGATTTTCTTTCATTAGTCTGCATCTCACCTTACAGCATTGAACATTACAGGCTGTGATGCCATTTTTGCTGTTCTACACCTGAACTTACTGTGACACAAGCAGGAACACATGAACATATATGCTGCTGATCTAGGTGAAATTTGGTGATGCATGTAATAAGCACGAATACATGGACAACCCTTCTCTTTTTAGCTGCCTGGATGCTGTCATACTTCATAAGAGTTGCTTTTACTTATTAATGTTTGCCAACAATTCCTGTTCAGTTCATATGTTGCGATTCTGAAACTGGATTTTGTGTGTAGTTATTCTAATGTCCCTCGGATCAACTCTGTATTTATTTCTTGTCATGTTGAACTGATGTGTGATATTGGGTCTTATGCATTTTCAATAGCCTTGGGAATTTCGTTCGGATTTGGTGCGTGCACATTTTTCACATAATTTCTAATAATCCAGTTCATCATTTCATCGCAGAAGACTAACCAACTAGGCGCATATCCATTTCATTCTCCTGAGCGTCCCAGGCTGTGTATGCTAGCCTCCTCCTCTGCATTTGTAGGCTGCCGAGTCCAACTTCTCGGCAGCACAGACCCCTTCAGAGTCTGTTTGGGTGTGTTTGGGGTGCATGGTAAGATGATGTGCTCAAATAGAATTGGAAGAGCACGCATATCCACTGGGTGGTATTTTATTATTAATAAAGTGGTGGCGGTGCTAATTAACTACGGGCTCTTAGTTTTATTCAGAGTCTGTAGATGCACTCCATAGCAAATTAGCAAAGAAAAGTTTACTCTTTGTTCATCTGTGTGCACTTTGCACATATGCTGATCACAGTGAACTTCAAAATGACAAGAGAATCCACATCCACATTGTGCTATAGTAACTTTTGGTGTTAACTAATTCAGGAGTACTTAAAATCCGATGGGGAACACTGACAATTTGAAGGTCCCCTGTTGCCAGACAAGCAGCTTTTTTTATGCCTTCTTCTCCTCTATTTATAATCAAATTAGTATGACATAAGACAATATATTTCATATTAGTACAGTTGAAGGATGCATACTGGCCATATTTCTCTAGCAATTCTATTCAATATCAAAGGTTTAAATCTTTGCATTCTAAGACAACCCCTATTCTTTCTTTATAATTCACAACACATAGTATTTTAATGCTAGGGATTTAGCTTTATGCCTCATTGGAAGAGAAGAGATTGGAAAAAAGGGTGATCTTCCCGTTATCTCATTAAATTTTTTGAATTGTAATGACAAAATAAACGGTAAATTAGGGATCCACTGATGGTTTGCTCCTGTACTCGGTGTGATTGTATTTTACCTTGTATTTTATCTCTTTAGAAGCAGTAGAAACTGGGAAGAAAAATATATGACACAAGAAGAGATACTTTTAGAAACAGCAGAAACATGTTCCCCTTGTATATCTCTTTCTACCTTTACCCGGAAGGTGCGGAAGATCTCTAATGAAAAGACACAACTAGCAGTAACTATGTTTGGTTCTATGCCACCCTCCATGTTAGTCCATGGTTCTTTTGCAGTTTCAATCTGTTAACAAATATAGTTCTTCACCATGTTAGTTAGCATTACTATATCATGCCCTCAATGTTTGTACATGAACGTCTTCATGCCCTGAAAGTACTTGACTTCCTTTTTTGCAGTATTACACGCAAAAAATATATCTATACATGAGATTTTTTCTTTTCAAGGTTATACGTGCGTTGCACGTGCACTCTTACTAGTGGTGTGCAAATCACCGAGCAAGTAAGTTCATTGGCCACATGTCCATACTTTTGTTAATTATTAGGTGGATGTGTGCATAGTTTTGTTGATGACTAGCCAGATGTGCATAGTTTTATTGATTACTAGCCGGATGTGTGCATAGTTTTCTTGATGACTAGTTGGATGTGCATAGTTTTGTTGATTATTAGGTGGATGTGTGCATAGTTTTGTTGATGTCTAGCCAGATGTGCATAGTTTTATTGATTACTAGCCGGATGTGTGCATAGTTTTCTTGATGACTAGTCGGATGTGCATAGTTTGGTTGATCATTAGCCGGATGTGTGCATAGTTTTATTGACAATGTTGTCGGATGGGCATAGTTTTGTTTATAACTAGCCGGATGTGTGCATAGTTTGTTGACAATGTTGTCAGATGTGCATAGTTTTGTTTATCACTAACCGGATGTGCATAGTTTTGTTTAGCACTAGCCGGATGTGCATGGTTTTGTTGACCACTAGCCGGATGTGCATGGTTTTGTTGGCCACTAGCCGGATGTGCATGGTTTTGTTGATCACTAGCCGGATGTGCACATATTTTTATCACTAGCCGTATTTGTGCATAGTTTTGTTGATCACTAGCCGGATGTGTGCATGGTTTATTGATGACTAGCCGAATTTGCATAGTTTTGTCGATCACTAGCTGGATGTGTGCATAGTTTGTTGACGATGTTCTATTTTGTAGCCTTGTCGTGCGTGTACGGTGTTCAAGAAGTTGGAGAAGAAAAACTTCAACGTCGTGCATTGTTGGTTGAAGTTGAATGGACAATCGAAGTGAAACGTATACATAGCCAAGACCGTTGCCCAAGGCACTAAGGAAGAAACCGGTGACCTAATTGATCCAACAAAAGAACCACCCAAAAAGATTGGAAGAGGGTTTCGGGGAAAGAAGTGAGAGGAGGAGAGGGCGAAGTGAGAAGGTGTGATGATGAAGTTGACGTAGAAGTTCGAGGACACATCTTGTCCAAGAAGAATGAGGCATACGTCAAGCGCTCGGACATCAAGGAGAAAAAGAAGGCGGAGAGGTTCAAACTGTTGATGGAGACAACCGAGAAGAAATTAGCGCTTGAAGAGAAGAGGGCCATGATCGAAGAGAAGAAGGCCATGCTCGAAGAAAATAAGGTGAAAATCCCAGCCGATGCGGAGGACGTCAAGATGTTGTCCTTGAATTTGGAGTCTTTAGATGTCGACGCAAAGATGATCATGCAAGCGTCCGCTACAAGATGTTGCAGCGGCAGAAAGATGAGTTAGAGGCGACGGACAAGGAGGATGAGACGCCGATGAGGCGGAGGCTACATACGCAGCGGCGACGACACACATAAGATGTCGGCCTGCTATTTTCTATGATCGGGCATGTAAAAAATCAAGCATACTTGCCTCTTTTTTATTATGATCAGGCATGTCATCCGACGCACGCCATGGATCGGACTTTATTTGAATTTAAAACTGTCTTTTAAATTCAGGTCGGGATTGGAGATGTCCTTTAGAGTAATGTCGAGAACGACAGCTCCAAATTAGGGTACTCTTTAAAATTAGATTTAACACAAGATTTGCTCTTAAAATTCTTATTTGTTTTATAAGAGATTTGCTCTTCAATTAACAAGCTACCAATCAATTGAGAGAACGGCGTCACCAAATCGAGGAGAGTGCTCTCGGCGACAAAGATTTGGCAAGCCCACGCAGAGCCAAAATGCAAAATGTTCTCCTGGCTGGTGCTCCACGGAAAGATCCTCACAGCCGACATGCTTGCCACACGCGGATGGACGCATGACCCCACATGTCACCTCTGCCGGGGCGCACCGGAGACGGCAACTCACCTTTGCAAGGACTGCCCTTTTGCGATTGCGGTCTGGTCGCACGTTAAGTTTTGGACCGGGGACGCACAGACGAACACGATGACCCTACCGCCTCCCATGGGTATCTCCGACTGGTGGGAGCTACTAATCTCCAACCTCTCCAAGGAAGAAAGACGGCAGCGGAGCGGTCACTTCCTTTACACCATCTAGAACATCTGGAAGGAGCGCAACCGCCGCATTTTCAACGGAACACGCCTCACTCACCTGGAGGTGGCGGCCATCGCACTAGACGACATAAGATTGAGGGCTACCGCTTTCGGCAGGATGCAAGAGGCGACCGGAATTGGTTGACTTAGTTTCGCTTAGTTGTATCTTGCTGGTCAAGGGGGGTTTTGGCAGGTTCTCCCGAAAAACCTGTCATCTATGTACATAAACTCTTTTTTTCGTCTGAAAGGAAAAGGCAGTTCCTCGGAAAAAAAAATTCGAGGAGAGTAAAGGCAAGCAAACAACGAGGCGACGATTTGAAGTACTCGCAGTGTGCAGCGTGTGATCCAAAAAGATGCCCCGACCTATGTCTCTCCATTTTTTAATTTAAAGTACCCTACCATATCCACGGTGAGAGAGGCGGCGAGACGCTCCAACCCCCAACGGTCGGCAGGGAGACGAGACGAGAGGCCGAGAGACGCTCCAACCCGTCCAACGGTCGGCTGCCCGGAATTCAAAATCCGAACTTTTCGCCTTTAAATCCGGCCCCGACGCTCCATTCCTCCGGTTTCCCAATCGCAGCTCCGCACAGTCGCTCCAGCAAAGATTTCAGAGACCGAGGAGAGAGGTAGGTAGGTAAAGGTAGGAGACGGGCCCGGCCGCCGGCGACCATGGACTTCCACGCGCTCCCCCGCCGCGACCTCCAGGCGCTGGCCAAGCGCAACGGCGTCCGCGCCAACCTCAGCAACGCCGCCATCGCCGACGCCCTCGCCGCGCTCCCCGCGGTAAGTTCTTGGTCTTCGAATCACCGTGTCGCGACGGATCTAGGTCGGTGTGGGCTGATTTGACTGAATCGCGGGTTTTGTCCTTGCAGGTCGACGGGATCGAGGAATACGTCGAGCAGCAGGTAGCCGAAGTGGCCAAGCCGGCGGTTCAGGAGGTAAAGAAGAAGAAGACCAAGAAGCAGGAGGCGGAGGGGAGGAAGAAGCAGGAAGCGGAGGAGGAGAAGAAGAAGCAGGAGGCGGAGGAGGCGAAGAAGAAGGGGGAGGAAGAAGAAGAGAAAAGGAAGCAGGCGGAGGAAGAAGAGAAAAGGAAGCAGGAGGAGGAGGAGAAAGAGAAGAAGAGGAAGCAGGAGGAGGAGATCTCGCTGGAGGTCATCTTACTGGTGGACAGCGAGGAGGAGGAAGAGAAAGCGCCAGCCGGGCGGCGCGGCCGCGGCCGGGGACGAGGACGCGGGCGCGGTGCCGGCGGGCGCGCACGGGTCGAGCCTGTGGCTGCTCCGGCTACGAGGAGAAGGGCTGCGGCAAGCAAGACCGAGACGGAGGATGCACCTGCGGAGACTGTGGCGGCTCCGGCCACGAGGAAAAGGGCTGCGGCAAGCAAGACCGAGACGGAGGATACCGCTGCGGAGGCCGTGCCGTCCCGTGCCACTCGCGCTCGGAGCCAGACGGCGGCGGTGCCCGTGGCCGAGACAAGACGGGCGTCGAGGCGGGCCGCGGCGACGAAGACTGGTACGCAGCAGGAAGAAGAAGGAAAGGGGACACAAGGTAATATTCTTCAAATCTTTCCAAATCGATTTTCTGGTGCTGTTTAATTCTTTCCAAACCAAATTTCAAATCTTTAATCCTTGCCTAATTCGATGATTGATTGCATTCAGCTGTCGCCGCTGATATGGAAACTGCGGAAATGGAAGAAGATTCCACGAATCCTCAGAGCGAGGAGCACAACGAGGTTGAGGAACAGAGCCAGGACGGCCAAGGTGAGACGGCCGGATCCCTCCACTTCAGTAGCAACTTCAAACTGATGCGTGCCCCACGTTTTGTCCCCAACTATGTGTCTGATTCTCAGATCTGTAATCGCAGGGGTAGTAGCCGCGGGTACACCAGCACAAGTGCAAGAAGAACCACCAGTGGAGGATGATAAGCAAGAATCGCCTGCCGTTGGCGTGGGTAGGCGAGGTGGCAGACGACGAGCACGGGCCGAGCCTGTGGCGTCTCCGGCCACGAGGAAAAAGGCTGCAACAAGCAAGACCGTGACATGGGATGATGCTCCGGCTGCGGAGGCCATGCCGGCTCGGGCCACTCGTGGCGCTCGGAGCCAGAGCACGGTGGCTGAGGAGGCGCCCAAGGGAAGACGGGCGTCGAGGAAGACCGCTGCGCAGCAAGGTAAGAACAGCTTGATTGCTTTGATCAAGTCAATTTCCTTGTGAATTTTGTTGGATTTATCTCCTGATGCGAATTTTGTTTGCGACCAGCCGATGTCTCTGGTGCGAAAGCTGCTGCGCCTGCACCGGTTTCCTCGGACGAAGCAGCTGGTGATGCTGCAGAAATGGAGGAAGAAGAGCCACCGGTGGAGAAGCAGGAGAAATCGCCTGCCGTTGGCGTGGGGCGGCGCGGTGCCCGCGGGCGCGCACGGGCCGAGCCTGTGGCGGCTCCGGCTACCAGGAAAAGGGCCGGAGCAAGCAAGACCGAGACAGAGGAGGCGCCCGCGGAGGCCATGCCGGCTCGGGCCACTCGCGGCGCTCGGAGCCAGACGACGGTGGTGGAGGTCACCGAGGAAGAGGCGCCCAAGACAAGACGGGGGTCGAGGAGGGCTCCGGCGAGGAAGACTGGTACGGAGCAGGAAGAAGAAGGAGAAGGCCAGCAAGGTAAAAAAAAAAAAGATTGCTTTCGTCAAATCAAATTTACTTGCGCCGTTAGATTCATTGCCTCGTGCAAATTATGTTTGCAGCAGCTGTTGTCGAAACTGTTGCGCCTGCGCCGGTTTCCTCTGACGATGGAGCTGACGGTGCAGCAGAAATGGAAGCAGCCATGGATGCTCAGACCGAGGAGCAAAACGAGCTAGTTGAAGAGCAGAATAAAGAGGAGGAACCTGAGACAGGTGATGCCCCTGTAATGGAACTTGAAATCGATGCCTGTCACATGCCTTTCTGTAGCTGCAATATGGCGGATGATGTATCTTGACTGTCCTATCTGAAACTGATGAGATTTATTTATTTGCAATCAGTTGATGAGATGGAAACTACTGTACCTACTGAAGAAATGGAAAAGGAGGCCATGGATCTTCAGAACGAAGAGCAAAACAAGCTGGTTGTGGAGCAGTGTCAGGAAGATGCAGGTGATGTGCCTGATATGGAAACTGCACAGGTTTCCTCTGACGAACAAATAGAAGAGGCCATACATTCTCCACATTCTCAGAAGGGGGAGCAAAAGGAGCTACTAGTTGAGGAACAGGGCCAGGAAGAGGAACATGAGACAGGTAATGTCCCTGATCTGGAAATTGAAAGTTGAAATTGATGGGTGGCCCATATTTTCTCCAACTTGATATTGATGTGTCTGACTGTCATATCTGAAATTGATAAGAATGTTGTTTGCAAGCAGGTGATGCCCCTGACATGGAAACTGCTGCACCTGCACTGGTTTCCTCAGACGAGGCCATGCATCTTCAGAACGAAGAGCAAAAGGAGCTACTGGTTGAGGAGCCGAGCCAGGAAGATGCAGATGATGTGCCTGATGTGGAAACTGCACAGGTTTCCCCTGCCGAGGAAGATGGTGATACTGAAGAAATAGAAGAAGAGGAGGATGTGGAGACTGCACCGGTTTTCTCAGTCGAGGAAAATGATGATACTGAAGAAATAGAAGAAGAGCAGAGCCAGGAAGAGGAAGGTGAGAGACTTCAGTGGCAACTTGAAATTGATACGTCTCCCATGTTTTCGGTAGTTGTAGTGTCCCGGAATCTTAATTTGATGAGAATTTTGTTTGCAATCAGGTGTGGTGGAAACTGCTGTGCACGCACCGGTTTCTTCAGACGAAGCCATGGATCTTCAAAACGAGCTCGTTGAGGAGCAAAGCCAGGAAGACAAAGGTGAGACAGGTTGATCCCTTCATTTCAGTAGCTACTTATTCCACATTTTTCTGTGGCTGCAATATCTCAAATCGAAATCAGAAACTAATGAGAATTTGGTTTGCAATCAGGTTGCGTCCCTGGTACGGAAACTGCTGTGCATGCGTTTTCCTCAGAGGAGGGAAGTGATGATGGTACTGAAGAAATGGAAGAAGAGGCCATGGATCTTCAGAACGAGGTACAAAATGAGCTAGTTGAGGAACAAGCTCAGGAAGAAGAAGGTGAGACAGTGTTTCCCTCTCTGAAATTGATGCTTCTTCCACCTTTTCTATAGCGCCGAAATATGCGTCTGACTATCTGAAATTGTAGGGTTAGCCAGTCCCGAGCTAGTGGAAGAAGCAGTGGCAGAAGATTGCAGCACGGTTGTTTCATCAGTGGAAGACCAGCAGCACGATGTCCAGCGGTGTGAGCAGTTGCCAGTCGCCCTGAATGTTGTTGACCAGGAAAGCCATTTCCTGGCTGGAACTGTCTCCAGCAAGAGGCCACTGGACGAGGAGATTCATCATGCAGCTGAGGAAGCCGAGGATCATGAGTCCACTGAAGAGACTGAAATGGTGCCCGAGGAAGCGCCGGAATCTGGTGAGGCCACTGAGGAACCTGAGGATCATCAGTGCACTGAAGAGACTGAAATGATGGTGCCCATGGAAGAGCCGGTGGCTCCGGCCTCACCAAAATCCGGTGAGGCCGCTGAGGAAGTTGAGAACAGTGAAGAGACTGAAGTGGTGCCCGTTGAGGAAACTGAGGAGGTTCACCATTTTAGTGAAGAGATAGAAATGGTGGATGTTGAGGAAGCTGAGAAGATTCTTCAGTCCGGTGAAGAGGCTGAAATGGTGCCCATCGACCAGGCGGTACCAGTGGAGGCAACTGTGGAGGTTAGTTTCACCTGCGATGCAGACACTGCCATTGAGAAAGAGAATGAGGTGCTTCAGAGTGCAGCCAAAGCCAATGAGGAGGAAGACCTGGTTGTTGATGAGGTTGTCGTGGAGGAGGAGAATGAAGTGCCATTCTTTGGTGCTCAGTTCCAGAGCGCAGCCAAGACCAATGAGAACAAGGAACATCTGGTTGTTGATGAGGCTGTTGAAGAGTTTCAGCATAACATGGATGAGACTGTTGCAGAGGAGTATGAACTTGGTGCTCTGTTCCAGAGCGCAGCCAAAACCAGTGAGAACAAGAAAGATCTGGCTGTTGAAGAGGATGAAACTGAAGTTTCATTCTTTGTTGATATGTTTCAAAGCGCAGCCAAGACCACTCAGAACAAGGCAGATCTGGCTGTTGATGAGGCTGTTGAAGAGTTGCAGCATAACATGGATGAGACTGTTGCAGAGGAGTATGAACTTGGTGCTCTGTTCCAGAGCGCAGCCAAAACCAGTGAGAACAAGAAAGATCTGGCTGTTGAAGAGGATGAAACTGAAGTTTCATTCTTTGTTGATATGTTTCAAAGCGCAGCCAAGACCACTCAGAACAAGGCAGATCTGGCTGTTGATGAGGCTGTTGAAGAGTTGCAGCATAACATGGATGAGACTGTTGCAGAGGAGTATGAACTTGGTGCTCTGTTCCAGAGCGCAGCCAAAACCAGTGAGAACAAGAAAGATCTGGCTGTTGAAGAGGATGAAACTGAAGTTTCATTCTTTGTTGATATGTTTCAAAGCGCAGCCAAGACCACTCAGAACAAGGCAGATCTGGCTGTTGATGAGGCTGTTGAAGAGTTGCAGCATAACATGGATGAGACTGTTGCAGAGGAGTATGAACTTGGTGCTCTGTTCCAGAGCGCAGCCAAAACCAGTGAGAACAAGAAAGATCTGGCTGTTGAAGAGGATGAAACTGAAGTTTCATTCTTTGTTGATATGTTTCAAAGCGCAGCCAAGACCACTCAGAACAAGGCAGATCTGGCTGTTGAAGAGGATGAAACTGAAGTTTCATTCTTTGTTGATATGTTTCAAAGCGCAGCCAAGACCACTCAGAACAAGGCAGATCTGGCTGTTGAAGAGTTGCAGCATAACATGGTTGAGGCTGTTGAAGAGGAGAATGAAGTGCCATTCCTTGGTGCTTTGTTTCAGAGCGCAGCCAAAACCAACGAGAACAAGGATCGTCTGATTGTTGGTGAGGTGCAGCATAACATGGATGACAAGTCTGTTGAAGAGGAGGAGAATGAAGTACTCTTTGGTGCTCTGCTTGAGAGCGCGGCCAAGGTCTGTGAAGGGAAGGAAGATGTGATTGTTGATGAGATGCAGCATAGCACAGAAGAGCCTGTTGAAGAGGAGCCAAAGAACGAGATTGTTGAGGAACCAGCCACCGTAAACCTCCTGTCGCAAGCCACAGTAACAGACAGCGAGAGTGCAGTCAAGGAGATTGGCTTTACCTGTGAGCTGACAGATGTGGCCGTCGAGGTGGACGATGGCGGAGTGGTGGCCGCCGACGACATGCCACACAGCCCAGCCACAATGTTTGAGGGTGCTGTGCAAGTGGTCACCGTCGAGAACCTGTCGCAAGCCACCGTAACTGACGATGAGGGTGCAGTCAAGGGCCTCACAGATGTGTCCGTTGAAGAGGATGCAGTGATGGCCACCATGGACGAGAAAGTGGAAGAGGTGCTCGTCGTCGACAACCTGTCGTCACAAGCCACTGTGACTGATGACGAATGGGCAGCCAGAGACGAGTGCGCCAGGGAAGTGGTCACCGTCAACTACCTGTCGCAGGCCACAGTGACAGATGACGAGTGGGCAGTCAAGGAGAGCACTTTCGCCGGCGACCGCTCGCCGGTGTTCGATGCTGCCGGAGACTGCAGCGGCCACGTCATTTCGCCGCTGTTCGCTGGCCTGTTCGAGGATGCCACCAAGTTCCTGTCCATGGACTCCACCACCGTGGAGGCAACAACGGTGCCTGAAGCTGCTTCTGAGAAGAAGGCTACTGAACAAGGCAACGAATCTGAAGCATTGGGCAGCCTGAGCCTGAGAAAGCTTAGGGTCCAACTCAAGGAGAAGGCTGCAGTGGCACAAGACATGGAGAAGCCAGTGGATCGATTTTCCATTCACCCCATTTTTGAAGTGAAGGAAGGGAAGAAGCCATTGGACACGCTGAGCCTGAGGAGGCTCAGGCTGAAGCTCAAGGAGAAGCTAAACGCTCAGAAGGTAACCACCACCACCAAATCGCCTCCATCTTCTTCTATGTTTTGCTAATAATGTAGTATATGCTCAGGTGTATGTATGATTTTGTGTACTGATGATGTTGGCGTTTACAATGAATGCAGAACAGAGAACCAACAGATAGGATGCCCCTGGGCAGGCTGGACGAGAACTCGGCGTGCAAATCGCAGAAGAGGGAGCACAACAGGGTGCCCCTCGGCAGGCTGGACGACAACTCGGCGTCGAAAACGCACAACAGAGAGCGAAGCAGGGTGCGCCTCGGAAGGCTCGACGAGAACGCGTGCTGATGATTCGACGACTTCAGACTATCTAACTTGGATGCTCACTGAAACTCCAGTGCTTGGTGTGAGAAGATTTGGTTGTGAAACCATGGTTTCTCCAACCCAACCCTGATCTAACTTATCTGTGTGCGTTCTTGTGTTACTTTGCACGTTCGCTGGCAGAGCGTGAGAGGATTTGGCTGTATTTTTTAGTCGACTCTTGTCGTGTTCTGAACTTGTATCAGAGTGATTCTTTAGCTTTAACTTCGGTATTTATCATATAGTATATCCGAGTGTTTGTTGCTTATCTGATCTTTGTGTCACTTACCTGTTCATCGGTGCACGATCTGCTCATCTCTATTGTCTGCGTATGTGGCCACTTTCAGTTCAAAAGATGGAAGTAATGGATTAATACAAGCTACCTAGCTGCTGCACTCACTGCATGCTTGGTTATTAAACAAAAACTTGATTCTTCCGTTTGATCTTTTTTGAGCCTATTCAGCAGTTTGACTTGAGGTTATTTAAACTTGGTGACATTCCCTGAAGTGTGATTCAAGATTGATAACTTTGTGTCAACCCTGGAGTGTGATTCTTCCCTTTGGTCTTTGAGCCTATTCAGCAGATTGATAACTTATCTGTGATCTATCTATGCTAATGCTGTCAGCCCTGAAGTGTGATTCAAGATTGATAACTTTGTGTCTTTGTTACTGGTAGGCTGTTCGTGTGCTGAAACAAAACTGTTGATAACTGGTAGGCTGTTCAGTGCAACATGCATGCAGATCGTTTCTTATTTCTTATTTTTTAGTCACAGAGCTATTCCACAGGCCGAAAATGCGCTAACACTTTTGTAACCTGGTTCCATATAATTTAGCTGGAACTGGAAGCACATTGAACCGAAGTGCTGTCAGGTTTCAATACTTCTCTGGATCCCTGAAGAACTCTGACTGTCGAATTGCAATGTAACTAACTGAAGAAACCACTCCCTCAGTCTCAGACACAGCTCGAACCATCATCTGACGGTCCATATTCAATTTCCTGAAGCCACCATCTTGGCAGCACCGGTCGCTACTCCTATCCCCGTAATGAATGGGTGCCGAATGTCCGAACCTAATACCAAACAGACATCACATCAACACCTAACATCTAATGCCGGATGCCCCATCCAAGCCACAATACCTGGACTGGGTTACACACCGGTCCGGTATGCGCGGGAGTATTAGAAGTATTAGAAGTATTTTACTATCTGATTTGCACGCTATTTTTAGCCTATTTATGGATGCTTTGTTAATGCTTCGTCACTGCGTCAAACCATAATTATATATTCATGCTAGTAGTGTTTATAATTGATTAGCATGACATCTCCTCATTGCCTGGCGAAATAAAGTATTTTTTGGTATCAGCAATGACAGGCCCACCTTGCTCTCCTTCTACTACCTTCAGAGCAGATGGCACCCAAGGATTCAGAATCTTTCTTTCTAGGCAAAAGATCTGCACGCAAAATTCCCAAAAGTAGCTGAATTGAATCTCAACGCAGGATTCCAAATGACTGTCGAACATCGACGTCGAGGCACGGAACGATTCAGAGCATGAGACACGTTGATCAAACATCGCCCAGATAAAATTCAGCCACGCTGTGTTCATGTCCCTGTCAGCACTGAATGCCTGACCGAGCATGGTGGGAATCCACATGACTCTCGATCATGGACGCCATCTTTATTCAGAAACGCTGCCCGGCAGATGGGTGTCGACCACACAAGAGTTCATGGCATGAGCAAACACGTTGATGAAACACCGTCCAAATAAAATTCAGTCACATTATATTCAGGTCCCCGTCAGATTACAGAATGCCTGACGGAGACTCTTTGCAAGTCGCAAACCAAAACCAGCCCCCAAAAGATGGGAGTGCATCACGGCCACTCACAGCATTGCCGTCCTGCTTTACTTTCACCCTGCTTTGCTTTAGCTGCTAGCTATGCCTTCAGACTTTGGTCCCTCAGTGTACCCTAAAAATGGCCACATCAGTGCGAGCTGAGTTATAAACTCCAAAATTGCCAAAAATAGGAAAACCCCAAAATTCCCTAAAAATGGTCTCATCTGTGTGTTTTGTCTGAATATATGTTGCTCGGGATCTTCAGGACCTGTCAAGTGCACCGCATTAAAAAGGGCACGACACACGCTCGTTTTATTGGCGAATAAAAACTCTCTTTTGTATCTTGCAACACAGACCGTTAGATCCTCTGCGTTCTTGTGTTAGTGATTTGCACGTTTGCCTGCAGACTTTGAGAAGATTCGACTGTATTTTATGAGTGGTTTGTTAGTGTTCTAAATTTTGTACCAATAACAGTGTTTGTAGCTGATTTGCACTATGATTTTCTAAGTGATTTGTTAGTGTTCTGACCTCGTGCCAGTTACACCCTTCTATTCCCTCTGTAACAAAATATAAGATGTTTTTTGGTCTAGATTATGTACTACTTGTTTTGGATCAGCAATGGCTCCGTAAGAAAAAGTTGTTCTTCCTCCACTAATTCGGAACAGACCACTGGTGCTGGATTCGGAAGCTTCTGCCTCCTCCTCAAGCTAAACTGAACTGATAAATTCGTGAGCCACTCCAAATAATCAGCAATGGCTGCCGATGTCGAGGCGATCGAGCATTCCTTCCTTGTTTACTCTGAAAACCTGTCCGGCAGGCCAATCCAACAGTTTAGAGCACGAGACACGTTGATCAAACGCAGGGCAAACGCAGTTTAGTGACCAGGTATTCAAGTCCCTGTCAAACCAAAACCAAGATCATCGGAATTTTTTGAAATGGAAGATCTTCAGTTTGCAGGAACAAGATCGATTATCAAACAAATGTAGTGTTTGTTAGTGGTCTGACCTTTCGCCAGGTAAATGTTTCTATTAGAAGTATTTTATCTGATTTGCACCACAATATGTTCGCTTTCTTTTAGCTGATCTATGGGTGCTGTGTCCCCCCCCCCCCCCCCCCCCCCCCCCCCCACACACACACACACACACTGCTGAATCATGAGCACCATCTTAATTCAGAAATTCTGACCGGCAGACAGGCCTGGGCCACGGAACAATTCAGAGCGAGAGACACGTTGATCAAACGTCGCCCAGATAAAATTCAGTCACGTTGTGTTCATGTAACTGTCAACACTGAATGCCTGACAGAGCATGGTGAGAATCCACATGACTCTCGACGATCGAAGGCGCCCCCACACTGCTGGATCATGGACGCCATCTTTACTCAGAAATGCTGCCCGGCAGACGGGACTCGACCACACAAACAGCTCGTGGCATGAGCAAACACGTTGATCAAACACCGTCCAGATATAATTCAGTCACATTACATTCAGGCCCACGCCAATGAAGAATGCTTGACGGAGACTGCTTGCAAGTTGCACCCCCAAACCAACCCCCAAAGGCTGGGAGTACATCACAGCCACCAACACCCTTTTCATCGCCATCAATCTCTTGTTTTTCTTTCTTTTTTTGCTCGTTCTTGTTCTGAACTTGTATCAGTTACACATGTTCGCAGCTGATTTGCCATAACAAGCCTGTGTCCTCCAGAACCTAAAGCTTGGAATTTCGACCTAGTGAATCTATTTGAACATTCTAAACTGAATCTCTGCAGTGCATACCAATCAAAAGGATGCATGATTCCACGTGGTTGTAGAAACAGAATAAATATTGGGAAAAGTTGGCCATAGCAAGGTCTCTACCACTCAAAATTCAGACCAGAGACGCGTTCATCAAACACCGGCCAAATGCAATTCAGGTCCCTTTCAATACAGAATGCCTGACACAGACTGGCCTCATAAACCAACCAACACACACACACACACACACACACACACACACACCCCCCCCCCCCCCCCCCCCAAAAAAAAAAAAAGTTGACAACATCTCCAAATTGCAACATTCTAGTGTGCTATAGTACTCGTAGCTGATTTGCACAATCTATTCAGATCTCCACCTGCTGCTTCGCTGATGTATGACTGCTTTGTTAGTGATCTGTGGCATTCTAGTGTCAAATTGGAGTACCTCAATTGTGTATTCATGTCAGCGTTTACAATTGATCAGCAAGGCATCTGTTCATTGGCGAAGAAAATCCTTTTTTGTGTCTGCAAAGGCTAGTTCACTGATCCTACTACTTTAAGAATAGGTATCCTTTTTGTGTCTGCAAAGCATACACCATTCTAAAATGAAACTCAACACTGGATACCCATGGCAAAACAACATGAATCCACATGACTGTCAGACGTCGAGGCGCCCAACGGGTGAGCCATGATCATCACCATCATTCAGAAAAGTTGGGTGGGGCAGATGGGTCTCGGACCACACAATAATTCACAGCGTGAGACAAGTTGATCAAGCCCCGGCCAAATGCAACTCAGCCTCAAGGCGTTCAAGTCCCTGTCGATACTGAATGCCTGACAGAAACTGATCTCAAACCAAAACCAGCCCCAAAATAGCACGACCAAAAGAACTTCAATTTGCAAAAATCAAGACACGCAGCGGGTACCAAACACTTGCAATAACACTGGTTCAAGACGGGGGTACATCACTGTCACCATCATCATCACACATCCTCTGCTCGTTCTTATTCCAGGCAGCAACACCGCATTACTACTACTGGTTCTTCTTCTGGTGCCTGCCATGACTGTACTATAGCACAAGCACACTAGTAGAGATAATAGTTAGGTAGGTGGTCGAGCCCAGCCAAGCAGAGTGATAGAGATGTCGAGCTGGGCTATCGTCGGCGGCGGCGATCAGGCGACAGGGGGCTTCTCGACGTCCTCAAGCGGGCGGAACCACACCTTCTGGTCCAGCACGGAGGCGCCACCATTCGCGGCGCTGGCCGGCGCGAGGCTGGCGGCCAGCTTGGGGTCGACGGCCGCCGGGCCGAAGACGCCGGTGGTCGGGTGAGGGCCCCAGTACTTGTCTGGGCTCCCGGCGCCGCCGATCACATCGTCCGGCACGAAGGCCGGGCGCACCTGCTCGTCCACGTTCTTGTCGTAGGCCGACGCGTGCACCGCCCTCCTGCGAAACACCAAAACACCGGATCGTTAACGAGGCAACCGTACCACGTTGACTTGATGGTAACATATCAACAGGATCTTAAGATAGAATAAAGGTCTCCCCGCCTAGCCCCCGTTCCGGCGGTGCGTCTAGCATCGTTGGTGGGCGTGTGGAGGTGTGTCTCCGGCAGATCTATCTTTGGTGGATTTGCTCGGATCTCGTCGTTGTTCTTCTACGTTCGTGTGTCTTTGGATTGGATCCTTCCGATCTACGTTATTCTTCATCGGCGGCGGTTGCAGTTCTGGTGCGCTGGTCCTATGGGGCCTTAGCACGACGACTTCCCGACTGTCTACTACAACAAGTTGTGCCCGACTCCGGCGATGGAGGGGCGATGACGACGGCGCGCCTTCGGCTCGCTTCAGTACTTGTAATCGTCGCTAGGTGGTCTATGAATCTGGATGTAATTTTTATTATTTCTGGTGTTCGTTGTACTGCCATGATTGAAGATGAATAGATCGGAAGTTTTCTCGCAAAAAAAACAGGATCTTAAGATTTCATCGCGGAAACAACAAAAACTTGGGGTTCGGCATCTAATCATGATGCAAAGATGGACGATGAAACCATTGCATTGACTAGCAATAGGGCAGCCCAATAAGTGAACGTTAATCAAAAGTCATATGTCTATGTGGGTATTACTACTACTAAGATTTTATTTGTGTGTAAATAAAGTTATTACTATAAGATTTTGGCCGGTGCGCTGTCCGTTTGCTTGCCATTAAGTTACTCTTTTCCCCTCCCCTTTTCTTCGCCCCCTTTTTCTCTGCTCCCGTGGCGGTGGGCAGCACAAAGTGTGGGTGGCGTCCCGGACGACGACGAGTTCATGCAAAGAGTGCCGGTTTCGACGCCCATCAGTTTTTCTCTCAGTTTGATGACACTAGTCCATGAATGACGCATGAATGCACGATGCATGCCGTTTGAGCCACGCACACCTGGCCTGGGGTCGTCAGTCCGCAAAGAAGAGATGACACAAAGTGGAGCGGCACGACGGCCAAGGCAGGAGGCGTCGGTGGGTGGGTTCTGTGGATAAGAACGGAGCCATCATCCTACTCATCACCCTAGCCTAGCGTGTACGTGCACCCAGTACGCCCGCCGGTACCCCAGGACCGAGGCCCATCCCGATAGACGACTCGTCGCCGGCCGGGCCCCCGCCGGCTGGCTTCAGATCGGAACCCAGAAGAGGGCGACACGAAACGAAAAAGAAACTACGAGTAGTAGTTTTTTTCTTTGGAGCAGAACGAAAAAGAAAGTAGTGGAGCCGTACAGGTTCAGTCAGATGCGGGCAAGGGGCTTGCTCGCTCCTGGATCTGGCGGCAACTCCGTGGGCGCCACCACCAACCTTGGAGTAAAAACCAAGGGAGGGCGCAGGCCGGCAGATGGCGGGTGGACAACCACCGCGCACCTACCCGTCGTCCCATTCGCCGCCGTGAAAAAAAATCTCCCGGAAAAGAAACAGAAACGAAAACGAGTGATGCGTCCGGCTCGCCCATTGGCTGCGCGCGCTGTGAACAACCACTTCTACTCTACGAGCAATAAATATCCTTCCACTATCCCTTCCCTTCGTCGCCGAGGCTCGCCTCGGGTGATGTTTTGGCCCTTTCCTTCCCGTCTCCGACGAGGCGGGCATACATCCATACCGGCCGCGACTCGGAGGTGCAGAGAAATATCTCCATGGACCTGGCCCCCTCTGCGTCCTTGTGTGGTGGAGCTCCTCTCCTGGTACTCAGATCATATCAAGACATCCTGTAGCTGTGTTGATACAGATCGTCGACGCTATGGGCAGGAGATCGAAGATGTGTACTCCTTTTTCTTTTCTTTTCTTAGGGGCTAAACACGTTAGTGAAACTGAAACTTTTTTTATAGAGAAAAGGCACGTCTGCCCTGCTTTATAAAGAAGTTTTGTGAGCGTTTCCAAAGCGGCGAGGACGTTATTGAGAACTCAAGACACAATCTTTCTAACTTTGGGCTGGAGGAAAATGTCTTGGCGAGTTCTAGCGTAGCATGACGGTACCTAGTATCTCCTATCCACAACGCCGCTTCAGAGAAGAGGGGTTAATCAATCATTCACAGAGCAAAGATTAATACTAATACTGTGTGGTGGGGAAGCAGTCGATACCCACGGCAGACGAGAGCGAGCTAAAAGAACCATTTACAGATCTCCACGGCACCAAGATCTCGGAGGCACGGTACAGCTAGTAGGAGTACTGCTGATCTACTTCCAACATATTAGTACGCATGCTACTCTGTTTCTTTCTTTCTTTGAGCTCACAGGAGGCGTGTGAGCATACCTCGGGGAGGCGTTGGCGGCCTTGCCGGCGAGGACGCGCGCGACGAGGCTCCCAGCGATCACCCGCCCCTTGGAGCTAGCCACTGCTGCCATGCAAAGGTCGAACGGACGAGACTCGAGAGTAGAGGAAGACGAAGGGAGAGGCTCTGCTCACTGCTTTGCTCCGAGACGGTTGGGAGAAGAAGAGAGTGGGTGTGTGTGTGTGTGTGGATGGATGGACTCCTGAGTTCCACACCGCTGTGCCAAGTATTTATTTATAGAGGCGCCCGGCCGAGGGGGCAGGGGAGGGAATACCAGGGACGAAGGCAGGGGAGGGGAGCAGCCGTGCTGACGGCGACGCTGGGTGCTGCTAATGCTAATCGCGATCGCCACGGGCCAGCTAACTGCACGCCGTTTCACAATCAAAAAGAATACGTGTATTGGGTGCTAATCATGCACGTATCGTGCGTACGCGCCGGATCACGCGGCGGTCGTGGCCCAAGGAAAGAGACCAAGCGCGGCGCATCAGGCAAACAATATGTATTCCTTGTTGTTTTGATCGTATTTTGCAAAAACAAATGCTTGTTCTTAACTGGTTTTGATCGTAATCCTGGCATATCTCAACGAATCCGATCCCCCTCTGTACTTTACTATGCACCTGTGAGTCTGTGACCGATGGAATGCATCTGCAAGCGTGGAGATTTCGGTTGGCTCGGTCTTTGGGGATTCCATTCACATCGCACGGCGCTGGACCGTCTGATTTCACGGATTTCTTCCCAACCTTTTTTTCTTTTTTCTTTTATTTTGAACACAGTACAGACGTAAGCGTTCATATACACGGGCATACACTCACCCCTATGAACGTACACACGCACACCCTACCCCTATGAGCACTTCCGAGAGACTGAGCCGGCATATCATCTTGAAATTTACGAAGTCACCGTAGGCACCTCGTCGTCGACGGGAACGTCTCCTCCCACTGAATGCGCATCGCCGAAAATCCTGAAATAAATGCGAGCACCAGGATTTGAACCCTGGTGGGCTGGGGATACCACAGTCCCTCTAACCATCCAACCACGGGTTGGTTCGCTTATTCTCTTTTTTTCGATGAAGAGACAATTTGCTATATGTTTACCAGTTTCGAAACAATGGAATTTGTTATATGTGCGGACTTTTCGTTTCTAACCATCAAAAACACTTCTCTTTTCCCAGCCGGTGCGCCAAATGTTGTGTAAATTGTGACATGTTTTTATGTAACCTCGATTGCAAGATATTCGTCATTGTGAATGGACATATGGTATTGGACACGAAGGCTGACACAAGAAAAGTAACAAGGACTTCTTTTTTTGTGGGATAAACTCACAAGGACTTTGGGAGTCGTAGAATGATAAAAATGCCTTGGTAGAAGAAAAGGCTCTTGTTGAAAAATACAGCTATGTTACTAGTATTTCTCAAGTATCTCGTCACGGTCTTCATTCCAACATTGACAAGTCTAAGATTTTTCTCAGTCTGATGCAACAATGTTGACTTTAATGTGGTCTTGCAACATTCTTGGACAAATTAAGTAGCTTTCCTCGTGAGTACATGGGATTGCTACTATATTTTAGGCGGTTCTAGCGGATTGATTTTCAACCATCTTATTTATAAGGTTAGTGTGATGCTTTTAGGTTGGAAGGGCAAGAACTTGTTGTGTGACAGTCGTGCTTGCCTTTTGTCTCCATCGGTGTTCTCGTCCATTATGACTTATCATATGATTTATTTGCCTTTGCCAAAACGAGCTCAAAAGAGAACCCACAAATTTGCAGGAGTTCCTTTTGGTACTGTGATGATGACGATCAATATGTGAGAGGCCGCTCACTCGCAAAATAGAGCATAATGTGAAAGCCCAAGCCTTTGCACGACCTTGGGGTCAACAAAATTGAAGGGGTTGGGAGGATGCTCCGCCTCCAACGGATGTGGTTCCCACCGGTTAATGATATGTCGTGGGCTGGCTCTCACCTCCCTTGTGACGAGAGAGATTGGCGCCTTTTGCAGGAGGCCTGCTACCATTGGAAATGGTCACAAGGCCTTGTACTAGCGTAACAACCACCTTCTGAGAGGGCAAAAGACGGGTATAACTATCTACTCATAGTTTTGAATAGGAAGCAACACCCGGTTGGATAGTTAGCTTAATGAAATGAATAGGTGCCAAAATTATGAAGACTAGGGGCGAGGGGGGGGGGTGGCTCGCACGTGGTGGTGTTTATTTAACCAAACTGCCTACATTGCTCAATTATTGGTTAATTCGTCCACTTTTGCCTGGAGAAAGATTTGGAATGCGAGAGCTGGACCTAAGTATTGTTGTTTTTCTATGTTTGCATTCAATAATCGGGTTCTCGCTGCAGATAATCTAGAGAGGACGGATCGGCTTCAAGAATTGTAAAATTTGTTTGGTAAATCAGGGCCATGGATTTTGTTGCAACTATGTTTGAGTTTTCTTTGTAGTCGGGAGGTTGTATATTGGGTATGCGTTGTGCAAAATGCATGTCATATGTTATTGGTCTAACTCATCGTCCAAGGTAACCTTGAAAAGTGTATTAGGCCATGTGTATTTGGATGGAGGGAGTAGGTAAAAATGATATATCGCCAAACTTTGTCATCTGGGTCTAGGACAAGGAGTCCCAAGGGGCACTGATAGTGCCCCACACATAGCGAGCATATTGAAATTTGGAAAAAAAATGCAGATTCTACATTATCACGGAAAGAACGGTTAGAGTTCCCAATCTAATTCTGTCGTGGATTTTTTTCCTTTTCATAATATTACCCCTCGTCAAAATTGGAAACATTGCCACATGAACACCTTGACCCGTAAAGGCATGTAACTTTTCGTAGAACGCTTAGAATTATCGACTAGAAATAACGGTTTTATAAATCAACTAGAAAGGTGATCATTACTGTCCATTGTCTTCTTAAGGTCTACTCCCTAGAAAAAAAGGGAGACTGGTCTTGACTTTGGTGTTGGCTTTTCAATCGAAAAACAAGTAAGACCTAGTGTTAACCCGAACATATATTATCTTTTTTAGAAACAATATATGTATTATTCAAAGTATCTTACCACATATACCAGGTAATCCAAGAATATACTATCTGAATTTTGGTAAAATGTTATGGATTCCAAAAATGTTGTCAAAAGAAGTGCTTATTTTGGCCTAACATTGTTTCATTTATTTAGTTTATATATTAGTAAAATGCTATATTTATTTACTTTTAAGATATATTTCTTTCCGCTTTCGGTTTTTGTTTAGAGTTCTGTTTCCTTACCATCCAATGTTCGTTAGTTTCATAAGAAGTGCAAAGGACAAAAAATGAAAATATTTACATAATGTCTAAGATATCAACCTGAAAATTTAAATTGTGCATGGAAGTGTAAGAAGAAGAAAAAAGATAGACAACCTACATTGCGCAAGTAACTATAATTTTTTCGAATGTCACCTTTTATCTAGGGCGAAAGTAACTATAAATTATGGAAGTTTTTGTTACATTTGTGCCGTGCTATGAAATGCAGTTGCAAGAAACACAAAACTATGAAAAAAAAAGCAAACAACAAAGAGATTATCGAAACTTCACAAAAGCAAACCAAACTCTATGAGCCAAAAAAGACTAAAAACTTCAAAATAGAAGACACGTGCATTTAGCAATTTCATCCATATATTGCATGTCTGTGGCTACTAGCAGGACAGACTAGTATATGCTAGAAATAGTTTAGCACTTTGTTATGCAAAATCCATCTAAGCAAGTTACTCGTGTATATGTAATTTATTATTCACTCTTGCTTACACACATGTAGTTACTTCAAAATGTCTCTTTCGTATTTGAATTTAGAAACCATAAACTCAATTATTCATGCCATAATCAGGCCAAAGTTTCTCTTAGAAAAACAAGCAACTAGGCCAAGGTGACAACGAGCCTTCCTAAATCTTGATGACATGTGTTGCTGTCGTGGGCCATTGACCCGCCATGGGAGAGGGAAAGAGGGGTGGAGAAATTGGCAATGCGGTGCCAGTGCAGTACCGCTACGCCACGTGCGGCCGTGCAATGTGCCAGAGGTTAATTGGATCCATACACTCCCTAAATTGGCCAGGCGGGGCTGGGGGCGATCGACGGCCAGAACCGGTCAGCGACGAGGTGGGATGGGGAGGGTCGACGTCGGTGAAGTTTCACCTGGGGTGGTTGCGGTTCCGGGGCAACCCTTTTCGTTTTGGGCAGCTGGTACCGGTGATGCAAATATGAGTCATGTATAGACTTGTAGTATTTTTTTGGGCACCATATATCTATTGGAGGCGTTTTATTTCCCAAATATGCAAAATAGCGGCTTTTTGGCATAATTGCTACAGTTTCTTTCTTCTGAGCACTTATAGGGTGGCCGTTGAAGATACGCATCAAACCCACCTAAAAACAGTTTGAGATGTTGTTTAGGGTTCCCAAATATCAAAGGATTGACATATCAAAAAATGCAGTTTTTTTGGCACAACTACGTTTTTAGGGTTGTTGTTGAAGATGTTCTAAGGATTGAAATATTTATTTATTTTTTATAAGGCGGGCTCCCCCTCCGATTTCATTTTATCAAAAACAAGATTGTCTTTTCCACTACTGAAACATAAGAAAAAAGAGTTCAACAACATCCATACATGACCAAAAAGACCTAAACTATATCAAGTTGAGGTAAATATTGATCAAGGCTTAAACTCACCCTCAGTATCCTGGCGCCCAGTACGAAAGGAAGAAATGCTTGATATATGGGAAACGATTTCCTTCAACCGGCTGATTTTTCCAGTGTATCCGTCGCCTCCCACGAACGACGCGTGTCCCACTCATCCCACGCGCCGCTTCACCCGGTGCTACCTTATCTTCTCCTCCCAGGACTTCCATCCACATCTCCTTTCCCTTGTATCTTCTTCTCTCCTTCTTCAACTCATTCAGCGTCCTCCATCACGCACGCCTAGGATGGAGAGCACCCATGGAGGTAGATGCAAGCAGCAGCTAGTGGCTTTAACAGTAAGCGCTCATGGGGTAGCATGTGAGCTCGTTGGCTGACAACCGGCAACAATGTTTGGCAACGCTTGCGACGGGAGCTCGGGGATGGATAACCTTGCGGTTGGTGGCAGCGACAGCTTCGCAGGTACTCGAAGACGGTGACGGCGAACGACGGCTGGGACGGAGGCGGCGGCTGGGTGGTCGATGGCGGCTAGGCAACCGCGGCAGACCAGCCGCGCTGGCGACGACGACGAGGATTCCAGCCGGATCTCGTCGAATTCTTGATTTTTTTTCTTGCAACATCCTCCCTGTTGCAAGAAAGATTCTGCAACATCACTAATGTTGCAAAACTTTCATCCGTCGATACCTTTGTTTGAAGAAAAAAAATCTGAACAATACCTTTGTTGCAAAAAAAATTTGCAACACAACCTTATTTACAAAAAAAAACTGCAACACAACCTCTGTTGCACAAAATTTTTGCAACACAATCTCTGCTATAAATGTTTCTGCAACAAATCCCTTGTTGCGGGAATCTGCAACACCATCTCTGTTATAAATGTTTCTGCAACAAAGCCGTTGTTGCGGAATTAATGAGTGAGGGGCCAAGCGAGGCGTGGCAGGAGATCGATCGGACGCTGCACGCACGTAGATCCAACGGTCATCGAGGTGGCGGACGTATACCACACATCGACCGGTGGACGCGTAGCAGTCCCCTTGATATATTGCTTAGAGCAAATTCATAACAAGCAATTACTTAGTTGCCCATAGAAAGCAGTGAAGACAAAGTACATTAGAGGTTTTACAAAAGAGTAAACATAATAGAAGGACAACATGGGCCAAGAGGGAGCTTCTTCAAAAATATTTTTTGAGGAATCACTAGGGGGGGGGGGGGAGTTCTCCCACCTGAATATATTGCTCAAAAGCGGCCAAAACCAAAAGCCATCCCCTTGGCTTTTGGCTCATTCAGTTTATAAGTAAAACCGAATAAAAAATTGAAACAAGTTGGCTTTATCCATTTATGAGGGAAACTGATACGTCTTCAACGTATCGATAATTTATGAAGTATTCATGTCATATTTGCCTATGTTTTTACTATTGTTTTATGATTTAATGGGACTAACCTATTAATGGTTGCAAAATTGCACAAGTTCTTGTTTCACACTTTGATGTGTAGGAATTAATTGGAAATTGTCGAAAAAACGCAAAAGGAGCCTTGTTGGAGGAGGACTCTGACTTTCCTGAAATCTGTCCACGAACAGTTTTTAGAGATCGTCAGTTTGACCCCCGAAGATGGCGTCAAATGGAAAAAGTTAAAACTAGGAAAGTGTGGTGAATTTTATGGCAATGATTCATGACTACAAATTTGTCCAAAACGGAGTTCGGATGCGATCTGGAGACCCGTTTTACTGAAGGAAAATATCTGATTACGAGATTACGAGAATTGATGACATGATTGAGTTCAACTCTTACCATATCTGATATATTCGGCCAAGCCACGACTTTGGGGACTCGTGATGGCTTTGAGGAGCCCCTAGGAAGGTTCTAGAGGTGCCCAAGAGCCATTGGATCAAGGGTCCATCCATCGGAGGGCCATAGAGCACCACAGAGGCACATATAAGGAGAGAAAAACCCTAATTTCGGGAGAGCCATCAAGAGCCACGAATTTGCCTCTCCCTTGGCAGCCGCCAAGAAGGGGAGAGGCTCCTCCATTGCAGCACCAAGACCAAGGAAGAAGGAGGGGCAAGGGGCCGCCGCACGTCGCCACCGCCGCCGCCCGTCGCCGGCGCCGTGGCCGCCATCGCCTCCATCTCTTCGGGGCTGCACCTCTCCATCAACAAATCTCTTTTTCTCACCATGATAATGTGTGAGTAATCCTCCTCGGGGCTAAGGGTATGTACTAGTAGCTATGTGTTCAATCTCTCTCTCGTGTTCTTGAGATGTCACGATCTTGATGTATCACGGGCTTTGTTAATATAGTCGGATCATATGATGTGTTTCCCTCTCTATCTAGTTGTGATGAATTGAGTTTTCCCTTTGAGATTTCGTTACCGGATTGAATACTTTTATGGATTTGAGAACACTTGATATGTCTTGCATGCGGATACCCGTGGTGACAATGGGGTGTTCTATTGATTCACTTGATATATGTTTTGGTACTCAACTTGCGGATTCTCGCGGTGACATTTGGGTAATCTATGCATAGGGGTTGATACACGTTCTTGTCCTACTTTCTCCTATAGAAATCTTGGGGCACTCTTTGAGGTTCTTTGTATGGATTGAGTATTATGAATCTGAAATTGTTTGATGCGTATTGTATAATTAACTCATGGATACTTGTGGTGACATTGGAGTATCTAGGTGACATTAGAGTTGGTTGGTGCATATCATATGATGTTATTCTAGTACGAACTCTTAGATAGATCGAACGAAAAGGACAACTTGATGTTATCTTAGTACGAACTCTTGAATAGATCGATCGGAAAGGATAACTTTAAGGTGGTTTCGTACCCTACAAACAATTTCTTCTTATGTTCTTCGCTAGATAAGAATTTTGGAGTGATTCTTCGTTGCACGTTGAGGGATGGTTATGTGATCCAATTATATTAACATTGTTGAGAGATTGAACTAGCGAAAGTACGGACCCTAGGCCTTGTTTTCAAGCATTGCAATACCGTCTGTGCTCACTTTTGTTACTTGCTACCTTACTGTATTTATATTTTCAAATTACAAAAACATATATCTACCATCCATATTGCACTTGTATCACCATCTCTTCGCCGAACTAGTGTACCTATACAATTTGTCATTGTATTGGGTGTGTTGGGGACACAAGAGATTTCTTGTATTTGATTGCGGAGTTGTTTGAGAGAGACCATCTTCATCCTACACCTCCCAAGGATTGATAAACCTTAGGTCATCCACTCGAGGGAAAATTACTACTGTCCTACAAAACTCTGCGCTTGGAGGCCTAACAAAGTCTACGAGAATAAAGTTGCGTAGTAGACATCAGAAACCGAACCGATAACTGTACATATAGCAGGAGTAAAGAAAAGAGAGAGAAAAAAAGAACGCCCACAACAAGGCACGCCTAGCTACCAGACAGAAGGGCCAGCGCCATGAAATACACCAGTAGATGTGGGGTGTCGGCGAGGGATCACAATACCAAAACTTTGCAGGCAGCCTAACGCACCGCACTGACGTGTGTACCGAGCCCCACGACGCAAACTCAGGTGCATCCACAATCAACGAGTGCAACTGAACATGAACCTTGATTGGGAGCTTCGCCACGAAAATTCAAAGCGATTAACATATTGGAGAGACATCTTGCACCATCAATAAGCAAAGATGATTCGAGACACCATCAAGAGCACGAAGCTCGCCGCAACACACCGGGACACCACCCCAAAACGTCGCCGTGTACCGCGCTGAAGAGTTCACTTGCTGTCTTGTCGAGAACCTTTACCACCCACTTCAGTTTTTCTGTTTTCTCTGCAGAAACAATCCAATCGTTAAAGCCTGAAAGGATTGGAAAAAATAGTTTGGTACTCCATTATGCAAACCCGTTTAAGCAAGTTGCTCGCGTATACTCATTTTATTCTTGACTGCTGCTTCCACGTATGTTAGATATACAGTATTCCAAATGTCCCTTTCATATTTGTTATCAAGAACCATAAACTCAATTATTTATGCCACAACCAGGCCAAAGTCTCTCTAGAAAAACAAGCAACTAGGCAAGGTGACAACGAGCCTTTCCTAGATCTGGTCTCCTAGCTCGTCCAGCACTTGGGGGCAGCACGTCCTGCGTGGGGCACCCACTAGACTAGCATAATACTACTACTGGCATCGGAATATGCCATCTCCCAGGAGCCAAGATGCGGATTAGGACCAAGCACCGACGGATCAACCATCTGATGCTCGCAGCACGCGAGCTGCGATCCCGCCTGCAATTTTGCAGTCGCTCAACGTGCAACCTGGCTGCCGGTCGAGCCCTCGTGTTCGTGCGTACGGAAGGAGGGGCGTGCGCCGTGGATAACAGTGACACCGGTGCATGTGGGAAAGGAGGCATGGTGGGAAGTGGAAGGAGGCCACATGGATAACAGCGACGCGTGTGCATGTGTAACGTGGGGCACATGACATGAGTATATATACAAAGAAAAAATGGATCGATCTGCTGGTAAGCTCGTGGACAGGTGGACCTGATCTTCCAAATCTTTTTTTTGTTTCCGTGCCCTAAACAAGTTAGTTAATTGGATCAAACTTGCAGACAACCGTCTGTTGTATCCTGGGGGCTGGTGTACATGGTTTTGGCGAAGAAAAAGGGCCGAATGGTCAAGTGTTGGCCTCCAAGTTTCTTCCGAGGTATCGTCACCCTATCTGCAGCGGCCGTTCGTATGGCTCGGCGGGGATGCGTTTGGGCATTGATTTTGCCCATTTGCGAGTGCGGTGCGGATGATGCCACCAACAGTAGACGGATACGCGCCGGCACCGGGCGCCCGTCCGGTGCGTACGCATCCGGCCATTTCGCTCGTCGCGGGCACCGCGCAGCCGCGGCCGTCGTTTCGTGCGGAGAGAACCCGCCCGAACCGACTTTGCGAGGGCATCGTCACCCTATCTATCTGTCTGTAGCAGCCGTTCTCTAAAGAAAGAAACTGCAGCAGCCGTTCGTTCGTTGGAAATTCGTCCGCGCATACTTTACTTTGCCCGAGTTGCACGGACGCGTCAAGTCTGATGCGATGCCACCCAGGATAAGATGGATACGCTTCTTTCATCACTGGAATTCTGGAAACATAAAGACCGAAGATTGGTGCGCGCCGGCTCAGGGCAAGTCACGTACGTGGTACGCACGCACCCATTTCCCTCGTCGCGTCAGGTCAGGAGCAGTTGGAAATGGAGCCGTCGTCTCTTTGGCACGGAGAGACGACGCGTCCCGGCTCCAGGCGCAACGGCGTGTCGTGTCGCGTCGACCCCGAGATATCTCTCTCGCGTAGAGATGGTTGCAGCGTGACACCTTCGCCGTGCGCGCCATGCCTGGTCTGTTCACGGGATGGAAGGAATAATTAAGGATGTGTTTGGTTGCAAGGATATCCTCACAGGGACAGGGATAGCCCTTCTATGCGGGGGATGCCATCTGTTTGGATCTGAGGCGAGGGAGGATTGGGGCAGCCAGATGCTTGGAATATTCGTCAAAAATGGGGCTGGGGTCAGCCGCTTGATGCTTTGCTGCTGTAGGCTGATGCATAGTGTTCATGGGTGCGTGTGCCAGAGTCTGATGTATATTATCTACTGTTGCAGGATATTTGAAGGTCACCAGAGCACATCTAGTAGCACAACTCCTTCAATCTGAGGTAAAACATACACCCCTCTGCCTAACCCCCCGTTTCTTTTGCTGAAATATTTGACACTAGAAGAGAACGTTGATTAACCTCTGAATAGTTGGCTTCTTGCAGACAGATTGTGTGCTATTGAATTATTCTTGTTCACATGTTAAAGCATCATTTGTAATTGCATTGTAGATGGACAGAAAAATAAAGATGTTAATTTGTGCGCTGCGGCACAATGGTTTATCAACATGATAACATTGGTTGTTCAATCCAGAAAAAGAAAAACAAGATAAGCAATTACGTATGCCCCAATTGATGAGAGAGATAGGATGAGAAGAGAGTATTTTGACAACAAAATATGGACGAATGACACAACTTGTGTGAACATGCTTAGGTTTTGGAGAGAACCTTTCTTTAGGTTTTGTCAATGTCCAAACACTTGTTGAATTCTTTCTTTATGTGATTATTGCTACAGGAAGCATGGCCACAGGGCGATATGCAAAATGCTCAAATGACCCTCTTGGTACAGAAGTTGTTAATCTTGAAGAAGACATAGCCAAGAAACCTCTGCTTGAAGAGCCCAAACCCAAAAAAGCCATAGATAGTCTTTGGGAGAACAAGAAAGTACTCCCTGATTTTAGTTTGGATTTCCTTGCTCTTTACTATGGTCTTTGGGAGAACATGAATGATGGTGATTGACTTGTAGTTTTGATGACAACCAAGACAATTACTATGGGTTGTATAACTATTAGGTTTTAGTACTCGATGCAATGTTGAACTATGAGTTGTAAGCACTTGGTTATATGTCAAATGCTGAACTATTATATGTGACGAAGTTTAAATTAGTTTGTACTATTGTTTTGGTATGCTGTGGAATAGTTATTTTTTTGGAATTATTACCATACATATCATATTTGTAAATTATGGGGGTAATCTGACCACCTCAGTCAAAAAGGTTACCACAACCCTTATCCCTCAAACCAAACACTCCATGGCTATCCTCAACCATGTTTCATCCTTCAAACCAAACAAAAGATGGGTTAACCTCACCCACCCAACCAAACAGAAAAAAAAGCTATCCCTAGCCAGGTGGTTGGGGATACCCACAACCACCCTAGCTTGTCCCTCAAACCAAACACATCCTAAAGCGGACCGGTTTGGGTGGTTGGATTGCCTTTGCCCGGACGTGGTAGCGCTCGACGTGTCTGCATGGGCCGCCCTCCGCGTGCGGTGCGACGTGGTGAGACAGATGATGGAAGCGGAACCAGATGCGCCGTGTACGGGATGCGGCCCGGCCGCCCGTCGACCGATCGTGCTTAGTTTAAACGTATCATCGGTCACGGGTGACGGAGGGCTGGAACCGGAAGAGGTCGCTTCTGGTTCTGGCCGGTGCGAATGGAATACCGCCTCCCGGAAACGACTAAGTTAATCTGCCACGACCGGAGAGGGATGTCGACGTGCTAGTTTCCGGTGGTAAAATACAAAACCTTTACACGTGCATCAGTCCCAACAGTGCAGTTTCTGTAGCAAAGAACCACAGGGCAAGTGAGACGACAGAGAAAAGGCACGATCGTTGATCCGGTACGGCAACACAGCGTACGTACGAGCGTCCTTGGCCGTCCACGAGAACGGGTTCGATCTCCTCCCAGCGGAAAGCAAGACGGGAAGCGGACACCCTTCGCCGCCGCTCATCACGAGAATCAAATTCCTCCGCTGATGTGAACGTTAAGCCGACCACTGGAAAATCCCGGTGGAAGCACGACGGCTACCATACGAGAGAGAGTGCGACTCTGGCCAGTCCCGTTCCATCCGTGCGCAGCCGAGGCATCCACCGGTCCCGCCGCGCCGTTGCATTCCACGCTCGGTTCACGACGATCCGTCCTTGTCGTTAAAGATAGTTGTGGTACGAAGATGACGCCTCCACGCAATGCACCGTGGAGTGCGGCCCAGAGAACAAGATAAGATAGGTGCCGGGCGTGTCATCCGCGATCACTGTGTCCACGCTCCGAGTTTGACGAAGAGAGCTGCTGGGTTGAGTTTGGACGGTAGAATGAGCGATCGCCACGGCGCCATTGGCCGTGACTGGTTTGTGAAATTTCTTCAGAGAACGTCTGATCGGTCCACCTTTTCCCCGCTGAGGCCCTGTACAATGGCAGGTACTTAGACAGGTGCCAGAGAAAAAAAAACCCGGTTTTTTTTCCGAGATTGGACTGCACGGGTGCTTAGAAGGGGGGGGGGGGGGGGGGGGGGGGAGAAGCAAACTTTTGCTTCCGGTGCCAGCCGGTGCCTGGGAGAAATAACTGCTCCCGAAAAGTCACGGGTGCTTCACCCCAGTGCCTCCATCGGCAAAATAAAAAAAACAAACAGTGCCTCCATGTGAGCATGCAACAGAGCCTCTTCACGTGAGCAGCTGACCAACTCTTTCAAAAGGGACACCAAAGTAGCTAGGATCGGAATCTTTTATGTCTAGTTGATCCTGAAGCTGTCTTTCCAGTTCCCCATTCATCTAGATCCCTGTACATGGCTTTTCACTATGGACATAGAAGTGACGACAGAAGAAAAAGTCAGTATGCTGCACTCAGTACATAGCAGACGAGAGGAACTGCATGTGCCATGTATCAAAAATAAATTCATCTGATTGTTACGAAAAGAAGTTTGTTAATTAGTCAAATCCGGCTGTAACAAATATCTCCTTCAAGAAGGGGTCATTCATGCAGTTTTCTTTCGAGGTGATTGTGGCTTTATTAAAAAAAGAGTTTAGAGATAAATCCTAGAGGGAATGGAGAATGAGCAACAGATCTAACAAAATGTTTTGCATGTCAATAACTAAAAATAGTTACCTGTTGACCGATGCTGCATCCCATACGCTCAGGAGTGGCATAGACCATTGCATGTGGTGGCTGCAATTGACCAAGCTGCAAGGGAAAGGACCTTTTCAAGTTAATACTGGCCACATGACTTGCTATATGCAACACTGAGAAGCGGTCAAATATTTTTACATGCAACATGCGAAGAGGTTGTGTTGGTTCAGACTCTTTATATATAGGCTACTTCTCATAGTTTCTTGTGCAGTCGCCCTCTTTGCAGAAGATCATGGATTCTCGGATCCCCTACATGGATTTGATGAATGATGAGTTAGCTGCATATGAGGCTGGCTATGGTGGAAATTACAGTAATTTAGGTGTTGGAGGGGATGGTGGTGGGAATTACAGTAATTTAGGTGTTGGAGGGCATGGAGATGAACGGGAGGACAACAACGACGAAGAAAGGGGTAGCAAGAGACTACCATGGACCGAAGAGGATAACATACGATTGGTAACTAATTGCTTTATGTTATATATTATTTGTATGTTAACTTGTCCATTACAATTGTTTATAATGTAGTGCATTGAACATGTAGATTAGTGCTTGGTTAAACAACTCTGTCGATTCAATCGACGGAAATGCAAAGAAAGGTGAAGTTTATTGGAAAGATGTAGCCAGAGAGTACAACAACAACAGTCCTGCAGATCGGAGGAGGAAGGCCGCCAACTGCAAAGACCATTGGGGAAAGATGAACCGCAAGATTGTGTTGTTCAACGGCATATGGTGTAGGCTCAAGGAAGTGTACGTGAGTGGTCAATATGATGACCAACTCATGAATAAAGCTCATGACATGTACAAGTCCGAGCACAAGCAATCTTTCACATTGGGAAATCTATGGAGAGAGCTACGACAACACCCAAAGTGGACAAGGATATATGCAGAGGAGAAAACGAGCACACCTGATGATGATGTAGTACATGAGATTCAAGAAGAAACAAGGCCACCAGGGAGAAATATTGCAAAAGACAAAAGGAATGGAAAAGGTAAAAGTTCATCTGAATTTTCTTCAGGACTTTCTCATGATGACATTCAATTGTACTATGATACAAATGTCCTACGAGCCTTCACACAAGAGAAGATGCACGATGCCCAGCTTCAGGTCTACAAGGATAAACGTGCTGCAGCCGAGGCACGGGAGAGGACAGCAATAATAAGCAGAGAACAGGCCAGTATGGAGAAGTACATGGAACTGTTGATGGCCAACACAGCTATAATGTCTGACTTTCAAAGGGCAGAACATGAGAGGGCGCTAGAATTTTTCCGTGATAAAGTGATGGGTTCAGGATACAGCAGCTGAGATGTAGTCATCATTTCTTTTGTTATTTGTTTAGATTAACACAAATAATGTAATTAGATTGTTGTTTTTCATTCATCATTTTTGTAATAAAAATAACGAGGAATAAAGTCTCTGTTACTTTACCATTACTTCTTGAGGAATTTTTGGCAATTTTTATTGTTGTGCACACAAATTTTTTCTGGATCTCCCTGTACATGCGTGCACTCCTACTCCCACTCACGTACAGGTTCAGGAAGTAGTTGAGATTTACTTTTTGAAATAAGAAAGAGGTTGAGATTTTTGAGGAGATGGCTAACAACCTAACAATACGTGAGAAACAACCAAACAAACTAACAAGATGTGAGAAACATAGTGCAACATCTTATCAGATCCATTCATACGAATCCTCCAAAATCTCAAACACACATGTCTTCCTCCACCGATAGTGCATCTGATGACAACGTCTTTGAAGATCCCATTGCACAGCAGATGGATGAGGATTTTCATGAGTGTTTTGCTCGCACAATTGATGCTCAAATCGAAGCTCAAGTTTTGGGCCCCAGTCGGCAGCGGCGACGCCGGCGGTGCAACGGTAAAAGGAGGTTGACCGAGAACGCGTGGCAGGCAATGCTCGTCTCGTTAAAGACTACTTCTCAGAAGTACCAACGTACAGTGAAGCCATGTTCCGTCGCTGGTACTACTTTTTTTCTAGTTCTCATCTCAACTGAACTTGTTGTGTTGGTTGCTTATCCTGATTGGGTCAACACAGGAACCGAATGAGAAAGCATGTATTTAGGCGCATCGTGGAAGCTCTTCAAAATTGGTCTCCATATTTCACGCGGAGAAGTGATGCTGTAGGCCACATAGGGTTCTCCCCTCTGCAAAAGTGCTCGGTGGCTATTCGGATGTTGGCGACTGGATGCGCCGCTGATGGCGTTGATGATTTATTCCGCATTGGTGCATCAACAGCATTAGATTGCCTAAAGAACTTCGTGCAAGGAATAAGAGAAGTATTTGGTGCAGAATATCTTCGGAGACCTACACCAGCGGACATTCAACGATTGCTCCAAATGGGGGAGGCGCATGGCTTTCCAGGAATGTTGGGAAGCCTCGACTGCATGCACTGGGAATGGAAGAATTGCCCAGTTGCATGGAAGGGTCAATTCACTCGAGGAGACTATGGAGTCTCTACGGTTATGCTTGAGGCTGTTGCATCACAAGATACCTGGATATGGCATTCTTTTTTTGGGGTTGCTGGATCAAACAATGACCTAAACGTCTTGAACCAGTCACCACTGTTCACTAAGGTTTTGGAAGGACGAGCACCAGCAGTTCAGTTCACAGTTAACCAACGGCAATACAACATGGGGTACTACCTAGTAGACGGAATATATCCAGAATGGGCGGCATTTGTGAAAAATATTCCTCTAGCCCAAAGTGAGAAGGACAGATTATATAGTAAGAAGCAAGAAGGAGCTAGAAAGGATGTGGAAAGAGCTTTTGGGATTTTACAAGCTCGATTTGCCATTCTACGTTATGCAGCCAATTATTGGCATCACTCTACCCTTGCCAACATCATGTATGCGTGCATTATACTGCATAACATGATAGTAGAGGATGAAAGAGGTAACTATAGTGGTGCCCATGACTATAATTATGACCAAGGACGACATCCTGTAGCACCGGTACAGCACGAGCATGGTCCTATTGATGGTTTCGCCAATTTACTGGAGAGGAATAATTCTGTTCGTGATAGAGCCACTCACCGACGTCTCAAGCTTGATCTAATTCAGCATATTTGGGATAAATCTCTAGAGAACCGGCACAACAATTAGCTATATGATGCAAGAGTGTTTAATTTATAGTTTAGTTATGTCATATTTGTGTAATGTGTTTCCTTTTCAAGCTTTGATTTTTATCGAGTCACTGAAATAAGTTATTTCAAGAAATAAAATAAGGATATTTTTCTTTGTTTCAATCTATCGTGTAGAATGCTATTATCTCGGTCATGGGTGAAATGGTCTATAGAACTACTTGCATGCTTCGACCCAGGGGATAAGTCCATGCACATGCAAGATAACAGCCATGCAATATCTTGCTATACGGCCAGGGACCAATTCAATAGCCTGACTAGATCACCTAGGGAATAAGTCCATGCACCTGCAACATAACAACCGTGGTGGTTGAGATACTCCTTGTCAACACTCTATAAATAGCATGGCATTTACCCAGTATACGCATAACCCACTTTCATGCAAGAAAATGGATCCTGAAGGTGCAATTGCCAACGGAAGCATACACTTGCAATGGACTGAAGAAGAAGACCTGCAACTGGTAAGAGGTTGTTTTCACTATCTTCAACAGTTGGTTTCTATTATTGTTCTTAATTACTATAGTATGTTCAACATGCAGATCTTTGCGTGGTTAAACAACTCAATTCAGGCTATCGATGAAAATTTAGAGGATTTGTGGAACCAAATCGCCAAAGATTTCAACGAAAATAGTCTTCATGAACGACGGAGGCAGTCAATCCAATGCAAGCGACACTGGTATAAGCTGAATCATAGAATTGTCCTATTTCATAGTATGTGGCGTAGGGTGAGAGATTTGTACATTAATGGCAGATCTAGTGATGCATTAGTGTCTAGAGCACTTGATATGTACAAGTCAGAAACAAACAAGTCCTTCAAAGATCTGAACTCATGGAGTGTGCTAAGGAATGAGCCCCACTGGAACTGGATCAACTTCCCAGTGAGAAGACAATGATGCATAATTTGATATCATTCTAGGCAATTGTAGGTTCAAATAAGGTTGAATGAGTAGTTTAGTTAATGGTACCATTTTTTTGTATTTCTTTTGGATAAGTGTACTTCTAGTGACAGCTCATTTCAGCGGACATCGATGTTTTATTTTTGCCAAGTGATAGATGAGATAAGCAAAATCACCCTATTCTTGTATCTACATGTCCGAATAAATTAGATCAGTTGTATGAATCAGATCAAATCAATGAGACATGTCACTTCACAAATCCTAGGCTATAGTAAAAGCTGTAGTAGCTTCTGATGAGATGAACATGAACAGATGATCTAAATTATGCAGCATATGACATGAGAACTAAGTACAAGCAGGCAGGGAAAACTATATAATCTACGAATGATCAAATAATCAACTCTATGGTCAAGCAATCCAGTTTTTACTACCATACTGAAATATATAGCAGATTAGGAAGGTCAAGTACTCACCCTGCAGCACTTTGCCAGCGCCTCCTCCCTTCCTCCAGCAACGCAATCCCCGAGACCTGAAAGGCTAGCAAACAAGATGGAATAAAAATAGATGTTTAGGGCTAACAAAGATCTAGAATCAGAACACGTTGGGAAACAACATCAGCAAGGGAAGCCTCTCCATGTGGTAGACACCGATGCACAAATCTAGCTAGTAGCTGAAAATGCAACACCAAATCGACCTCACTCCAGCAGCGACCTCGCCCTCCACACCCTTCTCGTCTTCCCTCCCACACCCAGCAGCAGCCATCGGTCACATCCCTGCCGGAGGAACGGTCGAGCGAATCAACGAACCACACTTGCTCACCTCAGGTAGAAGACGGATCCTACTCCCCTATGCACACGGCTCGTCGAGAATCGCCTGGACCAGGTCCTTCACCTCCGGCGTGACCCGACGCGACTCCTCCCCAACGCCGGCTGCATCCTCGAGCACCGCCTGGACCCCCGCCCATTGGACTCCCGCGGGTGCGCCACCGGCGAAGCAGCGCCGGGTAGCTTGAGGAAGAAGCCGCGCCATGGGAGCAGTGGAGGAAGGGGGCGGAGCTGTGCTTCGGAATCGGCGCTGTTATGGAGTTGCCGCCGGCGTGATTTGGGGAGTATTGTGTGTGGTCAGGATACATACGGAGATGAGAGGATAGCGTGAGGAGGAGGGAGCTGAGCGTGTGAGCGTTATTTTAGTCGAGGAGCTGAGCGTGCGAGCGTTATTTTAGTTGTGTAGCATCGCAGCATTGGAGAGAACGGGTGCCAGGCCAGGCGCTACGCCAACGTTAAAGCAACCGAAGCACCTCTGACTAGCGCCTCTGCATTGCGAGACCACGTTTATTTGCGACGCAACACTAGTCTTTTTTCCGTAAGCACCTGGCATAAGCACCCGCCATTGTACAAGGCCTGACAGACGACCTCTGTTCACATTTCCATCCGTGCTTTCATTGCCCGTAGACAGACTTTACTCGGGGTTAGAGCATCTACAGCCGGACCCCCTATATGCTCCTCAAACGTCCGGAACGTCCTCCCGATCACTGACCGGTCACAAAAATGCGACCCAACCGGACCCTCATATCCGTCTCAAACGCCCGGACTGACCGGCACCCCTCATATCCATCTCAAATATGGGGACGATATGAGGGCTGGCGAACGCGCCCGGACACGTCCGGTCAGTCCACCACGTAGGACGCGACCCCACTCCGGACCACCTTTTCTCTTTTCTTATTCACTATTTTCTTTCTCTCTCTTCTTCTCCACCAATCACGTGCAAGTGACCGGACATATGAGAAGAAAAATGAGAAGTGTGGCTGCGTGGACCAAATTATAGGGGCTCAAAACGGACACGCCCGGTTACTGACCGTGCGCGTCCGCGGGCGTTTAAGGGGTCAGATTTGCTAGGTCCGGCTGTAGATGCTCTTATCTCGCAGTATATGAAAAATGTTCATACATTTGAAAAAAACCATGAGATAATTTTAAAATACATGACAATATGCTAATGCTTTTTTTAAATGTTCGTGCAATGTTAAAAATTTATAATATGTAAAAATGTTTAGATATTAAAAATGCTCATAGTACTAAAAAAAGGTTCGCGCATTTAAAGTATTTTTCATGACATTCATAAAGATATCAATGTTTGTAGAAACCATTTGTCGCGTATGAAAACAATTATGTGCATTTAACAAACGCTAAAAAATGTATCCGGGTGAATGCTCAACATGTATTGAAAACCAACATGACAACACATATCACGAAAAAAATTATATGGAGAAACCAACAAGGCATACATCCACACTTGTATTTATATTGTCTCATTAAAAACCTTATATGAGAAACCATCGGGGAAAACTCATAAAGGAAAAAAATAATACCACCTGAACGGATCATTAACAAGTTAGGAATTTGGGATTTAATTCCCCACGAACTTTGCAAACCTCAAGGTTGTCTCTTACCAATTCCATTAATCTAAGTCTAAAATATAAAGGCTGGCAATGACATTTTCAATACCACAATAGTTTGTTTACAAATCATCCTTTTACATTTCTGTAATTCACGAGGATAAATATAACACATAAGGAATACAAGTGACATTATCTTGATAGATAATGATAGGTGATTCCATTGAATATCCACATGATTTCACATGTAGATAATCATTCTCTCGGGCCATACACATCTTGTGATGCTTCAAATAATTACCACGGGACGACTACTAAAAGGACTCATTTAAAGTCTATATGAAGAACTTCCTCATGATACTCTTCTAGAAAATTCTGTCATTTATATGACCTTGTTGGGGTAAAAAGATGTCATTACCAGAATATCACACCATGGTACAATCTTGATTTTCATGATGGAATTAATCAAGAACTTTTATGCATTGGATATATCTGTGGATATTCCTTACACAAACCATATATCTTTTGTCGGGGATTGCACTCTCAATAAATTGTCGTCAAATGTAATGACAGGTCTAACTTTTTTTGCAAGATATATGAGTGTTCTTATAGTATTAAGATATGGTGCTCTCCAACTATCACTTCACCAAGTCCCCTAGGTTTGAATGGATTTGTATCCCATGTCAGGTATAATATGACCATAGGTGTCTTTGATATGGTATATCTATATTGTACCTCTCCAATATTTCTGGATATATGAACACTTATACATATTTATTTCCGAGGGAATATTTCAAGCTATAAACTTAGCATAATTTGGTTTGACCCAAATATTCTCTAAAATGAATGTGTGGATCTCATATGTCTTTTACAGAAATTGACGATAAGATCATTGGCCCCACCAAGGTGATATAAAATCCAACTCAACATTTCTTCATGAATACACATCAACAATCATTAGTATTAGAGTCCTTATCAAGGAAGAACTCACTTAGTCAGTTGTACCACACAACTTTCCGACTACTTCAAGTCATAGAATGACTTATGAAGTTTCACACACACACACACACACACACACACATGTTGCGATTTACCATTGGACTAGAAATATTGAGCCCTTTCAATGAATTCAACATATATCTGAACTAAGTGACCAATGTGAGTATGTATCCACTACATACATCAACCGCATGGATCTGTACTGTTAATTCAGTATCGAAACATAACTTTAGGCATACCAAGAAGGTATGCTACATCGTAACCTACGTCGCGTCTCTACGGAAACCCTTGTACTACAAGTCCCGCTTTCTCACAGCCTCATTTACTTCGTTTCCAAACGAAATTTATTTCTCTTCCATATGGGAGATACTTACGAGCAACATATTTTACTATGGTAAACACCTCTCTTTTGGTGAGCGAGTGTTACTCTTCCTTAATTGCTTCCTTTTATATGAACCAACGCAAGTGTAAACACTACTCTCCATGGATTTTGGCTCAGGGCCCAAAAGAATTTTAGCAATTCTCAAAAAGAAATTTCGACATATGTAGATTTTCTTATATATGATTCTCATGGATCAATACCATTTGTAGAACTTTCATTATGCCTCTTAACTCCTTGTGATTTCCCACAACAATGGAGTCAAGGTGTTTCGATGTCCCAACACCTACAAATATGTGCACATATGTGTTGGGCTATGGAAGATGCGCATCCGCCACGTGTCATTCAACCCGAGGTTGAATCACATTTACTAATTAAGGAGATCATCTCCTCTTCTGCAGAAACATATGAGAACTCCCTCTCTTGCTCTCATTTGGGGATACAATAGCTTTATTAGGTACCTCCAATCATTCTGGTACTTAATTTGAGTGACATATTTGTCATTAGTAAACTTATATGGCAGATTATTTGCAATATGTTGCAAATTCTAAATAACCTGAGCCTCTGGTCGAAATTCTTAAGTACATGGGCAAAATGTCTACGACATCTCATATTCATTTCCTGGTCTTTGTGATACATATCTATGTCTTCCTCTAGTTTCAGAAAACATCCTTATTGCCAAAGAAATCACTATACAGACTGCAAATAACTCCCTTGTTAGGGTTAAGGTATTTAACGGATTAATAATCATACCACAATTATTCTTCACATAAATTCCAAATATATGTGAAGGCCCATTATGCACGTTGGGGTTGTGATTTAAGTATGCAACCGCATTACCCCAGATGATAAATAATTCACTGATTTCTATGTACAAACTATAAGAGGAGCAATATTATATGCATTTGATCTCATTTAGACCAACTATGAGACGTGCGAAACCACATGTTACCACCAACAAAATGTTGAGTCATCACAATTTTACAATAGTGGCCATACAATTTTCACTCTCTTTGGTAAGAGATATAGCCCGATCATTCTCGTTATGTACACAATGTATTGGATATGACCATTGAATGCTTGTTAATCAGATTCAATGGCATTTCCAATCCAATGGAATTATCCCAAGTTTAGGATAATTTGCTATAAATTTGTCAATTTGAGCAATTAATTCAATAAGCACATTTTTTATGTGGATGATACACACCAAAGACTATCTTCTATATGCGTCTATAAATACTATGAACTACCAACATAACCTAGAGAATGGTTGAGTAAACCACATATATTCATGAATATGTTCAATAATAATGGCTATCTTATTTCAAAATTTATGTGGGAGTGCCTTAAAATTAAATCTCCTATGGCACATACAATGCACATAAAGTCCGATGATTGTTGGAAATATTGCAACAATTAAGTTGTGGCCAATAAACTATTCAATAATTTTCTAATCATCCCATGCCGTGATAAAGCAGGAAATTTTATTGCGTATGCAAAAATATCAAGTATGAAATGATTCACTCACACAATTTTCCTCAACTATCATAAAACATGGCAATATCATTTAGAAGTGCAATTATGGGCTAATGGTATTTCCAAATAACATGAAAACTACACGAGAACTCCAAAATATCTTGGGAATATCATTCCACGAGCATATCGTCATTGTAAAGGAGTTCATTCTCCTTCTATTTCGCCAAAAAAAGTTGGTTATTCTTTGAAGTAGAACCTAAAACTTATCCAGTTTAACTCATTTCCTTCTCCAATGAGTTTGTAGTTTGATTGAACCTAATTCTTGATAGTATGGTAATCATTTGTACTATATTTTGAATCATGAAGTTCCATTTCCATTTGAGAACTATACTCAATTTCTGCTTGTAATTTTGCCTTCATTTTACATTCAACTCCACGTGGTTCTCTAACCACTAAAATGCTTAACACTAAGAGCACTAGCACGAATTTCATGTGAATCGCACACATTAGGTGAACCTAATGACTCTTCATCAGAAGTTCACTATATTTTCAACCTAAAAGGAAGATAGTATTCTATTTACCATTATAGGAGAACATAAATTGTAGTAAGGATTTACATTTCTACATCTGAAACTGCTTCATTGCAGAATCTCAACATAGTGTTGATTTATAGACAACATAATTATAAGTTTCAACGGACTTGAAATCTCGAATACGAACAAATAGTCATTTTTGTGATGGTTATAACAACATACCTCTCCTAGATGGAGTCCCAATGGGCAAATGGATATTCAATATCCATTAAATACTCAGTTTGAGAATTGAGTCGTCGCGATGCCATAGAAATGCAAACATGCATATTTTAGCTATCTTATAAATAGACATTACATTCTCTGCAGGTGAAGTTCCTGTTTCGACAAGGCTACGGGTCGACAAAATCATTAATTTCCATGACCCATGTTGAACAATTGCTCCCACCTAATGTCATCACATCACATTTTCTTTGAAAACGGTCAGCCATATGCTACATGAAATGCTTGCGCATTAATTTACCTTCAGACAATTGAGTAGGATGGAAATGTTATGGCTAAGCATAATCATGTTCATGATAATTCTTAGCGCCCCACGCGGTAAGCCTTCCATAGGATGATACTTACCACAAAGTGGTCTAGATTTCCACGGCTTCCGCCCAAAAGTATCTTGGCGTCTTGTATTCGTCGAGCATCATTCTAGCCATCTCTATAAGAGTCCGGTTCTTCCTCTCAACAACTCCATTTTGTTGAGGTGCGTACGTAGCCGAGAACTCGTGTGAAATCCCTTCTTCGTCAAGAAAGGTATCCACATTGGTGTTCTTGAACTCCGATCCGTTGTCGCTCCGAACTTTCTTGATCTTCACTTTGAATTGATTTTGGGCCTTGCGAGCGAAGTTCTTGAAGATCTTTTGCACCCGCGACTTATCATCAAGAAAGAATACCCACGTAAATCTGGAAAATTCATCAACTATAACTAAACCAAAGGAATTTCCACCGAGGCTCTTGTTAGCGTTGGAACCAAAAAGATCCATGTGAAGCAACTCGAGTGCTCTCCTAATAGTCATGATGTTCTTTATGGGATGACTTCCACCTACTTATTTTCCTGCTTGACAAGCACTACAAAGTCTATCTTTGTCAAAGATAACATCTTTAACACCAAGTGTATGGTCACCTTTGATGAGCTTGTCTAGATTACGCATACGAACATGTCCTAGCCTTCTATGCCAAAGCCAACCTTTAGAAGATTTTGCAATAAGATAAGTACGAGATTTGGATCTCTTAGTGAAATCGACAATGTATAGATCACCTCTATGGAAACCGGCAAAGACCATGCTATGATTATCTTGTCAAAACACTTGGCAATCAACTTTAGTAAATAGCACATTGAAACCGAAATCGGCTAGTCTAGATACGGAAAGGAGATTTTAGCCAAGGGATTCAACAAGCATGACATTTTGAATGGAGCTATCATGAGATATGGCCACCTTACCTAGACCGCGTATCTTACCCTTGGAGTTGTCTCCAAAAGTCACATACCTCCGTGGTCCATGGTTTGGTGTGATCTCTTGAAACATGTCTCTATCTCCGGTCATGTGATCGGTGCATCCATTGTCGAGAATCCACTATTTTCCTCTGGACATGTAATCCTTGAAGTTCTCCATGGGACTTAGATTCTTCATAGTCTTCTCACACTCGATGTCGAACAACTCATCTTCATCATAGTAGCCATGTTCCACATTTTCATCATCAAGTGGGATATCCTCGTCATAAGAATCAAGAGATTCATTAGAATTATTATTATGACAATGTTCAAGATTATGAATGTGGATGGCTTCAACGATAATATTATTGATACTTATGACATCTCCTTTAGCACGCATAAGATATCTAAGTTCGAGGAGATAATCATCAAAATTAGGATCACTAGGTTTCATCTTGTGAAATGCGGTAGCTTTATGGAGAATGACATCAAGATTTTTCAAAGAGTAATTTGGATATCTATTCTCTAAATCATTCCACAAAGCATAAGCACACTCAAAGTTTCTCATTTGATCAAACACAATTATTGGCAAACCTCTAATGATGAGATTAACAGTTCTAAGATTACGAAGCATGTCAATTTCTTCTTCGTGTGAAGGATGTAAGGGATCAATGGAAGGAACATAAGGGCTCTTAATATACTTGCTCAAATGGAATTCATTGAATAGATTAAGCATCTCATATTTCTATTTACTATAGTACTCCCCATCGAGAATGGGCACTCTACAAATAAGACTCCCCAAACTAGACACATCCATCTTCCTCCAATGGTGATAAAACCAAGGCTATGGAGACCAAAGCTCTGATACCAATTAAGGGATCGAGAAGGGACGTCTAGAGGGGGGGTGAATAGACTACTTGACAAAACAAAAACCTAACCTTTTCCCAATTTTAACTGTTGGCAGATTTTAGCAATTCTAACAAGTCTAGAGCACCCTACACATGCAAGTCAACAAGAATAGCAACGGAAAGTAAAGACAAGCACATGTAAGAAAGAGTAGAGATAGGAGATCAAACAAAATTGGAGACACAAAGATTTTTCCCGTGGTTCCGATGGGTGGTGCTATCGTACGTCCACGCTGATGGAGACTTCAACCCACGGAGGGTAGCGGTCGCGACAGTCCACGGAGGGCTCCACCCGTAAGGGTCCACAAAGTAGCAACCTCGTCTATTCCATCACGGCTAACGTCCACGAAGGACTAGCCTCACTATGGGTAGATCTTCATGAAGTAGGCGATCTCCTTGCCCGTACAAACTTCTTGATTCAACTCCACACACGATGATGGGGGCTTGAAAGCACATTTGCTCCCTTGGTGGTTTTGGTAATTAATAACAACATATATGTCATTGAACTAATGTTTCCACTAAGTATATTTCAGGAAAAGTTCAATGATGTGTTGGCAAAAGGATTGTGGAGAAACTCCTAGATGCAAGGAAATGGATTGGAAAAGCTTCAAGCAAGAGGACTCTACATTTTACTTTGTGAGAAATCACTTTGAGTCCATAGGAAAGCCAATACTATTAAAAGGGGGTAAGGTACTGTTGGTGAACAAGATGCTCCACGTGCACAAGTGATAGTCACCAAAAACACCCACAAGCTCTTCCACAAATACTCTATCTAGAACCCTACCACTAAAATCGGTAAGACCAACAATTCCTATTCGGTCTCACCGAGATTCAAACCCTAGACAGATCCTTAGCCAAACCCATCTCGGTACTACCAACATTCCACTTCGGTGCCACCGAGTTCAGTTGCCAACTTTCTGGTTAGCTATTTTCAAGCATCGGTACCACCGAGTTTTGCCAATCGGTCTCACCGAGATTTGGACCAACTTCCTGGTTAGCCATTCTCAAGAATCGGTACCACCGAGTTTTGTGAATCGGTCTCACCGAGTTTTTGGACCAATTCTCTGGTTAGCCGTTGTCAAGAATTGATACCACCGAATATTGAGAATCGGTCTCACCGAGTTGTGCAATCTGACCGTTGGTCATCTTAATAGTACTGGTTTCCTACGACCAAAGAAATAAACACGTAGAGAACACCGTCTTCATTCTTTTCCGTTCGGAGGGAATGCCTAATCGTCTTATGTCATACACAGAGTACGTGGAGAACTTGGCACACGATTAGATCACATAGTGAGTTGTCATCATCACCAAAACACTAAGGTAGGAAAATGCCCTAACACCAAGGATGGACCCAAACATGAGACCGAGTGCTTCTATTATAAGGGGAACGGTCACTGGAAGTGGAACTGCCCCAACTACTTGGCAGAAATAAAGAAGGAGCATCAAGTGTGGATGGTTAACAAGACCACTAGTTTCAAGATTGGCGAGGGAAATAAGGAAACTTCAAGAATGGCAAGCCAGTTGCCACTACAATGATGAAACCCAAGGCTGGACCCAAACCCGAGACTGAGTGCTTCTATTATAAGGGGAACAATCACTTGAAGCGGAACTGCCCCAAGTACTTGGTAGATCAGAAGGCTGACAACGTCAACAAAATTATATTTGATATACATGTTATGGATGTGTACCTTACTAGTGCTCGTAGTAGCCCGTGGGTATTTGATACCTGTTCAGTTGCTAATATTTAGTGACTCGAAACAGGAGCTACGGAATAAACGGAGACTAGCTAAGGGCGAGGTGACGATGTGTGTTGGAAGTGTCTCTAAGGTTGATATGATCGCCAGCGGCACGCTCGTACCTTCAGGATTAGTTTTAAACCTAAATAATGGTTATTTGGTGCATGCGTTGAGCATGAACATTATTGAAAGCACATATGCTCCCTTGTAGGTTTTGATAATTCATGACAACATACATTGTCTCTTGGACTAATAGTTTTACCTAGTCTATTTCAGATGAAGTCCACAGAGAAGATTGGCCATGGAATGTGTGGAGAATCCCCAAGGAGAGAAGAAGAAGAAATGAAATAGGATTGGCAAAGGCAACAAGCTTGAAGGCTCTACATTTTACTTTATGTGAGAAATCACTTTGAGTCCATAGGAAAGCCAATACTATTAACAGGGGATGAGGTGTCTATCATGATCTAGTTGCTTAGGTGCTTAGAGATTAGCCACCAAAAACATACATGAAATTCTCCCACAAATATTCTGTCCAAAACCAAATATCCAAAATCGGTGCTACCAATTTTTTCCATTCGGCCCTACCGAGTTTTTCCTCACACAGATCCTAAGCCAAACCCTAGCATCTCAGTACCACCAACTTTTGAGAATCAGACCAACCGAGTTTTGGACCAACTCTCTGGTTAGCTGTTTTCTGGAATCGTTACCACCGAGTTCTGAGAATCGGACCAACTGAGTTTTTGGACCAACTCTCTGGGTAGTTGTTTTCAAGAATCGGTACCACCGAGATTCATATATCGGTTTCACCGAAAAGCCTAAAGTCGCCACATTTTGCACTAGTCGGAACAACCGAGTTTCTGCTTCAGTTTCACCGAGTTGGGCAATGATGTTGTAATGGTTGGATTTTTGGAGATGCCTATATATACCCCTCCACCACCTCTCATTCATAGAGGAAGCACTTAGAACACACTTACACTTGCCCTATCCATTTTTCTGAGAGAGAACCACCTGCTCATGTGTAGATCAAGACCTTCCACTCCAACCATATGGATCTTGATTTCTAGCCTCCCCAAGTTGCTTTCCACCCAATCAATCTCTTCTACCAAGCCAAATATGTGAGAGAGTGATTGTGTGTTGAGGAGACTATCTTTTGAAGCACAAGAGCAAGGAGTTCATCATTGTTACCACATCTATTACCTTTTGGAGGGTGGTGCCTCCTAGATTGGTTAGGTGTCGCTTGGGAGCCTCCTTCTTCGTGTTGTGGAGTTGAAACAAGAAGTTTGTATGGGCAAGGAGATCGCCTACTTCGTGAAGATCTACCCATAGTCGGGCTAGTCCTTCGTGGACGGAAGTCGTGATGCAATAGACGAGGTTGCTACTTTGTGGACCCTAACGGATGGAGCCCTCCGTGGACTCCCGCGACCGCTACCCTCTGTGGGTTGAAGTCTCCATCGGCGTGGACGTAGGATAGCACCACCCATCGGAACCACGGGAAAAATCTTCGTGTCATCAATTGCGTTTGATCTTCCTATCTCTACACCTTCTTACATATGATTGTCTTTACTTTCCATTGCTATACTTATTGACTAGCATGTGTAGGGTGCACTAGACTTGTTAGAATTGCTAAAATCTGCCAACCATTAAAATTGGGAAAATGCTAGGTTTTTAATTTGTCAAATAGTCTATTCACCCCACCCCCCCTCTCTAGACGTCTCTTCTCGATCCCACAATTGGTATCAGAGCTTTGGTCTCCATAGCTTTGGTTTTATCACCATTGGAGGAAGATGGATGTGTCTAGTTTGGGGAGTCTTAGTTGTAGAGTGCCCATTCTCGATGGGGAGTACTATAGTCAATGGAAATATGAGATGCTTAAGCTATTCAATGATTTCCATTTGAGCAAGTATGTTAAGAGCCCTTATGTGCCTCCCGTTGATCCTTTACATCCTTCACATGAAGAAGAAATTGACATGCTTCGTAATCTTAGAACTGTTAATCTTATCATTAGAGGATTGCCAAGACTTGTGTTTGATCAAATGAGAAATTTTGAGTGTGCTTATACTTTGTGGAGTGATTTAGAGAGTAGATATCTAAATTACTCCTTGAAAAATCTTGATGTCATTCACAACAAAACTGCTGCTTTTCACAAAATGAAGCCTAGTGATCCAAATTTTGACGATTATATATTTGAGCTTAGAGACCTCATGGGTGCTAAAGGAGATGTCATAACTATCAACAACATCATTGTTGAAGCCATTCGCATTCATAATCTTGAACATTGTCATGATCACAACCTTAGTGAATCTTTTGTCTCTTATGGCGAGGATATCCCACTTGATGATGACTATGTGAAACATGGCTAGTATGATGAAGATGAGTTGTTCGACATCGAGTATGAGAAAACTATGAAGAATCTAAGTCTCATGGCAAACTTCAAGGATTACATGTCCAGAGGAAAAGAGTGGATTCTCGACAGTGGATGCACCGATCACATGACCAGAGATAGCGACATGTTTCAAGAGATCACACCAAACCATGGACCACGGAGCTATGTGACTTTTGGAGACAACTCCAAGGGTAAGGTACTCAGTCTTGGTAAGGTGGCCATATCTCATGATAACTCCATTCAAAATGTCATGCTTGTTGAATCCCTTGGTTACAATCTTTTTTCTGTATCTAGACTAGCCGACTTTGGTTTCAATGTGCTATTTACTAAAGTTGATTGCCAAGTGTTTCGACAAGATAATCATAGCATGGTCTTTACCAGTTTTCGTAGAGGTGATCCATACATTGTTGATTTCATTAAGAGATCCAAACCTTGTACTTGTCTTATTGCAAAATCTTCTAAAGGTTGGCTTTGGCATAGAAGGCTAGGACATGTTGGTATGCGTAATCTAGACAAGCTCATCAAAGGTGATCATATACTTGGTGTTAAAGATGTTATCTTTGACAAAGATAGACTTTGTAGTGCTTGCCAAGCTGGAAAGCAAGTAGGTGGAAGTCATCCCGTAAAGAATATCATGACTACTAGGAGACCACTCGAGTTGCTTCATATGGATCTCTTTGGTCCCAATGCTTACAAGAGCCTCGGTGGAAATTCCTTTGGTCTAGTTATAGTAGATGATTTTTCCAGATTTACGTGGGTATTCTTGATGATAAGTCGCAGGTGCAAAAGATCTTCAAGAACTTCGCTCGCAAGGCTCAAAATCAATTTGAAGTGAAGATCAAGAAAGTTCAGAGCGACAACGGATCGGAATTCATGAACACAAATGTGGACACCTTTCTTGACGAAGAAGGGATTTCACATGAGTTCTCGGCTACGTACACACCTCAACAAAATGGAGTCGTTGAGAGGAAGAACCAGACTCTTATAGAGATGGCTAGAACGATGCTCGATGAATACAGGACGCCAAGATACTTTTGGGCAGAAGCCGTGGAAATAGCTTATCATGCTACGAACCGACTCTACCTTCACAAGCTTCTCGGTAAAACGGCATACGAGATACTCATCGGTAAAAAGCCCCAAGTTGGATACTTTCGGGTATTTGGCTCCAAGTGTTACATTCTTGATAAGCATCGTCGTTCTAAATTTGCTCCTAAATCTCATGAGGGTTTCCTACTCGGTTACGAATCAAACTCTCACACTTACCGTGTCTACAACAACTTCACATGAAAAGTTGAAGAGACGGTAGATGTGAAGTTTGATGAATCGAATGGTTCGCAAGTCAAACAATTGCCTAATGATGTAGGAGATAAGGAACCTTCGGAAGCCATTCAAGATTTGTCCATCGGCAAGATTCGTCCCATGGAGGTGAAGGAAAGCACTACATCTACATAAGTGGAAGCTCCAACCTCGCGTCAAGGTGAACCTCGAAATGACATGGAAGCGTCCACAAGCGGTACACAACAAGATGAAGAGGAGGAGGAAGTTCATCATGATGATCCACCACAACCACCTTCACCACCACCTCAAGGAAACGAAACCTTCAACAACGATGAAGATGATGAGGATGAGGAAGCTCTGCCATACAACAAGCAAAAGCTACCACGATTTCGAGCAAGAGTGAAAAAAAATCACCCCTTAGAGTAAATCTTCGGTGACATACAAACTGGGAGGATAACTCGCTCTAAAACTCGTTTGGCTATCTTTTGTGAACATTACTCATTCATCTCTAGTATTGATACTATGAAGGTGGAAGAAGCGCTTGAGGACCCCTATTGGGTGAATGTTATGCACGAGGAGCTACACAACTTCGAGAGGAATGAAGTGTGGACACTAGTGAAGAAGCCCAAGGACGAGCAAAATATCATCGAAACCAAGTGGGTGTTTCGGAACAAGCAAGATGAAGACGGTCAAGTGGTACGCAACAAGGCACGTCTCGTGGCTCAAGGCTACACTCAAGTCGAAGGTATGGACTACGGTGAGACCTATGCCCCCGTTGCTAGACTTGAAGCTATTCACATACTTCTTGCTTATGCAAATCACCATGACATTACTCTTTACCAAATGGATATTAAAAGTGCATTTTTAAATGGTGAGATTGAAGAAGAGGTCTGTGTTAAACAACCCCCTGGTTTTGTGGACCCTAAGAAACCTAATCATGTTTACAAGCTTCGTAAAGCTCTCTATGGTCTTAAGCAAGCCCCACGAGCTTGGTACAAATGCTTAACGAAGTTTCTTATTGAAAAGGGTTTTGAAATTGGTAAAATTGACGCAACCTTGTTCACTAAAATAGTTAATGGTGAATTATTTGCGTGCCAAATTTATGTGGATGATATTATCTTTGGATCTACTAACCCACATTTAGTGAGAAATTTGGAAGGTTGATGTCCGAGAAGTATGAGATGTCTATGATGTGTGAGCTGAAATTTTTCCTTGGTTTGCAAATCAAGCAAACGAGAGAAGGAGCATTCATCTCTCAAACCAAGTATACCAAGGACTTGATCAAGAAGTTCAACATGCAAGAGTGTAAAGGTATGAAAACTCCTATGCCTACTAGTGGACATGTTGATCTCACCAAGGAGGACAAACCGGTTGATAAGGTTTATCGATCAATGATCAGTTCATTGCTATATCTATGTGCCTCCCGACATGATATCATGCTTAGTGTATGCATGTGCACTCGATATCAAGCCGCTCCTAAAGAGTGTCATCTTAAGGCCGTGAAAAGAATTGTGAGATACTTGATACATACACCAAACTTTGGCATTTGGTATCCCAAGGGATCTTCTTTTAACCTTGTTGGCTATTCCAACTCGGACTATGCCGGAGATAAGGTTGATAGAAAATGCACCTCGGGTACATGTCAATTTCTTGGTAGATCCCTTGTGTCTTGGTCATCCAAGAAACAAAACTCGGTATCTCTATCTACCGCCAAAGCGGAATACATTGCCGCCGGATTATGTTGTGCGCAATTACTATGGATGACTCAAACTCTTAAGGATTATGGAATCCATGTGATACATGTTCCATTGTTGTGTGACAATGAGAGTGCTATTAAGATTGCTCATAATCCTGTGCAACATTCTCGAACTAAACATATTCAAGTTCGTCATCATTTCATTCATGATCATGTTGCCAAAGGGGACATTAATCTCAAACATGTTCGCACCAACAAGCAATTGGCCGATATATTTACTAAGCCACTGATTAGAAAGTGTTTTGTCACTTGGGGAGTGAGTTGAACATCATTGATGCTTCAAACTTTAGCTAGAATCACTCGGATGCATGCAAGGGCATGAGCTTACATGACTATTCCTTGATACCTTTGACATAATATCTTATATCTTGGAAATATATGCTCCCTTGTATTGCATCTAACCTTTTGTAGGTACTTGGATGAACTACATTCCACAAGATTGCCAACAACTCCAATCATAAGCAATCTTGTCAAAAGCCAAGTATCAACAACCCTATGTTGTGATGGAGGAAGTAGACAACACCAAACATATCCTTGACCTACATATGATGAAAATCAAATTCTTGTCATTTGGATATATTATGTTCTTCCTTGCATGACTAACCCTTGTAGGAGGACATAGCTTCAAAGAAAATAAGGACTGCTCCCAACTCAAGATGATCTTCATCAACTTTGAGCATCCACTACAAGCCCTCCTACACGTCATGTTATCTACATCACGCCAAGGTATGTGATCATATCCTTGAAGAAGATTTACTCCAAGTCATGAGCTAAAGAAATTCAAGTGATATGAATACATTAAAATGCTTAAACGAAAAATGGTAACCCCATTTTGAGCTTAACGATGAGTATGACCTATGATCAAGTATTCTTGCTTGGCTCCCAAGTCAATATACTCTAATATAGGTGACCTAGTCACCGACCATCATCTTGATGTAGTATCTTGTTTGGTTCATCTTGTAGTTGCATGCTTTCTTGGAACCACTAAATCTCCATCTTGATGAAAATTCCTTGCAAATCTTTTTGAAAATTCCTTGCAAATCTTTTTGAAAATTCATTGCAAATTCTCTTATTCTATTGAGACTTTCTAAAAAAACTGCTTTTGACAAATGGCAACTAACACCTCTGTAAAGTTTTTGGAATGCCTTCGGACCCTCCGATCAAAGTAACTCGGTCTCACCAATATTGCAGATAAGCTGCACATACACACATCGGTGCCATCGATCCACTTTGCCTCGGAGTCACCGATTTTGCCATCTTTTGTGTTGTTTGTCAAACAAAATCTCAAATGTTCAAGGATCCCTTTATTAAAGGGGGAGAAATCTTAAGGTTTTCAGATATCTATAGGGTGAGAACTTATCTTCAAGGATCCCTAGGTCTCAATGCTCTCTATGACCCTTACTTTCAATGACCCTTACTCTCAATGATCCCTTTCCTCTGATCCTTTGTGTCACCCTTTTTGGAAATTAATGCCAAAGGGGGAGAAATATCAAAGCTTATACTTGTTGACAAAGGGGGAGAAATATCAAAGGGGGAGAAATATCAAAGCTTATACTTGTTGACAAAGGGGGAGAAATATCAAAGGGGGAGAAATATCAAAGCTTATGCTTACCTATAGGGGGAGAAATAATTCAAGGGGAGAACATTTACTAAGGAAAGAGCGAAGACCACATTCTTACTATCATTTTAAGGAGAGAGTGCATATGATCTTGTGTTTAGACTTGTCTCACCGTACCTACTCCCAATATTTACATGCTAAGATTTAGGGGGAGAGGCAAACTAACAAATCCATATTTAGGGGAGAAAGATCTAAATGCTTTTGGAGACATATCAGGTCTTATGAACTTTATCTTCTATATGTCTTCCATATCTTGGTACTTTTGAACTCTTTTGCATTTGGATGAGTAGAATACTCTTGTGTTCCCTAACATTGTTTTCTCAAGTGTGTTTCTACTAGTAGAATGCTCAAGAAATTCAAGGTAAGTACATGTATAATATCCTTGGTCAAGATGATCTCTTGCTTCTTGTGCATATTATTTGCAAGAGTGAAGTCCTGAACATGGAAACATCTCATTCATATCTGTTTGATGCATTAGCCAAGGCTCACATGACTCATCATATCCCTTCTACTATGTGTGTGCGCATGCATTCCAAAGCAATTATCCTCTAAGAGGGATTGCACACATTTAGGGGGAGCATGTCTTAGTCATGTGTCTCTTAAAGCTTTCATATATTCTGGCATATCTAAATTTGAAGCTTTGATTGTATGTTGTCATCAATTACCAAGGGGGGGGGTGTTGAAAGCACATATGCTCCCTTGGAGGTTTTGATAATTCATGACAACATACATTGTCTCTTGGAATAATAGTTTTACCTAGTCTATTTAAGATGAAGTCCACAGAGAAGATTGGCCATGGAATGTGTGGAGAATCCCTAAGCAGAGGAGAATAAGAAATGAAATAGGATTGGCAAAGGCAACAAGCTTGAAGACTCTACATTTTACTTTATGTGAGAAATCACTTTGAGTCCATAGGAAAGCCAATACTATTAAAAGGGGATGAGGTGTCTATGATGATCTAGTTGCTCAAGTGCTTAGAGATTAGCCACCAAAAACATACATGAAATTCTCCCACAAACATTCTATCCAAAACCAAATATCCAAAATTGGTGCCATCAACTTTTTCCATCCGGCCCTACTGAGTTTTGCCTCAGACAGATCCTATGCCAAACCCTAGCATCTCGGTACCACCAACATTTGAGAATCGGACCAACTGAGTTTTGAACCAACTCTCTGGTTTGCTGTTTTCTAGAATCGGTACCACCGAGTTCTGAGAATCGGACCAGCCGAGTTTTTGGACCAACTCTCTGGGTAGCTGTTTTCAAGAATCGGTACCACCAAGATTCATATATCGGTTTCACCGAAAAGCCTAAAGTTGCCACATTTTGCACTAGTTGATACAACCGAGTTTCTGCTTCGGTTTCATCGAGTTGGGCAATAATGTTGTAACGGTTGGATTTTTGGAGATGCTTATATATACCCCTCCACCACCTCTCATTCGTAGAGGAAGCACTCATAACACACTTACCCTTGCCCTATCCATTTTTCTGAGAGAGAACCATCTGCTCATATGTTGAGATCAAGACCTTCCACTCCAACCATATGAATCTTGATTTCTAGCCTCCCCAAGTTGCTTTCCATCCAATCAATCTCTTCTACCAAGTCAAATCTGTGAGAGAGTGATTGTGTGTTGAGGAGACTATCTTTTGAAGCACAAGAGCAAGGAGTTCATCATTGTTACCACATCTATTACCTTTTGGAGGGTGGTGCCTCCTAGATTGGTTAGGTGTCGCTTGGGAGCCTCCTTCTTCGTGTTGTGGAGTTGAACCATGAAGTTTGTACGGGCAACGAGATCGCCTACTTCGTGAAGATCTACCCATAGTGAGACTAGTCTTTCGTGGACGGAAGCCGTGATGGAATAGACGAGGTTGCTACTTTGTGGACCCTAACAGGTGGAGCCCTCCGTGGACTCTCGTGACCGCTACCCTCCGTGGGTTGAAGTCTCCATCAGCATGGACGTACGATAGCACCACCTATCGGAACCACGGGAAAAATCTTTGTGTCATCAATTGTGTTTGATCTTCCTATCTCTACTCCTTCTTACATATGCTTGTCTTTACTTTCCGCTGCTATACTTGTTGACTAGCATGTGTAGGGTGCACTAGACTTGTTAGAATTGCTAAAATCTGCAACCATTAAAATTGGGAAAAGGCTAGGTTTTTAATTTGTCAAGTAGTCTATTCACCCCCCTCTAGACGTCTCTTCTCGATCCCACAATTATATCTGGATCTTGTTTATTGCGAGACGGTTATTCATTTAAGACAAAGAATAATGGTTGTTCTATGATCATGCACCCAATGTGAATGGTTTATTGAATCTCGATTGTAGTGATACACATGTTCATAATATTGATGCCAAAAAAATGTAAAGTTAATGATGATAGTACCACATACTTGTGGCACTGTCGCTTAGGTCATATTGGTGTAAATCGCATGAGGAAGCTCCATGGTGGTGGACTTTTGGAATCACTTGATTATGAATCATTTGAAACATGTGAATCATGCCTCATGGCGACATGACGAAAACCCCGTTTTCCAGAATATTGGAGCGGGTAAGTGACTTATTGGAAATAATACATACTTGTGTATGCGGTCCAACGAGTGTTTAAGCATGCGGTGGATATCGTTATTTTCTTACCTTCACTGAAGATTTGAGTATATATGGGTATATTTACTTAATGAAACACAAGTCTGAAACATTTGAAATGTTCAAGCAATTTCAGAGTGAAGTTGGAGATCATCGTGACAAGAGGATAAAATGTCAACGATGTGATCGTGGAGGTGAATATCTAAGTTACGAGTTTGGTATGCAATTTAAGACAATGTGTAAATTGTTTCACAACTCACGGCACCAGGAACACCATAGCGTAATGGTGTGTCCTAACGTTGTAATAGTACTCTATTGGATATGGTGAGTTCTATGATGTCTCTTACCGATTTGCCACTATCGTTTTGGGGTTATGCATTAGAGACAGATGCATTCACTTTAAATAGGGCATCATCTAAATCCGTTGAGACGACACCATATGAATTATGGTTGGCAAGAAACCTAAGTTTGGGGCTGCAACGCTTATGTCAAGAGGCTTTGATACGTCTTCAACGTATCTATAAATTTTTATTGTTCCATACAAAAATATTATCATTCTAGGATGCTTTTTGGGTATTTATTTACCAATTCATACTATTTTTGAGCACTAACCTATTAACCCAGTGCCTAGTGTCAGTTGTTGTTTTCTGCATGTTTTTGGCTTTTCAGGTTTACATTACCAAACGAAGTCCAATTGCCCCGAAATTTTTTATGATTTTTTCTGGACCCAAAGAAGACCTCGAAGCTTCGGGAGGAGACCGGAGGCCGCATGAGGGAGCGACCACACAATAGGTCGCACTTGATAACCCACAAGTATAGGGGATCGTTTGTAGCCTTTTTCAATAAATAAGAGTGTTAAACCCAACGAGGAGCTAAAGGTAGAACAAATATTCCCTCAAGTTCTATCGACCACCGGTACAACTCTACGCACACTTTAAGGTTTGCTTTACCTAGAACAAGTATGAAACTATTTTGTAGGTGATAGGATAGGTTGCACGAATAAAACTAGAAGTACTTTGCGGGAATAAAACTACGAGTAAAATGCAAGACAATAAAAGTTAGTTGTTTAGTAGAAAGCTTTTGTCAAACAAGAAGGTTATTTGTCCCTAGGCAATTGATAACTAGACCGGTAATCATTCTTGCAATTTTATATGAGGGAGAGGCATGAGGTAACATACTTTCCGTACTTGGATCATATGCACTTATGATTAGAACTCTAGCAAGCATCCGCAACTACCAAATATCATTAAGGTAAAACCGAACCATACCATTAAGTATCAAGTCCTCTTTACTCCCATATGCCACAACCCACCTACTCGGGTCTGTGTATTCTGTCACTCACGCCACCCACCATAGGCAAATCATGAACACATTGCAACACCCTACAGCGGGGATCCCCCACGTTTGCGCGAGACGGAGGGCACCATAGGACAACACCATAATAAAATGTACACTCATACCAACCATGATCATCAGTTAGCCCATAGGACAAAACGGATCTACTCAAACATCATAGGATAGCCACATATTATTAGGAAATAATATATGGAGTTGAGCACCATGTTTAAGTAGAGATTACAACGGGGAAGAGAGGTGTTACACCGCTGCATAAAGGGGGATAGAGTTGGTGTTGATGGCGGCGAAGTTGTTGGTGTAGATCACCGTCACGATGATTGCCCCGGCGCCGTTCCGGCGCCACCGGGAGAGAGGGGGAGAGAGCCCCCTCCTTCTTCTTCTTCTTCTTCCTTGGCCTCCCCCCAAGATGGGAGGAGAGTTCCCCCTCTAGTCCATGGCCTCCATGGTGGCGGAGGGGCAGGATCCCCTCCGAGATTGGATCTTCCTCTCTGTTCTCTTCTGTTTCACGTTCCTGCTTTCTGGCCGAAAACCGTTTCTTATATTCCCGGAGATCCGTAACTCCGACTGCGCTGAGATTTTAACATGATTTTTTCCGGATATAAGCTTCCTTGCGCCCGAAGTAGAGCTCCAACCGACTTACGAGGTGACCAGAACCCACCACCACGCGTCTGGGCTCTGGGGTGCGCCCTAGTTTCTTGTGGTGGCTGTGGGCCTCCTTTTGTGTTGATTCCGCCTCCCAAAAATCACAAATATTCCAAAGTAATTCTCCGTAAAAAATTATCGCGTTTGGACTTCGTTTGATATGGATATTCTGCGAAACAAAAAACATGCAACAAACAGGAACTGGCACTTGGCACTGGATCAATATGTTAGTCCAATAAATCATATAAAATGTTGCCAAAAATATGTGAAAGTTGTATAATATTGGCATGAAACAATCAAAAATTATAGATACGACGGAGACATATCAGCATCCCCAAGCTTAATTCCGGCTCGTCCTCGAGTAGGTAAATGATAAAAAAGATAATTTTTGATGTGGAATGCTACCTAGCATAATCTTGATCATATATCTAATCATGTCATGAATATTAAGACATGAGTGATTCAAAGCAATAGTCTATAATTTGACATAAAGACATTAATACTCAGGCATCCCAACAAACAATCATGTCTTTCAAAATATCAAGGCTAAAGAACGCTATCCCTACAAAATCATATAGCCTTGTCATGCTCTGTCTTCTTAACACAAAGTATAAATCATGTACTACCCCGGTGTCAGCCAAGCAATTGGTTCATACTTTTTAACGCGCTTCAGCATTTTCAACTCTCACGCAATACATGAGCGCAAGCCATGGATATAGCACTATGGGTGGAATAGAATGCGGTGGTAGACATTAATATAGAGAAGACAAAAAGGAAGATAGTCTCACATCGAAGCGGCTAATCAACGGGCTATGGAGATGCCCATCAATTGATATCAATGCGAGGAGTAGGGATTGCCATGCAACGGATGCACTAAGAGCTATAAGTGTATGAAATCTCGAACTAAAACTAAGTGGGTGTGCATCTAACTCTATAATGAGAAATTCCCACTAGTATATGAAAGTGACAACATAGGAAACTCTCTATATGAAAAACATGGTGCTACTTTGAAGCACACGTGTGGAATTAGCATGCCCCTTCTCTCTTTGTCTCTCATTTTTTTTCTTTTTTTCTTTTTTTTCTACTTCTTTTTTTTCTTCTCCTTTTTTCTTTTTATATTTGTCCGGAGCCTCATCCCGACTTGTGGGGGAATCATAGTTTCCATCATCCTTTCCTCACTGGTACCTGCTCTAATAATGAATAATGATGATCATCACACTTCTATTTACTTACAACTCAATATTACAACTCGATAGTAGAACAAAGTATGACTCTATATGAATGCCTCTGGCAGCGTACCAGGATATGCAATGATCTAGCATAGCAAAGATATCAAAAAACAGACAAGCCATGGAAACATCATGCTAGCTATCTTACGATCATGTAAAGCAATATGATGATGAATGCTCAAGTCATCAAAACGGAAGCGATGGAAGTTACATGGCAATATATCTCGGAATGGCTATGGAAATGCCATAATAGGTAGGTATGGTGGCTGTTTTGAGGAAGATATAATAAGACTTGTGTGTGATAGAGCGTATCATATCACGGGGTTTGGATGCACCGACGAAGTTTGCACCGACTCTCGAGGTGAGAAAGGGCAATGCACGGTACCGTAGAGGCTAGCAAATTGCGGAAAGGTAAGAGTGCGTATATTCCATGGACTCACATTTAGTCATAAAGAACCCACATACTTATTGCAAAAGTTTATTAGCCCTCGAAGCAAAGTATTACTACGCATGCTCCTAGGTGGGAGGTTGGTAGGAGTTAACCATCGTGCGCCCCTGACCTTCACACAAAGATAGACAATCAAGGATAAATTGTGCTCCAACTTCCTGGCATAACGGGAGACTATACGTGCATGCTTCGGGAATCACAAACCTTAACACCAATATCTTACTAAACACGATCATTCACTAGTACCTCCCACATATTATCATCTCTATATCGCAAAACTATTGCAAGGAATCAAACATACCATATTCAGTGATCCATAATTTTATGTAGGATTTTATGACTAACCATGCAAATGACCAATTCCCGTTGACTCTCTAAATAGATATAAGTGAAGCAAGAGATTTTAATTCTTTCTACAAAAGACCATGCTCTAATAAATATAAGTGAAGCAAAAGAGCATTCAACAAATAACGGTTTTCTATGTGAGGAGAAACAGGCAATCCAAACTTCAAATGATATAAGTGAAGCACATGAAGCATTCTATAAAGCCATACTCAAAAGATATAAGTGAAGTGCAATGAGCATTATATAAATCAACCATGGACTATCTCATACCAGCATGGTGCATAAAAGAAAAGTGAAAACTAAACACAAAAGACGCTCCAAGATTTACACACATCACATGAACGAAACGAAAACATATCGATACTTGTTGAAGAAAGATGGGATGCCTTCCGGGGCATCCCCAAGCTTAGATGCTCGAGTATCCTTGGATATTTACTTGGGGTGCCTTGGGAATCCCCAAGCTTGAACTCTTGCCTCTCCTCCTTCTCCTCATATCGAGACCTCCTCGATCTTTGAACACATCATCCACACAAAACTTAACAGAAAATTGGTGAGATCCGTTAGTATAATAAAGCAAATTACTACTTTAAATACTATTGCAAACCCATTCATATTTTATATTTGTATTATCCCTGCTGTATTATAACTTCTCCATGGCTTATATCACCGATAAAATTGATAGTTTCATCAAAACAAGCAAAACAATGCATCAAAAACAGAATCTGTCTTAAACATGACAGTCTGTAGTAATATGAACTTTGACCAAACTTATGTAACTCCAAAAATTCTGAAAAATTAGGAAGAAATAAAAACATTTTATAGCTATACTGTGTAAAAATTTCAGAAACTTTTGACGTTCCAGTAAAAAATGTAAATTCACGCACTACAGCCAAAGTTTCTGTTTTTACACTGCACATACCAACAAGCAATCTAATCATCCTAAAGGCAAATCTTGGCACATTATTTTTATAATACAATGGTTTTGTACAAGGGGATAATTATTTTTGTTGAAAAGTTTCTGTGATTCAAGATTCACAAAGTTTCCATGGGCATGAACAAAGTTCAAGGCTAGCCCCCACTTCAACGATGCTCATCATCTGTCTCACTTTCACCTTTCTTTTTGTGAAGTTTTAGGTTCCCCTCTATATTTTTTTTGTTTTTAAAATTTATAAAAGCACTCAACATAATAAAATGACTCTCTAAAAATTCCGGGTTGTCTCCCTGGTGAAAGGACGTGGATGTCTCCTAGAGGGGGGGGGGGGGTGAATAGGCGTTTTAAAATAATTACGGTTTAGGCTTGAACAAATGCGGAATAAAACTAACGTTCAATACGTCAAGCACAAAACCTAAAACAACTAGGCTCATCTATGTGCACCAACAACTTATGCTAAGCAAGATAAACAACTAAGTGATAGCTAGATATATAGCAACAAACAATATGGCTATCACAAAGTAAAGTGCATAAGTAAAGGGCTCAGGTAAGAGATAACCGAGGCACGAGGAGACGATGATGTATCCCGAAGTTCACACCCTTGCGGATGCTAATCTCCGTTCGGAGCGGTGTGGAGGCACAATGCTCCCCAAGAAGCCACTAGGGCCACCGTAATCTCCTCATGCCCTCGCACAATGCAAGATGCCGTGATTCCACTAAGGGACCCTTGAGGGCGGTCACCGAACCCGTACAAATGGCAACCCTTGGGGGCGGTCACCGGTACCCGTACACTTTGGCAACCCTTGGGGGCGGTTCACCAGTACCCGTACAAATTGCTTGGGGCAATCTCCACAACCTAATTGGAGACCCCGATGCTTGCCCGGAGCTTTACACCACAATGATTGAGCTCCGAGGCACCACCAACCGTCTAGGGCGCCAAGGCACCCAAGAGGAACAAGCTCTAGGGTGCTCAAACACCCAAGAGTAATAAGCTTCTCAAACTTCACTTCCACGTATCACTGTGGAGCACTCAAACCTATGCAACAAATGCAATGGCAAGGGCACACGGAGTGCCCAAGTCCTTCTCTCCCAAATCCCACCAAAGCAACTAATGCTAGGGAGGAAAATGAGAGGAAGAACAAAGAAGAACACGAAGAACTCCAAGATCTAGATCCAAGGGGTTCCCCTCACATAGAGGAGAAAGTGATTGGTGGAAATGTGGATCTAGATCTCCTCTCCCTTTTCCCTCAAGAACTAGCAAGAATCATTGGAGGGATTGAGAGATAGCAAGCTCAAAGAAGGTCAGCAATGGGGGGCAAAAACGAGCTCCAAGGATTAGGAGCAAAGGGGAAGAAGACCCCCTTTTATAGGTGGGGGAAAATCCAACAGTTACCCCCACAGCCCGCACACAAGCGGTAGTACCGCTCAGGGGAGCGGTACTTCTGCTTATACCCGTCCTGGAACAACAGAGCGGTAGTACCATTCAGAATGGAGCGGTACTTCCGCTTGGGGCGGTAGTACCGCTCTGGAGGGAGCGGTACTTCCGCTCAGAAATCCCAGAAGACCGGAAGAAAAAAGGATGCGAAAGAGGCCGCGGATCCTCAGGGCGGCAGTACCGCTCAGTACTTCCGCTTAAAAAAACAAGCGGTAGTTCGAGCGGCTCTTCAGGGCGGTAGTACCGTGGTACCGAGCAGTACTACCGCTAGTTCAGAGAAAAATGGCTCTGGCACTAAAATTGCCAAAACTTTCGCATACGAGCTCCGAATTGAGCAAACTCAAGCTTGTTGGATAGCACACGACAAGTACTATCCAAACAGAAGAACCGGCAAATGTCAATGGTATAGAGATGTGAAACACCTCTATGAATGAAGAACCGGCAAAAACTCCAGCATCGAAAACATCATAGAAGATGCATATGGACTCCGTTTTTGATGAACTTGAGCTTGTCAGGAAGCTGACCATAAGCTCAAGAACCCACAAATAGAAAAACCAACCAAGAACCAAGAAAGATGATGATGCCAAGAATGCTATGGTTTGAGCTCTCAACGAACGATACGATCAAGCTACTCACTTGAGAGCCCCCCTTGATAGTACGGCTATCGATCCTATAACCCGGTCTCCCAACTACCACCATGAGACCGGTAAAATAGAAAACCCTATCAAGGTCAAACCTTTGCCTTGCACATAGTCCACTTGAGCTAGATGATGACGATCTTGTCCTTCTCAAGATGGACCACCTTTCTTGATTGCGTTGGCTCGATGTAGACTAGTTGATTGCTCCCCCATACTCCACTATGGGTGAGCCACTCTTTGGCACATCTTCACAAGTCCATTGTCACCACAATGGACGGCAAGCTTCAAGCATGATCTCTCCGTGATGCTTCACTTGAACTTGCACACCGCAACCTTGATGACGATCACCACTTGATGTCATCCTCCATGGGTTGTATGAGATCTTCCTCTTGACGCAAGCCCATGGAAATATACCTAACCCCACAACGAACTCTCACGTAGACCATGGGTTAGTACATAAAGCGCAATGGACAATGCTTACCATACCATGGGATCACTTGATCCCACTTGGTACATCTTCTACGCTTTGTGTGTTGATCAACTTGAATCATTCTTTGCCTTAATCTTGATCAACCTTGTGTCTTCTCTTCTCTCTTCACAAAGATGATGTCTTGAAGGTAAACATGAATGTTCACACAATCTTCTTCTTCAAGACATGCTTGCAATGAGATCAACTCTCACATGACCAATATTTGGATAAAACCTTACATACCACCTTGGTCACCATATAAACTCCTTGAAACCAACACATGTACTTCAAGAAGTGCCTATGGACAAATCCTTCGAATATAACTCAAGGCAACCATTAGTCCATAGGGATTGTCAAAAATTACCAAAACCACATATGGAGAAATATGCTCTAACACCTGGCAGTGCTTTCTTTAAAGCCATTAAGCTAGGCATAAAGTGCTCAAGTAATGGATCCACCCGGATCCCAAGGTATATCAAAGCCAATTTTAATTAACAATGATTTGTAATTTATTAGTGAGCACAAAGTGATATATATCATGTGACAACGAAGTCTGACCCTCTTCCTATGCATTGGCATGTCATACAAGAACAATTCATGCACATCCAGTAAAGGCCAATACATAGCATAAGTAGTTTCTTGCAATTTTATAGTATTGGAAACATAGAGAGGTGAAGATTTGGTTCCTCTCTCATAATAATTGCAAGTAGGGGCAACAAGCACATGCATATTATAATATTCATCAAAATCATCATGTGTAGTGGTAAAACGCAACCCATCAATATAATCCTTAATAACTGCAAACTTCTTCGATATAGTGTAGTTGGGAGAATTCAAAAAGATAATAGGACTATCATGTGTGGGTGCAACAACAACAATTTCATTCTTAACATAAGAACTATAGCAAGTTCATCTCCATAAGAATAATTCATATTGGCATCTTGGCCACAGGCATAGCAAGCATCAAGTCCATCAAAAAGGGGTATTTCAAAAGAATCCACGGGATCATAGCAATTATCATAGCATTCATCCTTCGGTAGGTACGAAGGGAAATTAAATAATGTATGGGTTGAAGAGTTACTCTCATTAGAAGGAGGACACAGGTAACTAATCCGCTCTTCCTTCTTTTGTTCTTCACTCTCCTCCTCATCTTTTTCATCTAATGAGCTCAAAATTTCAGCAATTTCTTATTCCATAGATTCCTGCAAAATATTAGTCTCTTCCAACGCAGCAGTCATTGTTTCAATAAATTCTTTAACATAAGCATTAGAAGCATAGTTTTCATAGCAATATTTAAGTATGGCAAAATTTTCAGATTTGTAAAGAGTAGCGTCATACTTTTCAATCAAAGAAGCAATTTCATAGGCACCCTTAAAAGCAACAAATTCTTCAATTGGCATAAGATAGTATTTCATTATCATTAAACACACATTGGTAGGGAAGGTGTTTTTTAGTTTCTTCAGAACAACAAGTAAAATCATAAATTTCACATAGATTCCAAGCATAGCACATCAAACTATTAATATGATGCCAGAAAAGTTTCCCTTTTTGAGATAAGCGGTGTCGCACAAAATAAGCATGCTCATTTAATGATTTTCCCTCAAGTAAGCTAGTTGGGTTTTTAGCACGAGCACAAATGGATCGAAGATGATCCAAGTAATATTCTTCCATAGTACGGAACACTAGTGGTTCCTCAACTTTAGGAGCAGCAAGTACATCTAATTTTTTGGTATTTTGCGTTTCCTACCCATATCTAAAGATAGAAAACAAGAGCACAAAATAAAAACTACTTAGTGATAAAGCAAACAAGCACACACTAGAATATTCACCCCACGCTATTGCTCCCCGGCAACGGCGCCAGAAAAAGGTCTTGATAACCCACAAGTGTAGGGGATCGTTTGTAGCCTTTTTTGATAAATAAGAGTGTCGAACCCAACGAGGAGCTAAAGTTAGAACACATATCCCCCCAAGTTCTATCGACCACCGATACAACTCTACGCACACTTTAACGTTTGCTTTACCTAGAACAAGTATGAAACTATTTTGTAGGTGATAGGATAGGTTGCACAAATAAAACTAGAAGTACTTTGCGGGAATAAAACTATGAGTAAAATGTAAGACAATAAAAGTTAGTTGTTTAGTAGAAAGCTTTTGTCAAACAAGAAGGTTATTTGTCCCTAGGCAATTGATAACTAGACCGGTAATCATTCTTGCAATTTTATATGAGGGAGAGGCATGAGCTAACATACTTTCCGTACTTGGATCATATGCACTTATGATTTGAACTCTAGCAAGCATCCGTAACTACCAAAGATCATTAAGGTAAAACCCAACCATATCATTAACTATCAAGTCCTATTTACTCCCATATGCCACAACCCACCTACTTGGGTATGTGTATTCTGTCATTCACGCCACCCACCATAGGCAAATCATGAACACATTGCAACACCCTACAGCGGGGATCCCCCACGTTTGCGCGAGACGAAGGGCACCGTAGGACAGCACCATAATAAAATGTACACTCATACCAACCACGATCATCACTTAGCCCATAGGACAAAACGGATCTACTCAAACATCATAGGATAGCCACATATCATTAGGAAATAATATATGGAGTTAAGCACCATGTTTAAGTAGAGATTACAACGGGGAAGAGAGGTGTTACACCACTGCATAGAGGGGGAGAGAGTTGGTGTTGACGGCGACGAAGTTGTTGGTGTAGATCGCCGTCACGATGATTGTTCCGGCGGCGTTCCGGCGCCACCGGGAGAGAGGGGAAGAGAGCCCCCCCTCCTTCTTCTTCTTCCTTGGCCTCCCCCTAGAGGGGAGGAGAGTTCCCCCTTTGGTCCATGGCCTCCATGGCGGCGGAGGGGCAGGAGCCCCTCCGAGATTGGATCTCCCTCTCTGTTCTCTTCTGTTTCACGTTCCTGTTTTCTGGCCGAAAACCATTTCTTATATTGCCGGAGATCCGTAACTCCGACTGCGCTAAGATTTTAACACGATTTTTTCCGGATATAAGCTTCCTTGCGCCCGAAGTAGAGCTCCAACCGACTTACGAGGTGACCACAACCCACCACCATGCGTCTCGGCTCTGGGGTGCGCCATGGTGTCTTGTAGTGGTTGTGGGCCTCCTTTTGCGTTGATTCCGCCTCCCAAAAATCACAAATATTCTAAAATAATTCTCCGTAAATTTTTATCGCGTTTGGACTTTGTTTGATATGGATATTCTGCGAAACAAAAAACATGCAACAAACAGGAACTGGCACTAGGCACTGGATCAATATGTTCGTCCAATAAATCATATAAAATGTTGCCAAAAATATGTGAAAGTTGTATAATATTGGCATGAAACAATCAAAAATTATAGATACGACGGAGACGTATCAGGGCCTAGCAGGGTGGTCGCGCCCTGATGTGTGCTGGCTCCCCCTGGCGTCTCCCGACGCCCCTCTCTGGCCTATAAATTCTAATATTTTCCAAAAACCCTAGAGAGCCTCCCGAAGCACTTTTTGCGCCGCCGCAAGTCTCTGTTCCGCCGTGTGCCTATCTGGAGCCATGTTCCAGTGCCCTGCCGGAGGGGGGATCGATCACGGAGGGCCTCTACATCAACCTTGCTGCTCCCATGGTGATGTGTGAGTAGTTCCCTACAGGCCTACGGGTCCGTATTTAGTACCTATATGGCTATCTCTCTCTCTCTCTCTTGATCTTCAATACAAAGTTCATCGTGTCTTCGCGGTGATCTATTCGATGTAATCACTTTGTGCGGTGCGTTTGTTGGGATCCGATGAATTGTGGGTTTATGTTCAGATTATTCATGAAAAAGATTAGAGTCTTCTATGAATTCAATTATGATTCTTATTTGCATGATTATTATAGTTTTGTACATCTCTCCGGTCTATTGAAATAGTTTGGACAACTAGATTGATATTTCGTCAGTGAGAGGGGTGCGTTGTAATGGGTTCAATCTCGCAGTGCTCTATATCCCAGTGACACAAGGGGACAAGATACGTCTTTGTATTGTTGCCACTAAGGATAAAATGATGGGGTTCATTCATATTGATTGAGTTTTCTTTGTCTACATCATGTCATCGTTCTCCAAGCATTACTCTGTTTGTCATGAACTTAATACTTAGAGAGGCAAGCATAGAAGCGCTCTTGACTTGGAGTAATAGGTGCAGGCAGGAGTCGGCCTATTTGCTTATAGACGTGATGCCTATATACACATGATCATTGTCGTGAATAAATATTGCATAAATATGCGCTTTTCTATCAATTGCCCAACATTAATTTGTCTACCCACCGTATGCCTACTACATGAGAGATGCCACTAGAGAAAACTACGCCCCCCGGGTCAATTCACTTATATATTTACAAAAGCTTTCATTACGTTGTTGTCATTTATTGACTTTTATTTTATTTTGCAATTTACATTATTCAACTATCATCTAGACACTTCATTTGCTTGCAAATAACGAGTCCAAGGGGATTGACAACCCTCTTGCCCACGTTGGGTGCAAGTGTTTGCTTCTTTGTGTGCAGTCGCTAAAGACGGGGGTTGCGTGCTACTCCTATTGGTTTGATAACCTTGGTTTTCACTGAGGGAAATACTTATCTATACTGTGTTGCATCACCCGCTCCTCTTCGCGGAAAACCCAACGCAGATCACAAGTATCAGGCTTCAGCCTGATAAACTCAAGCCCAAAGCGGAGAAGTGCATCTTCATAGGATACCCTAAGGAAACAATTGGGTATACCTTCTATCTCAGATCCAAAGGCAAGGTCTTTGTTGCTAAGAACGGATCCTTTCTAGAGAATGAGTTCCTCTCGAAGAAACTGAGTGAAGGAAGGTAGAACTTGATGTAGGAGATATGCCCTAGAGGCAATAATAAATGTTATTGATTATCTCCCTGTTCATAATTATGTTTATGTTCCATGCTAGAACTGCTATGGTTCTCGAGTCTGCAATAACCACGAGGCTCGGAGGAAGACTCATATGCACGTGTGGGATAATAAACGAGAAAATGTATTCCTAGTCTGGCCTCTAAGACTAGCTCAAGTGTTGCATGATGGTTCTGTTTTCCTGATCATGGGCATGTCTATGCCAGCAACTTTGAGGGCACAATGTTAGTAGAACATTTGTGTTGAATCGACCCGAATTGATGTTATGCTATGAGATTGATTCGTCACAAGTTAATGGTTAATAACACAGAGATGGTTAACGTTTGCATGATTCCTTAGACCATGAGAGTATCGAGTTTCTTCATGCTTGCTTCATGAACTTTGGGGTTTGTTAAACGTCATCCGTAAATGGGTGGCTATTACGGCGGCTTACGGGTTCATGGAAAAGTATGTCAAGTAACTTGATAGCTCAAGATTGGGATTTGCTCCTCCGACGATGGAGAGATATCTCTGGGCCCTCGCGGTGTTACGGTATCCATCATCGTCTGGCCAGACACTTTGTGATTTGATCACGGGGATGCCGGAACACGAAACAAGAAAAGAGAACAATACCGGTAACGAGGTAACTGGCATAGTGGACAAGGTGTTGATCCACAGGGATGCCAACATGTCTCACCTCGGGTATTTGTAACATATCGCAAAGCAATAGGAATAGCACACGGCAACTGGAGGTCCACTCGAATATTCATTCGTGTGGGTATAGGGGTCAATATGGGTGTCCACGGCTCCGATGTTGATCATTGATCGGAAGGGGTTCCGGGTCATGTGTATACTTCACCGAACCTATAGGGTCACACGCTTAAGGGTCATCTATCTTCTGAATACTAGACAGGGAGTCTGAGAGAAAATCACCGGAAAAGTTTCGGACACCGAAAACGTTTCGGACAGCGGAAAAGTTCCGCAGAGAGAACACCGGAACAGTTTCGGTAAAACTGAAAAGTTGTTTCAGGGGATACCATTAAGTCAAATTGGTTTCGGCACATGCCTGATAATTCTTGGAGGGTGCCAGAATCATTCTGGAAACTTCTGGGAATTTTCCGGAAGAAAAACCGAAAATGTTCCGGAGCTGCCGGAACCGCTTCGGATGCTTTTCGCAGATGAAAATCACTAATCCGGAATTGTTCCGGAACGCATTGAAAATTATTTTAGTGGGTACTGGAAATGTTCTAAGCCCACATAAATATTTTCAGTTCGAACGGACGCTGAAAAATGTCGTCGTGAATAGTGAAAGTGCTTTTTGGATATTTTTGGAAAACCACCTTTTGGGATATTTCCCAAAAGGCTTCTAGAAGGCCTTGGGGGCCAAGGAAGCCCCTCATGTGGGGTCCCCAAGGGGGTGGCCGGCCAAGGTGAGTGGAGCTCCATGGAGCTCCACATGGCATCCCTTTTCCCTCTTATGCCCTTTGTGTATGACATAAAGTGGGGGCATTTTTGGGTTTTTGGAATGGCAACTCTACCCCTTCGTTTTCCTATAAACTAGATCATTGATGGCGCGCATTGCCGCGCCTGTCCGTTTATAATATTGAATGTTTGGGTCTGACTGTTTGAGGCAAATATGTGAAAACTTGTCTCAATAAATTAAGTTAACATGTCAATTTATTTGTTCTGTAGCCTTACAATGCAGAATGCTAAAAATGGTGCTGGTATATACATAACTTCACCTTAAATTGAAGACATAATAGATAATAAATCCAAGAAAACGTGGCTTATCAATATGATTATTTACCCCATTAACAAACATTACTGCACCACAGGTGAGACAATATGCAATGATCAGAAATCAAATGTTTACCTCAGATAGAAATTTCTCACGCCCTAGATCATACCTTGACAACTCTCACACATGAGCTTCTTTTTCATCAGTAAAAGTAGTAACTCGGGATCAGTAAGATAGCAATGACCAGTAATTAATACAGTGTATGAGTAATGCCAATTTGAACTCAGGTTAACAATACCAGGCCGCACACAATAGAAGAAACAAATTTTAATGCCATTACATTGGAGTTTATCACTTATCAGACACCATGAGGCGTAGCAGACCTATGCAGCTTTGCTATCATGCTCTATTCCAGGAATTCACAAAGCATCATAGCCTGACATCCTTCACCATCAAATCATATCCCCTTGTATTGATGTCAATCCAAAGAGAAAAGAACATCAACACCAATACTGAATTGCTTGACAACGAACAAAATGGCGTCAACATAAATAATCACCACCTCAATAGCCACTGTAATTCCATGACCATTGTGAAGGGCTCCAGTTGCATTTATGGTGCGCTTGGTTGAGAAACTTAATAGATGCACCATTCTAAGGAAAAGTTATTATGACTTGTAAGGCAAATGCTTACCTGATTCCTTAAATTAGCCCAAAATATCACCAAAGAGGCCAACTGAGAGCAGGCAGCAAACCTCATAAGCTCTACTTAACTGGAAGAACCAGTGTGTAGATTTCAAACCTGATATATCGTCTACAAGCTATAGGTCCACATTTCAATGTAAAATCTGAAGATTCTTATGCAAAAAATATGAGCGCATCATCATTACATGTGGAAATCATCACTCTAATAATTAGAAGAGTATGCCATGTTCCTCCTAGATCCCCATTCCAAACCCCGTCTTCTCATAGGGCACCTTGGCGTCGACAGCAGCCCCTGTTCTTCCGTCCCTATCTTATCTTATCCAGTGTATATAAGACATTCTTCATAAAAATATAATGAATTGTCGACAGTCCATGCAAATGCCTGAAGTGGCAAAGGATCCCCTGAGCGATTTTTTTAGGAGCGCATGCCTGCCTTGGTTCGATAGATAAATGGGCTAGCGGCGGGCAGAACCGGCCCACTTTACGACAGTGCTTCATTTCGGCCTCCAGAGCAGCAGCCCAAAGGACATATGGCCAGTAGCAAATAGATGCGGAACTGATGGCTATAGACACCAGATCGGACGGCCAAAAAACGCCCAAATCATCAAAACGGACGGTCAGAAACGCAAATCGCTGAGAGAGCTCGGTTAAGGTTCGGTTATACTGTCCTTAATGTGCAAAATCCAAGCGACTATTCCTCATTTAATCAAGGTGAAGTCACATGTTCAGCAATGTTGTATGAACAGAAATATCCATACACCATGCCCATCAGATGGGCAGAGGAGAATGGCCTAAATACCGCCTAGAGTGCAAATTTCTACATGAGACCAAATTCAGTACACACACCTAGTGCCCATTTTCACACTTGCAAATTGGACAATTCGTTCTGCAGATGAATGACAGCACATTGCAAGTGTGCGATCAACATTTGAAATATTGACCAAACCAAAAGTAAATCATTGAATCATGAACAACTAACAAATCGATTTAGAAAATTGCCCATTGAGCAACAACATACTCTGGAATTGACACTTGAATGATAAATAGTTAACCAATAGTTGTCGATTCTAACCTTTAAATTCTGCTAGGGTACATGGAGAGACTGGCCTTGAGCCCCTGAGCAAAACAAATTCCACAAAAACATCAGCAGGCAACACAAGGAAGGGCATCAATAGTAGCAAGCATGCGACCGAACAAGACAAATACAAAATTGTACTTTGACCCTGCTAATACATATGTGCACATCATTAATACAGTGAATGCTAATTTCTAATTTCTTCCTGGTACGGATGCCTACCTGAAATTACAAAAAATATATCACTTCTATATGTACATCATAAATAGAAATGCACCCAAAAACACAACACGGAACTGGAATCTCAGGTTTTTTCAGTGAACACTAATTTGTTCCTGGTATGTATGGCTACCTAAAATTACAAAAAACAATATAACTTCTGTATGTACAACATAAAAGAAATGCACCCAGTAACACAACATTGAACAGGAAACTCAGGTTTTTTCATCTCTCGTGAGTACCAAGCATCCTCCAAGTAAAACAAGATACCAAGCATCCTCCAAGTAAAACAAGATTTCATTGGTACCTGTATATCATCATAAGGCAGCAACCGAAGCGAATACAATCGAGCGGAAAACTGGATGGAACGGAGAGGAGATTATTAATCAGAAACCATTCGTCATCGCAGATCATCTTCGCTGTTACAGATAAGAAAATAGAAGATAAGAGAGATGGATTGTCAGGGTTCCAACCATGAATAGTACCACTCGACATAGGAAAGAGTTCACAAACCACGCCAAGGATCTCAACCTACTTCGACCTCCACATCCACGGAGGATTCAGAAAGCACGGATAGGAGAACCAACATATAGTGTCAGTTGGAATAGAAAAGGATTGAAACATTACCAGCCATGAATACACCATGATTGTCTGCTTCAAGAGTGAGCGGAGCAGTTTCTAACACACGAGGCGTCGCCCACTATTGCCCGCATGACGCACCTCCAGTGATTCCCTCGTGCGAGTGCGACCCGCATCCCGCGATTCTGATCGATCCCATCACGAGCTCGGGTGCGCCGGCTGGACCCGAATCCCGCACCTCCCCTGGATCCCATCGAGCCCTCGAGCGTATCGACTGGACCCGGATCCTGCGCCTCCAACCAATTCCAACGCGAGCCTTGCCTTGGCTCGATCTCGCCTCACATCGGAGCTGGATCGATATGCAGGCCGGTCGCTCCCCTCTGCGCGTGTCGCTGGATCCCCTGAACGATTTTTTTTAGGAGCGCATGCCTGCCTTGGTTCGATAGATAAATGGGCTAGCGGCGGGCAGAACCGGCCCACTTTACGACAGTGCTTCATTTCGGCCTCCAGAGCAGCAGCCCAAAGGACATATGGCCAGTAGCAAATAGATGCGGAACTGATGGCTATAGACACCAGATCGGACGGCCAAAAAACGCCCAAATCATCAAAACGGACGGTCAGAAACGCAAATCGCTGAGAGAGCTCGGTTAAGGTTCGGTTATACTGTCCTTAATAGGAGGTGAGGGGGCTGCCCAAACCTCATCCCTTCTCACATACACATGCCATTTGGCTTGTCTGGCTTCTCTCTCCCTCCCCGCGAAATAGTTTCGTAGAGCCGAAAGGATGTCTGGGTTCCGGCAGGAACTAGTTCTGGACGGCGAAGCCCTGCCGGATAGATGACACCGTATGTGTGCAACTCTGTAGAGAGATCGTAGTTTCGGTCTTAGTTCGAGATGTCCTCCCGAAGGGCTGTCCGAGTGACCATCCGAGTTTCGAAGGTCCTCCCGAAGGGCTGTCCGAGTGACCATCCGAGTTTCGAAGGTCCTCCCGAAGGGCTGTCCGCGACACCGTCCGGGGGACTGTCCGACCGCCTCCCGGAGGGCTGTCCGAGGGGCAGATGAGCGTATACATCCTCGCGGTTGGGAGGTTGTAAATCCTAGCTGCGGGGATCTGCACCGCCGATCATCATCGACTCTACTTCTGCTGCGGTACGAGTCGGTAACGAAAAGATCAAACCTTGTATGCAGTCTTCGTAGTGGTCCTGGGCTGGTGCGTAGGTCGGAAATTTTTTGTTTTCTGTTGCGTTACCCTTCAGTGGCATCATGAGCCGGGCTATGTGTAGATGCAAGTTGCGATCTAGAATACATAGAGATGTATGGGTGTTGCACAATATAATTAAGTAGTAGATGAGTTCTATTACTGAAAATTATTTGTGCGGGTAGCAGATAAAATCTGTTACCCGATGTTCTTGTTGCTTCCCTGGAATTTGCATATTTCGGATCTTGATAACAGCATGGTGGAGTTTCAATGTTCTGGCAATCCGCGATCCTGATTGATCAACGAAGTGCTAACAGTTCATTGAATTCCACCGTAGTTAAAAAGAAAGATGAAATTTCGCAGACAAAAGGGCAATGCAGATATGATCTGCACGGGGGTCATGCGTATGACGAAGTTTAGTATGGGGCTTGAGATTTTATTATCTCGTGTTTCATACACCCCGCGATGTTAATCTAGCGACTTGGATTATCATGCTTGATGATGGACGTTGGTAGCTTCGGTTTGTTTCGAAACCTTAGAAGCCACGTAAAACAAGTTTTTGCATGAACCGATTAGAGGCGTCTAACTTGGTTTTGCAGGATGGTTTGCATGTGCATATGATGTGGTATAGCAATGCTCATATTAATTTGATTATGTATGAGATGACTATATGATGTAATATTAACATGACTTGCGTGTCATGATTCGGCATGATGGCTGGAGCCATATGATTGTCACTTTAATGACCTGCGTGTCAACCTTAAGTAATGCACTTATTTTATTAGCTATAGAGATAGCAATATTATCCGGTGCACCGACAAGGTGGTGGCAATCTTCGCGAAGGTGAATACCGACGTGAATGCCGAAGACGAAGAAATACAAGACTTCTCCGTCAGGAAGGGCTATACCATATCATGCAATTATGAATTGCCTGAGATGTTTATCCCTTATGATGCACCCTTTTTTATTGCGCAGTAGTCGCTTTTTATTAGGGTGATCTCTCACAAAAATATCAAAGTTGATAGTGTTCTCCCAAGTGTAGCACCGTCATGACACCTATCTTTTCGGGGTGCGCCGTGTCACATGGGTACGAATGATTAGAAAAGTGTGAGGCGGGTGAGTTGAGACCTCATAGCGAGATCACTTGGTTGTCTTGACGTTCAGGCATGACCGTCATGAGCTCGTAACACACGCATCGAAAGATGAACAAGAGTCACATAGAGATGTGATTGGCAAGTTGGCCTACCGGTTGAGATATTCGTCATCAGTGGTGTTGCACCAATGGCGAACAATTTAAATGCGGGTCTTGTATCACTCACAATCAATTATGAGAGATATTGATTTGAGTGGGAGCGCACTGTAGAATTAATTCTTTTAATTCTCAGTGCAATTAATTGTGAACTTTGTCTAAGTGTAAATTGCATAATAGTTGTAGAATAATGGCTCGCGTTTCCACCTTCCCTATTAAAATTGAATAGCTGTTAAATATCTGGTTAAAACTTTACGGTTGGTAACGTAATGTGAGGATTGTCCTCAAGAGTACCGAGAAGGACTTTGTCCTATCGCATGCTTTTGGTATTCTCCCGCTTATGCTATGGATGATGTGACTCTCGTCCTTCGATCCAAAAGCTAAAATTCGGTTACGGTCAAGTGAAATATGTTTGCCTCCATGAGACCCAAACTTCAAAAGTTTGGATAGCTATGTGATATTCATGGAATCTGAAAATCATTTTCAGAGACAAATAAAGGCTAAAAGATATGAGATATCCAAAGGCATGTTTGTTTGCAAACTATTAGTAAAAGTGTTTACTGGGCATTTGACTGTTAAGAGAGGGATCCAGAAGAACGCCTGTCATATAATGAAGGTGAATAAAACAACAGCTTAAAGAGAAAGGAAGTGTCCGAAGGGTGTTAGTGAAACTTTCACGCCTAGGAAGTCCGGGGCTAACGCCACTCTCAAGTTGGGTGCTTCTTCTGAGAGTAGGAGAAATACTAAAAGTTAAACTGTTAGAAGTATAATGGCAGAAAGAAAGAAGACTGGGATATCCAGCTCATGTATGAATGTCATACAAGTTTTTGATGTATAGAAGGCTGGTCAAAGATATAGTTCTTGGGAATTATGGTTAAACATGTTAATCACTAATTCTTGGGTATTGTGAGTTGATCACAAAGATACTCGCTCGATTGCATTATGTTGCAACTCGATGTAAGAACTACTATGGCCTGAAAGACTAGCCAGGAATGAGGTTTTGATACACGCTGGAAACATAGTAAAAGTTACTATACCTTTCATCGGTGTATTACCTATGTATTTACTTTCATAATTCATTTTAGAGTTTCATACACTCTAGCCCTTTGCATAAGGTATCTTGCAAGAAGGTTATTCATAAGAGAACTTTTGATGTTCGGTGATATGAATAACATAAGGGCCATACTTTCATTATGAATGAGATGTATGTTATGAATATTGATAATAATACATTGCCTCTATATTTACTTTCATAATTCATTTAGAGTTTCATATACTCTAGCCCTTTTGCATAAGGTATCTTGCAAGAAGGTTATTCATAAGAGAACTTTTGATGTTCGGTGTTATGAATAACATGAAGGGCCATGCTTCCATCCAGGATGGGATGTATGTTATGAATATTGATGGTAATATGATACATCCATAACACTGACGCTAAATGTCGCAAGACTAAAAGAATACCGCATATGTGTGGCACTGCATTTGGTCACATTGGAGAAACCCGCATGGAAAATTCCATTATGATGGATTTTGAAGTCGTTTGATTTTGAATCATCTGACACTTGCAACTTTCCTCCGAAAGGTGAAGTGACTGAAATACCGTTCACAGTCCATAAGGAACGAGCAACAAACTTATTGGTGATCATACATTTTTGATGTGTGTAGTTCAATAAATGTTATTGCAAGTAGTGGATTTATCTATCTTCAGAAATGACTCAAGTAGATATATGGATATTTACTTGATGAGACGTAAGTCTGGATCTTTTGAAATCATTCGAAAGGTTTTCAAAAATGAAGTAGAAGTTATTGTAACAAGAAAATTATGTTTCTACAATTCGATTGCAGAAAGGAATATTTGAGTTACAAGTTTAGCGAATGTCTGATGAGTTATGAAAGGGGTTTCATAACTTGCACCTCCCGGAACACCACTGCAAGTGGAAAGTCCGTGAAGATGTAATCGAACCATTTATGACATGGTAAGATCAAAGATGACATAAATAAATTTGCCATTATCCCTTTTAAAGAGTGATGCTTTAGAGACTGCAGCTTTTACACTGAAAAGAGCTCCATCAGGTCTGTTGAAATGACGCCATGGTATGGTACGCCCAACCATGTTATATCTTTTCTTAACATTTGGAATATGGGGCTTGTGTAAAAGGTTACAAACCTATTCCAAATCAGACAAGTGCTACTTTGTAGGTTATCCCAAGTCATTGGGTATTCCCCCACCACTATACCGAGGCAAAGGATTTTGTCACAAAATGGTATGCTTTTAATGAGAATAGTTCTTGCAAAAGGTGAGTGGGAGGACAGTGCAACTCGACGAGATAACCAGTATCTTCGTCATCAGATCAAAGGAAAGGAACCTTGGAAGCGATTCCAGAGTTTCCTACCGCGACTGATACGGAAGCCTCTACATGAGATGTATGGACTTCGGTCGAACTTGCAGCTGAACCACGTAGGAAAAACTCGTGCAAACCTCTCAGGTGCGCATACGAGATATTGTTGTTAGACAACAGTATACCTACGATACACAAGGAAGCGTTGATGGGCCCTGACTCCGGAATTGGCTAAATGCCAATACAATCCGAGATAGTTTCCATATAAGTTGTTCAAGATTAAAATCTTGATACACCTTTCGGAAGACTTAGAGTCTAACGAATATTTATGGAACTAAAAACTGATACGGATAAAAATGTTTTATCCATAAAGCTCGACTTATTGCAATAACAAGTTCAAGGAGTTGACTACGATGAGGTTGTTTCACCGTCGCGATGCTTAAAGTCGGTTCGGGTTGAACTAGCAATTAATACATATTTCAAACATGAGATATGAAACAAGGATGACGAAAGGATTTCCATCTGATGGAAATGAAACCAAGGACTTGCATGTGTTATAGTCCAAGGTATTTTTTTAGTCCAGAGGATGCTAGTAAGTATGCAAACTTCAGAGATCCAGCGATGGACAGAAGAGAGCAAAATGGAGTTGGAATCTTCATGTTTTGATGAAATGGTCAAAAGGGTTTTGACTTCATCAATGGGTAACGAAGATGCTTGTGATTCAAGAAAGTAAGTGGGAGCATAATAATATTTCTAAAAACGTTGTGTGATTGACACACTGTTAATTGGAAATAAATTTCTTGACACGAATCAGGACTTCATTTGAAAAAGGTTTATTGATGAAGTGCTTGGGCTAAATAGCCTTAATATTAGGCATGATGATCTATGGAGATAGATTTACCTAATGGGGTTGAGCAAAGATACATATTGACAAGATGCTAAAACTTTTTAGCATTTAAAACGCCAAGGAGTGATTCTTGCCAAAGTCACATGGAAAGAGTTTTTGCAAGACTCCGTGTCCCAAAAACACTGATGAGCAAAATACATGATGGAGATTCCACACACCTTCGTGTTTGGATTAATCATGTATTCCATGGTATATAAAAACAACCAGATATGTCCAATACTCCAAAGTTGTTGCGAGTATAGATACCAAAGTGATCAAAAGTACTGATCATGGGACAACAGTGAAAGATGTCATTAAGTACTAGAGTAGTACTGATGACATGTTTTCTCGCAAGCAGAGATTATGAAGTACTCGTTGTAAGTAATTACATTGATACAGTCTTCATCAATGCTCCATGCGATTTTCGATTTAAGTTAAGGATTTTTTGTGTAATACACAATATGGTGGCACGATAGTTGGAAATTGTTCCAAACAGGTTACTGTGGAGAATTCTATAACAAATGGCTAAGTATGTTGACGCTTTAGAAGCGACAAAGAAGTTGTTGAATCATATAGTTCATTCATGAACTTAGTATGGTTCCAAGATGGCTTTGGTCAATGGGACACTATTGCAGATAGTTGCTCCATAGCTCAGTCTGAGGAATCAGGTTTCGACCAATGATTCACACATATGCAAAGCCAAGTCCACACAAAATATGAATTTTGTGAAAGTGTGAAAATGCGAGGATATGCAAAGATACACACGGAGCTGAAGTCGTCAGATCCGTTGGACATCAGGCTATACCACAAGCGAAGCATATTTACACCGGTGTGCCACAGGTGTAAAGTGCATTAGCATTAACTAGATTATTGACTCTAGTGCAAGTGGGAGTCTGTAGGAGATATGCCCTAGAGGCAATAATAAATGTTATGGATTATCTCCCTGTTCGTAATTAGGTTTATGTTCCATGCTATAACTGCTATGGTTCTCGAGTCTGCAATGACCACGAGGCTCGGAGGAAGACTCATATGCACGTGTGGGATAATAAACGAGAAAATGTATTCCTAGTCTGGCCTCTAAGACTAGCTCAAGTGTTGCATGATGGTTCAGTTTTCCTGATCATGGGCATGTCTATGTCAGCAACTTTGAGGGCACAATGTTAGCAGAACATTTGTGTTGAATCGACCCGAATTGATGTTATGCTATGAGATTCATTCATCACAAGTTAATGGTTAATAACACAGAGATGGTTAACGTTTGCATGATTCCTTAGACCATGAGAGTATCGAGTTTCTTCATGCTTGCTTCATGAACTTTGGGGTTTGTTAAACGTCATCCGTAAATGGGTGGCTATTACGGCGGCTTACGGGTTCATGGAAAAGTATGTCAAGTAACTTGATAGCTCAAGATTGGGATTTGCTCCTCCGACGATGGAGAGATATCTCTGGGCCCTCTCGGTGTTACGGTATCCATCATCGTCTGGCCAGACACTTTGTGATTTGATCACGGGGATGCCGGAACACGGAACGAGAAAAGAGAACAATACCGGTAACGAGGTAACTGGCATAGTGGACAAGGTGTTGATCCACAGGGATGCCAACATGTCTCACCTCGGGTATTTGTAACATATCGCGAAGCAACAGGAATAGCACACGGCAACTGGAGGTTCACTCGAATATTCATTCGTGTGGGTATAGGGGTCAATATGGGTGTCCACGGCTCCGATGTTGATCATTGATCGGAAGGGGTTCCGGGTCATGTGTATACTTCACCGAACCTATAGGATCACACGCTTAAGGGTCATCTATCTTCTGAATACTAGACAGGGAGTCTGAGAGAAAATCACCGGAAAAGTTTCGGACACCGAAAAAGTTTCGGACAGCGGAAAAGTTCCGCAGAGAGAACACCGGAACAGTTTCGGTAAAACTGAAAAGTTGTTTCAGGGGATACCATTAAGTCAAATTGGTTTCGGCACATGCCTGATAATTCTTGGAGGGTGCCAGAATCATTCTGGAAACTTCTGGGAATTTTCCGGAAGAAAAACCGGAAATGTTCCGGAGCTGCCGGAACCGCTTCGGATGCTTTTCGCAGATGAAAATCACTAATCCGGAATTGTTCCGGAACGCATTGAAAATTATTTTAGTGGGTACTAGAAATGTTCTAAGCCCACATAAATATTTTCAGTTCGAACGGACGCTGAAAAATGTCGTCGTGAATAGTGAAAGTGCTTTTTGGATATTTTTGGAAAACCACCTTTTGGGATATTTCCCAAAAGGCTTCTAGAAGGCCTTGGGGGCCAAGGAAGCCCCTCATGGGGGGGGCCCAAGGGGGTGGCCGGCCAAGGTGAGTGGAGCTCCATGGAGCTCCACATGGCATCCCTTTTCCCTCTTATGCCCTTTGTGTATGACATAAAGTGGGGGCATTTTTGGGTTTTTGGAATGGCAACTCTACCCCTTCGTTTTTCTATAAATAGGAGGTGAGGGGGCTGCCCAAACCTCATCCCTTCTCACATACACATGCCATTTGACTTGTCTAGCTTCTCTCTTCCTCCCCGCGAAATAGTTTCGTAGAGCCGAAAGGCTGTCTGGGTTCCGGCAGGAACTAGTTCTGGACGGCGAAGCCCTGCCGGATAGATGACACCGTATGTGTGCAACTCTGTAGAGAGATCGTAGTTTCGGTCTTAGTTCGAGAGGTCCTCCCGAAGGGCTGTCCGAGTGACCGTCCGAGTTTCGAAGGTCCTCCCGAAGGGCTGTCCGCGACACCGTCCGGGGGACTGTCCGACCGCCTCCCGGAGGGCTATCCGAGGGGCAGATGAGGGTATACATCCTCGCGGTTGGGAGGTTGTAAATCCTAGATGCGGGGATCTGCACCGCCGATCGTCATCGACTCTACTTCCGCTGCGCTACGAGTCGGTAACGAAAAGATCAATCCTTGTATGCAGTCTTCATAGTGGTCCTGGGCTGGTGCGTAGGTCGGAATTTTTTTGTTTTCTGCTGCGTTACCCTTCACTTGATGAGGTTACTGAACCTTCACTTCAATTGGAGAGTTCCGCAGCACAAATAGATGTTTCTATGACGCCTACACGAGTTGAAGAGGAAGCTAATGATGATGATCATGAAACTTCGGATCAAGTTACAACCGAACTTCCTAGGTCGACAAGGACACGTATGACGTGGCTTGACACTGCGTCGGTATTTTCCCAAAGAGGAAGGGATGATGTAGCACAGCGACGGTAAGTATTTCCCTCAGTTATGAAACCAAGGTATCGAACCAGTAGGAGGATCAAGCAACACTGTAAATAGCACCTGCACACAAAGAACAAATATTTTTTTTGACTGGACACTGTAAGGGAAAAAACCCCACAGCCTTATAAAGCTTTATTGAAAATTAGAAACCATATGTACAAAGTTACCTCGGTAACCCAAAGAAATGAAAAAGGTAAACTAGAGAACCTAATCTAAAAAAGGAAAAATACATTCAAGGGGGCAGGAAAGATACCCACTTCAGGAGGTCTTCCTTAAACTTAGGCTTAATCCTATGTGCCAGCAGAGACATATCAGTCACAAATCCTGATTTCCATACAGCAAATCTAGGCTGGATATTCTGGAAAACTTTGGTGTTCCTCACTAACCAAATATGCCACCAGGCAGTGAACACTACCTCAGAGAAGAATGGCTTCCGAAATGAGCTTTTGCCATGAGAAGCAGCAGCAGACATGTCATGGCTATCACCCCAGTCAATTTGCAAAAAATTCCAGACCCGTTGACTGAAGAGGCAAGAGAAGAATAAGTGATCCCTGTCTTCCCTTACTCGTGCGTGGCAGGTCCTACAATTTACTTCATCATCCATATGCCAATTCCTTCTTTCCACCATATCCTTGGTGATCTATCCATGATGAGCATCCAAGCAAACACCTTAATCTTTAGGGTGCAGCAGCTAGCCCATATCCAATTGAGTAAAGGATTGAATGCTTGCTCTCAATGGGCACAAGTGTAGAAGGATTTTGGAGTATAAGGCTTATTTGTTCCCATCCAAGACCAAACATCACACTGGTTAGAACTGAGATCGATCTCCCCCAGGAGGACTTGCAGTGTTGATAGTTCTCCATAAGCCTGCTCAGATAAAGGCAAGTTAAACCAGGTGGACAGGTCATTGCAACTCAATCCATCCTTGACCCTAGTCCAAGGATCCTTAACATATGAGAAGAGCCTCGAAAATCTCTCCTTGAGTGGGATTATTGAATTTCCAATGTTCCATTTATCCTGCCAAAACAACACAGTATCACCTTGATTAACTTGCACGCAAGTTACTTCTCTGAAGTTGTCCAGCAGCTTCAAAACATTCCTCCACCAATATGAGCCACAGGGCTCGGTACCCTGTGGTACCCTCTCATGGTAATAGGTATTCTATATTAAATTTACCCAGGGCAAATCCTTCCTGTTTAGGAACTTATTAGCATGCTTCATTAACAGGGCTGCATTTTGTAGCCCAAGATTGAGAATACCCAATCCACCTTTCTTCTTGGGCCTACAAATTAATTCCCACGCAGCTAGAGATGGTGAATGCTCCTGGCTATTTCTTCTCCAGAAACACGGTCTCCGAATCCTTTCCAATTGCTTGAGGATACCTGGGGGAATAGAAAAACTGCAGAGGAAAAAGATAGGCAATGAAGACAGAGCAGAATTTAAGTATTGTAATCTGCCTCCTTGAGCCAAAAAAGAGGAACTAGAGGACATCCTTCTTTCCATACAAGTAACCAATGGCATAAGATGCTCCATCCTCGGCTTAGAGGTACCAACTGGTAAACCAAGGTAGGTGAACGGCATATTTCCAACCTTGCAACCAAAAACCTGAGCAAGTCTCTCAGTCTCCTCTGGATTTACATTGAAGTGTACCATAGACGACTTGTGATAGTTGATATGCAATCCAGTTGATTGAGAAAAAAATATGTAACTTCTCTTTTAATGCTATAAGTTGTTCCTCCACAGCTGGGAAAATGATCAAGGTATCATCAGCATACTGGATAATAGGGAAATCCTTATCATGACATGGCATTGGCAGCTGAATTTAGCCCTTGTGTAACATGTCATTGACCACTGACTGCAAGAGGTCAGCAGCTAAAACAAATAGCAGGGGTGAAATGGAATCCCCTTGCCTCACACCAGCTTTGCATTGAAACTGTTTCCCAGGCACTCCATTTGGGAGAATAGAAGATGAACCAGATGTGAGGAACTGGTATATCCAACTTCTCCATTTAGAATTGAAGCCTTTGTACTTTAAGATTTCCAATATGACTTCATGTTCAATGGAGTCAAATGCCTTTTCAAAATCCAGTTTGAGTGTGAGAATAGGCCTCTTAGACTGATGACTTTGATGCAGATACTCTAATGTCCAACCAATGCAATCCTGAATGGTTCTGGTTTTAATAAACCCATACTGGTTTTTGTGAACACAATCAAGAATAACATCTTGGAATCTATTAGCAGCCATTTTAGTGAGGAACTTAATACCCAGACCTGTCAAAGAAATTGGTCTATAGTCCCCAACCTTTTCCGGAGAAGATTTCTTAGACACCAATGTAATGAAAGAGCTATTAATACTTTCCAGGTTTGCCTGCCCCTCAAAGAAATGATTGGCAAGGTTGTAGAATTCCTGACATACTATGTGCCAACACTTCTTGAGGAAGAGCCCATTACAACCATCTGGGCCTGGAGCTTTATCAATAGGCATACATCTAATCACCTGATCCATTTCCTCCTTAGTGAATGGTTTGGTCAAACCATCCAACCCCTGCACTGGTTTAATCAGGTTGGGTAAATCAAAGCCCATGACAATTCCTTTTGCAGTGCCCATACGCCCCTTGAAAGAAGACCATAAAATTCCTTCCATTTGGCTATGTTCAGAAATCACAGTGCCATCATCCAATCTCAAATTAGCAATAGAATTCCTTCTATGCCTCTCAGAGGCCATTGCATGAAAGAACTTAGTATTCTCTTCCCCCACCTTAATGGATCTGATAGTACATCTCTTTTTCCAATATAAGTATTGCAGGTGCAACAAATGCTCCAAATGTGATTTAACAACCTTTCTAAAATTGAATTCCTGCCTGAACAAAGGCCTAAGTTCTTCCATCCTATCAATCCATTCAACCACCTTATTGCATTTATCAATAGCAATTTTCATCTTGGAAATTCCCAAATGCCATCTCTTCAGATCATACCTCAGATTTTTAAGTTTATGGGCCAGCACTGCTGCAGGATGGGACTTGTGCGAGGGCTTATTCCAAGATTTAGTTACACATTCCAAGAAACCATCTACCTTAGTCCAAAAGTTTTCAAACCTAAAAAATGTTAGTTTTAGGAATTGAAGTTGTGATCACCACAACACAAGGGACATGATCAGAAGCCCTCCTAGCCAAGGGCAAAACTTCTGTTATAGGGTAGCAAGTGACCCAGTTGGTTGAAGTAAAAAACCAATCAAGCTGTTCCAATAGAGGAATATCTTGCATATTATACCAAGTGTATGTCCTGCCTTTGATTGGCAATTCAACTAAACCCAGATGTCCAATTACCTCATTAAATATGAACATATCATTTATATCTCCTCCTGGCAGATTTCTGTTGTCTAAGGAGCTTATAAAGTTGAAATCCCCCAACAAAAGCCAATTCTCTTCAAAAGCAATTTGCAGATTGTAAAGCCAATCAACAAATATGTCTCTCAATTCCCCCTGGCATGGGCCATACACATTCACCAAAGTCCACACATCAGCACTCATTTTGGAAGTGAATTTAACTCTAATTCCAAAATATTGCACCTCAATTAAATCACCGTGAAGTACAGAAGAATTCCACACCACCAAAAGGCCACCAAAGGCTCCCACTGAAGGGGCAAAAGCAAAGTTATCATATTGCTTCGGGCAAAAGGATCTAATCTCCTTAAGTGGGTAAGTTTCACATTTGGTTTCTTGAAAGCAGGGAACAGCGCATTGGCTTTCCTCCAATTTCTGTTTGACTGCTCTTTGCCTAGCCGCCGAATTCAAACCTCGAACGTTCCAGCAAAGAACATTCCATTTTCTATGATAAGAACTACTCATTTAAAACCAAATCAAGTAGCATCATATAGCAAGCTACGTAGTAACTAGCCAAACATAACTGCATCACGAGATAAAATGTAGCAATACAGCCCCAACAGACCAACTGACAGTTCACCAAAATAAAACAGTAGTGGCCACACATGAACATAAACAGATAGATAAAGGCAAACTTAGGGGCGCGCCAGACCCATTGGTTGATGAAAGAACTAATCATCAGAGATGTCCTTCGACTTCTTCGTGGGAACAGCCATAAGCTGCTCCTCCGTAAGCTTCTCTGCTTCAATGCCAAGCTCCTCGCCAATCATGTGGAGCTCCTTTATGGGTGTGGTAGGAGGAATGCCTTCCCCCTCCGGTCCTTGCTTTGACGTGCTAGATTCCAGAAGTGGTTTGCTGCGTGGCTTCTTCTTCTTCGGCTCCGATGTTAACTCAAGGAACACCGGCTTATAGCCATCCCGCCTGACAGAACCCCGAGTGCATCGACGCACCTCAGATTCTACCAGAGGGGTTGGTGCCTTCGACTTGCGCCTTTTGATGCCACCAGTGCTGGGAGGAGCAACGAAGCATAAGTTGTCTGAAGAAGAAACATCAGATGTGAGTATTGTGTTATCAGGCAAATGAGACTCCATGGGCTCCAAGCAATCAGAGGTAGCAGATTCCAATTCTGAGAGCAGAGGCCTAGCAGTGGGCCTTATGGGCCTGCTAGAAGAAGCCTCCTTCCACTGAATATGCGAGAGAACCTGGATGTCATCAAAAGCCACAACCCAGTTCCTTTTGGAGAGGATGACAGGCGACAGGGGTTTAACTGACAACGGCTTCTGCACATCAAATGTCATCCCCCCCTCAAGAAGCGTCTGAAAAGTCCTCTTCCAAGCAAGCTCTAGCGGCAAAGGAGGGCCATATACCAATCTGACAGCACCAACGAAGATTTGCTGAACATTGATCACTGGGGGCTGATATGGTACTATTGCCAATGGATTCTCCTGCTGCTGGACAACTTCTTCAAGAACATGATCAAGCTGCTGCTACTGATGAAAGTCATTTTCAGACACGAATCCTGAGGGTTGGTCAAGCACCATAGATTCTTGGTCTTGGACAGGTGGATCCTCTTGCTGTTGTTGCTCTGGTGCTTCATCACCCCAATGCCCATGCCCCCAGTTGTCAGCATCAACATGATCATCCATGGGGGGTGGAACTGGTGGCAGATCATTCCAACCCAAAGCAAGGTAGGGGGGAAGCACAAAGTTGTGATGTTCCGGCAAGAGCTGACCTGGCAAAGGATGTGGATTGCCATTGATGGGCATGGGATCCTCATCCTCCAGCATCTGTTCTGCGAAGTTTGCCCCCAAAATGTAACATGGGACAGTCCAAGAAACTCTGGCTCCTCCTCGATGCGCATAATCATTGAAGACCACATCTCTAGGAACAAGAATGTCCTCAGGAAATGAAGCAAACACAATACTCCTGACCAGATAAGGATCATCATTGACCCAATGGCGGAACTTCCCAAACGTGTTCACCGCAGCACGCAGATGTTCGGTAGTACGCAGATCCAATGGGACCCCCAAAAAATCAAGCAACCATCACGAAAACCCTGAGCGCCTCAAAAACCCATGCCCTCATCGTGCTTCATAAATCTAACAAATCTATCATTACCGAGCGGAAGAGGTGGGAGTTGAAGCAGGGTAAACCGAACTCCAGCATCACGCAATCTGAATAACCCAACACCCGAAATCCAAGGTTGGGCAGACATCACCTGTACTCCTCTTTGCTCCAGCAAATCAACCACAGCCTCTCGCAAATGTCCAATCTCAATAGGCTCAGGAAGAGGCATTACCTCAGCTATCATAAACTCCTCATGGCGCCGTTGGATGGCAAACGGCGGCGTGACGAAAGTCCGTGGAAGACGGAGTTCTCACCATCAATAATCTGATGCCCCACCAGAACATAGCGCTCAGGATCAATATGGAAGTTCGCCATTGGTACTGGAAGATTCTCAGGCGAAGGAGGAGGCGGGGTTGCCGGCGAAGAGCAAGAGGGGGGTTTTGGTCGGTCGCTGATGGGACTAGACAAATTAGGAGTAGCAGAGGAGCACGAAGCGTCGGGCGTAGGCCTTGTTGGAGTAACCACTTCAATGAAGGAAGTGGGTCCCGCTAAATCCGGCGTTGACAATTTTTTCCTCCAAACTAACCCCAGTTCCCTAGCCAGCGCCGCACAATCCCTCCTATGGTGTCCCTCCTTCGAGCATGCCAACCAGATCATAACTGCAGGGCAATTAGCCGCAAAATGTCCCACCTTTGAACAAACCTGACATGTTAAAATGTCCGTGACCATATCAGAAATGAAGTTATTAAAAGTATCCTCCGCCTCCTGAGTCGAAGGGATATCAATCTCAGACCCTAGATGGGCCGAATCCGACGACTCCGAAGAAGGCACAGGCCCATCACCTATCCTGGCCATCAATAGGGGATTTGAAATTCCCACATTCCCGCCTTGGATATCGGGCGTGGCAGGTGCCACAAGATCCACACCTGCCTTCTCCGGAGACGATGTGATCTCGGGCCTCATGTCCATCACCGGGGGTGCCGCCGTCGCCGGAGAAGAAACCGAACCAAATACAATATGTGGCCGGGTGACTGTCTAATTAATATCCGGAGAGGGCGGAGGATGAATAATAAGTCTTTCATGAGCAGAAATAGAATAACCTGCGTCCTCTGAGAGAACGTCGATCTCACTCTGAGTCGTAGCATATCTGTACCCACGGCAAACAGAATAATTGTGAAAAGTAGCAAAAGATAGATGTTTCTTCACAGAATGATCCCGTTTAAAAATGATCTAGCAGGTGATTTGTGCATAACCAGTAATCCCAAAGCAGCTCGACGCTTTGAGGGGCTTACCAAAACCCATTCAGCATCACATTCCTTCTTCCAAATTCTGAACTCTCTAATCCAATTAGGACCGCCATTCCCCCAAAGATGAAAGAAGCATTTGAAATCCACACAGGAATAAGATCGAAGCTTGATAATAAGAAATCCAACCTGCTTGGAAGAGACATTAAAAGAATACACTTTATCTTTGACTTGAAGAACTCCAAACTCAATGGCAGATTCTCCAATGGCAGCCTCTAGGGCCGCCGCCATTGATTCCTCAGATAAACGAAAACAATGCCTGCTAAAAGAAACAATCATTGTGAAAGAGCCAAGTCCCTCCATAGGATGCATTGAGAGACCAGTAGATCTATAGATCTCATCCGCAAAAGCCAGCCCCATGGAGAAGTCCAAGCCAAGGGTAGATCCACTGGAAGAACCCATTAGAGATGGGTATTGCCACAACCCATAGAAGATGCCCGAGAGAACGATCAGAGAGAAATCACTAGTTGACAGTCAAATTAGGAGATCGCCAGCGGGGTGGTGGTGGGGGGGAGGGAGAGACGCCATGATATCACTAGTTTCTCCCCCTTTTGTCAAAGGAAGAACAAATACTTGCAACCCGACGCGAAAGAGAGGTTGTCAATCTCTCCACGGTAAAAAGATAGATTAGGTTGTAATAGATTGGATAGATAGATCTCGCAAGAACGAGCTAACCAGCCACCGCTCCACCGCATCGCTACGCCAGTCACTTATCGATGCGGTGTCGAGCCCTCAAGTGGCTAAACAGCTCTTGCTAAGCACGTGGCGGCGCGCCAGAAGGCAAGTTGTGCCCAATTGACACCCGCCCTGCAGCGTGTCAAGACCATAAGCAACTACTAGCCAAGCGGTGGTAAGAGCTTGCCAGGGATGCACCCCCGAGTGCCACCTAGACTAGTAATCATGGTATTTTGTCCTAAATGCCAGAGTTAGGTATGATAGCTCTGCTAAGCTATCTAATCGATAGATAATGACTGTTTTGCCATTGTGGTAACCCCTTGCACTATAAAAGGAGGCCCAAGGCAACCTAGCTCAAGATTCGGACCTTTGGACACTTGTACTCGCGTAGTAGCTCACCCCGATAGCAGCTCTTGCCGGGGGTAAGCGCTGCATGTTCTTCGTGTTCCTCTGATCAATCCACCAAAGCAGGAGTAGGGTTTATGCTTAGTAGCGGCCCGAACCTAGGTTAAATGCCAGTGTCCTGATCGTCGCGCCGTCTCATGCTCTCCGCTCTTCGTGCAACGTGACCCCCCTTGCCGAACCACAAAAGGACCTATGGTCCTATAGGTGATCGTGAGCATCCGTGCCCCGACATCTTTGGCACGCCAGGTAGGGGGTGCGTGCATCATTTGCGCGAACCCGAGTTCGTGAACGGTGAATCGATCTTCATCATCATCTTCTTCTTCCATGGCTCCCAAGAATTAGCCCAGCGCGGCCGCGCATCCCTCCACTTCGAAGGCTCCCTCGCATGCAGTCGCGGGTGCAGCGGGCGTCACGGCGGCTGTGAGTGGGGAAGGCGTCGTGGGCGACGCGGATGGCATAGGCGGCGCCACCGTCGTGTCCCCCATGGCCGAGGTCGGGGCCGGGAATGTGGGAGAGGAGCGGCAACAACAACACCCTGGCGAACGCGCCCCTAGCCCCGCGAACGGACGGGACGACCGATCACCGCCTCCCCGCCATGCGGATGGCCGTGGTCGTCATGGCAACGCGCAATCCGGAGCGAGCCGCGACCCCCCGTCCGTGCCCGTTACCAGCACGGCTACTGGGCACACGCCTCGTCTAGAACAAGACGAAGCACCGATCGGAGCCGCGCACCCGCGGACTCGGCCTCCCCCACGTCGGACCGCCCCGGTGAGCGGCGCACGGCATCAAGAGCACGGTGATGCCCCTCTTAGTTCCACCAGGAGCCAAGCGACGTCGCGGTCCGCCTCTTTCGCCATGCCAGACACAGCGTCGGAAGCAATGGCACGAGCCCAGCTCCTGCTTAACTTCCCGCCGGTGGCTGACAAGATGGATGAGTGGAGAGCTACCATCCAGAGTCTGATATCTTTCGTCGAAGACAATAAATCTCAGCACACGGAGCCATCACAGCATGCGCATATGGCCACGGCGGCTCGGGCCGACGATCGTGTTGAGGGGGGCACACCAACGGTGCAGTCTCCTCCGCGACAGCAAACCCAAGAGCAACCGCGACGAGCTTCATGTGCTGACGAGTTCGACGAAGCATCTATGGCCTCGTTCGGCACGCGCGATCGCCGGGACCAGCGGCGTGTCCTGGAGGATCGGCGGAAGGAGGACGCGCGCGTCACCATCGGGCGGCGTCGAGAAGCACACCGTCAGTCTGACAGGCGCAATGGCCCAGACGCTGGCGACCTCGTGCCCAGTGCTGGCGGGTACCTGCCTTACGAGGTGGGATGCCTTGCCTTCACTCGCTGACGTGGCTTGAGACTGCGTCGGTATTTCCCCAAAGAGGAAGGGATGATGCAGCACAGCGACGGTAAGTATTTCCCTCAGTTATGAAACCAAGGTTATCAAACCAGTAGGAGGATCACCACCACCCAATAAGCAGCACATGCACACAAACAACAAATACTTGCAACCCGACGCGAAAGAGAGGTTGTCAATCTCTCTACGGTAAAAAGATAGATTAGGTAGTGATAGATAGGAGAGATAGATCTCTCAAGAACACAAAATAAAAAGAGCAAATAAAAAGTGCATCAATATGTTTTTGGGTTTTTGGTTTTGTAGTTCTGAAAACAAAGACGCAAAAGGATAGATCTGAAAGCAATATGTTGGAAAAGTAGACCCGGGAGCCGTAGGGTTCACTAGTGGCTTCTCTCATGAGTATAGCGCACGGTGGGTGAACAAATTACTATTGGGCAATTGATAGAAAATCGAATAGTCATGACGATATCCAAGGCGATGATAATTATATAGGCATCACGTCCAAGATAGGTAGACCGACTCCTGCCTGCATCTACCTCTATTGCTCCACACATCGACCGCTATCCAGCATGCATCTAGTGTATTAAGTTCATGGAAAAACGAAGTAATGCAATAAGCACGATGACATGATGTAGACAAGATCTATTCATGTAGGAATAGACCCCATCTTGTGATGCCTATATAATGATCATCCCCGAGGAGGGCACAATCCATCAGGGCGCGCCGAGCCCCCCCTGGCGCACCCTTGTGGGTTGTGGTCTCCTCGGCCCACTCCCCGGGCACTTCTTTGGCCCACTGGGTGTCTTCTAGTTCAGAAAAAATCTCCAAAAAGGTTCGTCGCGATTGGACTCCGTTTGGTATTGATTTTCTGCGAAGTAAAAAACAAGCAAAAACAGCAACTGGCAGTTTGGCACTATGTCAATAGGTTAGTCCCAAAAATGATATAAATTTGTTATAAAATGATTGTAAAACAGCCAAGAATGATAATATAACAGCATGGAACAAGCAAAAATTATAGATACGTTGGAGACGTATCAGCATCCGCAAACTTAATTCCTACTCGTCCTCGAGTAGGTAAATGATAAAAATAGAATTTTTGATGTGGAATGCTGCCTAACATGTTCATCATATTCTTTTCTTTTGTATAGCATGGACATTTGGACTTGTAAATGATTCTAAGCAATAGTCTAGTTTTAACATAATGACTTCAATACTCAAGCATGTCAACAAGCAACCATGTCTTTCAAAATATCAACACTAAAGAAAGTTATCCCTAGCCCATCATGCTCAATCATTGATCCATTCATGAAACACACTCAAATATTAGCTATGCCCAATGCTCAAGTACGATCATAGTGCCCCTTAGTTGGTGCTTTATAAGAGAAGATGGAGACTCAAAGTAAAAATAAAAAATTGCATAAAGTAAATAGATAGGCCCTTCGCAGAGGGAAGTAGGGATTTGTAGAGGTGCCAGAGCTCAAGGTTTAAATTGAGAGAGAGAAAAATATTTTGGGTGGCATGCTTTTCCTGTCAACGAAAACGACAAAGTAGCTCACAATACTTTCCATGCTAGATATATCATAGGCGGTTCCCAAACAGAAAATAAATTTATTCCTTTTTCCACCAAACTTTCACTTTCCATGGCGGGCCGTATCCACGGTTCCCTTCCATACCAACACTTTCCAAGCAATTAATTATTTGACAACGTAAAGTAAATATTTTTTTCTCTTTCATTTCGGGAATGGGCATCCCTATTACCGCCGCACTCTCGTGCAATGACAAGTGAATAAACACTCATCTTGAGAATAACACATCTAGCATGGAAAAATATTGCACACTCCCCACCATTTCATGAGCTGTACGAGCAAACAAAAGAGAACATTTATTTTGAAAATTTAGAGATGGCACATACAAATTTGCTTGGAACGGCATGGAAATACCGCATATAGGTTGGTATAGTGGACTCATAAGGCAAAACTTGGTTTAAGGATTTTGGATGCACAAGTAGTATTTCTACTTAGTACAAATAGAGGCTAGCAAATAGATTGGGAAGCAACCAAATCAAGAAACGAAAATTCACATAAGCGAGCATTGAGCATAACTAACACCGAATAATGCACCATAAGTAGGATGTAACTTCATTGCATAACTATTGACTTTCCTGCATGCATAGGGAATCACAAACCTTAACACCAATATTCCTACTAAAGCACAATTACTCACTAACATGACTCACATATTACTATCATCATGTTTCAAAACTATTACAAAGAATCAAGTTTAATTTGCCCAATGATCTTCATGAAAGTTTTTATTATATCCTCCATGGATATCTATCACTTTGGGACTAGTTTCGTATATTGCCATTGCTTTTTGGCAAGCTCAAACAAATTTAAGTGAATCACATGATCATAAAGATTTCATATCTCAAAAAGGTATAAGTGAAGCATGAGAGGATTTCTACAAAAATTTCCAAGCACACCGTGCTCAAAAAGATATAAGTGAAGCACTAGAGCAATTCTATAGCTCAAAAAGTTTAAGTGAAGCACATAGAGCAATTCTAACTAATCATAGCATAATTTTGGCTCTCTCAAATAGGTGTGTCCAGCAAGGATACAAGTGACAAACTAACAAACAAAGCAAGCAAAGATACAAGACGCTCCAAGCAAAACTCATGATATGTGACGAATAAAATATAGCTCCAAGTAAAATACCGATGGTTGTTAGAAGAAAGAGGGGATGCCACTCGGGGGCATCCCCAAGCTTAGTTGCTTATTTCTCCTTGGATATATCTTGGGGGTGTGGTAGCATCCCCAAGCTTAGTCTCTTTTCACTCCTTGTTCCTTCATCCATCGTGATCTCACCCAAAACTTGAAAACTTCAATCACACAAAACTCAACAAAATCTTCGTGAGATCCGTTAGTATAATAAAGCAAATCACTACTTTAGGTGCTGTTGCAAACCCATTCATATTTTATTATTGCATTATACCTACTGTATTTTAACTTTACCATGGTTCATACCCTTCAATATAACCCATAGATTCATCAAAACAAGCACACAATGCAACGAAAACAGAATCTGTCTTAAACAGAACAGTCTGTAGTAATATGTACTCTAACCATACTTCTGTAAATCTAAAAATTCTGTCAAATTAGGACAACGTAAGGAATTTGTATAGAAACACAGTGTTAAAATTTCAGCGCAATATCACGTTCCAGAAAAAAATGCAAATTCATATACTGGATGCAAAGTTTCTGTTTCAGATTCAGCATCACTTCTACTCATCCTATGAATCATCCTAAAGGCTTTACTTGCCACAAACACTAAATAAACCATAAAAAGAACAATCATAACAGAGGCATAATTGTGTCAACACTCAAAAAAAGAAAGGAAAAAGCAAAAATTTATTTATTCATTGGGTTGCCTTCCAACAAGCGCTATCATTTTACGCCCCTAGCTAGGCATAACGCATAGATTCAAGTATTGTCATATTTGGTTTTAGATCCATAGGATGCCCTCATGATTGATTCATATGCTGGCTTAATTATTGTTCTAGGGAAGTGTTCCATACCCTTTCTCAAGGGAAATTGAAAATGAATATTGCCTTCTTTCATATCAATCACGGCACCTATAGTACGTAAAAACGGTCTACCAAGTATAATGGGACAAGACGGATTGCAATCAATATCAAGCACAATAAAATCAATAGGCACATAGTTCCTATTTGCAAGAATAAGAACATCATTAATTCTTCCCAAAGGCTTTTTAATAGTAGAATCCGCCAAGTGCAAATTAAGAGAACATTCTTCGATATTGGTAAGACCAAGTACATCACATAGAGATTTTGGAATCGTGGAAACACTAGCACCCAAATCACACAAAGCAAAGCACTCATAATTTTTAATCTTGACCTTAATGGTAGGTTCCCACTCATCATGCAATTTTCTAGGAATAGAAATCTCCAACTCCAACTTTTCTTCAAAAGATTTCATCATGGCATTAACGATATGTTTAGTAAAAGCTTTATTTTGCTCATAAGCATGAGGTGAATTCAAAATGGATTGCAACAAAGAAATACATTCAATCAAAGAGCAACTATCATAATTAAATTCTTTGCAATCCAAAATAGTGGGCACATCACTAGTTAAAGTTTTGACCTCTTCAAACCCACTTTTATCAAAATTTTCATCAAGATTTTCACCCTCCAAATTATTGGGACGCCTTCTAGCTAAAGTTGACTCTACTTCAGCCCCTTTATCATCAATCTTAACATTACTAAACAGAGAATCAATATAAGAAACACAAATCACTTTAAGATCTTCATCTTTTTTATCCTCTAGAGAGATTGGTTTGGCGGCCATTTGATTTATCAAAGTAGCTTGCGCGTCGGAGATTTTACCAAGCAAATTTTCAACATGAGCATATTTAGATTGAAGATTGCAAACTTCTCTACTGATATCATCAAGTTGTTTCGTTATGGCATCTAGCACGGTAGAGTGTTCTCTAAGCTCATCGGTAAAATACTTATTATGCTCAAATTGCGTAGTCATATATTCCTTAGTACTTTTCTCAATTTCAAGCAAAATATTGGGGTTGGGAACATCATAGTAATTCCGTTGGGGCATCATGACTACGCAAACAAGATTGTAAGCAAGGAAGAGATCCGGCGAGAAAAAGGGCAAACAAAAAAGAGGGCGAATAAAACGGCAAATTGGTGAAGTGGGGGAGAGGAAAACGAGAGGCAAATAGCAAATAATGTAATTGCAAGGAGATGAGATTTGTGATTAGGAACCTGGTAGATGATGATGGAGTCTCCTCGGCACCTATGATAGGCACGTTGAAGAGACCGCTTCCTCCCCGGCAACGGTGCCAGAAATTCCTTTGATGTAGCTTGAGACTACGTCGGTATTTCCCCAAAGAGGAAGGGATGATGCAGCACAGCGACAGTAAGTATTTCCCTCAGTTATGAAACCAAGGTTATCGAACCAGTAGGAGGATCACCACCACCCAATAAGCAGCACCTGCACACAAACAACAAATACTTGCAACCCGACGCGAAAGAGAGGTTGTCAATCTCTCTATGATAAAAACATAGATTAGGTAGTGATAGATAGTAGAGATAGATCTCTCAAGAACACAAAATAAAAAGAGCAAATAAAAAGTGCAGCAATATGTTTTTGGCTTTTTGGGTTTGTAGATCTGAAAACATAGATGTAAAAATATAGATCTGAAAGCAATATGTTGGAAAAGTAGACCCGGGGGCCGTAGGGTTCAATAGTGGCTTCTCTCATGAGTATAACGCACGGTGGGTGAACAAATTACTGTTGGGCAATTGATAGAAAATCGAATAGTCATGACGATATCCAAGGCGATGATCATTATATAGGCATCCCGTCCAAGATAGGTAGACCGACTCCTGCCTGTATCTACCTCTATTGCTCCACACATCGACCGCTATCCAGTATGCATCTAGTGTATTAAGTTCATGGAAAAATGATGTAATGCAATAAGAACGATGACATGATGTAGACAAGATCTATTCATGTAGGAATAGACCCCATCTTGTTATCCTTAATAGCAACGATACATGCGTCTCTTGCTACCCCTTCTGTCACTGGGAAAGAACACCGCAAGATCGAATCCATCACAAAGCACCTCTTCCCATGGCAAGAAAAATCGATCTAGTTGGCCTAACTAAACCAAAGATTCGAAGAAGAAATACGAGGCTATAAGTAATCATGCATATAAGAGATCAAAGAAGACTTAAATAATATTCATGGATAGAAACTGATCATGAACTCAAAATTCATCGGATCCCAACAAACACACCGCAAAAGTTTACATCAAATAGATCTCCAAGAGACCATTGTATTGAGAATCATAAGAGAGAGAGAGAGAGAGAGAGAGAGAGAGAGAGAGAGGAAGCCATCTAGCTACTGCCTACAGACCCGTAGGTATATGGTGGACTACTCACGCATCATCGGAGAGGCACCTATGAAGAAGATGAACCCCTCCGTGATGGTGTTTAGATTGGATCTCGCGGTTCTGGAACTTGCGGCGGCTGGAATTGTGTTTCGTCAACTCCCCTAGGGTTTTTGGAATATTTGGGAATTTATAGGCATCAGAGGCGGTGGAGAGGGGCCCCGAGGAGGGCACAACCCATTAGGGCGCGTCGGGGCCCCCCTGGCGCGCCCTGGCGGGTTGTGGTCTCCTCGGCCCACTCCCCCGGCACTTCTTTGGCCCACTGGGTGTCTTCTGGTCCAGAAAAAATCTCCAAAAAGTTTCGTCGCGATTGGACTCCATTTGGTATTGATTTTCTGCGAAGTAAAAAACAAGCAAAAATAGCAACTGGCACTTTGGCACTATGTCAATAGGTTAGTCCCAAAAAATGATATAAAGTTGTTATAAAATGATTGTAAAACATACAAGAATGATAATATAACAGCATGGAACAAGCAAAAATTATAGATACGTTGGAGACGTATCACTCGCGAGCTGCGACAGGTCCGCTGGCCGTCGGCCCGAGCCTTCAAGCCGGAGCTGACGGAGAAATATGATGGAAATCTGAATCCGGCGGAGTTCCTGGGCATCTATACGATAGCCATTCAGGCCGTCGGAGGAAGAGATGAGAAAGTGCTCGCCAACTACTTCCCTTTGGCACTTAAGCCAAATGTGAGGTCGTGGCTGATGCACCTGCCAGAAAACTCCATTTCATCCTGGGCTGATCCGTGCAACGAATTCGTCGGTGCCTTCACAGGCGGCCATCAGGAGCCAGGACAACCCAGCGATTTGCAAGTCCTGCCGCAAAAGGAAGGAGAAACCATGCGGAAGTACATTCAGAGATTCAGTCGAGTGCACTGCAACATCCCAGAAATACATCCCGCAGCCGTGATTGCCACGTTCCATTCGAACGTGCGCAACAGGAGGATGCAGGCTAAGATGAATGTGAAACTCCTGAAGACTGTCAATGAGCTATACACAATGGCGGATAAATGTGCCCGTGCTGAGGAAGGAAGTCGACTCCCTGGAGAGGAGGCTGGCGTCGAACTCGACTCAGACGACGACGACGCCCCCGGCTCGAAGGGGAGGAACCGAAAGCGCAATAATAAGCGCAAGGGAAAGGCGGTATTGGCCATGGAGGGCTCTAGTAATCTTACTGCCGGCAAGAAGGCCAAGGCCAAGACCCCCGGCAAGGAAGCTGCCGCGTGCGCTGATTGCCGGGAGGCCGCAGCAATAGAGAAAACTGAGAAGTCCGACGGGCCGTACTGCAAGATCCACCGCACCAAGGTCCATGACCTCCAAGAGTGCCGCGAGGTTGAGCAGCTTGTGGAGAAGCAGAAGGCGGAGTACGAGAAGCGTGACAAGGAGAAAGGCCAAGACGCTGCTGATGAGAAGGGCCGTGGCGGCAGAGGAGGCCGCCGCGGCAAGACCCCACAGTAGAAGGAAAGGCCAGCCAGAGGCCGTGAGAAGAAGGAAACAGATGATATGAGTGAGGATGAGGATGAGGAGGAGGATTCTAGTGACCGAGAGTTCCAGAGGGCAACCAAAGCCATGTGTGTTGACGGGGGTGCATCTTTGCACTCCTCTCACCGACAGCTCAAGCAGTGGGCGCGTGAGGTCAACGCTGTGGAACCTGCCGCAGAGACCAAAAAGCCACTCAGATAGCCCCGCACGCTGATAACTGACAAGTATAGGGGATCGCAACAGTTTTCGAGGGTAGAGTATTCAAGCCAAATTTATAGATTCGACACAAGGGGAGCCAAACAATACTTGAGAGTATTAGCAGTTGAGTTGTCAATTCAACCACATCTGGAGATAAATATCTGCAGCAAAGTGATCAGTAGCATAGTAATATGATAGGTTTAATAGCAGTGGCAATAGTAACAGTAGCGGTAACAGTAGTAGCAATAGTTTTGTAGCAGTTGGAACAGCAGCAACAGCAGTAGTAACTTAGCAAGAATAATAAGTGGAAAGGTCGTAGGCACTGGATCGGTAACTCGTTGGATGATATTCATCATATAACAGTCATAACCTAGGGTGATACAGAACTAGCTCCAGTTCATCAATGTAATGTAGGCATGTATTCCGTAAATAGTCATACGTGCATACGGAAAAGAACTTGCATGCCATCTTTTGTCCTACCCTCCCGTGGCAGCGGGGTCCATAAGGAAACTAAGGGATATTAAGGCCTCCTTTTAAAAGAGAACCGGAACAAAGCATTAACACATGGTGAATACATGAACTCCTCAAACTACGGTCATCACCGCGAAGTATCCCAAATATTGTCACTATGGGGTTGACGGATCATAACACGTAATAGGTGCATATGACTAGGAAAGATCGGATCAAGAACATTGATATAGAGGTGATAACATAAACGGTTCAGATCTGAAATCATGGCACTCGGGCCCTAGTGACGAGCATTAGGCATAGCAAAGTCATAGCAACATCAATCTCAGAACATAATGGATACTAGTGATCAAGCCCTAACAAAACTAAGTTGATTACATGATGAATCTCATCCAACTCCTCCCCGACCAGCAAGCCTACGAAGGATTTACTCACTCCCGGTGGGGAGCATCATGGAATTTGCGATGGAGAAAGGTTGATGATGATGAAGACCGAAGATTCCCCTCTCCGGAGCCCCAAACGGGCTCCAGATCTGGCCTCCCGATGAAGAACAAGAGGTGGCGGCAGCTTCGTCTCGTGAAACGTGATAATTCTTTCTCTCTTATTTTTTTCTCCAAATTTAGGAATTTATAGTGGCGGAGATAGGGCAAGTGGGGCCTCGAGGTTCCCACCACCCACCAGGGCATGCCGGGAGGGGGCTGGCGCGCCCTGGTGGGTGCTGCGCACCCTAGGCCCCCTCTCTGGTGGTTTCTGGCTCCAGTATTTTTTATATTTTCCAAAATAAAGCTCCAGAAGGTTTCGTTCCATTCCAAGAACTTTTATTTCTGCACAAAAACAACACCATGGCAATTCTGTTGAAAACAGCGTCAGTCCGGGTTAGTTCCATTCAAATCATGCAAATTAGAGTCCAAAACAAGGGCAAAAGAGTGAGGAAAAGTAGATACGTTGGAGACGTATCAACTCCCCCAAGCTTAAACCTTTGCTTGTCCTCAAGCAATTCAGTTGATAAACTGAAAGTAATAAAGAAAAAAACTTTTATGAACTCTTTTGTTCTTGTTTACATATATATGCTTAAGTGGCACCCAGGTTTTCAGCAAAGATTATGACTAACCATGTCAACAATAACTCTTAGGAATTATATTTACTCATATCAGTAACATAAGCAACTAGCGAGCAATAATAAGATATCTCAAGCGCCAACAATTTGTCAAAACAATCATGATACAATATGACAATAGTGGTATCTCGCTAGCCCTTTCTGAGACCGCAAAACATAAATGCAGAGCAGCTCCAAAGTTCAAGCAGCGACTAAACATTGTAATTCTTGGTAGAAAAGATCCAGTCATGTTGCACCCAACATCAACTATACACAATGCATGAGGATGACAATAGTGCTCTCAGGTCTGGCGCTTATTTGAGAAAGTGATGACTCAACATAAAAGTAAATAGATAGTCCCTTCGCAGAGGGAAGCATGGATTTGCAGCGGTGCCAGAGCTCAAAGTTTAAAACAGAGATAGATATAATTTTGGGAGGTACACCCTTCCTGTCAACGTCACGACCAAGAGTTATCAATATCTTCCATGCTAAAAAAATTAGCGGTGGTTCCCAAGCGGTAAAAGTAAAGGTTTACCCCCCCTTCACCAACAATCACACTCCACGGCGAGCCGCATCCACGGGTACCGTCCAAACCAACAACATTCCTGGAGGATTTTTGTTTAATTGTTTTTGATTTTTGATTTCGGGACTGGGAATCCCTATTACCGCCCCTCTCATGTAAGGACAAGTGAATAAACACTCATCATGAGAATAACCCGCTTAGCATGGAAGATACTGACTGCCCCCTGTCACTCCATGAGCAGTCCAGGCACACAAAACAGATGTTCATTTGAATTTCTAGAGGTGGCACATGCAAATTTACTTTGGAACGGAAGGGTAATACCGCATATAGGTAGATATGGTGGACTCATCTGGCATAACTTGGTTTAAGGGTTTTGATGCACAAGCAGTATTCCCGCTTAGTACAGGCGAAGGCTAGCAGTTAGATTGAGAAGCGGCCAGCTAGAGAGCGAAGACGGTCATGAACATGCATTACATATAATCAACATTGAATACTAGCATGAGTAGGATATGGACACCATGAAAATAAATATCATGAAGGCTATGTTGGTTTTGATTCAACTACATGCGTGAACATGTGCCAAGTCAAGCCACTTGAAACATTCAGAGGTGGATACCATATCATCATACCGCATCACAACCATTTTAATGCATGTTGACACCCAAGATAAATCATTATCCACTCCTAGCTACTTAAGCATGGCATGAACAACTAAAATCTCTAATGGTCATTGCAAACATGTTTGACCATAATGAGCTGAATCAAGGGATACTAGGTTAAACATATTTACAAAAACAAAAACAAGTTGAGTTCATACCCGCCTTTCTCTCCCACAGTCAATTCATCAAATGTCGTCATTATTGCCTTTCACTTGCACGACTGAATGATAAGAAGATATTAATAGTGCAAGAATGTCGTGGACTAAGCTGGAATCTGCAAACTTTTATTCCAGAGGAGAAGACAAGGTAATATGGGTTCTTTGTCAGATAAACAATAATGCAGATGAGAACCACTCAACAATTTCTTCGTGGTCTTCTCCTCGGTACGACTCAAGTAAAAAGAAAAAAATTCAGAGAAACACACTGAAATATTTTTGGAGTTTTGGTTTTTCTCTAAGGAAGCAAAACAAACAAGAAAAACTAAAACGAGAAAAACTATTTACACGGGATAGCTCCCAACAAGTAAAAGAACAAGCAAAAAATCTTTTTGGGTTTTCTTTTGATGCTATAATTAAACTAAGCTAGAAAGAAAAACTAAAAAGAAGTAGGAAATGTTTTTGGGTTTTCTCAAAGTTTTTCAAACACACAAGAAGAAAGCGAGAAAACAAATCTAGCCTGGACAATACAATGAAAAAGTGTGATCACCGACAACTGGAATGAAATGTGCGAACATGAATGTAATGTCGGTGGAAATACGTACTCCCCCAAGCTTAGGCTTTTGGCCTAGCTTGGCAATCACCATCCGTAGTAGCCATCCGGTCCCTGGTCGTAGTGAGGTGGAGGCGGCACCTGAGGATCCCACCCCTGGTGCTCCTCCTCAGCAGCTGCTAGGTTGTTCCGGTAAGCTGTAATGTCATCTGGCATAATCCGGTATCCGTTCCTGGCAATAGGGTCAAACAAAGCAGGTGCAGGCAAAAAGATAACATGACGTGTTTCCTTGCTAAATACTAGGTTATAATGAATATCACGTGGAGAGTCAGTTACATCAAGAAAATGGTGAGCCTGCAGTGACTTATGATCGAGGTAAGCTCGGGGTAAGAGGTAATCATGTGGGCGAAAGGGGATTCTAAAGTGGTTCGCTAAGCGAGTAGCATAAATACCACCATGTATCTTTCCCTTAGTTTTATTGAGTTGTAAGCACCGGGCAATAATAGCCCCCATACTAAAGGTGTGATCATCATAAAGTGCACGGCGTAAAATAGCGAGGTCAGGAGCACTGAGTGAGCTAACCTTCTCCCTAGCGGTTAAACACTTAGTGATGACTAAGGCGAAATAATGTACTGAGGGAAACTGTAAGCTAATAGCAGTGGCCTTCGACACGCCTCTATCCTCACCCATGGTTAATGCGAGGAGAAAATCCTCAAACTCAGATGGCCTAGGTTCTCTCAGGTCCCCATCATAAGGAATCAAGAATATGTTACAGAAGTCGGTTAGTGACATTCTGTGAGGTTCAGCATAAAGATTGAACTCTACTTCAGGAGGATTATTTCTCCCTAGATAATTAAAACTTTGCGCAAAGGAATTTGTAAGGATGTGATATTGGTCACACTTATCTGCAAGGAACTCGGTTAACCCAGCGTTTGCGACAAACTGAGCGAACTCTTGGTGGATCCCGGCCTCCTCCAGGAAGGCATCATGTGGCCATTCACACGGCCGCACCTCCACCTTTCTTGGGATATGAAGGTCATTGTCCGATGATTCCCCAACGACTCCCTTGGCACTTTTCTTGGAGGAGAACTACCTAAAGATATTCATTTTATTCCTATAAAAATTCTAAAAAATTTAGTCCACAAAAATTTGTCAACAAAACTTTGTAAGATTGTTAGCAACTACTCCTAAGCATGCATAGAGGCCATATTGAGCATTCAAACTACTTAGAACTCTTAAGAATTCAACATGCAAGCTCATCTACAGCAGCACCAAGAGTAGCTAATTACTCTAAAAATAACCCACTAAAACAAAAACTAATTGGAGCAATGGAGGAGTCACATACCAAGTAGCAATCCCTCCAAACAGTTTTGGAAACGGAGCTTCGAGCAAAGAGATCTAAATCCGCGGGTTTGAGAGCAAGAACACGAAAATGGTGGCTGTGGTGATTTTTTGCTGGAGGTGGGTGACAGTGTGGGCTAAAGAGATAAGTGAGGGGTTTACGTGGGGGCCACCACCCACCAGGGCGCGCCTGGGGGTGCTGGCGCGCTCTGGTGGGTGCTGAGCACCCTGGGCACTCCCCTCAGGTGTTATTTGCACCAGAAATTCTTAAATAATCAGGAAAATTCCGTGATAAATTTTCAGGGCATTCTGAGAATTTTTATTTTTGGGTCATTTTTTATTGCACGGAGAAAACAGAAAACAGGGTAAACATGGCATTTTATTTTATTTGACTAACTAAAACAGAAAATAAAATGTGGGAGCAGAGAGTTGTGCTTACTAGATTCATCGACGTCATACCTCTCAAAAATGATTCATTAATAAGGTTGATCAAGTCTTATTAACGACCACTTCCGATTAGCATGAAACCGAAGAACTTTCGTAAAACACTAAGTTACCTCAATGGGGATATGCATATCCCCTACAATAAGTATATCATATTTCTTGTTGGCAGTAGGTAGAGGTAATTGAAAACTTCCAATAGTGATGGTCGGAGATTCTTCAATAACATTTATACCATTCACTTGAAATTGTTTCTTCGGAAAGTGCACCGTGTGCTCGTTACCATTGATATGAAAAGTGACTTTGCTTTTATTGCAATCAATAACAGCCCCTGCAGTATTCAAAAAGGGTCTACCAAGGATAATCGACATGTTGTCGTCCTCAGGCATCTCAAGAATAACAAAGTCCGTTAAGATAGTAACATTTGCAACAACAACGGGCACATCCTCACAAATACCGATAGGTATGGCCGTTGATTTGTCAGCCATTTGCAATGATATCTTGGTGGGTGTGAGTTTATTCAAATCAAGTCTTTTATATAAGGAGAAAGGCATAACACTAACACCGGCTCCCAAATCACACAAAGCAGTTTTAACATAGTTTCTTTTGATGGAGCAAGGTATAGTTGGTATTCCAGGATCTCAAAGTTTTTTAGGTACTCCATCCTTAAAAGAATAATTAGCAAGCATGGTGGAGATTTCAACTTCCGGTATCTTTATTTTATTAGTGATGATGTCTTTCATATACTTTGCATAAGGGGCCATCTTTAAAATATCAGTTAAGCGGGTACGCAAAAAAGACTGGCCTAATCATTTCAGCAAAGCGCTTAAATTCATCATCATCTGTTTTCTTAGTTGGCTTAGGAGGAAATGGCATGGGTTTCTGAACCCATGGCTCTCTTTCTTTACCATGTTTCCTAGCCACAAAATCTCTTTTATCATACCGTTTATTTTTAGGTTGTGGGTTATCAAGATCAGGAGCAGGCTCTATTTCAACATCATTATCTGGTTCTCTATCATTACTAGGTTGAGAATCATCGTGAACATCATCATTATCATTTTCACTATCACTAGGTTGATGTTCACTACCAGACTGAGTTTCAGCATCGGAAATAGAGACATCATTATTATCAGGAGGTTTTTGTGTATCGGGTTCACTAGAGGTATGCAAAGTCCTATCATTTTTCTTTTTCTTTTTATTCTTAGAAGGACTAGGTGCATCAAGATTAATTCTCTAAGAGTCTTGTTCAATTCTTTTAGGATGACCCTGAGGATAGAGTGGTTCTTGGGTCATTCTTCCTCCTCTAGTTACTACTCTAGCAGCAAAGTCATGCATATTACTATTCATTTCATCAAGCAATTCTTTATGAGACTTAGCAACTTGTTCTAATTGAGTTTGAACCATAGAGGCATGCTTTCCTACACCTCTAACATCATTACTAATTCTAAATAGCAAGTCACTCAAGCGAGCAATCATATCACAATTATATTTCAATTGTTTCAGAACATGAGCATTGAAATGATCTTGCTTCATAATATAGTTATCAAACTCATATAAGCATTGACTAGGAGTTTTATTGTGAGGGATGTCACTTTCATTAAACTTTAATAAAGAATTTACCTCTACCACCTGTGGAGGTGGTGGTGTGTCAAGGCCATGTATTTCTTCAATAGGTGGCAAATTCTTAACATCCTCAAATTTAATACCTTTTTCCTTCATAGATTTCTTTGCCTCTTGCATATCTTCAGGACTGAGAAATAAAATACCCCTCTTCTTCGGAGTAGGTTTAAGCGGTGGTTCAGGAAGAGTCCACTCATCATAATTCTTCAATACATTATTCAATAATTCCTCAGCTTGTTCAACAGTTCGTTCCCTGAAAACACAACTAGCACAACTATCTTGGAAGTCCCTAGAAGCATCAGTTAGTCCATTATAACAGATATCAAGTATTTCATTTTTCTTGAGAGGATGATCAGGCAAAGCATTAAGCAACTGGAGAAGCCTCCCCCAAGCTTGTGGGAGACTCTCTTCTTCAATTTGCACAAAGTTAAATATTTCCTATAAGGCAGCTTGTTTCTTATGAGCAGGAAAATATTTTTCAGAGAAGTAGTAAATCATATCCTGGGGACTACGCACACAACCAGGAGTAAGAGTATTGTACCATGTCTTAGCATCACCCTTTAATGAGAACGGAAACAACTTAAGGATGTAATAGTAGCGAATCTTCTCATCGTGAGCAAAGAGGGTGGCTATATCATTCAGCTTAGTAAGGTGTGCCACTACAGTTTCAGTTTCATAGCCATGGAAAGGATCAGATTCAACCAAAGTAATTAACTCTGGGTCGACAGAGAACTCATAATCCTTATCGGTAACACAGATAGGTGAAGTAGCAAACTTAGGATCACATTTCATTCTAGCATTCAAAGTTTTTTCCTTGTACTTGCATAGCAGTTTCTTAAGATCGTCTCTATCCTTGCAAGAAAGAATTTCTCTACTTATCTCTTCGTCCATAACATATCGTTCAGGTATCTTAGGCATTTCAAACTTAGGAGAGCTAGGACTAATAGGAGTTTCATAATCATAATCAATTTCATAAGCTTCATCAGTTTCAGCAATTTCATTTTCTTTAGCTCTAGCAATTTGTTCATCAAGAAATTCTCCTAGTGGCACATTATCATCAAGCATGGTACTAGCATCATCATAAGCATCATTCATAGCAGAGGCTGCATCATCAATAACTTGCGACATATCAGGATTACTAGCATGTGGTGGTGTTGCAAGCTTACTCATAACAGAAGATGAATCAAGTGCAGAGCTAGATGGCAGTTCCTTACCTCCCCTCGTAGTAGAGGGAAAAATCTTGGTCCTTGGATCCTTCAGATTCTTCATAGTGATAAATTGATATAAATCCCAAGTGACTCAATAAATATTGCTATGCTCCCCGGCAACGGCGCCAGAAAAAGGTCTTGATAACCCACAAGTATAGGGGATCGCAACAGTTTTCGAGGGTAGAGTATTCAACCCAAATTTATAGATTCAACACAAGGGGAGCCAAAGAATACTTGACAGTATTAGCAGTTGAGTTGTCAATTCAACCACACCTAGATATAAATATCTGCAGCAAAGTGATCAGTAGCACAGTAATATGATAGGTTTAATAGCAGCGGCAATAGTAACAGTAGCGGTAACAGTAGTAGCAATAGTTTTGTAGCAGTTGGAACAGCAGCAACAGCAGTAGTAACTTAGCAAGAATAATAAGTGGAAAGGTCGTAGGCACTGGATCGGTAACTCGTTGGATGATATTCATCATATAACAGTCATAACCTAGGGCGATAAAGAACTAGCTCCAGTTCATCAATATAATGTAGGCATGTATTCCGTAAATAGTCATACGTGCTTATGGAAAAGAACTTGCATGACATCTTTTGTCCTACCCTCCCGTGGCAGCGGGGTCCATAAGGAAACTAAGGGATATTAAGGCCTCCTTTTAAAAGAGAACCGGAACAAAGCATTAACACATGGTGAATACATGAACTCCTCAAACTACGGTCATCACCGCGAAGTATCCCAAATATTGTCACTATGGGGTTGACGGATCATAACACGCAATAGGTGCTTATGACTTGGCAAGATCGGATCAAGAACATTGATATAGAGGTGATAACATAAACGGTTCAGATCTGAAATCATGGCACTCGGGCCCTAGTGACAAGCATTAGGCATAGCAAAGTCATAGCAACATCAATCTCAGAACATAATGGATACTAGTGATCAAGCCCTAACAAAACTAACTCAATTACATGATGAATCTCATCCAACTCCTCACCGACCAGCAAGCCTACGAAGGAATTACTCACTCCCGGTGGGGAGTATCATGGAATTGGCGATGGAGAAAGGCTGATGATGACGAAGACCGAAGATTCCCCTCTCCAGAGCCCCAAACGGGCTCCAGATCTGGCCTCCCGATGAAGAACAGGAGGTGGCGGCGGCTCCATCTCGTGAAACGCGATAATTCTTTCTCTCTTATTTTTTTCTCCAAATTTAGGAATTTATAGTGGCGGAGATAGGGCAAGTGGGGCCCCGAGGTGCCCACCACCCACCAGGGCGCGCCGGGAGGGGGCTGGCGCGCCCTGGTGGGTGCTGCGCACCCTAGGCCCCCTCTCCGGTGGTTTCTGGCTCCAGTATTTTTTATATTTTCCAAAATAAATCTCTAGAAAGTTTCGTTCCATTCCGAGAACTTTTATTTCTGCACAAAAACAACACCATGGCAATTCTGCTGAAAACAGCGTTAGTCTGGGTTAGTTCCATTCAAATCATGCAAATTGGAGTCCAAAACAAGGGCAAAAGAGTGAGGAAAATTAGATACGTTGGAGACGTATCACACGCCTATCATCTTTGATGAAGAGGATCACCCTGATCGCACCTCCGCGGTCGGGTGTTTGCCATTGTTGGTTTCTCCAACGATCCGCAACCTCAAAGTCACCAAGATGTTAGTTGGCGGCGGGGCAGGATTGAACTTGATCTCCCCAAAGGTGATCGAGAGGCTGCAAATCCCTGACGAGGAGCTCAAGGCCATGAGTCCTTTCCAAGGAGTTAACCCCAGCAGGAGCCGACCCAAGGGAAAGATCACTTTGCATGTGACGTTTGGCGGGGAATTAAACTACCGGACCAAAAAAGTGGTGTTCGATGTGGTTGAGCTTCCTGTCGGTGTCAAAACCGGCGGATCTCCGGTAGGGGGTCCCGAGCTGTGAGTCTAGGATCGATGGTAACAGGGGACGAAGGAGACAGCGTTTACCCAGGTTCGGGCCCTCCTATGGAGGTAAAACCCTAGATGAGTTTCTCTGTCTTACAATCTAAAACCTCCCCGGTTTATATAGACACCGGGGGGTACTGATACGTCTCCAACGTATCTATAATTTTTGATTGTTCCATGCTATTATATTATCTGTTTTGGATGTTTTATATGCATTAATATGCTGTTTTATATTATTTTTGGGACTAACCTATTAATCTAGAGCCTAGTGCCAGTTTCTATTTTTTCCTTATTTTTGAGTATTGCAGATAAGGAATATTAAACGGAGTCCAAACGGAATAAAATCTTTGGAAAGTTTTTTCCTGGACCAGAAGAAACATACCTGACTTGGAGTTGAAGGCAGGAGAGCCGCCGTGTGGCGACAAACCACAGGGGCGCGCCCTAGGGGGGGGCGCCCCCCTGGCTTGTGGCCCCACTGTAGCCCTCCTAACCCTATTCTTCGGCCTATAAATTCCCAAATATTCCCTGGATACTAAAGGGAACCACAAAAATACTTTTCCGCCGCCGGAAGCCTCTGTTCCCGTGAGATCCAATCTTGGAGCCTTTTCCGGTAATCTGTCGGAGGGGGATTCGATCACGGAGGGCATCTACATCAACTCCATTGCCCCTCCGATGATGCGTGAGTAGTTTACCATAGACCTTCGGGTCCATAGCTAGTAGCTAGATGGCTTCTTCTCTCGCTTTGCTCTTCAATACCATGTTCTTCATGATCTTCATGGAGATCTATCCGATGTAATACTCTTTTGCGGTGTGTTTGTCGAGATCCGATGAATTGTGGGTTTATGTTCAGCTTATCTATGAATATTATTTGAATCTTCTCTGAATTCTTATATGCATGATTTCATATCTTTGCAAGTCTCTTCGAGTTATTGATTTGGTTTGGCCAACTAGATTGGTAATTCTTGCAATGGGAGAGGTGCTTAGTTTTGGGTTCAATCTTGCGGTGTCCTCACCCAGTGACAAAGTAGGGGTAGCGAGGCACGTATTGTATTGTTGCCATCGAGGATAAAAAGATGGGGTTTTCATCATATTGCTTGAGTTTATCCCTCTACATCATGTCATCTTACCTAATGCGTTACTCTGTTCTTCATGAACTTAATACTCTAGATGCAGGCAGGAGTCGGTCGATGTGTGGAGTAATAGTAGTAGATGCAGAATTGTTTCGGTCTACTTGACACGGACGTGATGCCTATATGCATAATCATTGCCTTGGATATCTTTATAATTATTCGCTTTTCTATCAATTGCTCGACAGTAATTTGTTCACCCACCGTATTATTTTCCTTCATGAGAGAAGCCTCTAGTGAAACCTATGGCCCCCGGGTCTATTTTCCATATTATATTTTCAGATCTATAAACCAAAAATACCAAAAATACCTTGCTGCAATTTTATTTACTTTTCTTTTAGTTTTACTTTTGGCAATCATCTATATCTATCTCTATCAGATCTCATCCTTGCAAGTAACCGTGAAGGGATTGACAACCCCTTTATAGCGTTGGGTGCAAGTGTTTGATTGTTTGTGTAGGTGCTCCCCACTCCAGAGGCGAACCAGGTGGTCCCCACTCCTAAGCCCGGCGAGAGAGTGGTGTTCGTACCCCACTTCCTCCGGGGACTAGGCTTTCTGCTCCACCCCTTCGTCAGGGGCCTCATGTTCTTTTACGGGCTGGATTTCCACGACCTCCCCCCGAACTCCTTCATGCACATCTCGGCGTTCATCATCGTCTGCGAAGCTTTCCTGCGGGTACAGCCGCACTTCGGCCTATGGCTCAAAGTATTAAATGTCAAGCCGAAGACAGTCGCGGGCGCGCATGCGGATTGTGGAGGGGCGGTGATTAGTAAACTCCCCCGTGTCAAGTGGTCGGACGGCACTTTTATTGACACGGTCAAGATCTGGCAAAAGGAATGGTTCTACATCACCAAACCAAGGAGTGTGGATTGGGTGGCGCCCGCCCAGTTCAGAACCGGACCCCCCGCGAGGCTTACCTCGTGGCTCAAGAAAGGCCTTGACTGGGGGTCGGCCGCAGAGGTAAAATCGCTGCAAAAGCGCATCTCCTCGATGATCAAGGCCAAGATCGATCTGGTCAACGTGATCCAGGTCATGCTCCACCGCCGTATCCTCCCCTGCCAGCATCGGTCCTCCCCAACGTGGGCTCACCAGCTCGGGGACATGGTCACCGTGCGTCACTTCTACCGCACTACCCACGAGAAATTGTGGAAGGCGCTGTTTAAGCCCCAGAAGAGCTGGCCGGTCGAGAGGAGGACATCGGTCTTGACACCGAAACTCCTGCCACCAAGGTACGACGAAACTTTCATTTCTCCGGCTCTGTTTTTTGATAAAAACCTGAACCCCTTCTCCCTCATCTTCACAGAAATGGCTGAGCAAGGCCGTGCAAATCGACTGCCCGACCCCGCAGCCTGAAGACCCTCGATCGGATCTGTTGGCGGAGATGCTCGTCGTGGCGCCGTATTCGGTGCCAGAGAAGAAGGAGAAGGAGAAGAAAGAAGAGAAGAAGGAGGCTCGAAAGGGTCTTCGCCAAAGGGGTCTTCCGGATTCTAAGTCTGAGGAAACCCATGCTTCTTCTACTCACGAGGAAGAGCATGAAGACAAGGGGGAGTGCGGCTCCCCCCTCACAAGGAAAAGGGCGGCGTCGGCGGACGTCACGGAGGATCTACCTTCTGCGGCCCCGAAGAGGGCATGCCGGTCAAAGGTAGTCATGACCGATGATAACTCGGACTCCGATAAGGAGTCTGAGTCTTTCGAGAGGGTTCCCCGAAGGAACCCAAGGGCTAAGCCACCAGCCCAGAGGTATGAATCCAAAGACCCTCTGGATCACTTATATAGAGCTTTTGATGCCTAACGGACGAGCGTCTTTCAATTTGCAGCCCCCCACGCGATCTCCCCACCGATCAAGTTTCAGACGGGGAGTATCCGCCCGCCGAACTGGCGGAAAGTGGGACTACGTCACACCCTGCGCCTCCTGAGGTCTCGAAAGAGGCCGCGGAGGTGTTATCTCGCCGGGCTCCTTCTGAGCCGAACATCGGCGGCGAGGGTGACGATGTTATGGCTGAGGTTAATACCTCGGCCGCAGAAGACCAGGAGAAGGAAACTCCCCTGGCAACCGAAGAGGGGGAACGGCGTTCGGCCCAGCCCCCTCCAAGGACATCTCCGGAGCGCTCTATGCCTCCGGAGGTGCCAGCCCAATCCCCGAACGGAGGGAGGGTTGGCGGGTCAACACCGGTGCCGCCCATGACTGGGTGGCCGTCCATGATGGAGGAGGCTCTATCAAGTGCCTCCATCTCCGAGGATCACCGCACTCTTATGGGTGCGGTTTTGCAAGGTATACAGTCCGTTGATAGCGGACTGAAAGAGGCCTTCAATGGTCTCTTGACGGGCTTCAAGGTGAGCCACGTAATACCCTTTTCCCGAAAAGTTTAATTTTATTAAGTTTGCGCTATCTTTATATATGTAGTAGCCCCCGAGCCCTGGGTGGGTTTGAAAAAACCCACACGGGGGTCAAATACCCCGGAGTGACCAACGATGCATAAGGCACCATTTGTCCCGCACTGTTCTAAAAGCCCTTAAGAAAACCGAGCACAGGGTCGTATTCTTGACAGTTCGGGGGTTTGAACGCACATAACCTGATTTTTATTAATTTATTTTTTGCAGGCCTCGTCGGCAGCGGCGGCCTTCAACGCCGCGGAGCTTGCCAAGCTAAATCGGAAGCCCAAGAGCTCCGATGAGGAGCTCAATCATCTGAATAAGAGGTTCGACGAGGCGCAATGTAAGCCGAGAAATATCCGGGCTATCTGTCGTTATTAATCCATACTGGTAACCCAGTGTAATTATTCATTTATTGTTTCCACAGCTTCGGCTGCGGAGGTCGAGAACCTCAAGGCCGAGCTAAAAAAGATGAAGCAAGAGGCCGCGGATGAGAGGGCGGCAGCCGAACAAGCGGCAGCCGCCCTATCCGCACTAAAAACTGCGAGCGATAAGCATGAGGCCCGGGTGGAGGGGGTGCAGCAGGAGCTCAAGGATGCCAGCACGAAGTGCGAGGCCCTTGAGCAGAAAGGCAAAGAGCAGGCCACCGAGCTGTCCGCGCTGAAATCCGAGCTCCAAAAGGAGCGGGTGGACAGGCGGTTCTTTGAAGAAGAAATCCGCCAAGTCAAGGCTGTCGCAGATGGTAAGCCGTATTTACTACAGTGTGCCTTTGGTGGTAGCAGGTTTGCTTTGCTCACCCAGGTGCAGTGGACACGAACAAGTTTTATGCTTCGCGGGAGGAGGGTGATGAGGCTTGGCTATTCTGGGCACAGTTTGAGTCCCCCGAGCGCTCTCCTCTTCTGATCGAGCAGATGAAGCAACTGATGGACCTGCACAGGATGGCGGAGCCGGCCATGAAGGATCTCTGCATCAGGCTGTGGCCTGCAGAGCCATTGCCGGGCAGCTACTTCGGCTTGGTGCGGAAACTGTGCGATGCTGCGCCTCGGATTGACGCGCTAAAGCGTTCGACATGCATCGAGGGAGCTCGGATGGCCTTTGGAAAGACCATGGTGCACTAGCCGAAGCTCAAGCCGACCGAGATGGCGACCGCACCTCCGCCCCTGGAAAGGGGCATAGGCACCCCGAGCTATACTTCTCCGCAGTGATGGAGGGTGCTCGGGCGATAGAGGCCCAATGCTCTAAGGATGTTTTTTATGAATGAGCGTGCTGTAATATGTCCAAAGACTGTTAACGCTTTATAATGAGGCTGCATGGTTTATCATGTCTTTTGAATTTTGTATTTTATTGTGACTCCTGTGTGGCCGTTTTATCTGAAAGTTGCGAGTCATCGGCTTCAGCCCCCACGTAGATGCTACGCGGGGTGTTTCTGCCTCCTCACTGTGACCCTTAGCCGAGGTATCGGTGCCCGAAGGTGGTAGTGCGAGGGGAACAAGGCAATCGGACTATGACGCTTTATCGCTTTCACTTAGCCGTAGGAGCTTAAAAAAAATACGGGGGCTAATGACTAGCCCCCAGTGTTTTGTGATATTCGGATGAGCCGAGGCTAAAGCCAGTATCACATGGTTTGTACAAGTACGAAACCCATCGTATGACACGGAATAACCTCTATCGATTTTTTAGTATGACACTTATGCTCGGATTTGCAGACCGGTTCTCGCTTACTATGACAGTCAGTTTTTGGCTTTCTCCCCTGAGGTGCTTGACCAGGCGAGCTGGAAGCACAATCGCAGTGGTTCTCCCTTTGCCCTTTTAGCCGAACGAGCGGAACATAAGAGGGCAAACACAGGAGTCGGGCAACCCAACTATTGACCCAAGACATAGTTTGGATCCAATGCATATAAAGCAAAATCCAAGACGCCAAACACACGATCAATTGTGTCGGGGTGATGCTTAGGATGATATTTTAAATTCAATCCCCCGGTCTATTAGCCGGCCGCATCGTAATGTATACCGAACAGTTTCGCAAGAAGCGTTGATGAGGGAAGAACAAAGTATGTAGCATAAAATACAGCGAAGAAGCCATGTACAATGGTCTATTATTTGCTCATTAATTCTTATAATTCAAATTGCCGAAGCCACTGTTTACAGTTATTTGACGAGGAAATATAAAGTTTACAGAGGAGAGGTTGTACCAGGGGTCTTCGACGGGTGGCTTGACGACCTCGATGTGCCCAGTCGCATGTCCGCTCCTGCGCCTCCTAGGGAGTTGTATTCCTTTAAGGGTGATGGTGTCGGCGAGCGGACCTTGGGAAGAAGATCTTGAGAAGTCGCCGAAGTATGGATGAGCTTTACGCTTTAGCAGGTCCTTGATGGTACCTGTGGTATGTCCGAGGACATGTACTTGCAGTAGTTCGGTCCAGCCGAACACTTTCCCTTTGATAATTGTTCCCCACTACTGCCCATGGAATCTTGAGTGCAAAGTTGTGCCGTCTTGGCACATGTTTGACGGGCACTAGGGCTGTGCAGTGAGGAGCGTGTCCCTATTTCTGGGGAGGATAAAATTCCGGGAGTTCGGACTGAGACCGAGCTTGTTTGTCAGCCTTACATGCCTTTATGGCAGATTTCGGTGTTGGCCGATCGTCATCGTAATGGAATTCGGCCGCCAGGGCCAATGCATGTTCCTCAGTTCGGAGGGAACGCTCTGTGTTGCCGTTGACAGTAATGACCCCCTTGGGCCCGGGCATCTTGAGCTTGAGGTATGCGTAGTGTGGGACGGCATTAAAGCGAGCGAACGCTGTGCGGCCCAGCAGGGCGTGATAACCGATGCGGAAGGGGACAATGTCGAAGATCAAGTCCTCGCTACGGAAGTTGACGGGCGAACCGAACACTACTTCCAGGCTCACAGAGCCCGTGCACCGGGCTTCGACGCCTGGGATCACTCCTTTAAAGGTAGTGTTGCTAGGCTTGATCCTTGATGCATCTATACCCATCTTTTTCACCGTGTCTGAGTAAATCAGATTGAGGCTACTTCCTCCGTTCATTAGGACTTTAGTCAGGTGATACCCATCGATAATGGGGTCTAGGACGAGGGCTGCCGAACCCCCATGACGGATACTGGTCGGATGGTCTCGTCGATCAAATGTGATCGGGTACGCCGACCATGGGTTAAACTTCGGGGCTACAGGCTCTACGGCGTAGACCTCTCGAAGGGTGCGCTTCCTCTCCTTTTTAGGTATATGAGTGGCGTATATCATGTTCACGGTCTTTACCTCTGGAGGGAACTGCTTCTGTCCTCCATTGCTCGGACCGCGGGGCTCGTCATCGTCCTCGCTGCGTGGGCCCTTGCCTTGCTCTTCGACTGCGAGTTTGTCGGCTTGTTTGAACACCCAACAGTTACAGTTGGTGTGGGTGGCGGGCTTGTCTTGAGTGCCATGGATCTGGCAGGGCCTATCCATGATCTTGTCCAGCGGGGTAGGTCCATCACGATTGCCTTTAGAAGGCTTCTTCCGCTGCCCGGACCGGGGGTTGCGGAAACCGGCGTTAACGGCCGTGTCGTCTGCATCAGCGTTGTTGTGCCGGCGTTTGCTTTTGTTGCGTCGTGGTTTACCGTTTCCACCCCGGACTTCGGAGGTGCCGGGGTCTTCGGGGTTGTGGCTTCGTCTAGCTAGCCAGTTATCCTCGCCCGCGCAAAAGCGGGTCATGAGTGATGTAAGGGCGGACATGGTCCTAGGCTTGTCCTGGCCGAGCTGGCGAGCCAGCCATTCGTCCCGAATATTGTGACGGAAGGAGGCTTTTGCCTTGGCGTCTGGGCAATCGACAATCTGGTTCTTCTTGGTCAAGAACCCATTCCAGAATTGTCGAGCCGATTCGCCTGCTTTCTGGACAACATTGCTTAGGTCGGATGAGTCCGGCGGCCGTACATAGGTGCCTTGGAAGTTAGATCGGAAAGCGTCCTCAAGATCCTCCCAACTCCCGATAGAATTTTTGGGGAGGCTGTTTAACCAGTACCGAGCTGGCCCCTTAAGTTTTAGGGGCAGATACTTGATGGCGTGGAGATCGTCTCCTCGTGCCATATGAATGTGGAGGAGGAAATCCTCGATCCATACTGCTGGGTCAGTTGTCCCATCGTATTGCTCTATGTTCACGAGTTTAAACCCTTCCGGGAACTGATGCCGCATCACCTCGTCGGTGAAGCACAGTGGGTGGGCTGCGCCTCTTACCCGGGCTATGTCACGCTAGTAGTCGGCGCCTGATCTGGCCCGGTTTGGTTCCCGACCTCTTTTGTTGCGGTCGAGCCAAGGCTGGTACCCATCCCGTCTATCGGGGGAGTACCCTCTAGATCCGTAGATGGATCTCGTGCGGCCTGTTCTATAATACAGGTCGTGTCGCAGGTCGTACCTGTCCTCGGGCTCTATTGGCTCTTTTCCCCTTCTGCGGGGCATCGCCGGCTTATAACCGGCGTCGCTAGCCGTTCTATCTCGTCCTCGGGGATGGTGGTTGGGCTGGTCGTATGGAGTGTGCTTGGGAGACGGTGTATTAGAGGCCTCGTCGTCGAACTGCGGCAGCAGCCGTCGACGTGGATAGCTCTTGGGTTGGTCCAATAGACCGGTACCGTACCCTTCCTCGGCTGATAGGACCCTTGTCCATCTATCGTTGAGGGTATTCTGTTCGGCCTTAAGCTGTCGTTCTTTTGCCTTCAGGCTTCGGGCAGTGGCTAAAAGCTGTTGCCTAAACCGTTCCTGATCCTCAGGGTTTTCGGGGATGGTGAAGTCTTCGGCTTCCATGCTGTCCTCCTCCTCGACAGGGGGGAGGTAGTTGTCATCCTCGGAATCGTTTAGATCCTCGAGGTCGCGCTGATCTTGCGGCCTCACCTGGTCCTCTAGCGGATCCTCGGGGATATCGGGATCGCCGAGGTCTTCCGGGGTGTCATTTTCCCCGATGTCAGCAATGGCTTCCCTTCCCTTTTTTGCCTTTGACCATTTGCGCATTTTCCGGCGCCTTGACGGCTCCTCGCCAGATTTATCGCCATTGTTTTTGGCTGTGAGCTCGCCCTTATCGGCTGTGGTATCCACCATGTAGACGTCGTAGGTGGAGGTGGCAGTCCATCGCCCGGTGTTAACGGGGGCGGGAGCGCAATCCTCTTCATCCATGTCTTCTGCCTCCTCGGAGGCGTAATCCAACATATCGGTTAAGTCTTCGACAGTGGCTACTAAGTGGGTGGTGGGTGGGATGAAAAATTCCTCTTGACCCGCCTTTAGACTGATCTGAGCGTGGATCGGGATTGGGTCGTCAGTGATTTTCATCGATATGATCCGATCTAGAGCCTCGTTGAGTGTTGAGAGCTCGATCGGGTCAATCTGCCCAGAGCTTTCGGAGTCGACCTCCGATGCGTCCGAACAAGCAGTGTATTCGGCAGAAGCCGACCCCCGACCATCCGGTTCTATGACCGGATCCGGACTAGAAGCCAGATCATTGTCGGGGTTGGTCCCGTGGGCGGGGTCGAGAGCGAAATCCGAAGTCAAGGCCTCGGAGTCCTCGGGCGCATCAGATGAGATTGCAAACCCGGTGAGCAAAAGGTCGCCCGGAGAGTCTACGGAGAACTCTAGGTTCCCGAATCTAACCTCTTGATCAGGGGCGAAAGTCCCGACCCGGCCAAGACGGCCGGTCGGGTCGGCGTGCAGCACGACGCTGCCGAAAGCGAAGATCTGTCCGGGGACAAAGGAGTCCACGTTGCGGACTTCCTCGCTAATGACTAAGCGAGCCATTGATTCCTTTAGCGATCACAGCGGAACTCTCAATGAAAGCACCAATATCGGTGTCAAAACCGGCAGATCTCGGGTAGGGGGTCCCGAGCTGTGAGTCTAGGATCGATGGTAACAGGGGACGAAGGAGACAGCGTTTACCCAGGTTCGGGCCCTCCTATTAAGGTAAAACCCTAGATGAGTTTCTCTGTCTTACAATCTAAAACCTCCCCGGTTTATATAGACACCGGGGGGTACCTAGGGCTTACACATGATAGGTCTCCTGCCAGGGATAGAGATGCCGATTTCCTCATCTTGACTTGGAGTGCACGACGCGCCTTCGAGACTTCCTTCTAGAACACGGGGTCGTGGCATATCCGGCCCTTCCTGCGATAGTCAGAGAGCGGCCCACTGAGCCGGCCTATTGAGAGATAGACCAGCGGCCCAAGGACCCCTTAGTCCAGGACTCCCTCCCTTCCCCTGCCTTACAACGGAATTCTTGGTCGCCCAGCCCTGGCAAAATTCATGGCAGCATCCCACTATGCGTATAACACTTTGAAGATGCCAGGACCCATTGGAATCATCGCTGTCCCTTCCGACAATAAAGATGTAGTCATATGCATGGATAAGATGTATCGAGACGCGGTAGCAGCTGAAGTCGCGGAAGCACCGGCTCCCGCCAAGGAATCAAGGAAAGAAAGGAAGTCTAGCAGAGACACCGGCAAGGACTCCGGGAAGCGCGCCTCTTCGGAGTGCGCTGTGCCCGTCGAGGATCTGCCGGAGAGTTCCACTAGCAAGAAAGCCAAGGTCACCTATCCTAAGACGAAGAAGGTCCCGGCAGGGCAGGATGGCGCTGGTGGCACGTTCACCATCAGCGCCACTCTTACTGACAAATAGGAAAGCGCGCTCGTTGCCTTCCTGCGGGCGAATGTCGATGTGTTTGCCTGGCAACCATCTGACATCCCCGGTGTTCCCAGGAAGGTAATCGAGCACCACCTTGCTGTCTGCCCCCACGCCAGGCCCGTCAAGCAAAAGGTTAGGAAGCAAGCCTTGGAGCGACAGCGGTTCATCGCCGAAGAAATCAAGAAACTTGAAGCAGCTAGTTTGGTCAGAGGAGTGTTGCACCCAACTTGGTTAGCCAACCCGGTGGTGGTGCACAAGGCGAATGGGAAATGGAGGCTTTGCATAGATTTCACCGACCTGAACAAAGCATGCCCGAAGGACCCCTTTCCCTTGCCGCGCATCGACCAGATTGTTGATTCCACTTCCGGGAGCGACCTGCTTTCCTTCTTGGACGCTTACTCCGGATACCACCAGATCTTCATGGCTAAGGAAGATGAGGAGAATACCGCGTTCATAACTCCGTGCGGCACGTACTGCTTTGTACGGATGCCCTTCGGGTTAAAGAGTGCTGGTTCTACCTTTGCCAGAGCCGTGCAGACATGATTTGGACCACAGTTGCACAAGAATGTAGAAGCCTACATGGATGATATAGTCGTCAAGACCAAGGATGAAGCAACCCTCATACAAGACTTGGAAGAGACTTTTGCAAACCTGCGCAAGATCAACCTGAAGCTCAACCCAGAAAAATGTGTATTTGGCGTCCCGTCCGGCAAGCTACTTGGGTTCTTTGTATCTCGACGAGGGATAGAAGTGAATCCCGACAAGATCAAGGCAATTGAATAGATACAGGCACCCAAGGCCACCAAGGATATCAGACGTTTGACTGGGTGCGTTGCCGCATTAAGTAGGTTCATCTCCAAGTCCGCCGAACGCGCACTGCCGTTTTTTTAAAATCCTGAAGAAGGCAGGCCCGGTAAGATGGACCCCGAAAGCAGAAGCAGCGCTGCAAAATCTGAAAACTTACCTTTCTTCCGCTCCCACCTTGGTCGCTCCTAAACCACAAGAACCGTTGTTGCTATACTTGGCGGCAACGAATCAAGTGGTTAGTGCAGCGCTGGTGGCACAGCGAGAAGTCGATGAGGATGCAGCCGCTGCGGCCTATGCTATCGGGGATAGAACCGAAGCTCCTGTGGCGGGACCCAATGCACAACCAGAGGGATTTCAACGAGCTGACGAAGGCAGTTCCAAGGAAGTGGCAACAAGGAAAGTGGTGCAACGGCCGGTGTACTTTGTCAGCTCCCTGTTGCAGGGGGCTAGGTCAAGGTACTCTGGAATGCAGAAGCTGATCTTCGGCCTCATCATGGCCTCGAGGAAACTACGCCACTACTTCCAAGCCCATGAGATCACCGTCGTCACTCGCTTCCCGCTGCAGTGCATATTGAGGAACCCCGAAGCTACCGGCAGGATAGTTGAGTGGGCCCTTGAGTTGTCAAGTTTTGGCTTGAAGTATGAGAGCACTTCCACAGTTCAGAGCAAAGCATTGGCAGAGTTCATTGCAGAATGGACACCAACGCCAGATGAAGAAGTCCCAGAGACAGTCCTCCCCGGCAAAGAAGCACCCAAAGATTGGGTCATGTACTTCGACGGTGCTTTCTCACTCTAGGGTGCCGGAGTAGGCGTGCTCCTCGTCGCCCCCACCGGAGAACACCTCAAGTATGTGGTCCAGATGCACTTTTCCCGGGAGGAAGCCACCAACAATACTGTCGAATATGAGGAGCTCCTTGCCGGACTCAGAATCGCGGTGGAGTTGGGAATCAAGAGACTGATCATCCGAGGAGATTCACAGCTCGTGGTGAAGCAAGTCAACAAAGACTATCAGAGCCCGTTGATGGAAGCATACGTGGAAGAGGTGAGGAAACTGGAGGAGCGCTTTGATGGATTGCAAGCAGAGCATGTGCCCCGTGCAGAAAATGCCATTGCCGATCATCTATCAAAGTGCGCTGCGCAAAAGCTCCCTGTGGAACCAGGAACCTTTATCCTCCACCTCACTCAACCTTCGGTATCCCCTTCAACGATGGCTAGCAAAAGAACAAAAATAAACTCCGGCAAGCATTTCTCGGCAGAGCTCCCCGAAGCCGCTGGTGGAGAAGATGCCGGGGGCAGTCTCGCTCCGCATGGTGAGTAGCTCTCTCCTATGGAACCCCAGGTTCTCGTGGTCGAGACAAGCGCTCCCACGGACGAGGAGATGCCTTTAGTCCTAGTTGTCGAGCCCCAGGCTCCAACTTGGGCACGGCACATAGTCCGTTTCCTTCAAACATGAGAACTCCCCGAAGAGCAAGAAGAGGCCGAAAAAGTATCCCGTCGGTCAAGTATGTACCAGTTTGTCGATGACACTCTGTACAGAAAAAGGCCAAACGGCGTGAAATTGAAGTGCATTTACCGGGAGGACAGACTAGGGTTGTTGGTGGAGATTCACGGAGGTGTATGCGGCTCGCACATTGGATCTAGAGCCCTTGCCGGAAAAGCCTTCCGGCAGGGTTTCTATTGGCCCACTGCCCTCCAAGATGCAACTGAATTGGTCGCCAAGTGCGAAGCCTGTCAGTTCCACTCCAAAAACATCGATCAACCAGCACAAGCTCTCCAGACGATCCCTTTATCCTGGCCCTTCTCGGTCTGGGGGCTCGATATTTTGGGCCCCTTCCCCTGCGCTGTCGGGGGCTTTGAGTTCTTGTTCGTGGCAACCGACAAGTTCACAAAGTGGCCTGAGCTGGAACTAGTGAGGAAGGTGACCGTGCAGGCAGCTATCAAGTTCATGAAAGGGCTGGTGTGTCGTTTTGGAATACCCAACAGAGTGATCACCGATAACGGCACCCAGTTCACGAGCCACGCCTTCATGCAATACATCCAAAGCCTTGGAAGCAAGGTCTCCTTCGCCTCTGTTGCCCATCCAAGGAGCAACGGGCAAGTCGAGAGGATGAATGTTGAAGTGATGCGAGGGCTCAAGACAAGAACTTTCGATAGGCTGCGGAGGAGCGGCAGGCGCTGGATAGATGAGCTACCGGTGGTTCTTTGGTCCCTCAGAACAACACCGAATCGAGCTACCGGCCAGACTCCCTTCTCCCTGGTTTACGGGGCGGAAGCAGTGCTCCCCACAGAACTCATATACGGGTCACCTCGAGTACTTGCCTACGACGAAGTAGAGCAAGAGCAGCTGCGGCATGACGATGCCACGCTCCTCGAGGAAGATCGTCTCCGGGCTGTTGTGCGTGCTGCACGCTACCAGCAAGCCCTGCGCCACTATCATAGCCGCAGGGTACATGCCCGGAGCCTTGAGGAAGGCGACCTTGTCCTTAGGCGTGTTCAGTCCGCCAAGGGTACCAACAAGTTGACGCCGAAGTGGGAAGGCCCTTACCGGGTAGCACGAGTCACCGGACCTGGCGCAGTCCATCTGGAGACCGAAGATGGCACCAAGGTGCTTAAATCATGGAAGATTGAGCATCTTCGTAAGTTCTATCCGTAAGGCACGGCTGCCGGGCGCAGTCCCCGGCAGCCACCTTTTGGACAAGCCTTGCCGAAGTTGCATGTAACCCTTTGTATAAAGCCAGGCGCAGACCCTGAGCAACAATAATAAAGCCAGGCATTGCATCATATCATGACATCGCATAATCATTCTGCATCCTTTATGATCGCAATATCATTGCCTAGTTACTAAGAGATTTGCTAGAGTACTTGTTGAGTCTATAATCCTTGTTACTTCACTCTCTCCTCAAGGGATAGAGACCTCTTGCCCTGTGTGTTTTGGCACCAGATAAATATGGAAGGAGGACGAAAGAACGAGGATGGCGGCCCAGCATACTCCGGAAGGGGATACTACCTAAAGCAAGATAAGTCTAATCACGTATCCCAAGTTTATGCTCCCTAAAAGGAATCCTTACCCTCTTTTTCGAACGTGTTCGGTGGAGTTCCCCTCGCGTGGTAGAAACCTTTGCCGGGACGAGCTGCTCCTCAGCTTCTGATACGTATCAACTCTGAGGGGCCGCGCCGATACCGACAAGGACCCCTGCCGGAGAACAACACCAGCCTGCTGCCGGGGGCTCGCTCCCCTTTCTGGCGCTCGCGGTTAAGAGTGACCCGGCAGGCGGTCCCGTGTGGAGAGGACGAGCACATTGACACAGTAGAAACAAAGAGAGAAAAGGATAGTGCTCAGGGAAGTAAAATAACATTCATTCATTCGTTTGTTAATACAAATCGGATAAGAATTACATTACGATTAACTAAAACTCGGCAAACGACTACATCTTTTGACTTATAAAAAGATAAGTGCCCCGTAATGCCTTTCTTGTCCCTCTCCTCCTAGGGGATAGGTGGAGAAGAAGTAGAGGGCAAAAGGAGCGCCTGGCTGGGATTCGGCGCTTCCCCGCCAGGACCAGAGGGACGCGTCCGACGAGCAGAAGGGTCCCATCCCCAGGCGTGGTGCTGCCGGAGCCCAGCTGGTGATGATGGTGCTGCCAGGGAACGCGACGTGTCGGAGACCTCATCCGCGCTCCTGATGCGTCCTGGGTCCCCAACCGCCATCGTCTTCCTCATCGCCACCGCTCGAGGGGATGCCTCCACCATCGCCCAAGCTCCTCACGCGGCTGCCTGGGGACCCCACAAAGAGCATGGTCGTCCCCGGTGGCCAAAGGCGGGGAATTTCCCCGCCCTTAAGAAGCACGCGCAGATGAAGAACTCCCTCCCGTACGCGCCATCCAAAACGCTGCGGGTGGAGAGCTTCACCGCGGTAAACGACAACTCATGGCTGCAACCACACACACGCCAGCGGCTGCCGTGCGGAAGTTTTTTCTCCATCACCTTGAAGAAGGAATGCGGGAAGCACGGTCCACCGTGACGCTGCGTCTCCAATATAGACTCCGGCGCAATGTCAACCATGCGGCGCTCCATCAAGGCTAAAGAAGCGGGCGACGCAGCGGCAGGCGTGCCGCCGCGACTGTCCCCGACACGGCCACCACGCCGCCCGCTCCCCCATCCGAGACTTCTCCGGCCGGCCTTCAGCTCAGCGTCGTCGATCCAGAGCGAGGACTGGGCGTGGACACAAGGGGAAGGCCCTGCGAACACGCTCACCAGGCCCCTCCCCCTCAGCATCAGGGAGGAAAGGGCGGCTCAAGGACAAACCAGAAGTGAAGAACGAGCGATGAGGACTTGGGAAAAAGGGCGGAGATGGAGCTGGATGAGCATCGCCACCGTGACCCCCTAATTTATAGGGGAGAGCACGGGGGCTGGCTCTCCCCCGCTCCAGAGCGGCCGCCCATCTCCACCAATCATACTACCCACGACTCACGGGCGAACAGGTAACCGCCCCATTGCTCACATCCATGGCGCTATGGTTTCTGCCACGGTCAGGTCTTTAAGTCACGAGCGCCCACCGCAAGCTCCTCGCTATGCATGCGGCGCGCGTGGCGGAAACGTCCTGAAGAGGTGGGGCAGTGCTGACTAGTAAATTGGCGGTTACCTCCTCACATTGCGCGCCTGTGCATAAATTTTGGGCCTGACCCAATGACACTAAGCAAGCGCGTGTGGGCCAGACCCGGGGCTCCTGTCGGTGCACTAGAACAGGGGTAGCCAGTGCCCCTAACTTATGCACACGCGGTAGTGGCAAAACCCGTTGGGAAGGCTACAGCACCACCAAGCAAGCATTCAAGAACCAGCATCCGGCAGCAACAACCTGCAGAAGGCGAAGCAAGCGCCGGCAACGCCAGCACAATGGCCCAGGAGGGGCCCAAAACGCGCCAGCCACACACCCGGAGCCTGCCGGGGACCGAGGCGCACACATCTCCAGGAGACCCGGCAAGCACGAGCTAACCAGCCACCGCTCCACCGCATCGCTATGCCAGTCACTTATCGATGCGGTGTCGAGCCCTCAAGCGACTAAACAGCTCTCGCTAAGCACGTGGCGGCGCGCCGGAAGGCAAGTTGTGCCCAGCTGACACCCGCCCTGCAGCGTGTCAAGACCATAAGCAACGACTAGCCAAGCGGTGGTAAGAGCTTGCCGGGGATGCACCCCCGAGTGCCACCTAGACTAGTAATCATGGTATTTTGTCCTAAATACCAGAGTTAGGTATGATAGCTCTGCTAAGCTATCTAATCGATAGATAATGACTGTTTTGCCATTGTGGTAACCCCTTGCACTATAAAAGGAGGCCTAAGGCAACCTAGCTCAAGATTCGGACCTTTGGACACTTGTACTCGCGTAGTTGCTCACCCCGATAGCAGCTCTTGCCGGGGCTAAGCGTTGCGTGTTCTTCGTGTACCTCTGATCAATCCACCAAAGCAGGAGTAGGGTTTTACGCTTAGCAGTGGCCTGAACCTGGGTAAAATGCCAGTGTCCTGATTGTCGTGACATCTCATGCTCTCCGCTCTTCGTGCAACGTGACCCCCCTTGTCGAACCACAAAGGGACATATGGTCCCATAGGTGATCGTGAGCATCCGTGCCCCGACATGGACCGAAACGATTCTGCAACTCCTACTATTACTCCACACATCGACCGCTATCCAGCATGCATCTAGTGTATTAAGTTCATGGAAAAACGGAGTAATGCAATAAGAAGATGACATGATGTAGACAAGATCTATTCATGTAGGAATAGAAACCATCTTGTTATCCTTAATAGCAATGATACATGCGTGCCTCGCTGCCCCTTCTATCACTGGGAGAGGACACCGCAAGATCGAACCCATCACAAAGCACATCTTCCCATGGCAAGAAAAATCGATCTAGTTGGCCTAACTAAACCAAAGATTCGAAGAAAAAATACGAGGCTATAAGTAATCATGCATATAAGAGATCAAAGAAGACTCAAATAATATTCATGGATAGAAACTCATCATGAACTCAAAATTCATCGGATCCCAACAAACACACCACAAAAAGTCATTACATCAAATAGATCTCCAAGAGACCATTGTATTGAGAATCAAAAGAGAGAGAGGAAGCCATCTAGCTACTGCCTACGGACCCGTAGGTCTATGGTGGACTACTCACGCATCATCGGAGAGGCACCAATGAGGATGATGAACCCCTCCATGATGGTGTTAGATTGGATCTCTCGGTTCTGGAACTTGCGGCGGCTGGATGTATTTTTCGTCGACTCCTCTAGGGTTTCTAGAATATTTGGGTATTTATAGAGCTCAGAGCCGGTGGAGAAGGTTCCCGAGGCGGCCACAACCCACCAGGGCGCGCCCGGGGCCCCTGGCGCGCCCTGGTGTCTTGTGGGCGGCCTGGGCTCCCTCCTGGTTACTTCTTTGGCCCACTAGCCTTCTTCTGGTCCAAAAAAAATCTCCAAAAAGTTTTGTTGCGATTGGACTCCGTTTCGTACTGATATTCTGCGAAGTAAAAAACAAGCAAAAAACAGCAACTGGCACTTGTCACTATGTCAATAGGTTAGTCCCAAAAAAATGATATAAAGTTGCTATAAAATGATTGTAAAACATCCAAGAATGATAATATAACAGCATGGAACAAGCAAAAATTATAGATACGTTGGAGACGTATCAGCATCCCCAAGCTTAATTCCTACTCGTCCTCGAGTAGGTAAATGATAAGAACAGATTTTTTGATGTGGAATGCTGCCTAACATGTTCATCACATATTCTTTTCTTTTGTAGCATGGACATTTGGACTTTTAGATGGTTCAAAGCAATAGTCTAGTTTTGACATAAAGACTTTAATACTCAAGCATGCCAACAAGCAACCATGTCTTTCAAAATATCAACACTAAAGAAAGTTATCCCTAGCCCATCATGCTCAATCATTGATCCATTCATGAAACACACTCAAATATTAACTACACCCAATGCACAAGTATGATCATAGTGCCCCCTAGTTGGTGCTTTATAAGAGAAGATGGAGACTCAAATTAAAAATAAAAATTGCATAAAGTAAATAGATAGGCCCTTCGCAGAGGGAAGTAGGGATTTGTAGAGGTGTCAGAGCTCAAAGCTTAAATAGAGAGAGAAAATATTTTGACTGGCATGCCTTTCCTATCAACGAAAATGACAAAGTAGTTCTCAATACTTTCCATGCTAGATACATCATAGGCGGTTCCCAAACATAAAGTAAAGTTTATTCCTTTTTCCACCATTCTTTCACAGTCCATGGCTAGCCGTATCCACGGTTGCCTTCCATACCAACACTTTCCAAGGAATTTATTATTTGACAACATAAAGTAAATTTCTTTTTTTTATTTCGGGACTGTGCATCCCTATTACCGCCGTACTCTCGTGCAATGACAAGTGAATAAACACTCATCTTGAGAATAACACATCTAGCTTGGAAATATATTGGACACCCCCTACTGTTTCATGAGTGGTACGAGCACACAAAAAGGAAATTTATTTTGAAAATTAGAGATGGCACAAACAAATTTGCTTAGAACGGCATGGAAATACCGCATATAGGTAGGTATGGTGGACTCATAAGGCAAAACTGGGTTTAAGGATTTTGGATGCACAAGTAGTATTTCTACTTAGTACAAGTGGAGGCTAGCAAATAGATTGAGAAGCAACCAACCAAGAAACAAAAATTCACATAAACGGGCATTGAGCATAACTAACAACGAATAATGCACCATAAGTAGGATGTAATTTCATTGCATAACTATTGACTTTCGTGCTTGCATAGGGAATCACAAACCTTAACACCAATATTCTTACTAAAGCACAATTACTCACCAACATGACTCACATATCACTATCATCATGTCTCAAAACTATTACAAGGAATGAAGCTTAATTTGTCCAATGATCTTCATGAAAGTTTTTATTATATCCCTCTTGAATATCTATCACTTTGGGACTAGATTCATATATTGCCATTGCTTTTGATAAGCTCAAATAAATTTAAGTGAAGAACATGAGCATAAAGATTTCAGCTCTCAAAATAGTATAAGTGAAGCATGAGAGAATTTCTTCAAAAGTTACTAACTCTCAAATTAATCTAAGTTAAGCATGAGAGTATTTCTTCAAAATTTCAAAGCACACCGTGCTCAAAAAGATATAAGTGAAGCACTAGAGCAATTCCATAGCTCAATTTTTTTAAGTGAAGCATATAGAGCAATTCTAACAAATCATAGCATAATTTTGGCTCTCTCAAATAGGTGTGTCCAGCAAGGATACTAGTGACAAACTAAAAATAAAATCAAGCAAAGACTCAAATAATACAAGACGCTCCAAGCAAAACTCATGATATGTGACGAATAAAAATATAGCTCCAAGTAAAATACCGATGGTCGTTAGAAGAAAGAGGGGGTGCCACTCGGGGCATCCCCAAGCTTAGCTGCTTGTTTCTCCTTGGATATTATATTGGGGGTGCTGTAGCAACCCCAAGCTTAGGCTCTTTTCACTCCTTATTTCTTCATCCATCGTGATCTCACCCAAAACTTGAAAACTTCAATCACACAAAACTCAACAAAACCTTCGTGAGATCCGTTAGTATAATAAAGCAAATCACAACTTTAAGTACTGTTGCAAACCCATTGAAATTTTATTATTGCATTGTACCTAATGTATTTTAACTTTACCATGGATTATACCCTTCAATACAAACCATAGATTCATCAAAACAAGCACACAATGCAACGAAAACCGAATCTGTCTTAAACAGAACAGTCTGTAGTAATCTGTACTCTAACCATACTTCTATAATTCTAAAAATTCTGTACATTTAGGAAAACGTAAAGAATTTGTATAGCAATACTGTGTTAAAATTTCAGCTCATTATCACGCTCCAGTAAAAAATGAAAATTCGCTCACTGGAGTCAAAGTTTCTGTTTCAGATTCAGCATTGTTTCTACTCATCTTATGAATCATCCTAAAGGCTTTACTTGGAACAAACACTAAATAAAACATAAAAACACAATCATAATAGAGACATAATTGTGTCAACACTCAAAAACAGAAAGAAAAAGATGAAAATAAATTTATTCATTGGGTTGCCTCCCAACAAGCGCTATCGTTTTACGCCCCTAGCTAGGCATAATGCATAGATTCAAGTATTATCATCTTTGGTTTTTGTAGGGATATTTTTATCAAGAGGTTTTGCAAATAAAACTTGAAACACATCATCCATAGAAATCTTAGCACTATCAAGTTGCCCATCTATGTACCCTCTTTGATTCCCGGCCACAATCCAAGAATATTGTTGATTAACATCATTGAAAACTTGTTGGATCATATCTAAAACGAGGACTTCCATTTTAAGGTTCTCATCAAAAATTTGGTTATTTCCAAGCAGATGTCTCAACATGTAATCACTATTGTAAAGGATCTCTCCTATTACCGGCTTTTCACGGTTCATACCAAAGAAATCAAAAATCTCCCTAGCTTCTCGTACTATGTGATCAAATTCATTCATAAGAACAAGGATGGCTAACTTCTTAGCTTTGGGATCCTTTATAACGGGTAGCTCATAAAACAATCTTTGCAAGGTAGGATGGGTACGAATAAACCTATTTTCAAGTTTCAGAACTAGCGCTGAAATATCTTCCGCATTGGTTTTAGTTCTCTTCAGTATAGGGGTATCATCGAGAGTCAAATTTCCAACGCAATTGAGAAATTCTTGAATAGTTTCTTTTCCTATAACGTTCCCTTGCCCCAAAACAAAAGTTTTAGCATCAGATTATCAGAACGTCCAATATTAGGAGTCCTGCCATCATCTGTTTTTGCCATACCAAAATCACTCATGATGACAAGCAAACAAGAGATCTGACGAGAAAAAGGCAAATGAAAGAGAGGGTGAATAAACGGCAAATTTGGTGAAGTGGGGGAGAGGAAAATGAGAGGCGAATGGCAAATAATGTAATTGCATGGAGATGAGATTTGTGATTAGGAACCTGGTAGATGTTGATGATGTCTCCTCGGCGCCAGAGATTGGCACGTTGAAGAGATTGCTTCCTCCCTGGCAACGACGCCAGAAATTCCTTTGACGTGGCTTGAGACTGCGTCGGTATTTCCCCAAAGAGGAAGGGATGATGCAGCACAGCGACGGTAAGTATTTCCCTCCGTTATGAAACCAAGGTATCGAACCAGTAGGAGGATCAAGCAACACTATGTAAACAACACCTGCACACAAAGAACAAATACTTGCAACCCGACGCGAAAGAGAGGTTGTCAATCTCTCCACGGTAAAAAGATAGATTAGGTTGTAATAGATTGGATAGATAGATCTCGCAAGAACACAAAATAAAAGAGGCAAATAAAAAGTGCAGCAAGGTATTTTTGTGTTTTTGGAATAATAGATCTGAAAACAAAAGCGGCAAAAAGATAGATCGGAAAGCAATATGTTGGAAAAGTAGACCCGGGGGCCGTAGGTTTCACTAGTGGCTTCTCTCATGAGTATAGCACACGGTGGGTGAACAAAATACTGTTGGGCAATTGATAGAAGATCAAATAATCATGATGATATCCAAGGCGATCATTATATAGGCCTCACGTCCAAGATTAGTAGACCGAAACGATTCTGCATCTACTACTATTACTCCACACATCAACCGCTATCCAACATGCATCTAGTGTATTAAGTTCATGGAAAAATGGAGTAATGCAATAAGAATGGTGACATGATGTAGACAAGATCTATTCATGTAGGAATAGACCCCATCTTGTTATCCTTAATAGCAACGATACATGCGTGCCACGCTGCCCCTTCTGTCACTAGGAGAGGACACCGCAAGATCGAATCCATCACAATGCACCTCTTCCCATGGCAAGAAAAATCGATCTAGTTGGCCTAACTACACCAAAGATTCGAAGAAAAAATACGAGGCTATAAGTAATCATGCATATAAGAGATCAAAGAAGACTCAAATAATATTCATGGGTAGAAACTGGTCATGAACTCAAAATTCATCGGATCCCAACAAACACACCGCAAAAAGTCATTACATCAAATAGATATCCAAGAGACCATTGTATTGAGAATCAAAAGAGAGAGAGGAAGCCATCTAGCTACTGCCTACGGACCCGTAGGTCTATGGTGGACTACTCACACATCATCGGAGAGGCACCAATGAGGATGATGAACCCCTCCGTGATGGTGTTAGATTGGATCTCACGGTTCTGGAACTTGCGTCGGCTGGATATATTTTTCGTCGACTCCTCTAGGGTTTCTGGAATATTTGGGTATTTATAGAGCTCAGAGGCGGAGGAGAAGGTTCCCAGGGCGAGCCCGAGGCCCCTGGAGCGCCCTGGTGTCTTATGGGCGGCCTGGGCTCCCTCCTGGTTACTTCTTTGGCCCACTAGCCTTCTTCTGGTCCAAAAAACTCTCCAAAAAGTTTCGTCGCGATTGGACTCCGTTTGGTACTGATATTCTGCGAAGTAAAAAACAAGCAAAAAATAGCAACTGGCACTTGGCACTATGTCAATAGGTTAGTCCCAAAAAAATGATATAAAGTTGCTATAAAATGATTGTAAAACATCCAAGAATGATAATATAACATCATGGAACAAGCAAAAATTATAGATACGTTGGAGATGTATCAACGTACTGCCCCTGAGTGGTACGGTAATCCTATCTTGGAAGTCATGTTGTCGGACAACGGTGAGCCTGCGAACTATGAGGAAGCGATGATGGGCCCGGATTCTGACAAATGGCTAGAGACCATGAAATCTGAGATAGGATCCATGTATGAAAACCAAGTATGGACTTTGGTAGACTTGCCCGATGACCGGGAGACCATTAAGTACAAATGGATCTTTAAGAAGAAGACAAACGTTGATGGTAATGTCGCTATCTATAAAGCTCGACTTCTCGCAAAGGGGTTTCTGACAAGTTCAAGGAGTTGAATACGATGAGACTTTCTCACTCGTAGCGATGCTAAAGTCTGTTGGAATTATGTTGGCAGTTGCTACATTTTTTTATTATGAAATCTGGCACATGGATGTCAAAAACAACGTTTCCTTACCGGTTTCCTTAAGGAAAGGTTGTATGTGATAGAACCGAAGGTTTTGTCGATCCTAAGGATGCTAAAAGGTATGCAAGCTCCAGCGATCCTTCTATGGACTAGTGCAAGCATCTCGGAGTTGGAATATAACCTTTGATGAGGTGATCAAAGCTTCTGGGTTTATACAAAGTTTATGAAGAAACATGTACTTACAAGAAAGTGAGTGGGAGCTCTAGAACATTTCTGATAAGTATATGTGGATGACATATTGTTGATTGGAAATGATGTAGAATTTCTAGAAAGCATAAAGGGTTGTTTGAAAAGAGTTTTTCAAAGGAAGACTTGAGTAAAGCTACTTACATATTGAGCATCAAGATCTATATAGATATATCAAGACGCTTGATAAGACTTTCACAGAGCACACACCTTGACAAGATTCTGAAGGAGTTCAAAATGGATCAGTCAAAGAAGGAGTTCTTGCCTGTATTGTATGGTGTCAAGTTGAGTAAGACTCAAAGCTCGACCACAGCAGAAGAAAGAGAAAGTATGAAGGTCGTCCCCTATGCCTCAGCCATAGGCTCTATTATTTATGCCGTGTTGTGTACCATACCTGATGTGTGCCTTGCCACGAGTCTGGCAAGGGGGTACAAGAGTGATCCAGGAGTGGATCACTGGACATCGGTCAAGATTATCCTTAGATACCTACACAAGACTAAGGAAATGTTTCTTTGTTATGAAGGTGATAAAAGTTCATCGTAAAGGGTTACGTCCATGCAAGTTTTGATACCAATCTGGATGACTGTGAGTCGCAAACTGGATACGTATAGTGAAGTAGTCATTTGGAATAGCTTCAATTGGGGCGTGGTAGCAGCATCTACTGCATGACACAGAGATTTCCAAAGTACACACAGATATGAATGTTACAGACCCGTTGACTAAAACCTCTGTCACAAGCGAAACATGATCAAACCCCAGAACTCATTGGGTGTTAATCACATGGTGATGTGAACTAGATTATTTACTCTAGTGCAAGTGGGAGACTGTTGAAAATATGTCCTAGAGGCAATTATAAATTGGTTATTACCATATTTCCCTGTTCATGATAATCGTCTATTATCCATGCTAAAATTGTATTGATTGTAAACTCAGATACATGTGTGGATACATAGACAACATCGTGTCCCTAGTGAGCCTCTACTAGATTATCTCATTGATCAAAGATGGTTAAGGTTTCCTAACCATGGACATGAGTTGTCATTTGATAATGGGGTCACATCATTAGGAGAATGATGTGACGGACAAGACCCAACCAAGGCATCACCTAAGTTTATTGTTAATGCTTTCTTCATGTCAAGTATCTGCTCCTAAGACCATGAGATCATGCAACTCCCGGATACTGGAGGAATACCTTGTGTGCTATCAAACGTCACTTCATCACTGGGTAATCATAAAGGTGCTCTACAGGTATCTTCGAAGGTGTTTGTTGGGTTGGCATGGATCGAGATTGGGATTTGTCACTCCGTATGACAGAGAGGTGTCTCTGGGCCCTCTCGATAATATAACATCACAAGAAGCTTGTAAGCAATGTGACTAATGAGTTAGTCACGGGGCCTTGTATTACGGAACAAGTAAATAGACTTGTCGGTAACGAGATTGAACTAGGTACGGAGATATCGACGATCGAATCTCGGGCAAGTAACATACCTATGGACAAAGGGAACTGCATACGGGATTGACTGAATCCTTGACATCGTGGTTCGACCGATAAAGATCTTTCGTGGAATATGTAGGAACCAATATGAGCATCCAGATCCCGCTATTGGTTATTGACCGGAGAGGAGTCTCGGTCATGTCTACATGATTCTCGAACCCGTAGGGTCCGCACGCTTAACGTTCGATGACGCTATAGTAGTATTGGGATATGTACGTTGGTGACCCAATGTTGGTCGGAGTCTCGGATGAGATCCCGGACGTCACGAGGAGTTCTGGAATGGCCCGGAGGTAAAGATTTTTATATGAAAAGTCATGTTTTGGCTACCGAAAAAGTTTTGGGTTTTGCCAGTATAGTACCGGGAAGCTTCTGGAGGGTTCCGGAGGAGTCCGGAAGGGTCCCTCCAGCCCCTAGGCCATGCATGGGCTGTAGGGCGTGCACTCTGGCCTTATTGGGTTAGGGGCACCAGCTGTCGGTGTCAAAACCGGCGGATCTCGGGTAGGGGGTCCCGAGTTGTGAGACTAGAATCGATGGTAACAGGAGACGAAGGGGACACGGTTTTACCCAGGTTCGGGCCCTCCTATGGAGGTAATACCCTACGTCCTGCTTGATTATATTGATGATATGAGGATTACAGAGTTGATCTACCTCGAGATCGTATGACTAAAACCCTAGATGAGTTCTGTTGGCCTACAACCTAAAACCCTCCGGCTTATATAGACGCCAGGGGTACCTAGGGTTTACACATGGTCGGTTACACGTCGAAGGGATAAACATGCCTATTCAATACTCTAAACTTGGAGGATAAGCCACGATCCTCGAGGCTTCCATCCTGGAGACAGGGTCTTCGATCCATCCAGTGTCCGGCGAACGGCCCATACAGTTCGGCCCATAAGAAATAGGTCGGCCTCCCGAGGACCCCTTAATCCAGGACTCCCTCAGTAGCCCCCGAACTAGCCTCCAACGCCAAGGGTCTTAGCTCCAGCTGCTTCATATAATCAGAGTCTTCGGCTTGCGAGGCGAGTTCCTTTCTCCAAATAGCGATTGGCCGAGTTTAGTTCGGCCTCCGATGACGTGTAGTTTTCCCGATCATTGATCGTCCGAGCACCATGAATAGCTCGGCTACGAAAGCCAAACATCAAGGGGTAAATGGTGCTCCCTGACAACCTTTCTGACAAAGAAGGGTCACGGCCCACCACGACCGCTAAACCAGTCGTAAAGACTCGATTCGCGGTTCGAGGCCGTTTTCATCAGCACGATCCATCAATGCACAGATCGTGCTCCGTTTCACACGGGATATGTTTAATCATGCGCGTATAACAGCACGCACGTCTTGGGAAGCGGAGGGATTCACGGCGCAGTGAAGGGAGGCTAACCGGCAATAAGCCCAATAAAAGGGGAAGGAAACCCCAAGGCTTAACCGCACTTCCCATTCGCATCCCCACTTCCCCAGTCTCCTGAGCCTCCAGAGCCCAGATCTAGGTTTTCCACCCTTTCTCCTCCGAGCTCGGCCATGGCCAGCGGCAAGTGGGAGGCTTCCACGGTCATAGACCAGGACATCCGGGACCTCAAGGACGCCGGCTACCTCCCCGCCAATATCTTCCACCGCGCTGCAGAGGAGGGCCAGGTGATCTCCACCCCCAAACCAGGCGAGAGGGTGGTCTTCATTCCTCATTTCATCCGAGGATTGAGCTTCCCGCTCCACCCCTTTGCTAGGGGCCTCATGTTTTTCTACGGACTCGACTTCCACGACCTCCCGCCGAACTCTTTCATGCATATATCGGCCTTCATCATCGTCTGCGAGGCCTTCTTACGGGTCGAGCCACACTTCGGACTATGGCTCAAGGTATTCAACATCAAGCCGAAGTGTGTCGCAGGCGAACACGCAGACTGCGGCGGTGCGGTCATCAGCAAGCTTCCCCGCGCAGTGTGGCCGTCCGGCACCTTCATCGACACCATCAAAAATTGGCAAAAAGAGTGGTTTTACATCACCGAGCCAAGGGAGGAGGGCGGAACTGTTCCTGCCGAATTCAGATCCGGCCCCCCAGCCAGAATGACCTCGTGGACCAGAAAGGGCCTCGATTGGGGGTCGGACACAGAGGTTGACGACCTGCAGAGGCGCGTCGCCTCCATCATCAAGGACAACATCGAGCTGACCAACGTGGTCCAAATTATGCTCTGGCGGCGCATTCTACCCTGCCAGCGCCGGGGCTCTCCTATGTGGACTTATCGGCCTGACGGCGATCCCACGATCCGTCAGCTCTTCCGTACCACTCGGGAGAAGCTATGGAAGGCGTTGTTCAAGGCACAGGAGAAGTGGCCAGCCAAGAAGGAGGACCAGGGTCTTTGCGTCAACAAGCTCCCTTCCGAGGTATGACATAGTTTCTATTTGATCGGCTTCGTTTTCCCGAAGAAACTCTAAGCGCTTTCCGATCACTTCCATAGGAATGGTTGAGGAAGGCCACGGGCATCAAGTGCCCGGCTCCGCAGCCCGAAGACCCTAGGTCCCAGCTGCTGTCGGAGATGCTCGTCGTGGCGCCTTACAAGGCGCCGGAGAAGAAAGAGCAGAAGAAGAAACCAGGCCGAGTGGGCCTGCGCATCAGGGACCAGCCAGGGGCTGTGTCCGAGGAAACCCACGCCTCCTCGAATCAAGAGGGGGAGCACGAGGGTGAGGGGGGAGGCGATTCCCCCCTCACAAGAAAGAGGGCGGCGTCATCGGACGCCTCAGAGGATATATCTCCTCCCACCCTGAAGAAAGCACGTCGGACTCAGGTAGTTCGGTCCGACGACAATTCGGACTCGGACACCGAGTCCGAGGACTTCGAGAGGGTTCCACGAAGGAACCTCGGGGTCAAGCCCCCACCTCGAAGGTACAGATCCGAAGACCTCCCGACCTATTAGTGCTAAGTTTTGAATACGATTAACATGTGAGCGCCTTATTGACTTGCAGCCCACTGCGTGTTCTCCCCACCGATCAGGTTTCGGACGGGGAGACCCCGCCCGCCGAGCTAGCGGAGAGCGGGTCCGCGTTGCGCCCCTCTCCTCCGGGCGCCACGAAGGATGCCACGGAGGTGTCATCCCAACAGGCTCCTTTGGAGCCGAACACTGGAGGTGGGGGCGACGACGTCATGGTCGAGGCTAACACCTCGGCCGTCGAAGACCGGGGGGAGAAGCCCCTCCCGGATACTGAGGAGACCGGACGAGGAGATGTCCAGTCACCTCCAAGGCAGTCTCCGGAGCGCACTATGCCTCCGGAGGCACCGGTTCAATCTCCGGTTGGAGATCGGGTCAACCGATCCCCACCGGCGCCGCCGACCGCTGGGTGGCCAGCTATGGGGGAGGCTCTGTCAAGCGCCTCCATCTCCGGGGAGCACCGCACCATTATGGGTGCGGTGTTGCAGAGCATTCAGTCCGTGGACAGCGGACTGAAGGAGGCCTTCAACGGTCTCCTGACGGGCTTTCAGGTAAGCCATCTAATGCTCTGTCTGTGAAATACTATTTTCTTTGAGTTATGATTATATACATGGCAGCCCCCGAGCCCCAGGTGAGTTTGGAAAAACTCACCTGGGGGTCAATGATAGATCATAGTCCGAACTATGTACAAGACAATATGTGTTCGGAATGTTCTAACAGTCCTTGAATGACCGGTCACAGGATCATATTGTTGACAGTTCGGAGGCTTTGATCCCATATAACTTGATATGGTTTTGTTTTTTATAGGCTTCGTCGACAGCGGCGGCTACTAATGCCGCCGAACTAGATGAACTAAATCGGAAGCTCAAGAGCTCCGAAGACGAGCTTGACGCTCTGGACAAGAGATTTGACGAGGCGCAAGGTAAGCCGGATTGGAGTATCCAAATTCTCCATTACCGTACCGTTAAAGCAGTATTGTTGATATGTTTAATGCTTGCGCAGCCTCGGCGAAGGAAATTGAGAAGCTCAAGGCCGAGCTTGAGAAGGCGAAGCAGGAGGCTGTTGTTGAGAGGGCGGCGGCCAAAGAAGCGGCTACCGCTCTATCCGCCTTGAGAGCTACCAGCGACAAGCATGAGGCTCGGGTGGAGGAAATCCAACAGGAGCTCAAGGACGCTGGCCAAAAGTGCGAGGACCTTGAGCGGAAAGGCAAGGAGCAAGCCGCCGAACTATCTACCCTGAAAACCAATCTCCAAAAGGAGCGGGTGGATAGGCGGTCTTTTGAAGAGCAAATCAGCCAGGCAAAGGCTATCATGGATGGTAAGCCATATTTATTGCAGTGTGTCTTCAGGGATAGCAAGTTCAAATTGCTTACCCAAGTGTGGCGTTCCTCAGGCGCCTGCTCGGACCTCCAGAAGAGCACAGCGGACGCGAATCAGTTCTATGCTTCGCGGGGAGAGGAAGATGAAGCTCGGCAGTTTTGGGCGCAGTTCGAAGCCCCCGAGCGCTCCCCTCTACTTGTTGAGCAGCTAAAGCAGCTGATGGAGCTACACCAGATGGCGGGGCCGGCCATGAAGGATCTCTGCATCCGGCTATGACCCAACAAGCCACTGCCGGGCAGCTACTTCGGCCTGGTGCAGAAGCTGAGAGACGCCTCGCCGCGGATCGACGCACTAAGGCGGTCCTCCTCCATCGAGGGGGCTCAGATGGCCTTTGCGAAGGCCAAGGTGCACTGGTCGGGGCTGGATCCAATGAAGATAGCCACCGCCCCTCCGCCCCCTGGAAAGGAGCATAGGCGCCCCGAGCTATACTTCTCCGGAGTAATGGAGGGTGCTCGGGCAATAGAGGCTCAGTGTTCGGGGGAAATGTTTATGAGTAGATGCGTTGTAATATGTTCGAAGACGTTTTTAATGCGTTTATATTTAAGGTGCATGGTTTATCATGTCTTTAGTGTTTTTCATCCTTTATAACTCCTGTGTGGCCGTTAAAACTGAAAGCTGCGAGTCGTCGGCTTCAGCCCCCATGTAGATACTACGTGGGGTGTTCCTGCCAACGCACTGTGACCCTTAGCCGAGCTATCGGTACCCGAAGGCGGTAGTGTGGGGCGGATGAGGCAATCGGACCATGGTGCTTTATTGCTTTCACTTAGCCGTAGGGGCGTGAGAAAGGAGTGCGGGGGGCTGATGACTAGCCCCCAGGTGTTTGTGATGTTCGGATGATCCGTGGCCAAAGCCTATATCACATGGTTTGTACTAATACCAAACCCATCGTATGACACGGAATAACCTCTGATGAGATTTAGTTAAGCTCGGATTCACAGACCGGTTCTCGCATACCATGACAGTCAGTTTTCGGCTTTCTCCGCTGAGGTGCTTGACCAGGCTAGCCGGAAGCACAATCGCAGCGGTTCTCCCTTTGCCCCTTTAGCCGAACGAGCGGAACATAAAGGGGCAAGCACAGGAGCCAGGCAACCCAACTATTGACCCAAGACATAGTTCGGAACCAATGCATATAAAGCGGAATTCCAAGACGCCGGACGCAAAACCAGTTGTGCTTAGGGCGATTTTGTAAGTTCGAGCCCCCGGTCTATTAGCCGGTTGCATCGTGAAATATACTGAAACAGGTTCGCAAGAAGAGGGAGAAAATAGAGGGTGTGTCCAAAAAAAGACAGCGAAAAGATCATACATAAAGGATCTGTATTTTGCTCAACTACTCTTATATTATGCAAAGTGCCGATACAACTGTTTACAGGTATAAAAAATGAAATATAAACCTTACCGGAGGGGTTCCACCAAGGGTCTTCGATAGGTGACCTGACGTCCTCGACGTGCCCTGTCGATTATCCGCTCCTGCGTCTCCCAAAGAGTTGTATACCGCGATTGGTGTACTATTCGGCGAGCGGACTTTGGAGAAAAGTCTTGAGAAGTCGCCGATGAATGAGCTTTATGCCGTAGCAGGTACTTTATGGTACCTATAGTGTGTCCGAAGACTTTTAACGGTGATAGTTCGGTCTAGCCGAACACTTACCCTTTGATAGTGTTTCCCCACCGCTGCCCATGGAATTTTAAGCGCGAAGTTGTGCCTCCTCGGCACGTACTTCGCTGCTTCTAGGGCCGTGCGATGGGGGGCGAGTCCCTATTTATGGGGAGAAGAAGGTTCTGGGACTTCGGGTTGAAACCGAGCTCGCTTCCCAGCCTTGGGTGCCTTTACGGCAGATGCCGGCGTTTGCCGATCATCAGTGTAATGGAATTCGGCCGCCAGGGCCAATGCATGTTCTTCAGTTCGGAGGGAGCGCTCTGTGTTGCCGTTGACAGTAATGACCCCCTTGGGGCAGGGCATTTTGAGCTTGAGGTATCGTAGTGCGGGATGGCGTTGAAGCGGGTGAACGCTGTACGGCCGAGCAGGGCGTGATAGCCGCTGCGGAAAGGTACGATGTCGAAAATCAAGTCCTCACTTCGAAAGTTATCGGGCGAGCCGAACACTACTTCCAGGCTTACAGAGCCTGTGCACCGGGCTTTGACGCCTGGGATCACTCCTTTAAAGGTAGTGTTGCTGGGCTTGATCCTTGACGGATCTATGCCCATCTTTTTCACCGTATCTGAATAAATCAGATTGAGGCTACTTCCTCCGTCCATTAGGTCTTTAGTGAGGTGATACCCGTCTATGATGGGGTCGAGGACGAGGGCGGCCGAACCTCCATGACGGATATTGGTCGGGTGGTCACGGCGACCGAAGGTGATCGGGTATGCCGACCATGGGTTATACTTCGGGGCTATAGGCTCTATGGTGTAGACGTCCCGAAGGGCACGCTTCCTCTCCTTCTTGGGTATATGAGTGGCGTATATCATGTTTACTGTCTTCACCTCTGGAGGGAATTTCTTTTGACAGCCACCGATCGGACCATGGGGTTCATCCTCGTCCTCGCTGCGCGGGCTCTTGCCTTGGTCCTCGGAAGTGAGCTTGCCGGCCTATTTGAAGACCCAACAGTTACGGTTGGTGTGGTTGGCGGGCTTCTCTTGAGTGTCGTGGATTTGGCAAGGCCTCTCCAGAATCTTGTCCAGCGGGGTGGGTCCGTCGTATTTGCCTTTAGGAGGCTTCTTCCGCTGCCCAGGCCGGGAGTTGCGGAAGCTGGCGTTAACAGCCATGTCATCGGCATCACTATTATTGTGCCGGCGCTTGTTCTTGTTGCGCTTCGGTTTCCCGTTTCCATCCCGAACTTCGGAGGTTCCGGGGTCTTCGGGGTTGTGGCTACGTCTTGCTAGCCAGTTATCCTCGCCCGCGCAAAAGCGGGTCATGAGTGATGTGAGGGCGGACATTGTCCTTGGTTTGTCCTGGCCGAGGTGACGAGCCAGCCATTCATCCCGAATATTGTGCCTAAAAGAGGCTATTGCTTCGGCGTCCGAGCAGTCCACGATCTGGTTTTTCTTGGTCAAGAAACGATTCCAGAATAGCCGCGCGGACTCTCCTGGCTTTTGGACGACGTTACTTAGGTCGGAGGAGTCCGGCGGCCGAACATAAGTGCCCTGGAAGTTAGATCGGAATGCATCCTCTAGGTCCTCCCAGCACCCAATAGAGTTTTCGGGGAGGCTATTTAACCAGTGCCGAGCTGGCCCCTTGAGCTTCAGGGGTAGGTACTTGATGGCGTGGAGGTCATCTCCTCGTGCCATGTGGATGTGGAGGAGGAAATCCTCAATCCATACGGTTGGGTCAGTTGTCCCGTCGTATTGTTCTATGTTTACGGGTTTAAACCCCTCCGGGAACTGATGCTGCATCACCTCGTCCGTGAAGCACAATGGGTGGGCAGCGCCTCTAACCCGAGCTATGACGCGCCGGTGGTCGGCGTCTGTCCTAGCCCAGTTTTGTTCCCGTCCGTTATGGTTGCGGTCGAGCCAGGGTCGGTACCCTTCCCGTCTATCGGGTGAGTATCCTCTGGATCCGTAGATGGATCGCATACGACCGGCACTGTGGTCAAGGTCTTGTCGCAGGTCGAACCTGTCATCGGGCTCTTGCGGCTCCTTTCCCCGTCTATGGGGTATCGTCGGCCTATAGCCGGTGTTGTCAGCCGTCCTATCTCATCCTCGGGGAGGGCGGTCTGGCTTGTCATATGGGGTATGTTCGGGAGACGGCGTATCAGTGAGCTTGTCATCGAATTGTGGCAGCAGCCTTCTACGCGGATAGCTCTTAGGTTGGTCCGATAGACCGGTACCGCATCCTTCCTCAGCTGTGAGGACTCTCGTCCATCGATTGTTGAGGTCGTCTTGTTCGGCTTTAAGCTGCCGTTCTTTTGCTTTCAGGCTGCGGGCCGTGGCTATAAGCCGTTGCCTGAACAGCTCCTGATCTTCGGGATTATCAGGGATGGCGAAGTCATCGGCTTCCGCATTGTCCTCCCCCTCGACAGAGCGGAGGTAGTCGTCGTCCTCGGGATCATCTAGATCGTCAGGATTGCGCCGGTCTTCCGGCCTCTCCTGACCCTCTAACGGGTGTTCGGGGACTTCGGGATTGCCGGGGTCTTCCGGGGTGTCTCCGTCCCCGCTGCCATCGATAGCTCTTCTTCCCTTTTTCCCTTTTGACCGTTTATGCGGCTTTCGGCGTCTTGACGGCGCTTCATCCGACTTGTCGCCATCGTTCTTCGGAGTGTCCACCATGTAGACGTCGTATGTGCAGGTGGCAGTCCACCGCCCGGTGTTAACGGGGGTGAGGGCGCGATCCTCCTCGTCCATGTAATCTGCCTCATCGGAGGCATAGTCCAACATGTCGGTTAAATCCTCGACAGTGGCTATCAAGTGGGTGGTGGGTGGGACAAAAAATTTGTCCTGACCCATCTTAGGCCCGATCGGAGCATAGATCGGGGTTGGGTCGTCGGCAATCTTCATCGACGAGATCCGATCTAGGGCCTCGTTGAGTATCGAGAGCTCGATCGGATCGGCCTGCTCAGAGCTTCCGGAGTTAACCTCCGATGCGTCCGCGCGGGGGGAGTGTTCGGTAAGAACAGGTGTCCGGACGTCTGGCACTATGACCGGATCCGGACTGTGAGTCGGGTCCTCGCCGGGGTAGACCCCGTGGGTGGGGCCGAAAGATGGGTCTGAGGTTAAAGCCTCAGAGTCCTCGGGCGTGGCAGGCAAGACTGCGAGCCCGGTTAGTGACAGGTCGCCTCGAGAGTCTACGGAGAACTCTAGGTTCCCGAATCTGATCTCTTGATCAGGGGCGAAACTCCCAACATGGCCTAGATGGCCGGTCGGGTCGGCGTGCAGCATAATGCTGCCGAAAACGAAGATCTGTCCGGGGACGAAAGTGCCCGTAGTGCGGACCTCTTCATTGATGACAAGACGGGCCATCGATTCCTTTGACGATCACAGCGGAACTCTCAATGAAAGCACCAATGTCGGTGTCAAAACCGGCGGATCTCGGGTAGGGGGTCCCGAGCTGTGAGACTAGAATCGATGGTAACAGGAGACGAAGGGGACACGGTTTTACCCAGGTTCGGGCCCTCCTATGGAGGTAATACCCTACGTCCTGCTTGATTATATTGATGATATGAGGATTACAGAGTTGATCTACCTCGAGATCGTATGACTAAAACCCTAGATGAGTTATGTTGGCCTACAACCTAAAACCCTCCGGCTTATATAGACGCCAGAGGTACCTAGGGTTTACACATGGTCGGTTACACGTCGAAGGGATAAACATGCCTATTCAATACTCTAAACTTGGAGGATAAGCCATGATCCTCGAGGCTTCCATCCTGTAGACAGGGTCTTCGATCCATCCAGTGTCCGGCGAACGGCCCATACAGTTCGGCCCATAAGAAATAGGTCGGCCTCCCGAGGACCCCTTAATCCAGGACTCCCTCACCAGCCCCACAAGGCCCATGCGCCAAGGGAAGGGGAAACCCTAAGGGGGAGGACCCTTCACTTGGCTTGGAGGGCACTCTTTCCCCCTTTAGCCGCCACCCCCTCCTTGGAGGAGGGGCAAAGGGGCTGCACCCCTCCCCCTTGCTCCTATAAATAGAGGAGGGGTGGGGAGGGCAACACCACACCAATTCCTTCCCCCTTCCTTGGGCAGCCCCTCTCATGTCTTCCTGAGTTCTTCCTCGTTCGCAGTTCCGGTTGCTTGGCGAAGCCCTGCTGGTTGTGCTCCACCACCATCTCCACCATGTCGTCGCGCTGGTCGAGATCCCATCTACTACTCTGCCGTCGCTCGCTGGATCGAGGAGGCGGAGACGTCATCGAGCCACACGTGTGCTGAACGCGGAGGTGTCGTCCGTTCGGTGCTAGATCGGATCAGATCGCGATTGGATCGTGAAGAGTACGACTACATCAACCGCGTTATAAACGCTTCTGCTTAATGGTCTATAAGGGTATGTAAACACACTCTCCCTCTCGTTGTTGTGCATCTACATAGATAAATCTTGGGTGTGCGTAGGATTTTTTTTTTCATGCTTCGTTCTTCAACCAGATTCATAACTGAAACGCGGTGCTTAGATAATCAGCTACAAAATCCGGTTATTTTCATTTTATGAAGTGTATAACTTTTGGGTGTGTCTAGGGCACATCTAGATGTGCCCTAGTTATTGCACATCTAAGTGACTCAATCAAGCATAGAAAGAAAAGGAAAAGTAAAAAGAAAAATACTCACACGAATCTCCGTGTAAGATCAATGACATAGGACTTAGATGTGCGATACTTATGGCACATCTAGATGTGCTTTAGCAAAACTGATAACTTTTTGTCCAATGTTTGTTTTATAGTACTAATCTGTCATCTTTCTATGTATGCCATCAAATTATGTAATCGATTCAACAATGTGTACTCTTTTCGACAGTTCAAAATCTTTTCAGCTACTTAGTAAAACTGAACAACAAAGAATAAACATGATCAACCAACAAGTTAAGCTATAATTTAACAAACAACAACGAGCTCATACTCGGGCGCAGCGTGCCGTCGCGCATCTGCCTGCTAGTATGTATACAATGATATGTGAGTGTGTTGAGGATAACTGATCACATATTTATTTCTGAACACTTCGTGTGATGAAACAAAAATCTTTACACGTGCTACTCCCCGTAGCGAGGTTTTCCGAGCAGACAAAAATAAACACCAGCAACACAGGATCGCTTTACACGTGCACCAGTCCCTATGGTGAAGTTTCTGTCGCAAAGAGCCACCACATGGCACGTGAATGGACAAAGAAAAAGCACGGCGTCAAATCTGAATTACTGGACCGCTGATCCGGGTACGGCTCCCCCGTCCACGGGCGTCCTTGGCCGTCCACGAGACCACGACAATGGATTCGATCTCTTCCTAGCGGAAAAGCAAGACGGGAAGCGGACACCCTTCGCCGCTCGCGAGAATCGAGTTCCTCCTCCTCCTCCGATGGGAACCATCGCGCGCTCGGCCGACCACTGCAAAGTGGAAACACGACGGCTACCCTACGAGATAGAGTACGAGGGTACGATGCTGGCCCGTCCCGTTCCATCCGTGCGCAGCCGAGGGATCCATCCACGCTCGGTTCAGGACGACCCGTCCTTGTCGTCGTGGTTCGTTGTAGATGATGGCCCTGTTTGGATACTCTAACACAGTTAGAGTTAGAGTTATTTTCTAACCCACTCTAACTCAAATAAGCATCTTTCCACCGGGATAGTTGGGTTAGATGGAACTAACCCACTCTAACCCTTCCTGTTTGGATACTTTTGGGTTATTGAGCCCCCAACTAACCCAAACTAGCTCTAACCCATGGATCCAAATAGGGCCGATGCCTCCAGCACAATGCACTGTGTAGCTACTAGCTAGTGCGGCCCTGAGAAGAATATAAAGATGGGCGCTGGGGGTGGGTTGTCGCTCTATCATCAGTGACACTTTTGTCCACGCCCTGAGTCGCACGAAGAAAACGAAGGCAGAAAAGACCGCCCACTACTGGTTTGGAGTTATGACTGTAAGATAAACTACTTTCAGCACGGTGCCACCATCCATGACCAGGCCTTGCACGTCCAACCTTTTTTCTTACAAAAAAGAATCAAGATTGCATACATGCAAATTTGGATTCTTTTTAGTGAAGATTCTTCGGCTGGACCTTTCTTTTACCTAAATGATAACGTCCATACGTTTGACACTTAGAGCAACTCCAACGGCGAGACCCAAACGGACGCGCGATTTGTCCGCTTTTCGTCCGTTTGGGTCGGCCCGGCGGACGGCCGTGTCCGCTTTTTCATTTGGGTCGGTTCAGCCGCCCAACAGCAGTGAGACCCAAATTTGCGCGCGGCCCAAAAAATAGAAAAGAAAACACGTGGCCACATGCAGACGCGAATTAAAACATAATTAAACATAAGTGACCGGTCAACCGCCGGTCAAAGTCCACTTAACACATAATTAAACATTAATAAAAACTAAATAAAGTCCGCGCCCGCGCCCGCACGCTGCCCTAGCCGTCCACCTTGCCCTTGCCCTTGCCATTGCCGTCTTTGTCGTCGCCGGTGAGGTCGACGAAGGGAGGGGCCGGCCCAGCCCAGGGGAATGCCGCCTGATAGGCTGCCAGGGCAGCCTCCTCCGGCGTCTGCTGCGGCGGCGGCATTGCGGCACGCCGGGCGCGCTCCTCCTCTTCCTCCTCGAGGCGTAGCGCCTCCTCCTCCTCCTTCTCCCACAGCATCTGGCGCAGGCCGTCGTCCTCCTCCTCCTTCAGCCAGTGCTCCCTCCAGAGCTCGAGGTGGCGAACCTCCTCCTCCGGCGTGGCTGCGAAGTGGACGGGCGGCGCGCTCACCCACTCGCGGACCATGCCCACCCACCCGTACTTCTCCATGGGCTCGACGGTGGGCGACGACGCCGCGGTGGGCGGCGACGGCGCTGGAATCTCTGGGACGAACAACGGGGCGTGGACGGAGTCCCCCGCAGCCGACAAGGCGAGGGCGCGGTCCAGGCCAACCCACCGGGTTTCCTCCTCGAGCCTGCTGGCCTCCAGCGCCTGCTGGGTTGCCTGCTCGAGGGCGGCTTGGTACGCCGCCTCTTTGTCCTGCTCCTCCGGCAGGACCTCGGGAGGCGGAGGAGGGACGGCCAAGTCGACGTGGACTCCCTGTCGGCGCTCCTCCTCGTGCTCTAGCGCGAACCAGCGCTCCCAGTTGGGGGAGTCTGGCGCGTAAGCACGCATGGCCCGCTGCTCCGGCGTGAGGGCAGAGCGACGCCGGCGAACCTCCTCCGCGTGCGCCCGTGCGGATCGGGGCACTGCCGGAATGGGGATCCGCTGCGGATCCAGATGCCAACCATGGGGCAGGTTGACGTCCGGATACTGCAGCGGCCGGCGGTACTGCCAGTGCCACCGCGCCTGGTGGACTGGTATGTAGAGCCGGTCCCGCGCCGGTGGGGAGCCACGCCTACCAGGCGGCGGTGGTGGTGGAAGTTGTGGCTGCGGCGGCGGCGACCGGCCGGCGCCGCGGGAAGAGCTCGCGCCGGCGCTCAACTTGCCCTTGCCCTTGCCGTTGAAAAACCCCATGGCTACTAGGGCTTGCGGTCACCGGCGAGGGAGCACGCGTGGCCAGATGTGGACGGGAAGGGGAAGTGGATGAGGCCGGCCCCGCCGCACGTTTGGATTAATAAGGACGACGACCAGGAGCTTCGAGGCGCTGCCAGGTGGGCCGGAGGCGGCTGGTCGCGTTTAATACGACCGCGGGTGGTGGTTGCGCGGCCGACATGTGGACCCAAGGCGGACGCGGTGAGGACGTGGGGCGCGTCCGCTTCGTGTCCGCGCCAACGCATTTCAGGCGCATTTTTGGGCCAGAAATGGGTCCGCGCGGACACGGCGCGGACGTTTTTTGGGTTTGGGTCGCCGCGTTGGGCCGTCGCTTTTGTCCGCGTCGACCCATTCGGACGCAGGCGGACGATTTGGGTCTCCCCGTTGGAGTTGCTCTTATCACCATAGTTCAAACGCAGTCGATGCCGTTTGATCCATTTGCACGAATATTACAGCAGTTGTCATCTAGATTGAGAGCCACGTAAGCACCCAATGTCGTGTGGGTGAACCGCTTCTTGCCTACACGGACACCATACAGACCATTAGCGCACGGCTGCTTGCGTCGCCGTGTGGGTGAACCGCTGCTCACCCACACGGACACCATCCAGTCCATTAGCGCACGGCTGCTCGCGTCGCCGTGTGGGTGAACCGCTCTTCGCCTACATGGCGCTCGCACGATGATAGATGGCAATTACAGTTGTGCATACGTGACAACTAGTTAATTACACATGGCAACTATGGTTGATCATACATGGCAACTATGTTTTGACCACACGTGGCAACTGGTTAATCACACATGGCAACTATGATTGACCATACATGACAACTATGGTTTGATCACAGGTGACAACTACAGTTAATTAGACATGTCAACTATAGTTAACCCAAATGATAAGTGCCACGCGTGTGGCACGAAGTAACACTTTCCTGACGTTTTTACAGCTAAAATTGCCATTCGAGAAAAAAAGAAACAAAAAAAATGAAATTTGTCATCCAAATAGAAAGTTGCCATGCTTTACAACTAAAATTGTCTTCAAAAAGAAAGTTTTAATGTTGGTGTTGGTTCGGCGTGTGACACGAAGTAGTTGCGCCCGGATGTGTGGGCAGTTTTAATGTTCGTCCATACAGGGTTGTGTGGGCTGGCTCCTCGGTATGACCGGAGGAGTCGTGTGATCGGATGTTCATTGTGCCACACGTGTGGTGAATATCGGGGTCCTTCTTTCAAAAAGAAAGTTAGTCCAGTACTGTAACTGAGCGCGTGTTTTATTTTCTTCTACTTTTTATCAGTTTGTACTCTTTTCTTTAGGGGTTTTCTGCTTTTTTCCCTTTTTCCTTTTATTCTCCTTTTTATTTTGTTCTTCAGTTTTTTTATTTTCTTCAACACATGTCTAATTTTATTATTTATTGTACATTTTTCATATACATCAAGGATATTTTTAATACATGTTTAACATATTTAAAATACAAGATTTTTTTTAATACAAATATTTGTTCTGATGACTATTTTATTTCATATACATTGTACATTTTTGCATACATCTCTTTTTTTATATGTTTAACAATTATAAATATATGAATTATTTTTTTCAAATACACGTTGATTTTTTTTTCTGTAACATTGTGTATTTGTTTCTGTTAAATGTCACAGGATTTTTTTTAAATACTTCAACATTTTCTAAAATGTAACATACTTTTTTTGAATGCTACAAACTATATTTTTAAATTACATGACATTTTTTAGATCGTGTAAACGTTTCCGTAAATGTCACATACATTTTCTCGTGAACATTTGGTAATGTCACATTCATTTTCTTGAAAGGTCCAAACATTTTCCAAAAGTTGACCGGACATTTTCTACACTACATAAACAGCTTCTAAATTTGCGAAGAACACACTATTTTAAAAAATAAATGATTTTATTTCATAATATGTGTATTTATTATTTTTCAAAATCTATATAGTGTAGGAATAACATTAGATACCGGCCATTGATTTATGACTATCCAACGGTGGAGAAGCGACAAATCTCTACATCATTGATCGTTAGATATAGTTCCCAACTGCAGTAGATTGCGGCACTTGGTATGCCACAATGCACGTAGATCTCAAGGTACTTGAACCATCTTGCACCTGCGACTACTGGTGGTTTTGCTCTGGGTGTGTGTGTGTGTGAGAGAGAGAGAAAGAGCTCACGTCCTATAATGAGGCCGGAGTCTTCACGGCGTCGTTGCAGCGTTGGCTGTCATGCTTTGCGAAACGATAGTGCCCACGTTTGAGGCAAAAGTTGGATCAACGAGAGAGCCGGTACAGTAGTGTTGCCGCTGTTTTTACTCGGCTTTAGCTGCTTGTCCAAATTGATATTTGATATATGGTCGAGGATATATCATCTAGATGACTCGAGTAAAATCTTTTTTATAGAGTAACGGGGGAGTACGGTGACCAACAAATTTTCTTTTTTGAGTTTTTTTCTTGGTCATCAAGTAATTGGGCTCTCTAGTGTGCCCCCCTGTTTCGTTAGTTTTGTTTGAAACGTCACAAACGAAACTTCTATGAAGAACTCTGTATAACAATGTTTCTCAAGCAATTTCATCAATTCACTTCTCAAATATTAAGCAGTATTTTTTTCAGATTACATGTTTATACTCGCTATTCCAAATAGATGATCGAATTTTCACTTTATTTGCTATTATTTCTTCGGATGTCATGTTTTTCAATGGTGTGCCAAATTTATTTATTTTTTGAAAAATTCTAGTGTGTGCCAAATGTATTTATTTTGTGAGAAATTCCATCGTGTGCTAGCTGAGTCTTAATCCAAGCATCAATAAAGAGCTTGGCCCATAGTAGTAGAGCACGTTTCAAAAATTAGGATTGAGCAAAAAAAAAAAGTTGACCAAAAGAAAACATTATGACCTAACAAATAGTTTCCTAAGTGGTGAAATAAAGTAAACAATGGAAGAGGTCAATTTTTCTAGTTCAGGTTTTGTGGAGCTTCTTCAAGCTACCAACCGGTTTCTTCTTATTTGCCGGTATTTTGTTTAGTGTTTATTTTTTTCCTTTTTCTTTTTAAATCTGCTTTTTTTCAAAAATTTAGTCCATTTAAAATCCATGATTTTTTTTTTCAAATTCATGACCTTGTTTCAATTGCCTGAACTTGTTTCAAATCCATATTTTTTTAATTCATGAAGGGTTTTCAAATCCATGACCGTTTCAAAAATCAGAGACACTTTTTTCAAATTCATGATATATATATTTTTTAAATCCTAGATGCTTTCAAATTCATGAACTATTTGCAAAATCCAAATATTTTTTGAGTTCACCATTTTTTCTCAAATTAAAAAAGCTCAACTTTTTTTCCTAATGCAGTGAACCGGCTCCTTTCAAAGATGAACGAAACGACGAGCGAAAAAAATTTGACGACCATAGACCGGGCGAGCGGGCATGGTGAGTCAATTTGGGCCGGTCGATCTCACATGACATATGTGTGCCATAGCCACAACTTGGTACCGAATAGGACCTCTCAACACATCAATTTTAAGGTATCATATCATTAACATCATCTACAGGTTCTGATCGTGAGAACGCATTAGCAGAGAGTCCCCTAAGGCGGCGGCCTAGGGTTTGCTTGTCCTCCGGCGAACTACACCGTGAGTTTGGTCGTCTGGTCTCCCTTGAGACTATAATCCTTCCCCTGAGCCCTTCTACCGCCCCTTCCCTTGCTTCCGGCTGATCCAGGGGGCAACGAGCTTGCTTACCCGGCCTAGGACGAGGAGGGACGAGGGGTAGGGTTTGGGGTCCGGTTGCTACTTCTGCGAGTTTGCTATGGCTGGTTCGGCGGCGAACAGCTCAGAGCGGGATGGCGGAGTTGAGAGCGCGGGAGACATGCTGGATCGGCTTACCCTCCACGAAGATGAACTTGATGATCTTGTCTGGGAAGATGAGATGGATGCGATGGAGGTGAAACCTAAGTGGCTCGCTCTCTGTCGCCTCTTGACGACGAAGACGTTCAGTCAAAGTGCCCTGATTGGTGACATGAAGGCTGCCTGGAATCCGGCTCAGGCGGTTGTGTGGAGAAGGATAAACCCTAATTTGTTCTCGATCCAATTCAACTGCCTTGGTGATTGGAACAAAGCCATGCACAAGGGACCTTGGGACTTCAAGGGCTACGCCCTAATTCTCGCTGAATATGATGGATTTACAAAACCAGAGAAAGTTAAGTTGGATAGGTTGGAGACTTGGGCTCAGATACGTAGACTTTCGGATGGTGTGCTGATGAACAAAACGTTCCTGGAGAACCTTGCTAGGAGAATAGGTGAGGTGCAAGAGGTACAGACCACTCTACCCAATGGTTTCGTTGGGGAGTTTATTAGAGCTCGTGTGAAGCTTGATGTAAGCAAGGAACTTACAAGGGTGGTGCAGTTCACAAAAAATGGGGAAACGGAAAAGTATAGTGTCAAGTTTGAAAAATTACCCACCTTTTGTTATGAATGTGGAATGATGGGGCATTGGTATGAAGAGTGTGGGACAGGAGAGCATGATGTGGCCAAGTGCGAGTGGGGTCCTTTCATTTTAGCCTCAAGAAGCAATGGAGCTGGTTTCGCTAGAGGTCGGTCAAATGGTGCAGGCCGTGGTAATAGCGAGGAAGATGCGTTCGGAGGAGGAAGAGGCCGAGACCGAGGTAGAAAGGGCGTTTTTTTGGAGTGGACACCCGCACAGAAACACATGGAGCCAGCTCTGGTGCTGATCGAAGGGAAGATAATGATGATGTGAACTTGGAGCCGGTCCAGCCGGAACGTGGAGCGCTCTCGGATTATGACCCAAATAGAAGCTGGAGATTCAATGCCAACCAGGATCCCAGCAAGGAGAAATTGGAGGCGGAGATCCCAAACATTCAGAAACAGGATCCTCTTATATTGGGGAAGAGAGTAGCAACAGATTTCAGTACGGGACAGCCGGTGCTAAGTGAACCTTTTGACCCTAACACTGCCATTGTTCCTTCGGGAAACACCACGGCAATAGCTAGCCATTTTGAGGATGGGGTAGGACGGTCAACAACTGGAAGAAACGGATGGCAATGCAGTTGACACCAACACAACAAGTGAATCGGCGGTCTCCGAGGAGGAGGACAGCCGGGAGAAATGAGTATAATGTGTTGGAATTGTCGTGGGGCGGGCAACCCTGCGACAATTCGGGAGCTTCGTACCTTAACGAAGCGTTTTGCCCCATCCATTCTTTGTATCCTCGAAACTCAAATTTAGGGTTCAAGAGTGGAAAACTTATCTGTTTCTTTAAGTTTCAATAAAAGTTTTGCTATTAGTAGTTCTGGTAGAAGTGGTGGTCTCGGTGTTTTTTGGAATCATTCAATAAAGTTGGAAGTTGTTGGTTACTCGAAGTATCATATAGATGTGGAGATAGATGATCTTGGCAACACTCCTTCGAGAGTTACTTCTGCTGAGTTCTCCGTCAGAGTCGGAGCTGCGTTGTCTGGCCGTAGGTTGACATGTCGTCGATAAGGGTGGGCTTTGCCCTGAGTGTTTCAGTCTATGGGAGTGGGCTTGGCCCTTGTTGTTCCGGTTTTTGCCCGGTTTTCCGTAATTAACTGGGCAATTCTCTTCTGCTTATTTAATAGATGAGGCAATCTTTGCCTCCGTTTCGAAAAAAAAAATCCAAGATCGATACAAAACTTGGGACACGCTGAGAGGTATTGCCAATGCTAGTAGCAGACCATGGCTGGCAATGGGAGATTGCAATGAGGTACTTCACCTCCATGAACACGACGTAATTGGCAATCGCAGTCAGGCCCAAATAGATGGATTCAGAGACGCACTTGACACATGCGGACTAGCAGATATTGGATATAGAGGGAACACATGGACATTTGAGAAGAAAGTTGTAGGTGGTACCTATACCCATGTGAGACTGGATAGGGCTGTGGCTACGTCTGCATGGTCGCTAGCCTATCCAAATGCGGAGCTCGTGCATGAAACTGTTGCATGCTCAGATCACATACCTCTTCTACTTAACCTGGGTTTGCATGCATGCAAGGCGGGATCCAAATCCTTTAAGTATGAATGTGCATGGGAGACACATCCAAGACTGGCAAATGCGGCGGGTTCTGCATGGGGACAGGGGTGTAATGGCACGGTAGAAGGAGTAAAGTTGAAGCTAAAGTCAATGTCCGATGATCTGACAGTTTGGGACAAGGAAGTATTTGGCAACGTAAAGAGAGAGATCAGAAAGCTGCAAAGCGATTTGGCAATCATTCGGGCGGCTCCGGGGAGATCAGGTCCATCACGCGTTGAAACAAAAATATGCGACGGACTTGTCGAACTTTTTCATAGGGAAGAGATTCTCTGGCAACAAAGGGCTCGGATTGAGTGGCTTGCAAGTGGCGATAAGAACACCTATTATTTCCACATGCGGGCTAGCCGACGGCGACGTAAGGACCATATCAAATCATTACAACTCCCGGATGGTCGGATTACAGAAAACATTAGAGAGATGGAGGAACATGCTACAGCCTTTTATAGTACTTTGTACACGTCGGAGGGTGTCCAGGACATGGATAGTGTTCTGAACATGGTGCCAAATAGAGTAACGCCGGAGATGAATGCAATGCTTAATGTAGATTATACTCAGGAGGAGGTAAAAACAACGTTATTCCAGATGTTCCCGACAAAGGCGTCGGGGCAGGACGGTTTTCCGGCGCATTTTTTCCAGCGACATTGGGAGTTACGCGGAAATGATGTCACAATAGCGGTTCTAAGGATAATAAATGGCACTGAATCCGCAGAGAGTATTAAATGGCACCTTTGGAGTAAGGTTCAAGGATGGATTGAACAAACAATGTCAAGTGCAGGTAAAGAGGTACTGGTAAAATCAGTTGCTCAGGCTGTTCCTGTTTACTCTATGTCCTATTTCAAGTTACCACGGGGCCTCACTGAACACTTAAATATGCTGTTACGGAAGTTTTGGTGGGGCAGCAAGGATGGAAAACGCAAGCCCGGTTGGGTCTCGTGGGAGGCAATGACACAACCAAAGAGTATGGGGGGCCTTGGCTTCAAGGACTTTGAGTTGTTTAATTTGGCTTTGTTAGCAAAACAGTCATGGCGAATCCTTCAGACTCCCAAATCTCTGAGTGCAAGGATTTTAAAGAGTGTGTACTTTCCCAATGGATCCATCTTGGCTGCGGAGCTAGGAAGCCAACCAAGCCAAATTTGGCGTTCGATCCTCGAAGGGAGGGATATTTTGAAACAGGGTTTAATTCGTCGAATTGGCAATGGCGAAACAACCAACATATGGACTGACAACTGGATTCCCAGGGATGTCATGATGAGACCATATGGGTGTCGTTCTAACAATCCTCCAGAGTTAGTTTCGCATTTAATAGATCATAACTCAGCCTCATGGGACACGACTAAGTTAGAGGAAATCTGCCTTCCAATAGACATCCCAGCGATTCGACAAATTCCGTTATGTACTTCACATATTCCTGATTGTTGGGCATGGAACTTTGAAAAGAATGGAGAGTTTTCTGTTCGGTCAGCCTATAGAATGATGTTGAACACAAAAATGAGAAGAGGTGCTTGGTTAGATGGTGCGGCTGGCTCCTCAAGTGCTGACCGTGACGCTACTTCATGGAAGCTACTATGGAGAATCCCGGTACCAGGGAAAATTCGGATGTTCATGTGGAGACTAGCAAAACACTCCATTCCCACAGAAGACGTCAGGGCCAACAGAAACATGTCGAGTTCAAGTGCATGCGGGCTTTGCGGAGCTGAAGATTCATGGCGACATTATATGCTGGAGTGCTCGATGGCCAGGTGTGTGTGGGCCCTTGTTGATGGAGAGTTGGCAGAACATTTGTGTGAGACAACGGAACCCAGCGCTAAGCAGTGGATCTTTGCAATGATAGACTCATTATGACATGGGGCCTTTGTGAAGCTTGCGGTAACCCTTTGGGCGATCTGGTGGGTGCGGAGGAAAGCTATCCATGAGGCGATCTTCCAAAGCCCCGGTGCAACACATCAATTTATTTGCAACTACTTGAGAGAGCTTGATTTCATGAAGCCGAACAACACGAATAGGCCAATGACCACAGGACGATCTACAGTACGTCCAAAAGCTCCTCCAACTGGGTACGCCAAGATCCACGTTGATGCAAGTATTGCTAGGAACCGGATGGTTGTGTCAGCTGCAGCTATTTGTAGAGATTCTGATGGTAAATACACGGGAAGCTCGTCTCTGGTGATTCATGGAATATCAGACGTGGCCATAATGGAGTCCATAGCATGCCGAGAGGCCCTTGCTTTGGCTGATGATTTGGTACTACATGATTTCGTTATCGCATCTGATTCTAAACAAGTGGTGACCGATATTCAGAGAGGTAGCAATGGTATTTATGGTACTATTATCACTGAGATTAAAAATAGAGCAGCTCTGTGTAATTGCTCATTTACTTTTGAAGGTCGAGCAGCTAATATCAAAGCCGATAGGTTAGCCAAGTTTTCAAACAGTCTAGATCAGGGTCGACATGTTTGGATGATCCACCCACATGATCCTTTTGTAATCCCACTCCATGTGGACTTTGATTAATAGAACTTGGTGATACCCCTAAAAAAACATCAATTTTTTTTGAAACGTGTGAAATTTTTCGAAAATATAACTTACATTTCTTTAATGCGAAAAAATACATTTTTAGTTATATGAACATTTTTTAGATTGTATATATTTTAAAAATGACACGTACATTTTTTGAAACTCATGAACATTTTTGAAATGTCACATACATTTTCTTGAAAGGTTCAAACATTTTCCAAAAGTTGACCGGATTTTTTTTACATTACGTAAACAGTTTCTACATGTGCGAAGAGCACCTTTTAGAAAAATTGACTAAGTTTTTTTCATAATATGTGTGTTTGGTATATTTCAAAATCTATAGGTTGTAGGGATAATAATAGACACCGTTTGTTTATTTATGACTATCCAACACTGAAAAAGCGACAAATATGTACATCATTGCCCGTTAGAAATAGTTCTCAATTGCGCCAGATTGTGCCATGTGCTATCCCACAATGCACATAAAACTCAAGATTCTGGTACCATCTTGCACTTTCGACTGTCGATGGTTTAGCGTAGAGAGAGAGAGAGAGAGAGAGAGAGAGAGAGAGAGAGCTCACGTACTATAACGAGGCCGGAGTCTTCACGCCGCCCTTGCAGTGTTGGCTGTCAAGCTTTCCGAAACGATAGTGCCCACGTTTGAGGCAAAAGTTGGATCAGCGAGAGAGCCGGTACAGTAGCGTTGGCGCTGTTTTTTACTCAGCTTTAGCTGCTTGTGCAAAATGCTATTTGATAAATGGTGGAGGATATATCATCTATGACTCGAGTAAAATCTTTTTTATAGAGCAATGGGGGAGTATGTTGACCAACAAATTTTCTTTTTTGAGTTTTTTTCTTGGTCATTAAGTAATTGGGCTCTCTGGTGTGCCCCCTGTTTTGTTAGTTTTGTTTGAAACGTCACAAACGAAACTTCCATGAAGAACTATGTATAATAATGTTTCTCAAGCAATTCCATCAATTCACTTCTCAAATATTAAGCAGTATTTTTTCAGATTGCATGTTTATACTCGGTATTCCAAATAGATGATCGAATTTTCACTTTATTTGCTATTATTTCTTCGGATGTCATGTTTTCCAATGGTGTGCCAAATTTATTTAATTTTTGAGAAATTCCAGCGTCTGCCAAATTTATTTATTTTTTGAGAAATTCCTTCGTGTGCTAACTGAGTCTTAATCCAAGCATCAATAAAGAGCTTGGCCCATAGCAGTATAGCAGGTTTCAAAAATTAGGATTGAGCAAAAAAAAAAAGTTGACTAAAGGGAAAATATTATGACTTAACAAAAAATTGCATACGTAAAGCAAACATTGGAACATGTCAATTTTTCTATAGATGAAGAAACATAACCCAAATTAGAATACGCATAGTTGCACTTATTTGAGTTCAAAATTCATCATATGTTGTTTACATGTTTCTTTATGTGGTAAGTGCCGATGTGCAAAGCACATGCACTTTGCAAGTATAAACAAAAGTAAAACGAGAGGAAAATAAAAAACATGAATGACGTCAGCGCGATGAAAGCATATGGTTATTAGGCTGGCTGAGTATCGACTCTTGTAGGGCGGCGCGTTCTTGCTTATCGCATAACACAAGACATGCGTGGTTTTGGTTGGACCGGCCCATGTATGCTTACATCTAGTTCAGGTTTTGTGAAGCTTCTTGAAGCTACCAACCGGTTTCTTCTTATTTGCGAGTATTTTGTTTAGTGTTTTTTTCTTTTTCTTTTAAAATCTGTTTTTTCAAAAAAAATTGTTCTTTCAAAATCCATGAACAAATTTTCAAATTCATGACCTTTTTTCAATTGTGTGAACTTATTTCAAATCCATAACTTTTTTTAATTCTTGAAGGATCTTCAAATCCATGACCGTTTTACAAATCCATGACACTTTTTTCAAATTCATGATATATATTTTAAAAAATCCTAGATGCTTTTAAATTCATGAACTTTTGGCAAAATCCAAACATTTTTTGAGTTCACCATTTTTTGTCAAATTATAAAACTGAACTTTTTTTTCCTAGTACAGTGAACCGGCTCCTTCCAAAGATGAACCAAACAACGAGCGAAAAAAATTGACGATCATAGACCTGGCGAGCGGGCATGGCGATTCAATTTGAGCCGGCCCATCTCACATGACATATGTGTGCCATAGCCACAACTTGGCGCCGAATAGGACCTCTCAACACATCATTTTTTTTAAACGCGTGAAATTTTCCAAAAATGTAACGTACGTTACTTAATGCCAAAAAAATACATTTTAGTCATATGAACATTTTTTATATTGTATATTTTTTTTAAAGAATACCACGTGCATTTTTGGAAACTAGTGAACATTTTTGAAATGTCACATACATTTTCTTGAAAGGTTCAAACAGTTTCCAAAAGTTGACCGGATTTTTTTACACTACATAAACAATTTCTAAATGTGCGAAGAGCACATTTTAGAAAAATTGGCTAAGTTTTTTTCATAACATGTGTGTTTGGTATATTTCAAAATCTATAGATTGTAGGGATAATATTAGACACCGTTTGTTTATCTATGACTATCCAACGCTGGAGAAGCAACAAACATGTACATCATTGCCCGTTAGAAATAGTTCTCAATTGTGCCATATTGTGCCATGTGCTACACGATGCACATAAAACTCAAGATTCTGGTACCTTTCGAGTTTTGATGGTTTAGCGGGGGGGGGGGGGGGGGGGGGGGGGGAGAGAGAGAGAGGGGGGGGGGGGGAGGGAGGGAGGGAGGGAGGGAGAGAGAGAATGTGTGTGTCGGTGCAAGCTCGTGTCCTACCGGTGGTTTAGCGACATTATTTTCAACATAGTTTTCCCAGAAATAAAGGTAAAAATATTTCTATTTTACGTATATGAATCCACGTAGAAATTTCTAAAAGAACCATATGATCATGTTTCATGGTGGACCTATTATGAGCATCTAAGATCCTAAAACAAGCATGTTTTAAGCTTTCATCACTGCTTTGTTTAAAGTGGATTACTTCCCACTCGAGAGAAGCAGTAGAAAGTGAAGAACTAGCCATGATAACAAGCAAAAAACAAAAGTAACTACTTGCTGATTTTTTTTTTAACCGGAATAACAAGTTGCCGTTGTGCCAACACCTTCCGCCGCCCGCGTCAAGAGAAAGCGGTAGGGGAATCACCTCGTGCAAGGAGGCGTGCTCGACACGGAGCTGTCTTCTTCCAACACCGCGGTGCTTCCTCCCATCGCAATCGCCGACTCGAGGAAGAAGACCGCTTCCTCCGGCCCGGTCGGTGCGCGGGTCAGGGCGCGAGGAAGAGGGCGGTTGCGACTCGAGGCGGGGATCCTCCTCCACCTTCGTCCGAACACGTCCTCCCCTATCCCGTCCACTCCACCGGCCACGCCTACATGTTCGATGAAACATATGAAAGGTAAAAAAATCCTTTGCTCCGGTGATCTTTGGTTCGACTTTGGATCGTTTCCTTATGTTTTGGCCGTTGAATGTTTTAGCCAAAACATTCACTCAACATGTACCGAAATATTGGAGGACGATGCGGTGAACTTGAGTGCTCTGCTTGGCAAGTTCGATTCGGAAAAAATCAAGCGGAGGCCGAAGCCGATGTAGAACAAGGGAATGCCGGCGGTGATGAAGTGGATGAGCTTGAAGAGGCCAATTTCGGTGCTAGACAAGACAAATTTGGGAAAAAGACCGACAACTACACGGGGACGAAGGGTGTTTGCTTGATCCAAGCATGGTAGAGTGTGACACTTGATGCGGTAACTGACAAAGATCAAAGTACAATTAAGTATTGACAACATATCAAGGACAAGTGCCACCGGATCTTGCGGTTCCCCTCCGACCGGTCATTAAAGTCAATCCAACGCCGTTGGGACGTGATCCGAAAAACTAGTAGCCGTTGGAGTGGGTGCTTGGAGCAAGTGCGGAATGCACCTCCAAGTGGTGTTATGATTGATGATTATGTGAGTGTTTCTTCATCTTGTTAAATATATTTTTGACATTGTTCACGTTGATGAAAAATTGAGCTCCTCCTTACCTCTGTGTCCAAATGTAGAATCGCATTGCCAATGAATATTTCAAGCAAACAACGGGTTTCAACCACTGCCCGTTCACTCCTCACCATTGTTAGTGCTTTCTCAAGGATAGTGAAAATTGGAGGGTGAGGGACAAGGAGGATGGAACTTCAAAATCTTATGGCTGCCGGTGGTGTTTTTGGCAATGGTGGCGGTGTAGTTTTCGGAGGTTGTGGTGGGTTCGGCAATGGAGGTGCTGGGGGGGGTGGAGGTGGTTTTGCTTTCGACAGTGTTGTTGTTGGTGGGTTTGGAGGTGGTGTTGGTTTAGGCAATGGTGGTGGTGGGTTTGAAGCTGGTGTTGTCTTCGACATTGGTGGTGGAGGTGGTGGTGTTCCCGGTGGATGTGGTGAAGCTTTCGGCAATGGAGGTGAAGGTGGAGGTGGTGAAACTTTTATCAATGGAGGTGGTGGTGTTTCCAAGCTTTATGGTTCAATCATTGAAGATGATGGTGCTCATTCTTTGATGAATGTGGATGAAGATGGTGATCAAGATGCTATGGCCGGTGGTGGTGGCGACGATCTTCGCAACAATGATAATGTCGTCTGATTTGTTTTATGGCGAGTGATGATTTGATCATGTTTAATTTTGTTTGATTGCACATTCGTATGACCAAACTTGCTACCTCGTATGTTGAATGTTGTGCATCATTTTGGATGTGAACTAGTGTGGCATGACTATGTTTATATAAATTCGTGCATCTACATGAATTCTACTACATGCCAATATTAGCCCGTCAAATTATTTGCGGTACCTTGAGGCTTCCAGTGTGGAATAGATCCTATAAAACCGTGCCGCAAAAAAACCGCGGACGGAAGTTCTGCCGAAGGCCTCGTGGTATCACAATTTTTTTTACATGCAACCTATCAAATTTGGGGGGCGCCGATTTAGCGGATATGCTAGACTTGCTCTTAGTAGACCTAGTCATGGAGTGAATGACTTCATGAGCTGTCACCACATTCTCTATGATGAGTGTGGTGACAACATCCTCAATTTATATTTTAAATATGAAATTGTTTATATTTTTTTAGGGTAAATTATTTTTATATTTTTTTGAGAAGAAATTATTTTTATATATAAACAACGGCCTTTCTATTTCATTTCAGCTGACACAAAATGGGCCTCATAGCGGACCACAAAAAGCCCAACCCGAATGACACACCACGAACACAAAGCAAGGTGCTATATAAACTCGCATAACTCTTCCTGCCGAACCCTACTGCCCGTCCGAAGCCTCTCCCAAACCCTCCTGCCGCCGCCGCCGCCGCCCGCCACCGAACAGCAGCCATGCCGCCCAAGCTCGACCCGTCGCAGGTGGTGGAGGTCTACGTCCGGGTGACCGGAGGCGAGGTCGGCGCGGCGTCGTCGCTCGCCCCCAAGATCGGTCCCCTCGGTCTCTCCCCCAAGAAGATCGGTGAGGACATCGCCAAGGAGACGGCCAAGGACTGGAAGGGCCTCCGCGTCACCGTCAAGCTCACCGTCCAGAACCGTCAGGCCAAGGTCTCCGTCGTCCCTTCCGCCGCGGCGCTCGTCATCAAGTCCCTCAAGGAGCCCGAGAGGGACAGGAAGAAGGTGAAGAACATCAAACACAACGGCAACATCAGCCTCGACGACGTCATCGAGATCGCCAAGATCATGAAGACCAGGTCCATGGCCAAGGAGATGGCCGGGACCGTCAAGGAGATCCTAGGCACCTGCGTCAGCGTTGGCTGCACCGTCGACGGGAAGGACCCCAAGGACCTGCAGACGGAGATCGACGACGGCGAGGTCGAGATCCCCTCCGCTTGAAGGTATAACCGAGAGCTATTCTTGCATTACTGCTGTTGCAATGCAATGTTGGATTATTACGGTTTAGATCAGTCCATTCTGCTATTTTATTGCGACCAGTAAAATATGATGTAGTCCTTTTTCCAGACGATGTGGGTAGCAAATACAACCCACAACAAGCAATTTCCCCTTGTATTTTTAATTGAATTGCAGAGTATGTGTGTCAAAATGGTCAAAAAAATCAACACTGCTGTGTGTACTACACTGCGGACCTGTTTGTTTCATATAATTATATATTCCAATTTTCTTATCTTCTGTTGAAATTGCTTGTGGAGAGATGAGTTTCTATCCTGGTATTGACTGGGCGACACGTTATGTGTAGTGTTTTGACCTCTAAGGAGTTCATTAGTTCTCTTTCAATCGTTTGAGTCCAAGTAAGATTTTTTGTTAGCTTGCCCTGGTTAATCACTGCTTCTCTTTGGTTTATAGACATCGACATGCAAACTTTTGATTTTTTCTGTAGTGAATGTAGCTATCATATGCACTCTTGTGATAAGTTACTACTAAATCTACTAGCCCTGTAGTTCCTTATTTCCTGAATTGCAGGATAAATAGGGCAGATGTTTTGATGATTTGTTGCAAAATTCTATCGTATGCGAGTAACAGATGTTCTTGTTCTTGCGGATGTATCTTTGTTTTGGGCTAGCATACAAGAGACATACTATATAATGCAGATTACGTAGTATTTGAATGTCAGTTGATACATGTCCCCTCCATCCAAAATGGTTATTTGAATAATATTTCTAGTGGTCATCTAACTTTGATCCATGAATTTAACTGATGCTTATAAGTATGCTTTTGATCCTAGACCACTTCCTTTCTTAGAAATCAGTCATAAACTATCTCACCAGTTTGATGGTTTTTACATTGCAGACCTGATGTCGAGGTGATTATCATCTGATGATATGGATGTCACACCCTGTTGCAAATGTTGCTTATGTACCTCCCAGACGATGTGATCCCTCCTCTTTTTGTCATATTTTAGCAGTAATCCTGTGAGACCTCTTGTTACTACTGCATATTTGGTCTTTGCAATGTAGTTTGTGCACTTTAGTTAACTTAATCTATACCATTCAGTGGTGAAAAGTTTGTTCTTCCATGTCATTTCCTTGGGTGTGTTGGATTCAGTTAGCTGAATGGTGCCCATGGTGCTGTGAATGATGCAGTTCTTCTCAGCTTCGGGAATCTTTGCTTCGTAAAAGCTTAAGACAAGAAGAACCCTAACCCTTCTCAAAGTACCTTGGTAGCGCATTCACCTATTAGAATGAGCTTTCCCATCATCTGCTAGACTTTCCTATCATGGGCGAAGGGAGCCATCTCAGCCTTATAGGAGTAACTCTAGCAGAATCACTATACCCTCCAAAACTGCATACTAATCTGTAGCATATGCGCTATACGGGGTTCTATCATGACGCTTATCAAATCTGGCCTCCCGTTCTTTAGTTCTATAGGACGGCGATTCGACCCGTAATGTTGTATGGCGCTGAGTGTTGGCCGACTAAAAAGCGACATGTGCAACAGTTTGGTGTGGTGAAGATGCGCATGTTGAAATGGATGTGTGGCCACACAAGGAAGGATCGAATTCGGAATGATGATATACGAGATAGGGTTGGGGTAGCGCCAATTGAAGAGAAGATTGTCCAACATCGTCTGAGATTGGTTTGGGCATATTCAGCGCAGGCCTTCAGAAGCCCCAGTGCATAGCGGACGGCTAAAACATGTTGATAATGTCAAAAGAGGCCGGGGTAGACCGAACTTGACATGGGAAGAGTCCATAAAGAGAGATCTAAGGATTGGAGCATCACCAAAGAACTAGCCATGGACAGGGGTGCGTGGAAGCTTGCTATCCATGTGCCAGAACCATGAGTTGGTCGCGAGATCTTATGGGTTTCACCTCTAGCCTACCCCAACTTGTTTGGGACTAAAGGCTTTGTTGTTGTTGTTAATCCCTGCTTTTCTTAATTACCAAGGCAGTTACTTTTGGCATGTCGGTTGCTCATGTCCTTTTGTACAGACACCCCTTGGAGGCACCCTTTGTAATCCTATATAAAACATCATCATCAATGAAGAGGATACACATGAATGTCTCTCTTGTTTCTCTCGATTACTTTCAACACGTTACCCTGAGCGACCCGGCGAATAGAAAAGAATCGGAAACGACGACGGATCGAAGTCAGTTTCCCTGAGCGACGCGGCACGGTGTGGCGCGGGCGGTGGTCGGGCGTGGGGCGCGGCGCTGCACAGGGAGGGCGGGGGAGCGGTTGCTCCGGAGGGAGAGGAAACCGTCTCCTTCCCTGCCTTATCCACTCCAGGTGGTGGAGGGCTGGACCTGTATTGGCCTGCCGGACGACTTTTCCGAATTAAACCTATATTTTATTGGTTATTAATTCGGATTTCGTACTATTAACAGTTGTCTAACTCTGTTTTAGACACTGCTAATTACAGTGCTAAAATTTCAGTACTGTATATATGTTGAGTACTATGTATTCCATATAATATGTTGATGTAATATATTTCCATGTTTCTTACATGTTGAGAATAATTACATCTATTATTTGCAATTGAGATTTTTTCTTTTATCTCTTGCAAAGATAAATTCAGTACTACTCCGTCACAGTTTAGAAGGCGCGCCCAGAAATTCTCTGGGACCTAGGTGGTTACCGATTGACTGTAGGACGAGCTGAAAAATAGCATCTCTGGTTAAGCACCGCGTCTAATTAAAGGGGAAATTAACGCTTGGTGTGCCCCACAGCCTGTAAACGAGTAGTCCTAGCGCATGCAGTGGTGTAAACGAGCAGTCCGTAGCGTGAAGAGCGGAGCATTCACACTATGCATGCAGCTAGGAGTAGTAGTACTAATTAGGTAGGAGTAAATGCCACGCGCCTTAAACCTTGTCTATTGTGGAAACACACGTAAATTTAACTGCGCCTTCTAAACTGTGACGGAGGGAGTACCTCTACAGTACTGATTTGCGATTGAGAATTCTCTTATCTTGCAAAACAATCTCATTGCGATTGAGATCAATTTTCTCTCGCAAAATATTAAGTCACCTTGCTGAATTATCTCGCAACTTGATACAAGATCATCTCATTTCATTTGAGGTCTATACAATTCAAGTCTTTCACTTGAGCATCAAGTTTGCAACATCATTACTATTCATTACAATAGTAGTGTATTTCTGTCGAGTATCGAGATGTATTCCAGATCTTAAGTTGATGTAATATATTTCCACGTTTATCACGTGTTGAGATTAATTACGTCCATTTGCAATTGAGATTTTTAATCTCTTGCAAAGATAAATTTAGTACCTATGCAATACTGTTTCTCTGTTGAGTACAAGATGCAAAATTCAAGGTGATTTCTTCAAATTGATGCTTGGGATCACAAGGTGGTCATATAGATCTACTGCGTACGCAGATTATCGATGACTATTGTTAAAGCCTACATTTTTTCATTTCGACATTATAATTGCTTTACAAAGTGCTCTCCCACACATTTTACTAAGTCATGACATAAGGCATTACACGTGAGTAGCTACTGATTTCATCAGATTATACTCCATAGTGCTGCGAGATCTACTCCATTTTGGAGATTATCTTCAAGGTGTCATATTTAGCAATTTGAGATTCACACCAATGGTTTCAAGATAACTTCTTGCAATACCCATTAATTTTGCAAAATACATTACAATGTTAACCATGATGGTTTTGAATTTACCGATGGTAAATTAATTATCTCTGGTTTGCCCCTATAAGTAATTGATGGCTAAGTAATTTGAGGCTCTTGCCCTCAATGACCACAACTTACTTAAGCGGGTCATGGACATCAAGATCAGTCTTGCGTCCCATGGGATAACGTGTGCAATCCAAGCCACGCCACTGGGACGCAAAGGACCTCAAGGGTAAATGTTTGAAACTCACTTCAAACCTTCAACCTGACACCATCATGGAAGTCAGCTGTTTGCATGATGTTCTTCTAGAACCGAGCAATCAAATGACTATCCAGCTGTCATGGGACCCTATGAGCACGGAGAACATGTCAGTTGAATATGCATCAACCGACATGTTTGGAGACTACGTTTAGTCCCTCAATCTCCTTATGATCTATTTAATTATGTCCATTTCTGATGTTCTAATATGAACATGATTACTGTTGTCATCATATATTGTATATCACAATATATTGTATCAGCACTTTGGTACAAATACATTTGTATGTATTCTATATATCTGACAGTGATTTTCATATTGAAAATCTTCATGTCTATATATTGATTTCTACGGGGGTCAATCCAATGAAAGATGATATGTGCCTTGTGGACATATGCACCACGAATTCTATAGTCAGAGAAGTGAAATGTTTCCACTCTCATTGAGAGAAAGGAGATATTTTAAAATCGCTAGACGCGATGAGGTATTTGTTGGCTCAACTCGAGTCATATTTACTATCCCCGTGGGTACTTGAGTAACGTCAGGATGCTTTATTGCTTTCCGGTTTAACTCGTACCCTACTATACTATAGAGGTATCCGTCAAAATAGTTTCCATAGCGAAACTTATGATGACAACAAAGAGGACTAACTTCTATTTACCATATGCAGTGGATATGGCAAGCACATTCTCTATGTATCATTTGGATTGTACTACACATACTATAAAACCCATAGCACATGTTGCGTCCAAGATAGTTTTCCAAAATGTCTTGTATATGACAAACTTGGCATACTCGCCTTGGTCATCCAGACATTGGGTTGAAACCGAAACTATCAGCAATTCCATTAGTTTATGATTATTATGATGCTAAATTCTAACAATATTTGGATTTTGTGTGCACTTCATGTGACACAGGGAAGCTAATTTTAAGGTCTGCGCACCTTAAAGTCTACGCTGAACCACTCAGACTCCTTGAATGCATCAAGTTGAGGTAAGTGGCTCTTCCCATACATTGATTAGACTATTCAGGTGTTCCATGGTTCTAAAAGACACATCTATACGATGGTCTCATGTGTGGTTTATCCACACGAAACCATTGGCTCATTATCCTGACATCGATTTCAAGCAAATCGAATGGATAACATTGCAAAATTCTCCTTGTGTGCCTTCACTTTGGCCCTAGGATTGAAGTTTAGCACTCTGTCCTATTTGTCTAGACTCAAAATGGTTTGGTAGAATCCTATCCAAAGAATTAAGCTCATTGCATGATCTTTACTTTGAAATTGCAACTTACCAACTTTACGTTGGAGTCATGCAGTTTTACACACTCATGACAGAACTGCATAATATTATTCCCCTCTATCTTTGATATGTGGATATCTACCAAGTATTTCCCATCTGCGGTACTTCGGTTGCATACCGATATCACCACCCGGCATACATCATTGGCCCCTCAACATATAGTTGGGATCTATGTGAGGAATAACTGTATTTCCGTCAATACCTCAAGCCCCTCGCATGGGGAGTTATTCAAGACCAGTATGTTGATTCATGAGGAATATTTCCAGGCATTAGGGGGACATTTCAAGTACCATGAAGAATGCCAGGAAATTAATGGAATGTTCAACACATTTCTGCCTCAAATCCACGTACTCAAAGATCTGAACCATGCGTTCAGAAGATTTGCAGAGCACATTGCAAATAATCTGCCAGATTCATTTACTTACTATAAAGGTGTTACCCAATCCTACAATCCTGCAATAGTACGCCTGAAAGAGTGGAGGTACCAAGAAAAACCACTCCACTCCCCGTTCGATGCAACAGGGGGAGATGTATGGCAAAAGTACTCAGGATTCAGGTTCTCGCAAGCAAGGATATCAAGGCCTATGAATCAGTAAATGCAAGTCAACTTCATGTTGACAGACACCTAATGGGTAGCATACCCAGTGGATGGGAAACCTCCACCAACCCAGGTCATAGTGCACATAATGACCGGGACATCGGAATACCCGACTCAATCGCATTGGCAAATCGCGAGCAGTCACCATGGGTAACGATATTTCCATCAACTATATATTGATATATAGATTCTGGAGAAACATATAACCGGAAGTCTACAATTGTCGACATACATTTCTCAACTAGATTGCAGAAACCCTTCAAGTGATTCAGATCCAAAGACCATGGCCATGGCAAAGTGTGAATAACACTCGGACTGAACTCAAGCAGAGGGTATAATCTAGGTAGAAATAATCTTGCTCAATGATGGGAAGGTATTCATAAGCAATACCTACACCAGTTTTCTTCTGGAAACAGAATTGAGAACAATGAGGTGGTGAAACAAAGAGCAAGTATTGTAGCACAAGGGTTCACGCAGATACCCAACTGTTCTCCAGAGGTGGAATCTCTTTCCGATAACTTATATCATTGGCAGTACAAAATCATCTATCTCTGCAGTTGATAGATGTAGTGATCACATATCCATGTGGATCACTAGATTCAGACATATATGATTGTTTTCCAATGGAATATCAATTCTGAATCGAAATACAAAATGCAACATACATTGTGTAAAATCAGTAAGTCACCATACGACTTATTGTTGTCGGTACATATGGTACAACCGGCGTAGTGAGTTCCTTATACACAAGGATTACTCCTGCAAAGATGATTATCCATGTTTGTGTGTATGCAATGACGACACATGTAATCATCTAAATGACGGAGTTTAAAATGAAGGATTTGGGTAAACCAAAATACCGCTCGTTACTACAACCTGAGCACCTTCATTCATACATTATGGTATACTATGTTGTCTATATCCAAAATATATTGGAGAAATTCATTGTGGACAAATCTTATCCATCCATAACTCTCATGGTAGTTCATTCTCTAGACGTAGAGAAAGATCTATTTAGACCAAGAGATGATGGAAATGAGATATTGGGACTCAACGTTCCATAATGCCATTGGATCCACCAAACACAATTGGTTGGTACTTAAGAATATCTTTCGATATCTCCAAGGCATCAAACATCTTGTCCTGGTTTTTCAGTTTCACAGAAATGTGAACACCGATATCATTGGATACATCGATCAGATCCCCACTATGTCGGATTGTAGACAAACTTAGTGTTCCTACTAGGTGTGGTAGCCCTCTCATGAAGAGTCTTCGAAAGAGACCTCATGTATACATCCACCAACCATTATCTCAACGATAATGTCTCTTGTGTTGCCCGGATGCAAACAGGTTACGTAATAAGCAATATCGCTATATTGCATATCTTGCAAGTTAAATCATGTGACTGATTTGTTCATGTAGTCTCTACCAACTTTTACATTCCAAAAATATGTTCATGGAATAGGTATGTGACGGCTTCGAAATTTGCAAGAATCAGGGGGAGTATCTTCCTGAATTATTCCTGTTCAAAGCATCATATTATACTCTTTTTCCCTTCACGAGTTTACTTTACAGGTTCTCATAAAGGTTTTTAACGAGGTAATATCAACACAAGACCATATGTCATACTTTTTGTTTTCCCCACCGGTTTTTTTTAGGAAAGTATATACGACATATTTATTGTCCTCTAAACTCTATGGGTTTTCTCATATTGAGTTAAAAGAGACAATAACCATTATATGTTGCATCATTTTCTCCTTAATTTCCCATCGGGTTCGAAGGAGTTTTAGCAACATATCCTACACTACTCCTCGTATTTTTCCCACAGGGTTTTTGGAGGAGACTCTTTTCAAGATGATGCTACTTACACAAACAAGCATGGATTAGGGGGAGTGTTAGGATTAATTACTTATGTTAATCCCTGCTTTTCTTAATTACCAAGGCAGTTACTTTTGGCATGTCGGTTGCTCATGTCCTTTTGTAAAGACACCCCTTGGAGGCACCCTTTGTAATCCTATATAAGACATCATCATCAATGAAGAGGATACACAGTTGAATGTCTCTCTTGTTTCTCTCGATTACTTTCAACACTTTGCAGTCTACAAGCCATCTTTTGGAGCACACTCCATCCAACTTACCAAGGAGCGCCAAGTCTAGGATTAGTATGGGCATGTTTGGTTACCCGCATAAGGCCCAACCAGGACCACGGGGGAAGGAATCAGACTGTTTGGTTGGCCTGCATACACTGTTCCGCATGCACCACACGAACTTTACAACACTCCTAGCCAGGCCTGCGACCTACGCTCAACAGTTTATCCAAAGCCTGACTCGTGAGAGGTAAAGAAGGGGAACGCGGCACTGAGCTCGTGCGACGAGGGAGATGGCTCGAGCTCGCGCGCCTCTCCGAAAAATCGGCTCACCTCCCGCCGATTCGGTCCAAAGCCCCTCCACCCTTCTTCCCCCTTTCGATCTTTCCAGCCGACTCCCGCCAATTCGGTCGACCTATTTAGCCCCCTCCTCTCACTGCCCAAAGCCCCTCCACCCTTCTTCCCCCTTTTGATCTTTACCGCCGACGTGCATCGGCACCGACGACGAGGTAAGCGGAGCTCCTTCACCGGCCAGTGGTCCATGGCGACAGCGACACCCCTCCTCAGCTTCTTCGACCCCTCTCGCATCCCCCTGAGCTGCAGCCATGGCCTCTGTGCGTTCAATTAACTCTTTTCTCATTGTTCGTTGTAGCTAGATCTGAGAGGATGTGGTCATAGCGTTAGATGTGCAAACATGTGGTAGGATTGATTCGTGCATTGATCTGTTAGCAGATGCTAGATTTTGACGTTGTGGTAGCTATTTGTGCTGGATATGTGTAGTAGAGTAGTATGATAGTGATGAACACTATGGATTTGTAGCATGCTAGATAGTTCTGATGTTGAGGTAGCTATCAGTTGTGATGTTGTGGTAGCTATTTGTGCTGGATCTGTGTAGCTAGAGTAGGATGATAGTGATGAACACTATGGATGAAACTATGTGTGCTATGCTTAATGTCAATGCGTGATACGATTGTAGGACATGGCCACGCACACGCAAGAGCTTAGTCAGGCCCTTGTCCTGTCCGACATCCAGTTCGCGGCCTCCTATGTCTAGGACTCATAGCCCCTCCTTGATCAGAAGATGCGTGCTGATTTAGAGGTGTTCGAGGTACCAGCTGGTGCTTCTATCTTTGTGCCACTTGTGCTCGTTGAGCCAACTGCCACTTCTGCTGCCGCTGCACTGAAGGCCAAGAAGGATGGTAGGGGGAACAATATGAAGTGACAGCCGTTCATGTCCTCGTTCGTGCTGAACAAGATGTGCGAGCTCATCTCTAGTGGGGTTAGTACTGACAAGGGCTTGAAGGAGGTGCACTTGAACACCGTTGCCAAGCAGGTGTTCGAGTTCTGTGGCCAGGAGGTAAGCGCCACCCAGGTGTACAACCACCTGAGGAAGTGGAGAGCTCGATGGATCCAAGTGTCCAAGCTCAGAGACCTTAGCGGCGCCTCCTAGGATCAGAGCATTTGCTCTATCGTTTTGGAGGCAGAACACTACACCGACCATGTTGCGGTTAGCTCACTGTCCCCTTGTTTTGCACAGAGTCAATCATTTCCTTCTAGCAACTAACAACACTTGTGCTTCTATCTTAGGACCACCCCAAGGACCATGAGTTCCTCAACACACCCATCGAGAACTACAACCAGATGCAACACATCTTCTCCTTTGGCCTGGCAACCGACAAACATGCTATGGGCTCCTGTGAGGCTCTCGGTTCTCCCATGCATCCGGAGTTCTCAGGAACCCCGGACATAGAGGGAGTCTTTGATAGCCCTGAGAAGGAGAAGCCATTTGAGCCTGTCCCTGTGCTCGATAGGAAGAGGAAGAGGGGCGGCCTGATGGAGGAGGAGATCGGTGTCTTCAACAGCATGACTGAGGCCGTGAAGGAGATGGCAACCGCCATTAGGGAGAGCAAGACCCTCGACGTCCACCCTAACCTGTACAACGCCGTCATGGATCAAGGTGGCTTCAACAATGAGGCTCTCATGGCAGCTGTGAGCCACCTGCTTGACAACAAGGCCAAGGGTGTTGTGTTTGTTGCCATGGCAGATTCCCACAAGGTGCTCTGGCTCAGGAGCTGGCTGGACAAGCACTACTACTAGAGCTTGCTGCTGGTTACCGCGGGCATGATCCTGGGTGGCGATGGCGATGGCAATGGCGACGATGATGACGACGTATATTTTGTGTAGCTAGGGCTTGAAAACTGTTTAATGGTCTGTATATTTTGTTGAGGTGGTATATACTAACCCCCTCATGATGATCGTGAACTTGTGGTGGTAGGATGACACCCTCTTTTGGATGTGGTGGTAGGATGACACCCGAGTAGTGCTAGGTTTGAACTTGCTATACCATATGATCATGCATGCTTACTACTTTTGCTACATTGCTTGCTTCTTGATTGTTCTTTTGCTTGTTGTTTCAACTGTTTCTCTTATGCACTGCTAGGACAAATGGTATGCGATGTTTGTCGGGAAGGTACCTGGGGTTTATAGTTCGTGGGAAACTTACAGTGAACAAGTTGCCTCTTAGAGCATCTACAACCAGACCCCTCATACCCTCCTCAAATGCCCGGGCAGGCCGCCCGGTCACAAAATATAGACCCAGACGGGCCTCTCAAACCGGCCTCAAACGCCCGGGCTGACCGACACCCCTCATTTCCAACCCAAATATGGGGCGGATATAGGGGAGCTCGGGCACGCCTGCCTGGCCCGCATTGAACCCACATATATTCGTCCCCATCCGCTCGCCGGACCAAACCCTAGCCACTTCACTCCCCCCTCCACTCCCATCCGCCACCCTTGCTCACCTCCGGCGATCTCCGGCCGTCTCCAGTATGGAGGGTAGCGGATCTGACTCTGACCTGTCCGGATCCATTGACTAGGGGGGGGGGGGGGGTCGCCCCCTGCGGATTGGAGGAGGCAATGGTAGTTCACATTGCATTCCGCCGCTCCCGCGAGGATAGCGCCCGACCGATGGCAGGCTCTGTCCGCCGCGACTCCATAGCGTTTGCTCAACGGGCGCTCGGTTCCTCCGGGGGATCGTCAAGGTCCCGGCGGGAGGATCCGAAGGCCTTCGAGTCCCACCGGGAACGGGCTGCCCGCCGTGGGAAGGAGCGGATAAGGATCGCCGAGGCCTTTCTCGCGGAGGAAATGGCGGAGGCGGAGGCGGCTGATGCGGTGGCGCGGGCGGCCGCAGAGGAGGAAGCCATCTGCGCCCGCATTTTGAAGAAACGGCAGCGGAGGAACACGCGCGCCCTCGCCTGCGAGCAGAATCGAGCGGTCCGTGAACTGGCCGGACTGCCACCGAAGGAGGAGAAGGAGGTGAGCGACGGCGACGACAGCTCCGACGACGAGCAAATCCGGCTCGATCCGTACTGCGTGTTCGACCGGTATTTCCACGAGAACGACGATAACGGGAAGGGCAAGGGCAGCCGTGGATGGTCTCCACCATAGCCAAACATGCCAAATTTTGGTAGTCCGATGGCATGTTAGTAGTGATGGAGTAGCCGGACGATGTGTGTAATGCATCGACGTAGTAGTTGCATGAGTTTGTATGGATTTGAGATATGAGATTTGAGGTGTCCGGATGTGGAATGCATTATTTGAGGCGTGACCTGTTAGTGTCCGCGGACGCGGCCGGGCGCGTCCGCGGGCGTTTGAGGTCCCGGATTTGCAAGGTCCGACTATACATGCTCTTACAACAACAATAGTCATAGAGGGTTTAAGTCTAGGCATGCGGCAGAATAAGCTTACGCCAACTATGTGCGAAAGCACAAAGTTGGCACGGTTGAAGTTGGCGATATTGTAGTTGATAAGGCGGCGCCATGCCTTGCGGTCAGGAACTTCATCATCATCGTTCAGTTCGTCGTCATTGCTCTGCTGTGGCGTTGGTGTGCTAGGTGTGATCAAGTCTAAGGTAACCTCACCATATAGGGTACAAGGTTAGCACACCTCGCACCGTGTATGCAACCAAGCAGCGTGCTTATGTGTGAGTTCGGACAATGCGGGCAACCAAACACCGTGCGGTAAGCTATCCCCCAATGCGTGAAAACTAAATGCGGGCAACCAAAGATGTTGCAGATGTTGGTTTAGAGGTTGTATTTGTACAACCAACCTCATGTAAGCCAGTCTTGAGCTAGCCAAGCCGGGCTGCTACGGCTGCCAAACGCGCCCTATGTGTCCGCAGTTCGCACTGCGCACCCAGCAACCGTGCATGCAGTTTCTGCCACATAGAGGCTACACGTATGGAAACTTGAGTAGTACCATGAAAGTTGAAAGTGTGGCCATGGTTGCGCACATCCTCAAGGTTGAACCAGGATGCACATCAATTCGATATGGACAAAGTCTGGAGATCGATCGACTTGAGTGGTAGGTCAATTGTGTGCTTGTCCTTGACCAATTTTGGTAGGCCGAGCTATCTACAAAGAACAAGAATTGTGCAGGCATTCACTCAACTCTGACTTGCAGGAAAGTCGGCACGGGATGAAATGATGCGCGGCTCCAGCCCGCTTCATTCATATGTCGCGCTTTTGCCTTTGCTGCTTTGCCTTTTTTGCATATGTGTCGCCTCTGATGTGAGCGTGCTTCCGTGCATGTCGAGATGACGGCTCCTTCGAGTTGCTTGGGCTGGGCGGATCAAAGTTTCCGTAGGAAATGTGTGGTTCCATCATTTCTTAGGTACGATTGGCTGAAGCTAAGTTCCGTTTCGGAAACAACATTGCCTTCGTAGGGCATCTGCGTCGTAAATTTCCCCGCGCATCCGTCTGCACACAAAGAGAGACCAGTCCGCAGATACGGATGCGGAAGTCTGCCATTCAATGCTGTCTGCATACATTTTAACCCACATTTGGATAACCGGACGAAATTAATGCAAACCGGCTTATATTTATCAAAGTTCAGATAGAAAATAGTAGCACAAATCATCTATACATGGTATGCAAATTAAGTCTAGTACAACAATGTCTTAAATTCAACTAGATTAACCAAATGACCGTCCCGCTGTCTTGTGGTACATCACGATAGCGCGTGCGGGCTACGTGATGTGTAGACCAACATTGAGTGAACGAATCAATCAACAAGTTAAGCAAGAGGAAGCAAAACTTAGGATCTCGTCCTCTGTCGCGTGCAATGGCCAGCTTGCCTCCAGCTGACGAACCACGTTACAAAACTTGGTGATGCTGGTGTGGATAGTGTACCAACGATACGATAATGACCTCACATTGCGTGATTGAATGATGTACATGTCGTAGGGCGTAATGTGCTTTTGTCGGTGAAACGATTCATGCACTTGCGGCCAGAAGGTCTCCCCTCTGCTCCTGCCTACGAAATCCACGGATACGACCAATCACATATCGCACAACAACTCATCCTCCATGTTCGAGTAGCTCACCATCCTTTGTACTCGAAAAAACAATAAGGCGTTCGAAAATAAGCTCAATGAAATTTCAGCGAACACCTGCCCGGCGTGGTGTCCGCCATGGAGGGCGTCCACAGGCGGGCGGAGTGTACCTGGGTACAAACGGCTCCAGGGTGGGCAGCGATGTCGTAGAGGCGAGAGGGTGCGTCGGTGCTGGTTGCGGACGTCCGACAATGCCTCTGTGGCGGCCGAGGACGTACAACAGCGGAGGCGGAGGTGGAGAGTGCGGATGCAAAGCAAGGGGGAGAAGGGGCGGAGTGGAAGAAAATTGGACCGGGAGGGGGAATTGGGTGGGACAGGGGTGTCGGAGTCCTACGTTTCACGTGTCCGGACTCCCGCAAAGCCCCCCCTTCCCCGTTTGTCTCCAATTTGCGGAAGAAAACACATGTGGACTGCTCTGCCGAACCATACAGGTCCATGTTGAATGGCTTTTGTGGTCCGAAGAGAACGATCCGTACGTATACGAAGGGTTTGCGGGTCGCCGTTGGAGATGCCCTTAGACATTGTTTGCTTACTTGATACTTCCCTAGCGGAACTCATCCACACATGGATCGGGTTGACCCCTCTCCTGTCACACAACCCCCTCGCTACTCCCATCCTTCGTCATGGATTCGTTCCACGAGCCAGGGACGATTTTTGTTTACCCCGTGGATTGAAGTGGAAGAACATGGTTTTACGCGTGAAAAATCCACGCCAGGCCTAAACCAAACAAGCGTTTGGGCCTTACTCGGGAACAGTTCCACGGCTCAGCTGATACACATGGATTAGCGTGAAAATCCAGCTGATACACGTGGATCAGGCTTAAGCCAAACAAGCCATGTGCCACCGCTTTATGTATAATGCATGAGTGACAATGATCTGAAGAAGACTTGATGAGATGAAACAGATGAGCTCTAGGGCATATGTCTTCACCATGGGTGTCACTACTATATACTACAATCAACTAACTAAAACCATGTATTGAGTTGTTTTCCTGCATATTTAGTAAGAGACAAGACCTACGCGAGATTGACACGATGTAAACCACGTGCTCTTGGCTACTAGCAGCACTTGTGTCGAGTTCCCGACATGCAATGTTAGCAAGACGTTGGAGACTTTTGTTTTTTTGAAAACCCCACCCATGTATTAATTAAGGCAAAATGTTCATACAATCATTCGTTACATCATATACCACACTATCTGGAACACTATTAATCAGAACACCGTCTGACCTATTGATAAAACTAAACTTTGCAATTTCGTGAGCCACCCTATTAGCTTCCCGTCCAATCTTGGAGATCTTTACATTCGCCACCATCTTTAATATACTGAAAGCTTCTTTTTTAAGGTCAACAAGGGGTGACCTGTCAAAACAATCTTTTCCAAGAACAGAAGCCACAAAGGAGCAGTCAGTTTCTAAAATAACGGCTTTGGGAAGAGTGATACCGATATACAAGCCGGCAAGAGCCGCTCTAAGTTCTGCTTCCTCAACGCTTTCACAGGTACCAATATAATCCTAGGAGGAAATGACAACTTCTCCCGAAGGGTTTCTGACTACCACCCCCACACTAGCAGCGTGCATTGCCTCCACGAAACTTGCATCGACATTTATTTAAAAAAGCTCCACGGTCGGAGGTTGCCAACCAACGTGCTTCCTCTCCATATTATTAGAAACCAGAATGTCACCCCTCACTTCCTTGCCTTTGTCAGTCACCTCTACCTGCACTTTTGCATGACAGGACGAAAAGGAAGCCCAGTAATTTTGAACATAATTCTCAGATGCTAAGATGGATTCTTTCCCCTTACCAAATATCAGATCATTCCTCAAATGCCAAGCTCTTCAAAACATGAAGATAGTTTGCTCACGCGCTGACAAATTTAATTGATCCAATAAAATAAGAAACCAATCCGGCCCCGTGTTTTTGAACATCTCTTCAGTCGGTAAATTCCACACTTTCCTCAACGCCAAACGCAGAGCACGCGCCTTCGGACAACTTACCAATGCATGAAAAGTACGTTCATCTTCAACACCACAAATTGTACACGTACCTTGGGTAGTTTGATGGTGTTTTACCCTGTTCACTTGAACCGCCAAGTTATTAGAAGCGACCCGCCAAGCAAATATTCTTATCTTCTGAGGAACATTAGCCTTCCAGATAATATTCCAAACCTTTCTTTCCCCATTAACATCAGTGCTAGAGTTCCCCAAATTTATCTTAGAATCCTTGATATTTAGTGCTAGCCTGCATGCACTCTTCACCGAAAACATGCCACTTTTCTCATAGTGCCACGCAATCAGATCACCCTCGCCAAGATTCAGAGTACGCCGCTTTAAAATTTGCTCTGCATCATGAGGGTAAAACAGATGCGTGATCAGATTCTCATCCCACCTTCTAGAACCATTCATGAATAACTCAGGCACCCATTTGATCCTAGTTCTGTTTTTCTTAGCAGTAATCTTTAGGCCAGACTCTCTAGGAATTCAGTTATCCCTCCATATGTTTATACTGCCCCCATCAACAACTCTCCATATAACGCCTTGTTTCAATAAATCAAGTCCACGCATAATTTCTTGCCACGAAAACGATGTAGATTGAGGAAAGATAGTATCAAGGAGATGCCCATGTGGGTAATATTTTGCTTTCATCACCTTAGCACACAAAGAGTCCGGAAAAATCAATAGCCGCCACGCTTGTTTGGCCAAAAGAGCTTGATTAAAGAGCGTGAGATCACGAAAGCCCATTCCCCCTTCATTTTTTGGTCTAGTCATCTTATCCCAAGAAAGCCAATGAGTTCTCTTTCTATTCTCCTCATCTCCCCACCAAAAATTCCTGATGATATGGGATAAGTCATCACAAAGTGACACGGGAAACTTGAAGATACCCATGGCATAAACCGGGATGGCCTGGATAACAGACTTGATTTGAATTTCCTTCACCCCACTAGAGGCATATTTTTCAATCCAGTCCGCCACCCGCTTAAGCGCTTTATCTTTTGTAGATTGAAATTTCCCCGCCTTCATACGACCTTCTGGCACTGGTAATCCCAGATATTTATCCTCAAATCCTTCACTCGTAATCTTAAGGATAACAAGTATGGACACCTGATCTTCCAGAGAGCATTCTTTGCCAAATAAAATGGAACATTTTTCTGGACTTAATAATTGACCCGTACCTTCCTCATAAGCTGTCAAAATTCCTTTAATTGCCAGTACTTGGTCCACAGAACCCTTAAAAAATAGAAGACTATCATCAGCGAATAACAAATGAGAGATACCTGGCGCATATCTGTTCAAACGGAAGTCTTTGATCACCCCTCTTGCGGAAGCATCATTAAGCAATAGCGAGAGAGCTTCGGCCACAAAGAGGAATAAATAAGGCGACAATGGATCCCCTTGCCTCAGTCCACGCGACGGGTGAAACGAGTCAAGCAATTGACCATTGAATCACATAGAAAATTTGACTGAAGTAACACACGTCATAATCCAATTAATCTAGGTTGGCGCAAATCCATATGCTCTGAGCATACTTTCCAAAAACTTCCAATCCACACGGTCATAAGCTTTAGCAAGATCCAATTTGTATGCACAAAATTCGCCACGAATATCTTTCAACGTATTCAAAGAGTGCATACATTCAAAAGCAATGAGAGCATTATCTGAAATTAACCTTCCAGGAATAAAGGCACTTTGGGTAGGAGAAATCATACCATCCAAAAGAGGTCGCATTCTGTTAACAAGGCACTTGGATATAATTTTATAAATGACGTTGCATAGACTAATTGGCCAAAAGTCCTTCATCGACTGAGGATTCTTCATTTTAGGAATAAGAACAATGGTAGTATCATTTATCCCTTCGGGCATAATTCCTGAAATAAAAAATTGTTGGACTGCACGAACAATATCTTCCTTAAGCAGACCCCAGTTCCTCTGAAAGAATCTTGCTGGGAACCCATCAGGCCCGGGCGCCTTCAAAGGCCCAATTTGGAAGAGAGCGTCGCTAATTTCTTGCTCAGAAAAATGTTTACACAAATCCTCATTCATTTCATCATTAACCAGAGGTTTCACAAGGGAAATAATACGAGACGAATTTATCGTACAGTCACAAGAATATAGAGTCTTGAAAAACGAATTTGTGATACCTTTGATTTCATCCATATCATTAGACATAGATCCATCATTTCTTCTGATAGCTGAAATATTATTCTTCTTCGCTCGCCAGGTGGCCTTTCTATGAATTTTTTTTTGTATTCCTATCACCCCATCTCATTTTGTCCAAACATGATCTTTGTTTCCACATAATTACTTCCTTAATTAGGAGCTCATCCATCTCTAGAAGGATTTTCCTCCTCTCCTTGATTACATTTTGATCATTTCTCTTAAACAACACATTAAGCCTTTTACGAGCATATTCAAGCTTTTTTGGCAAATAACCAATGTGAACCTTACTCGATCCATGCAAAGACTTCATCAACTTGTTCAAATTATTTGCCACATCTCCCAAGTCATTGACATGCATACTCTTATTCCAGCACGATTCAATCTGTACTTTCAACTCTCTATCCTCCCTCTCCCAATACTCCTCATATTTTAACTGTTTAAAGAACGTACCGGAGCGAGGGACACCCATCAAATCAATAAGAATAGGACAATGGTCTGATCTGGAGCTGATAATATGTGAAACCTTGCAGTGAGGAAATATTGACGACCATTGTGGGCACGCCACCGCTCGATCAAGCCGAACTTTGACATTTTTAGCACCTTCCTGTTTATTATTATAGGTCCAAGGAACTCCATGAAAACCCAAATCAAATAAATTGCATTCAGAAAGAACCTCACAAAAATTTGCCATAAGTTTGTCAGGTCGCTTATTCTGAGAAAAATGCTCATTCTGCCACATTGCCTCGTTAAAATCACCAACCATAAACCACGGTCCAGACCCAAGCGGTTTAATATGCCTTAATAGATCCCACATCACATACCTTTGGCTCGCTTTTGGTTCACCATAGACAAACGTGCTTCTCCAATTGGTTCCAGCACCATTGGAAATGTACATGTCAATGAAGTGTTCTCCATATTTATTCAACTGTAGAACGTACAGGTCATCCCAAAAGACCGCAAGTCCACCTCCTCTGCCTGGCATAGAAACAGTAAAAACATTTTTCATACCCAAGCGGTAACGCAAACTCTCGACATATTCTTTATTTTGCCTTGTTTCGGAAAGAAAGATAACATTGGGTCGATGTGTCTTTGTGAGACACACAAGCTCTTGGACTGTTCGAGGACGACCGAACCCTCGGTAGTTCCAACAAATAATTTTCATAGCTCCTGACGGGCATCGTCACTCGCGCCCGTCAGTTGACCGGCAGGCCTAGGGCCGGTAGCTTCCTTATCAGTGACCTCTACATCTCTCTCATCCCCTACAGATTCTCTCCTTCTACCCTAATCCACCTCCTCTCCCCCATCAACTTCTTCTGTAACATGCGCAGTAGACCCATCTAAGCCTACCATAGTTTCAACTCTCTCAACACACACTCTCTTACAGGACACGCTCATAGCCAGAAGACCCCTAGCCTCTAAACTATCAGTACTAGTGGTGTTCATGCTGATGGTGAGGTCTTGATCATCTTGAGGGCGCCTCTTGCTGCCAGCCGTGCTCTCAAGCATGACTGCAAAAGCCGCCCTGCCACTGGATAGCTCGTTGCCGCTATTCGGAGGAGTGGGCACACCAAAAACCGCGTGTTTAACACACGCAGACTGCACCATAGCCTTCTCATCTTGTTCTTGTCGATGAAGCCTTTTCCACCGTTTGATGCCAGCTGCAGTCATATCACTCTGCTGGGCACCAACAGCAGCAGCGTCCTCCGGGTCATCCTGAGCAACAGCCACTGCCTGCCTGCCCAGGGCCAGAGTATGTACAATAGCAACATCCGCTTCCTTGTCCTTCGTGTGCACCGCAACAGAAGCTTTAGGTAACCCAAGAGCGACCGCGTTGGAGGAGATGTCGCCCCCGGTCACTGGAGGTAGCAGCTGATCCACCTGGTAGACATCTGCCTTGCGACCAGTGGCCAGTAGCCTCCCCTCCTGGGAGACCAATGACCCTTGTGCCTTGTCCGTGTCCCCCGGCGGTAGCAAGCCAGCCGCAGCAACAGAGTGGTTGCCGACGGCCTCAGCCACCACCGAGATGACCTTGTCCGGTAGCTTGGCCCCAGCACCTACCACTGGTGCAGCGACGTGCTATACAAACGGTTTTTAACCCCTTTCCGCGACGTAGTTCCAAACCGTCGCCTTGCATGTGTGGGCGATAGGGGGGGGGGTCCATCCCACATGACACGCGATGGTGGCCAACGAACGCAAACGATCTCCAAATATAATCGTGTGCGGTGCAGGAACAGATCGCACACATAATCTTTTGGGCCTACGTGTGGGATTTGGGATCAATCATAGACGTCCAAGACGAGTGAAACGCGTCTAATTGCTCATGGAAAACAAACGGAGTTTAACCTTTGACCGTTTGCGAAACATTAACTAATCCACACGGGTCATTGTAGACATTGTGTGTGATATCTTCATCATCGCACACAAGATTTCTCTGGGAACCGTGTACCATATATAACATCATCGGACACGTTTCCCGAAAAATGTACGCGTGGGATCGTCTTTGCATCGGGCACGGTTTCCTGTTGGCTCATGTGTGAGATACGGTGCTATTGCAAATGATTGAGTAGCTCCTACGCACACGTACAAGTGTTGCAAACCGTTTATGATTTCTTATGTATCACAAACGTTTTAGATTATATCTCGTGTGCTTTTCCTGTGGACCACAGGCGGTTGCGCTACGAGTTGCGTGTGCTTTATGTTTTGGACCGCACGCGCTTAGTTGCTTGAACCGTGTGCACTGAAATTGCCAGGTTATTGTAAAATATCGCATTTAATTCACCCTGCAAATAGCAAATTCGCGACAATATGCAATCGACAAATAGTGTCCACATGAAGAACATTCATCATAATTCGCCACAATATGCAATTGAACGAATAGTGTCCACAAGCAGAGGATTCATCATAATTCACGACAATATGCAATTGAGAAAATGCTAGCTAAATTCCATAGCTGTTAAATCGACATATCCAGTACATAATCATAGTGTACGAAATACGAAGACATGATCACATGGAAAATAATGCATCCATGTGTATATGTTTAGCTGATAACACTATATGAATGCGTACTTATTTTTAGGAGATTTGATTCCGGAAATCTTTGTCGTCTTTAGAGGGCTTGATGTAGTGTTTCACAAAGAATGTGCTGACAAATTTCCTAACAGACAACAATTCATCCGCGTCGAGCGGTGAAGAGGTCATCGGTTCGAAGATCACCTGCAGGACTTTTAGATCAGAATGTGACATACGTGTGGAGTAGAAGATAGTAATTAAGAAGCAGACTTACAGGTTTTATCTTGTCAGCATCGACACCACATTCAGCATGTCTGCATAGGTTGATCATGTGTGCACAAACGTAGTATCCACATAGGCTGGTACCTTGTTGTTGTTGAGGACACTGAATTTTTTTGTACAGTATTAGTCATGTATTTGCCCTGTTAGGAACAACCTAATCGGTGTAAGTTGTTTTTTTTCTATGGAGAGAAATAGAAAGAGGTTTACTTAGAAACTTGAACATCTAACTAGCATTTTCTGAAAATAACGGATTTCGTTGTCTTACCGGAGAAACGATCACGTGCTGCAGAGGTAGTTGACGGTCGAACCTATTCCCCCCAAAAGTTATGTTCTTTGACAATACACTGCAAATGAAGATGAATTTTCACACACTCAATTTTGGAACCAGATATGAACACAACACATTAACATCAAAAAATTCAATACCTATCCATGAAATCCTGAAGATGACTCAGATCCTGAGGCGCATTTGACTCTCTGAGAGAATCCATGTAGTAAACTGTGTTGCGTTTTGGAACAATGACCACCAAGATCCAGTGACCTCTACAGTTTAAGAAAACCATGAACATACGAACTATGTCTAAAACTGAAAGACGATCAATGTATGCGTGGTTGTATATATATACTTACTGTTCATGATATGGCCACATGAAGAATTCTCCTATAGAATAGTCGAACAAGATCTTGGCGACATGATCAATGGAAGCCGTGCGTGAGTAATTATTTTGTAACAAAACGCCGTTTGCTAAATCAGGATCTATGAAATACGCATGCACCCTTGGTTTTCTCTGCATCGTCAATCCCCTGAGAGGAATACAGTACAGTTAGCTTTTTTGTCATTTACAGCCTTGTATGGAGAAGTTGATCAGAGTTTGTGAAGTACTTACAACATCAAGCATTTGACAAGAGTGGCAGCAAGCTCATCGAAGTTGAAGAATAGATGAAAGTCCTCGAATTCCACACTGATGGTACCTGGAACGTGACAAAAATGATGACGGTCATACTGCAATTCCAAAATGTTATGATATTCTCCTTTTGACATTATGTCCATGCAATATTTATGTAACTTGCGACAACTGGAACTGCACTCATCAAAGTATTCGCCAACAAGAAATGGCTGGCCATGCTTGTACTTGCGTGCTTCAAATGGGTCTACTATCTGACTGGAAAGTAGCTTTTTAACTTCTGCTTCAGACATTTCGTCAGAACCGGGATTACATGGGTCTTCATCGGCAATGCCATGGTTCTGCTCGAAGAGTCTTCGTAGTAGGATGCTCTGGTACTCGTCCCTCCTCTGTTTCTATCATGGGTAATAACAAATTGCCAATTTTACCAGGAAGCTAAACATAAATGCAACAGTCTTTGTAGTACAGGACGCACATTGGCAGTGTTTGAATGAAAACAAATTAATAGTGACAGCTATGTACATTCTGCTGTCAAACATTCTAATCTGTTAAAAACTACTGTATTGCACCATGTTTTTTTCCCACTAAGTCTGAGAATTTATTTATTTCAGATTGCCATGTTGTGTTGATGCTAGCCATGTTTCTGTGCATAATTAGACCTTGCTCGTGCTGAATGAAATGAAGTGCTTCATGTGTACTACCTTTCAGTAAATTTTCATGCAATGATAAGTCATGTCGCATATAGTTTTCTTGCTGTCAATATGCCTTCAGGTTAAAACTATGACAGTGTCTTAATCACATCCAGAATCAAATAGCACACGGGAAGTCTGAATCACAACTAATATAACAAATGATTTCTAACAACGAGAGTTAGGCTTACTGTCGTTCTTTTGTCACAGAAAGATGTCCTCATGAGAGAACTTAGGTGCGAGGCCATCGCAACTAGGTGGCGGCTTGAGAGGGGTTGGTCGGAATCGAGAGACGCGAGTTTACCCAGGTTCGGCCCCTCCGATGGAGGTAAAAGCCTACGTCCTGCTTTGTGTGTATTGATGATGAGGATGATCTCGATTACAAGGGTGCAGAATTGCTACCTCTAATCTCGAGAGCCTCTAATCTGTCTATCTCTAATGAATTGAACTTGTCCTTCTTGGGGTGCCTTACCCCTCCTTATATAGGTTGAAAGGGTAAGTTTACATGTAGAGTCCTACTGAGAGTAGGATTAGGACTAGTCTCTCTTGAATCCTAATCCGGGTCTTGTTTCCTTTGTGAGGGAGTCTTTCCTTTCATTGGGCCTTCTCTGTGAGCCGCCATCTAGGCCGTTGGGTCTTTGTCGTTCGTCTGACCCACCTGCCGGGTCACCAATGAGCCGCCAAGCTCGGCCGGGTCACCAGTGAGTCGCCAAGTCCCGGCCGGGTCATTCTTCAGGCCGGGTTATACCGCGGGGTAATATCCCCGACATTAGCCCCCGGGTTAGCTTGAATTTATTCATGGTAAGCTCCTGAAATAAAAATAACAAATATGTTAAGGGACCGGCTTGCTCCACTGGCCGGCTTAAAGAAGTAGCTCCACGAGCCGTCTTCACAAACATCTTGCATGTCCGTGTCTTTTGCAAAATATTGGGAATAAAACACCCATATGCCGTTGAGTCGTCCTCCAATGCTTTGGCTTCGATGAAAATATCGAAGATAAGAAATTCATATGAAGTTGAACCGGCTTTCCATTGCTTTGATTGGGAATAGAAAATCGTCCATTGTTAAACCACTTTCAACTTGTGAAGCCGGGTTGCTTATATAGACTCTGCCGGGTTATGATCTTTTGATAATGCCGGGTCATGATTGTTGGTGACGCCGGGTCAAACAACTGGACTCCAGCTGATTTGATAAAATTATTGGGAATAAAGGAATCCGTGCGATGTTGGGCCGGTCTTTCAATGTTTCAGCTCCATGAAGAAATGAGACCCGTCTCGCTCACAATTGACATCTTAAAAGTGTTCTTCTATTTTTATATCCATATTACCTGTAGCCCCCAAGCTCCGAGTTTATCCATGATGACTTGGTGCTTTTCAATAATATCTTTTGATTGTGTAGCCCCCAAGTGCCGGGTTCTCTTGCCTGCAGCAGCCTGGGACTTGCAATTGTCTTTATACTTTATAAAACTTCAGCCAGTGTAGCCCCCAAGTACCGAGTTGTCTTGCCTGCAACAACCTGGGACTTTGAACTTGGTGTTGAATGTTGAGAAATCTGGGTTGTCATCTGAGTCACCAGATATAGACTGAGTGTCTTGTATTTCACATGGGTAGCCCCCAAGGGCCGGCTCATTAGTATATGATGGGCCGATTCTTCAATTTAGACCTTATAATCTATTTGAACAGCTGAATACTGTAGCCCCCAAGTGCCGGGTCGCATGCCTGCAGCGACTTGGGACTTTAGAAAATTTTGCTCTGAGCAGTGTAGCCCCCAAGTGCCAGGTCGTTTGCCTGCAATGACTTGGGACTTATATGCACTTCTCCTTTGAAAAGAAAAACATCATATGATGTAGCCCCCAAGTGTCGGGTCGTATGCCTGCAGCGACTTGGGACTGTATGAGAATAATATAACCCATCATAATGCACTTCAGAAGTTCTCTTGAACTAATATTGATCTGATTTGAATGAATCCTTGACCGTGGTTGTAATGTAACCCGGTATGAATATCCTGGAATAATGCCTTTGTCTTTGAAATGAAATCCCTGCTCGTGGTTGCGGTGCAACTCGGCAAATATATGTTTGAGAAATCCATAAGTGCTGTAGTTTATTACAGAACACAAGTTGAAAAAATCGAAGAGCCAATCAATTAGATGACACGGCATTATATGTGATAGGGCGGCTCTTCGAGAATAGTAATTTCTTCCGAGCTGGCTTGAAAAAAACCCAATCATTTAATACTGGTTATGATAAACCATGATGAAGATCCAGTCATTTTGGCTATCAAAAATCTATTTGTTCCGGCAGAGGTTACGATGTAACCCGGTTTGATGACCGGCTTGATATGCATGTATGATGCATGATGCAATGCAGGATGATGTATGTATATGATAAAAACAACTAACAGAGAATATATACATGTATATCTCAAATATTTGTAAGTCGGCTTTGAAGGCACAACCAAAAGAGATCAACTCTTGTTCTTATTTTGAAAAAACTCAAGGTTTTTGCTTCCAAGAAGTTTAGCATGAACGCCTTTAATCCCGTAAGCCGGCTCTCACGTGACATAAATCCGTCATTTTAACCTTAACTAGTTCAGGGTCTTAAAAAAGATTGACTGTTAAGAGTACGAACGGGCCACATAGCGAAGAGACTACAGCAGACAGGTGAGTTTATCCTAGCTCTCTGTAAGCCGGCTCTCTCGTGACATAAGCCGCCGTTTTAACCTTGACAAGTTTAGGGTCTTATTGAAAGATTGACTGTCAAGAGTACGGCGGGTCACTTGGCGGAGTAGCAAGTTGCAAACAGGCAGGTTTAACCCATATATGGCATGGAAGCCGGCCAAGAGGGTATGAAAGCTAAACTCATTGAGTTGGAAGCCCCCAAGTGACCTATGATCATGGAAAACTTGGCCATAGGATATACAGGAGACAATGCTACTACTGCAAAACATCTGGGGTCCAGATAAGCCGACTTTATCCCATTGATCATAATATGATGATCCAATAAATCAGGGCACCCATGTTTGAACAGCGCATCATGGCGGCTCGTCCTCTTGGGCAACTTTAAATCTTCCGCCAATAAGGTAGGGCACCCATGTTTGAATGGTCGCATCATGACGGCTCGTCCTCTTGGACGACTTATAATTTTTCGCCAATAAGGCAGCAGCCCCCGGGACCGGGTTATCTTCCTTGTAATGACCCGGGGTTCCAGAATATTTGAGCCCAGTTGACTCTGCCAAGTCATGTATGTGTATCCTCCGAGTCTAAAGTTGACTCGAGGAGGCGGCTTAAGAGTCTTCGTCCTTGGCTGTGGCATAAGGCTGGCGACTGAACGATGAATTTTATCCAAACTGGAGACGATGTAGTGAGCTGATGATCTTCGTAACGCTCACCGTATGTCTTTGGCAAATGTCGTGGCCAAATTGAGTGCATATGCCTCTTGACCCATGCTTTATTCTTATGTAGTCCGTCTCTCCTTGCTCCTCCAGGGCCATTTTTCTTTTTCTTTGCCGCTGGCTCTGTGAATTTTGCCGGCTCAAATGATGGTCGGCTCGAACGTTAGCTTCTCCAGGGATGGTTCCTCTGTGGATCTGGCTCTCCTGTTTTCTTTTATGTGTCAAAGCAGACCGGATCAGGGGACGGCAAACCAGTGCGCCTATCCATTGGACAACCCGGCGCAAGCGGAGTTTGATAATATATATATATATATATCCCTTTTTTGCTCCATCATTGTTGGAGTACACCGGATCGCAAGGACGGCCGCTCGCGCGTATTCGTTGGGCGGCTTGAGCGAGCAGGCACGGCACCGGCGTGTTATCGTAGATCAGACCGCGGGGGCGGCGGCTTGAACGCGTCCATTGGGCGGCTCGTACGGGTGTATGCGGGCGCTGCACCGGCGTGTTGATGTATACCAGACCGCGGGGGAGATTTGCGTGGCTCCGTAGGCCGGTGCGGGATGGACGGATGCTGACGCATGATGATGTTGGCGTGAGCTCCGTATAAACACACCCGACATGACATGACAGTATTTATTGTGAACACTTGCCCTGCATAAAATATTACAGGCCAGAGTAATTGTTCTTTGGACGAATAATATGTACTAAAAAATAGATGGGATGACTAGCACCTGATTTGTTTTTTGTCGGATGAACGCGAATGCTTGTGCTGGATAATGTTGGCCAGACAGTCTGGGTATCTCGCCAAGTATAGAGGACGATAGACTTGATTTGCTAGAACCAATCACACCACATACTGTTACTCTCATGCCTCTCACCACACTAAGTTGTATGTCAAAGAGTGTAGGTGTTGAGCAAGATGGGTTCCAAGATAAAATGCCACCCCTGATATCGATTGCCTTGTCTGTACTGCCCTATGGAACACTTATTGTCGCATCATCCGGCAACTCTTCTTGCCGCAAGAAGTGAGGCAACCGGCATTCAACGTTCCCCATCTCTTCAAGAATTATCCGGTCCTCCCACGCCTGCAACTTGAGAATTCTCATACTCTTCAAGCACTCTGCAATCTTGCGCATACGCTCATCGTTTGCTGCCATTAGCTTATCTTGGTAGTGCTCCTGCAGCTTCGCCACCGGAACCGAGGCAGCAATTGACAGCGCAGTGGAAACGGTGGCGATCCCACATTCTTGTACAGGATGGCGAGCGCATGAATGATCGCTCGTATGGCTCTGTTTTGAGGCATTCGACAGCCTGAGGCCCTTCCTGTACACCATGGCTGTCAGCCCGGACTTGACAAGGATCCTCATGACGTCCACGCCCAGGTACCACTTCATGGGGGAAGGAAATTTTGCCACTAAGGTAGTCCACAAAGTAGCTGATCAGGTAAGGGCCGACATAGGTCACGACGGTGTTCACCGCGGCAAAGCAGCCGTTGATGGCCACCTCCCGCCAGAAGGACTTGAGTATTGTTGGCCTCTGATCGCTAGATCAGACCAAGCATACGTGTATGTGCTAAGCTAGCACACAACCAGGCAGCTGGATGGATTTTCCTACCACATGTACGTGCACTTCTGTACGTGGATGACTCAGCGCGCATGAAACTCAGCGCGCAGTGGCAGATGACGTTGCATAACACGATTTCCTCGTCTGTGGCTCTGGCCCCGCAGTCCAGCAACTCGGGTGCCAAAGCGGCCTCGTTTGGCGACGCACACCAGGCTAGCGGCGACAGTTTCGGAGAATCGTTGACCACTCTTGTAGCTGATGATGAAACGTGCTTGCTGCCGTATCAAATGGTTCAGGTGCTTGACGTTGGTCACGCGCTGATTCTTCCACGCCGACATGAACCGCCCCTCCATGTCCAGGCAGAACCGGGCGGCATGAACGAGGGGCCCGTTCGGGTCGAGCTGGGCGTCGTCGTTCACCACTCGAGACCTGAGCGGCCACTCCTCAGGCTTTGGGTTGCCGACGGCGGCTCGGCCATGACGGAGACGGGGCACGGCCAGGATGGTTTGGAGGCGCCGGTCCACGGCAGAAGCGAAGGCCGCGGCGGCGGCTCAGCCACGGCAGAGGCGGAGCGTGGCCAGGTGCGGGAGAGCCGGGCTGCAGGGCCACAACGGCGGGGCGCGGCGGCGGCTTCCGGGCGCACGGCAGGGGCGCAGGCGCGACACGCGGGAGGGGCGCGCGGCGGGAACCGGTGGTGGAGCGGTCAGGAGGCGAGGCCGAGGCGGCCACGGCGCAACGGGCAAGGTGAGGCCGCCGCGAGGCGGATGGAGGCGCGCGGCGAGGGCGAGCAGGTGCAGCAGGACCGAGCAGGAGGCGAGGCGGCCACGGCGCGGCGGGCAGGGCGAGGCCGAGGTGGCCACTGGCCACGGCGCGGTGGGCGGGCGAGGCCGAGTCGGCCACGGCGCGACGTCAACGTGCGCGTGTAGGAGTTGGTTGGTCCCCTCGGTGACTCCTTCTTTTTCCTTTTCTCTGTTTTTAACCTCCACGTGTGTAGCAGGCTTGCTTTTTCTCAACTCTGATTAGGAATCCCTGTGCTGCTTCCGATCTGAATTCGTCGTGCGTATGGATACAAGTGCCAGCTTCAACGGAGGCCGGCTCAATCTTTGTGTATTCCTTCATGAGGGGTACCTCTAACTTTCTTTCTTTTGTGGACGTGCAATTGCACTAATACTGGTGTTATTCTGATCCCCTTCCTTTTCTTTTGTTGATCACATGACGTGGTAGCCAAGTAGTACTTTCCAAATACTAATATACCAGTAGCACTTTGCAAAATAGTACTCCTAACCTGGTAGATCGCTTCTATTCCTTTGGATGGAAGTAATACCTAATTAATTCCCTCGGAACTTGAAACTGTACGTGGACGGACAAGAAAACGTGGCCGAGCTTTCCAAACTTGTGGCCCTTTGCTGTTGGTTTCGGCGGAGTTTGGTCCTGACTCTGATCGATCTCGGACACGAGACTTGTCTCAGTGGTTGCAATGCTTCTAATTTTCTCTTATTCTCCAATCTCAATATGCCATAACGCCTGCCAAAATTTTTGCGTCGAGTCACGGAAGTTTCCGTCCGTGTTGGCGTCCGGGTCACCTTAGCGAGTATGGCGACGATGCAGTCATCATTGTTGATAAACATTAGATCCATCAAAATCTGAATCCACACGCATGTAGATCCTTCCGAGCTTCTCGATCCCTAAAGAGCTCCGTCCAAGAACTCAACACCACCGTGCGCAGGCCCCACGCTGGGCGCCAACTGTCGTGGTTTTTTCACGGCAAGATGTCCTCGTGAGAGAACTTAGGTGTGAGGCCATCGCAACTAGGTGGCGGCTTGAGAGGGGTTTGTCGGAATCGAGAGACGCGAGTTTACCCAGGTTCGGCCCCTCCGATGGAAGTAAAAGCCTACGTCCTGCTTTGTGTGTATTGATGATGCGGATGATCTTGATTACAAGGGTGCGGAATTGCTACCTCTAATCTCGAGAGCCTCTAATCTGTCTATCTCTAATGAATTGAACTTGTCCCTCTTGGGGTGCCTTACCCCTCCTTATATAGGTTGAAAAAGGGTAAGTTTACATGTAGAGTCCTACTGAGAGTAGGATTAGGACTAGTCTCTCTTGAATCCTAATTCGGGTCTTGTTTCCTTTGTGAGGGAGTCTTTCCTTTCATTGGGCCTTCTCTGTGAGCCGCCATCTGGGCCGTTGGGTATTTGTCGTTCGTCTGACCCGCCTGCCGGGTCACCAATGAGCCGCCAAGCTCGGCCGGGTCACCAGTGAGTCCCCAAGTCCCGACCGGGTAATTCTTCAGGCCGGGTTATACCGTGGAGTAATATCCCCGACACTTACCTTCTTTGCACGTCGCATAAACTTCCTCCCACTGTACCCAGATTCAAAAGCTCGTAACTTCAATGATTGAAATTGATGTTGACCATGAACAGGCAGGTCTTCAGCTACCCCTCTCCATTCGTTGGAAGTGATTGTCCTAGGGAGCTACAAGAGAAAGAAATGGCGCAAATGGACCTGCCGCTTTAAAATCCCCAATTCCAAAACAAAACCCTAAGCCTAGTTGAGCCAGAGAGAAGAGAGACGAATACCTGGCTGGTGAGAGATTCGTCGTCGTCGGAGATACCGCTTGAGGGGTCACTCGAGGAGACCATGGCGTGTCCGCGGCGGTCGGATGCTAGAGGGAGAGATGTGGGCGGCGGCGGTGGCGGGGGGGGGGGGGGTGGAGGGGTTGCAGGGGAAATGTGGCCCTTTGGCAGGGGGGGGGGAGGCAGATATTTCGGCGGTCGGCGAAATTTTTCGCTCGTTGCAGGGAATCTTGGCGCGCAAAGATTCATCAGACACGGTCTTTCATCTTTTATCATGTGCGATGATACAGAACATACAAAAATTCGCCCCTCCCCACGTATTCCCTGGTTATAGTGTACATCCACGTCATTGCATAATGTAACATCAACTGCTAACTTGGGTATAGAAAATAGCGGACACACATAGCTCACAGTTACTAAACCGAGCAAGTTCACTAAATAATCAAGCTGCTTGAACTAGACATAGCTCTCACAAAAGACCGGCTCTCTGAACAAAGGCTATTAGTAATACGCATAATTTTAACAAAGACGCCGACGAGCAGCCGCCCTATGCCTCGCCGTTGTTTGATGAGATGTCGACGACTTGTCCGGGCGACATTCCGCCGGTGCTGGACTCCGCGTCCCCCAGGCTGACTTCGACCGCGGCGACGTGCTCATCCTCGGCGTTGTCCTCGTCATCGGCGTCGCCCTCATCTTCATAGTACTCGTAGTGGTGCCACCATAGCTCGTGTTGGTACTCCACCGCCGATTCCTCGATGGACATGCGCTTCTCGACCTCCTCCTGAGCCACGCGCAACTCCTCCCAGCACTCGGCGCTCTCGAACGGCTCCCGCATCTCCAGCTCTCGCTCGGAGATCTCGTGCGGAAGGGGCTCCATGGCCTCCGCCACTGCATCGTCGGCAATCATCTCGACGTCTGCAGCAACCACCTCTTCGGACGTGTGGTGCATGCTGGATTCCGGCGAAGCTTGGAGTATCTTGGCGTTGGCGTTCTCGATGATATAGGCCTGGATGGCCTCGACCCGGGCCAGGGCGGCCTCCGCGGCACGGCACGCTGCTCGAGCGCTCTTAGCGTTTGCAGCCGCCGTCGTAGCAGCTGCAGCTGTCGTCTGCGCGGCTACAGACGCCCTTTCGTCCGCCGCAGAAGCCCTGTCGGCCGCCGCAGAGGCCCTTTCGGCGGATGCGGCCACGCTTAAGGCGGATGCGGCTGTGCTCTCGGCCGAGGCGGCCGCGTTCTCGGCAGAGGTGGGAGCGCTCGGGGCCGAGGGGGCGGTCGTACGCACCCTTACGAAGCGTTCCCACGTCATCATTCTTTGCACAGAGGGTTTGTTGGGGAATGGGGGTCGAGGGTGAACGGAATCCGAGCTAGACGAAGCCGACAAAGCTTCCCTCGTAAGACATAAATAGATCCGTGAATTTTCATCGCAAACGGTTTCCGTATGGAACCGTGTGTACGCAGTTCACTTTTTGTATTGAATTGGAAAACTATTTTTGGGTACATCGGTAACGGATATTGTTTTATTTGTAAGAAAAAGATCCCTACCGTCAAAATCCACTGACGGCATCCTAAAATTAGGAAATATTCGCGGTACAATTGGCATTTTTATACATTAGTAACACACAGTTCCATATTTATCTACAGATTTTACGGCCATAATTCAAATTTGTAACACACGAACATGCAAAATGAAGCAAAAACTGCTGGAAAAATCATATTTATGTACTACTTGCTTCCCTATATATGCCGCTTGCAATAAATTTTAAGGAGTTCAAAACGTCTTGGGTAACGGTTTGGACACACGTGCACGCATTGGGGATCTAGGGTTTAAAATTCTAAAAATGAAAAAATGCTCTGAAGTACATGATAATAATCTGCATGATTTCCCGACATGGGACCAAGATGTCGTGGTCAAAGTAACGGCTTGTTCGAGATAAGCTTTGAGACATGCCTCTCACAAAATGTAGCATCACACGAAGGGTCGTGGTTCCAAGAGGGGACATGAGCCTTGTTTGATGACGAGCCGCTAGTCGTTGTCTCATTTGGCCTACCTTTTTTTGAATTCGTTACAATGCACGAATACGTCCGGCAACCTGAAATTTGGACATTTTCGGGGTTCAATGAGCATTTTTGTACATGAACCTAGTTTCTATATATCTAGTGGCCATAATTCAAAACTAAAACACATGGACATGTTTAAGATGAAGCAAAAACTGCAGGAGAAATCATTTTTATATATGTACTAGTGCTTCCGTCTATATGCCGCGTGCAATAAATTTGAAGGAGTTCCAGACATCTTGAGTAACGGTTTGGACACAAGCATTGAGAATATTCTAGGTTTTTAAATACAAAAAATAAATAAAAATGCTATGAAGTACATGGAAATCAGCATGATTTCCCGACATGGGGCCAAGATGTCGTGGTCAAAGTGACGGCTTGTTCGAGATAAGCTTTGACACATGCCTCTCACAAACCGGAGCACCACGAGCATGCTCGTATAGTTCCAAGAGGGGACGTGGGGTGTTGTGTCATGACAAAATGGAACGCTGCCTCATTCGGCCTAGTTTTTTTTCATCGATGCAATGTACGAATACGACCGTCATCCTAAAATCTGAAAAAAATACGGCATTCAATTGGCATTTTTATACATGTAGTTAGTTTCTAGAAATTTAATGGCCATAGTTCAAAACTGAAACAGTTTAACAAGCATAAAGCACCACTGGAAAATCATATTTATGTACTACTTGCTTCCGTATATATGCCACATGCAATAAATTTGAAGGAGTGTTCCAAACATCTTGAGTGACGGTTTTGACACAAAAGCATTGGGAATCTAGGTTTTTAAAGTCAAAAGTTGAAAAATGCTCCGAAGTACATGAAAATATGCATGATTTCCCGACATGGGGCCAAGATGTCGTGATCAAAGTAACGGCTTGTTCGAGATAAGCTTTGACACATGTCAAAGCTGGCAATGCATGGTTAACTATTACCTGCGTCCCCATGGGTAATTACTCTATTAGGGCACGGGTGCGAGCTTGAATGCCCATCTGGAAGTTGGTGGGTCAAATACCTTACGTACCGAGCGTGCATGACGGGGATGAGGATGGGATAGCATTACCCGCCTTACCCATGAATTGAAGTACTCCCTCCGTCTCGGTGTATAAGTGATCTTACGAAAACCAAATAATACCAAAACACTTAGGCGTGGTGCATTAACTTTCACCTCCTTTCTTGTTCATCGACATGAATAAAGGAATCAACCAATAAGAGACGTGGGGCATGCATGTTTTTAATGACTTGAGACTAACTAGCACGACATGCAGTGGTCAATTCATTGCATGCAATGATATTAATTAGCAAATTAACATTAAATTCTCTCGTTTTCTTCTCCGTCTTGGTCACGGTGCACAACCTAAGATGACTTATACGCCGAGGCGGAGGGAGAGTACTTACATGTGGGCTCTGAAATTAGTAGACCCCACGTAATTTGGGGCCCTCGATCACCCAAATTTACACACATCCCACCCCTTTGGCCCAAAATTCCCTAAGAAATCCCAAACCTAGCCACAACATATTGTTTATTGCGTTAAAATACTATTTTTGTACTGAAATACGCGAAGGTTATTCTTAAATGAATGTGTGAGTTTCCCCACGGTGATAAAGAACTCGGTGGGGACATGGATGGGAAACTTTTTATCCCCGCGCACGGGTACGTAGACGGGGGCGGGGATGGGAGGGCGGTGCTGGGGACGGAGATGGGACTCCAATACTCGCCTAAGAAATCCCCAGCTTTAGACACAAGCCTCTCACAAAACGAAGCATCACACGAAGGCGCGTGGTTCCGAGGGGGAACGTGGGGCATGTGTGATGACAAACCGCCAATCGATGTCTCATTCGACCTAGTTTTTTTCATCGATACAATGCACGAATACGACCGGCATCCTATTTTTTTAATGGCGTTCTATTGGCAATTTTATACATTAAGTTAGTTTATAGAAATTTAATGGCCATATTTCAAAACTGAAACACATGAACAAGCTAGATGAAGCAAAAACCGGTCGAAAATCATATTTATGTACTACTTGCTTATATATATATGCCACGTGCAATAAATTTGAAGGAGTTCCAAACATCTTGAGTGACGGTTTGGACACAAAAGCATTAAGAATGCAGGTTCTAAATTCAATAATAATAATAATAAATTCTCTGAATTCTGAAGTACATGAAAAAATGCACGATTTCCCGCCATGGGGCTAAGATGTCGTGGTTATTGCTCTCGGACTTGCTTCCGTAACACAAATGGCAGGCATGCATTACATTTGGATAGAAAATGTAAATATTTGGCAAAACAAACGGCTCCCACATGATTGGCGCCCTGTTTCGCGTTTCGAGTTTTGAAAGCCAATTTTCGCGGGCTATTAATCACACGCGGTCATGCATTGGGAACCGTCGGTGATGTTAATTCACACACGGTTGTTGAGTAGGAAATCGTGTGCAATCACTGCTGGCGTCGATCAAGATTCCAGCCACCTATAAATGCTGCCCCTCGAGACGTCATCCCGCCAGCATTCTCTCGTCTCTCTATCCCACCCCTCGCACAAAACTCTGCCATGGCGCGGCCGGTCTGTGCACAAGCAGAGGAGGAGGCGCCACCCCGCGAGGACATGGCGAAATGCAGCGACGAGGAGGACCCCTTCGCGCGCCCAGACGAGGTCGCGCCAGACCCCCCAACTGAAGATTGGTTTTGGGGCCAGTACAATCTGGCTTTGTGGAAGGCGCTGCCGCCGGCTAAGAGAGCCAGGCAGGTGGCGTTCAAGAAGGAGTGTGCTGAGGAGCGCGCTAGGAACCTCGCGGCCTGGAATGCCCTTAGTGCCGCAAGGGAAAAGGAGGAGCTGGAGCTTTGGCGGCGGGCGAGTTGACGAGCGGTCGAGGTGTACGAAGACGGCCGGTACCACGCAATGAAAGCCAGACGCGCTAGGCGACTCACCGCTGCGTGGGCGTGGGCCGATAAGCTCGAGCATGCCACCGCCAAAGAGCTCCAGTGGGCGCCCAGTGAACTGTCCTGCATGGACGCGCGCCTCCGCCAGCAAGAGGCTGATCGGCACGTCGAACGCTGCGAGGCGGAGAAGGCGGCGAACCCCCTCCGCTTTGGGAAGCCACCGCGCACCAGGGAGCTGATGGCGAGAGGCTGCCATTTTACTGCTCCCCGCTCAAGGAGGGGTTATTATTAGCTTACTTTTTATTCATAGTACGTATTAGATAAGTACTATCATCACGTATATGTGATGATATATACTGTATATGTATCATGTCTTCAATGAGCTGTTCAACAATTAATATATATTATTACTTTCACATTTCTATATATCTGTTTTCATACTCCCTCCGTTTCTTTTTTACTTCGCGTATAAGATTTGGTCAAAGTCAAACTACACAAAGTTTGACCAAATTTATATCAAAATATATGAACATCTACAATACTAAAACTATATAGTATGAAAATATATTTCGTGGTCCATCTGATAATATAGATTTCATATTGTGAATGTTTATATTTTTTAATATAAAGTTAGTCAAATTTTACAAAGCTTGACTTTGACCAAATTTTATATGCAGACTAAAAAGAAACGGAGGGAGTACTGATTTTCTGGCTCTAACTGTTAGCCTTTTACACATATTGAAACATAACAATAGAACATAAATCATTCACACATCGAAAACTATCAATATTGTGATTGTTGTCCAGACATTGGGATCGACATCTAAACAGTTCAACAAAATAAAACGCGTCCATGACTAGTTGACTACACCCTATCCTACGGAAGCTCTTGGCTGTGCCTGAACTCGAACAGGCGTTCGTACATGCGGTTTACACGCTCGCGGTATAGCTGGAGCGCGATCTCAAGCTCCAAGCTGGCTATTTCCTCGGAGATTACCATCTCGAGGATGCGACGGCCATTTTCTTCTACCGCTCTCCGCTGGACACCTGGGCCAAGAAGGCGCTCCAGCCTACCGACGAGCCCATCAGCATCGAGGGGGCCGCGGACAAGGTGAATGGCACGACCCATGCGAACAGCGCGGCCGGCGTCCGGGGCAAGCACGGTGCGGCCGGGCTCTGGTGCAAAGTACGGCGCAGACGGCCGCTGCCCATTCCTGGCGAGAAATAGGGCTACTCACGTGCCTTGGACACAGCTGCAACGTCATGACGGGTGGGATAGCAGGCAAGCGGGGATGGAACCGCTCTTGCTCTGCCGCGCGCCGCGCCTCTCGCTCTGCGGCCCTCCATCGGTCTTGCTGTGCGGCGCGCCTTTGCCCTCTCGGCGCGGACGCGCATGTTTTGCTCTACGGAGCACCACCGATGATCTTCTTGTGCGGCACGCTGCAGCCTCTCGGCGGTGAGGCGGCTATGTTGCTCGGCGGCGCTGCCACACCCTGCGCCAAGGGTCTGCTCAACCCTTGCGATGACGCGCAGCACAGCGTTGTCCGGCGCGTCGCCGGACACGCCATCGGCCTTGAGAGGCCGTTGCACCTGCAACGAATCGTTTCCGTCGTCGAGGAGATTGATGGCAGAGGCGGCGCTTGGTCGGGTTGGCATGCTTCGTAGATGGGCTAGGCTGCACTACGTGTGCATCCGCGTGTGAACGCGCGCACAGGCTCTTATGCTCATTAGCTTCCGACGGGAAACTGATGGGGAAGCTTGCGCGGGAACATGCGCGGTTTCGCACGGAAACATGGCCAAAAGAAACGCCGGTGCGATGCTGAAGCATGCACTGGAATCCTCGGGAGAAAACGCGGTGACAAGACGTGAGAGAGGAAGAAGAGGTGATGCGCAGTCAGACTGGTAATAATAATAAAATGTCTGCGATATTAATACGGGCAAACGGCACTTCCGTACGTACCGTCGGTAATGATTTCATCAATTGCTGACAATTGTTTGGCAGCAACCGTCTGCCCACAACACACACAACTTGTCCGGATGAATCGTTTCAGTTATTATTGGTCTTCCCACACAATTCTGTTGAATGAACCGATTGCTGCGGATCACACACACCTTCTTACGCTAACCCGTTTGTGTTCTGCTGGACTAGCGCAAATAGTTTATCCGAGTGAACTGTGTGCCGTACTTCGCACACGTACATAGTTTTGTTAACTGTTTCTGTTATCTTAGCTAATCCCAAACAGTTCATAAGAATAATTTGTCTGCCGTGGATCGCACACGCAACTACTTTCTGAATCGTATTTGATGGATACGCCATCGCACATAGTTCGTGTCATTGGCGACGGAGGTTGAACAATACCGTTTGCGATTGGTGGATCGCACACAATTTCGTCGAAGGGTCTCTGATGATGTGCCGCGTTAGCAGCATCCTGCAGTAGTGCACCGAGGAGTCTCTGAAGTCGAGGAAGCGCTTCCAGTGCGGAGGGGCCTTCATGTTGTTGGAGAAGTTCGGCTTCCGCAGCTCCTTTGGCACACTACAGAACCTCTCTGTCGTATGGCCCAGCAAACTGCAACAAAAACAGAAATTTGGAAGTTTCTCATATTTCACCTCGAACTTGATCTCATTGTCGGTTCCGGCTGGGGTGAACCCAACATGCTTCCTGAGCGGAGTGTTCACCCTATGCTCCACACGGATACGAAGGTACTCGTCGATGATCACCTTGTTTCGGTGCGACACCGCGATGACCGTACCCAGCTTCCTGCCAAAAGTCCACCCCATCTCCTCTGTCTTCAGCGCGAATGGGAGCTTATGGATTTGTGCCCAGACCCTGATGGAGTCCAGAAGCACATCCTCAGGGTTGCCATGGCCGTCGAAGTCGTTGAAGATGACAACGTCGTTGTGGAAGTGCCAAGGACCAGCAGCCAACACATGCTGCCGATCCCCTTCCTCCGTGAAGGTAACCACGAAGCGTCGATCTCTGCTTTCGACCCGCCGGGCGACGGCCTTGCCGCGAAGACGCCATGGTCCTTTGAGCTCGTTGACGACATCACTGGGATTAGCCGGGTATGGGGAAAGGACTCGCCCCACAGCCAGCTTCCCCTTGACCGCGTTCAGAGCCGCCTCCATGTCGATGATGATTGGCGAGTCGTCGAACTCGACCACCTTGGCCTTGCCATGCCTGCGGAGAGGAGGAGGACGTGCTGGCGCAACAGTGAAGCTGACGGAGGGGTTCGGGGTAGTGGTCAGGGCTAGGCCTGACGGACCCCCAACATCGCTTCTTCCTTTCCCCACCAAGGGCGTGGCCGGGCGCACCAGTTGCAGTCTCGAGCTCGCCCCTTTCTCAGGGGCTTTGGATCCATCGCCACCATCACCCAACCCAGCATTGGTCAGGTTCAGCAACCCTCCATCTTGGTGCTCGCCTTGTCCTGCCATGAACGAGTAGCAAAAATGCACAGCAAGAGACAGTACAGAGACGGAAGAAAGCAGAGACGAATGAGGCCAGCAGAGCCGGTCCTCCCAAAATAAATAAGTCTGCTGATCCTTCTGATGTTCCTCAAATTGCGCCTCCAAATTAGCAGGATTAACTCCCCTTTTAATTTCTTTAGCCACATCCGGGCTCAATTCCAATCTCCTTTTGAAAACTAAATCAGAACGAACTGAAACTGCCCCCAAATCCTCCACATAACTCACCAAATTAGGAGCCTCCAGCTTTAATTTCGCCGGCGAGATCGCCGCCCGTTGACCCGCATCAGCTCCCACGGTTATCTCCCTCCTCACCAGAGTTGCATCCTGCTCGGATTTAAAGAACTCCGCGGCCCTGCTTCGCATCCGCCGCAGGATCTTCTCCGGATTCCTCGCACGGACAAGCAAGTCCCTCCCTTTCCTTTTGAAGATGCTCCAATCCTCTACGAGGCGGCCATCCACCCATCCTCGCTCGCCGCAGCAAGCAGTCGTGGCCGCCGCGGGCAGCGCCGCCTCCATCGAGATCCGCCCGAGGGTCGCCCTGGCTGTCGCCAGAGGCCCTAGAGGCATTACCGGTTCAGTAGCTTTACCGGGACAGGTTGAGCATGTGTCTCATGACGTTGGAGACTTTTGAATTCACGATCAGCTTTCAAGATTTGCACGGTAGTACGTGCTCGAGTTAATTGCATGTCGGTATCACATATGCGGCTAGAGTAGCGATTCAGTATCACTTTTCATTTTTTTCACATGCCTATATCAAGTTTGGGGCAAGCCGCAACAAAACGGTCTAAACCGTGTATTGACGGTGTATCTGACCGGCGGGGCCAGTCTATCAGGAGCCGACATGGCCTATTTTTTTGCACAAACAACCTTGTTTTAAATTTAATCATGCAAATACCCTTTTTTGAAATGGAGGTAAAAGATTTGTCTAATCTATTAAATAAGGAGAAGAGAGTTGCCCAGACTGTGAAATGTTCCAAACCGGCTCCTCATTCATACAAAGTTAATGTTGATGCGTGTTATTTTGAGAACGGGACGGGAGCTACAGCCGTTGTTCTGCGTAACCACCCGGGTGAGGCGCTGGCAGGGGCAACCTCCCTCTTAAACCATGTCCCGGACGCCCCAACTGTTGAGCTCTTCGCGATGGAGAAGGGGATGGAAATGGTAGACCAGTTAGGCTGCTCTACGATCACCTTCGAATCTGACTGTCTCCAGATTATACAAGCGTGTAATGGTCTATCAGAGATTGGAGGCCCATACTCGGCAGCACTCGCTAATTGTTTTCACTTGGCTCAAAGAATTGGTTATGTTCAATTTACTCGTTGTCCGAGGGATGCAAACACAGTGGCACACACTTTAGCTAGGAAGTCTTTTGTTTCAAACTCCGTAATCTGTTGGGACGGTGATCCGCCAGAGTTTCTCCTAGCTGATTTGGTTAGAGATGTAACTATCATTTGAGTTTAATAAAGTGTGTCACACCTTCAAAAAAAGCAGAAGAGAGTTGCCCAGTTAATTAGGAAAAACCGGGCAAAAACCATGACAAACCGCTGAGCGGCACACACAAGATACCCACACACGCCACTCCAAAGAGGGCCTCGCCGAGAAAATACAACGATGCCATCGTCACCACTTGTCCCCTAGTGGCGTCATCGCCATCCCAAACTCTGAGAAATGACTCCGACTTCGCCAAAGACGATCGTCGAACCAACCCATGCTGAAAATGTCGTGTGGAGTCACATGAAGATCCACGCCAAACCTCAGCCACCGCGACGAGACAATGTAGCTCCGACATCGACAGGAAGCTACGAAGGAGAACCAGGCAAGGCTGGCGGCATGGAAGATCACCGAACGGACCACCTGCTACCCGTCATCGTATGCCACAGGGCCCCGCCACCGCAGCTTCGGCTTCAAAGCAATAAACCAGCCGAGGCCATCCCACGAACACGCCGGAGAAGAGCCGACTACCTTAACCAAAGCCGCTTCTCCCACATCATTTCCCGTGACACCGTTGCCACAGAAGCCTCAACACCAACTTCATCACTTCCTACTGGTCCCGCTTGCCGATGCCCAGCTACTAAGACGAGGCCCTCGAGAGGGGATACGACGCCACAACGCTGCCAAAATCTGATCGCTCAGGATCTAGGGTTTCCCCCGGAGCTGCAGCAGTGGCCGGATCCTACACGGGAAGGGTGCAAGAGCAATGCAACGATGCCTCCAAGAAGGTCTACGACGCCCAAGGCCGCCGTCATCGCTGGTCAAAGGCCCACGGTCGAGACAGGGTTTTCACCCAAGCTACTAGCACCCACAACCACACGTCAGTCCGGCGCCGGCAAGACCACCAGTCACAACCTCCCACGAACAAGCAAGTTGATGAAGAAGGATCGAGCATCCACTGTAGCCAACCGCACCTCGCGGAGACCATCGGGAAGCTGTCGGCCAGATCAATCCACCGCGCCCCGCACAACACCATGCCAGCAAGGGACGAGGAGCACCGCCTGAGGCCGAGAACCACCGCGGTTCCCGACCGCAGCATTGGACCACGCAAACCGATGCACAACACCAAGTGCATACAGGGAACCAGAGACGTAAGATCCTCTACATCCGCAACACCCTGCTTCGAAGATGACCGATTCGCCGGGCACACAACCCTGCGCCCGTCTCCCGCGCCTCGGACCTCAGCGCCCCTCAGAACCACGTTGGAGTGTCAGATCCGGCAAACGCGCCTCCCGGGCCAGATCCTCCACCACCAGTCACCCCTTCCTGCCCGCCGACGCACCTCTGTGCAGGCCTCCACTCGCAGGCGCCTGATACGTATCCAACGTATCTATAATTTTTGATTGTTCCATGCTGATATATTATCATTCTAGGATACTTTTTGGGTCTTTATTTACCAATTTATAATATTTTTGAGCACTAACATATTGACCCAGTGCCCAGTGCCAGTTGCTGTTTTCTGCATGTTTTTTACTTTTTAGGTCTACAGTACCAAACGAAGTCCAATTACCACAAATTTTTTTGATGATTTTTTATGGACCAAAAGAATACTTGGAAGCTTTAGGAGGAGTCAGGAGGCCGCACGAGGGCCCCAGCACACAACAGGGCGCGCCCTAGGGGGGGGTCGCGCCCTGTTATGTGCTGCCCTTCTCGGGCGCCTCCCGACGCCCCTCTCTGGCCTATAAATTCTCTAATATTCCAAAAACCCTAGAGGCAGTCCCGAAACTCTTTTTACGCCTCCGCAAGTCTCTGTTCCGTCGCGAGGCCATCTGGAGCTCCGTTCCGGCACCCTGCCGGAGGGGGGATCGATCACGGAGGGCCTCTTCATCAACCTTGCTGCCCTCATGATGATGTGTGAGTAGTTCATCACAGACCTACGGGTCCATAGCTAGTACCTAGATGGCAATCTCTCTATCTCTTGATCTTCAATACAATGGTCATCGCATCTTCGCTTTGATCTATCCGATGTAATCCTATTGTGCGGTGTGTTTGTTGGGATCCGATGAATTGTGGGTTTATGTTCAGATTATTCATGAAAAATATTTGAGTCACCTCTGAATATTAAGATTCTTATTTGCATGATCATTATAGCTTCGTAATGCTCTCCAATTTATTGATGTGCTTTGGCCAAGTAGATTGATCTATCTTCAGTGGGAGTGGTGCGTTGAGGTAGGTTCAACCTGACGAGTTTCTATATCCTAGTGACAAAGTAGGGACAAGATGCATCTTTGTGTTGTTGCTAGTAAGGATAACACGATGGGGTTTATTCATATTGCTTGAGTTTACTTTGTCTACATCATGTGATCATTCTCCATGCCTTACTATGTTTGGCATGAACTTAATACGTAGAGTGGCAAGCATAGAAGCGCTCTTGAAGTGGAGTAATAGTAATAGGTGCAGGCAGGAGTCGGCCTATTTGTTTATGGACGTGATGCCTATATACATATGATCATTGTTGTGAAAATCGCATAACTATCCGCTTTTCTATCAATTGCCCAACAGTAATTTGTTACCCACCGTATGCTGTCTACATGAGAGATGCCGCTAGGGAAAACTGTGGCCCCCGGGTCTATTCACTTATAAATTGACAACGCTACTATTACCTTGCTTCCTTTATTTATTTTTTATTTTATTTTGCAATTTAAAATTATCTACAATTATATACACACCTCATTTGCTTGCAAATAACGAGATCAAGGGGATTGACAACCCTCTTGCCCGCGTTGGGTGCAAGTTGTTTGTTCTTTTGTGTGCAGCCGCTGAAGACGGTTGAGGATTGATATTCCTATTGGTTCGATAAACCTTGGTTTCATAACCGAGGGAAATACTTACCCACTTTGTGCTGCAATAACTCGTTTCTCTTCACGAAAAACCCAACGCAAATCACAAGTCTCAGGAAGGATTTCTGGCGCCGTTTCCGGGGAATATCATCACCACCTATCAAGTAACTTCACACAAATTTTCATTCACTTGTTTATCTTTTTATTTGCTGTTATATTTAGTTTGTCTCATAAAAATCAAAAATACAAAAATATTTATCTTTGCTTGTTACTAGTTTACTCCTTTGCTTGCTTGAAGTTGCTATCATGTCTGATTTTGAAATTAGTGGTGTTGCCGCCTCTAGTGCGGAAGCCCTTGAACATCCAACTGCACCTTGTGCTAATAATGCTAAAAGAAATTTTGATGAAGTTGCTAAGGAAAAACTTGATAATATTACGGATGATGATCCTTCTAAAAGTGAACCCACTATGCAAACAAAGAAACTCCGTATAGGCAGTGGAAATATTATTGGCAAAAGTGTGATTCAAGATTTTTTCACTTGTGCGGGATAATTACCATTGATAGGAGGTTCCATTGTTGCTAGAACTACAAGTTATGCGGATGCTATATCTTTGCTTATAGCACAATTGGAAAGACAAATTGTCCATATGCACCCTTTCATACAATGGTTATTTCTAGAATTCTCTAATATTCAGGAAGCTCCTACTAAACGTCTAGCCACTATATTTCTTGTTCAAGAATTTGACAATATCATGCAAGAGGCTAGGGATATATTTGCTTATTATAGGGTTAATTGTGAGTGCCCACCAATAGAAGGAATTCTTTATGAGTTGGAAGGTATAAAAAAACTAAGATCCACGGATTATGTTGCTTATGATGAAAACCTTAGAAAGAAGGTTCCACCTAATGTCCTAGTTGATAAAATCTCTGAACATAATGATCAATTTGCTATACTAAAACTTGGAACGGGTTATGAGCTTGAGCGAGAATTAAGAAAACATCTTCATCGAAACTTATACAATGAGGAGATAGTTATCACCTATGAGAAACTTAAAGAGGAGCCTCCTATTCCTCCTGAAATAGGTCTCTCGGATCCTTGTGTCGTGAAGTTTAGTCCCTTCAATTATTTTTGCCTAACTATTATAAAACTTGATGCTGAAAGAAGGAAATATGATTATAGCATGACGGATCGTTTCCGTGCCTATTACAATACTTGAAACTATGCATTATGCCTAGCTAGGGGCATAAAACAATAGCGCTTGTTGGGAGACAACCCAATAGTTATCTTTATTTTTGCTTTTTTACTTTCTGTTTGTTTTTGATAACATGATTACTGCCTCTGTAATGATTATGTTTTTATGTTTAAATTAGTGTTTGTGCCAAGTAAAGCCTTTGGGATGACTCACAAGATGAGTAGAATCGATGCTGAGACAAAACAGAAACTTTTGACTCAAGTACAGGAACTTTCATTTTTTACTGGAGCATGATAATGATCTGAATTTTTTACACAGTATTTCTATACAAATTTTTGAGGTTTTCCTAATTTTTCAGAATTTTTAGAGTTACAGAAGTATAGGTTCTTTACAGATTGCTACAGACTGTTCTGTTTTAGATAGATTCTGTTTTTGCTTCCATAGTTGCTTGTTTTGATTATGCTATGGATTGTATTGGGGGGGGGGGGGGGGTATAAGCCATGGAGAAGCAGTACCTATTATGCATTTATGAAATAAGAATCAATTTATAACAGTACCTAAAGTATTCAATATGTTGCTTATACTAACGGATCTCACGAAGTTTTGTTGAGTTTTGTGTGATTGAAGTTTTCAAGTTTTGGGTGTTATCACGATGGACAAAGGAATAAGGAGCGGCAAGAGCCTAAGCTTGGGGATGCACAAGGCACCCAAGGTAATATTTTAAGGAAGACTCAAGCGTCTAAGCTTGGGGATGCCCCGGAAGGCATCCCCTCTTTCGTCTCAATCCATCGGTATGTCACTTGAAGCTATATTTTTATTCGTCACATGATATGAGTTTTGCTTGGAGCATCCTTTGTTTTCGTTTGCTTTTACTTTCAGTTTACCACAATCATCATTTGTTGGACACACCTATTTAAGAGAAACACACCTTCATTATAATTTGTTAGAATACTCTATGTGCTTCACTTATATGTTTTGAGCTTAGCAGTTGCTCTAGTACTTAACTTATATATTTTTGAGCACGGTGGCGTGTAGATTTTATAGAAATAATTTCACTCTCGTTATTCACTTATATTTGTTTGAGATTTAATAAATAGTGAGGGTAATTTTCATGGGTGATAAGACTAGTCCAAAAATATTAGGCATTCAATGAATGATAATCAAAACCATCATGTAGCACATATAGAGAAATTGTGGGTTAATGATATTGATGTGGTAATATGAAAAAGGTGTGAGTTCATAATTTTTGATTCATAGAAGTGTCGATATTAAGAGAGGTTAAATTCTTGTTCGTCTAAAAATTAAAGAGGCATGGTGATGATGTGTGAGCATTTCTATTCCTCGTTGAAATCCTAGTGTTGTTTTGGGTCGGAAGCGCGCGATGGTTAACTCCTACCAACCTCTCCCCTCGGGGCATGCAAGTAGTACTTTGATTTGTGATAAAACTAATAAAATTTTGCAATAAGTATATGAGTTCTTGATGACTAATGACAAACCATGGACATACGCAATCTCACCTTCTCATATTTGCTAGCCTCTTCGGTGCCGTGCATAGCCCATTGTCACCTTGAGGATCGGTGCAACTTTCAAACCCCGTGACATGATACGCTCTGTTGCACATAAGCCCCATTATATCTTCCTCAAAACAGCCACCATACCTACCTATCATGGCATTTCCATAGCCATTCCGAGATATATTGCCATGCAAATTCCATCGTCACTTCACATGACTAGTTCGTTCATCATCATATTGCTTTGCATGATCATATAGCGCTGACATAGTATTTGTGGCAAAGCCACCGTTCATCATATTTTTGATACGTGTCACGCTAGATCATTGCACATCCTGGTACACTGCCAGAGGCATTCATATAGAATCATATCTTCATATCCGTTCTTCATATCGAGTTGTAAGTAATTAAAAGTGTGATTATCATCATTGTTAGAGCATTGTCGCAGTGAGGAAATAAAGATGTGGGAGGCCAAATGAGCCCACCATTCTAAATTAAAAAAATGAGAGAAAATGAGAGAAAATGAGAAAAGGGACTTTGCTACTATCATTTACCACACTTGTGCCTCAAAGTGGCACCTTGTTCCTCATATAGAGAGTCTCATGTTATGTCATTTTCATATGCTAGTGGGAATTACTTTTTCATTATTGTAAACTTGGCTTGTATATTCCTATGACGGGCTTCCTCAAATGCCCGAGGTCTTCATGAGCAAGCAAGTTGGATGCACACCCCACTTAGCTTCATTTGAGCTTTCATACATTTATAGCTCTAGTGCATCATCTGCATGTCAATCCATACTCCTTGCATTGACATCTATCGATGGGCATCTCCATAGCCCGTTGGTACGCCTAGTTGATGTGAGACTATCTTCTCCACTTTTTCCCCCTTTGATATCTACCACCATATTCTATTCCACTTAAATGCTATGTCCAATGGCTCACGCTCATGTATTGTGTGAAGAATAAAAAGTTGATGCATATTGAAAAGTACGATCCAATTGCCTGACTTGGACACCGTGGTGCTTGACATTTGTATTAATGTGGTGAAGATGGAGCCATGCCTTGCTAAAATAATAAGATGAATGGGGGGTAAACATTCTTTGAGGATCGTATACTTTGTAAGATTGATGATTTTGTTTCTTATACTTATAAGTATTGCTATGTTAATATTTGTTGATTCATTGGTTCTCAATGAGCATACATGCATAAGATTACATAATGGATAGCATGTCACATCAAAAATTCTGTTTTTATCATTTACCTACTCGAGGACGAGCATGAATTAAGCTTGGGGATGCTTGATATACGTCTCCAACGTATCTATAATTTTTGATTGTTTCATTCTGATATACTATCATTCTAGGATACTTGTCGAGTCTTTATTTACCAATTTATAATATTTTTGAGCACTAACCTATTGACCCAGTGCCCAGTGCCAGTTGCTGTTTTCTACATGTTTTTTACTTTTCAGGTTTACAGTACCAAACGAAGTCCAATATCCACGAAACTTTTTGATGATTTTTTATGGACCAAAAGAATACCTAGAAGTTTCGGGAGGAGTCAGGAGGCCGCACGAGGGCCCCAGCACACAACAGGGCACGCCCTGGAGGGGTCGTGCCCTGTTATGTGCTGGCCCCCTCGGGCGCCTCCCGATGCCCCTCTCTGGCCTATAAATTCTCTAATATTCCAAAAACCCTAGAGGCAGTCCCGAAACTCTTTTTACGCCGCTGCAAGTCTCTGTTCCGTCGCGAGGCCATCTGGAGCTCCGTTCCGGCACCCTGCCGGAGGGGGGATCGATCACGGAGGGCCTCTTCATCAACCTTGCTGCCCTCATGATGATGTGTGAGTAGTTCACCACAGACCTACGGGTCCATAACTAGTACCTAGATGGCAATCTCTCTATCTCTTGATCTTCAATACAATGGTCATGGCATCTTTGCTTTGTACTATCCGATGTTCCTATTGTGCGGTGTGTTTGTTGGGATCTGATGAATTGTGGGTTTATGTTCAGATTATTCATGAAAATTATTTGAGTCACCTCTAAATATTAAGATTCTTATTTGCATGATCATTATAGCTTCGTAATGCTCTCTGATTTATTGATGTGCTTTGGCCAAGTAGATTGATCTATCTTCAGTGGGAGTGGTGTGTTGTGGTAGGTTCAACCTGACGAGTTTCTATATCCCAGTGACAAAGTAGGGGACAAGATGCGTCTTTGTGTTGTTGCTACTAAGGATAACACGATGGGGTTTATTCATATTGCTTGAGTTTACTTTGTCTACATCATGTGATCGTTCTCCATGCATTAGTCTGTTTGTCATAAACTTAATACGTAGAGAGGCAAGCATAGAAGCGCTCTTGAAGTGGAGTAATAGTGATAGGTGCAGGTAGGAGTCAGTCTATTTGTTTATGGACGTGATGCCTATATACACATGATCATTGCCGTGAAAATAGCATAACTATCCGCTTTTCTATCAATTGCCCAACAGTAATTTGTTACCCACCATATGCTGCCTACATGAGAGATGCCACTAGGGAAAACTATGGCCCCCGGGTCTATTCACTTATAAATTTACAAACACTACTATTACCTTGCTACCTTTATTTACTTTTTATTTTATTTTGCAATTAAAAATTATCAAGAATTATCTAAAAGACCTCATTTGCTTGCAAATAACGAGATCAAGGGGATCGACAACCCTCTTGCCCGCGTTGAGTGCAAGTTGTTTGTTCTTTTGTGTGCAGCCGCTGAAGACGGTTGAGGATTGATATTCCTATTGGTTCGATAAACATTGGTTTCATAATTGAGGGAAATACTTACCCACTTCATGCTGCAATAACCCATTCCTCTTCACGGAAAACCCAACGCAGATCACAAGTATCAGCACTGCGCAACACCTTTGCAGTGCCCCGACCTCCACGCACCATCGGCACCCATAGCCGTCGCTGGAGCCGCCAGATCCGCCGCACGGGCCTCGCCTCGGACCTCCACGAGCCGGCGCCGCGCACCCACACCTCTGCGCCGACCAGGCCACCGAGAGCTCTCGCATGCGCGACTCGTCGCGCGGCCACGCCACGACGCGAGCACCCTCACCAGCGCATGAACCCCTGCCGATTCGGGCGGCCCGTCTAAAAAATGGTGCGCACGATCAGCTTTCAAGATTCGCACGAAGCCGGAACAAAACGTTTTAAACCACATATTGAAAGTGTATCTGATCGGGTGGCCTATTTTTTTCCACAAACAACCTTGTTTTAAATTTAATCACCCAAATACTTTTTTTGAAAGTATAAAAGTGGTGTGCAACCAGGACTTGAACTCAGGACTTCCCGCGTTACTACGCACGGGCCCGGCCACTACACCAGGTGGAGTCTGTTGTTCAATTTGGAACTAGATCTTTATATTATTTCGCCGTTAAATGGGCTGCAGGCACATTTGCACTGGAAGTTTTTTTAGAGGAATGTGAACACTAATTAATTAGACAAAAACTGTAAAGCAAATATGTGCGAAATCATTAATTAAGGAGCATTCTTTGTAAAGGTCACTCCCACCTCCCAGGTTGCGACAAATGGCACACTGTATGTGTGCCACTTTTTGTTGCAACCTGACAGTTTTTCCTTCTTTCATAGATCCATTTATTCAAAATGTTTTATCTATTAAACCGGGCGTCCAAATCTCGAACCGTTTTCACTGTTGGATTTTTCGCGTCGAGATCTTCAAAAGTAGATCCCATGTTGCTAGGTTTTGATGATTGTTTTCATGAATAAAACCGTACACAAAACCGTGCCTCTCACGGAAGGAAAAACGCATTTTCAAATCGTGCTTCTCGCGAAAGCAAAACCGTGTCTCTCGTGAAAGAAAAAAAGAAACGCGTTTTTTTCCGATTTCGAGAGTCACGTCTGTGCCTTTCGCGGAAGCCAAACCGTGCCTCTCGAGGAAGTAAAGAAAAAAATCATGTGTTTTTTCGTTTTCTAGAGGCACGACCAATCCGTCCCTCTCGCAGAAGGAAAAAAAAACGTGTTTTTTCGTTTCCGAAAGGCACGACCGTGCCTCTTGCGGAAGGAAAAAAATGAAAACGCATTTTTTTACCTCTCGCGGAAGCAAATCCGTGCCTGTCGAGTTAGGAAATAAAAAAAAACATTTTTTCGCATTTTTTTTTTCATCCAAAAGTTAAGAAAGACCGGTGTAAACCAAAAAGCCAAAAAATAATCATCTAAAAAACAGAAAACGCATGCGAAATAAAAAATTCAAAAGAAACGCCCAGAACACAACACGTAACGACGGCTGTTGAGAATGGCCCTTAAGAGGCTCCCGAACGAGCGTTCTTTCGTTAGTTACGAAAGGAATACGATGCGTGCACCTACAGCCACCCGACCGGTTCGAGTTTGTTGTACAATTTGGATAAAATACCTTCATATCATTATATTCCTAAACGTGCTGCAGGGCTCATTTGCACTGCTAGTTTCCGTACAAAATTTTTCTAAAAAATATATAAAATATAATCTCGTATTACAAATAATATACATTGAAATAATAAATAAATTATAATCTCGTATTTCAATATATATTAAGATGGTGCTGATCAGATGAAGTTATAGGAGGTGTGCTGTTTAAAAAAAGTTCAATATGTAATTATATATTAAGGTGGTGCTGTTTAAAAAAGTTCAACATATTAGAAAAAGTTAGCCTAGACAATGATCTTTTATATATTTTTAAAAAGTCCATCGTATATTTAAAAGATGTTCAATGTATATAACAAATTTTCCATCATATATTATACAATAATGTTCACTGTGTATTTATACAATAATGTTCAGTGTCTGTTTACAGCAAAAATTGCATACTAAAAATTTCAGTGTAAATTAAACAAAATATCGACAGTATTGAAAAAACATACACCATTTATTACAGAGCCTATATAAAAAAGAAATGTAAAAAAAATTAAAAAGAAAAAACCTGAAGAATACCCAAGATTTGAAAGAAGATAAAAGAAATACGAAAAAGAACATACAAAAAAGGGGAAAAGGCCAGGACGTGTCTAAAGTAGTATAAAAGAGTGTATGCCTCAACTTTGACACAAGAAGGGAACCAACCTGTGGTTGAATGGTTATGAGGACAGTGGTATCCTCAGCCCACCAACGTTCAAATCTTGGTGCTCGCATTATTCCTATATTTATTTCAGGATTTTTGGCAATGTGTGTCCAGTGGGAGGAGACGTTCCCGTCAACCACGAGGCGCATGTAGTTACTTCGTCAATCTCAAGATGACATGCCGGCTCAGTCTTTCAGAGGTTTTCATACGGATAGGGTCTGCGTGTGTATTTACACGCATGAGTGTATGTACGTACATATGAGCGCCTGCTCGTATGTACTGTGTTGTAAAAAAAGATTTGAGACGAGAACGCATTGATGTTCTGCTTAGCGAGCCCAAACTAGGTAATGCCAGTTGTGGGTTTGATTCCTGGAGGACGCTTGATTTTTTGTTTGTCCGACTCGGCGGAAACTTTCAAACGACTCCAATTTGGCAGAAACTTGCGAACGAAAAAAAATCATCTATCACAGAAGCCAGTCCAATTCGGTGGAAACTCACGAAGGAAAAAAAAATCGTCTCGCACGGAAGCCTTCTTTCCACAACATAAGGGGCATTTACGTGATTTAATATAAAGTGGGGAGGTTTTCTGCAAAAGAACATCCCACGTCGGCTCCAGACAAGCGGGCCCTACCGGTCAGATACACCGTCAATACGCGGTTTAGACCGTCTTGGTGTGGCTTGCCTTAATTTTGGTACTGACATGTGAAAAAAATAAAAAGTAGTACTATATCGTTACCCTAGCCCCTAATGTGGTACTAACATGCAATTAACTCGACGTGCTCTTTTTTGCATTGGTAGTTCTTTTTCATTTGAAAGGGCAAAGGGGGGAAGGGAAAGGATTGACCCTCAGGGATCATATTACTCAAGAAGACTGGGGGAAAATAGCAGGATTGGAAAAGTTCGAAGAGACTGAGGAAGACAAATCCATTGTCGAATCCTGCAGAGTGATAACATCGAGTAGTGGGGGCTGGCTTCCACCCCTGAGAGAGCTTGATTTACCAGAAATCCCGCCGAGTCCTAGTGGGCCTAGATTCCGCGATAAGTTCCGAGAAATGGAGGAAATGATGCATTCAAAGTTCGCAGAATTGCAAGAAAGACAAAATCCTTGAAAGAAAAACCAAACAAGACCAGATGTTCCCTATTGTTATCGGGAACGAGACTAAATGTTCGGCCTTAATGAGATGGACCTTGATTCCTCTCCGGCCAGGAAAAGATGCGGCTCCTCTTTGTTCTACTACCTTCATCCTCGGGTGAAGCCGGTTGGCTCACCAAACAAGATATATACTATTAAATCATTGGTAACCATGCCTAACGGTCGGTCATCTAAGCTATCGGCCAAGGCAAGTGAGAGCTGTTCAAGAGTTGGGGGCATATCTTTAGCTCGAGCAGGATCCGCTCCCGAAATGTGAGTTAAGCTTTAAAAAAAGAAGAAGAGCTACGAGTGGAACAGCTTCTTCTATTCCTTGTTGGCCTCCAGCTCCTTCTGTCCCTCAATCCTCTTCTCTGCCCTTTTTTTACTATTATGCGTGGCATACCCCCTGTTCGTATCTTAACAGGGCAACCTTCTCTTGCAAACAATCCCTTCGTCGCTAACACCGGTAATGCCCCATCCCTTTAATACTACCTTCGAGGAATTTCTCTCGCGTCCCTGTAGTGATAAGAGCGCATTCTCTAATGTGGTACTAACATGCAATTAACTCGACGTGCTCGGATCTGCAAAATACTCTCTCAGATTCCCAAAGGTTTTTTTTAATGGCTTATGTACATCGAGTTGTAATAAGAGTTTTTTCCTGTAGTTTTGGAGGTACTCATAGACTACTTTTCGGTTTGGACATGCTTTTGGATTCTGTTTTTCTCTGGTTTCGTTCAAGTAATGGAACCGTGGGGGAGGGGGAATTTTGCCCTCCTGATAGTCGAAAAATAAAATAAGAAAACAAATACTCCCACAAACTAGCTTACACTAATGTTAAAGAGGATCTCCGCGTAAAGGAGTCGTCTTATTACAAACTTATACACACATGGAACTACCAACACTCTGAAAAACTAGATGGCTTAAACAAACATCACAACCACAACACTCTGACAAACTAACTTACACAAACATTGGATCTAGTACCAACTAAACCTTACGAACTTTCAAGAGCATGATGCTCCGCCACGAGGAAACAAACAAACTAGCTTGTAGCCGCCATTGCAAGGGTATCCTCCTGTGTGTTGTTGGCACCAGCCGCATCAAAATAGTATGTTGCCCACCAGCGACAGTCCGGAACAAGCAGCCAATATTTGAGTAAGGAGGAGTCGCAATGGCGGCATCGATTTTGCTTCTATGCTCTACCGCCAAAACTATTTTCTTACCTGAACACTTCATGGGAGTTGCCCCCTTTTCAATTGCCTCTTCTTGCATGAGCTTTGAACTCAAAAGAGATCGTAGAGATCTTATATTAGTGACACAAGCCAATAACTTGTAGGGTCGATGGAATCTCAATTTGGCGATACATCATTTGTCCGATACATTATGATTCTTACCTGGGTCGGCATTGAACTAACTGCTGCTGAGTTGGTCGGGGAGGGTATCGAGAAGGACCTAATTTTTTGGGGTGGTGGGGAGAGGGATCCAAGAGAGAGGGGGAGAGGGTAGAGGGGAATGATTTTGGTTGGATGGGGGGGGGAGAGGGATGCTGGAGAGAGAGAGAGAGAGAGAGAGGAGAGGTGATTTTAAGACTCGGGTGGAGGGGAATAAATTAGGGTGGATGGGGCGTGCGGGAGAGAGGGATCCGAGAGAGGTGATTAAAATTTAACCGGTTAGGTTGGTGATAGTAAGAAGTGGCAACTTAGATTTTACTTGTTCGGTGGTTAGAAACCTCGATATAATTTTTATTAGAGTCAATTACACTAGGGGGCTCGAACTGGTGTAGCAACTTGGCCTCGGACGTGCCAATTTCGGTTGTGTATGCTCAAACCGCCAACTAGGTGCGCCATGTGGCATGGGGCCTGCTACCAGCGACCCGGTGGTGGGGAGGGAGGTGTGTGGCCTGTCGTCCGGACATGTTCCTTACCATCGCGCGGGCTTGTTCATGCGCTTTCGAGTCCTCCGTTGTCGGGTGGCTTGCGAGGTAGCCTCTAGGGGCGACTCCGTATGGTCCGGTCTTCTCGGACGACACGGACCCTGGCGACCCGTCTAGGAGGTCCATGACGGGTGGACCATCCATATGCACCTCGCAAGCGAAGACGGCACCAGGCGGACCAAGCTAGCTTCTCTCGCTCAAGCGGGAGCCTTTATAGGAGTAATGCTGCTTTGATGGAGTTAGTTTAGCTTGGGGCGCGTTTGGCAGCCGTAGCAGCCTGGCCTGGCTAGCTCAAGGTTGGCTCACATGAGGCTAGTTGAGCAAATGCATCCTCTAAACCAACATATGCAACTTGTTTGGTTGCCCGCATTTTGTTCTCACGCATTAGGGGATAGCTTAGCGCACGGTGTTTGGTTGCTCGCATTGTCCGAACTCACACATAAGCATGCTGTTTGGTTACATACACGGTGCGAGGTGTGCTAACCTTGTACCCTATGTGGTGAGTTTAGCTTACACATGATCACACCTAGCACACCAACGCCACAGCAGAGCAATGGCGACGAACTGCATGATGATGATGAAGTTCTTGACTGCAAGGTGTGGCGCCGCCTTGCCAACTGCAATGTTGCCAACTTTAACCACGCCTACTTTGTGCTTTCACACATAGTTGGCGTAAGCTTCTTCTGTCGCTTGCCTAGTCTTAAACCCTCTATGGCTGCTGTTGCTGTAAGAGGCAACTTGTTCATTGCAAGCTTCCCACGAACAGTAAACCCCAGGTACCTTCCCAACAAACACCGCATACCACTTGTCCTAACAGTGCACAAGAGCAGCAGTTGAAGCAGGAAGCAAAAGAACAATCAAGAAGCAAGCAATATAGCAGAAGTAGTAAGCATGCATGATCATATGGCATAGCAAGTTCAAACCAAGCACTACTCGGGTGTCATCCTACCACCACATCCAAAAGAGGGTGGCATCACTACTGCAGGAAAGTCCAAAGACGACACAGCAATCAGAGACCCTTCGACGAAACTGTATGCGATGACCAAATCGCAAACGGTATAGTTTTAGCTCCGTCGCTAATGACGTGAACTGTGTGCGATGGTGGATCCATCAAATACGATCCAAAAAAAGTTGCGTGTGCGATCTGTGGCAAATAGTTGGCCCAGATAAATTGTTTGCGATTGGACAATATAACACAAACGGTTAGAAAAATACAAGTGTGTGCAATGTATGACATACAGTTCACCCTGATAAACTGTTTGCGCTGATCCAGCAGAACACAAATGATTGCCCAGATGATTACGTGTGCGATAGATGGCATACAGGTCACTCGGATGAACTGTTTGTGATGAAATAAAATAACATAAACAGTTACATAGATCAAGATGTGTGTGATAGACAGCATACAGACCACTGGGATGAACTGTGTGCGAAAAGCAAAAATAACACAAACGGTTGCTCAGATCAAGATGCGTGTGATGTACAACATACACATGCCACTCAGATGTGTTGTGGGCAAACGGTTCCGGATAAAGAACTGTCAGGGACTGATGAAATCATCACCGACGGATTTGGTTGTTTATTCCGTATGCGATGTGATTTACTCAAGCTGCCCACAAACATCTATGTTCTGTTTAGAAGAACATGATTGCATAACCAGATTAAACATCCAAATACACACATAACATTGGTGCACACCTCAATAAACTATTACATGCATAATAAACTTATCCCTCTAAAACTACAAATATTTCCGCATGAAGGGAGTATGAGAAACGATTATCAAATCATCTACTTCCTGTGATGCTTGCCGCCACCGCTCTGTTTGTGGCTCAATCCCTCGCCGTGTTCAGGTAGGAGGCACTTCCTCATGTCAACGATCCGCCTGAACATTTCGTAGCATGTGTACGCTTCCTTGGCCGCGGTCTGGAGGTGATATTCATCCAGTTTCTTCACCCAGGCCCTGTGCCAGACAGGCTTGTTCTTGTCGCACTCAGCCTTCATGTCTTTGTAGTAGTGGTCGATGATGGCCTTGGCCAGGTCAACATGGGAGTCCATGTTCTTCTTGCTGCCCCAGACCTTGTAGTGGCCGCGGATGTCGACAAGCTTCTGGCAGACCAAGCCCGAAGTCTTGAGCACCTCTGGATCGTTGGTGGTGTCCAACGTAGCGAACCTGTAGTCGGGACTGTTGACAAACCTGGTGAAACGCTCACAAGGCACTGTGGCTAGGCAGTAGTGGTAGAGGAGGACGTGATGGCCCACGCACAACTGGGCGACGACAACCTTCTGATCATGCCCGGCACGACCGCCGGTGTAAGCGAGGTCGAAGCCGACCACCTTGTACTTGTCATCCGCATCAAGAAACCGCTCCATAGTGTCGATGGAGTCCTCCACCATGCCCGGGTCATTGGTGTACACCACCGTGAGGTCCGTCTTCCTCATGTGGATCTCCACATGATGCACGCCGAACTCCATTGGAGCGCCGCTGGACATCCTCTTTGTATGCGTCGTCGAGGGCGTGCTTATTGTGTTGTGGGGCGCGATCGAAAGCATGAAGAGACTATGTCTAATGGCCTTAGGTATAAACGGGGTCCAGACATCCTGGAAAACCGGCACATTCGGATGACAGTTTTTGCAACGCGTGATTCAGTCGTGGAGCACGTAACTGCATGGGGGCGACGCGCGTGGAGCAACCGCATGCATATGGAGCCCCGAACGTGATGATGGGTTGTCCCCAACCGCTGGCCGAGCGCGCGCGGAGGGGCGCGAGAGCAGAGCACGCGGAGGGACACGAGAGCATAGCACGCGGTGGGACACGAGGTCGAACCAGACCACTCTATACTTGTCCTCGTCAAGTAACTGGTCCATAACGTTGGAGTTGTCCACCCAAATCGGATGTTTGGTGTACACCACCGAGAGCCTGATACATATCCAACGTATCTATAATTTATGAAGTATTCATGCCATATTTACAACAATTTTATATGGTTTTGGTATGATTTGCATGGAACTAATCCGGACTGACGCTGTTTTGAGCAGAACTACCGTTGTGTTGTTTTTTGTGCAGAAATAAAAGTTCTCCAAATGCAACGAAACTTTTTGACGGTTTTTTTGGAACAAAAGAGGCACTAGAAGCTTCGTGGGAGGGACAGAAGAGCCACGAGGTGGGCACAACCCACCAGGGCGAGCCAGCCCCCTCTGGCGCGCCCTGGTGTCTTGTGGTCCCCTCGTGGCCCATCTTCGCGTGAAACCGACGCCCAAAAATCCTATATATTCAGAAACCCCCAGAAATAACCCTAGATGAGAAGTTCCGCCGCCGCAACTCTCTGTATCGATGAAAAACCAATCTCGAGGCATTCCAGTACCCTCCCGGAGAGGGTAGATCATCTCCGGTGGCCATCTTCATCATCTCGGTGGAGGCCATGACGAGGAGGGAGTAGTCCACCCTCGGGGCTGAGGGTATGTACCAGTAGCTATGTGTTCAATCTCTCTCTCTCTCTCTCTCTCTCTCTCTCTCTCGTGTTCTTGAGATGTCACGATCTTGATGTATCACGGGCTTTGTTAATATAGTCGGATCATATGATGTTATTCCGTTGCTATCATGTTGTGATGAATTGAATCTTTCCCTTTGAGATGTCGTTATGTTGGATTGAATATTTTGGTTGAGAACACTTGATGTACGTCTTGTGTGGGATACCCGTAGTGACATTGGGGTATTCTATTGATTCACATGATATATGTTGAGGCATCAACTTGCGGATTCCGGTGACCTAGGGGATCTATGCATAGGGGTTGATTGCACGTTTTCATACCATGTTCTCCGATAGAAATCTTGGGGCACTCTTTGAGGTTCTTTGTGTTGGATTGAGTATTATGAATCTGAAATTGTTTGATGCATATCGTATAATTAACTCATGGATACTTGTGGTGACATTGGAGTATCTAGGTGACATTAGAGTTGGTTGATGCATATGATATGGTGTTATTTTAGTATGAACTCTTAGATAGATCGATCAGAAAGGATAACTTGGTGTTATTTTAATACGAACTCTTGGATAGATCGATCGGAAAGGATAACTGTAAGGTGGTTTTGTACCCTACAAACAATTTCTTCTTATGTTCTCCGCTAGATAAGAACTTTGGAGTTATTCTTCGTTGCACGTTGAGGGATGGTTATGTGATCCAATTATATTAACACTGTTGAGAGATTGCACTAGCGGAAGTACGGACCCTAGGCCTTATTTTCAAGCATTGCAATACTGTTTGTGCTCACTTTTGTTACTTGTTACCTTACTGTTTTTTATTGTTACTATTATAAAAATCAATATCTACTATCATTACTACACTTGTATCACCATCTCTTCGCCGAACTAGTGCACCTATACAATTTACCATTGTAGGTGGTGTGTTGGGGACACAACAGACTTTTTATTATTTGGTTGCAGGGTTGTTTGAGAGAGACCATCTTCATCCTACGCCTCCCACGGATTGATAAACCTTAGGTCATCCATTTGAGGGAAATTTGCTACTGTCCTACAAAACTCTGCGCTTGGAGGCCCAACACGAGTCTACAAGAACAAGTTGTGTAGTAGACATCAAGCTCTTTTCTGGCGCCGTTGCCGGGGAGGCGAGTGCTTGAAGGTATATCTTTAGATCTTGCAATTAAATCTTTTAGTTTCTTGTTTTTCACTAGTTTCGTTTCATAAAATAAAACTACAAAAAATGGAGTTTAGGTTGCCTCAATTGCTTCATCTTTTTTAATGTCTTTCGTGAAAATGATGGTTCGGAAAATTGTGCTCAATTGGTAGAGGAAGAATTTATGAAAATACTTAATGAGAATTCCTTGAATGATGAGAATGATTGCAATGTTGCTAGAAAAATTCTCTGAATATCCATGATGCTAATGATATGCAAAGCCACAAGCTTGGGGATGCTATGTTTGATGAAGATGATATTTTTAGTACCCCAAGTTTTGATGAGCAAATTTATTATGATGATGGCATGCTTCCTATATATGATGATTATGATGATGACACGTATGCTATAAAGAGTGATAGTAACCATGAAACTTGTCATCATGATTTTAATATTGAATGTGGTTATGTCAATCAAGTGTCTCATGATAGTTATTTTGTTAAGTTTGCTCCCACTACTTTGAATGAGAAGAATTTTGCTTGTGTGGGTAGTAATAAAAATTCTATGCTTGTGCATCATGAAAATAATGATTTATGTGATAGTTATATGGTGGAATTCCTTCATGATGCTACTGAAAATTATTATGAGAGAGGAACATATGCTTGTAGGTATTGCTATAATATCAAGTTTCCCCTCTATGTGTTCAAAGTTTTAAAGTTGCACTTGTTTTGCCTTCCAATGCTAGGTGGTTCTTGCTCCCATAAATTGTTTGCTCACAAAATCCCTATGCATAGGAAGTGGGTTAGACTTAAATGTGCTTGTCATGAGATTCATGATGCTCTCCTGCATGTTTCAATTACTATTCCTATGCGAGCATCATTGAAATCATCATGCCTAGCTAAAAGGCTTTAAAGAAAAGCGCTTGTTGGTAGACAACCCAATACTTTTACTTTCTTTTTTTGAGTGTTCACATGATTAAGCTACTGTAGTAATAATGTTTTGTGTCTTTTATTTCAATAAAGTGCCAAGTAAAGCCTTTGGGATGACTCACAAGATGAGTAGAATCGATGCTGAACCAAAACAGAAACTTTTGACTCCAGTACAAGAATTTTACTTTTTTACTGGAGAGTGATAATGATCTGAAATTTTTACACAGTCTTCATATACAAATTTTACAGGTTTTACTAATTTATCAGAATTTTTAGAGACATGTAAATATGGTTACACTAGAGATCTTCACAGACTGTTCTGTTTTTTAAAGATTCTGTTTTGCATGCATAGTTTGCTTGTTTTGGTGTTCCCATAACTTATATTCAGTGATATAAATTATGTGAATGGTATAATACAGTAGGTATTATGTGAGAACAATTATGAATCTTGTCTTGACAGTACCTAAGTGAATGATCTTTGTTCATTATACTAACCCATCTCACGAAGTTCCGTTAAGTTTTGTTTGATTGAAGTTTTCAAGTTTTGGGTGAGACACCGATATGAGGAGAATAAGGAGTGACAAGAACCTAAGATTGGGGATGCCCAAGGAACCCCCAAGGTAATATCCAAGGAAGACTCAAGCGTCTAAGCTTCTGGATGCCCCGGAAGGCATCCCCTCATTCGTCTTCAACATTATCGGTGTATCTTACTTGGAGCTATATTTTTATTCGTCACATAATATTTGATTTGCTTGGATCATCTTTATATTTTGTTATTTTCTGTTAGGTGTTATTTATAATCTTGTTTTTCATAAAAAAAATCCAAGAATTGCTTTAGGATGCTTGCATTGCATGTTTGATGTGTGCTGTGTAAAAACAGAAACTTTTGCTGTGGTGTTTGAATTTTCATATTTTAGTGGAACATGTAAAGTTTCTGAAATTTGTACACAGTATTTTAATATAAATTCTTTAGCTTGTCCTAAATTTTCATAATTTTTTGATTTACATAAGTACACTGTTTTCATAAATTGCTACAGACTGTTCTGTTTGAACATATTGCTGTCATAGTTTTGTTATCTACTTATCCGATAGTTTCCATAGCCTATATTGGTAGATATAAATTGTGGAAACGATAGTAAACAGTAGATGATGTTTGAAGATTATTGTGCAACTTGTCTTGGCAGTACAAGAAGTATGGAATTATTCTTATGTGTACTAATCTATCTCACGAGTTCTTTTCGAGTTTTTGTGGATGAAGTTTTTAAGATTTAGGGAGACCGTGATATAAAAGGAATTAAGGAGACACAAAAGCTAAAGCTTGGCGATGCCCAAGACATCCCAAGATAATATTTCGAGAAGTCTCAAGCATCTAAGCTTGGGGATGCCCCACCTTTCTTCATCAACAATTATCGGTTAGTAGCGGTTGAGCCTTAGTTTTTTGCTTCTTCACATGATGTGTGCTATTCTTGGAATATCATTTTGTTTTGTTTTGCTTGCTGTTTTAATAAAATACTTAGATCTGAAAGTTTTTAGATGGGAGAGAGTTCTCAAATGGCTACCCATTTACTTAACTACTCGCTTGATCTTCACTTATATCTTTTTGGAGTAGTTTGTCATTTACTCTTGTGCTTCACTTATATCATATGGGTAAATTTTTGAATGAGTTGAATACCATGAAGTTGAAATTATATGTTCATATCATGCCTAGTAGTAGCTTCACATTGGATTTAGAAAGTGAAATCTTTTGAAGCTTGACAATCACAATATTGGTCATACAAGCAATTCGTGAATGATTAGTATAAGGAAGAGAACTTTCACATACAAATATATTATCTTGGACATCTTCTATGATTGTGAATACCCATTAATTATTTTCAAACTTGAGCAAATTAGTTGAAGTCGGACAAGGAAGACAACGTAATGAGTTATGGTTGTGTATATTTGCATAGAAGTTATATTGTTATGGATCCTCCAACATGTGGTGTTTGCTTATGATCTTTTGCTAGCCAAAAATTCGTACTAAGTAGAGATACTACTTGTGCATCCAAAAACCCTTAAACCCAGTTTCTTGCCATGAGTGTCCATCATACATACCTATGGATTGAATAAGATCCTTCAAGTAAGTTATCATCGGTGCAAAAAGGCAATAAAAATTGCTTCTAAATGTGTTTGATCATTTAGTGTAAGAGAAAATTGAGCGTTGTACGAACTTGTGATGGCAAAGTAATAAAAGCGACGGACTGCATAATAAAGGTTGCTATCATAAGGGGCAATATAACGTGACGTTCTTTTGCATTAAGGGATTGTGCATTCAAAACCAAAAAGCGCATGACAACCTCTGCTTCCCTCTGCGAAGGGCCTATCTTTTACCTTTCAGTATTTACTTTTATGCAAGAGTCAATAGTATGCATTCTCATTTGAAGCTCAATTATTCTCTTCTTCGCAAGCATCATGTGGTGGGGAAAGATCTAGGCACATATGGCCAGTCAAATATATTTGATCGTGACTTATTATTGTTGACAATTATCTCTATGATAAATGAGTTGGGAGGCGAAACATTAAGCCCCTATCTTTCTCTGTGTTCAATGGATGGCATTTGTTCTAAAAATATGCTTTTGAGTACTAGAAATCATAGAAGACTATATGATGATTGAGTATGTGGAGCTCTTACTTAGGCTTTGTTGAGAAAAAGTTGAATTGCAATTGTTTGGTGACTAAGAACGTAGGTTGTTAAGTTTCAATAGAATTCATTGTTTGAACCATAACATGTGAATCGGTTGCTACTTTATCATGATGAGTTTTATGAGAAAGAGTTGCTGTTATGATGCTAGGAAAAGTGGTTGAAATTATCATTGATCAAACTTATGCACTATGCTAGCATTCACACTTCATAAATTATTTTCTTTTATCATTTACCTACTCGAGGACGAGTGGTAATTAAGCTTGGGGATGCTGATACGTCTCCAACGTATCTATAATTTATGAAGTATTCATGCCATATTTACAACAATTTTATATGGTTTTGGTATGATTTGCATGGAACTAACCCGGACTGGCGCTGTTTTCAGCAGAACTACCATGGTGTTGTTTTTTGTGCAGAAATAAAAGTTCTCCCAATGCAACGAAACTTTTTGACGATTTTTTTTGGAACAAAAGAGGCACTAGAAGCTTCGTGGGAGGGACAGAAGAGCCACGAGGTGGGCACAACCCACCAGGGCAAGCCAACCCCCTCTGGCGCGCCCTGGTGTCTTGTGGTCCCCTCGCGGCCCATCTTCGCATGAAACCGACGCCCAAAAATCCTATATATTCAGAAACCCCCAGAAATAACCCTAGATGAGATGTTCCGCCGTCGCAACTCTCTGTATCGACGAAAAACCAATCTGGAGGCGTTCCAGTACCCTCCCGGAGAGGGTAGATCATCTCCGGTGGCCATCTTCATCATCCCGGTGGAGGCCATGACGAGGAGGGAGTAGTCCACCCTCGGGGCTGAGGGTATGTACCAGTAGCTATGTGTTCAATCTCTCTCTCTCTCTCTCTCTCGTGTTCTTGAGATGTCACGATCTTGATGTATCACGGGCTTTGTTAATATAGTCGGATCATATGATGTTATTCCGTTGCTATCATGTTTTGATGAATTGAATCTTTCCCTTTGAGATGTTGTTATGTTGGATTGCATATTTTGGTTGAGAACACTTGATGTATGTCTTGCGTGGGATACCCCTAGTGACATTGGGGTATTCTATTGATTCACTTGATATATGTTGAGGCATCAACTTGCAGATTCCGATGACCTAGCTGATCTATGCATAGTGGTTGATTGCACGTTTTCATACCATGTTCTCTGATAGAAATCTTGGGGCACTCTTTGAGGTTCTTTGTGTTCGATTAAGTATTATGAATCTGAAATTGTTTGATGCGTATCGTATAATTAACTCATGGATACTTGTGGTGACATTGGAGTATCTAGGTGACATTAGAGTTGGTTGATGCGTATCATATGGTGTTATTTTAGTACGAACTCTTAGATAGATTGTCAGAAAGGATAACTTGGTGTTAATTTAGTACAAACTCTTGGATAGATCGATCGGAAAGGATAACTTTAAGGTGGTTTCGTACCCTACACACAATTTCTTCTTATGTTCTCCACTAGATAAGAACTTTGGAGTGATTCTTCGTTGCACGTTGAGGGATGGTTATGTGATCCAATTATATTAACACTGTTGAGAGATTGCACTAGCGGAAGTACGGACCCTAGGCCTTGTTTTCAAGCATTGCAATACCGTTTGTGTTCACTTTTGTTACTTGTTACCTTGCTGTTTTTTTATTGTTATTATTACAAAAATCAATATCTACTATCATTACTACACTTGTATCACCATCTCTTCGCCGAACTAGTGCACCTATACAATTTACCATTGTACTTGGTGTGTTGGGGACACAAGAGACTTTTTATTATTTGGTTGCAGGGTTGTTTGAGAGAGACCATCTTCATCCTACGCCTCCCACGGATTGATAAACCTTAGGTCATCCACTTGAGGGAAATTTGCTACTGTCCTACAAAACTCTGCGCTTGGAGGCCCAACACGAGTCTACAAGAACAAGTTGTGTAGTAGACATCAGAGCCCCACGAACCTTCTGTGCGTGTCCACTACGACATGCATGGTGAACTGGCGCTCATTGTCGGCAGCCGCTGGGAGCGCCATTGGAGCCGCGCAGGATACCCTCGGTCGTGGTTCTGCTTCTTAAGTTCCGGATATTAATCGTCAATTGCATATTAATGTCCAGATATTAATCGTCCATTGCATACTAAGGAAAAGATAGTACTACCAAAATACGAGTCTCCCTTATAAGATGCCATTTGAATGGTTATATCACAAATGACAGAAATAGTACAAACATTCAAATTCCAGCATTACAAGGCTCAAATTCAAAGATTACAAGGTTCAAACCGATAATAGAAATGAAATTCATCTTATGCAGAAACTTTGTCATGCAGCTCTAGATGCCCGCGTTGATCAGCTGAACATGAACATATATGATAGGTTCATACTGATATTACTACTAGTTTGGCAACTTCAAAATTTCTGCAAAGGGATCCGCCACTGACATGTCATTTATGGGCTTGACATAACGACTTCCGAATAGTCTGTCAACTGAAGTTACAAAACGAAATTGAGCTTCTGCAGAGCCTTTTCCATTGTGTCCTAGTCGCCAAAGCTGATCCGCAAACCATTCTTTTTTGCGCAATAAATGTAGGGAAAATCTCATTATCTTTAGCACACTTGCTCTCACAACAAAGAACCTGGAGAATATAATCTCCGGTAAGGTCCCTCGATAGGAGTTCAAAGTAATTTCTGAGAGATAGAGATCAAGGCATTCGATGGGATTGTTATATTGCATCACATTATCCACTACCAGGCCTAACCGTATCTGCAAAAGAAGAGAATGTATTAGTGCTTGGACACACAAGGGACCTCTTATGATTTGCAGGGTTTCAAAAATTGAACTCCCTTGTGGTTAAAATTTAACATGATAGAGCATCACCTCAATATGTAGCTTCTCCAGGCACGGAAAGCATCTTAGCAATCTGACAACTTGGTCCAGGTCGGGGCCGATAGATTCTACTGCAAAGACCTTCACTGTGTGAAGATACGGGGTCGAGCTTGTCGATATAATTTTCTGGATGACAGACGAACATACATCTTGAATAGAGAAAAAAAAATATTAATTCAAGAATGAGAAGAGGGCGACTGTTGTACCTGGACGGTTATGGATCCAAAAACAAGTTCAGATAAGTTGACGGGCGAGTAGCCAAACACTGTAAGTTTCGGCGCATGAATGACCCTGATTCTTGTTGGACCTTGTTGATCAACAACAAGTAATCTCTCAAGTAAAGGTACGCCCTCAATGATCATTTGGTGATTCACCTTGTGCGATCTCCTGTTGCAGCACCAGCAATACACACAAATTGTCTGGAGACTCACAGAGGTGATGTGGAGGCTACTCAACCCATTGATCGTCTCAAGATGAAGGTACTCGAGCGCAGTACAGCCGCGGAGAAGGCGCTCCATGTCGTCATTGGGGATGCAGACGGCGACGAGCTCAAGGTGCTTCAGTCAAGGTAGCAAAAGAGCGGGATTGACGTTAATCTGGGGGAAATGGCAGTTCATGAACCTGACGATGCGCAGCGTTGGCGCGAGGCGCAGCGTGGAGGGTGGCAGCGGGCGCATATGTCCATCATTAAAAGTGAGCTCCTCGAGATGATCTAGGGCGATCGATAAGAACCACTCGTCAAGCTTGGCTCGGTCCTTGCCATTGGAACGAAACTTGCCCATAGTAAGGCCTTTGATTGGGCCACAGTGCGTGTCGAGGATCTGGGACAATGCATCCAAGCGTTTGCGATAGCCAGTGCAGAGCATGTGCTCGGTGATGAGGCCAAGAGGGGCGCAGTGCCATAGGGGGCTCCACCGCCGGGAGAGGACGGTTGTGCGCACGCCATCTTTGATAGGGAGGAGGAAGATGATGACTCTCAACATATTGTCGGGGAGGCTGCTGATGAAGTCTAGGCCTATCGGAGGCGCTTGTGTTTCTGGCTCAGCCCGCCTCCGCTTGTTGGCAACCTCGATATCCACATTTGGAAAATGGCCGCCGGCGGCTCTTTCTGTCAAGAGTAGAGCAGTGGGAGGATAGTGATTATGTAGCTAGATCAGGGCAGAAGAATAGTGCATTGGTAATTACAAGTTACTAGCTAGGAACAATTTTAACAGATTAAGAAAATGAAATCCCAATTGGTTGCTGAAATACTACACAGTTACTTTGATATTGCTACGGAAGTCAACATGTAGATACTAGAAAGAACACTTACTTCCAACAAAGTATGGACGGAGGATGTCATCGGGGAAGTTAGCATTTATCATATGGTCAGGCTCTTTTAGGTGCACCGTAATTTTAGTGCCAGCTTTCGGTACATAAAACTTAGAAATTTCTGCCCAAAGGCCTTCTTCAAAATAGGAGTGACAATCTTCATCAAGTTTTGCCCAAAGGCCTTCTTCAAAATAGGAGTGACAATCTTCATCAAGTTTTACAGAAACAACGATTGTAAATCCATGGTTTGTGCTGAATATGACATCCCTGGAGTCTTCAGTTATGTAAAGGCCAAGATTTACCGCTATAGTTGTCGTTGCAAAGCAAGGGATGTACTGCAGGAATTGAGAAGATTGTTAAAGAACTGGGTAACATGATAGTATGGGAGTAGTAGTTAAAAGAACAACACATCAGTTGATATGAAAGGACAAAAAATTACAAGTAAACAGATAATGTAACCATGATGTCGTCCAAATATATATGAGAGTAAACAAAAGAACAATACAACATTAATTTGCCTAATATAGAAGGAGAAGAATAATAAGAAGAAGAAATCACATTTGACGTAAATGCTGCATGTGGCACCTTTTATCCAAATGTAGCAATATATAGTATAGGTTCAGAAAAAGTATAGGCCATGCATGTCAACCCAGGTAGTGTGAGATTGAACAGACCGTGCGCTTCGTGAAGTCGTCTGGTACGGTGAGATGGAACTCCTCCGTTTTTTGGCCAAGGCCGCTTAACCCTGATGTGTCCTTGCACTGTACACTCTATGAATGAAAACGCTCGAATCAGCTAGACGAAACATGAATCCACGGCGATTTCGGACGGGTGATTAAAAGGGGCCGATGGACTGGGATAAGAGATGAGCGGAAATATTTCAGTAGATAAGTTACCTGGTTTTTCATCGGGAAAAAACCAATACTGAAGATTCCCCAATCGGGCGAGCTGGGTCGACAGCGAGAAGCGTCGAGAAAGACAGTGCCGATAGGCCACGGCAAGCGGCAGTGGCGTTTGGCGGCAGCCGGCGGCGGCGACAGGCGTCAAGCTAGGTGGTTGCCGCGGGGATAGGCGGTGACATGCATGGAGAGTCCCGGAGTAGTGTTGGTGTAGGTGCTACTGGGGAAGGGGAGGGGGAGGGGAGCGGGCGAGGGTTTTCTGACGTGTGGGTGCTGTGGTTTTTTTTTTTGAAGTGGTGCTGAGGGTTTTCTATCCTAGAATAATGTGCTTCGGAGGAAACGGTTTATTAGATCCAACCGTGTGTGATAAATCCTATATAAATATTACGCTCAAGTAAACTAGCACTCCGGTGTGATGGAGATACGGACAACCGTTCGATCTGTGTACATCCTGCGGTTTAGATGTGCGATCTGTGGGGATGCGTTCTGGCCAATCAGAACACAAATGACGTGGCACAATAAAAGTTGTCGCACGGTTTCAATCTCGGAAAAAAATATAATACACAAGCATAGATATAATACACACAAACTAGATAGATTCAATCCAACATCTCATCTTCATGCTTGATCGTTAAGATTCTCCAGGAATTGGGCGTACGCGGCGTGCGGTATCCTGCAAGACTGCTTGAAGGAGCTAACGACTCGTCCTCTTGCATGCGCCAGAACACTAGAATACGTGTTGTTAATCTTATGGTTGCAGAACGGGCATCCATAGCCCCCATTCTTCCTGACACGCGTGTTATGCTTTCCAGCCATAAGCTCTCTGAGCGTTTGCCTCTTGAACCTCTCCTAGACGTCTTTATCCTCGTTGTCCACATCGTCAGGTAGCACCTATACATAGTAAAAAATGTGACGTCCGTATATCTTATAATGCGAATTCACATGGCAGAGTTTATGAAACATTATATATCATGCGACAACGTGAACCCTAAATCGAAGCTAATTGGTTTGATGCCAAAAGTTGCCATGCCATATTTTAGCAACTGTCAAATGTTGGCTAGAGATTGGTTGCATACCAATTCTCGTTATCAATCTCACAAAAAGTTGCCAAATGTTGACAACTTTTGATTTTGCCAAATATTGGCAGCAATGCCAAATGTTGGTTGCAAACCAATCAGCCTATTATATGTATTTACCAAAAATGGGTATAGATGACCAACCGGTTCTCCGTCCGAGTCGTTGTCGTCGCTGGAGTGGTTGTCAGAGTCACGGTGGACCACGGGCTCCGGCTGGGGAAGCACGACGGCGACGACAACGTCAAGGCCGTGCTGCTATCCGCGCGATACGTCATCTCTGACGACGGCAATCTCCGTGCCCACCTTCACGCTGTGCTCGGGTGCTTCGCTGGCCCCGACATGGTTACCCCCTCCCATGGTGCAGGGAGGCCGTTGATGACGATTGAGAACGGCGGTGAGGATGCAAGGGGGTGAGAGAAGATTGTGTGTAGAGGGAATGTTAAAACCAGCGGCTCGGGCGCCGTTAATAAAGGTCAGTTGGGACTTGAGAGGGAGGCGAGTGGCGGTTTGAAGGGACGGCTTGCATTCCGGTGAACCGCCTGCGCGCCGGACTGCTGGCATGCGCACCGTCAATTCACACGCCTGACGACACGTCTCCCTGCAAAAATGCACAGTAAACACGTCTCCCATCAATTCACACACCTACTCGCATGCATCCCGGCCAGTCTGCGTGGCGACCTGCTAGCATGCGTCCCGTCAAATCATATCTGCTTGCACGGATCACGGGGCGTGTATTGTTTTTCTGCGAAGCTACGACACTTACTCCCTCCGTTTTTATTTAGTCTGCATATTAGAGTTGACTGAAGTCAAACATGATAAAGTTTGACCAACTTTATAGAAAGAAATAGAAATAATTACCATGACAAATATATATGATTTGAAAGTACATTCAATAAAGAATCTAATGGTATTACTTTTTAATTGTAAATGTCAATATTGTTGTCTATAAATTTGGTCAAAGTTTACAAAGCTTGACTTTAACCAACACTAATACGCGGACTAAATAAACACAGTTTGGATTAATAAACCGTTTGCAAAGTTAACGTGACAGTTCTGTGTTGCATCTATTAATAAGCCCCCGTTTGCAAGAAGCTTAGATGAAAACTTCTCTCAAATTGGACGATTTATTTACCACGACCTATAAGTTCCCTATCATGAAATCATGTCAATGTTTCATGAATTCTAGCTTAGCTGGGCGTTTGCTAGAATTTAAAAGTCAAGAGTCAATGTTTGCGGCCCCAAGATGTTCAAAATTTATTGTTTTTCCTTCCATGGGGACTAAACATGCACCCAAGACAAAAAAAATGAATTTCTAATCCATTTGGGCGCACAACCGCGTGTGCATATAGTTCAAATTTGAAATTTACAAATTAAATACCTAAGGAATCAATTTAATGTATAAAAATGTCTTAATGTTCTTTAAAAATCAAATTTTAACACTGCACTCCTATTGTCACATGTGCACTACAGAAAAAGTTTGACATGCATGCCTCGAAGTGGCGGTGGTGTGGTGGGACGAGTGGCGGTGTGGGGGTCCGGCACACAGTACGCGTCGTATGCGCGCCACCACGTGGGGTTATCCGGTTAGTTAGGCATCAAGCTAGCAATGGAGATTACTCAGGCGGGTATATTGGAGTCCCATCCCCGTCCCCATCACCGCCCTCCCATTCCCGTCCCCGTCTTCGTACCCGTGCGCGGGGATAAAAAGTTTTCCATCCCCGTAGCCACTTCTTTATCCCCATGGGGAAACCCAACATGCATTTAAGAACAACATTCGATAGTATTTCAGTAAAAAAACAGTATTTCAACGCAATAAACAATATGTTGTGGCTAAGTTTGGGATTTCTTAGGGATTTTTGGGCCAGATGGGGTGAGATCTGTGGAAATTTGGGTGACCGAGGGCGCAAATTACGTGGGGTCTACTAATTTCAGAGCCCACATGTAAGTACTTCATGGTTAAGGCGGGTAATGCTATATATATCCCATCCCCATCCCCGTCATGCACGCTGGGTAAGGTATTTGATCCACCATCTTCCCCATGGGAATTAAAGCTGGCACTTCTTTGTGCCCTAATTAATAGAGTAATTACCCATGGGGATGCGGGTAATGGTTTTAACCATTACCAGCTTCAGGTGAGGCACGTGCCACGTCAAAAGTCATGCATTGGGTATATATTTAAAGCATCTCGATCATGACCTTTTTCATGCGTATGTTTGTGTCTCATGCATGCGGTGGTGGTCCTAATACACTCACTCATGCGGTTACCACCGACACACCCATTCGTTCCCCCTACGCGGTCTATCACCTTGGATGGCGCGACGAGAGGGGTTTGATCAAAGGTGGATTCATCTTAGTTCATGTTTTGGCGAAGATCATGGTGAGATTCCGGACGAAAGTTTGGGCGCATGTGTGCACGCGCATGCTCATTGTACACATTGTGAACCTCCGTGTGTTTTTTTTTCCAGTTTGCGAAGGTGCCACATCAAAGGTGTGCATTGGGTATTCAAAACATCAGACAACACCTCCGTACATATGTTAGGGCAGCATGGAGGCGGTGGTTGTCCTCGGACACCGCCCCCCTCCCACAATTATCAGTGTCACTCCCATCTGTGGCCTCGCGTACTTTTGTACCGCAAGGAGATAGGTTAATTATTGTTGATTCTTTTTTGGTCGATGTTTGCGGTAGGCCATGGGTGTGAGATTACATGGTATAATTTGAGTGCGTGTAGTGTACGCATGGATGTCTCTCCCATCGGCTCGAATGGGGGGGGTATATATACTACGCGTCATGAACCTTGCTCTCCATGTGGACTTCAAGATTCCCAAGGAAGGTGTGCCACGCCAAAGTTTGTGTGTTGGGTATGTAAACATCACACAACACTTTCATACATATGTTTGATCCACGCTTAGATGGTGATTATCTTTGGATACTCCTTCGTGTGGTTGTCGTTGGAAAGTCCATTCCTGGGCCCGCGTGGATGTCCATCACATTGACTGACAATGAGAGAGAGGTTACCTTGGTGGATTCTTCAATTGGTTTGTGTTATGGTATATATTATATAGGTCATTTGAGTTTCCTTACCCAAGTCTGAGTGCACGCGTACGTACGCGTGAATCGTTCCCATCGACGCTCGGCATACTAGTTGTACACGTCATGAACACTCGCTCACGGGGGGGGGGGGGGGATTTCCCAGTTCCAAAGCATGTGCCACATCAAAGTTGCACATGAGGTATATATTAATGAATTCAAACGCAAAACAACATTTCCGTACATATGTTTGCGCCACCTGCAGGTGATGGCTGTCTTCGACACTCCACCGCGTGGTTATCGGCGTCACGCCCATTCATGGGCCTCGGTGGACGTCCATCCTTTCGACCGACAGTGGGAGAGGTTTGACCAAAATGTTGTTGATTCTTTGGTCGGGATGTCCGTGTTGCGAGGCGCATGGGCCATAGTCCACCTTTGACCCGAAGAGAGATGGGGTGGTTTGACCATGCTGGATTCATGTATATGTTTCATTTTCGTGTTACGGCATGGGTGAGACGCGAGACCTGTTTGGGGGCATGTATTCGTAGCTAGGAACCCCCCTCGCACCGACACGAAGTGGCGACGGAGGAGACATGTGCTACATCAAAGTTCTGCATTGGGTATTTTGAACGATCAAACCACCCCGTGCATACATATTTTTGTTCCACATGCATGCATGTATGTGTTCTGACCCCTTTCCCGCATTTTTTTGGCAAAATGCTCCTATATATTATTATTCTAGGAGTAAATAGCAAACGATTCGAATGTAACAACCGTTTGCGATTGTACACTCAACACACATCATTCCCTTCGACGCTCGCACATCAGCACGGTCCACTGGTGGGCGCCGGACATGATTGGGCTCCACGAGACTTCCCTCGCAAAAATATCTACCGCCTTGAGCCATTTGAAAAACGGCGGTTCCGCGGGTTTTTCCTATTTGATAGCACACACTTATTATGTTTCTGTTGTGTGTGATGTTTGTTGCTCCCGCGCTGGCCGCGCCGCTTCAATCCCGTAATCTAAATTTTCAGTAGCCTCGACATCCTGGCATTTCACTCCCGCCTAGTAAAATTTTCAGTAGCCGCGCGACATTTCCTTAAACACCACCTGCCCCCCTCCCCACCAGAAAACCTGTGCTCAGATTATGTAAAAAACGAAAACCTCCGCTCCCGCATGCACCACTCCTCTCCCTCGCTCGAACCCTAGTTAGCCCACCGCCACCGCCCCCGACTCCATCGTCATCCTCTGCAGGCCTTCCCATGACTATCTCGAAGTCCTCATGAAGATCCATCACAAGGGGGTTGGACTAGAGTCGTCCGTGCAATCGACAGTAGTGCTCATCCATGTCGAATGCACACACAACTCTGGTCCACCCCGTAGTGTCAGCCTGCGAAGCAGCCTCTTTCCCGCAGATCCCCGTCCCCATCCTCACCCACACTCCAGAGCGTCGCAGCCGCAGCCCGACTATGCTTCCCGGGGAGCTGGAGGAGCGAATGGCCAAAAAGAGATATATCGAGGCCTGTCCGCTGGACGACGGCGAGATGGCCGCCGAGGCCCCCCGGGGAAGCTCACTACGACGACTGGCCTGGGGCTTTTAATAAGCGGGCTCGCGCATGTCTGTATGTCCCGGCAGCCGGCTACGACATCGAGGTCGTCGACAGCGATGGCTTGACGCGGGCTATGCCACAGGTTAAGTGACGCACCCCCACCCCTTCGGGTTCAACCTCCTTGGATCTCCTCCATGCCCCCCACCGTTGATCTACTCTGCTTCACTCTCAGGATTTTGCCTTCATCGCCATCGAGACCCTTTTGTCATTTCTGAAGTTCGCGTTCTATATATATGGCGGTGGCTCAGCATCGTCAGCTGCCAAGTCAGACCTCATTGACGATGACAACGATGACAAGGGCGCCCTATCCGTGTCTTCCAAGGGGAAACAACCCATCCATGCCATCAGGGACATCACCCTGCAGACGTGCTCTTCCAAGGGGAAGGAGCTAAGTTGCCACAACAGGGAGCGCACGGTGCGCACCCCAGTCCAGGCTCTTCCAAGGGGTATGAATTGTAATGTTCAAAAGTGCAATTTGATATGCTGGAGTATGAATTGTTCAGTTCAATTTCAGTGCATATGTTTGGTTGTCTGTAGTGAGCATATACCTTGTTTAGCGTGATATGTGGTTGTTTGTAGTGAACATACGTCCAGTTTCATTGCTAGATTTGGTTGTTCAATCATACAATTGGTTCCCGCTAAAGCTGGTGTACTTTACACGCCCCTGTTTATTTCAGTTTTCTAACAATGTGATGTTGAATCATACAATTTGATGTTTAAACACATGGTGCGTTCTATCTTCTATGCAATTTCAACAATACTGATATGAATGACTGTTTGGTTGCTGTTAAGTCTGTTGTAGTGAGGATATGCTTCCTTTAAAGGTTTTTGGTTGTTTGTGGTTAGCATTTGCCCAGTTTCAATTGCTATTTTTGGTTGTCTGTAGTATGCCTCTGATCTACTCTTCTTTGCTGTCAGGAATTTGCTATGCTGGAGTATGAATTGTAATGTTCAAAAGTGCAATTTGATATGCTGGAGTATGAATTGTTCAGTTCAATTTCACCCTATGTTTGGTTGTCTGTAGTGAGCATATACCTATATCTGGTTGTTTGTAGTATGCCTCTGATCTACTCTGCTTTGCTATCAGGAATTTTCCTTCATCGCCAACGAGACCCTTTTGTCAGTTATGAAAGTCGCGTTCTATAGCGGTGTTTTGGCATCGTCAGCTGCCAAGTCAGGCCTCATTGACGACGACAACTTATCGTCGACAAGTGTGTCCTACGCTGGAGTATGAATTGTTCACTTCAATTTCACGAACGCCTATGTTTGGTTGTCTGTAGTGAGCATATACCTTGTTTACTGATACGTCTCCAACGTATCTATAATTTTTTATTGTTCCATGCTATTATATTATCATTCTAGGATACTTTTTGAGTAATTATTTACCAATTTATATTATTTTTGAACACTAACCTATTGACCCAGTGCCCAGTGCCAGTTCCTATTTTTTGTGTGTTTTTTGTTTCACAGAAATTCCATATCAAACAAAGTACAAACGTGATAAAAATTTACGGAGATTTTTTTTTGGAATATATGTGAATTTTGGGAGTCGGAATCAACGCAAGACGATGCCCGAGGGCCGCACCACATATCAGGGCGCGGCCTGGGGGGCGCTCTGATGGCTTGTGCCTCCCACTTAAGTCGATTGATGCTCTCCTTCTGCCGCAAGTAATATATTTTCGCGATAAAAATCCCCTCAAAATTTCAGCCCGATCGGAGTTACGGATCTCTGGATATTTAAGAAACGGTGAAGGGGTCAGAAACCAGTCTCGAAAACAGAAGAGAAACAGAGAGAGAGATCCAATCTCGGAGGGGCTCCTCCCCTCCGGGAGCCATGGTGGCCATGGACCAGAGGAGAAATTCTCCTCCCACCTAGGGAGGAGGCCAAGGAAGAAGAAGAAGGAGGGGGGGGGGGGTTCTCTCCCCCTCTCTCCGGGTGGCGCTGGAGCGCCGTCGGGGCATCCATCGTGACGGCGATCTACACCAACAACTTCGCTGCCGTCACCACCAACTCCCCCCCTCTATGCAGCGGTGTAAAACCTCTCTTCCCCGCTGTAATCTCTACTTGAACATGGTGCTTAATGCTGGATATTATTATTCAATGACGTGTGGCTATCTTATGATGTTTGAGTAGATTTCTTTTGTCCTATGGGTTAATTGTGGTATGATGTTATTGATATGAGTTGTATGTTGATATGGTGCTGTCCTAAGGTGCCTTCCGTGAGGCACACACGTGAAGGATTCACGCTGGAGGGTTCGCAATATGTTCATGATTCGCTTATAGTGGGTGGCTAGAGTGACAGAAGCTTACACCCGAGTAAGGGGATTGTTTGCGTATGGGAGTAAAGAGGACTTGATGTTTAATGCTATGGTTGGGTTTTACCTTAATGATCTTTAGTAGTTACGGAAGCTTGCTAGAGGTCCAATCATAAGTGCACATGATCCAAGTAGAGAAAGTGTGTTAGCGTATGCCTCTCCCTCATTGCATATGACAAGTATCTATCATGTTATATTCAATTGCCTATGGACAATCTTTCTCTTGCGTTACACAAAAAGCTTTCTACTAAACAATTAATTATTTAATATTTATCTAAACAGCCCCTAAATTTTATTTACTTGCTCTTTATTACCTTGCAAAACTATCTCTACACCTACTAAGTACTTCTAGTTTCTTTCCCGCAAAGTAGTTTCATACTTGTTCTAGTTAAAGTAAGCGTTAGCGTTCGTAGAGTTGTTTCGGTGGTTGATAGAACATGAGAGAATATTATTTCTACCTTTAGCTCCTCGTTGGGTTCGACACTCTTACTTATCGAAAAAGGCTACAAACGATCCCCAACACTTGTGGGTTATCAAGACCTTTTTCTGGCGCCGTTGCCAGGGAGCAATAGCGTAGTGGTTGATATTCTCGTGTGTGCTTGTTTGATTTATCACTAAGTAATATTTTTTTCTGTTTTTAGTTGTTTTAGTTTCTGTTATTAGTTGTTTCTATCTTTAGTTATGGGTAGGAAACGCAAAATATCAAAAAAATTAGATGTACTTGCTAACCCAGTGGTTGAGGAACCACCCAAAACCTACCATACTACTAAAGCTTATTACTTGGATCATCTTCGATCCCTTTGTGCTCGTGCTGAAAACCCAACTAGCTTAGTTGAGGGAAAATCATTAAATGAGCATGCTTATTATGTGCGACACCGCTTATCTCAAAAAGGGAAACTCTTGTGGCATCAAATTAATAATTTAGGTTGCTACGCTTCAATTTTATGTGAAATATATGATTTCACTTGTTGTTCTGAAGGCACTGAAAAACACCTTCCCTGCCGATGTGTGTTTAATGATAATGAAATACTATCTTCTTATAACAAGGAGGCCTATTGTTATTATGATGTTGAACAAATTGAAGAATTTGTTGCTTTTAAAGGCGCTTATGAAATTGCTACTTTGATTGAAAAGTATGATGCTACTCTTTACAAATCTGAAAATTTTGTCGTACTTAAATATTGCTATGAAAACTATGCTTCTAATGCTTATGTTAAAGAATGTATTGAAAGAATGACCGTTGCCTTGGAAGAGACTAATATTTCGCAGGAATGTATGGAAGAAGAAATTGTTGAAACTGTGAGCTCATTAGATGAAAAAGATGAGGAGGAGAGTGAAGAACAAAAGGAGGAAGAGCGGATTAGCTACCCGTGCCCACCTTCTATTGAGAGTAACTCTTAAACTCATACATTGTTTAATTTCCCTTCACACATACCGAAGGATGAATGCTATGATGATTGCTATGATCCCTTGGATTCATTTGAAATATCCCTTTTTGATGAACTTGATGCTTGCTATGCTTGTGGCCATGATGCCAATATGAATTATTCTTATGAACATGAAGTTTCTATAGTTTCATATGTTAAGCATTAAATTGTTGCTATTGCACCCACACATGATAGTCCTATTATCCTTTTGAATTCTCCCAACTACACTATATCGAAGAAGTTTGCGCTTATTAAGGATTATATTGATGGGTTGCGACCACTATACATGATGATTTTGATGAATATAATATGCATGTGCTTGTTGCTCCTACTTGCAATTATTATTAAAGAGGAACCAAATCTTCACCTCTCTATGTTTCCAATACGATAAAATTGCAAGAAACTACTTATGTTATGAATTGGCCTTTACTTTGTGTGAATGAATTGTTCTTGTATGAGATGCGAATGCATACGAAGAGATTTAGACTTCGTTGTCACATGATATATATCACTTTGTCCTCACTACTAAATTACAAATCATTGTTAATTAAAATTGGCTTTGATATACCTTGGTATCCGGGTGGATCAATTACTTGAGCACTATATGCCTAGCTTAATGGCTTTAAAGAAAGTGCTACCAGGGAGACAACCCAGAAGTTTTATAGAATCATTTATTTCTGTTGTGTGCTTTTAAAATAATTAAAAACAAAAAAAATAAAGATGGGGGAGGCCAAATGAGCCCACCATCCATTCAAAAAAATCAAAAAAATAAAAAATATATTAAAAAATGAGAGAAAATGAGAGAAGGGACTCTGCTATTATCCTTCACCACACTTGTGCCTCAAAGTGGCACCATGTTCTTCATATAGAGAGTCTCCTGTTTTGTCACTTCCATATACTAGTGGGAATTTTTCATTATAGAACTTGGCTTGTATATTCCGATAACGGGTGTCCTCAAATGCCCGAGGTCTTCATGAGCAAGCAAGTTGGATGCACACCCACTTAGCTTCTGTTGAGCTTTCATACACTTATAGCTCTAGTGCATCCGTTGCATGGAAATCCCTACTCCTCACATTGATATCTATTGATGGGCATCTCCATAGCCCGTTGATACGCCGAGTTGATGTGAGACTTGCTTCTCCACTTTTACCCCTTTGAAACCTACCACCACATTCTATTCCACCTATATGCTATGTCTATGGTTCACGCTCATGTATTGCGTGAAGAATAAAAAGTTGATGCATACTAAAAAAGTACGATCCAATTGCCTGACTTGGACACCGTGGTGCTTAACATTTGTATTAATGTGGTGAAGATGGAGCCATGCCTTGCTAATATAATAATATGAACAGGCGTAAACATTCTTTGAGGATCGTATACTTTGAAAGATTGATGATTTTGTTGCTTGTGGTTATAAGTATTACTATGTCAATGTTTGTTAATTCATCTTTTCTCAATGAGCATACATACAAAAAATTACATATTGGGTAGCATGTCACATCAAAAATTCTTTTTTTATCATTTACCTACTCGAGGACGAGCAAGAATTAAGCTTGGGGATGCTTGATACGTCTCTAATGTATCTATAATTTTTGGTTGTTCCATGCTATTCTATTATCGTTCTAGGATACTTTTTGAGTAATTATTTACCAATTTATATTATTTTTGAGCACTAACCTATTGACCCTGTGCCCAGTGTCAGTTCCTATTTTTTGTGTGTTTTTTGTTTCATAGAAATTCCATATCAAACAAAGTCCAAACGCGATAAAAATTTACGGAGATTTTTTGGAATATATGTGAATTTTGGGAGTCGGAATCAACGCAAGACGATGCCCGAGGGCCGCACCACATATCAGGGTGCGGCCTGGGGGGCGCCCTGATAGCTTGTGCCTCCCCCTTAAGTTGGTTGACGCTCTCCTGTCGCCGCAAGAAAGATATTTTCACGATAAAAATCTTCTCAAAATTTCAGCCCGATCGGAGTTACGGATCTCCGGATATTTAAGAAACAGTGAAGGGGTCAGAAACCAGTCGTGAAAACAGAAGAGAAACAGAGAGAGAGATCCAATTTCGTAGGGGCTCCTCCCCACCGGGAGCCATGGCGGCCATGGACCAGAGGGGAAACTCTCCTTCCACCTAATGAGGAGGCCAAGGAAGAAGAAGAGGGAGGGGGGCCCTCTCCCCCTCTCTCCCAGTGGCACCGGCGCGCCGCTGGGGCATCCATCGTGACGGCGATCTACACCAACAACTTCGCCGCCGTCACCACCAACTCTCTCCCCCTCTATGCAGCGGTGTAAAATCTCTCTTCCCCGCTGTAATCTCTACTTGAACATGGTGCTTAATGCTATATATTATTATCCAATGATGTGTGGCTATCCTATGATGTTTGAGTAGATTTCTTTTGTCCTATGGGTTAATTGTGGTATGATGTTATTGATATGAGTTGTATGTTGATATGGTGCTGTCCTAAGGTGCCTTCCGTGAGCCGCACACATGAAGGATTCATGTTGGGGGGTTTGAAATATGTTCATGATCCGCTTATAGTGGGTGGCTAGAGTGACAGAAGCTTACACCCGAGTAAGGGGATTGTTTGCGTATGGGAGTAAAGAGGACTTGATGTTTAATGCTATGGTTGCGTTTTACCTTAATGATCTTTAGTAGTTGCGGATGCTTGCTAGAGGTCCAATCATAAGTGCACATGATCCAAGTAGATAAAGTGTGTTAGCGTATGCCTCTCTCTCATTGCATATGACAAGTATCTATCATGTTATATTCAATTGCCTATGGACAATCTTTCTCTTGCGTTAAACAAAAAGCTTTCTACTAAACAATTAACTTATTTAATATTTATCTAAACAGCCCCTATCTTTTATTTACTTGCTCTTTATTACCTTGCAAAACTATCTCTACACCTACTAAGTACTTCTAGTTTCTTTCCCGCAAAATAGTTTCATACTTGTTCTAGTTAAAGTAAGTGTTAGCGTGCATAGAGTTGTATCGGTGGTCGATAGAATTTGAGAGAATATTAATTCTACCTTTAGCTCCTCGTTGGGTTCGACACTCTTACTTATCGAAAAAGGCTACAAACAATCCCCTACACTTGTGGGTTATCATTTAGCTGTTTTTGGTTGTTTGTAGTGAACATATGTCCAACTTCAATTGCTAGATTTGGTTGTTCAATCATACAATTGGTTCCTGTTAAAGCTGGTGTAGTTAACACACCCCTGTTTATTTTGGTTTTCTCACAATGTGATGTTCAATCATAGAATTTGATGTTTAAGCACATGGTACGTTCTATGCAATTTCAACAATACCGATATGAATGACTATTTGGTTGCTGTAGTATGCCTTGTTTATTTAGTTATTCACAATGTGCAGTACAATTTGATTAATACCAGTTCAATGGCCATATTTGTTTCCTGTTAAGCCTAGTGTAGGTAATACACCCCCTGTTTTTTTCACTTTGTAATGTTCAATTATACAATTTGATGTTTAAGTACAAGTTTTGTTCTAGGCAAATTCAACAATACCATTATGAATGACTTTATTTGGTTGTTGTTAAGCCTGATGTAGTGAGCATATGCCTATTTTAATGGTTTTTAGTTCACATGGCTATATTCGAGTCCCATGTTATACTCCCTCCGCCCCATAATATAAGACGCTAATACATCGAATATGTTAGTACATTGGATGTAATTAGATCTTACATAGTGGGACAGAGAGAGCATCATGTGAGGCAACTAATAAAGATTGTTAGTACAATGGGACAAAATTTGGCAATTAAACTGTTTATTTACAATTTGTCCAAGACAACAGTGATATGCAGTATATTAACTCAGAACTCTGTACCCTTTTTACTGCACATAATGAGTTGTTAGATGACAATCTCTGTATCTATTTTCCTCTGTAGTGGTTCCCAATGCAGTCTACCCAAGATCACCTCTCAAACTACATGATTGTTGGACATGCAAATGTACATGTATTTCTACCAGACTAGAATAACTATCTGGAAGTCATGAAGATATTGAAGGATGGGCGGTCGGCCATCTCAAGGGATTGGGCTAGAGTCGTGTGTGCATTCGACATGGAGGAGGACACACTACGGGCATTCCGCTTCACCTTTTATAGCAACCAGAATATCTTTTGCCTCTTTCTTTGCCGTCTTTAATACAAGTATTCAACCGTCGTTCATCATTCTTTATTCGGTGCTTATGTAATTCTTTCGTTGACGTAATTCTTGAACGTATGTACCTGTGAATGGAATAATGCATTGGTTGATGAACCTATCTATATATATGTAAAAATCTATTCCCTACTTTCAAATTCAAATTCTGTACAATTTTGAATTGTAGCGATTAAAATAATAAAAAATGATCTGCGGGTCATTACGCCGCACACGGTCTGTAAGTTCGTTTGTGATATACCTCATTATCCGATGCGTTTCACAGATAGAAAACGTGTGCGCCCATGCACACAGTTGCCGTTTGCAAACCGTGTGTGATTTCAGACAATATCACAAATGGTGCAACCGAATTTAACGTTGGTGATAGAATCTCTGTCGCACACAGTTTAAAATGATAAACTATTTGTGATTTAGTATGCATCACAAACGTTGGACCACAAAATAGCGCGTGCGATAGTTATCCTATCGGACACGTGTACGACATTCAGACGTTTTTTAAACTTATCCGATACTTGTACGACACTTAAATTATCGTCTTAGTTAAATATCGCAAATGGTTCGGACAATATAAGTGTGGGTGATATACTCCTTATCCTACACGCTTTGCAATTATGAACTGTTTGCGATTTGGCACATGTCGTAAACGGTGCGCTACAGAATATCGTGTGCGATGTTAGTGTGATCTCACACGAGTTGCAAGCATGAGCCGTATGGGAAGGATGCCATATCTCAAATGGTTGACCGGTGACTCTCGTTTGTGATAGATGGGGACATCCCATACGCTTAATTTTACCAAACGTTTGCGTTCGTTGGCCACAATCGCCAACGATTTTTCTGTGTCGTGTGGGATGGACCCCCCTATCGCCCACACAGGCAAGGCGACGGTATAAAACTACGTCGCAGAAAGGGGTTAAAAATTGTTTGTATAGCACGTCGATGCACCAGTGCATCTTACCACCGCAAGTTCATGGTGATCATGAGGGGTTAGTATATACCACCTCAGAAAAATATATAGACCATCAAACTGTTTTCAAGCCCTAGCTACACAAAATATATGTCGTCATCACCGTCGCCATTGCCATCGCCATCGCCACCCAGGATCATGCACGCGGTAACCACCAGCAAGTTGTGGTAGTAGTGCTTGCCCAGCCAGCTCCTGAGCCAGAGCACCCTGTCGGCGTCTGCGATGGCAACAAACCCAACACCCTGGGCCTTGTTTTCCAGTAGGTGGCTCAGAGCTGCCATGAGAGCCTCATCGCTGAAGCCACCTTGCTCCATGTAACACCCTGGGTTCATGCTACAGTAATGCCTCTGTTTAAGCTACAGTGGCCTTGATGATTAAGCTGATATTTTGCTAAACCATGTTTGTTTGAAATGGATTCATTTGGCCCAGTAATAAATTGTGGTTTTTTATAAAATACTATTGTAACTTTGGACTTGTGCCTTAACTTTTGTTAAAGGTTTTTAATACCACAACTAATAAAAAACAGGAACTTTAGTAATTAAAAGAAAAGGTTTTAAAAGGAAAAGCTTTAAAAAAATAAAAGGAGGAAAGCCCCCCCTTTTATTCCCAATGGGCCGGCCCACCTCCCCCCCACCCATCCGGCCCGACCCACCCCCCGGGCTACTAGGTCAGCCCCCCCACCGACACCACCCATCGCCCCCCCACTCCCCACCCCGACCCTCTCCTCCCCCTGGATCTGGATCGGGGGAACCACCCCCCCGACCCGACGCCCGCCGCCGCCGGTCCTCCTCGCCGGCGCCCCTCGCCGCCGTCAGACACCGCGCACCGCCGCCGGACCCTCCCCGCCTCCTCCTCGTCGGCCGCCATCGCGCCTCGCCGCCCCAGCCGCCCTGCAAACGCCGGTGAGACCATCGGCCTCCTTCCCCTTTTCCCCCATCGCCGCCGTTCCCTTGCCGTGCCCGCAGCCCCGTGCCACGCCCACACACCGCCGGCGGGCCGCCGTGCGTGCCCCTCCGGCCGCCCCAGCCCCGATCTGGTTAGTGGGGGGCTAACCACCCCACTAACCCCACCCCTGTGTGTATGATAGAGGGGGCCCACGCCCCCTAAACAAATTTAAAATAAATAAATAAAAGTAAATAATTAAAATGAAAATTAGTTAAATTAATTAATTAATTAATTAGGTATTAAAGATTAATTACTTTAGTTAATTAACTGTGTTAGAATGACATGTGGGGTCCAGCCCCTTAACAACTAATTAATCTTGATTAATTAACTATGTTAATTATTTAACCTAATCACTCTATGACATGTGGGTCCCACCCCACTAATTAACCTGATTAAAAGTTAATTAAACTTAATTAATCATGTGTCAATGACATGTGGGGCCCACTGGTCAGTTTGACCAGTCAAAGTCCTGTTGACTGCTGATGTCAGCATGACATCATGCTGATGTCATAATTCTGTTTATTAAATTAAATTTAATCAATTTAATTTCTGAATATTAATAAAACTTTAAAAATTAATATAAAATAATCCGTAACTCGGATGAAAATATTTTATACATGAAAGTTGTTCAGAAAAATCCCACGAATCCGAATACGCAGTCCGTTCGTCTGTCACGTGCTCCTATCATAACGAACGTGGAACTTTTCCATCGTTTTCAGCTGTCCGGTAGTAGCCCGAGACCCGGGAAAATATCGTCAGATATTCTTCCGATCCATCTGCGACGTGTAGTACTGCGTTAGTGCATGCCTAGCTATGCATATTGCCATGTCATGCATGTGATGCATCTGTTTGCTTCATATTTATTGTTTCTCCGCCTTTTCTTACCGGTAGACCCCGAGACTGACGCTGCTGCCGGGTACGACTACACCGTTGACGATCAGGCCTTTGCAGCAGAGCAGCAAGGCAAGCAAACCTTCTTGAGCATTCCGATATTGCCCAACTCTTTCCCTCTCATTCTTGCATTAGATTTTGCTACTGTATTAGCTAGCTCCTATTCTGATGCATAGCCTGTTTTTGATAAACTGCTACTGTACCTGCTTTCATATCACCTGCTTAGTATAGGATGGATAGTGATCCCCTGTGACCCCCTTAGTCCCAGTTGCCCCTGCTTCTTCATCGACGACTCGACGACTCGAAGACTCGGTCAACCGACCGACAAGCCATGCCTGTCACATTCACCGCACACCCCTTAGTTGTACGACTCTGCAGAGCTACTATCAAGTACCGAGGGTGACACCTCGTGAAGTACTCATGATGCTAACTCTGTGGTGTAGCTAGTCGGTCGTGGTTATCGAGGGTGATTCCTCCTTCACCACTCCCGACGACGACTCTGTCGTGCAACCCCTCAAGCGTAGACCATCGAGGGTGAATCCTCTCTGGTCACCTTGACGGTTACATTGAGTGGGATCCATCGAGGGTGATTCCTCGGTTTTCCCCTTGGTGTTATAGACACACGGTTACCTTACTTTACTGTTGATACATGATGAGGTCAGGATGACCGGAGGATACATGATGAGGTCAGGATGACCGGAGGGTGTTGGTGTAATACGACGGGGCGTGGCCGGGCATTCTTGGCCCTTGCCACAAGACCTCGAGACGGGGCGACGGGACCACATATCGTGTATCGCGCTCGTCACCACAATTAATAAAATGCTAATGGTTTGGGTATTTGATCTGAGTTGGTCATTTGAGCTTTTCGCACTAACCTTCACGTGGGAGAAGTTATGGGTACTCGGCGTCGTTGTATCAGCCGAAGCTCTTCGGACGTCAGCAATGGAGTGGCGCGCGCCCGGGTGGCCCGCGTTAAAGCACCGTCTTGTATTAAGAGATGCCAGGACTGACACCGGCCACGTACGCATCGTGCAGGAGTGCAAAGGGTGAGTGGGCCCATGACCCCTGCGCTTAGGATTTAGACCGGCGGGCTGGCCTTTCTATTGAGCCTAGGTAGGGCGACGACGTGTTGATCTTCGAGGCCGGGCATGACCCAGGAAAGTGTGTCCGGCCAAAGGTGATCAAGCGTGATGGAAAACGTGGTGCACCCCTGCAGGGAAGAATTTAACTATTCGAATAGCCGTGTCCACGGTAACAGGACGACTTGGAGTTGTACCTCGATCTACTACAACTAAAATTGTGATTTAAAATTGAAAGGAATGTTGGCTCCGAGATTGCTTCCTCGCAGGGAGTCGAGGAAGAATCTCTGGGCGTGGTTACTAAATAAAGATTTGCTACAATAATATTGCTATATATGAGATACCTGTCTACTCTCTTCTAATGCTGCAAGATGCTGAAGATGCTAGTCTTCGATAGGACTAGGCCTTCCCCCTATTCTTGCTTTCTGCAGTCAGTCCAGATATAACCCCCTTTCCCTTGATAATGAGGCATACTTAGCATAGTTCTGATGTCAGTCTTGCCAGTACTTTGGATGAGTACTCACCGCTGCTTTGCTTTCTCTTTCCCCCTTCGATACGATTACCGCGTTCAGATGACGGAGCCCAGAAGATGGAGTACGCCGAAGACGACTACTACACCACCGCTGGAGCTTACTACTACGTGGAGGTTGCCCCCGACCAGCAGTAGGATAGGAGGTTCCCAGGCAGGAGGCCTCACCTCTTTTGATCCGTGTTATGTTTGTACTAGCCTTCTTAAGGCAAAACTTGTTTAACTTATGTCTGTACTCAGATATTATTTGCTTCCGCTGACTCGTGCTTGTCGAACTTTGTATTTGAGCCCTCGAGGCCCCTGGCTTGTAATATGAAGCTGTATGACTTTAATTTGTGTCTAGAGTTGTGTTGTGATATTAATTAGTGAGTCCCTAATCTTGGTCGTACGCATTGTGTGTATGATTAGCGTATGATCAAATTGGGGGCGTCACACTCCATGATGGCGCTGTACAGGTCAGGGTGGACGTCGAGGGTCTTGCTCTCCTTAATGGCGGTTGCCACCTCCTTCACGGTCTCAGTCATGCTGCTGAAGACACTGATCTCCTCCATCATGCCTCCCCTCTTCCTCTCCCTATCGAGCACAGTGACACGCTCAAATGGCTTCTCAAGGCCATCAAGCACTGCCTCTATGTCCGGGGTGCCTGGGAACTCCGGCCGCATGGGAGAACCGAGAGCCTCACAGGAGCCCATAGCATGCTTGTCAGTTGCCAGGCCGAAGGAGAAGATGTAGTGCATCTGGTTGTAGTTCTGGATGGGTGTGTTGAGGAATTCAGCGTCCTTGGGGTGGTCCTAAGATAGAAGCACAAGTGTTGTTAGTTGCTAGAAGGCAATGGTTGACAGTGTGAAAAACAAGGGGACAATGAGCTAACCGCGACATGACCGGTGTAGTGCTCTGCCTCCAGAATGATAGAGCAAGTGATCTGATCCCAGGAGGCGTCGCTAAGGTCTCTGAGCTTGGACACTTGGATCCATCGAGCTCTCCACTTCCTCAGGTGGTTGTACACCTGGGTGGCGCTCACCTCCTGGCCACAGAACTCGAACACCTGCTTGGCAACGGTGTTCAAGTGCACCTCCTTGAAGCCCTTGTCAGTCCTAACCCCACTAAAGATGAGCTCGCACATCTTGTTCAGCACGAATGTGGATATGAACGGCTGTCACTTCATATTGTTCCCCTACCATCCTTCTTGGCCTTCAGTGCAGTGACAACAGAAGTGGGAGTTGGCTTAACAAGCACAACTGACACAAATATAGAAGCACTGGGTGACACCGCGAACACCTCTGAATCGGCAGGCATGTTCTTTTCGAGGAGGGGTTGCGAGTCCTCCAGATAGGAGGCTGCGAACTGGCTGTCCGCGAGGACAATGGCCTGACTAAGATCTTGCGTCTGCGTGGTCATGTCCTACAATCGTATCACACATAGACAGTAAGCATAGCACACACAGTAGCACAACATCACAACCGATAGCTACCTCAACATAAGAACTAGCTACTCTAGCATGCTACAAATCCATAGTGTTCAGCCAATGTGTTCATCACTACCATACTACTCTAGCTACACAGATCCAACACAAATAGCTACCACAACATCAAAATCTAGCATTTGCTAATAGATCAATGCATGAATCAATCCTACCACATGCTTGCACATCTAACCCTATGACCACATCCTCTCAGATCTAACTTCAACGAATAGGGAGAAAAGAGGTGTTTGAACTCACATAGGCCATGGGTGCATCTCGGAGGGACGCGGGAGGGGTCGAAGATGCTGAGGAGGGGATTTATTGCCGCCATGGACCGCCGACTGGTTAAGGAGCTCCGCTTACCTCCTCGTCGGTGCGGATGCGTGTCGCCGGGAAAGATCGAAAGGAGGGAGAAGGGTGGCGTGGCTTTGGGCGGTGAGAGGAAGGGGGCTAAATAGGGCGACCGAATCGGCGGGAGGTGAGCCGAAATCCTCCCGATGATTTTTCGGAGACGCGCGCGAGCTCACGCCATCTCCCTGGTTGCATGAGCTCAGCGCCACATTCCCCTCCTCTTCCTAGCACGAGCCAGGCTCTGGAGAAACTGCCGATCTGAGCGTAGGTCGCGGGCCTGGCTAGGAGTGCTGTAAAGTTCGTGCGGTGCAGGTCGAACAGTGTATGCAGGCCAACCAAACAACCCGATTCCTTCTCCTGCGGGCCTGGTTGGGCCTTATGCGGGCAACCAAACACGCCCTTGGTCTTTTGATGTTTAGGTTGCCTGGTGTGTTTGGTGGAACCTCTTGATGGTTTTGACACGAGATGGGATGCGTCTCAAATTCTCTGATTGTTGGCTATTGTGGCAATAGACTGCAGTTTGCATGCAAGTTACCACGCATTGATGGTGTAGATTTACATTGCTTTAATGAACTCTTAATTGTTTCTAATAATGGAAATCTTTGGCAGATCATACATCGTCATCATCAGTGCCTAGTTTCGCATGGGAATCGCTCCTCTCGCGAGACCAACCGGAGGCAGCGACGGCTCTAGATCGAGGGTGTACGCCGGGGACTCCACTACTCCCCTTCGTCTCCGACTGCCATTTTGGCGCCACCAGGGGGAGGGGTGCCCCGATTTCTCGATCGGGCATGTAGTGATCCTAGGTTTTCTAAGTTTTTAGAGTTTCCTCTATCGGTGTCATGTTGGGGCTGATGCCGATGGTGCTCTTAGGAATAATGGTATTCTAGCTCGCGCTCCTGCTTGTCTGAGGTGTTGCTGGTACCGACAAGAGGCTTGTGGATTCCAAGCTATTTGAGCGGCTTCAATCTGGCGTTGCCTCTTGGCGTGGTGGCGGGGATGAGCAGCTCTTGGAGTGGAACAATGATGACTGATACGGATTTGTGGAAGACAGTGGAGGATCCGATTGCCTGTTCAAGGGTGGGTTGGCGTTGGCCCTGGATCCAGCGTTGAAGAGGCTCGGAGTGTATCGCCCCGGACACATCCGCCGGTGGTTGTTACTCCTGGCAGGATCTAGACTAGCCTCACAAATCAACATTAGTCTTTTCTACGTACTTTGTCCTCGCTCGTGCGCACCCGGGAACAACTTCCCAGTCGGTCACCCATCCTAGAACTACTCCAAGCCAAGCACGCTCCGAATGGGCTTCCGGAAAAGAAGGAATTCCTTATTGATATGAGTAGTCTATCATCCCTAATAAGCCACGCTATCACACGGAGGCTCCTTCGGCCGATGTTCCTTACCAGACTAGATCCAGCCTTCCGGGGTGTGTGGCTATTGCGGCTCATTAAGGCCTCCTGGCTAGGGGTTTCTTCAACGGCAAGATGTGGACCAACCAGATAGATTTATCTCTTTGCGTGTAACACAGCCACCGCCGTCGCCTCCTCTTGAAAAAGAACCTAGCGCTCCTCCGCCTCTTGCCAGCGCCGTCGCCGATCCATCTCGTCTCCGGTGGTTCTAGGGCCATGGAGGCGCGGTGGACCCCGTCTCTTGCTAGTGGGAGGGGTCTTTCTTCGTTTCTTGGTGTTTTCGTGAGTTTGTTTAGGGTTTGTGTCCTACTTAGGAAGACGAGGCGGTGGCGACTCCCTAAAGATGGAATAAGGTTCTCCCCGGTCGGCCCCCGTTCCGGTGATGCGTCTAGTGTCGTCGGAGGGCGTGTGGAGGTGTGTCTCCGGTGGATCTCGGGGGATTCGATCAGTGCTGGTCTTCGGTGGATCCGCATGGATCCAGTCTTTGTTGGTCTTCGCTCGTGTGTCTACAGATTGGATTCTTTCAACTATACTTCACTTATCAGCGACGGTTGTTGTTCTGGTGCGATGGTCCTGTTGGGCCTTAACACGACGATTTCCCAAATGTCTACTACAACACGGTCGGCCCGACTCCACTGAGGGAGGGGTGATGACAGCGGCGCACCTTTGGCTCGCTCTAGTGCTTGTAGTCGTCGCTAGGTGGTCTCTTGACATGGATGTATTTTTTATTATTTCTTTGTTCTTTGTACTGCTATGCTATGATGAATAGATTGAAAGTTTTCTCGCAAAAAAAAGATGTGGACCAGCTTCTGGTGCTCTTCTTCTCCGACGACGGCGAAGATCATGGGTACTTGGTAGTTGCGACGAAGGCGGTATATGAAACAGTACATTCTTTTTTTTTCTATTGCTTTTATGCGTTTTATCTTTGTATTGTTACTACTATGAATACAAATAATTTATGCCTATGGGTGTACATCTTAAAAAAAATGAAAATCTTTGGATAACCCCTTTTAATAAAAGAAAACTGATTTTGTCGTGATGATAACAACTGGACAATTCAAATTTTCATCGATGAAATTCAATCACTGATGACTGATCACATTTCGGCAGATGTCTCAGAATTAAACATCCATGTTACAAACATTCATCACATTCGCGTGTCCCAAGCACACACAAAGGCTGCTCCACCCTACTGGCCCAAGGAACAAACTCACAACATTCGATTCTGGCCCATCGTCGTCTGCAACGACGAGAATGGTGGTTGCACGACTAGAACATGGGTGTTTCTAAAAAAAATAGAACATGGGGGGTGGCATGGTGCCGACGTGGGCGGCGGCGGCATCATGCGCGCTCCGAGACTGGTGGCGGATCTTTAGAGCATCTTCAGCCACGACTTGCAAATCCGGCCCCTCAAACGCCCGCGGACACAACCGGTCAGTGACCGGGCGTGTCCGTTTTGAACCCCTACTTTTTCGTCCGTGCAGCCGCATCTCATATTTTTCCTCATATTTCCGATCACTTGCACGTGATTGGTGGAGAAAAAGAGAGAGAAAGAAAAGAATGAATAAAGAAAGAGAAATGTGGTCCGGGATGGGGTCGCGTCCTATGTGACGGACTGACAGGGCGTGCCCGGGCGCGTCCGCGACCCCTCATATTGTCCTCATATTTGAGATGAATATGAGGAGTACCGGTCAGTCCGGGCGTTTGAGATGGATATGAGGGGTCCGTCTGGGTCGATTTTTCATAACCGGTCAGTGACCGGGCGGGCTGCCCGGACATTTGAGGAGAGTATGAGGGGTCCGGCTGTGGATGCTCTTATTTGTTTTCTTCCTTGCGAAGCTAGTTTTGCTTTTCGTTCATGACATGTTTTTCCCTGTCCTCCCCTGTTTGATGCCCTGAAGTTTATTCCCTTACTTATTATCTAGTACGAGCCAGAGAGATGTGACCAATATCACGAAGTGAGAGAAAAGAAAAATCAATTGTTCATTGCTTTGTTTCCATTTTTTATCCAACGGCCCAGGTCATCTGAAAGGCAGATCGAACGGTCCAATTCGCACCAAGCTGGAGACTGGACGGCCAGAATCCGCTAATCGCTGAGAGGCTTCAGGTTCTTGCACGAATCTAACTATGGGATGTTGCTGTGATGGAGTCAGTTTAGCTTGGTCTTTCGGTGTTAAGGTTGCCCTGGTGTGTTTGGTGGAACGTGTCGATGGTTTTGAGAGGAGATGGGCTGCGTCACAAATTGTCTTGTTGCTGGTTACCGTGGCGTTAGAACATTTACATCCATTTTCTCGAAAAAAAAGAAGAACATTTACATCCATAATGAGCAAATCTTTTCAGTCCGCGGTCGAGTCCGGTCAGTGTCTACACATGTCTTTTTTAAATCCATACTTGTTCGTCCATGCAACTATATTTTTTATTTTCTTCCTCGTATGTTCGATCAATTCCATGTGATTGGTGGAGATGAAGAGTGAAAAAAAAAAGAAAAAAAAAAGAGAAAATGTGGCCCCGGGTGAGTCGCGTCCTACGTAGCGGACTGACCAAGTGCGTTCGGTCGCGTCTGCGAGCCCTTATACCCTCCCTACATTTTGTCTTAATATGACGGTTCGCAGACAACATGACCGTATAAGGTGATACGAGGGGTCCGGTTAGGTCAATTTTTTTTTCCTTTTCTCCCGTCCGGTTAATAATCAGACATGTCCGTGGTTCGCAGACAACATGACCGTATAAGGTGATACGAGGGGTCCGGTTAGGTCAATTTTTTTTCCTTTTCTCCTGTCCGGTTAATAATCAGACATGTCCGTGGAGGTTTGAGAAGGATTTAAGGAGGCTGGCTGTAGATGCTCTTATACTGCAGTGTGCAAGTTGCTATGCATTGATGTTGTAGGTTTATATTGCTTTAGTGAACTCTTAATTGTTTATATTAATAAAAGTCTTCGGATAACCCTTTTTATTAAAAAAAGGGATGTGTCCAGAACTCAGTCGACTGAGACTTAACGAAGTCTTAAGTGATCTCAATGTAGTTATTTTGCTACGAGCGGAGACAAAAAATGTTGCGACAGAATGACAACAAATGTTACAACCGTTCTGACTAAAATGCTACAACCGTCAATGAAGGATGTTCCCACCGATGAGATATCGTGCTACAATCGATGAAGGATGACATACTACAACAAGCAAGACGGATGTTGCAACCGGTAGAAAAAATGTTGCAAACGATGTGATAAAATGTTGTAAAGTCGACTTGATTAAATCTCGTCGACTGAGTTTTAGCAAGCCCAAAAAAAGACTTTGTCGTGATGATAGTAGCGGCAGTTCACATTTTCTTCGATGAAATTCAATAGCTGATGACTGATCAAATTTCGCGAGATGTCCTAGAATTAAACATCCATGTTACAAACATTCATCACATCGCATGTCCCATGCAAGCGCACACACACAAAGGCTGATCCACTCTACTGGCCCAAGCAACAAACTCACAACATTCGATTCTAGCCCACCGCCGTCTGCAACGACTAGAACATGGGCGGTGGCATGGCGCCGGCGTGCGCGGCGGCGGCTGCGTCGTGCGCGCTCCGCGCCTGGTGGCAGAGCTGGCGGAGCCTGGTGGGCACGTACCAGATGGCGAGGCGCGGGTGCGCGGCGAAGACGGCGTCGATGTCGAAGCCGTGGCGCGCGGCGATGTCCACCAGCGGCGCGTAGCACGCCTGGCGCCACGCCCCCACGTTCTCGCCGCGCGCCTTGTACGCCCGGCGCAGCGCGTCGGAGGCGTCCTCGTCCAGGCAGTGCAGCGCGTAGCAGTGCACGTAGTGCCGCATCTTGGGCTTGTTGATGTAGCTCGCCCCCACCTTGCTCGCGTACCTGAACACCTGGTTCGTCACCTGCACAAGTACACCAGTTAGCTCAGCTCGTCTGCTGCCCTGTTCGTCATGCGCCGCACAGTGAGCGCGCGCGGGCGCGGGGGCGGGCTCGGTCCGGTGCGGTCTGACTGGGCGCTGCGCCCGTCGCATCACCATGGAATCCGGCCAGGCGGTGCAGGCGAGCGAGCGGTGGCGCGCGCGCACGCACAGTGGCAGGCGGAGCACGGGGGAGATCACATGGCTGGGTGTACTTACGTGGCAGGGGAGGCCAGCCACCCGGCAGCCGAGGGAGGGCCCCTACCACACCCCTGCCTGCTTCCATGTCATGCATGCCTACCTGATGCTAAGCTAGGGGCCGACAGGACAGCACAGGCCCGGCAGGCTTTCGGGGCCTATCGATAGCTGACACGTCCGGGATCTTTTCCGGGTTTTCGAACACTGCTCGTAGGGCGTCGGCGTGCGTGTCTAGCACCGGAGAATGCTAGTAGTGTGCTTGATCGCATTTCGTTTCTTCTCCAAGCGTCTACGGCTTGTGGTCTATGTATTCTACTACCTTTTCTTACGTACTGGAGCACTAGCAAGATTATCATGTGTTTCTGGTACCACCTGGATGACGTGCAATGAAACAGGGACGGCAGCATGTCCAGAGTCCAGAACTAGCAGACGAAACGCATATACTCCACGAGGAGTATTTGTTTAAGTGAAGTAGGGAATATCCAGTACATTCAGCCATGTTGAGTTCAAGGCCACGAGTTCACAAATTTTGACTAAGAACTACTACCTGTGTCTTAAAATATAAGACGTTTTTGCAGTTCATTGACTAAGAACTACTACCATTGTCTTAAAATATACGACGTTTTTGCAGTTTAGAGGTAGTACCACGTGTTAGCGGCCTTTTTTGCTCAAACAATTCCACTACACGTGCTTGGTTTGACGCCAAAAGTTAAAAAAATAGAAGCCAATTGTATACATATGCAATTTTGTCATCAAAGCAAGTATGCTTATACATATGCAATTTTGCACTAAAGTTACAAATCAGTATTTAATTGAATATAATCTCTTGGGAAATTCGTCTCATTTGTTCCTTTAATAATTTTTCTATGGTGTTTTCTCAAAAGGAAAAATATACGGTGCAATCGACCACCCGTCTGGAGCTAATTACTACCATAACATGGCTTGCATATTTGTCATTACAATAGTGTATATTTCATATTCACACGTTTTTGGGAATCATACACGCATGTTTATTCCCTACTACATGCCTACATCTCATGTCAACTTTTGTTACATTTGTTTACAGAAGGAGTACTATAGAGTTAAGCTTGCAACATGTTCATTTCTGACTCTTATTTTGTTGGTCAAACTTTGGGTGGTTAAGGTTTGGCATGGTTAAGCTTAAACTAAGCAGGTTGTTAATACTATCTAGCTAAGAGCCAAGGAAGATGAGCCCTTCAGACAAGGGCCTTTACTACGTTAGCAAACCCTAATACACAATGCTTAGAAAAACAAGGTCGCGTTTAAACTACACCTCAATTCACATGTAATGTAATATTCCATCTGTCTCATAATATAAGACGTTTTTGTAAACTATATTAGCTTGCAAAAACGTCTTATATTGTGGGACGGAGTGGAGTAGTACCTGGTTATGAGGTCATGCATGCAGCAACCTGTACACATGTTCATTTCCAGAATTTTATACACTGCCGACGTTGTAAAACTAACTTAATCAAAGGACATAGAGTACTTCCCTCGTATTGATCTCTAATTAAAATTTTGTACTTCTTGGCAGTGACTGACACATGCAGAAGCCAATGGTACATGAACGTGAGTGCAAATTTTCTAAACTAGCACGAGATCTTGCTCCATCAGAAATTTATGAGATGGCAGCGCGTCGGTAGTATACGAATGAACAGAACTGTCAGTAATCAATACTAGCTTGAGTAGTCCCGGTGAGTTCAGTAGCTGACATGCAGCTGTATTCAGATTCAGAGCAGCGAACGTAGCGTAGGTAGAGAGAGTTACGTAGCAATGGCGAATTATGTGTACCTTGGTTGGAGACTTCTGGCCATGCAGCTTGGCCATGGACTGCACCTGGAGTAGGAAGAGGCGGCACTGCTCGTAGAGATGGAACAGGTAGTCCAGCCCGTTCTTCTTGGCCCTCGCCACCTCGCCGGGCTCCGTCACCACGAACGGGTGCTCCCGCTGCCGCTCCCCGCCGACGCCTCCACCAGCCGACGACTCCGTCGACTCCGACCGGCCGCCCCCGCCGTCCTCGTGCTCGTCCCCCTGCATGTCCAGCCGCAGGTCGTTCACCTTCTTCCTCCTGGCCTTCTTGGCCTTCCTCCCTGCGGACCCGTTCTTCTGCTTCTTGCCCGACGCCATCATCCTCATGGCGTCGTCTTCGCCGATGCCGCCGCTAGCCGCCCCATCGCGCTCGTTCGACAACACTGTTAGATCGTATACACGCACAACGATTATTTAACGGCATCACATGCACAAACACAAGAACATAATTGGATGGGTCGTGCATGGGTAATCACCTTCTTGGGAGGCGCCGTCGACGGTGCTCCCGGACTGGTACCCGTGGTGGCGGCAGCCCGGTGACATGAGGAGGCCACGCTCGGCGCGCAGAGCGGCGCGAAGGCCGAACCGCTCGCCGATGAGCAGGTCCCAGCGGAACAGCCCCGCAAGCGCGGCGGTCATGTCGTCGAGCTCGCGCTCCGTCATGACGAGGAGCGTGCTGGCCGTGAACCCGAGCTCCGAGATCCGCGCCACCGTGGACGCGCGCACGCCGTAGCCGACCACGAGGTCCTCCAGCTCCCTCGGCGCGTTCGCCGGGGGCAGCGCAGGAGGAGGCGGCGGCGGGGGAGGAGGAGGAGGCACTGCCGCCGGGGCCGGCGGGCCGAGGTCCCACCGGAACGGGTGCGCGGCCAAGAAGGCGTCGTTGGGATCCATGCACGACACGAGACGGGAGTCTTTCTCCTCTTGTTTCTGGCGCCTATGCTATAGCTCCTTCTTTCTTCCTGGTGTTCTGCCTTTGCCGTGGCCGTGCATCGCATTGGCATCGGGGCTCGGCATATAAAGCCGTGACTGTAGTAGTGTTGCTGGATGCATGCATGCAAGGAAGCGGTTGACTTGACAAATCCTACTGTTGCTTCGGATGGATATCTATCTATCTGCTCTGCATTTATTCATGCATGATCTGTCGTTTGCCCGAAGCTTGAAGCGAGCGAGCTATGGCTCCGTGAAAACGACTAGTCCTGTAGAAAGCTGCGTCGCCACCCGGGCCGCGATTTGACACTGTAGATTCTAGCGCCTATAACGTGCTGGCGGGCACATAAAAAGAAGACACGCTAAACCTAATAATACACCAGCAGCAGCGCACTGTGTAGTCGTATCACGGCGTGCGTGCGTGCATGCATCAGTACTGTGCGCGTCGCAAAGTTCTTCCAAAAGATCTCCGTCTTTTGCTGGGTGCTTTTCTCCTGCATGCGCCCCCTGTTTTCTTCGAGATGCTTGCTAGTAAAAGTAAGCTTGTAGAATAGGTTTGTTTCGGCATTATCCTTTTTCATGGTGCAAACAAGGTGTAAGTTATAAACCTAAAAATAGGGGGACATGCTAGGAGTCAGTCGACTCGATTCTGAGTTTGGGTTTGTCGAATTTTGTCTCCCGTTGATTTATGATCAAACGGCCAAACAAAAGTGAAGTATAATCAAAATCGACTGGCCAGGATCCCGAGTCAGTCGAATCCTACAAAACATCCCAACTCGGCCAAGTTGGTACAAAAGACAAAAGCCCACGAAAAAACAACTTGGATCGTGCAGAAAATGAACCCGTTAACCCGATATAAGGACAACATAAACACACCTAATCACAGCCATCACATAGATCCCTTAACACTTTCTTCCCTTCTTCCCTTTCCTTCCTTCATTAGGATTCCTTTCTTTTTCCTCTCTTCTCTCCCGTCGCAAGACGACGCAGAAAGAAACACGAAGAGAAAGAGGAGGAAGCATTTAAAGTCGATTTCATTTCCGAGCTGCATGATATTCTGGAAGTTGCTTCTTACCCTATTTTAATATGTGGTGATTTCAATTTGGTCATAAGTGATGCTGATAAAAGGTAGTAATATTATTAACCCTCATTTTACGTTCTTGTTCAATGATTGGATCAACAGATGGGGCCTCTAGAGTTTCCTATCTCTAATCGCTGCTTCACTTGGGCTCACAACCAAGATGATCTCATCTTTGTTCTTCTAGACGGAGTGTTCACTTCTGTGGATTGAGATGGGCACTTTCCCTTATCTTTCCTTGTTGCTTTTTCTAGAGTTCCCATTGATCACACTCCTCTTGTTCTAGACACCAGAGCTAGGAAAATCTCTGGTCCTAAAATGTTTAGATTTAAAAAATGATGGTTGTCTCGACCTGATTTTGCTCAACTTGTTGCTCATGTTTGGAATATTGAATCTCGTGCCTCTTCTGCTATTGAGAAAGAACTGGCAATGTAATAATAGATTGCTTAGAAAAATGTTAAAGGATGGAGTATTAATATTGAAGCTACAATGAAAAGAAAGAAATAGGTCCTCCTTATGGATTTTGATTTGCTTGACGTGTTGTCCAAGGAAAACCCTCTTTCTGATGTTGAGTGTGACAGGAAGAGGGTGATTAAAAATGAACTAGATGATATTTGAAAAAAAAGACTACTATATAGCACAGTTCCGGAGATAGGAAAATTCTTGAGGGAGATCATAATAATGCATATTTCCACTCTCTGGCTAACCATAGAAACCGCAATAATCATTTAACTACTCTGATTGGTGATGATGGTCATGTGATATCTACCACTTATATGCTTAAAGTTGCTATTGCTTTTCGCAAAGATCTTTTTTTCTTTTGAACCTGAACCCAATATCCACCTCGGCCCTGATTTTTTACCAGATTCTGAATTAGTCATTGAGGAAGAAAATGCCCTTTTGAAAAGAACCTTCTCTGAGAAGGCAATCAAGGGAACCATCATGGGTTTTGTTGGGGAACGTTGCATGGGAAACAAAAAGTTTCCTACGCTTCACCAAGATCAATCTAGGAGATGACCATCTACGAGAGGAGAGATTGCATCTACATACCCTTGTAGATCGCTAAGCGGAAGCGTTAAGAAACGCGGTTGATGTAGTCAAACGTCTTCGCGATCCAATCACGATCCGTCCCGTGAACTCCCGATCAAGTGCCGAACGGACGCCACCTCCGCGTTCAATACACGTACAGCTTGATGATGCCTTCACCTCCTCGATCCAGCGAGCGATGGTGAAGTAGTAGCCCGAGTCCTCCAGTAGCACGATGGCGTGGTGAGGTGGTGGTGGTGGAATCTCAGCAGGGCTTCGCCGTGCGTTATGAAGAGGAGAAGAACTACGAGGGGGAGGAGGGGCAGCGCCGTAGCACGTTATGGAGCCGCTGCCCTCTCTCTCCCTCTCTATATATAGGGGAAGGGAGGAGGGGAGGGCGCCCTAGGGTTTCCCCTAGGGGCCGGCGGCCAAGGGGGTGGCGGCTAGGGTTTGGGTGCCCACCCCCAAGGTGCCTTGCCACCCAAGTTTAGGGTTGCTGGAGGCCCTAGGGGGTGTGGCCCCCTTCCCAGCCGAGTGGGCTGGGGTTTGGACGGCGCCCAGCCCCTTGTGGGCTGGTGTGCCTCCTCTCCTTGGCCCATGAGGCCCCCAAACACTTGTCGCCCCCCCCCCCCCCCGAAACCCCTTTCGGCACTCCGTCGAATCCCCGGTATGCCCCGGAACACTTCCGGACTCCGATACCCTTCATCCTATATATCAATCTTCACCTCCGGACCATTCCGGAGTTTCTCGTCACATTCGGGATATCATCCAGGACCCCGAACAACCTTCGGTCACCAACATAATAACTCGACTATACTTATATCGTCACCAAACGTTAAGCGTGTAGACCTGATGACCCACAAGTATAGGGGGTCAATCGCAGTCCTTTCGATAAGTAAGAGTGTCGAACCCAACGAGGAGCAGAAGGATATGACAAGCGGTTTTCAGCAAGGCAGTTTCTGCAAGCACTGAAATTGTAGGTAACAGATAGTTTGATAGCAAGATAATTGGTAACAAGCAAGTAACGGTAACGGTAAATAAAGTGCAGCAAGGTAGCCCAATCCTTTTGTGGCAAAGGACATGCCAGAACAGTCTCTAGTAATAGGCAAAGTGTTCTTGAGGGTACACGGGAATTTCATCTAGTCACTTTCATCATGTTGGTTTGATTTGTGTTCGCTACTTTGATAATTTGATATGTGGGTGGACCGGTGCTTGGGTGTTGTTCTTACTTGAACAACCTCCCACTTATGATTAACCCCCTCTCAAGCATCCGCAACTACGAGAAAAGTATTAAGATAAAATCTAACCATAGCATTAAACGTTTGGATCCAAATCAGCCCCTTACGAAGTAGCGCATAAACTAGGGTTTAAGCTTATGTCACTCTAGCAACCCATCATCTAATAACCACTCCACAATGCATTCCCTTAGGCCCAAGGATGGTGAAGTGTCATGTAGTCGACATTCACATGACACCACTAAGGGAATCACAACATACATATCATCAAAATATCGAACACATATCAAATTCACATGATTAGTTGCAACATGACTTCTCCTGTGACCTCAAGAACAAAGGTAACTACTCACAAATAATATTCATGCTCAAGATCAGAGGGGTATTGAATAGCATAATGGATCTGAACATATAATATTCCACCAAATAAACCATATAGTAATCAACTACAAGATGTAATCAACACTACTAGTCACCCACAGGTACCAATCTGAGGTTCCGGTACAAAGATTGAACACAAGAGATGAACTAGGGTTTGAGAGGAGATGGTGCTGTTGAAGATGTTGATGAAGATTGGCCTCCCAAAGATGAGAGGGGTGTTGGTAATGACGATGGCTTCGATTTCCCCCTCCGGGAGGGAAGTTCCCCCGGCGCAATCGCTCCGCCGGAGGGCAAAAGTGCTCCTGCCCAAGTTCCGCCTCGAGACGGCGGCGTTCCGTCCCGAAAGTCCTCTCCTTATTTTTTCTAGGTCAAAAGACCTTATATACCAGAAAATGGGCACCGGAGGTGGGCCGTGCTGGGCACAACCCACTAGGGCACGCTTGGGGGGCCTGGCGCACCCTGGTGTCTTGTGCTCACCAGGGTGGCCCCCTCCGGTAGTTATTTGCTCCTATATTTATTATATAATCCAAAATAATTCTCCGTAAAGTTTCAGCTTATTTGGAGATGTGCAGAATAGGTATCTCTGATGTGCTTTTTCAGGTCCAGAATTCCAGCTGCCGGTATTCTCCCTCTTTGTGTAAACCTTGCATATTATGAGAGAAAAGGCATTAGAATCACTCCCTAAAGCATTATTATTCAACAAAACATTATAAATAACAGTAGGAAATCATGATGCAAAATGGACGTATCAAGACCCTGCGGATTCGAGAACTATGCAGACATGACCGAGACTCCTCCACGGTCAATAACGAATAGCGGGACCTGGATGCCCATATTGGTTCCTAAATATTATACGAAGATCTTTATCGGTTGAACCACGATGTCAAGGATTCAGTTAATCCCGTACGCAGTTCCCTTTGTTCATCGGTATGTTACTTGCCCGAGATTCGATCGTCGGTATCTCCATACCTAGTTCGATCTTATTACCGGCAAGTCTCTTTACTCGTTCCGTAATACAAGATCCCGTGGCTAACTCTTTAGTCACTTTGCTTGCAAGCTCATTATGATGTCGTATTACTGAGTGGGCCCTGAGATACCTCTCCATCACACGGAGTAACAAATCCCAGTCTTGATCCATGCCAACTCAACAGATACCCTTGGAGATACCTGTAGAGCATCTTTATAGTCACCCAGTTACGTTGCGACATTTGATACACACAAGGTACTCCTCCGGTGTCAGTGAGTTGCATGATCTCATGGTCATAAAACAGATACTTGACATGCAGAAAACAATAGCAATAAACTTGACACGATCATATGCTACGTTAATAGTTTGGGTCTTGTCCATGTCACATCCCTAGTTAGCCTTGCTTTGTGCTGGCATGTATGTGCATCATGTTTCAATTTTGCATCAACATGAAATGGGGATTAACAGAAACCCTTGCACCTCACCTGAGATGAACCAATTCAAATAATTGAGTTTTTCAATGAATCCAAAATGCCCATCATAGGCCCATTAAAAATGTTCACTATTACTGAAAAATGTTGGAAACAACATTTCAGGTGACATTTGAATTTTCACAACAGTGCTAACATTTTAAATTAAGCCCTTAAAGCTACTGAAATTGCTAAATAAAGCATTACAATTATTTTAGTCTTTCAAAATTGCTGAAAATACTTGTGGAGGTTTGAAATATTCAAACTAAACTCTGTGAGTTATTTCAACAATTTTTGAGTTAGGGATTGTGCCCAAACAAAATAGAACACAAAGGACAGGAATATTTAAAAAACAGAAATAAAAATAAAGAGAGAGAGAAACTCACCTGAGGCCCAGCTCCAGGCCGGCCCATCTGGCCCAGCACCGCCTTCGTCCTCCTGGCGTCCAGGAGACCGAGCGCGTGGTCGCCGCGCGCTCGCGCCGGAGCTGCCACGCAGCTCCCTGCCTGCCTCCTCCTTGCCAGCGCGACGGGGATAAGCCCCCAGAGGCGTCTGGATCGCCCCCTCTCCCATTCGCCCTCTGCCTCTCCTCTCCCTCCATCCGCCATGGCCGCCGAAGCCCTGCCGCCGTAGCGCCGTCGCTTCAGCCGCTCCCCCGTCGCCCTGAGTAGCCCCCGAGCGCCGCCTCGACGCGCTGATCCTCTTCGCCAAAGGAATCGAGCCCGGAGGCCCCCCAGCGTCGACCCCAACCTCTTCTTCCTCCTCGGCCACCGGAGATCGCCGCCGTCAATCCGCCGCAAGCAGAGCCTCCCCGAGCCCATTTCCGACGCCGTCGCAACCACCGTGAGCTGCTGGTCCCATTTCCCCTCTTCACTGGCCCGATTGCATGTCGTAGCCGCTAGTTCCACCGAGACCCGAGGAGCTCTGCCGCGTGAGCTCATCGCCGGCGACGTTCCGGTGATCGGTTGGTCCTTCCGAGGCCACCAACGGGTTCGCAGGACCGTGTAGGTCCGTTAGGAGCCAAGCTCCGACCTGTTTGCGCAACAGGTCGACGACCCTGAGCTTGCCCGAGCTCCGGCAGCCGCCAAGCTCGCCGCCGATGTCGATTCCGACCATCTCAGCCTCTGAGGTGTGTCAAAATGGAAGTGCGCGTGCTTGCTGGTTCGTTAGGAGCCATCCGCCGTCGATTTGGTCGACGGAGCAGGGTTTTCGACCCCCTCCGCCGTCTCTGGTGCCGCCGGAGCCTCGTCGCCGGCGAGCCTGGCCAGTTTGACCACGGGGTATGACCCCCTGGGTCACTGGTAGGTGGGGCCAGCCCCTGGATTAATTTGAACTATTTTAATAAAAATAATTAATATGCTAATTAACCTAATTAGCCACTGACCAGTGGGCCCAGTGCTGTTAACAATTAAAGATTAATTTTAAACCACTGGTGAAGTGACTGAGTCAATGACATGTGGTCCCCACATGTCAGGTTTGACCTGGCAACGGCCAGTTGACCACTGACGTCATGCTGATGCAATGCTGACGCAATAAATGCTTTTCTGATTAATATTAATTCCAGAAAATGCTAAAAACTTTAGAAAATCATAGAAAATAATCTGTAACTCAGATTGAAATAATTTATATATGAAAAAGTATCAGAAAAATCCAAGGAATCCATTGGTGATATTATCATGCATGTTAGAGCAACCTAGATAGATGAACATTGACATTTTGCAATAATGCAATATGTGGAATTTTATATGGAGAACAATTTTGGACCTATATTCAAACCCACTCCATTTAACTCTAATGATAGATGCATTAGCTCATCTATAGCATGCTGGCATGTCATGATCATGCATCATATTGTTGCACTTGCCGTGTATTGATTGTTACTCCGTCTATGTCGCGGTAGGTTCTGCTCCATCGGATACCCTCGAGTATCCCCCTGAAGGAGAGTACCTCCCAGCCAACCTGCAAGGCAAGTAACCCCATTGATCATACCGATAACATCCCACTCTCTCGCTCCTGCTCTTGTTTATTGCATTAGGACAAACGCCTTTACTGTCTATTTGTTGTGGTAGTTGAACCCATTCCTCTGCATGACCTGTCGTTGTCACAGTAAATAGCTGAACCATGCAACCTAGCATACCATGGTAGATGCTTGAGCCTTGATGTGCTTTACCTGCTTTGCCTGCTATGCTTGCTATGCTTAGAGTTGTGTCAGGTCCGATTCATCTGGGTGATGAACCGGAGTGAAACGGTGTTGTTCTGATGTGATGAGTTAAATGATGAACCCGATTTGGTAAAGGTAGCGATGAGAGGCTATGTAGGAGTACATAGTGGGTTGTCTCATTGGGACCGTTCTTAGGAACTGAGTTCCGTGTTTGTGATCCAAGACTAGTTACTACCACACATTGGGTTCCGGTAACTCGACCCCTCTCGACTTATCAACCGCCTAGTCCTCTGTCCAGGAGTTGCAAGTAGTTTCTGGTGTTTGTAGCCATGCTAGAGGCCGTGCGTAGCGCTGACCTTAGGGGTGGGCTGCGGTGCGGTAGGCAGTGGCACGGTGTACCAAGTGGCACCCGAACGGTGGGCTTGGGAACCCTGCGCACATCGTTTGAGGCCGTAGCGGAAACTTCGGTCGGACTTCCGTGCGGGTTTAGTCTCAAATAGGCGATAGCCTGGACTAGGGTCTTGTGTGATTGACGGTCATGGCCGACTCCCTCGCTGGGCTTCCACTTGAAGGTTGCCGAGGTGCCTGGTTTTATGAACATACATCGATAAGTGGCGAGAGCGTGTGTGAAGAAGTGCACCCCTGCAGGGTAATGAATCTGTTCGAATAGCCGCGTCCTCGGATATGGACTACTTGGAGAACTTATGCTGTTCATAGATAACTTGATGGTTACTCTTAAAAGACTCAAGACAAGTGTGAGTACCGTGGATGGCACTCTCGTGGGTGACGGGAGCGGATCCATGGTAGTGTATTGATGTGGTGTTAGTGGACTCGTGTGCGCCATCTCAAAACTTGTTCAAAGAACTAGTAGTCGTAGTATAGGCTAGCCAAGAGTCATAGCTGGCTTGCTGCATAAACCACACTACCCCCTTTGTTGAAACATGAGCATGAATAGCTTAGGTCTGCTTTAAAGACTTGCTGAGTACGATTGTACTCATGTTTGCTTAATAACTGTTGCAGATGAGAATATGGACCCTTCTGGTGGGTTCTATCTAGACGTCGACGACGCCGAGTAGCCGGTATCCCAGCTACGATCTGATGCCCTGTGATGGGTTGTAGATAGTCAGGCTTTATGCCTTTTTACCTTTTAACTGTCTGTACTCAGACAGCTTTAAGCTTTCGCTTGGTTTGTATGAACATGTTTGTATGACTTGAGTGTCGGGTCATGTGACCCCTACCTGTATGAACATATTATGCAAGGCTCTTCTGAGCCTTCTAAATAAATGTTGTGTTGTGTATGGTTATGTTGTGATGCCATAGTTGTATCTATGCATATCGGACATGTCGTGCGTACGAGTGATGTGTAACGGTATGTATGGGATTCGACACCTAGTTATGTGCCTTTAGTAGTACTCTTTACGGGGAACTGCCTCTTTGTGCGTCCACCGAGCCTTGGTAGCTTGCTACTGCTCCGGACACATTGATTGACCGGCATGTATCCTTCTTTGCTGCTGTGTCTATCCCTTCGGGGAAATGTCTCGCAGTGTAATGGAGTCCATGTAGCCTGCTATGACTCGTCTACGCGCAGTTGATGACATTTATGTCCCACGGCGTAATGGAGTCCCTGTAGCTTGCTATGACTCGTCTACACACGCTAGAGATCGACACCTGTATTCCTGGGTTACGTATGCCTGTCCCTGTACGGATGTGCTACTTGGGTTCTATGACTAGTCATGTCGACCCGGGTTCTTTGACATTTGAATGCTAGCGACATATTCACATCCGTGAGCCAAAAGGCGCAAACGGTCCCGGCCTAGGTAAGGTGGCAGCCGTGGTGATAACCATGCGTGAGGTCGCAAAGTAATGTGAAGTGTTACATGCTAGATTCTTATGGCTTAGGATCGGGGTCCCAACAGCGTTGGTATCAGAACCTGACTGGCTGTAGGATTACCAAGCCAAACTGGTCGAAGTGGAGTCTAGAAATGCTTTAGTTATGTAAGGGAATTGATTGTGGAAGGGAACGTAAGGCTCTTTTTACTCCTCTTCCCGAGTCACTCTATTCTGAGTCACCCTCTTCTTTTCTACGGGGTTAAGAACTAGGCTTCTTATCTACCTCTCAGGATGACGAGTTACTAACCATGGACTTGTAGACTAAGTTACTTGAGAGTCAACTCCAGTTTTCAAGTATTGCTTCTGTGTGACAATCTTTTGGTTAGGTTCGTGATGCTAGAAAGCTGAGTGGCTATGCTGTCCAATCTTTTTAAGATGTCTCAAAATTGTTTTTGAGCATTTTCAGCCGTTATGCTGTCCGATTTCTGCTAGGATCTCTAATGCACTTTGCATTATCCTCTGTTTCAGATGCCTTCTCGTCCTTCTCGTCAGGTGGTCTGTTTGACCAGGTGCATTGATGTACCGGGTCATACGGCCATGTTGGTCAGAGTCATGATGGAGACCGGTTATCGTTGGTACCCGGAGTATACCGTGGAGGAACAGTACCGCGACTTCAACCAGAGCCAGTATCTGTGCACTGTCAGGATTTATCCATCATACCATGGAGCTGCGGAGCCGCTTCATTGGGCTTATGGACTAGGTGTCACCATTGATATGGCAGTTCAGGAGGCCGCCTACACGATGTTGACCATCATGAGAGCTCGCCATGGTCTACTTCAGAACACTGAGTTCTGCTATATTCCAGGGACCCTAGGAGGAGAGGATGGTTATCTTTCTGCAGCGAGGATCCTAGGCTTCAGGTGACTGCCCAGTTGCTAGAGAACAGGGATCGTGATGCACGTGCTCTTCGTGCGGAGCTTTATGCTATCCGTGGACGTCTTTGGACAGCCTTGACGCAGTTAGCTCCAGTCGTTCAGACAGGTTATGGAGATATGAGTATGCTGAGCCCGCTTCGGACTCATCTGCCCGCTCGCGTAGGCTGGCCCGATGTTGGAGGCATCACTCCTCTTCAAGGACCGCTGCTGCCGCCAGCGAGAGGACCTAGGCCACATCCGTGTCCTTATGGTTCTCAGGGATCTCAGGCCAGGGTGTTTCCAGACCCTCAGGTTCAGCTTCCAGGTCACGGAGGTAACCTGTATGAGATGTTCTATGCCGATGTTTGAGTCCGTGAGTGGAGGTAGTAGTTTGGTAACAGTTGTATTTCCACAGTCCTGCGTGTCTTGTGGATTATGACTGAGGTGTGAGTTGAGTTCCGGAGGTGTAGAAAAATAATGTATAGGAAGCTTGTAATGCCTCCGATGAGTTGCTTGGTCTTTCCACTAGCTTGTACTTCAGCTTGGGTTTGTACTGAACTATGCCATGGTGTGTATGAATCATGGTGTATATATGGCAGTTTGCTTGTACCATGTTGATCGGGTGTTTACCCTGCATTCCATGTTGTTCAGTATATTCCGTATCTCTTTCCTAGAGTTTGTCTCCCTTGGCTAAGATGTGGGTTTTGTTTTCCCTCAGGATGGTTTCCACCAGGAACAACCCCGCTCCTGCTCATGAGCAGGGCGAGGGCAGTGGAGCGAGGCAAGAGAACCTGCCTCTCCCGCCATCTTTGGCGGAGGTGATGCTTGAGGCAGAACGCAACAAGAGAGAGACCAACAGGCTGCTAGAGCGTATTGAGTAGAATACATCACGTCCTCCCCGCAATGACCGTAATGACGGAATGTCCCTCAATGATTTCGTGAAGCTATATCCACCAAAGTTCCATCATTCCGTCGACCCCCTTGATGCGGATGATTGGCTTTCCATCATGACCCGCAAGATTCGCTCTACGAATGTGGCTGAAGCGGACAAGGTTAACTTTGCCGCGTATTTTCTCGAAGGACCCGCCAGTCAGTGGTGGGAAAATTATGAGGCTATGCGCCTAGAGGGCCCCGCTACTACATGGGCAGACTTCTGTAGTGCTTTCCGCACCCACCATATCCCTGAAGGTCTGATGGACCGTAAGAGAGAGGAGTCCTGTGCCCTCACCCAGGGTAAGATGACAGTGGATGCTTACAGCCGTGAGTTCGGCAATCTTGCACGCTATGCATTGGAGGAAGTGTCAACTGACGCCAAGAAGCAAGCTAGGTTCCGCAAAGGACTTAGCCCCGAGCTCCGTCGTGATCTGCGCCTGCATGAGTGCTCTACCTTCCAGGCTCTTGTCAACAAGGCTATCAATGCCGAGACTGGACAGACCGATTACGAGGCAACCAAGAAGCACTCTCGTGACTTCAGCTCCTCATCCGGCTCAGGCTCCAACAAGCGCCGGGTGTGGGTGCCCAACACCGCTCTGCCATCAAGGTACACCGCGAGGCCATCCTATACGGCGCCTCACCCAAATCAGAACAACCCTCCAGCCAAGCCTTATGGAGGAAATACTGCTAATGCTGCTCCGAGATCTTCAATTGTGATCTGCTACAAATGCGGAGAGCCTGGACACTATTCTCGGGAGTGTCCCCAGAACAACACCAAGCCAGCTGGACGTGGTAAGCCGGGCAAGGCTTATTACGTGAAACCAACTCCTGCTCGTGGTCGTGTGAACAATGTCACCCTTGAAGAGGCCCATGATGACCCCGACGTTGTGCTTGGTACGCTCCTTGTCAATAGTCATCCAGCATCTGTTCTATTTGACACCGGTGCATCTCATTCATTCATCTCAGAAAGTTATGCACAGTTGCATAACATGACCTTTTGTGATATGCCTACTCCTTTAGTAGTTCAGACTCCTGGATCCAAATGGCAAACTTCTAGAGTTTGCCATGACAATGAGATTCTCGTGGATAGGCTAGCATTCTTAGCTTCCCTGATAGCTCTGAAGTCTTCGGACATCAATATCATTTTGGGTATGGACTGGATGTCAGCCCATTATGCCAAGATTGATACTCATTCTAGGAATCTTCAACTTACACATCCTTCAGGTGAGATAGTCACCTTTTCAACTCGAGTGGCTAAGTGCCAACTCTATTCTCTCAATGCTAACCCTCTTCCAGAGCTTGAGGATATTCCGGTGGTCCGTGACTTCCCGGATGTCTTTCCAGAGGAACTGCCAGGTATTCCACCTGTCAGAGATGTAGAATTTGTGATAGAACTCATTCCAGGGACTGTCCCAATAGCCAGAAGACCCTATAAGATGGCACCCTTAGAACTAGCCGAGCTAAAGAAACAACTCGATGAGGCTTTGAAGAAAGGTTTCATCCGCCCTAGTTCTTCTCCTTGGGCTTGCCCCGTCCTCTTCATCAAGAAGAAGGATGGAACGGACCAGATGGTTGTAGATTACCGACCAGTGAACCTGGTCACAATCAAGAACAAGTATCCGCTCCCCAGGATCAACGACTTGTATGATCAACTCGCTGGATCCTCAGTCTTCTCCAAAATGGATTTGAGGTTGGGATACCATCAAATCAGAATCAGGAACGGGGACATTCCAAAAACGGCATTCGTTACTCGTTATGGCCAATACGAGTACACCGTCATGTCCTTTGTATTAACCAATGCCCCAGCCACCTTCTCTCGGTTGATGAATTCGATCTTCATGGAGTATCTGGATAAATTCGTCATGGTTTACCTTGACGATATACTCATCTACTCGAAGAACGAACGAGATCATGCCGAGCATCTCAGGCTGGTATTGACGAAACTTCGAGAGCATCGCCTGTATGCCAAATTTTCCAAGTGTGAATTCTGGCTTCCAGAAGTGACCTATCTGGGCCACGTAATCTCTGGCAAGAGCATTGCTGTCAATCCCGAGCGAGTTCAGGCCGTCCTTGATTGGACTCAACCTGAATCGGTTAAGCAAGTTCGGAGTTTCCTTGGCTTAGCGAGCTATTGTCACCGCTTTGTCGAGAACTTCTCCAAAGTTGCGAAACCTCTTACTGAACTCCTCAAGAAAGATAAAAAGTTCGAGTGGACCCCACAATGCGAGTACAGCTTTCAGGAACTGAAAAGACGCCTGACTTCTGCACCCGTGTTGGTGCCACCAGATTTTTCTAAGGACTTCGTTATCTATTGCGACGCCTCGCGACAAGGATTAGGTTGCATCCTCATGCAAGATCGTCATGTGATTGCATACGCATCTCGACAGTTGCGTCCACATGAGGATAATTATCCAACACATGATCTTGAGCTTGCAGTTGTAGTCCATGCACTTAAAACATGGCGACATTACCTTCTGGGTAATCGTTGCGAGATATACACTGATCACCAAAGTCTGAAATATATCTTCACCCAACCGGATTTGAATCTCAGGCAAAGACGTTGGGTTGAGTTGATTACAGATTATGACTTAGGGATAACTTACACCCCGGGGAAAGCCAATGTCATGGCTGATGCACTAAGTCGTAAGTCTTATTGTAACAACCTGATGTTACAACAAAGTCAACCGCTTCTCTATGAGGAATTTCGGAAGTTAAACCTTCACATTGTTCGTCAAGGATTCCTTTCCACCTTGGTGGCGAAACCTACTCTTAGGGATCAAATCATAGAAGCCCAGAAGCATGACATCGGGATTTCCCGGATCAAGAAGAACATTAAAGGAGGTAATGCTAAATGCTTCTCGGTAGATGATCGGGGTGTTGTCTTCTTCGAGAATTGCTTTGTGGTTCCTAAGAAACAACATCTACGACAACTGATCCTTAAGGAGGCTCATGATTCTCCTCTCACGATTCATCCTGGTAGTACCAAAATGTATCAGGACCTACACCAGAGGTTCTGGTGGACCAGAATGAAGAGAGAAATTGCTCAGTTCATTGCTAACTGCGACGTCTGTCATCGCGTTAAGGCAGAACATCAAAGGCCTGCTGGCACCCTTCAACCTTTAGCTATTCGTGAATGGAAATGGGACAAGGTCGGTCTGGATTTCATCACCGGTTTTCCTAGGACCAAGAGAGGGAATAATGCTATCTTTGTGGTCATTGACCGTCTTTCCAAAGTGGCTCATTTTCTTCCTGTTCGCGAGAGTATAACTGCTAGTCAGCTAGCGGATCTATATATCTCTCGAATAGTGTCTCTTCATGGTGTTCCTTTGGAGATCAACTCAGACCGTGGAAGTATCTTTACTTCCCGATTCTGGGAAAGCTTCCAAAATGCAATGGGGACCCATCTATCCTTTAGCACTGCTTTCCATCCGCAGTCAAGTGGTCAAGTCGAGCGAGTCAATCAAATCTTGGAAGACATGCTTAGAGCTTGTGTTATATCATTCGGCATGAATTGGGAGAAATGTCTTCCGTTCGCCGAATTTGCTTATAACAATAGTTATTAGGCAAGCTTAGGCAAAGCCCCTTTTGAAGTTCTCTATGGACGAAGGTGTCGAACACCTCTTAACTAGTCAGAAACCGGAGAGAGGCAACTCTTTGGCCCGGATATGATCAAGGATGCAGAGGAGCAAGTTCGCATTATTCGTGAAAAGTTGAAAACAGCCCAATCTCGTCAAAAGAGCCAATATGATCGTCATCATAAGGCTGTGACCTACGAAGTTGACGAGAAGGCTTACCTTCGGGTTACACCTCTAAAGGGTACCCAACGATTCGGTATCAAGGGCAAGTTAGCTCCTCGTTACATTGGTCCTTTTCGCATTCTTGCTAAACGAGGAGAGGTTGCCTACCAATTGGAACTTGCACCGCATCTATCCAAGGTTCATGATGTCTTCCACGTCTTGCAACTCAGGCGTTGCTTCTCGGACCCTGTCCGCGAAGTGGACCACGAAACGCTTGATCTCCAAGATAACCTTACATATCGAGAATACCCTGTTCGTATCCTCTATCAAGCTGAGCATACTACTCGACGTCAAAACATCAAGTTTCTCAAGGTTCAGTGGTCACACCATTCCGAGAAGGAAGCCACCTGGGAAAGGCAGGATCGTCTTCGACTAGAGTACCCCGCGCTCTTCCCGACGACTTCCAAATCTCGGGACGAGATTCTTTTGAGTGGGGGTGAGTTGTCACATCCCTAGTTAGCCTTGCTTTGTGCTGGCATGTATGTGCATCATGTTTCAATTTTGCATCAACATGAAATGGGGATTAACAGAAACCCTTGCACCTCACCTGAGATAAACCAATTCAAATAATTGAGTTTTTCAATGAATCCAAAATGCCCATCATAGGGCCATTAAAAATGTTCACTATTACTGAAAAATGTTGGAAACAACATTTCAGGTGACATTTGAATTTTCACAACAGTGCTAACATTTTAAATTAAGCCCTTAAAGCTACTGAAATTGCTAAATAAAGCATTACAATTATTTTAGTCTTTCAAAATTGCTGAAAATACTTGTGGAGGTTTGAAATATTCAAACTAAACTCTGTGAGCTATTTCAACAATTTTTGAGTTAGGGATTGTTCCCAAACAAAATAGAACACAAAGGACAGGAATATTTAAAAAACAGAAATAAAAATAAAGAGAGAGAGAAACTCACCTGAGGCCCAGCTCCAGGCCGGCCCATCTGGCCCAGCACCGCCTTCGTCCTCCTGGCGTCCAGGAGGCCGAGCGCGTGGTCGCCGCGCGCTCGCGCCGGAGCTGCCACGCAGCTCCCTGCCTGCCTCCTCCTCGCCAGCGCGACGGGGATAAGCCCCCAGAGGCGTCTGGATCGCCCCCTCTCCCATTCGCCCTCTGCCTCTCCTCTCCCTCCATCCGCCATGGCCGCCGAAGCCCTGCCGCCGTAGCGCCGTCGCTCCAGCCGCTCCCCCCTCGCCCTAAGTAGCCCCCGAGCTCCGCCTCGACGCGCTGATCCTCATCGCCAAAGGAATCGAGCCCGGAGGCCCCCCAGCGTCGACCCCAACCTTTTCTTCCTCCTCGGCCACCGGAGATCGCCGCCGTCAATCCGCCGCAACCACCGTGAGCTGTTGGTCCCATTTCCCCTCTTCCCTGGCCCGATTGCATGCCGTAGCCGCTAGTTCCACCGAGACCCGAGGAGCTCCGCCGCGTTAGCTCAACGCCTGCGACGTTCCGGTGATCGGTTGGTCCTTCCGAGGCCACCAACGGGTTCGCAGGACCGTGTAGGTCCGTTAGGAGCCAAGCTCCGACCTGTTTGCGCAACAGGTCGACGACCCCGAGCTTGCCCGAGCTCCGGCAGCCGCCAAGCTCGCCGCCGACGTCGATTCCGACCATCTCAGCCTCTGAGGTGTGTCAAAATGGAAGTGTGCGTGCCTGCTGGTTCGTTAGGAGCCATCCGCCGTCGATTTGGTCGACGGAGCAGGGTTTCCGACCCCCTCCGCCGTCTCTGGTGCCGCCGGAGGCTCGTCGCCGGCGAGCCTGGCTAGTTTGACCACGGGGTTTGACCCCCTGGGTCACTGGCAGGTGGGGCCAGCCCCTGGATTAATTTGAACTAGGTTAATAAAAATAATTAATATGCTAATTAACCTAATTAGCCACTTACCAGTGGGCCCAGTGATGTTAACAGTTAAAGATTAATTTTAAACCACTGGTTAAGTGACTGAGTCAATGACATGTGGTCCCCACATGTCAGGTTTGACCTGGCAATGGCCAGTTGACCACTGACATCATGCTGATGCAATGCTGACGCAATAAATGCTTTTCTGATTAATATTAATTCCAGAAAATGCTTAAAACTTTAGAAAATCATAGAAAATAATCTGTAACTCAGATTGAAATAATTTATATATGAAAAAGTATCAGAAAAATCCAAGGAATCCATTGGTGCTATTATCATGCATGTTAGAGCAACCTAGATAGATGAACATTGACATTTTGCAATAATGCAATATGTGGAATTTTATATGGAGAACAATTTTGGACCTATATTCAAACCCACTCCATTTAACTCTAATGATAGATGCATTAGCTCATCTATAGCATGCTGCCATGTCATGATCATGCATCATATTGTTGCACTTGCCGTGTATTGATTGTTACTCCGTCTATGTCGCGGTAGGTTCTGCTCCATCGGATACCCTCGAGTATCCCCCTGAAGGAGAGTACCTCCTAGCCAACCTGCAAGGCAAGCAACCCCATTGATCATACCGATAACATCCCACTCTCTCGCTCCTGCTCTTGTTTATTGCATTAGGACAAACGCCTCTACTGTCTATTTGTTGCGGTAGTTGAACCCATTCCTCTGCATGACCTATCGTTGTCACAGTAATTAGGTGAACCATGCAACCTAGCATACCATGGTAGATGCTTGAGCCTTGATGTGCTTTACCTGCTTTGCCTGCTATGCTTGCTATGCTTAGAGTTGTGTCAGGTCTGATTCATCTGGGTGATGAACCGGAGTGAAACGGTGTTGTTCTGATGTGATGAGCTAAATGATGAACCCGATTTGGTAAAGGTAGCGATGAGAGGCTATGTAGGAGTACATAGCGGGTTGTCCTATTGGGACCGTTCTTAGGAACTGAGTTCCGTGTTTGTGATCCAAGACTAGTTACTACCACACATTGGGTTCCGGTAACTCGACCCCTCTCGACTTATCAATTGCCTAGTCCTCTGTCCAGGAGTTGCAAGTAGGTTCTGGTGTTTGTAGCCATGCTGGAGGCTGTGCGTAGCGCTGACCTTAGGGGTGGGCTGCGGTGCGGTAGGCAGTGGCACGGTGTACCAAGTGGCACCCGAACGGTGGGCTTGGGAACCCTGCGCACATCGTTTGAGGCCGTAGTGGAAACTTCGGTCGGACTTCCGTGCGGGTTTAGTCTCAAATAGGCGATAGCCTGGACTAGGGTCTTGTGTGATTGACGGTCGTGGCCAACTCCCTCGCTGGGCTTCCGCTTGAAGGTTGCCGAGGTGCCTGGTTTTATGAGCATACAGCGATAAGTGGCGAGAGCGTGTGTGAAGAAGTGCACCCCTGCAGGGTAATGAATCTGTTCGAATAGCCGCGTCCTCGGATATGGACTACTTGGAGAACTTATGCTGTTCATAGATAACTTGATGGTTACTCTTAAAAGACTCAAGACAAGTGTGAGTACTGTGGATGGCACTCTCGTGGGTGACGGGAGCGGATCCATGGTAGTGTATTGATGTGGTGTTAGTGGACTCGTGTGCGCCATCTCAAAACTTGTTCAAATAACTGGTAGTCGTAGTATAGGCTAGCCAAGAGTCATAGCTGGCTTGCTGCATAAACCACACTACCCCCTTTGTTGAAACATGAGCATGAATAGCTTAGGTCTGCTTTAAAGACTTGCTGAGTACGATTGTACTCATGTTTCCTTAATAACCGTTGCAGATGAGAATATGGACCCTTCTGGTGGGTTCTATCTAGACGTCGACGACGTCGAGTAGCCGGTATCCCAGCTACGATCTGATGCCCTGTGATGGGTTGTAGATAGTCAGGCTTTATGCCTTTTTACCTTTTAACTGTCTGTACTCAGACAGCTTTAAGCTTCCGCTTGGTTTGTATGAACATGTTTGTATGACTTGAGTGTCGGGTCATGTGACCCCTACCTGTATGAACATATTATGCAAGGCTCTTCTGAGCCGTCTAAATAAATGTTGTGTAGTGTATGGTTATGTTGTGATGCCATAGTTGTATCTATGCATATCGGACATGTCGTGCGTACGTGTGACGTGTAACGGTATGTATGGGATTCGACACCTAGTTATGTGCCTTTAGTAGTACTCTTTACGGGGAACTGCCTCTTTGTGCTTCCACCAAGCCTTGGTAGCTTGCTACTGCTCCGGACACATTGATTGACCGGCATGTATCCTTCTTTGCTGCTATGTCTGTCCCTTCGGGGAAATGTCTCGCAGTGTAATGGAGTCCATGTAGCCTGCTATGACTCGTCTACGCGCAGTTGATGACATTTATGTCCCATGGCGTAATGGAGTCCCTGTAGCTTGCTATGACTCGTCTACACATGCTAGAGATCGACACCTGCATTGCTGGGTTACGTATGCCTGTCCCTGTACGGATGTGCTACTAGGGTTCTATGACTAGTCATGTCGACCCGGGTTCTTTGACATTTGAATGCTAGCGACATATTCACATCCGTGAGCCAAAAGGCGCAAATGGTCCCGGCCCAGGTAAGTTGGCAGCCGTGGTGATAACCGTGCGTGAGGCCGCAAAGTAATGTGAAGTGTTACATGCTAGATTCTTATGGCTTAGGATCGGGGTCCTGACAGTCCATCACATCATTCTTCTAATGATGTGATCCCGTTATCAAATGACAACTCATGTCCATGGCTAGGAAACCTCGACCATCTTTGATCAACGAGCTAGTCTATTAGAGGATCACTAGGGACACAGTGTTGTCTATGTACCCACACATCTATTTGAGTTTCCAATCAATACAATTCTAGCATGGATAATAAACAATTATCATGAACAAGGAAATATGATAATAACCAATTTATTATTGCCTCTAGGGCATATTTCCAACATTTTCCCACTTGCACTAGAGTCAATAATCTAGCTCACATCACTATGTGATTTACATTGTAAGGAATCTAACACCCATACAGTTCTGGTGCTGATCATGTTTTTCTCGTGGAAGAGGCTTAGTCAACGGGTCTGCAACATTCAGATCCGTGTGTACTTTGCAAATATTTATGTCCTCCTCCTTTATGTAATCACGGATGGAATTGAAGCGTCGCTTTATGTGTCTGGTCCTCCTGTGAAACCTTGGTTCCTTGGCCAGAGCAATGGCACCAGTGTTGTCACAGAACAGAGACATTGGGTTCAGTGCACTGGGCACAATTCCAAGATCTGTCATGAACTGCTTCATCCAGACACCTTCCTTTGCCGCCTCCGAGGCAGCTATGTACTCCGCTTCACATGTAGAATCAGCTACCACGCTTTGCTTGGAACTGCACCAGCTTATCGCTCCCCCATTGAGAATATATATACATATCCGGTTTGAGACTTAGAGTCATCCGGATCAGTGTCAAAGCTTGCATCGACGTAACCCTTTATGATGAGCTCTTGATCGCCTCCATAAACGAGGAACATTTCCTTAGTCCTTTTCAGGTACTTAAGGATATTCTTGACCGCCGTCTAGTGTTCCACTCCTGGATCACTTTGAAACCTTTCAGGCATACTTATGGCAAGGCTGACATCTGGTCTTGTGCACAGCATTGCATACATGATAGAGCCTATGGCAGAAGCATAGGGGATGACACTCATCTTTTCTCTATCCTCTGCAGTAACTGGGCATTGAGTCTTACTCAACTTCACACCTTGCAATACAGGCAAGAACCCTTTCTTGGACTGATCCATTTTGAACTTCTTCAAAACTTTATCAAGGTATGTGCTCTCTGAAAGTCCTATTAAGCGTCTCGATCTATCTCTATAGATCTTGGTGCCTAATATGAAAGCAGCTTCTCCTAGGTCCTTCATTGAAAAACTCTTGTTCAAATATTCCTTCACACTTTCCAAAAATTATATATTGTTTCCAATCAACAATATGTCATCCACATATAATATTAGAAATGCTATAGATCTCCCACTCACTTTCTTGTAAATACAACCTTCTCCGTAAACTTGTATGAACCCAAACGCTTTGATCACCTCATCAAAGCGAAGATCCAACTCCGAGATGCTTGCACCAGCCCATAAATGGATCGCTGGAGTTTGCAAACTTTGTCAGCATTCTCTGGATCAACAAAACCTTCTGGTTGCATCATATACAACTCTTCCTTAAGGAAACCGTTAAGGAACGCTGTTTTGACATCCATCTGCCAAATTTCATAATCGAAAAATGCGGCTATTGCTAACATGATTCTGACGGACTTAAGCATCGCTACGGGTGAGAAAGTCTCATCATAGTCAACTCCTTGAACTTGTGAAAAACCCTTTGCCACAAGTCGAGCTTTATAGACGGTGACATTACCGTCCGCGTCCGTCTTCTTCTTAAAGATCCATTTATTCTGAATGGCCTTTCTCCCTTCAGGTAATACTTCCAAAGTCCACACTTTGTTTTCATACATGGATCCTATATCGGATTTCATGGCCTCTAACCATTTGTCGGAATTCGGGAGCACCATCGCTTCTCCATAGCTCGTAGGTTTATCGTTGTCCAACAACATGATCTCTAAGACAGGGTTACCGTACCATTCAGGAGCAGTACATGTCCTTGTCGACCTACGAGATTTGATAGTAACTTGATCCGGAGCTTCATGATCACCATCATTAGCTTCCTCTTCAACTGACGTTGGCTCCACAGAAACTCTTTCTGCGCTGCGCTGCTCTTTGGTTGAAGCAAAGGTTCAACAACCACATCAAGTTCTATCTTCCTCCCACTCAATTCTTTCGAGAGAAACTCTTTCTCGAGAAATGATCCATTCTTAGCGACAAACACTTTGCCTTCGGATCTGAGATAGAAGGTATACCCAACCGTCTCTTTTGGGTATCCTATGAAGACGCATTTGTCCGCTTTGGGTTCAAGCTTTTCTGGCTGAAGCCTTTTGACATAAGCATCGCATCCCCAAACTTTAAGAAATGACAACTTTGGTTTCTTGCCAAACCACAGTTCATACGGCGTCATCTCAACGGATTTAGATGGTTCCCTATTTAAAGTGAATGCAGTTGTATCTAACGCATAACCCCAAAATGATAGTGGCAAATCGGCAAGAGACATCATAGAACGCACCATATCCAATAAGGTCCGATTACGACGTTCGGACACACCATTACGTTGTGGTGTTCCAGGTGGCGTCAACTGTGAAACAATTCCACATTGTCTTAAGTGATTGCCAAACTCATAACTCAGATATTCTCCTCCTCGATCAGATCGTAGGAATTTAATCCTCTTGTTACGATGACTCTCAACTTCACACTGAAATTGCTTAAATTTTTCAAACGTTTCAGACTTGTGTTTCATTAAGTAAACATACCCATATCTACTTAAGTCATCGGCGAAGGTGAGAAAGTAACGATATCCACCGCGCGCCTCAATGCTCATCGGACCGCATACATCAGTATGTATGATTTCCAACAAGTCACTTGCCCGTCCCATTGTTCCACAGAACGGGGTCTTAGTCATCTTGCCCATGAGGCATGGTTCACATGTGTCAAGTGATTCAAAATCAAGTGACTCCAAAAGTCCATCAGCATGGAGCTTCTTCATGCGTTTTACACCAATATGACCTAAGCGGCAGTGCCACAAGAAAGTGGTACTATCATTATCAACTCTACATCTTTTGGCATCAATGTTATGAACATGTGTATCAGCACTATCGAGATTCAATAAGAATAAACCCCTCACATTGGGTGCATGACCATAAAAGATATTACCCATATAAATAGAACAACCATTATTCTCTGATTTAAATGAGTAACTGTCTCGCATTAAACAAGATCTAGATATAATGTTCATGCTCAACGCTGTCAGGGCACGGATGCTCACGATCACCTATGGGACTAGAGGTCCCTTGTGGTTCGGCAAGGGGGGTCATGTTGCACGAAGAGCGGAGAGCATGAGACGGCGCGACGATCAGGACACAAGCATTTTACCCAGGTTCGGGCCGCTGCTAAGCGTAAAACCCTACTCCTGCTTTTTGCTGGATTGATTGGAAGAACACGAAGAACGCTCAGCACCTACCCCCAGCAAGGACTGCTATCGGGGAAAGAGCTGCTATGCGAGTACAAGTGTTCGGGGGTTCCAGTTGCCAACCTTGAGCTGGGTTGCCTTGGGCCTCCTTTTATAGTGCAAGGGGTCACCACAATGGCAAAACAGTCATTAACTATTGACTATATAGCTAAGCAGAGCTATCATACCTAACTCTGGCATTTAGGACAAAATGCCATTATTACCTGCCTTGGTGGCGCTTGGGGGTGCATCCCCGGCAAGCTCTTGCCACCGCTTGGCTGGTCGTTGCTTATGGTCTTGACACGCTGCAGGGCGGGTGTCAACTGAGCGTAACTTGCATTCCGATGTGTCGCCACATGCTTAACGAGAGCTGATTAGCCGCCTGAGGGCTCGACACCGCATCGATAAGTGACAGGCGTAGCGATGCGGTGGAGCGGTGGCTGGCTGGCTCGCACCTGCCGGGGAGTGGCTTGCCGGGTCTTCTGGGGGGGTGTGCATGTCTTGGTCCTCGGCAAGCGTCGGGGGCGCGCTTGGCGCGTTGCAGTCCAGGCTTGGGCTGCCGCATTGAGCTTGTTGAAGTCTTGTCTTGATTGTTCGCCGAGTTTTTGCTTCTACCGCCTGTGCATAAGTCAGGGGCACTGGGTACCCCTGTTCTAGTGCACCGACAGGAGCCCCCGGGACTGGCCCACACATGCTCGCCAAGTGCCGTTGGGCCAGGCCCAAGTTTCATGCACAGGCGCGCAATGTGAGGGAGTAACTGCCAATTTATTGGTCAGCACTGACCCACCACCTCAGGCCCTTTCCGCCACGCGCGTTGCATGCATAGCGGGGAGTTAGCAATGGGCGCGCGTGACTTAAAGTCCTGATCGTGGCAGAAACCACAGCGCCATGGATTGGAGCAATGGGGCGGTTACCTGTTCGCCCGTGCTCGTGGGTGATGGAATTGGTGGAGACGGGCGGTGACCCTTGGAGCGGAGGAGAGCCAGCCCCCGCGCTCTCCCCTATAAATTGGGGGCCGCGAGGGGCGATGCTCATCCATCCTTTCTTCCTCCTTGAGTGCAAGCCCATGGAGCTCGCCCTTCTGCTTCTTTGTTTTGAGCTGCGCTCGCCGCTAGCATGCCTAGGGGACGAGGGCGTCCTCCGGCCTCTGCTTCAACGGCGAGGGGTTCCCGTCGGGATCATGCCATCGCTTCGGCCGTAGAGGCGGAGGGTGGCTCGAGTGCACGCGGCAGAGGAGCTGGGAGGGGCCGAAGTCAACGCGGGGCCCATGGTCGGGGGAGACGGAGCGCCGCTTCTCTTCCTCCTCCACCATCAGACCCTCCCCTTGAGGAGACCCACGCCGAGGGAATGGCGCTGGAGTTCGTCATCAAGTTGCGCGGTCCTTTCCGAAGCCGCCTGTGCCTTCCTCACCCTTTCGCCAGGGTGATGGAGGTTGACAAGCCGCACGCCCTGTGGCTGCGGGCACATGGTTGCTGTAATGGCGTTGTGCGGGTGGATGTTGAGTACCCGGAGCGTCGCGTCATGCTTCTCAGGCGCGGGTGGAAAACCTTCGCCCGTGCCCACAACCTCATCGATGGGCACGTCCTCCACTTCAAGATGATGAATGCCTACCTGCTCTCCGTCAAGATTTACGGGCGTTCGGGCGCCCATCTTGGCTGCTGCGAGGAGAGCTCGAGCGATGTCGAAAGCTCCTCCTCGAGCGATAGCGACGAGGAGGACAGTGTCGGTGAAGACGACGACGATGAGTCCTAGGCCGTCAAGTCGGAGTACGACGACCTGGGCTCCAGCTGATCGTCGGCCGCACCATCACCGTCATCGCGCTCCTCCTCCTCCTCCTCCCGGCAGAGCGATTTGCCGGGGGTTCTTGACTTGGGCGCCGCCTCTTCTTCTCAGCTGGACCCCGAGAGGCTCGTGGACTTCGGCTTCGTCTTCCTTTCCGATGGGCCTGCCATCCGCGCAATGCTGGTCCTGACGGGGTCAGGCTGGGCTTCTGTTGGGGTCTTCCCTCTACTCTTTTTCTTTTTGTAATCTGCCCCTAGGGGAGAAAGCCAAATAAAGAGTTATTAAAAAGAGGTGCCTTCTCGTGTAATCTTCATCCCATTTTTCTTTCGCAAGTACCATCCCTTTCCTTTCCTTATTTATACTGCATTAGTACGCTTTGTCTTTGCCGCACGGAACTACTTGCCGGGTCGTCATTCAAACCACGAGTGCCAAAGTGGGGGAACGAGCCCCCCGGCAACAGTTGGCGTTGTTCCCCGGCAGAGCTCCTTGTCGGTATCGGCGCTGCCACCCTTATAAACGAAGATAGGGGGACAGCTCGTCCCGACAAGGGTTTTCACCACGTGGATGACTCCACAACCCGCAATAAGGAAGATACTAAGGGGTTCCTTGAGAAATCGAGAAGTACTGATATGGAAATATGCGATATACTTATCTTTTCCAAGCAGTATTTTCTTTTTGAGCATGATGGGCCACCATCCTTGTTTCTTTGTTCCCCTTCCCTGTTTCCTCGATGGTAAAACATGTAGGGTGAGAACAGTAACAAAGACTACGGTTTCCCTAAGTATTCTAGCAAATGTTTATAACTTAAAAGCGCTAACATTGCAGTCATAAAAAATGCGTAATGAGCATGTAAGGATGATGATATGATGCAATGCCTAGCTTTATTATTGTTGCACAGGGTCTGCGCCTGGCTTTGTACAAAGGGTTACATGCAACATCGGCAAGGCTTGTACAAAAAGTGGCTGCCGGGGACTAAGCCCGGCAGCCGCGCCTTACGGGTAGAACTTACGAGGATGCTCAATGTTCCATGAGTTCTGCACCCTGGTGCCATCTTCGGTCTCCAGACAGACTGCACCAGGTCTGGTGACTCGTACTACCCAGTAAGGGCCTTCCCACTTCGGCGTCAACTTGTTTGTACCCTTGGCGGACTGAACACGCCGAAGGACAAGGTCGCCTTCCTCAAGGCTCCGGGCGTGAACCCTGCGGCTATGGTAGCGGCGCAGGGCTTGCTGATAGCGTGCGGCACGCACAGCAGCCCGGAGACGGTCTTCCTCGAGGAGCGTGGCATCATCATGCCGCAGCTGCTGTTGCTCTACTTCATCGTAGGCAAGCACTCGAGGTGACCCGTATATGAGTGCTGTGGGGAGCACTGCTTCCGCCCCATACACTAGGGAGAAGGGCGTCTGGCCGGTAGCTCGATTTGGTGTCGTCCTGAGGGACCAAAGAACCACCGGCAGCTCATCTATCCAGCGCCTGTCGCTCTTCCGCAGCTTATCAAAAGTCCTTGTCTTGAGTCCTCGCAGCACTTCAGCATTCATCCTCTCGACTTGCCCGTTGCTCCTCGGGTGAGCAACAGAGGCGAAGGAGACCTTGCTTCCAAGGCTTTGGATATATTGCATGAAGGCGCAGCTCGTGAACTGGGTGTCGTTGTCGGTGATCACTTTGTTAGGCACTCCAAAGCGGCACACCAGTCGTTTCATGAACTTGATAGCTGCCTGTGCGGTCACCTTTCTCACTGGTTCCACCTCAGGCCACTTTGTGAACTTGTCGGTTGCCACGAACAAGAACTCAAAGCCCCCGACAGCATGGTTGAAGGGGCCCAAGATATCGAGCCCCCAGACCGAGAATGGCCAGGATAGAGGGATTGTTTGCAGGGCTTGTGCTGGTTGATGGATGTTCTTAGAATGGAACTGGCAGGCTTCACACTTGGTGACCAGCTCAGTAGCGTCCTGGAGGGCAGTGGGCCAATAGAAACCCTACCGGAAAGCTTTCCCGGCAAGGGCCCTTTATCCAATGTGGGAACCACATACTCCTCCGTGAATCTCCGCCAACAGCTTCAATCCATCCTCCCGGCAGATACACCTTAATTTCACACCGTTCGGTCGTCTTCTGTACATGGTGTCATCGATAAACTGGTACATGCTTGACCGATGGGCTACTCTTTCGGCTTCTTCTTGCTCTTCGGGGAGTTCTCCTGTTTGGAGGAAATGGACTATATGCTGTGCCCAGGTTGGAGCCTGCGGCTCGACAACAAGGACTAAAGGCATCTCTTTGTCTCCGGGAGCGCTTGTCTCGACCGCTAGATCCTGAGGTCCCGTGGGAGGGAGCTGCTCGTCAACCGGAGTGGGATTTTCACCGGCAACTTCTCTATCAGCGGCTTCGGGAAGCTCTGCCGGGAAATGCTTGCCGGAGTTCAGTTTTCTTCTCTTCTTGGACAACGTTGATGGGGATACTGATGGTTGAGTGAGGCGGAGAACAAAGGTTCCTGGTTCCATAGGAAGCTTCTGCGCAGCGCACTTCGATAGATGGTCAGCAATGCTGTTCTCCGCTTGCGGCATATGCTCCGTTTGCAGCCCATCGAAGTGCTCCTCCAATTTCCTCACTTCTTCCACGTATGCCTCCATCAGCGGGCTCTAGTAATCCTTGTTGACTTGCTTTATCACAAGCTGAGAATCTCCTCGGACGATCAGCCTCTTTATTCCCAACTCCACCGCGATTCTGAGTCCGGCAAGGAGCCCCTCGTACTCAGCGGTATTGTTGGCGGCTACCTCCCGGGAAAAGTGCATCTGGACGACGTACTTGAGGTGCTCTCCGGTAGGGGCGATGAGGAGCACATCTGCCCCAGCCCCCTGGAGCGAGAAAGCACCGTCAAAGTACATGATCCAATCCTTGGGTGCTTCTTTACCGGGGAGGATTGTCTCCGGAGCTTCATCATCTGGCGTGGGTGTCCATTCTACGATAAACTTCGCCAACGCCCTGCTTTGAATGGTGGAAGTGCTCTCATACTTTAATCCGAAGCTTGACAATTCCAATGCCCACTCAACTATCCTGCCAGTGGCTTCGGGGTTTCTCAGTACGCATTGCAACGGGAAACGGGTGACAACTGTTATCTCATGGGCTTGCAAGTAGTGGCGCGGCTTCCTCGAGGCCATGATGAGGCTGAAGATCAGCTTTTGTACTCCGGAGTACCTTGATCTAGCCCCCTGGAGCAGGGAACTGACAAAGTACATGGGCCGTTGCACCATTTTCTTCTTTGCCACTTCTTGGGGTCCGCTGTCAACAATTTGCTGAGGTCCCCCTTGATCTGTGTCGAGTCTTGCCACGGATGTTTCTTTCCCACTCCCGGCAGCGTCAGCAGCGGCTGCTGAATCCCCATCCACTTCCCGCTGCGCCACCAGCGCTGCACTAACCACTTGATTCGTCGCTGCCAAATATAGCAGCAACGGCTCTTGCGGTTTAGGAGCGACCAAGGTGGGAGCAGAGGATAGGTATTTCTTCAGATCTTGCAGTGCTGTATGTGCCTCCGGGGTCCACTTCATCGGGCCAGCCTTCTTCAAGATTTTGAAGAACGGCAAGGCGCGCTCAACAGACTTGGAGATGAACCTACTCAACGCGGCAGCACATCCGGTCAAGCGTCTGATATCTTTGATGGTCTTGGGTGCCTGTAACTGTTCGATCGCCTTGCTCTTGTCGGGATTGGCTTCTATTCCTCGCTGAGATACGAAGAACCCAAGCAGCTTGCCGGATGGGACACCGAATACACACTTTTCAGGGTTGAGCTTCAGGTTGATCTTGCGCAAGTTTGCGAAAGTCTCCTCCAGATCTCTTATGAGAGTGGCTTCATCCTTGGTCTTGACCATGATGTCATCCATGTAGGCTTCCACATTTCTATGCAACTGAGGTCCAAAACCAATTTGAACAGCCCTGGCGAAGGTCGAACCAACACTCTTTAACCCGAAGGGCATACGCACAAAGCAGTACGTGCCACGGGGAGTTATGAATGCAGTCTTCTCCTCATCTTCCTTGGTCATAAATATCTGGTGATAGCCGGAGTAGGCATCCAAAAAAGAGAGCAAGTCACATCCAGAGGTGGAATCAACAATTTGATCTATGCGCGGCAAGGGGAAAGGGTCCTTCGGGCAAGCCTTGTTCAAGTCAGTGAAGTCTATGCAAAGCCTCCATTTCCCATTTGCCTTTCGTACCACCACCGGGTTTGCTAGCCAAGTTGGATGTAGCACCCCTCTGACCAAACCAGCTGCTTCAAGCTTCTTGATTTCCTCGGCAATGAACTGTTGCCGCTCCAAGGCCTGTTTCCTAACTTTTTGCTTGACGGGTCGGGCATGGGGGTAGACAGCAAGGTGGTGCTCAATTACCTCCCTGGGAACACCGGGAATGTCAGATGGCTGCCAGGCAAACACATCGACGTTCTCCCACAGGAAGGTAACGAGCGCGCTTTCCTATTTGTCAGTAAGGGTAGCACTGATGGTGAAGGTACCACTAGTGCCATCCTCCCTTGCCGGGACTTTCTTCATCTCAGGATAGGCGACCCTGGTCTTCTTGCTAGCGGAACTCTCCGACAGGTCATCGTCGGGTGCAGCGCACTCCAAAGAGGCGCGCTTCCCGGAGTCCTTGCCGGTGTTCTTGCTAGCCTTTTTCATTGTCTCTATGTCTTTGGCGGGAGCTGGGATTTCTGTGGCTTCAGCTGCTACCGCGTCACGGTACATCTTGTCTACGCAGATAACTGCATTCTTCTTGTCAGAGGGGATGGAAATGATCCCAATAGGCCCTGGCATCTTCAAGGTGTTGTAAGCATAGTGGGATGCTGCCATGAATTTTGCCAAAGCTGGGCGACCGAGGATTCCGTTGTAAGGCAAAGGGATCTCAGCCACGTCAAACACTATCCTCTCTATCCAGAAGTTCAGCTCTTCGCCGAACGTTACCGGCAGAGTGATCTTTCCCTTGGGCCGGCTCCTGTCGGAGTTGATTCCTTGGAATGTACCGGTAGCTTCGAGCTCTTCATCAAGGATCTGCTGTTTCTCAGCCACTCTAGGGGAGATCAAGTTCAATCCTGCCCCGCTGTCAACTAACATCTTGGACACCTTGAGGTTGCAGATTGTTGGAGAAACCAACAACGGCAAGCATCCGACCACAGTAGTACGGTCAGGATGATCCTCTTCGTCAAAGATGATAGGCGTGCGGGGCCATCTGAGTGGCTTCCTAGATTCTGCAGCAAGTTCCACAACATTGACCTCGCGTGCCCACTGCTTGAGCTGGCGGTGAGAGGAATGCAAGGATGCACCCCCGTCAACGCACATGGCTTCGGTCGCTTTCTGGAACTCCCTGTCACTGGAATCCTCCTCATCATCACCATCCTCACTCATGTCACCTGTTTCCCTCTTCTCACGGCCCCTGGCGGGTTTTTCCTTTTGCAGCGGGGTTTTGCCGCGGTGACCTCCTCTGCCGCCACGGCCTTTCCGGCAATGCCGTCCTGGCCTTTTTCCTTGTCGCGCTTCTCATACTCGGCCCTCTCTTTCTCAACAAGTTGCTCGACCTGTCGGCATTCTTGGAGATCATGGCCCTTGGTGCGGTGAATTTTGCAGTACGGCCCGTCAGACTTCCCGGTCTTCTCAGCGGCAGCAGCCTCCCGGCAATCAGCGCCCGCGGCAGCTCCCTTGCCGGGGGTTTCGGCTTTCGCCTTCTTTCCTGCATTGAGGTCTCCGGAGCTCTCGACAGCCAATACTGCTTTTCCCTTACGTTTCTTGTTGCGCTTCCTGCTCCTTCCCTTTGGGTCGGGGGCGTCGTCGTCATCATCAGAGTCCACTTCGACGCCCGCCTCTTCCCCGGGGAGTCGCCTTCCTTCTTCAGCTCGAGCACACTTATCCGCCAAGGTGTAAAGCTCATTAACAGTCTTGGGGAGCTTGACATTCATCTTGGCTCGCATCCTCCTGTTGCGCACGTTCGAGTGGAACGCGGCAATCACCGCTGCGGGATGGATCTCTGGGATGTTGCGGTGCACTCGACTGAATATCTGGATATACTTTCTCAAGGTTTCTCCCTCCTTTTGCGGGAGGACTTGGAGATCGCTGGGCTGGCCTGGTTCTTGATGACCACCGGTGACTCTGCCGGGTTTAGCTTCCCGTCGTATTTCTCCGGTAGCCCAGGCTTAAAAGCTCGGGTCGATGGCCAGTGGACCCGTCGCAGCTTGCCAGTGAAGGCAGGGCAACCAACCTCGTAAGGAAGGTACCCGCCAGCACTGGGCGCGGGGTCGCCGACGTCTCGACCGTTGCGCTTGTCGGATTGACGGTGTGCTTCCCGGCGTCGCTCGATGGTGATGCGCGCGTCTTCTCTCCGCCGGTCCTCGGATTGACGGTGCGCTTCCCGGCGTTGCTCGATGGTGATGCGCGCGTCTTCTCTCCGCCGGTCTTCAAGGACACGCCGTTGATCCTGGCGGTCGCGCGGGCTAGACGAGACTATGGATGCCTCGTCGTGCTCATCAGCATGCGAGGCCTACTGTGGCTTCCTCTGGGCCTGTTGTCGCGGAGGGGACTGCACCGTTGAGGTGGCCCCTTCGATGCGCTCGCCGCCCCGGCCGCTGCTGCTGTTCGCGTACGCCACGACGGCTCCGCATGATGGGTCTTGTTGGCTTCAACAAAAGAGATCAAACTCTGAATGGTGGCTCTCCATTCATCCATCTTATCAGCCGCCGGCATGAAGTTGAGAAGCATCTGGACTCGCGCCATGGCCTCCTCTGTGGTGCTTGGCATGGCGAAAGAGGCGGACCGCGACGTCGCTCGACTCTTGGTAGGGCCAAGAGAAGCGTCGCCGCGTCCTTGATGCCGTGCGCCGCTCGCCGGAGCTTTCTGGTGGCAGTGGGCTGATCTTGTGGAGCTGCGGCTCCACTAGGCGCCCTGTCCCACTCTCCACGAGGTGCATGCCCAACAATCTCGCTGGCGACGGGTGCGGCCGGAGGGTCACGGCTCGCACCGGACTGGGCGCCGCTGATTCGGCCTCGGCCATCCGCGTGGCGGGGAGGTGATGAACGGTTGTTTCCCTCGCCCGCGGCGTTGGGGCCGAGCTCGCCACGTTGTTGTTGTAGTTGCTCCTCTCCGACGCCTCCTGCTCCATCTCCGGCCGCGAAGGACTGTACGGGGGCGCCGCCTGCGCTGCCCGCGTCGTCCATGATGCCCGCCTCGCCCGCAGCCGCCGCGGCACTTACGGCGTCGGTGGCCGCGTGTGAGGGAGCCTTCGAAGTGGAGGGATGTGTGGCCGCACCGGATTTCTTCTTGGGAGCCATTGTTAAAGAAGATGATGATGGAGATCGATCCGCCGTTCACGAACTCGGGTTCACGCAAATTATGCACGCCCCCTACCTGGCGCGCCCAAGATGTCAGGGCACGGATGCTCACGATCACCTATGGGACCAGAGGTCCCTTGTGGTTCGGCAAGGGGGGTCACGTTGCACGAAGAGCGGAGAGCATGAGACGGCGCGACGATCAGGACACAAGCATTTTACCCAGGTTCGGATCGCTGATAAGCGTAAAACCCTACTCTTGCTTTTTGCTAGATTGATTGGAAGAACACGAAGAACACTCAGCACCTACCCCCGGCAAGGACTGTTATCGGGGAAAGAGCTGCTATGTGAGTACAAGTGTTCGGGGGTTCCAATTGCCAACCTTGAGCTGGGTTGCCTTGGGCCTCCTTTTATAGTGCAAGGGGTCACCACAATGGCAAAACAGTCATTATCTATTGACTAGATAGCTAAGCAGAGCTATCATACCTAACTCTGGCATTTAGGACAAAATGCCATTATTACCTGCCTAGGTGGCGCTTGGGGGTGCATCCCCGGCAAGCTCTTGCAACCGCTTGGCTGGTCGTTGCTTATGGTCTTGACACGCTGCAGGGCGGGTGTCAACTGAGCGTAACTTGCATTCCGATGTGTTGCCACGTGCTTAACGAGAGCTGATTAGCCGCCTGAGGGCTCGACACCGCATCGATAAGTGACAGGCGTAGCGATGCGGTGGAGCGGTGGCTGGCTGGCTCGCGCCTGCCGGGGAGTGGCTTGCCGGGTCTTCTGGGGGGTGTGCATGTCTTGGTCCCCGGCAAGCGTCGGGGGCGCGCTTGGCACATTGCAGTCCAGGCTTGGGCTGCCGTGTTGAGCTTGTTGAAGTCTTGTCTTGATTGTTTGCCGGGTTTTTGCTTCTACCGCCTGTGCATAAGTCAGGGGCACTGGGTACCCCTGTTCTAGTGCACCGACAAACGCAGGCACTAAATAACAATTATTCAGGTTCATCACTAATCCCGATGGTAATCGAAGAGCGAGCGTGTCGACGGCGATCACATCAACCTTGGAACCATTTCCCACGCGCATCGTCACTTCGTCCTTTGCCAGCCTCTGTCTATTCCGTAGTTCCTGCTTTGACTTGCAAATGTGAGCAACCGAACCGGTATCAAATACCCAGGCACTACAACGAGAGCTGGTAAGGTACACATCAATAACATGTATATCATATATACCTTGTTTGGTGTTGGCCGCCTTCTTGTCGGCCAGATACTTGGTGCAATTCCGCTTCCAGTGGCCAGTTCCATTGCAATGAAAGCACTCAGTTTCCGGCTTGGGTCCAGCCTTGGGTTTGTTCACGGGAGGAGCAACTGCTTTGCCACTCTTCTTGGAGTTACCCTTCTTGCCCTTGCCATTCTTCTTGAAACTAGTGGTTTTATTGACCATCAACACTTGATGCTCCTTCTGGATTTCTGACTCAGCGACTTTTAGCATCGTAAACAGCTCGGCGATTGATTTGTTCATCCCTTGCATGTTATAGTTCAACACAAAGCTTTTGTAGCTAGGTGGCAGTGATTGAAGAACTCTGTCAGTGATCGCCTCTGGCGGGAGCGTAATTCCCAACTTAGCTAGACGGTTGGAATACCCAGACATTCTGAGTATGTGCTCACTGAAAGACCTGTTCTCCTCCATCTTGCAAGCATAGAACTTATCGGAGGTCTCATACCTCTCGATCCGGGCATTTTTCTCAAAAATAAACTTCAACTCCTGGAACATCTCATATGCTCCATGAAGTTCAAAACGTCTTTGAAGTCCCGGTTCTAAGCCATACAACATAGTACACTGAACTATTGACTAGTCATAAGAACGCGCCTGCCAGGTGTTCACAACGTCTGCAGATGACACTGGAGGGGGTGGCGCACCGAGCGGTGCATCAAGGACATAAGCCTTTTGGGAAGCCGTGAGGATAATCCTCAGATTACGGGCCCGGTCTACAAAGTTACTTCCATCATCTTTCAGCTTGGCTTTCTCTAGGAACGCATTGAAATTCAGGGGAGCTACTGCGCGAGCCATTGATCTACAACATAAATTTGCAAAGATTACTTAGACTATTGTTCTAGATAATGAGTTTAGTTAAACATATTACTTAAAACTCCCACTCAAATTGACATCCCTCCGGTCATCCGAGTGCTACATGATCCAAATTCACCAACCCAAGTCCGATCATCACGTGAGATGAGGTGGTTTCAGTGGTGAACATCTCCATGTTGATCATATCTACTATATGACTCATGTTCGACCTTTCGGTTTCTTGTGTTACGAAGCCACGTCTGTACATGCTAGGCTCGTCAAGTCTAACCCGAGTGTTCCGCATGTGCAAAACTGGCCTGCACCCGTTGTATGCGAACGTAGAGTCTATCACACCCGATCATCGCATGGTGCTTCGAAACGACGAACTTTTGCAACGGTGCACACGCGGGGAGAACACAATTTTTATCTTGAAATTTTAGTGAGGGATCACCTTATAATGCTACCGGCGTCCTAAGCAAAATAAGATGCATAAAAGGATTAACATCACATGCAAATCATAAGTGACATGATATGGCCATGAACTTGTGTTTTTGATCTCCATCTCCAAAGCACCGTCATGATCTCCATCGTCACCGGCATGACACCATGATCTCCATCATCGTGTTGCCATGGGGGTTGTCGCGCCAACCATGCTTCTACTACTATTGCTACCGCTTAGCGATAAAGTAAAGCATTACATAGCGATTAATGATTGACACGCAGGTCATAAAATATTTAAAGACAACCCTATGGCTCCTGCCGGTTGCCATATGCATCGACATGCAAGTCGATATAAACTATTACAAAACATGATCATCTCATAGATCAAATATATTTCATCATGTCTTTGGCCATATCATATCACAACATACCCTGCAAAAACAAGTTAGACGTCCTCTAATTTGTTGTTGCATGTTTTACGTGGCTGCTATGGTTATGTAGCAAGAACGATTCTTACCTACGCAAAACCACAACCGTTATATACAAGTTGCTATTTAACCTTCTACAAGGACCGCCTTCGTCGAATCCGATTGAACTAAGGTGGGAGAGACAGACACCCGCCAACCATCTTATGCAACAAAGTTACATGTCAGTCGATGGAACCGGTCTCATGTACGTGGACATGTAAAGTTGGTCCAGGCCACTTCATCCCACAATACCGCTGAATCAAGAAAAGACCAAGGAAGGAAGCAATCTTAATATCAACGTCCACAAACTCCTTTGTGTTCTACTCATGATGTCATCTACGCAAAGACCTAGCTCATGATGCCACTGTTGGGGAATGTTGCATGGGAAACAAAAATTTTCCTACGCTTCACCAAGATCAATCTAGGAGATGACCATCTACGAGAGGAGAGATTGCATCTACATACCCTTGTAGATCGCTAAGCGGAAGCATTAAGAAACGCGGTTGATGTAGTCAAACGTCTTCGCGATCCAATCACAATCCGTCCCGCGGACTCCTGATCAAGTGCCGAACGGACAACATCTCCGCGTTCAACGCACGTACAGCTTGATGACGCCTTCACCTCCTCGATGTAGTGAGCGATGGTGAAGTAGTAGCCCGAGTCCTCCGACAGCACGGCGACGTGGTGAGGTGGTGTTGGTGGAATCTTAGCAGGGCTTCGCCGTGCGTTATGAAGAGGAGAAGAACTACAAGGGAGAGGAGTGGCAGCGCCGTAGCACGTTGTGGTGCCGCTGCCCTCTCTCTCTCCCTCTCTATATATATGGGAAGGGAGGAGGGGAGGGCGCCCTAGGGTTTCCCCTAGGGGCCGGCGGCCAAGGGGGTGGCGGCTAGGGTTTGGGTGCCTGCCAAGGTGCCTCGCCACCCAAGTTTAGGGTGGCCGGCGGCCCTAGGGGGTGTGGCCCCCTTCCCAGCCAAGTGGGCTGGTGTGCCCCCTCTCCTTGGCCCATGAGGCCCCCCAACACTTGCCGGGGCCCCCCGAAACCCCTTTCGGCACGCCGTCGAATCCCCGGTATGCCCCAGAACACTTCCAGACTCCGATACCCTTCATCCTATATACCAATCTTCACCTCTGGACCATTCCAGAGTTCCTCGTCATGTCTGGGATATCATCCAGGACTCCGAACAACCTTCCGTCACCAACATAATAACTCGACTATACTTTTATCGTCACCAAACGTTAAGTGTGTAGACCTTGCGGGTTCGAGAACTATGCAGACATGACCGAGACTCCTCCACGGTCAATAACCAATAGCGGGAACTGGATGCCCATATAGGTTCCTAACTATTCTATGAAGATCTTTATCGGTTGAACCACGATGTCAAGGATTCAGTTAATCCCGTACGCAGTTCCCTTTGTTCATCGGTATGTTACTTGCCCGAGATTCGATCGTCGGTATCTCCATACCTAGTTCAATCTTGTTACCGGCAAGTCTCTTTACTCGTTCCGTAATACAAGATCCCGTGGCTAACTCTTTAGTAACTTTGCTTGCAAGCTCATTATAATGTTGTATTACTGAGTGGGCCCTAAGATACCTCTCCGTCACACAGAGTAACAAATCCCAGTCTTGATCCATGCCAACTCAACAGACACCCTTGGAGATACATGTAGAGCATCTTTATAGTCACCCAGTTACGTTGCTACATTTGATACACACAAGGTACTCCTCCGGTGTCAGTGAGTTGCATGATCTCATGGTCATAGGAACAGATACTTGACATGCAGAAAACAATAGCAATAAACTTGACACGATCATATGCTATGTTCATAGTTTGGGTCTTGTCCATCACATCATTCTCCTAATGATGTGATCCCGTTATCAAATGACAACTCATGTCCATGGCCAGGAAACCTCGACCATCTTTGATCAACGAGCTAGTCTATTAGAGGCTCACTAGGGACACAGTGTTGTCTATGTACCCAGAGATGTATTTGAGTTTCCAATCAATACAATTCTAGCATGGATAATAATCAATTATCATGAACAAGGAAATATGATAATAACCAATTTATTATTGCCTCTAGGGCATATTTCCAACAGGTTCTTATGCCAACCGTGCTCCTGGATCTAATGGTCTTTATAGCTCACTTTTTAGAGGTAAGGGCATCTCCAACGTGGACCCTCAAACCGCACAGATATGTCTAGACCGCGCCGTCCGGACCCCTAAATCCATTCAACGCGGGCCTGTATTGGTCCGCTCGACGGTTCGGACGCACTTTCTCCACAGAGATAAAGTGGGTGGGTGGGGGGGGGGGTCCGGGCGTCCGGACCGCTGCCACGTCCACTTCTGACTCCCTGGCCCACCCAAAAATGCCACCCGCCTCTCTCGTGCCTTCCGTCCAATGTCCGCGCTGCTTCTCACGTCGCATTCATACCGGCCTAGAGCATGCAGCGGCCAACATTGATGCCCATGATTTGACCGGATGGTAGGATGGTGCTGACGGACATGACCTCTGGGCGTCGCCGCTTCAATGCGGACGCCGCATCTCGAGAAACCAACTCTAGCCATTGCATTGCATTGAAGTGGGCTGACAACGACTTTGCATGGCCTGGCAGCGACTATATAAGCATTGCTTCGGTGATGCACATCCAAACCTCCTCCTCTCCGAGGCCCTCCTCTACCTCTCCGAGGCCCTCCTCTACCTCTCCGAGTCCGTCCTCCAACAGCGGCGACGCCGAAGTCGTGGTGGTCCATGTCGGCAGGCAGTGGCGGAGGGAGTTCATCCTTCGATGGATCTTGGCGCCGCCGCCCACTCTCTAGGGCCCCTCGGCGTCCATGACGATCATCTCCTTTGGCAAGGAGTAGATCATCCTCTCTTCCAGCGACGAGGAGCACCAGATGCCGTCGCAACAGCCAGAGCAGCTGCCGCACCTTCTCGCGAAGGCGGCTCCGACGGGTGAAGAATCCGTCCGTTAGATGGAGATCACGACGGAGCGCTTGCTCCGTTAGATGGGCTCCGCACAACCGGCGCCAGCGCGGGTCAAGGAGGAGCCACCGTCTTCGCCGCACTACTGCGTCAAGCCGGAGTTCGCGTCCCCACCCCGGCGGGTCAAAGAGGAGCCCGCCTCCCCCTCTCCCCCACGCGCAACCATGAATACGGCGTCCAGATTGGACGCCGCGTTAAGGATGAGGTTGTGTCTCCACCGGCGCACAACCAGTACACGCGCATTGACGGCCCCGCCTAGCTGCCCCACCACAACCACCGCCAAGCCATCAAGGAGGAGTTGTGACCAGCAATAAAGAAGGGCACGGCCGCATCCTCCATTACCTTGGAGGCGGTAGTGTCAGTGGTCCTTAGGCTCGAAGGTCGTCGTCTCCAAGGAGGAGCACGCGGAGCGGCAGTGGGCGCGGTACGCCAGACACCATGTCGTGTGCTGCTCCTAGTTCACCAAGACCGAAACAGCGCCGAAATGTGTCCGCAACGACCCGGACCTCATCGCCACGTGGGCCCTCGATCACTCTATCACCACCAGTGAAATGGAGCCATGCGCCACTACCGCCTCGACTGTGAGATCGCCAAATACGGTGTGGAGTGGTCTCTTAGCAAGACCTCCATAGACGCCGGCAAGGGCAAGGCCACCGCCAGGGCTCCGCTGGCGCCGTCGACAGTGGCCGTGGCGCACTCCGCACCGCGCAATAGGAGGCAGAGCGGTTACGCTGTGAGCGGCAGGCCGGACAAGGTTGTTGCGGCCTTCCGGCGCCCTTCCACCGTTGGAGGGACAACGACGACAGAACGAACGACGATGGTGGTGCGGCGGGACAAGGCGGCCGTGAGTACGACTTACTTGATCGAAATAGGGTTTAAGAATTTTTTTATTTTTTAGTTAACGGTCGAACTATCGAACGTTTTATGTAAATTATGTCCGAATTTGAATGATACCCACCACGTTTGCAACAATTTCATCCGGTTAGTTTAAACCATGTTCATAATGTACGCGGGCAGTGGTTGAAAGTCGCCTTCGGTATCAATGTTGGAGATGCCCTAATAAAGAGTGACTTTATGTTGCTTCTCAAGGATACTGAAGTTGGGGTGTTCGTTGTCTACCACCTTAACTTCGATATCATTACCCCTATTCCCAAGGAACCTAATGCCAAAGAGATGAAAAATAATCGTCCAATAAGCTTAAGTAACTATGCCATTAAGATCTTTACTAATGTTATGACCACTAGAGCTTCTCTTCTTTGTGATAGACTCATCTCTCCTAACCAATGCTAGTGCAAAGTCGTCCTATGCTAACGGTTTTAACCTCCTTTCGTTGACACGGTTTTAAACCGCCGCCTTACTAAGGTGGGTGATGGGGGTATCTCTTTGAAATTTTTCAACATCAGGATGCCTTTGTTCTCAAGTTTGGGATGGTGATAACTTAAAACTAGTTTCAGGAGATGTGTTGATGAACACACTCTATCTAGATGGTGTGAGATGGTGCCCCTAGTTAGAAACACCAAATTTTCATCTGGGGATGACACACCTATCTTGATGCTTGAATCATCTGGTGCTTATTCTGTCAAGTCTTTTTACAAACCGGTTAATTTTGGTGGCGTGTCTTCTGACTTATAGGACTGTATTTGGAAAATCAAGGTGCCACCCAACATTCATGTCTTTATTTGGATCATTTTGCATAACAAAATTTTCAGTAGAGACAATTTAGCTAAACACCGCCATGTGGCTGATCCTACATGTGTGTTTTGCAATGAGCTTGAGTTTATACAACATCTTTTCTTTGATTGTATTGATGTAGAGAGAACTTCGACTATAATTGCTGACGTTTGTAACATCCCCATACCATGTTCTTTTATATGTCTCTACCCTTTTGGGAAACAAAGAAAGCAATTTCATGCAGTTAATCAGGTTACTTCTCCTACCCTGTGGATCTTATGGCTGGTAGGAAATGATTTTGTCTTTAAGGATCCAAAATGGCGAAGCATGTGATGCATCATGTCTTTGGTAGGTTCTATGGTTAAATAATGCAAGATCTTGTGTTCATATTCTCAAGCTACACTGATCCTCTAATGCATGAGGTTGCTTGATCATCATCGCGGGGAGCTTCTCAGGATTGCTTACCCTAGTTATTCGTAGTGGTGTTCTGATAGGTATACTGGCTTATAATGTGCGTGTTAGATGCCTTCTTTACTTTGAAGTCTGTTTAAAATATGTTGTAATAATCCTTTGCAGTTATTGATAGATGTAGCCGAGAGCTATGAAACATTAATGTTGTCGGGTTTGCCTTGCCTTTAATAAAAGTCGGGGCATGGGAGAGACCCCTTTGATTTGAAAAAAGAGAGGAGGAAGAAATAACAAGATCTTCCTACAAGTTTTGTCAACAAGGTCAATGGAGATTCTACATTCATCCCCCTCTTTGCAATTCATCTTCTTCAAATTTGGCATATCAACGCATGGACCATAGGAACTCAACAAGGAAAGCACAATGTTAGTATTGTACACAGGAATCTACATAGACGCAGCTTAATTACTACCATTTCTGAAGATAGAATTAAAAAATAGATAGAGTTTTTAGAGGTAAATGAATTTGAGGCAGCCTATTACTCTTCCTGAGGATATAGTCAAATCCAGAAAGTGAAATGGACAGAAGATTGTCTAGAGATGAATGAATTTGAGGCAACCTATTTCCCTTCGTGAATGTAAACTCAAAAGTAAAAAACAAAATCGACCAAAAATATAGTTAAGAATAAAATTGAGGCAGCTCATTACCCTTCCCAAAGAAAGAATAAAAAAATAGAGTAATTGTAGATGCCATGGCAGCCATTTTCGTGCCATAGATAAAAGTCAGTACAACTAATTTGACATACATTTTGTATAACCTTACAATAATATATGAAGCAAAATCGTTTAATGTAAAAAATGAAAATGAACAACAACTTTACATAATGAAATTGACACACACCAACCGACGGAGATTCTAAAGAAATTTTGCAACATAAAAATCACCATTGCCTCCACTTCATGCCTATAGGAACACGCACAGGAAACATCATCACGATAACATAAAGACAAAACGAGGGACCAAAAAGGAACATGGAAACTTAAAAAAATCACATACATTTGTCATAAGAAAATTATCTTCAACATATTGAGACTGACATAATAGTGTATTATCAACATTCTCATTGAAGAAAGCTTCTTTGTTGTCCACCAAATTATCAGAGTCAATAGCCATTACTCTAAAAAAACAACAGCTGAATTGCAAATGATAGTCCCAATAAATTGATTCTATGCAAGTATTGAAACATTAATTACAATGTAAGTGAGATATGCACTAATAGCTAAAAGAAATTACAAATAGAAAATTTCAACAACTTACATTACATATAATCTAAAATATACTCCCTCCGTCCCATAATGTAAGACGTTTTCTGACACTAGTGACGGAGGGAGTAATAATTTTTGAATGCATACAAATTGGAACTAATATCCATGGAAAATTGCGTGCTTTCCATAGGAGTGCCTGGGAAACCTCCAAATGTAAGAGTGATGTAACCTAGCAATAAGTATTTCCCTCGATTGGGAACCAAGATTTATTGAATCAATAGGAATTATGTCAGCAGTAGCTAATGATCAGTACCTGCACACACCACACTAAAAAAACTTGTCCCTAACGATTCAAGAATGATGTCAAGCTAGCCACGTCATGCAGCCAAATTTAATATGACAAAGTCATGAATTCTAAACATTTGATTCAGTTTCACTGCCAACATGATCAATAAGTTCAGTGCAAAAGTCTACCAGAGACAGGCGAAACAAGCCTCTGCACTCATAGCCCTTTCCAACAAATTGTCCACACTTATACACTACAACCTTATTGGACTCAAATACCAACTTGTAGACAAGTCGACACAAATGAGAACCGCTGACAAGATTTTTGTTTATAGAACGGACATGTTGCATGTTCTTCAGCCGCACAATCTTTCCCGAAGTAAACTTTAGATCGACCATTCAACACCATGAACATAAGTATGTGCCTCATTCCCGATCAGCATGAATGTAGTTCTTGAGACCTGATAAGAAGAAGACATGTTGATATATAACACACATGTATATTGGCACCCACGTCAATCCACCAATCAGGAGAATGATAACTGAAAGAACGGTAGGAACTTTACCATGCCCGACATCTTTCATCTCAACATTGACAATAACAATATTTGCGGTCTTGTCGTTGTTCTCATTGTAACGCATGTCCCATCAATCATGGCAGGATGAAGCTCAATGATCATCTCCATCGCATAAATGATACTTTCCTTTCTTCTTAAAGGTCTCCTTTTTCTTCTTGAAGTTGGCGCATTGTGGGGTTTTGTTCTTGCCTTCAAAATTTTGTTTGCCTGCATCTTGTTCTTGAATTTGTGGGGTTGGAAATTCTTATTCTATACCAAGTTGGCACAAGAATTATCCTCATGGAAACGAGCACGTGTGTCTTTATCCCCCGCCTTCTCTTCCACATCAAGAGTGCCAATCAGGTCGGCAATAGTAAAATCCTATCTCTTGTGTTTCAGAGTGGTAGAAAAATTCCTCCAATGAAGGACGAAACTTGGCAATGATGCCTCCGACAGTGAGCTTTTATGGTAACACATACTTGAAATGCTCAAGTTCCATAGTAAGTGTATGTATCTCATGAGCCTGCTCAACTACGGAGTGGTCATGACTCATGAGTCATCTTGTAGTAATTATATTGCTCCATGATATACAACTCAGTTCATCTGTCTGAGATACCAAACTTGGACTCAAGCGCATCCCACATATCCTTACCGACCACGATGGTCATGAAGGGATGGACAATGTTGTCACCAAGAACACTCACAACAGCACCTCTAAACAGGGTGTATATAGCCTGGAATGCCTGCTCATGTTCAGTCATAAGCTCTCCCTCTGGCTTGCCCTTAGAGGTGTGAAAATAGTTGATGGTGGTTGATGCCTCTATATTTTACGCATTTTTAGAGCTCATTTGTTGCATGTTCTATTTATATATCATGTCCCATTGAACCATCCGTTATGCATGATTACTTGTATTTACACTTTCCCTTTGTGAGCATTGCACATTTAGTGTTTTATTTATTTTTATTAGTTTTCTTTGTTTCTTGTGTCTACGGGTGTTTTGGAGCAACCTAGTACCAGGCATGGTGAAAGAACCAAGGATGGGTTTGACACGGAGTCACCCAGGGGCCAGACTTAGCCATTCTGGAGGTTGGAAAAAATGATTTTTCCAAAGTGCCCCAAATCAAGATCTAAGACCTGGAATGGACCGACAACATTCATACGAATCCAAGAAGCCCAAGAACGTCAAATTCCGAGTTCATATGAAGAAGTTGTGGCTGTTTTACCGGAGGAGTACATATCAAAAGATGGCGTTCCGAACGACCGCACGCGGTCGTTTCAACGGTCCTTTGATGCGCAAACAGCTCCGTAATTTGCCCTTCTAGACTGGATTCTTCATCTATTTCGTCCTCGTTCGATCCCACAGGATCCTTGGCTCGTAAAGAAGAGATTGGGAGAGGATAAGGCTCATCTTGAGCCCTTGGATGAAGCACATCAAGTGAGGAGGCTATGGATGCCCTCTATATACGTCCCCCTCAACCTTAGCCCTGTCATTCCATCCCATCTCATCTCATTCATCCACAACCATCTCCATTGCTCCTCCACACCTGAGAAGAAGCGATAACCACCAAGGGAAGAAGGAGGACGCTCCACCACCATGAGCATGACCTTCGGGCCGGTGCCGCCACCGTAGGTGGCGCCCCCTCTCCATCACCTCGAGCACGAACGCCATCATCATCACCGCGCTGCCGGCATCACCACCATGCCTTCTCCCTTCACCGACTTGATGCCGGCTTGTAACTTGTCCCTAACCTTCATGAATATGTTTGAGTAGTTGTACTAGTTATTGAGGATATGGTTGAAGCCTATATGATTCTTGGTATGATCAAATATTACATGTTCATGATTTGAGTTAGCATTCTCATGAGTGTTGAGAGGAGGCATTACTCGCACTATTGTCATGATTGACCGTAGATGAGCTACTTTCGTTGTGAAGGGTTGGGGCGTTGGGGTTTGAGGTGACAGTAAAAGCCATTGATTCCTCGCCATCACAATTGATAGGGGACTTACGAAGAACCTTTAGAGAGGCCGCGTCCATGGGTAAACCTTAATTATCATGAGTTGTAGCCCTATGGGGGAGACTATGATGGTGGCGTGTGTGGCACGAAGTCTACGTTAGAGTAGAACATGTACTGTACCCGGCTCCGCCCACTTATGCATTTGACCAGTTACCAGAGGATACAATAGTTTGTATGTGGTAGTGATTCCAAAACCCTTGACAGCGCCTTAATACTTGAGCACCATCCTTACTAACTTATCATATTTTATTTACTAGTTTTACCTTCTTGTTAGTAGTTTAGTTAATTACCCTTTCTTCTAGTTTTCCTAGCAACGATAGAATAGACTACTTCCAAACTCTGGTTTGGGTGCGCACGTGGCTGCGTGAAAGTGACAACATAGTTGCGGGGTTTGTGGTGCCTTCCTATCAGCTTGATGTGTGTTCGACACTCTACTTATCACAATGAAAATGCTACAACAACCCTATGCACTTGCAGGTCATCAAGCATTTTTTGGCGCCGTTGCCGGGGAGCATAGCGCTTAGTTATTACTTACCCACTCGCACATAGTTTGTTTTTGTTTGTTGCTATTTATCTTACTATTTCTTTATTTTAACCCAAAAATACCAAAAAATGTCTTGCTTTGAGATGTCAGATGAAGACATAGAGGCTGCAATGAAACAATACAATGAAATAAAAAGGGTAGAAGAAGAATACCGGCTTTCCAACAAAGGTATTTACTTGGATGAGCTATTTATGGCTTTGGATTATATAACTGATGATATCCCTAATGGTTGTATACACTATCAAACCCTTGTCCACGTGAGCTTTTACTGCGGTGATCACCCACACCCGGTTGTGGGATCCTACAATCGTGGTGACTACCCTCCTAAAGATGTTGAGTTCATTAAGGAGATGATGCTAATGCTTAGATCATTTGAGCTTTTAATGTGGGTTAATAGGTGTCCCGAAGATTTCACATCGATGACTAAGTATAAAGGCTTGTTGGAGGAAGTCTACAATTTTTGCGTAGACAATAATTTTTATGAGAATCCTCTGTACGAGGTTTATCAAGAGCAGATGGACGGCATCTCCCAAGCCAACACTTCACAGGAAAATAACCTTATGGAGGAACATGAATAAAACATCATCAAGCTACAAGAAGAAGGTAATTGTTTTGATATACTTAATGTGTTGCTTGATGAAAATGATGAAGGTTATGACTCACCCGCAGCTCCACATCCTCTTGATTATAACATTACTGTGAAGTTGAAGCCACTAATATTTCAGGCATCTCCACTTATCTTGGTGCATAGGTACTAGCCCAAGAGTGAGTACGAATTTTCATATATGATGCCGATGCACCGCAAGATAATGCGCCTCCGACCGAGCTCTGCTATGAGGTGGTCCAAACCCCGATCGGAGGTAGACATCCAACTCGGGGTTGATATCTCGTGGGTTCTAGGTGGATGACCTTACGGAGCACCGAAGCCTAGCTATATGGCTTTAAAGAAAGCACTGCCTAGGAGGTAACCCAGAAGTCTGTAGGTGTATTTCTTAGCTTTGCGTCTTGAGTCTAGTTGCATTCATGTTGCATTGGCACTTTTACTTTTTTGCTTTGAGTAGTTGCTATTAGAGTTGGCTTCGTGTTGTTTTCATTGGTAAAATCACAAGCATGTCGCTAGCCTATTTTTGTTGCATTCCTCCTCCTACTTTTATTGCAATATTGCTATGTGCCTAACGTGAGGAGGAAGCACAAGAATGCTCATGGAGTTCTGCAGCTCCAGGAGAAAAGACGTTTCATACGACCGCACCGGTTGTTTGAGCGCCCGTATGAGCTCGTGGCCGCAACAAAGAAGAGGACCAGAGAAAAAGACGGCCTACCGTACGAGCGCTCGTGCTCGTACGAGCGGTCATTTCACCTGGCGACCAAAACGAGCATCTCAACAGAGCGAACGATGGTGTTCCATACGACCGTAACTGGTCGTTTGAGCGCCCGTATTAAAGCAAAACACCTCTATTTGTTTCATTTTCAATGTCTGAGGTCAACGAGGTGTTTTCTAAACGATCATTTGCTTTCTAATTAGTATTAATTACCTCTGAAACACATTAGCCAATAATTCTCTTTAGCAACTATGTTTTCTTTATTCCGTTTTACCGGTTGGGTATACAAACTCCGTTCATATACCGAATCGATGTTTTATTTGTGTGTTATTTTCGCAGGGGCTTGGACCTTATGTGGTGACATGTATGGTATGGTGCCAACAGTATAAAGATCCACACAACCCACTTGGTTGCTTCAACTCGATGAACTTCGACAACCACTGCCCAATTATGTTTTCCAATACGAACCTTGATCAATAAATGTTTCTTAGTATTGAGCTTCTCACCTTAAGTGAGAATGTCCCTTTTTAATTAGGACCCATGGGCTACACACTTGTGTTTTTATCTTGTCTCGCATGCACTTCATCCAAATCTAGAAGTAGCAAGAACTTCTAGGCATAGTTGGTTGACTTAAGCGAGGTGCTTAGGTTGATGAACCGATCGGTGTGAGGCTCATATTTCTATCACTTGTGTTGCTAATCCTTTGTGCTACAAAAAATAATGAAAAACACAAAGCATAAAATATATTATTTTCTTTTTAGCTTGCTTTTAGAAGGTTCTATTGGAGGGCAGCCGCCGGACCACGACAAGGAGATCACATGAAGTAAGGTCCATGTCTATTAAAAGAGAGGTCATATGCACCTCAACGGTAAAAATTTCCAACCCTTGCTTAGACGTAAGCTTGAGGAGGTAACCACTTCCCGTGCTCTCTTTTAATAATTGTACTTTCTCTTTACTTTCGTATTTTTTCCTAGTTTAGTTCTAAGCGTGGGGAGGTTACTTTTGCATGTGTAGTGTGTTGTGCAATGCTCTTGATCATATGGTTTTCGTGCATTAGTGTGTCCTGCTGTTTTAACATGCTTGCTTTGCACTTGTTTGACTTAGCATGTGGAAATCTTGTTGTCTTCTGAAATACATTGCCATGTTCTTATATCAAAAACCCAATAAAGGAGTCCTTTGAACCATTGCCTTTATTTCACCTAAAAACTTAAGTTGGGGACTCTAGTGGTGGCTTGATTAGCGATTGAATGATTGTACAAGCGTTTTGTTGATGAACCCAACATCTTTCGTTGATCCAGGACATGCAACGGGGTTTATCTCCGCGAAACTATCCCCTTGGGGTACTCAGTTTTCTAGTCTTATGCAACATGACACCGCGATGCTCTTGTGTAGTGTTTGATTTCTTTATGACTAAGGCAAGTTTGAAACCTTTGCACTTCCGCTCATCCTTTATTGCTAGCCTCTACGGTATCGTGCATTGCTCACTCTCACATTAAGACTTGTCGCATACTTCACGGGTACATCCAAACCCGTGGGAGAACTTTCTCTTGTTCTCCTACACATAAAACACCCCATCTTCACAGAATAGCCACCATACCTACCTACATGGCATTTTCATTGCTATTTCAAGCATATCGCCATGCACTACCATCATTTTATGTTACATGATTAGAGGCATGTTTTAATTTGACTTGCATGATCATATTATGGCTAGCTTGATATTTTCATAGCTTGTCCGTTTTTTGATGTCTAAGCTACATCGGATCATTGCACATACTGGTACACTGCCAGAGACATTCATCATATAGAGTTTCTGTCATGTTTTCAATTTTGAGTTATGATTGCTTCAGTTGAAGTGTGTCAATAGAAAGTGTATCATTCATCATTGTAAGGTGTTTCTCCTAAAAAAGAAGAGAGAGAGAGAGACCAAATAAAAGATGCACCACGGAGGTGCCACAACAAAAAAGAATAAAAGAAAAAAGAGAAGAAAGAAAGAAAAAAGAGAGAAAAAAGAAAAAGTGAGTAAGAGAGAAGGAGCAACACCATTATCTTTTTAGTATACACATGTGCTTCAAAGTAGGACCACTTCATGCATTGTCAAGTAGAAAGTTTCATGAGCTTCATACAAGTGGGGAACCTACATTATACAACTTGGCTTGCATATTCCAATGGCGAGCATCCTCAAAATCTCGAGGTATTCATGAACAAGCAAGTTGGATGTACCCCCACCTACTCCATAAGAGAGTTTTCATATATTCATAGCTCTGTGTGCATCCTAGTTGCATGGCGATCACTACTCCTTGCGCTGACATCGATCATAAGGCCTTCTCCATAGCCTAGTGGTCAGCTGCGTTGATGCAAGCCTTTCTTTGTTTTTGACTTATCAAAACCCCAACCATTTTCTATCTTTCCCTTAAGTGCGAGGCGAAGACTTGCGCTCGGTTCTGCATAGGTAGTTGAGCAGTTTATTAACACAGACAGACGAACTTGCTATTTTACCTGGTATGCCTCGGGTTGGTGTTTTTGAAGCGATCACTAATGCTTGAACTCTTTTGTTTAGTATAGTCATTGTTGTGTCCCTAAGATAATATTGACCTTCTTTCTAAGCCTTTAGCAATGGGAATTTGGGCTCTACAAAAATATTTTCCTCTTTCTTGACATCCATGGCAATGGAACTAAGAGGATATCTTGTATTACTCCCTTGCTGGTTAACTGTTGCATGGTTACACGATGAACATGTATATCACTTTTGGGGTTTGGTTCAATGTAAGCTTTAAAGTTGATAGCAATGAGCTTTTGGTAGTCAACCTTCTTACTCGAGGACGAGCAAGGTTTAAGCGTGGGGAGGTTGACTGCTCTATATTTTACGCATTTTAGATCTCTTGCATGTTCTCTTTATATATCATGTCCCATAGAACCAAATGGTAGTCCGTTATGCATGATTACCTGTATTTACACTTTCGCTTGTGAGCATTGCACATTTAGTATTTTATTTATTTTTATTACTTTTCTTTGTTTTCTTGTGTCTACAGGTGTTTTGGAGCAACCTAGGACCAAGCACGATGAAAGAACCAAGGATGGGTTCGATACGAAGTCACCGAGGGGCCAGACTTAGCCATTCCAGGGGTCAAAAAAGTGATTTTTCGAAAGTTCCCTAAATCAATATCTAAGACCGGGAGTGGATTGGAGTCATTCACACGAATCCAAAGAGCCCAAGAACGTCAAGTTCCGAGTTCGTATGAAGAACTTGCGACCGTTTTAGCGGAGGAGTACAGATCAAAAGATGGCGTTCTGAACGACCGCACAAGTTCATTTCAGTGGTTGTTTGACATGCAGACAACTCCTAAAGTTGCCCTTCTAGACTGGATTCTTCATCGATTTCATCCTTGCTCGATCCCACAGGATCCTTGGCTCGTAAAGAACATATTGGGAGAGGATAAGGCTCATCTTGAGCCCTTGGATGGAGCCCATCAAGTGAGGAGGCTAGGGATGCTCTCTATATATGTCTTCCTCAACCCTAGCCACCGTCTTTCCATCACATCTCGTCTCATTCATCCACAACCATCTCCATTGTTGCTCCACACCTGATAAGAAGGGACAACCACCAAGGGAAGAAGGAGGACGCTCCACCACCATGAGCACCGGCCTTTGGTTCGGTGCCCTCACGTCGGCGCCGCCACCATAGGTGGCGCCCCCATCTCCATCACCTCAGGCGCGACCGCCATCATCATCATCTACCACCGCACCACCACATCACCACCATGCCTTCTCCCTTCACCGTCTTGATGCCGGCTTGTAACTTGTCCCTAACCTTCATGCATATGTTTGAGTAGTTGTACTAATTCTTGAGGATATGGTTGAACCCTATATGATTCTTGGTATGATCCAATATTACCTGTTCATGATTCGAGTTAGTATTCTCATGAGTGTCGAAAGGAGGCCTCACTCGCACTATTGTCATGATTGACCGCAGAGGAGCTACTGTCGTTGTGAAGGGTTGGGGCGTTGGGGTAATTTGAGGTGACAGTAAAAGCCTTTGATTCCTCTTCATCACAATTGACAGGGGAGTTACGAAGAACCCTTAGAGAGGCCGCGTCCATGGGGTAACCCTTAATTATCATGAGTCGTAACCCTACGGGGAGACTATGATGGTGGCGTGCGTGGCACGAAGTCTACGTTAGAGTAGAATGTGTACTGTACTCGGCTCCGCCCACTTATGCATTTGACCAATTACTAGAGGATACGATAGTTTGTCTACGGTAGTGATAACAGAACCCTCGAGAACGCCTTACTGCTCAAGCACCGTCCTTACTAACTTAGCATATTTTAGTTACTGTTTTTACCTTCTTGTTAGTAGTTTACTTAATTACCCTTTTGTCTAGTTTTCCTAGCAACCATAGAATAGACTATTCCAACTGCGGTTTGGGTGCGTACGTAACTATGTGAAAGTGACAACGTAGTTGCGGGGTTTGTGGTGCCTTCCTACCAACTCCCTGTGTGTTCGACACTCTACTTATCACAACGAAAGTGCAACAATAGCCCAGTGCACTTGCATGTCATCAGTGGTGAGCCAAAGAACTACCCTCGCACGCCACCTCTTATAGTCCCTCAAATGGTGCAAGCTTTAGATTTGCAACAAAAGCAATAGGAGAAAATTGCCTACAGATATCAGGTTTTTGGATTGTTGATTATTTCAGGAATTTTCCAATAAGTTTAATCCAGAAAACAATGCATAAAACATGAACTACGTAATAGCGATGATAACCAAAACAAGCAACATATTATTGAAGCTAGTCATGCAAACGAGATCATAGGAAATAAGCATCATATTCCTATCGATTGCTACTAGTAGTAAACCAAATGCTAACCGTGACAGAGAGGATAAGATGACATACGGAGCAACGGAAGAGGATCTAGGTGCACCATTCGTCATATCGTCAAGGAGTGGTCGACACGAGCGAAGAAGTCATCTTTGGGGAACTCGTCATCGGATTGTTGCCATTCGCAACCATGATGAACAAGGATCCACCAGTCATCAAGGGCGCTCCCCAAAAACCTGATCGCCCCTCTCTCGTACCTTATCATAAGAGGACGAGTTTCAGAGGCATGTTGTCTCACTCCTTGGTGCACGCTGAGAAATGAGAAAGTTGTTGGCGATGCAATGCTCTAGAACGAAGGAATGAAAGTGCTTCTCATCGAGGAATAGGAGCGACCTCTTATAATCAAGGTGAGTTGCAACTGACCCGTCGGTAGCGGGAAGGTAAATGGGCGTCCACTAGGGAGAGTAAGAGAAACAACCCGGATAAATGTTCAGATTCGTATCCCACTCAATAGGCAAAATGTTTTAACTTCTTTCTTGTTTGCCAAAAGTTAAGGAAGCCCTCACACGTTTCATAAGTTCCGGCTCGGCCACGAAACATGAAACATGTTCGAGGTGTAGCTTGGCGTGGCAATGCATGCGATAGAGGAGGCGCATGCGTCAGGCTCTTTTTTTAGGGCGTTGCGTCAAGCTCTTAATCCCACATGCGTCAAGCTCTTAGACGTATGTGGAACAACTCTCCTTAAATGTTGGTCTCACACATCCTCCACTGGCGGGTGAGACTAAACTTTCCACATCACATTGTCATGCATGAATGGGCCACATGGTCATGTGGGATTAAGTACAAGTTATTGGCAATATTATGAAATACTAAATTGGCTAGGCCCAATAATTCCAAGAAGAACTTCCACTGTATTGTGTCGTCAACAAGAGCTTCTAATTGGGGAAACCGGGGCTCACGCACTCGTGTATGGGCCGGCCCAGCTGAGTTTTTTAAAATTGGTTAACTGGTGGGCCTATGACTGTTAACTGCTGACATGGTCACCAATGACCGTTGACAACTGAGAGTTGACCGTTGACTTTTTCAGAAAAAAGGAAAACTTAAAAATATTTGAAAAACGTTCATGAAATCAGGAAAAAATCGCAAATTTGAGAAAAGTTCATGAATTTGAAAAAAGTTCGTTACTTGAAAAAGTTCATAATTTGGGAAAACGTTCACAAAAATGAAAAGGCTTCACAAAATATTTGAAAAGTTAATTATTTTTAAAAAAGTTCATGAAACTTGAGAAAAATTTCGCGGATTTGAAATGAAAAGTTCACATAACATAGGAAAAATCTTTCAAATTTGAAAAAAAGTTCACGAATTTGATACAAATGAAAAATGAAAAATAAAACTAAAATAAAAACAAAAACAAAAAAGGAAAAACTTGAAAAAGGAAACAAAATGAAAAAAACGGTGAAAAAAACCCTACATGGGTCGGGCCATTTAGATACCAGTGCCGTGGAGGGGTTGTGTTCCGGTTAGCAAAATGCACTCTAAATGACGCTTAAGACGCTAAATAGAAGTTGGAGTCGGCAACCTCCTCAATCAGTTGAATGCTCCCATGTGAGTCCAAACGTTGAGCAACTCATCCATATGCTTGATAGACAATCCATTTGATAATTCTAGCTGCTCAACCCGAGGGATTGGTCCATGGTTTGTTTGATTATCCACTTCTTCTTCTTTGACAAGTCGTATAAGAGAGGAGTGATGTGCCTAGGGCATTGTCCGCGAAGTCCGTCCCTCATCCCATTTTCTACTTTAAAGGCCTCTTTGATTCGCAGGATTGCAAAAGCGCATGAATAGAAAAAATGTAGGATTGAAATGACACGACCATTGGATTCTTAAGGATTTGAGTTTGTTTGATTGTATCGCGGGAAAAACAAAGGATTTCTTCCAAGAGATTAAAGTGGATGTTAGAAATCCTATGAAATATAGAATCCTTAGGAAAAATTCCTATATGATTCAATCATACGAAGCAAACAACCAACATAGGAAAATTTTCTAAGGATTCTAATCCTTGAAAAATCCTATGAAAATCCTTGAAATCAAAGAGGCCCTAATGCAACGACATGGAGTAGTTCCATGGGGTCCCAGGACCATCCTAAGTTTCCTATAGGGCCGTCTGCACAAGCCAAGGCCAAAGAAATCTAAGGCGGGCAAATGTGTCAAGGTGCAAAATTCCGAGACCAGCTAGCTCGGTCGAACAACAAACCGTCTTCATGTTAACTTCGCGGTTGCCACGAGAGACTTTGTCATTATAGTTGACTAAAGGAAAGCAGATCCTAATCTATCAAAGGTTATCTTGATGCCTGGAGGAATCTCGAGCGAGTTAGGAAATAGATGTCCTGAGAGGTGAGCCTACATTGGACTGAGGTGCAACGTCCAACAACCGTGAAGTGACGGCCTTGACAAGTATTTAGTTTTGCGGGCATCAAGTCCTCAAGGTATTGGCAATGAACCAACATTTTTTCTGATGGATAGAGGCACCAAGGTACTTCATAGGTAAAGTGGTGATGCTGACATAGGAAGTCATGAAGAATGTCTTTCAGGTTCATGCCATCGCAGCGAGACTCTTTGAGAGTCATTAGCTCAATTGAATCGAAATGATTATTTGTCAATCAATATTGACAACTCCGATAATATCATCACTATTGTACTTGCACTGATTTTGTGCTTAGATCGAATGGTTTCTATGGTGACTTGTTTTTTTTTGTGTGTGGATATAAAAATATTTGTTTTATAGTCTCATGAAAATAGCAAAACCTTCGGATCTTTTTCCCACAAGTTTTGAAATGTTAGAGATATATTTTCCCGCCAAATCGCAAGTATCAAATGATCGTATGATACTATTACTCCCATGGTTGCTATTTCTGGTCCTCCAACAGCTTGGGCGGAGCATGTCGGCCTCCACAGTCAGAACTTCGACGTCTAGTGAAATATCGATCTCCTGCTCTCGATCGCGTTAACGAATCCGGGAACTGAAAGTAGCACACCAGATCATTGGAGCCGTGGAATAACCGTGCAGCCCCAAGGGCCTCCACATGCACAAGTGCAAGTCTAAGCTGACCCAGGCTTTTCCGTCTGGCTCCCCTGCCTCCCTGCAAGCAGACGAACACGCGAGCATAGTGTTCCACGACCGATGACAGTACGTGTGGTTCTGAGGACGGTGCAATTTGACTGGCTCCTACTCTCACTTTGATCAACTGCCCCATCAACCCGCGATGGCCCCGCCAACTCGTGCGTGAAGCCGTGAACAATGCTTGTCTTGTTGCGTCGCTCGCCATGCGGCCGGCATCTCGCTGATGCCGTCCGTCTCGGGCCGAGGACAGACGGACGGGACCGTATCTGCTTGCTCCGGCTGTACCTTGCGCGGCTCTCGAGGCTGGGGCGTACGCGCGGCCCACGCGACGACTGACTGGCGCTAGCTGCATCTGCGAGCATCCAGGACTTAGCAAATCCGGTCACTAAACGTCCGTGGATTCGTCTGGACATGTCCATTTTGAATATCTATTCGTGCGTACAACCATGCTCCTCATTTTAAGCTTAGCGTAGGTCGGAGGGGGAGGGGGAGGGGTGGCCCACAGCCTTGGGTAATTATGTGAAGAAAATAATGAATAGAGGGCTTAGATGGAAATAAAATATAGTATTTTGCCCCCTCAAATATTCACATTTTGTGTTTCACCCCTTCAGAAATTTGTGTGTAGCTCCGCCACTATAGAGCGTGTGCCGCCGAAAGCAAACTGCATGCCGCCATTGCGGCTGCAAGCAAGGTGCGCTCACTCGATGTGTCGAACATCTTCGGACTTTTCAAGGTCAGCAATCTGCTCCTTGCTCAAATATTGGCTGCTTAATTCGGACTGTCCGCGGAGGACAATGTTTTGCTTTGCTGCGGCCGACGTCGTCGCGGGCCAGCCAACAACACGCACGGGTATGCCCTTGCACTGGTGCCTATGGCGGTTACAAGTTAGTCCGCTTGTTTCCTCGTGGAAGAGCATGCTATTGAAAATTCGTAAGGTTTTAGTTGGTACTAGATCCAATGTTTGTGTAAGCTAGTCTGTCAGTTCGTATGTTTTTAAATGTGCGGGCTCCGTCTTGCTTTTCGGTGGGCTAGAGGTATGGGAGTCCAACATGGCGATTATTGGTTATTGGTTCTTTCGCAGTATGGTTGACGTCTATGGGCTATGGCCCTAGGATGTATGGGAATCAGTAGGTTTACTTGGCGAAATTCAATGCACCGCAATTCATGTACAAACAGAGTAGTTTCATCTATTGATCTCCACCACTCCTTTAAGAGAAAGTATGGATTCACTGCTATTTTTCAAGTTTTGCTATTTGTTTATTTATTTATTTTGAAAAAGAGGATAACCTAGGTCGTTGTATCAGTTGATGCACACAAATCATTTATTCATTGTGTCTCATCGATGCCGAGCGGATCGACTTAGATAGAAAGAGGAGCAAACTCTAAATGCAAGGTCCTGATCCGTCCACCGTTTTAACACCTGGTAGGTCATCGACGTTGCAGCTATACCAGGCAGATATGTCTTTCACATCCTTAGGGTCACCACCCCGACGTCCTCCACCATAACCCCCATCGAGGGGATCAGTGCCCTAGGCAGGGCTACACCACCCGATCCGCCGTAGTGTGAAGGCATGTTATATGTTTACATTCACTTTTCAATAATGTAACTTAAGTTTTATGAGAATGTCTAGGAACATGCATTTTTTTTACGAACTTTCCTTCGGTACACCCCCCAACAAAAGTTTAGGTTCGATGCAGATTAAAGAAATCTTGAAAAAAAATCTTTTGCCCATAAAACATAAATTTGACAGAATTTTGTTTTCACACGGCTAAGAAATGCCTACTGCACATAGAACCATTTGATCAAGGTATCACGATTTCTCACAAATATCCAAATAATCATCCCTTCATTTCAGAATACACCGCGCGTTTGATTTTCTCAAAAGTAATATGGCAGCGGACAAGACCGGAACGACAGCACGTTTGCGGAGGTGATCTGGACACAGCGTTGATGGACATGGCTTATCGAGGGCGCACGACAGCACAGGAATGATGCGCGGGGTAAACTAAACAGACCCTCACCCGAGATTAGTATCTTCTTTTCCATGTTCTGAGACGATGTGCCAACTGAGAGTTGCACGTGATAATAGTACTTGCTTCGTCCACCGACTTCATACGGCTACGTCGTTGTCTCATGAAAGCTAGAGCTGCGCGCCATGCTGCGAATCTTTGACCCACGTACAATTCGCACGACTGTCTTTTCCTAGGAAATCATAAAATATAGGAGTATAAGCGCACGAGTGTCAGTAATATTCTCAGCAGCCCCGCGCAGAAGAATCAGTGCATTCACAATAGTAGTTCACAACATATCGTATTATTTTTACTAAATGGCCCCTGGAGTATCTTATGTCGCGCACTGACCCCCCAAAAAACTTATTTCGTCGCCTGACTCCTTTATAAACGCCTGATCGATTGGCGTTTAAAGTACACGTAGGCACGCCTTCCTATTCGGCGCATTTGACCGGTCTCGGTCCACGGTCGTTGGTCACGCCGCCAGCGTGACACCACCCTGTAGCGCGTGTTTGTTTGGCGATTTACCGCGTTTCGGTTCACGCCATCTAATAAGGCGTTTTCAAAACTTGAAACGCCTTGTTCCTAGGCGTTACCGAATCTGAACACGCCTGTTCCCTTGGCGTATAACTGTGCCGGATAGGATACTCTGACTTTGGAGGTGCGCATCCATTGTGTTCATTAAACGCCGGACTGACTGGCGTTTCTTTCTTCCAGAGCGTCTGCCATTTTAACGTAGGTTAGGCCATCTCGTATACCGTGTAGTCTTTACTCATACAGTAGGCTGATCGATTGGTCGGCTGTTTAAATACTGTTGCAGTCGACCCATCCATCCGCACAGTCCGCAGTCCTCCCCCCAACCACCGCCATTTTTGCCCTCCTCCATCCGTGCAGTCCGCAGTCCCCCGCAACAACCTCAGCTTCTTCCACTGTCAATCCCAATCCATCAAGGAAGGATGTCGTCGTCGTCGACCATCAAGGACGTCGTGAATCCCTGTGTCCGACGCACCTTGTTCGCATCCCCATCGACGAAGCAAGTTTTTCTATATGTTGTCTTCCTGAACTAATTTTTTCAGATCTGCAGCCTGTTTATGTTGTTCGTATCCCAATCTTCGTTTCTAGGCCTTAGTCCGCGCTGTTTAGGGGAATCTTGTAAAAGTTCATTAACTTATCATGTATTCTATTGTGCACATGGATAAGCTGTGGATGGTCCGGTTCATCGTGCATAAAGCATCTTTCTGTCAACCAGCACCTGAGCCATGGCTAGAAGACTCGATCACCATTGATAATTTGAGAGAGAAGCTTCTGGAGCATGGTTTAGTCCGTAATGATTTCATTTACTATCGAAGCAGGGTTTACCCAAGTGACAGGATCAAGTGGCAATTCAGCGGCAAGAATAAGTTCAGCTCAGATTACAAGGGGATGTTGGATTCAAGCAACGAGATGGTGATGAGGAACCCCAGGTGCAGGACCAGGTTCAGCTCAAGTTGGTGGCTGCCTAGCTTCAGCTCAAGTGGGTGGTTGAGGTTAAACACAGGTGGAAGGATGAGTTTGACTGAACTCACTGACGACACCACAGTCGGAAAGATGATCGATGTCGTCGTTTTCTCACGACAGATGCCATGGGGTGGCTTATCGAGAGTGGTTGGGGCCGAAGGACGCCGACGGGCTCCGGGATTGGGATTAGGCACAGGCGGTGGGGGATACACGATGTACACAGGTTCAGGGCCCTCCGTGGGAGGTAATACCCCTAGTCCTGCTGGTCTAGTTGGATGGGGAGTGGTGTTACAATGGTGCTCCTTGAGATGCTTGCCTAGAGGTGGAAGAAGGAGCAGCCGGCTCCCTTCCCCCTGCTACGTGGGCGTGTGAGTGTGATGTGGGGCGAATGCCTTCGTGCGTGTCTTGCCCGATGCATGGGGGACTCGGGGGGTTTTATAGGCCAACCCCCCGGCTTACAGTATTCCTAAGGTACTGGGAGGGGGGACCCGGCTGGCAGCCTCTCCAGCCAGCCAGGGGGCTCGCCGGCTGCGCGGTCCCATCGCCAACTGGAGCCCGCCAGCCGGCTCTTCTATTGGCCCGCGCTCACCTGCCGCGGCACGGGTCGCCCTGCCCGGCGTCATCTTGCGCCAGCCGACCGAAGTCAGCGGTGCGGCCGGCAGCGCTGTAGCCACACCGGGGCAGGTAGCGGAGTGGACGGCGGCGCAGTGGCACTGTGGCTCCGCCGGGTCTCGATCAGTCTCCGGTCAGCGGTACGACCGCCCGGACTGTAGCCATGCGCGCCCGTGCGTCAGCAGCCGCTGTAGCCACATCGGAGTCCGTCGCGGGGGTCGCGTCCTATCAGCGTACTTGGCCGTAGTGGGAGGGGACGGATACCTGCCCGTCCAGAGGTCAGCGGGCAGGCTAGTTGTGTAGTGGCCGGGTGCGCCTGGCCGTGGGCCAGGCGGCCGGTTCCAGTTCAGCCAGCCGCGGGCCAGCCGGCCAGGGGGGCAGCCGGCCCTTCGCTCGCCGGCCACGGACCAGCCGGCTGCGGGCCAGCCGGCCCGAGAGCCAGCCGGTCGCGGACCAGTCGGCCGTGTGGTTTTTCCGAAAGGGGCTTGGACTGCCTCGTCTTGGTATACCCAGGGGTAATAACCCCGTCAGTAGTCCCCGAAGCCGGCGGGGGCCCGCGTTCGCCCGACGAGGGGCAGCCGGCGGTTTCTTCCGGCCATGTTCGCCCGTCATGTGGGACCGGTTGGTCAGCTGCGCCGGCAACCGCCCCCGACGCCTCGGGTCCCGTCATGCCACTTCGGGCCTTGCGCCGGACCGTGGCGCGCCACGCGGGGCGTGATGATGCCGTGGGTCCCGCGCCTGAGGCTCGACGAGACGTCTTCCTGGGCCTAGCCCGGTAGGCCGCGGGCCTAGTCTGGTAGGTCTCGGGCCGCAGGTCGGGATCCTCCGCGCCCGGATCCCAGCGGCCGCGACGTGCGGTGCCCACGTCCCGCGGATTCGCCGGGGGAGTGGGCGCAGTTAATCCCCACGTCCCCCGGGCGTCGCCCCGTATTTATAAGGGGAGGGGGAGGGGCGGAGGCAGTTCGCGCGCCCCTCTCCCCTTCGTCTTCCTTCTCTCGCGTGGTTCGTCGCTTTGGCTCGCGCCGCTGCCCCACTCGTCTTCTTCCTCGCGCTCGATCGCCGCAGAGATGGCCGACGGACCCTCCGGCAGCTGGGGCGGATCCATCATCACCGAGGAGGACATCGCGCACCTCCGCCGCGCCCGTATGCTGCCGTCGGAGGACCGCGTTGCCGCTCGTCCGCCGGGCGGCGAGGTGGTGCCCGAGCCCCAGGAAGGGGAGTACGTCGTGTTCGCGTGGTACTTCGCCCGCGGCTTCGGCCTGCCGGTGAGTCAGTTCTGCCGCCTTTTCATGGACCACTACGACCTGCAGCTGCACCACCTCGGGCCCAACTCCATCCTCCAACTCTCAAGCTTCGTGACACTCTGCGAGGGCTACCTCGGGCTTCTCCCCTACCTGGAGCTATGGAGGAAGCTCTTCTACCTCAAGGCTTTGAGGAACGACGATGAGCCGTATGCCTGCGGGGGCGCGGTGATATGCGTCCGCGGGCCGCTGTTTCCCCGGCTCTCCCTCATCGAGTCCGTCAAGAAGTGGAACCGGACGTTCTTCTATGTGAAGAACGTCGACCCGACGCGGGATTACATCCGGCTGCCGGCCTTTGTCAACGCCCCCTCCTCCGGGATCAATTGGACGGGCGACGGGCCGTTCGCGGACATCGTCGCGGTACTGGGCCGGCTCCAGACCATGAGAGCCGGAGAGGGACTGGTTGCGGCCGATCTGGTGGCCGCCTTCGTCGACCGCCGGGTGCTGCCCCTACAGTTGAGGCCGCACCGGATTTGCGACATGTCGGGCCGGCGGGACCCTTGCCGGATATCCACCTTCGACCTGTCGACGGCCCAGGTGGCGAGGCGGGTGAACGCCATCACCAACTTCAAGCTGAAGCCGGGGACCTGGAGATTCGGCAAGCCGCCATATAGCCGGCACGAGCCGGCACCTCTGGTACGTTCCGGCTTGGTGATCCTCTTCCTTTTCCTGTTTTTCCAGCCGGCCGCGGCCTGCTCACGCGCCACGCTGACCGCAGCTCTTCATTCGTCAGAACACACCGGACGGCCCGCACCCCCAGGTATTCCAGGCGGAGCGTGCCGAGTCCGACCTGGAGGACTTCGAGCTGGGGGGCGTCGTCGAAGAGGGGGCCGACTCCTCGGGAGAGGTCGAGGCGGAAGGGGCGACTGGTGACCCGGGAGCCAGCGGGTCCCGAGCGGCTGGTGAGTTCCCCTTCGGACCCTCGATCAAAGATTGGACTGACGACGACGATGATGATGATGATGATGATGATGATGTCCGGATCTTGGACGCGCCTCCCCCCACAGCTCGGCGGGAGCCCCGCGGACGGAGCGAGGAGGAGCCGGCCCGAGGCCGGACGGGCGAGACCTCCCGTCGGGAGAAGAGGCCGGCCGCGGGGCAGCCGTTGACACAGCCGCCGGCTCGCAAGAGAGCGCGGGCGGCTGTCACGAAGCCGCCGGCCCGGCCCAGGCGGGTCCTTCCCGTCGTCGCTGGGTGAGCACCTTTTCCTATCTCTTATTGATTTTTCGGGTTTGTGAGCCGGCAAGCGCCTGAGGCCCTGTTTCTTGTCCGCTCCAGGGACGCCATCGAGCTCCACGACACGGAGTCGGCCGCCGGCCCGGTGGATGCCGCCAGCCTGCAGGCGCAGGAGCACGCGGCCACGGTGCGGGAGGAGAAGAGGCGGCTCGCGAAGATGCGAGCCGCGAAGGCAGGGGCGAAGGGCGCGCCGTCGCGCTCGGGGGCCTCGAGCGGTGGGAGGCGGAGGCGAGCCACCGACCCGGAGCGCGCGACGGACTCTGCGGCGGAATCGACGCGGAGGTCGAGGCCTCCGTCGAGTGAGCCGCGAGAGCCGGCCGTGGAGACAGCCGTGGCCCCGCCCGCGGCGGAAGTGACCCGGCCGGCGGGAGCGGTCCCCGAGCCGGCTTCGGAGACGGCCCAGCGGGGGAAGGCGGTGGTGACATCTTCTGCCGTCGAACCGGCTGCAGCGGGCGTGCCTGTCGCCCCGGCAGCGCCGGAGGCGGCACCGGAGGCATCGGCTGGCGGGAGGAGCGAGTCGGTCCAGCAGGTGGTGGAGCCGGCGGTGCCGGTCATGGAGGAGCCCGAGGCCAGCTCCCGAGCCTTGGTGGTTACCGCCAACCCTCCACCGGCCGCTGCCGTGGTGGACGCCGGGTCGAGCGGCGGGTCGAGCCGGTCGAGGAGGACCATGCTGGACGTGAGCCGGGACTGGGAGTCGCCGGCTCTCGTCCCGGCCGTCCCGGCCCCACCAGCCGGCATCCTGGCGCTTGCGCCTGGGGAGCCAGGCCGCATCATGGCGCACAGCCGTGAGGGGCTGGCTAGGTTCGCGGAGGCCGCCGAAAGCAACTTTCGGTGCATGGAGGCGGCAGTGGAGGTGAGACTCTTCTGCCCTGCGTTGAAATTTTCAGTGGGGGCGCGCGAGCGCACGCACTGGGTGTAGCCCCCGAGATTCGGGCTGGCTGCGCGGCCGCGTGGCAGCCGGGCCGGATCCAACCCTCTTTCCTTGTCTAACTTCTTGTTTCTTGGCGCGGGGCAGGCTGAGAACGCCAGGCGGCAGGCGCTCTTCGATGAGGTGGTCCTTATCCACAACCGCGGCAAGCTCGACTACTACCGGGTCCAGGAGGAGCTGAAGAAGGCGCAAGGTATGTTTATTCCAGTGGGGGCGCGCGAGCGCACCCGCTGGGTGTAGCCCCCGAGAGTCGGGCCGGCTGCTCGGCAGCCGGTCTGGGTCTTCCATGTTTGAGTAGCTCATGCTTGGTTTTTCGCAGAGGAGCTGATCCCGATCCGGCAGAAGAGGGATGAGCTGGCTGCCGAACGGGACCAGCTGGGGCAGGAGCTCCAGGCGGCCTCGTTGGAGCAGAACCGGCTGGGCGGCCTGGTTGCTGACGGTCAGGCGGCGCAGCAGCGCCTGACCGCGGAGCTGCAGCGGGAGGTGGCGGCCCGGGAGGACGCCACCAAGCAGGCGGCCGACGCCACCAAGCAGGTGGCCGCTCTTCAGGACGAGGTGGATCGCCTCAAGGGGGAGCTCGAGACGCGCGGGGTCGCCCTTGCTCAGGTGGAGGAGGCGCTGGAGAGGGAGCGGAGCGCAGGCCTTCAGTTCGCCCTTGAGATGGACGAGGCCTTCCAGCGTAAGTTTTGTTTTCGTGTCTTCTTCCTTTGCCGACCGCTTTCGACTTGCTTTTGTCTTGTTTGTTGATTTCTCTCTTTCTCTCCCTAGACCGGTTCCCGGAGACTCAGCGTCGCGCCGAGCGGGCCGTCGTGGAGCACCGGGAGTGCCTGCGGCAGCGCGGGCAGGAGGTCGAGGAGCACGCCGGCTGGGACGTGCCGGAGCTTGCGCTGGCCGTCGAGAACCGGCTGATCCATGTCCAGCGCTGCATGGATCGGCTCGTTACGACCGGCAAGGAGGTGATTTCGGCCCTCTGGCCGGGTCGTGGGGCCCCGGAGGGCCGCGTGGCGCTGTGGCTGGAGAATGCGGTGGCCCGACTCGAGGTTTGGAAGGTGTCGGCGGCCCGCTCCGGGGCGCAGATGGCCCTCCGGTTTGTCACCTCGTGGTATCCCGGCGTCAACCTGGACCGGCTGGTCACGATGCGCGAGGTCCCTGAGGCTTAGCGAGCCGCCCGCGAAGGCGCCCTGGTCCGCCGAGCCAACGAGCTGGCGTCGTACGTCGACCCGGACGAGCTCCTGCCGGAGCTAGGTGAAGACGGCGAGCCGGTTGCCGAGGACTCCTTCGGCAATCCTCAGGGCCCTGAGGACGACGAGGCCACCGACGAGAGCACCGACTCCAGCACCGGCAGCGACACCGAGGCCATGGAGGAAGAGCCGGCCGGCGATGCACCGCAGGCCTAGACGCCCCTCCTTTTCTTTTTGCTGTAACCGTTCTTTCACTGCAAAACTTGTTTTGGATGCATTTCCACCCACTGGGGTGTTTTGTAAAGAATCCTTGGCCTGTGGCCCTTTGCTTATGAATTTGCTTGAAGTTTAACATGTTTGCGTGCCGGCTCCTCCCCTGCCTTTTACCTTTCGACTCGTACTTCTCGCGCGAGTTCCTTCTAGCTTCCGCCCCGCCTGTCAGCCAGCCGGGAGCCAGTCTGGGACAGGGACGGGGCATCGTCCTTGGGGAAAAATGAGCGGGCCTTATAGTCATCCGGCTAGGGCTGGGGCGAGCCGACAGAGGCTGGGTTCTAGGGGTAACATGGTCTGGTTGGACCTGTCCGGCTGCTACTCTTCAGGCAGTGTTCGCGTGGTAAGTTTCTTTCTGCCCCATGGTTCCACCAGCCGGACAGCCGGGGGCCGGTCTGTGGCTGGGTAGGGAGGGTAGGAAAGGGTTGCTTGCCCACGTACTTGTCTGCTTCGGACAAGAGTCAGCGAGCCCCCGGGCCAGGGAGCCGGACCCGGGTGCCTTGCTTAAAAAAAATGACAAGCCTTCGATGGAATTGAAAAAAGGGCATGCCCCAAGTGCCGGCTTGGGGATCCCATTGAGTTCCAATGGAGGCGAAGATACATACATACACAGTTTTTTTAGCAGTAGAATGGTCGAAGGAGTGCCGCGTTCCACGGGCTCTCCGTCTCCTCGCCGGAGGCATCTCTCTTGCGCTTCTGCGACTTCTGGGCGTCTATCAGGTAGTAGGCGTTGTTGTGCAGCGCCTTGCTGACAATGAACGGGCCTTCCCATGGGGAAGACAGCTTGTGTTGGCCGGCAGTCCGCTGGATCCGCCTGAGCACTAGGTCCCCCTCGCGGAAGGAGAGGGGCCAGATCCGCTTGCTGTGGTAGTGCCGGAGCTTCTGCTGGTAGATGGCCGTCTGGCTCAGGGCCAGCTTGCGTGCTTCTTCGAGTAGGTCGACGCCGTCTTATCTTGCTTCCTTCGCGTCCTTCTCTGTGTACAGGGCGACCCGAGGCGAATCGAACTCGACGTCAGTGGGGATGATCGCCTCGGACCCGTAAACGAGAAAGAAGGGGGTGTAGCCGGTCGACCGGTTGGGCGTGGTCCTGAGGCTCCAGAGGACGGCCGGCGGCTCGTTGACCCAACAGCCGGCCGACCGCACAAGGGGAGCCACGAGCCGGGGCTTGAGGCCGGCCAGGATCAAGCTATTTGTCCTCTCCGCCTGGCCGTTTGACTGTGGGTGGGCTACCGACGCAAGGTCGGGCTGGATAGCCTCCTAGGAGCAGAAGCGCGCCATCGCGCCTTTGGCGAAATTCGTGCCGTTGTCAGTGATGATGCTGTGGGGGACACCGTAGCGGACCGTGACATCCTTGATGAACCGGACGGCCATGGGGCCGTCCAGTTTCTTGATGGGTCTGGCTTCGTTCCAGTTGGTGAACTTGTCGACATCTACCAGCAGGTGCGTCATGCCGCCCCGGGCGGTCTTGAAGGGCCCCACCATGTCCAGCCCCTAGACGGCAAAGGGCCACGAGAGTGGGATGGTCTTTAGAGCCGTCGCCGGCAGGTGGCTTTGTGTGCTGAAACGCTGGCATCCCTCGCACTTGGCGACCAGCCGTTTGGCCTCTTCCAAGGCCGTCGGCCAGTAGAAGCCGTGGCGGAAGGCCTTGGCCACCAGGGTTCTGGAGGCGGCGTGATACCCACACTCGCCCTGGTGGATGTCGAGGAGGATTTCTTGCCCCTTCTCCGGTCGACGCAGCGTTGGAACACGCCGGTGGCGCTACGATGAATCAGCTCGCGGTTGATGATGCTGTAAGCCGGGGCGCGGCGCTGAATTTGCAGGGCCTTGTCTTCGTCTGGGGGGAGCTCGCCGCGCAGGAGGAAAACCAGAATGGGTTGGGCCCATGAGGGGGCCGAGACGGGGGCCGGCTCGAGCTCGAGGGGTGCGCCGGGGGCGGCCGGAGCCGCTGGGGCCGGCCCGTCAGTCCCCGGGACCGGCTCGCCAGTCCCCCGGACTGGGTCAGCGGGGGGCGCGACGATCGCCGTCAGGACGGCTGCAGGGTTAGAGCCAGCCGCCGCGGGGGTGCCGGATGCCAGAGCCGGCGATGTTGGCGTTGCCGCCGGAGTCGACGGCGTCGGCGGAGCTGCCGGGGCGGCCGGTACGAAGATAGACTCCGATTCGGGGGAAGGCTTGATCGAAGGATTGAGCAGCCACTCGAGGGAGACGCCGGCCGGGATGGCCTGCCGGGTGGAGCCAATTTTTGCCAACGTGTCGGCCGCCTCGTTGTCCGCTCGGGGGACGTGGTGGAACTCACAGCCCTCGAAGGAGCCGGTGAGATGCTGGACGAGGAAACGATAGCTGGCCATGTTGGCGTCCCTGGCGTCCCATTCGCCAGAGACCTGCTATACCACGAGGTCGGAGTCGCCGAAGTAGAGGATGCGCCGGATCCCGATCTCCTTGGCGAGCCGGAGGCCGTGGAAGAGCGCCTCATACTCGGCCACGTTGTTGGAGGCGGTGAAGAGGATCTGGAGCGCGTACTTGAGCTGATCCCCTTTCGGGGATGACAAGACGATGCCGGCTCCCAGGCTGGTTCGCATCTTCGAGCCGTCGAAGTGCATGCGCCAATGCGTGGAGTCCGGGGGAGGCGGCACGAACTGGGTCTCGGCCCAGTCAACGAGGAAGTCCGCCATGGTTTGGGATTTGATGGCGGTGCGCGGCTCGTACCGAATCTCGTGGTCAGCGAGGGCGATGGCCCATTTGGCAATCCGGCCGGTTGCGTCCCGTCCGCTCATGATCTCACCGAGTGGGGCCGTGCTCATCACGGTGATGGTGTGCTCCTGGAAGTACTGCTTGACCTTCTTGGCGGCTAAGTATATGCCGTAGCACATCTTCTGGTAGTGGGGGTAGTTCTGCTTGGAGGCGGAAAGGACCTCGCTGAGGTAGTAGACGGGGCGCTGGACCGGCAGCGCTTTGCCCTCCTCCGGCCGCTCCACCACCAGCACGACGCTCACCACGCGGGTGGTGGCCGCGATGTATGCGAGCATCGGCTCCTTCTCAGCCGGTGCCGCCAGGATGGGAGCGCTAGAGAGCGCGCGCTTGAGGTCGCGGAACGCCGCATCCGCCTGGTCGGTCCATTCGAACTTGGGTGTCTTCCTCATGAGCTGGTAGAGAGGCAGCGCCTTCTCGCCCAGCCGGCTGATGAACCGGCTGAGCGAGGCAAGACAGCCGGCGAACTTCTGGATATCGACGAGCTTGGTCGGCTTGTGCATGCGCTCAATGGCTCTGATCTTCTCCGGGTTTGCTTCGATGCCACGGGCGGACACGAAGAAACCCAGGAGCTGGCCGGTTGGCACGCCAAACACGCACTTCTCCGGGTTCAGCTTGATCTTGTATTCGCGCAAGTTGGCGAAGGTCTCCTAGAGATCGTCGAGGAGGCTGAAATGCTTCTTGGTCTTGACGACGATGTCATCTACGTAGACGTGGACGTTCCTGCCGATCTGCGGCAGGAGGCACTTCTGCATGCAGCGCTGGAAAGTAGCGCCTGCATTCTTCAGGCCAAAGGACATGGTGATGTAGCAGTAGGCCCCGAAAGGGGTAATGAAGGAGGTCTTCAGTCGGTCGGCCGGATCCAGCTTGATCTGGTGATAGCCTGAGTAGGCGTCCAGGAAAGACAGCAGGTCGCAGCCGGCCGTGGAGTCAATAACTTGATCGATCCGCGGCAGGGCGAATGGGTCCTTGGGACATGCCTTGTTCAGGCTCGTGTAGTCGATACACATGCGCCACGTCTTGTTTTTCTTTAGCACCAGGACTGGGTTGGCCAGCCAGTCCGGGTGGAATGCTTCCATGATGAAGCCGGCTGCGAGCAGCCGGGCGATCTCCTCTCCTATGGTACGCCTCTTCTCCTCGGAGAAACGGCGCAGGGGTTGCTTGACCGGCTTTGCATCCGGCCGTACATAAAGTTTGTGCTCAGCGAACTTCCTCGGAACAACCGGCATGTCTTTTGGAGACCATGCAAAGATGTCCCGATTCTCACAGAGGAAGTCGACGAGCTCGCCTTCCTATTTGCTGCTGAGGTTGGCGCCGATGGTGACGCACTGCTTGGGGTTGGCCGGGTCGAGCGGCACCTGCCTGGTGTCTTTGGACGGCTGGAACGACGCCTCGCCGGCCGTCTGGGACGGGGGAGCCGGCACGGCCAGCTCGTTGGAGGCATGAGCCACGAGCCGGTCGAGCTGCCGCTTCTCCTCCGCTATCTCCAAGGCCTCGGCCAGCCGGCTGCCATCACGAGCGCACTCGATCGACATCTTGTAGTTGTCGGCGATGGTGATGATGCCCATGGGTCCCGGCATCTTGAGCTTGAGGTAGGCATAATGGGGGATCGCCATGAACTTGACGAGGGCCGGCCGGCCCAGCAGCGCGTGGTAGGGGCTGTTGAGGTCCACCACCTCGAACCAGACCGGCTCGCGGCGGAAGTGGCTCTGGTCGCCGAAGAGGACGTCGAGCTCGATCTTGCCGATGGGGGTGCAAGATTTTCCCGGCACGATGCCGTGGAAAACCGTCCGGCTTGCTCGCAAGTCTTTCTCCTTGAGCCCCAGCTTGAGCATCGTGTCGCGAGAGAGGATGTTGATGCTGCTGCCTCCATCGACCAACACCCGCGAGAAACGGCAGGTGCGCCTCTCGGAGACGATGGTGGGATCGAGGACGAGGGCGTGGCTGCCTGGGTATGGCATCACGGCCGGGTGGTCCGCCCGGCTCCAGGTGACCGGCTTCTCGGACCAATGCATGAACTAGGGGACCGAGGGGGCGACGGCGTTCACCTCGTGCCGGCGCTGGCGCACGCTATGTTTGTCGGTTGCTTCACTGGTGAAGACGACATAGGACCCGTCCTGGCGAGGGAACTAGTCGTGGAGGCGGCCGTCGTTGGCCGCCGGAGCCGGAGCGGGCGGCGGGGCCTGGGCCGGAGCGGGCTCGCGGGTAGCCGGAGGCGGAGCCGGAAGGCCCTCGCCTCGGGCCAGCCGCTGGGAGAAGCTGCACTGCCGGAGCGTATGGGTGGCGGCTTGGGCCCGGAGTGGTGTTTGCAGGGTAGGTCGAGCATTTCCTCGAAGGTAAGCTTGGGCTGCTAGGCGGCCTTGCCGGTGCGCTGACGCTGGCTGGGGGCCTGGGCAGCCGGTTGCTCTTCTTCGATGGTGGCGACCTGCCGGCTCCCGTAGCGGGGGTCCTGCTGGTCGGGCTTGCGTTTGTTGTTCTGCTGCTACCGGTTGTCGGCAGCCGCCCGCGGCGCGGCAGGCGGTGGGGCTGGTTTGGCTGGTGTGGCGACCTTCATCCGCATCGCGGAGTCGGCCGTGGCGTATTTTTTTGCCTTGGCCATCAGGTCCGCCAGGGTAGCCGGCTCGGAGCACAAGAGCTTGTGCTTGAGGTGGGTGCCGTCGCGGCAACCCTCGATAAAGTACTGGATGGCCTGCACCTCGTGTACTCCCTCGCAGGAGTTGCGGAGCTCGGTCTAGCGCGTGAGGTAGTCACGGAGGGGCTCCTCCGGCCCCTGAACGCACATGGCCAGCTCGCGGGGCCGGCCAGGCCGCTTGTAGATGCCGGTGAAGTTGCGGACGAACGCTTCCTCGAAGTCCGTCCAGGTGTTGATGCTACCGGCCGACAGGCTGTTAAGCCAGGTCCGGCCCGAGCCGGTCAACATCAGGGGGGCGTAGCGCACGAATACGCGCTTGTTCCCCCTGGCGATGCCGACTGCGGTGGTGTAGTCGACCAGCCAGTCCTCCGTCTTGGCGGAGCCGTTGTACATCGGGATGTCTCGAGGGAGAGTGAAGCCCGCCGGGAACGGCTCGTTGCGAATCCGGGGGCCGAAGCACGCAGGGCCGATCGAGCCCTCCTCCTCGAGGAGGGCCGACTGCGCCAGCCGCTCGATGCGAGTCCGAGCGTCGTTTTCGCTCCGCGGGACGCGCGGGCCAAGCCGAGTGGCGAGCTCGGGACGGACAGTCGGGGCAGGCGAGCGGGCACGTTCCTGCCGCGGAGGCGGGGTATGGTCCCGGCTACGCCGGCTGCTGCCAGCCGGAGCGTCGTTGTCCCGGCTGGTGATGGCCGGCTGCTCGCCTCGCAGCCGGGTGCGTCCGTTGTGAGACCCAGCGCCCCGCCAGCCAGAGCCCCGAGGGGAAGAGGCCTGCTGGGCCGGCCGGCGTTGGCCAGCAGTAGGCGGAGCGTCCCCCTCAGGGACGGGGATTTCAGAGCCGGCGTTGACGCCGTCGAGCCAGGCCTGCTGGGCGTTGGCGGTGGCGATGAGGTCTTGGATGTGTCGGTCCTGCAGCTCTCGCTCTTCGCCCTCCAGGCCGGCAAGGTCGGCGAAGGCCACGTGGGCCGCCCTCAGGTTGGCAGCCGGAGTGTCGTAGGTGGGAAGCCTACCACCGAGGATTTCCGCGACCACGCGGCCGCGGTTGCGGACATCGCCACGCCGGCTGGGCTCGTTGCCAGCGGGGGTGAGACCGTAGTCGGAGTTATACTCGCGCTGCGCGGAGTCCATCCGGTGCTTGGTGGTGGCGAGCACGGTTGCCTCTTCGAACAGCAGCCGGCGAGCAGCTTCCAGCTCGGCCGTAGCCGTGGCTGGGTTCGTTGTAGGCGCAACGGGGGTGCTGAGGCCCCGAAGCACGGAGCCGAGGGGGTCGGAGGTGCCGGCGCGAGCAGCCGCAGCGGCCGCGTCCGCCTCCGCCCGGGCGTGGCCGGAGGTCGTGGAGGAGCCGGTGGCCATTACCCCCGCGTAGACGCGGGAGTTGCCGTCCTCGCCCGAGGCGAGTGCGCCCACGGACGAGGGCGGGTCGAGGCAGTCGAGCACCTGGCTGGGGTATTCATCGGTAGCTGGCCCGTCGGCGAGGCTCAGCCTACCGGCGCGCTCGGTGAGGATGGTGATGTCGATCAGAGGGTCGCTGCCGAGCCGCTCGACGGGGGGGCCGGCAGCGTCGCCCGCAGGGCCAGCGGGGGCGGGGTTCCGCCCCGCAGGAGCAAGCCCCACGAGCGTGCAGTTCCGCCTGGACACGGGGCGGCCGAGGGAGGTGGTGAAGGGTCCCGCCCGGAGCAAGACTCCGGCCGGCGCCGCGAAGGGCCCCACGGTGGGCACCAACTGTCGTCGTTTTCTCACGACAGATGCCATAGGGTGGCTTATCGAGAGTGGTTGGGGCCAAAGGACGCCGACGGGCTCCGGGATCGGGATTAGGCACAGGCGGTGGGGGATACACGATGTACCCAGGTTCAGGGCCCTCCGTGGGAGGTAATAACCCTAGTCCTGCTGGTCTAGTTGGATGGGGAGTGGTGTTACAATGGTGCTCCTTGAGCTGCTTGCCTAGAGGTGGAAGAAGGAGCACCCGGCTCCCTTCCCCCTGCTACGTGGGCGTGCGAGTGTGATGTGGGGCGAATGCCTCCGTGCGTGTCTTGCCCGATGCATGGGGGCCTCGGGGGGTTTTATAGGCCAACCCCCCGGCTTACAATATTCCTAAGGTACTAGGAGGGGGGACCCGGCTGGCAGCCTCTCCAGCCAGCCAGGGGGCCCGCCGGCTGGGCCGTCTTATCGCCCGTAGGGCCCGCCGGCTGCGCGGTCCGATCGCCAACTGGGGCCCGCCAGCCGGCTCTTCTATTGGCCCGCGCTCACCTGCCGCGGCACGGGTCGCCCCGCCCGGCGTCGTCTTGCGCCAGCCGGCCGAAGTTAGTGGTGCGGCCGGCAGCGCTGTAGCCACGCCGGGGCAGGTAGCGGAGTGGACGGTGGCGCAGTGGCACTGTGGCTCCGCCGGGTCTCGATAAGTCTCCGGTCAGCGGTACGACCGCCCGGACTGTAGCCATGCGCGCCCGTGCGTCAGCAGCCGCTGTAGCCACATCGGAGTCCGTCGCGGGGGTCGCGTCCTGTCAGCGTACTTGGCTGTAGTGGGAGGGGACGGATACCTGCCCGTCCAGAGGTCAGCGGGCAGGCTAGTCGTGTAGCGGCCGGGTGCGCCTGGCCGTGGGCCAGGCGGCCGGTTCCAGTTCAGCCGGCCGCGGGCCAGCCAGCCAGGGGGGCAGCCGGCCCTTCGTTCGCCGGCCATGGACCAGCCGGCTGCGGGCCAGCCGGCCAGAGAGGCAGCCGGTCGCGGACCAGCCGGCCGTGTGGTTTTTCCGAAAGGGGCTTGGACTGCCTCGTCCTCGTATACCCAGGGGTAATAACCCCGTCAATCGAAGAGTACAAACCATTTCAGATGGTTGAATTGCATTGTTACAGTAGACCAGATTGGTTTGTATACCCTGCTCCAATTAGAAAAGTCGATGCTGTTTAACAACTCTTAATTTCTTGTTTGAAGTTTACTTCCTGTTAGAAGTTGTATCGTTATGGCTGCTATTCTGACCATGTACCCTCTTTTGTGTGAAAACTTCAAATTTGGCATTGCACTGTTATGATTTGCGCTATTTATGTTCATGTTACGTTCACAGTAGGGGGTAGAATTCAAATAACAGTAGACAGTGCGATAACTTTTGAGAAAAGAACTTTAGAGGAACACGCTTTATTCCAGCTCTTCGAACGGTGTTACATGAACCTGAATCCAGTCTAACTCGCTAGGTCTTTGCTGGCCTTTTTTCGAGCACACCACTCTTCGAATTGCTTCTGATACTTAGCTCCGTGTTCTCTCTTTTCCTTCTCCTCCAACAACTTCTTCTCTTTTGTCTCCACGTACTCGACACCGAACCAATAGAGCTGGTATTGTTTCTCGTTTTGAAGCCAGCATTTTCTCTGGCACGTAGCCCCTTCCTGTATTGAGTTGACAGGTGTTTCTCAGAAACTGAAACAAGAATTTTAGATCTGAGAGGATATGGTAAGTTTCACTTACGAAGTATGGCACAGGCCCCTTGGTGTGTCTGCAGACGAATCCCCGGAAACCCATCTCTCCTTTGGTTCGTATCTTCCATTCGTCGGCGGTGTAGCAGGCTGGCACCCCGCAACGACAGGGTACTACCGGTGGCACAAAGGAACCCATTTCTTCGACAGATGGCATATCTGGTGGTAGGAAGGTGCCGCTTCTGGCTCCTACTAGTTCATCCAAACCCCCTTTTCCTTTATGCGAAGAGGATCCCATGGTTATGTTGTGTATGTGCAGAAAGAGTGAGAGTTTATAGACGGTCCGCAGCTATGTATTCAAAAGTCAGTACGTCTGATATTACAGCCGGACGGTCTAACCGTAACGGGCTCATTGTAACAGTTTGGCGGCCTGGCTCACTATGTGGGCTTTTGGTCGGCTGGATTGTGTCCTCGTTTTCCCTTGTGTATTCTTCACCCGGGTCGGCAGCATAGCTCCTCCCTCTCCTCCTTTCCCCAAATCTATCTGATTGAAACCCTACCTCGGTGCAGAGGCAGCTTCGGCCGGCTGGCCTGCGTTACGCCTATAGGTGCACCCTAAGCTGGCCCCGTCCCGCCGTACACACCGTAAACAGTCCAAGCGGCATGAAATGTGTACTGGTGTTGCGGTTTCAGGGGAGATTCAACCATGGGAGGAAGTAAGTTACCCTAATCGCCTAAGCTTTTCGTTTTCCTGTGGTGTACCGTTGGATTTGTTTGGTCGGACATTAGTTCACACGCTTGCTAGTGAGTAGAAGCTTGCTGTTTTTCAATTTACCTCTTTTTTAGTTCAGAAACAAGTTGTCTTAGATCTAGTTCCCTTCTTATTCCGCGTCGGCAGTATGGAACACTGACAGTAGTTCGTCATGTTCTTGTGCAGAGTACGAACCTGAATCATTTCAGTGCTTCTTGTGCTACCCAATCTTCGGATCCGTTCCCCCATTTATACCAGTCAACAGCAATCGAACCGCGCGAAGATGGTAACGATATTAGCTTTGCAGACAGGTGTCTTGAACTTGATGTTACAAATGGTTCATCACCATATGGTGATAATGGTCACTATCTTCCAATTTTAGACAATAGCGATCAGTTTGCAATGCCCGAGCAGTTTCGAAGTGTGTCAAGCACAACTTCGACCTTTTCAAAAGGGAGCCGGGCACATGAGGATGTTACCATGGCCTCAACTAACTTTCATCAGTCTAAACCAATCCAGCAGCAGCAGGTACTGCCTTGATGTAGGACAGGACTAACATTGTTTGAGTGTTCATGCCGCTCTAGTATTTCCTTCATTCTATTATTTGACCAATCGCCATTCACGCAGGTGGTTCCGAGAGTTGAACCAGCTTCACATACTGAAGCACCAGGTGAACCCACCCCGATATCGAACTTGGTTGGCGATGGTAATGCACATGGTAATGATCAGACCTATGATGGTGGCAGTACCGTTAACCCGTGATGTCAACAAATTGATGAAGTAAATGTAGCGGAGGATGTTGGTGGTTCCACCGACAACCCGCTGTGTGAACAAATTCATGAAGTAAATGTAGCGGAGGATGTTGGTCGCTCCACCGACAACCCACTATCCCACTCTCCAGCATGGTCATTGGGATACAATGTATCGGACATTGTTGATATAGCAGAATGTTTAGCGGCCATGCCTGGAGATGCAGGAAGACAAGCATCGACAAACGCGAGTACCCATCTGAATGGTGTAATCGGAACGGACGTACCACCACATTGTTCAATTAGAGTGAACGCGGTACGTTGTTACGCTTTGATCAGGTTGCATTGTACGTATCGTTCATAACTGTTGAGCTCTGACTTTCTTATTAGGTTTATGGCCGGAGGGGCGTGGCAGTTGCCGGATCAGGTGCATTGCAGCCGGCCATAACAGACGCAGCTGACAACTTGGCTAGGGGGACAACTGGACTGATGAACTCTGTCGATACGACTGTGCAATAGTCCACTCCTAGAGCGCCAGAGGAACTGGGAAGTGTGCTCCAATCTTCTCCAGAAGCAGTGGATGGAAACAAGGGCAGAACCTTGATGGCGGCTGATTTTGTCAACCCGCTGGCTTTCCAATCTGTTGGGTCAGATACGATCATGTACACCAAGGAGAAATCCGGACCTGGCCTATATTCGGGCAACGAAGGAGTTCATCCAAGTGAGTTATCAGTGAACATCAGTATGAGTGATGGCGAAGATAACATGGATGAGGCGGCTGCTTTATAGTTGGACAGTGTTGTCCATTCTGTTTCGCTGTCCGTGATTGATGATTTCACTGAACCATCACCGGCACAGCAGAAACGGAAGGTAGTCATCAACCCGAGCCGTCACCTGGATACAAAGCACGTAGTTTGAAGCGTCCCCGAAGATAGTCCATCCTTGAGTCGGAGAACAGAAAGGCGGACCAACAAGCAGAGAAGAGAAAGCGCATGGAAGAACCAGTGTCAGGTAGCTGTAGTGAAACATTTAGCCGGAAGACCAAAACGTTCTCTCCCAGTCATCCGCAGTCCTCGAAGCCAGGTGTACCGTTCGTCAATAACCAATCGGCACAATCAACGATTGGCGTAAACAGTGTGTCAGCGAGAGCTTCAACATCAAAGCTGCCGCACCTTTCAGTTCAGGCAGCTAGTGCCGCGGCAGGAACCTTCCTCAGAATTCCACCTCGCCCAGCCAGTGCCGCTATGGTTAAATCGAAGAGCAAAGCACCATTTGCACCTGACGCGAGGACGCAGATCAAGAACAAATATTGTCCATGCCCAAATCCATCTGGCGGCGGAAAGTCGGTGGTCGTCAGTCAGCGTGTTCAGGACGAACCAGAGACAGTTGATCTGATGCCCTGCACTCTAGCACGAGGCATGGTACACCGGCAGCCCACAAACATGAAGAGCGAGAGTTGCCATGTACTTCGTCGGATCCGATGCACGTCCAATCCTTACAACCATGAGAGGACCACGACGGATGCTAGATTTCACTCCATCGAACAATAGTACTATTACGAAACCGTTGTGATGGGTTTGAAGAACCGGGTGGTACAGATGAAGACCATCGACTGGGATCATGTAAGACTAAATGATTGTTTTGCTGGCCTGGAGCAGGCATGCGTAGACAGAGGGGTGTTTCGGTGACCACTTTCAGGAAGGATTGGTGTGAGGAGGCGATCATGCAGTTTTAGTCCACCCTGTTCGTGGATGAGGCAAGTATGACTAGGGATGGCACCCACCGGGTTTGGGTACACGTGGAGCCACCCCATACCCTTACCCGTCACCTCAAACCTTACCCATCACCCGTACCCATACCCGTCGACGGGTACAATTTTTCCCAAACCCATCACCCATCAGGGTAAATGGGTACCCGCGGGTAAAATTACCCATATTTACAACACATCAATTCGAGTATTACATAGTCATAAACAACAACTTATAATAATAATATATAACCAACAACACTGCATGACAACAACACATACTCGTAAACAACAACACATTCTGGACATGGGCTAGCTGCGGGATTTATGTACATATAATACGTTTAATATGTTGACAAATAATATTTAAGGCCTATTTTTTAAATTATATGCGGGTACATGGGTACATGGGTATGGGTTATACTAAACCATACCCGTACCCACTATACCCTATGGGTTTCAAATTTGCCCGTTTATGTACCCATGGGTATTTTTTTGACCCATACCCTTACCCTAATAGGGTTTTTACGCACAGGGTACGCGGGTAATGGGTACCCATTGCCATCCCTAAGTATGACAATGCATTGGATGACCCACTGTAAAAAGTTCCAAGCGTCGTACGACCAATTCGCCAAAGTGCTTGGCCTACCAACGCTCGATGATGAAAGGGAAAAGTTGAAGAAAAGGATACACGAAGCCGGCGAGCCCCTAAAGCCCGACCAGCTGTTGTCGTTTTATGTTAATGGGGCGGCACAACATGAAGATTTCAAGGACGGTAACCCGAAGTACATGCAGCCTAGCATTGTCACTCTCTCTCGAATGCTGCGGCACACACTAGTCCCTAAGCACGGGGACAAAGGGAGTGTCCGCAAATGGGCTGCGAACCTGCTGATGCAGTTCCACAAGAAGGAGGACTTCCAGGTGATGCACTTCATTTTGACGGAGATGAAGAGCGCAAGCGCTGATAAAAGTCGGAGCCTTCCATTCGCTCCATACATCCAGGCTCTTCTCGATGATGTTTGTTCACCTGTCATGAAGATTGTGTGTACAACCAAGCACGAGCAGTACCAGCCCGAATTGATTAGAACAGAAGAGAGTTTGTCTGCGAAGGATTTGATGGAAGGTAACTCTAACGGTCCTCCCGCAACCATGCCACGCGAGCCTTTGACGAACCGGTCGTCAAACAAGACGATGCTCGTACTGATTATGGACTCCCTGAAGAAGCTGGAATCCGTCCCTGAGTCATTGAGGAAGCTGGAGGCGGTGCCTGAAGCCCTCAAGAAGTTGGAGAGGGAGAACCAGGAGCTGAAGTGTACCGTCGATCAACTGCAGAAGACCATAAGGGATCTTAGGTCGTGAATGCCGGTCGTCTGAACCTTAGCCGGTATTTTCAGTTACTGACGCGAATTCGATGTCCCGTTTTGCATAGATGATCGATTTCGTTCTACGCCCCGCTCGTGTAAAGATGATGGACTTGGTCAAGGTTGGCATGTAACCGATGCGTACTTCCATTTTGTGCTCACCTGAAGACAGGTTTTTAACATGCTAAAGCTTGACGACGCCACACACATATTACATATGAATGCGAAGTAGACAAACATCGTGTGATTAACATAACTACATGCTTAGTTATACTTAGTTGTCCACACACATTACATAGATAAAACACAATTGTCATACTTAGTTGTCCACACACATTACATAGATAAAAGACAATTGCCATACTTAGTTGTCCACACACATTACAAAGATAAAACACAATTGTCATACTTAGTTGTCCACACACATTACATAGATAATCATCGTCTGATTTAATGGAGAAACATAGAGGTAAGACATATTGGCCATGAGGCGACGGTAGGCTCTACTTCACCATTCCTTGGCGTTACGCAGTGACGGCACGAGCCACACCGGGTGGTCGTTGCTGTCCGTAAAGCTAGAGTTGTTGAGGAAGAAGCCCAACATGACACTACCGTCTAGGCTGAATCGGCATACGTGAGGTAGTGTACCATTCTAGGTGGAAGTCCCCCGTCTAGCTGTGAATACGCATCCCGGCCCGACGAACGGTAGCCCATTGCCATCTTCATCATTAGGCGGTATCTCCATGTTAAGGGGATAGCTATCTCCTACAATGAAAGAGTGCGAACCTAGGTCGATGCAGGGCTGCCACTCTGCTCCTCGAAAATCTCGATGAAGTCCGTCGAACTGGAACACCTGACAGCTTAGCGTCGGGTAGGAACTCACCGTTCGACCTTCATGCTCGACCCCCTGCTCCTCACCTGTGATGTCGCCCACCGAGCGCACAAGATAGATGGTGTTTGGTTGATCAGCCGTGTCTGGCACTAGGTTGCAGAATATGGGCTGGCCAACTTGGTGCGCCATGGGCGGGGGGTCTAGCTCCCTTGGTGGAGCTCACGATCCTAGTGATTAACGAACTTAGATTTAGCAATCGTTCAACACAAACGACAGAAAGATAATTAATTTACACTCTATCTCTGACGTACGTACCGTAGGTGTAGGGATCCCATACGTAGCAAGCACCGCCGCTGGTGACCGTGCAAATCCGGCTGGCTACGTAGACCGCATCCTGATAAGTGTGCGGTGCCACAACAACCGGAGACATGAGTATACACCCATCCCCAGAACCATTGTTCACAGCGATCGCAATGTCGAAGACCGCAATGACAACGACATCTGTGTAGCCAAACATTTTAGTTGGTGGACTGGCGATGGCAACCTTGATTAGCTTCGCCCTGGTATGGTTGTACCAGAAAAGCATGCTGCCTGAAAGGCCCTCTGCGGAGATACCTACTGCAGAAATGGGCCGAAGGTATATGTTCCGACCAGTATAGACATTGTGCAGGCTCATGTCGCCATGTACGTCCACGAAGGCGATCCAATCGCCGTTCGCTACCACACAATACTACAATTTAAGCAGTATAAATAGACTAATGAATCCTAAACGATGACAAGTTAGAAGATGATTGCTGTGGGTGGTCGCATACCTGCGTGGTCCAAGGCTTCTCAGGAGGTGCCTCGTGCAAGATCCACGTCCTGATGGCCGGCGAGTCCATCGGCACCAGCAAGCGCGAGTGTCCAGGCTTTGGTGGGCCACGAAACCAGGACATGTCCCACTCGAGGACGGCGGGCATCTCGAGCACGTCTACCACCTCCTTGTTTACTCGCGACACGTCCAGGTTAAGGCAGCCGTGGGTTCTCGTAACTCGAATGCGGTCGAGCAGGTCCACGCTCTCCATCGTAGTCCATAGCGTGTCGTCCTGCATCGCTGGCAAGCCGGTGATGGGTTCATCGTCGTGCTCAGGCGCGGCCATGGAGAAGGGATCTGCAGGAGAGGGAGGCGGAAGGGGTGGTGCCAACTGCAGGAGAGGGAGGCGAAGAAGTGGTGGTGGCAATGGCGGTTCGCGTCTGTGGTAATGTGAGAGGGGAACTGCCTTTGGGAGTGGAAGAAGAAGAGGTGGTCGCAAGTGCCCGGTGGCGGATCCAGTTACCGAAACATGGAGTAGTTTCCCTTGCAGATCGTGGGACGCGAGGCGACCGTGGTTTAAAGTCTGGCACTGCCAGGCGACGGCTACCCTGGCTTGGATAGAGCCTTTCGCTTAGGCGTGGCAAGCATGCAGTAAGCGGCGTCAATTTATTAGACGTGTCAAAACCTGCAACGATGTGACTGCGGCCAGCGTCTTGTCAAGCGTGCGTTGCTGCGTGAAAGATTGGATGGTCTGACCGATCAGCCCGCCTAGGGAGAAGGCGCGTCGTGAAATGGGATACAACAGGCATTCACGTAGGCCGCCTAGGCGCGTCGTGAAATGAAGAGCTGCGTGAAAGAGTGGATGGTCTGACCGCTCTGCCCGTCTAGGGAGAAGGCGGGTCGTGAAATGAAGTACAACAGGCAGGCGTAGCGTCCATAGCACGCCATTCTGACTAGGGAGAACCCGCCAAGTGTATTGGCTACCATCGGTCTGATATTACATGCGTCTTGCTGACGCGCGTGGCTGTTAGCTTAAAGACGATGGTTCACGGGACTAATTCAAATAAGTCAATGCATAGTTGTTACAAGAGTTTAAAAGCATAACATTATTTAACGCCCATCACAAACCAACAGTGCGAGTACCTAGCGCCAGTCCCCTCTCCTTAGCAGGGATGGCACGAACCAGACAGGGTGCTCGTGCCGTTCTTCTCCGCGTTCTAATCCCATTGGAAACGTGGATCCCGCATTGGAACGCAACATCGGCTGGATTATCTGACTTGTTGACCGTAAAGGTCTCAGACGACTAGTAGGGGAACATAACCCGTATATACACATAACCCCCACCCCCCGCATGGCCGCAACCAACCAAGCACGAACATCTCCGGAAACCTCCGCAACCAACCAAGCCTTCTGTACATCTCTGGCTACACCTGCAAGGCCGCAACCAACCAACCCTCAGCCACTCCCCTTCTTACTCCGGCGAGGTCTGCTCTCGCCTTAAGGGCCGGAGCACGGAACGCTCACATCTTGTTCATGGATAGAATCCGCGACCACACGCTGGAGTATGGATCCGCTGTTGCCGCTCCTCCAACGACCCAGGAAACTGGAAGTAGCCTAGATCCAGCCACAGTAAGTAGCATATACAGTCCAAGACGTTGTTTCGTCGATTCTTGCTCGGGTTTCCCGCACTTGAATGAATTGACTGTGCTCGGTTTCTGTCCTAATACAGAGGGCAACGGAGGAAGTGGAACGAAGATGGAGGTTGGTCCTATCTCATGTTATGATGCCGGAAGCATTCGTGAAGGAAAAATATGAAGCAGGAAGTAGCAGAAATCTGGAAGCGGTTAGTTTCTACAACTCGCAATGGACAGTTATTTCAATGCTTCATGCCATTCATAAACTGATTCGATTGTATTTCACCCCTATTCGTTGCATGATCTGACTGTGCTTCGGTTGATGTTGAACCACCACAGCTGCCCGAGGACGAACGCGCGTTCAAATACGCCGGGCCTCCTGGTTTTCAAAACCATATTAGGAATAACCTTCTGGTAGACAGGATTGAGGTGGCGCTGCCCGCAACAGCACTTACTACTGGGATCGCGGCCAGGGGTCGCCCTAAACAGATCGGACACTACGTGGGAGTTTGCCAGCCTAAGAGGTTCAGCATTCAGATTAAGAAAACCGACCTACGTGTCCTCCCTATCCCAACTGGGTTCAGGAAGCACTTCAAGGGCTTCGTCGGTCGTGTGGTTAAACTTGTAACAACAAGTACCTGTGCTTGCCATTGGAACGTGCGGTTGCAGCTCTGCGATGAGCATTTCGTCCTCACAGATGGCTGGCAGGAAATGGTACAGGCAAATCAGGTACGTATTGCAGATATCATTACCTTCACGGTTGAAGCTCAATTGGAGATGTAGCTCACGTTGTACAGCGCAATAGATGGGATGGAGAAGAAGATCATGTGCCCTCAACACCAGGTATGATGTACTCCTCGACTAATGGTTATGCCACAGATTAATGCATCTTAGGATTACATGGACTACTCTGACTAATGGTTATGACACATATTCCGAGACCTGTTCCACCACATCTGGGACGAATGATCGGTCACTCCCACCGGGACAAATAACCCAACAGTTTCGTCAAGGTCATGGTTCCCGGGACCGAACACGAGGCACTCACCATTCCTGCTGGTGCGGTGCCCCTCCTGCAAGGAGAAGTGCCAATGCTAGTGGAGCTGGACACGGGCACCGGCTGCACATGGCACGTCCTTCTGCTGCAACATTTTTATGATGGCCCAAGATCACTGGTGCTTGGTGAAGGGTGGCATGATTTCGCTGCGAAGCATGGATTTAGGGCTGGTTGTGTTGGGCAATTCGAGGTCGTTCACCCTGCTTGCTTGAAGGTCAGGTTCTTCGAAAGGGACGGCATTGAGATTGCGTACGACAACTGTGTGGACTGGGGGGCATGAGGTTTGATGAATGGAAATAGAAGTTGTCACTCCACGAATATCTTGTGTACAACATAATTCCAAACCAACCATTGCAATGTTAAAACATGCATTGTATTTCACCGCACAATTGTTCTACCGCTTCGTCCTCGGCCGTCTCTTCTTGATTTTTTGCTTCTTCGGACGATGAAGATGATCAGCAGGGAACGTGAGTGCATCATCCCTTGGGTTCTTTTTCGGACGCTGAACTCGCGGTGATGGGGTCTTGAACTGGTCATCGTTAATCACCTGACTTGGTTGGGATAGAGACTCTCTTTGGTCATATGAGTCTATGCTATCGCTACCATGCACATTCTCATCCGCAGACTCCTCATCATGTTTAGCCCCGCCGTCGTCCTCCTGCTCGTCGTGTACCTCCTGATCTTCATGTACCTCCTAATCGCCATGTACCTCCTCTTCCTCCTCTTCCTCCTCCTCCTCCTCCTCCTGCCCGTACTGCACAGGCTCGACATCGGAGTCGGGTATTTCCCACCTTGTGGTTGCGTGGAGAGCTCTTTTAATCCTATCCTTCGCTCTCTGGGTTGCAAAATCACGGTCGTGCCGTGTTAGTTATACAACATGACCAAAATGATGTAAAGAAAGTAGGTTCTTCATAACACCTTTAGCGCTGGGACGAAGTGATTAATGGGTGATCCTGGCGGTAGCTCCGACAGCTCACGGAACACCTGCAGTGAATAACCGCAAGCGTCCTCCTACATCATCATGTTGAGTCAGTGCGCTCAACAATTCGGGAAACAAATAGGTGTTCGATGTCGCATACCAGAAGGGCCATCAACACATGGATGTCGACCTGAGATCCCTCGACAACAACGAGTTCCCTACGCTTTTGGTCCTCCACCTCAGTCTCCGTACCGTCAGCTAGATCGATTGACGGCCTTGGAACGTTCAGCTTCAAACGGCTTGACCTGGACAGCCACCTTATGTACTGTCTGAATGCTTCTGGGTCGTGCGGTTCCGAAGGCAGGCTCTCCTTCGCCTCCATCCACTCGTTTATGTAAGACAGGTGCAACATGGCCCAGTTTTGCTAACCCTTCTTCTTCCTTCGGTTCGTCCTGGAACGTAACAAGACGAATGGGATAGTCAGTTCTATTTTTAAGATGGATAGATTGAGTGATGCATGTAGGTGGACAGATTGAGTTATGCAGTGCGTACGCATGGAGCTCTCAGTTTGTACACGAGATTGCGGTCGGGATTTCCTGAAAACGGCCTAACTGTCGGCACACCCTTTCTGGCATATAGTGCTCGACTATAAAGAAGCATATGAGAGCGCACTTCGAAAGCCACAACTTATGACCTTCGTAGCACATTGGGTCCAATTGCAGACAGTGAATGTCCATATTGTCGTACGGCGTCCAGTCCACCTGCCAAAAAACAACAGTCACGACGTCAAGTTGATTGCTAGGAATGGGAGATTAGAAACGTGCGTCCTCCTTACCCTCACCTACCCTAGTGTGAGTTAGCACGTCCAGCAACCTGTTGTTGATCTTGTAAGAGAGTTGCGCGTTGCCGATGAGATTCGTTGCACGTAGAAAAAGTTCGGAGTAAGTCGGGCTGACATAGTTCTGAACGTACAAAGACGTATCGGGATTTTCGGGCCGCACGGGTATGGGTCTGCACACGGGAATGTGAGCCCAAGTCCACACCTGGAACAGGATCATGCATCCTCCGATGTTGGACTTGTACTTGGAACGGCGGCGGGCCTCACATAGTTGACGACACAGCCAGGCTAGGGCGGCGGATCCCCAACTCAACTGCCCAGCTTCCTTCCAATCGGACAGAAGCTGCAGCCAGATCCAGGAGATGTAGTCTCCGGTGCCGTTGGTGAACACCATGCCCCCAGGACGTACAACGCATAAGCCCTTGCGAACATCTGGATGACCTCATCCGAAGCATCTGCAGGCGGGCCTTTCCCAAAGTTGGCTTCCAGCCATACAAAAGACACGCCGGTCTTCGCCCGCTTCTTTGGATTCTTCAACTGCTTTGACACACCATTGTCTTCTAGGGGCTCTAGGTCGCTGGATAGTGGAACATGTTTACTCGCCAGCTTCTTCTTCCAACCTGGTGGAAACGAGTCATGCTTGACACCGAGTTTGGACTCAACTCTTGACTTCCACATGTTTGGATCGGTTATTCCGGTCACTGGTTTGCCGATCACTGGTAGTCCAGTTATGAGGTTGACATCCTGCAGTGTGATGGTCATCTCCCCACACGGCAAGTGGAAAGTATGAGTCTCGGGCCTCCAATGATCCACCATGCATGATAGCAGACTGCCGTTGAATACAGGCATTCCTCTGCGCAGCATTGTGATGAACGGCAGGAACCGCGCTTCTCGAAAATACAGTGTATACCGGTCGTCGTATGACATGTTCTCGATGTCATGAGACCGGATACGTAGTGGTCTCATGTCCTGTCCTCCTGAGAGCATCGAAAAGTGTTAGTGGCCGATAAAAGCTTGCCTGAACGAGTTCTACGTAAGGACAAATAATTAGACGGCTACCTGTCCTTCCACCATTCGACGACCGCGGTGTGAGTGATCGTAGAAGGTGTCCAACAACAACATGTCCACGTAATCGGCTGTTTTAGGGGCTTCCAAGTCCGGTGGACCATCAGCCTGGGCCGCCATTCTGCTGTCAACAAAATAACAACATGTTAGCACAGCAGAACAAATAAAAACATGTTAACAAGTAGTAATAGGGACGCAACGGAATGACCTATTTATTTCAAACTCCCCATTCCGCACATGCCTCCCCCTCCCCTCTGCGAGAACGTCCCCTATGAACGGACCCTCTCCGGACGGATGAAGCTACGGTTGTAGTCCGCATGTTGCCCGATGCTTGGCCAGACACACCATCCGCCAAGGCAGTTCGCTCTCTGGCGGCTTGCCTGGCCGCTTCCCTAGCGTCTTCGACAGTCCTCATCTCGCAGGTAAACTTCTTGCTATTTATGTGTCCGGTCTTACGACAGACGGTGCAACGGTTCTGCGTGCGCGTCTCGTACGAGAACGCGTCAAACTTATTCCTCTTACGCTTCATCTTGTCCATCTCCATTTTGAACCTCTTCGACTGCCGTCGTCCACGCGCAGTGATAACAAGGGCAGGTCCGGACGGAACTCGTCGCCAGTGTATGGGGGCCACCGAGCAGGGTCCAGGTAGGGCTTAAACCCGGTGGACCAGGTAAGCTCCATAACCTCTATGCTGTAATATGGGGAGACCATAGTATCCCAATTAAAACCACGCTGCCTGAATGCCACCATTAGATGCGAGCAAGGCTCGTGGTAAACCCTCGTCCTATGGCAGGTGCAAGTTTTCTTCTCAAGGTTAACCTCATGAACACGACCTCCCCATGGTTGCCCGGCACTGCTATGGCCGCTCGCCTCTTGTACAGAGTAATCCTGTTTCACAGGATCATACGTCTTCACAGTCTGGCCCACAGACTTGATTTGTTGTGTCTCTAGCCGCTCACTGACCTTCCGAGGCCAACGACGGTCGCTTCGGTTGCCATCGCCATCCATGTGACCCGCGGTGATGGAGCACTTAACGGAAGACCACCGTGATATCCAGTACTCATTGCACTTGTCGAAGGTGAAGGTCAGCATGGCGGCGACTGGTAGCAACCTTATTCCCTTAAGAACTGCGTTGAAAATCTCAGCCATGTTCCTCGTCATGTGGCCGTACCTAGGCCCCCCTACATCGAAGGCCCGATCCCACTTCTCCTTCAAAGGAAGGTGCGTCTGTATGAAATCCAAACCCTCTTTGGAGACCGCCTTCGTGAGGTGTTTCAGCATTTCATCGAAAATGAAGGGCTCGAATTCCCCACACAGAAGCTTCAATGCGTCAGTGCAGTCTTTGTTCTTTACTTTGGAGTAGAATTTTGAGCAAAGTGTTGCAGGCACCATCTGTGAATCACACCGGGATAACCTTCTAAATGTACTCGGACTGCGTTAATGATCCCAGGGTGTCGGTCCGATATGATGCATGGTGGCCTATCGCGAGCAAGGACGTGCGCCCGGAGAAGATTCATGAACCATTCCCAGTTGGAATTGTCTTCCCGTTCTACGAGGGCGAAAGCAAGGGGCACAAGCTGATTATCGGCGTCACAGGTTATGGCCACCAGCAGCACGCCTCGGACCTTGCCGGCAAGAAAAGTTCCGTCAACATAAAGTACTGACTTGCAGTGACGATACGCCTTTATGCAGGCACCGAACACCCAGAACGCCTTCCTAAAAACGGTGAATCAACGGTCCCACCCCTCTGGACTATTCTCTGGGAAGCCCCATGGGTAACCGTCCACCTCGTACACCATTCCCGGGTTGCGGGCCTTCATAGCCTGAAGTAGTTTCGGGAGCACATCGTATGACTCCTCCCAGTCACCGTACACCATCTTCAGAGCCAACTGCTTAGCCCTCCAGGCCTTTCCGTAATTCACATCATACTCAAATATCATGCTTATGTATTCCTGCAGCTGAGACGCGGACTGCGTTCGCTGCTTGGCGATGGCATGTTTCAGTCGCTGACCGATGAAGTTGGACGTAAGCTGGCGGTGATGACCTTCCATGCGGTCGCGCCCACAGCAGTGCGATCCTACGCAGCTAACGATCTTTAATCGATCATCCAGTCTGCACTTACAGGCGCAGACCTTCCACGGACAGCCCTGCTCACTCTTCTCACAATGCACCACGAATCTCAGTGTTTTGTGTGACTTGTGCACGCGGTAAGGCCTATAGTGCCGCACATCGTACTCCTGTAGCCATATCTTCATATCTAGCATTGAGATGCACACAAGCCCTGGATATATCAAAGGCTTCGACCTCGGATTTATCTTTTCCTCTTCGGCTGTCTGAGGTCTTGGCGCAACCAACAGCTCCATGTCGTACATATCTTGCTCTGCTACAACTGCTAGGTCAGCGCCGCTTAAATCTCTGAACTCATGTGTGCTCATGTCTCTGTTTTACACGGTTCGGAAGATAATTTTTTCCAACAAGCTGAACTCGTATTCAGCGGGCGGACCTTCGTCATCGGAGTCCTCTGCCCGTGCCGTCAGGTATTCCAACCCGGCCTCCTGCTCCCGCTCCGTGTCCTCCTCTTCCGCAGCAGCATAACTTGCGTCCTTAAGTTTGTCTGATGCAAAAGCTATCTGCCGAGACCGCAACTCCGTTGAGATTTCAATGACTGGAAGCTCCGGAGCCATTATTTCCAAATACGGCTCAGCCTCTGTATCGTCTCCATCAACCTCTTCTACCTCAGCATCCTCTGCATCCACCTCTTCAGCAACCTCTTCTACTCTAGTGGCCAACCTTTCTGGCGAACCTGCATCACTGTCGTCGTCGCTCCCACCATCTTCTGCAGGACCGTTGTTCAGATCAAAATGATCGCCAACATCCGCATCAACAACATCATGTGTTGGAGGGGTGCTAACTCTGCAGTGGGCTGACTACCGGTCATGGTTTCGTAGATCTCTTGGCTGCCTACACTATGGCTTCCTACACCTGACCTACGTCCGCAGCCATCACAGCCTAACGGCGAGTGATTTAGGTCTATATCTGACAGGTTATGACCTGGCTGCACCACTGCATATACAACAAGGATCTTAATGCAAGATTCACCGACCATTGCCTTGTAGTTTTCCCAAGCATATGCCTCAGCCAGGGGGATCATAGTGCACAAGGACCTAGGGCCTGTGCCGGCGTCATACCTTCCTTCCAACCTTACTATAGAACTTTCTTCCAAATCCATCTCTTGCCTCACCTTATCAACAAGTTCAGCAAGAGTTGGATCCTTAGGGAAACACAAGGCAAGGCTTTCGGTGTTCACAAACTCCACACCAGTGTTGCCAGATTGCATGTTAAGAGCGCCGCCGTGATGTAAATGCACTACGTTACGATACGCCATCCTACATAAAAGGCAATATAGGCAACATTAACCCACATCACGTCTGCCATGTCCGGCATGCCATAATATATCAAACAGTGCACTGGTTGCCTAACCCTATTACCTAAAGGTACGTAATACAAGACTTATATACATCCTGGCAAGTTGATTCGTAAGAAGATTACCTGCTGCTTTCGGCAGATCTGGCTGATGCCGCGTCGTCTCCACTCTTCTACCACTCGGGATTTGTGCTAAGGAGGTAGGTTCCTACGACGAGGGGCGGCCAGGAAGCTGTTTTTTACATGGAGAATCGCCGGTGTACGACGGGCTGCCTGGAATGGCCGCCGGACCCGTGGGGAACAAGGAACAAGAGGGGAAGGGGACTGGGACCTGCGAGTGGCTCTATGGAGTGGACACTATGAAGGGGGCGACTTGTTTTGGGGGAGTGGAGTGTGGGGGGAGCGGGGGTAACCGGAGCTCAAATGGACAACACGCCTACGGTTTTTCTAAGAATGGACGCCTATTAGTTTAGCACGAATGCACGCCTATCAGTCACTCAGGACGCGGAAATGTCAAAGGCCGACAAGAAACGCGCCTAATTCGCAGGCGCAACACACAGCCGAGATGACACGTCTGCTTGAAAGGCGGTCTATTTCAAGAACCGCCAACCAAGACGACATGATATGGGCTGCTATACAGACGCCAAATAGTAAGGCGCTCTTACGGTGACGCCAAATTGACTGACGTCGTAACTTTCCGCATGTCACGCCTGTAGGTCAGGCGTTTCACAAATTGGCCAGAACATCCCAGATGGAACAACAGATGATCTGTTGCGATGTCGCTGGTCGAAACAGAAAACACAGACTATCCCGCAACGTACGGCACCAAACAAACAGGCGCTACAGGGCGGTGCCACGCTGGCGGCGTTAGCAACGACCGTGGACCGAGACCGGTCAAACACGTCGAATAGTAAGGCGTGCCTACGTGTACTTGAAACGCCAATCGATCAGGCGCTAATGTCGGGGGTCAGGCGACGAAATAAGTTTTTTGGGGGGTCAGTGCACGACATAAGATCCTCCAGGGGCCATTTAGTAAAAATAATACCAACATATCAACATCATCGATAATCTCTACAGTACGGCAAACAACAAGACTGAAATTTACAAGAGTTTTTCTGCTCCCTCTGTCCCGGTGAATAGGGCATACAAGTAGTTTTGGTCATCGATTTGACTAGTTAGATATGTATTATATGTAGCACAAAACATATATTTAGAAACTACATTCACATATGAAATCAATGATATGTTTTTTATAACATATAACACATTTTTAGTTAGTCAAATCTATGACTCGGAAATACACCATGGCGGCGCTCTCGGTGTCGATCTCCCTCATGAGGTTTTTGTTTTGAAGTAGGACAGAGGACGCATGTGGAGTGGCGTTTGATGTGACACATCGACGACGTGGAGTCTTGGTGGCATGGCGCGGCAGGGTCTCGGCGACGGATGTGTGATGATGGACGTGCATAGGGAGGTGGCATTGTCCGGTGCCGTGGTGACGTCGACAACAGGCCTAGCAAGGTCGATGCGTCAGTAGCTGGTCTGAGGATGGTTCGGTGGAAGACGGTGGTGGCCTCTGCAGCATGCGCATGCCGTGCCCGCTGAGAGTGAGCCAGACCAGTGTGTGACCCAGACCCGACAATTCGGCTTGGTTGGTGCCTCCGGCGTTATTGGGCTTTGGTGTGTGGTCTGTATATGTGCCCCCGAAAATCTGAACCCCTTCATCAAGTTGATTGTAGTAACTACAGTTGTTGGCAAGATGGTGGCTTTAGACTTATTGATGTATTACTTTGTAAGGTCTTGATGAATAATTAATAAAATGGCTGCATGTATCGCCCTGTTGCAGAGGCCGCATGTCATCCTCCTTTTAAAAAATGGCTTAGAAATACGCGCATGTCCTATACATCAAGATGGAGGGAGTATTTCGAAGTGATTCGGGAGAATCCGTACTTGGCACCGTTTTCTTTTTCATGTGCAAGGCAGGTGAACTACCGATTTCATTAAGAAAGGAAGATTAAAAATAGGAGTGGCCCGGTTTATATGAGCAACTAGGTCAAAAACTATACAACACATGATTGATCAAAGGACAATCGTGCCAGTACCCACAAATGTGCCGACATTGGCAAACTCAAACTCCACCGGTAACATGCCCACAAACCTGAAGATGCGTGTGTGAACTCTTCGCAAATGCCTTCAAGAAGCATCGTTGCCGATATGCTTCGACCCCATCGACCTAAGGTTGTCAGCCAGAGCCACCCACACGAGCTCCGCCAGACCTCGGCAAAATGTCGGCAGCACCACCAACCTCCATGGCAACCCTTGAACCAACAATCCACGACCTAGTGGAGAGGAGCAACCCTTCGGCTACAGCTCCAAGGAGCATCATCGTCGGTATCCTTCGATCCACGTCGAACCAAGGCTTTCGCCTAGAGCCCTAAGCCCCTCCACTTACCTGAACCCCGGAGAAGGGGTCCAACCACTGCCATCAGAGAGCAAGCAAAGTCACACTGCATCGGCAGTAGCATACCATGGTTGTCAGATCTAAGAGCCCGCTGATCGAGCCGCAACATCACCATAGAGGTGAGCGCACACCGACACAGAACACACAACCAACATGCACGAATGATCCACCACTACTACCTAGATCGCCGACCCAGTAAACCATCATGGACACGAGCGTCGTCGCTGCCACAAGGCCAACACGGGCCCAGATCCATACGCCACCAAGTTGCAACACCGCGTCAAGCAACCCCGACGTCCCAGAACCACCACCGGGACGACGTAGCAGTGCCGCCTCACCATGGAGGTAAGGTCGCCACGTCGCCATCATGCAACCGGACCAGACGTGCAGCCATGCCAAACAACCACCGACCGAGAATGCCACCCGGGCCACCTGCCACCACGACCAGGTTCCCCCAAGCCCGAGGCAAGCCAGGCATTCACCAGCACCGGATGCCACCACACCACATAGCACTAGCAAGCCCCTCGCACCATTGTACGCCATGGGCGCACGTCGTGCAGATGTAGGCACCATGCACCCTCTGCACCTATGCACCTGTGATACGTCTCCAACGTATCAATAATTTATGAAGTATTCATGCCATATTTACCCATGTTTACAATATTTTTATATGGTTTCGATGCACTTTATATGATTTAATTGGGGCTAACCCGGACTGACGCTGTTTACCTCGCCGACCTACCTTGTGCCCCCCTGTGGCACCTCTTTGCGTTATTCCAATGCCAAAAATTCTTATATATTCAGAAACCTCTAAATGTTAACCTAGAACTTCTGCTCCGTCACCGCAACTCTTTGTATCGAAGAAATGTCATCTGAAGTCCTTTCCGGTACCCTTTCGGAGGGGGAAATCATCACTGGATTGAGGCCATCTTCATCATCCCGACGGTCTGAATGACGAGGAGGGAGTAGTTCACCCCCGGGGCTGAGGGTATGTACTTGTAGCTATGTGTTCAATCTTTCTCTCTCTCTCGTGTTCTCGAGTTGGCACGATCTTGATGTATCACGGGCTTTGTTAATATAGTTGGATCATATGGTGTTCTTCCCTCTTTATCTTGCTGAATTGAGTCTTTCCCTTTGAGATCTTGTTATGTTGCATTGAATACTTTGGATTTGAGAGCACTTTATATATGTCTTGCATGTGGATACCCGTGGTGATAATGGGGTGTTCTATCGATTCACTTGATATATGTTTTGGTAATCAACTTGCGGATTCCTGCGATGACTTTGGGCTAATCTATGCATATGGGTTGATATACGTTCTTGTCCTACTTTCTCCGATACAAATCTGGGGGTACTCTTTGAAGTTCCTTTTGTTGGATTGAATATGATGAATCTGAAATTGTTTGATGCATGTCAAATAATTAACTCATGGATACTTGTGGTGAAATTGGAGTATCTAGGTGACATTAGAGTTGATTGGTGCGTATCATAGGTGTTATTCTAGTACGAACTCTAGGGCTGTTTGTGACACTTACAGGGATGGCTCATTAGATTGATCGGAAAGGATAACTTTGAGGTGGTTTTGCTACCTACAACTATTTCATCTTATGTTCTCTGCTAGATAGGAACTTTGGATTGATTCTTTGTCGCACGTTGAGGGATGGTTATATGATTCAATTATGTTAGTATTGTTGAGAGATTGCACTAGTGAAAGTATGAACCCTAGGCCTTGTTTCCAAGCATTGATATAATGTTTTGCTCGCTGTTTACTATTTGTTACCTTGCTGTTTTTATATTTTCAGATTACCAAAAACATATGTCTACCATCCATATTGCACTTGTATCACCATCTCTTCGCCGAACTAGTGCACCTACACAATTTACATTGTATTGGGTGTGTTGGGGACACAAGAGATTTCTTTTATTTGATTGCAGGGTTGTTTGAGAGTGACCATCTTCATCCTACACCTCCCACGAATTGATAAACCTTAGGTCATTCACTTGAGGGAAATTTGCTACTAAACTCTGCGCTTGGAGGTCCAACAGAGTCTACAAGCATAAAGTTACATAGTACACATCAACAGGAGGTTCCAGACTTTCAGACTGCTTAGCAGGCGGTTCCACCAGGTTTGTCTGTTGAGCATACAGTGTCGATGTGTCTGCCCTTTCTGCTTCAGTGGCCGGCATCTGGACCGATGATGCGTCTTCAGTAGTTGTAGGCCTTGCCATAGGCTGCTCAGGTGCGGACGATGACCTGGCCTATACGGCAGGAAGTCGGGTGGGCTGATCACAGGTTGATGCCTCGTTCATCGGATTACGCCTACTATGTTCAATTGGGGAGTCACACAAGATGTGTTATGGCGAGAAGAGATTCGCCGGTTCGAGGGCGACATTGGTTGCTTTTTTTTGGGGGGGGGGGGGTGGAGGGATCTCATCCAGGAAGTCTATTTCTTTCTGTGGCCACTAGATATGATTTAACCGTGTTTCTTCCAAGGTCCTTTGCTCATCAGGGTCCCCTAGGACATTCTTCAGGGATAAATTACTGAATCTAGTCTTTATTTTAGTCACGTAGCACTTCGCACAACCCGGATTCAATGGCACATTGTCCAACAAGAGTCCCCCGTCCAAGTCAGGGTTGTAAACCCATGTTGTTGCACATTTTAAAGTACATTCATAATGTGTAAGCACGACCTTCACTCTCCCCCTGTCCATATAGATCAGATATAGCGCCATCATGTCGAGCAGCAGCCTCAGCGTCGCTGGGTGATACTTGTGAACTGCGTTGGGATTTTCACCGAAGAGGAGGGGATGATGCAACATATCAAAGGTAATTATTTTCCTTCGTGAGAACCAATGTTATTGAACCAATAGGAGAAGCACTCAAACTCTCGTCATTAGCACCTACACACAAAATAGCAAACACTTGCACCCAACGCGGGCAAGAGGGTTGTCAATCCCCTTGAACTCGTTACATGCAAGCGATAAGTAGTGATAGATAGATAATTTGACAAATATAAATTGAAAATGAAAAGAAAGTAAATAATGGTAGCAAGGTATTTAGAGTTTTTGTAAATATATTTGTGAGGAGACCCGGGGGCCATAATTTACGCTAGAGGCTTCTCTCTCGAAGAAAGCATACGGTGGATAAACAAATTACTGTTGGGCAATTGATAAAAAAAGCGCATTGTTATGCAATATTTATTCACGGCAATGATCATGTATATAGGCATCATGTCCGTAAGCAAGTAGACTGACTCTTGCCTGCATCTCCTACTATTACTCCACCCATCGACAACTCTCCAGCATGCATCTAGAGTAGTAAGTAAAAATAGAGTAATGCTTGGAGGATGATGACATGGATTGAATATGATGAACGTGAAATTGTTTGATGCATATCGTGTAATTAACTCACAGATACTTGTGGTGACATTGGAGTATCTAGGTGACATTAGAGTTGATTGATGTGTATCATATAGTGTTTTTTTAGTACAAACTCTAGGGCTATTTGTGACACTTATAGGAATAGCTCAATAGATTGATCGGAAAGGATAACTTTGAGGTGGTTCTACTACCTACAAAAATTATCGATATTGCACTTGTATCACTATCTCTTCGTCGAACTAGTGCACCTATACAATTTGCCATTATATTGGGTGTGTTGGCGACACAAGAGATTTCTCGTATTTGATTGCAGGGTTGTTTGAGAGAGACCATCTTCATCCTACACCTCCCAAGGATTGATAAATCTTATATCCACTTGAGGAGAAATTGCTACGGTCCTACAAAACTCTTCGCTTGGAGGCCCAATAGAGTCTACAAGAATAAAGTTGCATAGTAGGCATCAACCAGCGATCGCCACCTCTCCCGCCGCACCATCGCACGCGCCGACCCGAGGACCCCGCGCCGACACCAACCCCTGTCATAGACCCCACGATCCATGGATAGGCTGCCAATAGAGATAGGGCCCATTGCCACCGCTCTGCCCAGGCTTCGCTTGGAGGGAATGCTAGTGACTACGAGGGAAGAAGTGGGGTAGAGGGGTGGGAGGCCAGAGTCGTCGCCACCAAACGTGTCGCCCAGGGTAGGGGAGACACGGGGGCCTTGAGGGTGGGTTTTCTAGCCACTTTGTTTAACTTGGCTACGTTTAAACAAGTACTCTTAGGCCCCGCTTGGAACCGGCCTGGATGTCATTTTTCCCACAAGCCGGAGGTGGGGCCTGCAGGCATCGACCCGCTGCAACAGATGCGTCCGACACCCTTGACCAACCCAAAACCCTCTCTCGCGCTTTCTCCCATTCCCACCCGAAGCGTTTAGTGCCGCTCCAGATTGTCATTGCTGCATTCATATCGACCAAGAGCAGATGCTACCTCTCACTAGAGCAGACATTGAAGTAGCACGTTGCCCGCGCATTGTCCCGATGCATGATACATCCATTTTGCATCATGAATTCTTATTGATATTTATGTTATTCTTGTCCATTATTCCAAATTATGATATAATTCTTATGCCTTTTCTCTCTGAATACGCAAGGTACATCACAAAGAGGGAAATCACTGGAAACTGGAATTCTGGACCTGAAAACCAAGAAAATGGCTGGAAATTCACTGGAATCCAAATGACCTGAAACTTCACGGAGAATTTTTATGAAATATATAATAATTATTGGGACAAAAATATAACAGAGGGGGGCCAGCTACTCGCCACAAGCCAACAGGCCGCGCGCACCCCCCTGGGCGCACCCTGTTGCCTTGTGGGGCCCCAGCAGGTCTCCCGACCCCCCCTCTTCTCCTATATGGTATGTTTTACCCTATAAAAATCATAAGGATACTTTCGGGATGAAGCGCCGCCGTCTTGAGGCGGAAACCTGGGCAGAGGCCCTTTTGATCTCCGGCAGAGAGATTCTGACGGGGAAACTTCCCTCCGGGAGGGGGAGATCGAAGCCATCGTCATCACCAACGCTTCCTCCTTCATGAGAGGACCAATCTTCATCATTATCTTCACCGACACCATCTCATATCAAACCCTAGTTCATCTCTTGTATTCAATCTTTGTCTCAAATCCTCAAATTGGTACCTGTGGGTTACTAGTAGTGTTGATTACATCTCGTAGTTGATGCTTGCTGGTTTACTTAGTGGAAGATATTATGCTCAGATCCTTGATCTCTATTATTACACATCTGATCTTGAACATGCTGATGATGTGTGAGTAGTTAATTTTGTTCCTGAGGACATGGGACAAGTCTTGTTATAAGTAATCATGTGAAGTTGGTATTCATTCGATATTTTGATGATGTGTATGTTGTTGCTTCTCTTAGAAGTGTCGTGTCAACGTCGACAACACGACACTTCACCATGTTATGGGCCTAAGGGAAGGCATTGTGGAGTAACAAGTAGATGATGGGTTGCGAGAGTGACAGAAGCTTAAAACCTAGTTTATGTGTTACTTCATAAGGGGTTGATTTGGATCCACGTGTTTCATGCTATGGTTAGATTTATCTTAATTCTTCTTTCGTAGTTGCAGATGCTTGCAAGAGGGGGTAATCATAAGTAGGTTGTTTTTTCAAGTAAGAATATCACCTTAGCACTGGTCCACCCACATATCAAATTATCAAAGTAACGAATGCGAATCAACTCAACATGATGAACATGACTAGAAGGAAATTCCCATGTGTCCTTGGGAGCGCTTGCTTAATATAAGGGTACTTTCGGGCTTGTCCTTTGCAGTAAAAAGGATTGGGCTACCTGCTGCACCTTCATTACTATTTCTACTTGTCACTTGTTACGAATTACCTTGCTACAAAACTATCTATCACTGTTACTCACAACACTTGCAGAGAATACCTTGCTGAAAACTGCTGATCATTTCCTTCTGCTCCTCATTGGGTTCGACACTCTTACTTATCGAAAGAACTACGATTGATCCCCTATACTTGTGGGTCATCAAGACTCTTTTCTGGCGCCGTAGCCGGGGAGTGAAGCGCCTCTGGTAAGTCGAACTTGGTAAGAAAACATTTTCGATACGTGCTGAAATTTATTGTTGCTTGTTACTATGGACGGTCACCCTTTGAGTGAAAATATTTATTATGAGATTCGCCTCGAACGGAAGTGGAAAAGGTTCCCTCTCAACCTATTGAACCTACTGAAAATATTTATTATGAGATTCCTTCGGGTATGGTAGAGAAACTGCTAGCTAATCCTTTTGACAGTACAACTCATCCTGATTACCACTTGATATATGTAGATGAGATTCGTGGATTGTTTAAGCTTGCAGGTTTATCTGGATACAAAGTTAAGAAGAAGTTTTTCCCTTTATATTTGGAGGGAAAAGCATTAATGTGGTACAGTCTATTGGATGATATTGGATCATGGGACTGGAATCGCTTGAAGCTGGAATTTCATCAAAAGTTTTATCCTATGCATCTAGTCCATCGTTATCGGAACTTTATATATAATTGTTGGCCTCGTGAAGGAGAAAGCATCGCTCAAGCTTGGGGGAGGCTTAAGTCTATTATGCACACTTGCCCCAACCATGATCTCTCAAGAGAAATTATTATACAAAATCTTTATGTTCGGCTTTCTCATGATGATCAATTACAACTCGATTCTTGCTCTACTGGATCCTACATGAAGAGGACTATTGAATTCAAATGGGATCTTCTACAAAAAAAGTAAACGCAACTCTGAAGATTGGGAATTCGACAAAGACAAAGAGTCATGTATAACGCTTAAGTTTGATTTTCTTAAATCTTTTATGGAAACTGATACTTTCCATGAGTTTAGCAAAAAATATGGGCTTGAGTCTGAGATAGTAGCTTCTTTCTGTGAATCATTTGCTACTCATGTTGATCTCCCTAAGGAGAAGTGGTTTAAATATCATCCACCTATTAAAAACTCATTAGAAGAACCTGTTAAAGTTAAAGAGGAAACAATTGTTTATCATGTTGATCCAGTTGTGCCTACTGCTTACACTGAGAAACCTCCTTTTCCTGTTAGGATTAAGGAACACGCTAAAGCTGCAACTGTGGTTAATAAAAGTTATATTAGAACCCTCTGAACAAATAAATGTTAAGCCTAATATTGCTATGGTTAAAGATCTCCTAGCTGATAATATTGATCGTCAGGTTATCTATTTAGGTGATGAAGCTACTAGAATTGCAAAACCTATTAGAAACAAAAGGGATGAATTAGATAAAAACAAACCTGTTACTGGCATGCCCGTTGTTTCTGTTAAAATTGGAGATCATTGTTATCATGTCTTATGTCACATTGGTGCTAGTGTTAGTGCTATACCTTTTACCTTATATCAAGAAATTATGAATGACATAGCACCTTCTGAGATTGAAGATATTGTTGTCACTATTAATTAAACTTGCAAACAGAGACACTATTTGACCGCTTGGGATTGTTAGAGATGTTGAGGTCTTGTGTGGAAAAGTAAAGTACCCTACGGATTTCTAAGTACTTGGTTCACAACAAGATAGTTTTTGTCCCATCAAATTTGGTAGACCTTTCTTGTATACTGTTAATGCTGAAATTAACTGTGTTACTGATAAAGTCAAGGTAAGCTTTGGTGATGTGTCTCATGAATTTAATTTCTCTAAGTTCGACAGAAAACAATATGAAAAAAAATTAGATCAATATTTCTCTAAGGATGAAATAATTGGTCTTTCTTCTATTGTCGTGCCTCCTACTAATCCACTAGATCAATATTTGCTAGACCATGAGAATGATATGCATATGAATGAAAGAAATAAGATAGATGATATATTTCTTAGACAAACACCTATTCTTAAACACAACTTGCCTGCTGATATTTTAGGGGTTCCTCCTCCACCCACGGGAGATCCTGATATGTCTCCATCGTATCTATAATTTTTGATTGCTTCATGCCAATATTCTACAACTTTCATATACTTTTGTCAACATTTTGTATTATTTTTGGGACTAACTTACTTATCCAGTGCCCAGTGCCAGTTCCTGTTTTTTGTGTGTTTTTTTTTCGCAGAAATTCCATATCAAATGAAGTCCAAACGCGATAAAAAATTACAGAGATTTTTTTTTGGAATATATGTGAATTTTTGGAGTCAGAATCAATGCAAGACGGTTCCTGAGGGATGCACAAGCCAACAGGGCGCGGCCCAGGGGGGCTGCGCCCTGATGGCTTGTGCCTCCCCATTAAGTCGGTTAGGGCTCTCCTTCCGCCGCAAGAAAGATATTTCGTGATAAAAATCCCCTCAAAATTTCAGCCCGATCGGAGTTACGGATCGGATATTTAAGAAACTGTGAAGGTGTCAGAAAGCAGTCGCGAAAACATAAGAGAAACAGCGAGAGAGATCCAATCTCGGAGGGGCTCCTGCCCTCCGGGAGCCATGGCGGCCATGGACCAGAGGGGAAACCCTCCTCCCACCTAGGGAGGAGGCCAAGGAAGAAGAAGAAGGAGGGGGGCTCTCTCTCCCCCTCTCTCTCAGTGGCGCCAGAGCGCCGCCGGGGCATCCATCGTGACGGCGATCTACACCAACAACTTCGCCACCGTCTCCACAAACTCTCTCCCCCTCTATGCAGCGGTGTAAAACCTCTCTTCCCCGCTGTAATCTCTACTTAAACATGGTGCTTAATGCTATATATTATTATCCAATGATGTGTGGCTATCCTATGATATTTGAGTAGATTTGTTTTGTCCTATGGATTGATTGATGATCATGATTGGTTTGAGATGTACGTTCTATTTTGGTGCTGTCCTATGGTGCCCGCCGAGTTGCGCAAGCATGTGGGATCCCCTCTGTAGGGTGTTGCAATATGTTTATGATTCGATTATAGTGGACGGCTAGAGTGACAGAAGCTTACACCCAAGTAAGGGGATTGTTTACGTATGGGATAAAGGGGACTTGATGTTTAATGCTATGGTTGGGTTTACCTTAATGAATTTCTAGTAGTTGCGGATGCTTGCTAGAATTCCAATCATAAGTGCATATGATCCAAGTATGGAAAGTATGTTAGTGTATGCCTCTCCCTCATATTAAACTTCAACAATGATACCGGTCTAGTTATCGATTACCTAGGGACAAATCTTTCTCTTGTGCTACAAAAGCTTTCTACTAAACAATTAACCTATTTAATATTTATCTAAACAGCACCTAACTTTTATTTACTTGTTCTTCATTACCTTGCAAAACTATCTTTACACCTACTAAGTACTTCTAGTTTCTTTCCCGCAAAGTAGTTTCATACTTGTTCTAGTTAAAGTAAGCGTTAGCGTGCGTAGAGTTGTATCGGTGGTCGATAAAAATTGAGAGAATATTAATTCTACCTTTAGCTCCTCGTTGGGTTCGACACTCTTACTTATCGAAAAAGGCTACAAACGACCCCCTACACATCAAGACCTTTTTCGGGCGCTGTTGCCGAGGAGCAATAGCGTAGCGGTTGATATTCTCGTGTGTGCTTGTTTGCTTTATCACTAAGTAATTTTTATTTTCTGTTATAAGTTGTTTTCTACCTTTAGTTATGGGTAGGAAACGCAAAATACCAAAAAAATAGATGTACTTGCTAACCCAGTGGTTGAGGAACCACCCAAAATCTACCATACTGTTGAAGCTTATTACTTGGATCATCTTCAATCCCTTTGTACTCGTGTTGAAAACCCAACTAGTTTAGTTTAGGGAAAATCATTCAATGAGCATGCTTATTATGTGTGACACTGCTTATCTCAAAAAGGGAAACTCTTGTCGCATCAAATCAATACTTTACGTTGCCACGCTTCAAATTTATGCGAAATGTATGATTTCACTTGTTGTTCTGAAGGCACTGAAAACCACCTTCCCTACCAATGTGTGTTTAATGATAATGAAATAATATATTCTTATGCCAAGGAGGCCTATTGTTATTATGATGTTGAACAAATTGAAGAATATTTTGCTTTTAAGGGTGCTTATGAAATTGCTACTTTGATTGGAAAGTATGATATTACTCTTTACAAATCTGAAAATCTTGCCGTACTTAAATATTGGTATGAAAACTATGCTTCTAATGCTTATGTTAAAGAATTCATTGAAAGAATGTCTTCTGCCTTGGAAGAGACTAATATTTCGCAGGAATCTATGGAAGAAGAAATTGCTGAAACTGTGAGCTCATTAGATGAAAAAGATGAGGAGGAGAACGAAGAACAAAAGGAGGAAGAGCGGATTGATCGCCCGTGCCCACCTTATAATGAGAGTAACTCTTCAACTCATACATTGTTAATTTCCCTTCGCACATACCAAAGGATGAATGATATGATTATTGCTATGATCCCTTGGATTCATTTGAAATATCCCTTTTTAATGAACTTGATGCTTGCTATGCTTGTGGCCATGATGCCAATATGAATTATGCTTATGGAGAAGAACTTGCTATTGTTCCTTATGTTAAGTATGAAATTGTTGCTATTGCACCCACACATGATAGTCCTATTATCTTTTTGAATTCTCCCAACTACACTATATCGGAGAAGTTTAAGCTCATTAAGGATTATATTTATGGGATGCGTTTTACCACTACACATGATGATTTTGATGAATATAATATGCATGTGCTTGCTGCTCCTACTTGCAATTATTATGAGAGAGGAACCAAATCTTCACCTCTCTATGTTTCCAATACGATAAAATTGCAAGAAACTACTTATGCTATGAATTGGCCTTTACTTTGTGTGAATGAATTGTTCTTGTATGACATGCCAATGCATAGGAAGAGAGTTAGACTTCGTTGTCACATGATATATATCACTTTTTGCTCATTACTTAATTACAAATCATTGCTAATTAAAATTGTCTTTGATATACCTTGGGATCCGTGTGGATCAATTACTTCAGCAGCATATGCCTAGCTTAATGGCCTTAAAGAAAGCGCTGCCAGGGAGACATCCCGGAAGTTTTAGAGAGTAATTTATTTTTGTTGTGTGCTTTTAAAATAATTAAAAACAAAAAAAAAATAAAGTGGGGAACTTCAAACCTTTTCAAAAAAAGAAGTGAAAGTGAGAAAGATGAGCACCGTTGAAGTGGGGGACGTCCTTGAACTTTTGTTCATGCCCATGAAAACTTTGTGAATCTTGATTACCGCAAATTTTCAACAAAAATAATTATCCCCTTGTAAAAATCCATTGTATTATAAAAATAATGTGCCAAGAATTACCTTTAGGATGTTTGAATTGCTTGTTTGATATGTGTTGTGTAAAAACAAAAACTTTTGCTGTAGTGTTTGAATTTTCTTATTTTAGTGGAGCATGCAAAACTTATGAATTTTTGACAAAGTACTTCTATGCAAAAAAAATATTACATCCTAATTTTTCAGAATTTTCTGAGTTACATAAGTATAGTTTCTCTATAGATCTTTAGAGACTATCCTGTTTTTCACAGATTGCTGTTATAGTTACATTGCGTACTTATGTTTGAATTCTTGTTGAGCCCCAATGACTTGGGAGCCATAGAACTGTGATAGCATATAGTGGGTAATGTTAGATTATAACTATGCAATAATGTTATGGCAGGACATGAAGAGATTTGATGATTATGTACTAATGTTTCTAATGAAAGTTATGTCAAGTTTTGTGTGGATGAAGTGTTCGAAGATCGAGGAGGTATCGATATGAGAAGAAAAAGGAGAGACAAGAGATAAAGTTTGGGGATTCCCAAGGCAACCCAAGTAAATATTCAAGGAGACTCAAGCGTCTAATCTTGGGGATGCCCCGGAAGGCATCCTATCTTTCTTCTTCAACAACTATCAGTATATTTCGGTTTTTGTTTTGTTCACATGATATGCGTAAATTCTTGGAGCGTCGTGTGCCTTTTATTTTCCTTTTCGCAATGTACCATGCTGGTATGGGAAAGTCCATGGTTGATTTATAGAATGCTCTTTGCACTTCACTTATATCTTTTGAGTATGGCTTTATAGAATGCTTCATGTGCTTCACTTATATCATTTGAAGTTGGATGCCTATTTCTCTACATATATAAAACCGTTATTTGTAGAATGCTCTTTTGCTTCACTTATATTTATTAGAGAATATCCATATCTTTTGCAGAAAGAATTAAACTCTCATGCTTCACTTATACCTATTTAGAGAGTCAACGGGAATTGGTCATTTACATGGTTAGTCATAAAATCCTACATAAAACTTGTAGATCACTGAATATGATATGTTTGATTCCCTGCAATAGTTTTGCGACATTAAGATAGTAATATGTGGGTGCACTAGTGGATGATTGTGGATTAGTAAGAAAATTGATGTTAAGGTTTGTGATTCCCGAAGCATGCACGTATAGTCTAAAGTTATGCGATGAAGATTGGAGCATAATTTATCCTTGATTGAAATCCCTTGCGATGTTATAATCGGGGGCGCATGATGGTTTACTCCTACCAACCTCCTCCCTAGGAGCATGCGAGTAGTACTTTGCTTCGAGAGAGCTAATAAAACCTTGCAATAAGTATGTGAGTTCTTTATGACTAATGTGAATCCATGGATATACGCACTCTCACCTCCACATATTTGCTAGCCTCTTCGATACGGTGCATTGCCCATTATCACGTCGAGGATCGGTGCAACTTTCGCCGGTGCATCCAAACCCCGTGACATGATATGCTCTGTTGCACATAAGGCTCATTATATCTTCCTCAAAACAGCCACCATGCCTACCTATCATGGCATTTCCATAGCCATTCTGAGATATATTGCCATGCAACTTCCACCGTCACTTAATATGACTTGTATTTCCATTGTCATATTGCTTTGCATGATCGTAAGATAGCTAGCATGATATTTACATGGCTTGTCCGTTTTTTGATATCTTTTGCTATGCTAGATCATTGCACATCCTGGTACACTGCAAGAGGCATTCATATAGAGTCATACAGTTTTTCATATTGAGTTGTAAGTAAATAAAAGTGTGATGATCATCATTATTAGAGCATTGTCCCAGTGAGGAAAGGATGATGTAGACTATGATTCCCCCACAAGTCGGGATGAGACTCCGGACGAAAAATGAAAAATGGGGGAGGCCAAATGAGCCCACCACAAAAAAAAAGAGAAATGGGGGAGGCAAAAAAAAAGATTAAAAAAGCCCACCATGAAAAATAAAAATAAAAATAAAACAAAAAAAGAGAGAAAAAGAGAGAAGGGACTTTGCTACTACACTTGTGCCTCAAAGTGGTACCATGTTCTTCATATAGAGAGTCTCTTATTTTTGTCACTTCCATATGCTAGTGGGAATTTTTCATTATAGAACTTGGCTTGTATATTCCGATGACGAGCGTCCTCAAATGCCCGAGGTCTTCATGAGCAAGCAAGTTGGATGCACACCCCACTTAGCTTCAGTCAAGCTTTCATACACTTATAGCTCTAGTGCATCCGTTGCATGGCAATCCCTACTCCTCGCATTGATATCTATTGATGGGCATCTCCATAGCCCGTTGATACGCCGAGTTGATGCGAGACTTTCTTCTCCACTTTTACCCCTTTGAAACCTACCACCATTTTCTATTCCACCTTTATGCTATATCCATGGTTCACGCTCATATATTGCGTCAGTAATACAAAGCTGAAGCGCGTCAAAAAGTACGATCCAATTGCTTGGTTTGACACCGGGGTGCTCATGATTTATACTTTATGCTAGGAAGACCAAGCATGATAGGCTATATGATTTTGTAGGGATAGCATTCTCTGGCATTGTTATTTTGAAAGGACACGATTGTTTACTAGTAAACCTGAGTATGGATGCCTTTTTGTCAAATGATAGACTATTGCTCTGAATCACTTGTATCTTAATATTCATGCCATGATTAGACATTTGTTCAAGATTATGTTAGGTAGAATTCCACATCAAAAATTATCTTTTTATCATTTACCTACTCGAGGACGAGAAGGAATTAAGCTTGGGGATGCTGATACGTCTCCGTCGTATCTATAATTTCTGATTGCTTCATGCCAATATTCTACAACTTTCATATACTTTTGGCAGCATTTTATATTATTTTTGGGACTAACTTACTTATCCAGTGCCCAGTGCCAGTTCCTGTTTTTTGTGTGTTTTTTGTTTCGCAGAAATTTCATATCAACTGATGTCCAAACGCGATAAAAATTTACGGAGATTTTTTTTGGAATATATGTGAATTTTGGGAGTCGGAATCAATGCAAGACGGTGCCCGAGGGAGGTATAAGCCAACATGGCACGACCTAGGGGGGGCTGCACCCTGATGGCTTGTGCCTCCCCCTTAAGTCACTTGGGACTCTCCAATTACAGAAAGAAATATATTTTTGCGATAAAAATCCCCTCAAAATTTCAGCCCGATCGGAGTTACGGATCTCCGGATATTTAAGAAACGGTGAAGGGGTCAGAAAGCAGTCACGAAAACAGAAGAGGAACAGAGAGAGAGAGAGAGATGCAATCTTGGAGGGGCTCCTGCCCTCCGGGAGCCATGGCATCCATGGACCAGAGGGGAAACCCTCCTCCCACCTAAGGAGGAGGGTTTCCCCGAAGAAGAATAAGGAGGGGGGGGGCTATCTCCCCCTCTCTCCCGGTGGCGCCGGAGCGCCGCCGGGGCATCCATCGTGACAGCGATCTACACCAACAACTTCGCCGCCATCACCACCAACTCTCTCCCCCTCCATGCAGCGGTGTAAAACCTCTCTTCCCTGCTGTAATCTCTACTAAAACATGTTGCTTAATGCTATATATTATTAACCAATGATGTGTGGCTATCCTATGACGTTTGAGTAGATTTCTTTTGTCCTATGGGCTGATTGATGATCGTGATTGGTTTGAGATGTATGTTCGATTTTGGTGATGTCCTATGTTGCCCGCCGTGTCATGCAAGCGTGTGGGATCCCCGTTGTAGGGTGTTACAATATGTTTATGATTCACTTATAGTGGGCGGCTAGAGTGGCAGAAGCTTACACCCGAGTAAGGATATTGTTTACGTATGGGATAAAGGGGACTTGATGTTTAATGCTATGGTTGGGTTTACCTTAATGAATTTCTTGTAGTTGCGGATGCTTGCTAGAATTCCAATCATAAGTGCATATGATCCAAGTACGGAAAGTATGTTAGCGTATGCCTCTCTCTCATATAAAACTGCAACAATGATACCGGTCTAGTTATTGATTACCTAGGGACAAATCTTTCTCTTGTGCTACAAAAAGGTTTCTACTAAACAATTAACCAATTTAATATTAATCTAAACAACACCTAACTTTTATTTACTTGTTCTTCATTACCTTGCAAAACTATCTTTACACCTACTTAGTACTTCTAGTTTCTTTCCCGCAAAGTAGTTTCATACTTCTTCTAGTTAAAGTAAGCGTTAGCATGCGTAGAGTTGTATCGGTGGTTGATAGAACTTGAGAGAATATTAATTCTACCTTTAGCTCCTCATTGGGTTCGACACTCTTACTTATCGAAAAAGGCTACAAACGATCCCCTACACTTGTGGGTTATCTGATCCCGTGTTTGAGTTAAAGACATTACCTGATACTTTAAAATATGCTTATCTTGATGAAAAGAAGATATATCTTGTTATTATCAGTGCTAACCTTTCAGAGCATGAAGAAAAGAGATTACTTAAAACTCTGAAGAAGCACAGGGCTGCTATCGGATATAGTCTTGATGATCTTAAGGGTATTAGCCCCCTCTCCATGTCTGCACAAGATTAATATGGAACCGGCTGCTTAACCTGTCGTTGATCATCAACGCCGCTTAAATCCTAAAATGAAGGAAGTGGTAAGAACTGAAATACTAAAGCTTCTGGAGGCAGGTATAATTTATCCTATTGCTGATAGTAGATGGGTAACTCATGTTCATTGTGTTCCTAAGAAAGGAGGTATAACTGTTGTTCCTAATGATAAGAATGAACTTATCCCACAAAGAATCGTAACTGGTTATAGGATGGTAATTGATTTCGGGAAATTAAACAAAGCTACTAGAAAAGATCATTACCCCTTGCCTTTTATCGATCAAATATTAGAAAGGTTATCTAAGCACACACATTTTTGTTTTCTTGATGGATATTCTGGGTTCTCTCAAATACCTGTGTCAAAATAAGATCAAGAAAAAACTACTTTCACATGCCCTTTTGGAACTTATGCTTATAGACGTATACCTTTTGGTTTACGCAATGCACCTGCTACTTTTCAAAGATGTATGGCTGCTATATTCTCTGATTTTTGTTAAAAGATTGTTGAGGTTTTCATGGATGACTTTTCTGTTTACGGGACTTCTTTTGATGATTGCTTGAGCAACCTTGATCGAGTTTTGCAGAGATGTGAAGAAACATTGAGGTAAACAAAGCTAAAGTTGATGCAATAGACAAAATGCCATGTCCTAACGATATTAAAGGTATAAGAAGTTTTCTTGGTCATGCTGGTTTTTATAGGCATTTAATTAAATATTCCTCGAAGATTTATAGGCCACTAACTAATCTTCTTTGAAAACATATTCCTTTTGTTTTTGATGATGATTGTGTAAAATCCTTTGAAATACTTAAGAAAGCCTTGATTTCTGCACCTATTGTTCAACCACCTAATTGAAATTTACCATTTGAAATTCTATGTGATGCTATCGATTATGTTGTTGGTGCTGTTCCAGGGCAAAGAGTAGACAAGAAATTGAATGTTATTCATTATGCTAGTAAGACCCTAGACAATGCTGAAAAGAATTATGCTACTACTGAGAAGGAATTTTTAGCAGTTGTCTTTGCATGTGATAAGTTTAGACCTTATATTTTTGATTCCAAAATTACCATTCACACTGATCATGCTGCTATTAAATACCTTATAGAAAAGAAGGATGTCAAGCCTAGACTGATTAGGTGGGTGCTTTTACTTCAAGAATTTGATGTGCTCATTGTTGACAGGAAGGGAGCTGAAAACCATGTAGCAAATAATTTGTCTAGGATAAAAAATGTTCTTGATGACCCACTGCCTATTGATGATAATTTTCCTGATGAGAAACTTGCTGTCATAAATGCTTCCCATAATACTCCTTGGTATGCAAACTATGCTATTTACATTGTTGCTAAATATATACCACCTAGTTTCACCTACCAACAAAAGAAAAAGTTTTTCTATGATTTAAGACATTACTTTTGGGATGACCGACATCTTTATAAAGAAGGAGTAGATGGTGTTATTAGACATTGTGTACCTGAGCATGAACAGGGACAGATCCTACAGAAGTGTCACTCCGAGGCCTATGGAGGGCACCATGCTGGTGATAGAACTGCACACAAGGTATTACAATCTGGTTTCTATTGGCCAACTCTTTTTCAAAGATGCTCGAAAGTATGTCCTTTCTTGCGATGAATGTCAAAGAGTTAGTAACATTAGTAGACGTCAGGAAATGCCTATGAATTATTCACTTGCTATTGAACCATTTGATGTCTGGGGCTTTGATTATATGGAACCTTTTCCTTCCTCCAATGGGTATACTCATATTCTAGTTGTTGTTGATTACGTTACTAAGTTGGTAGAAGCTATTCCGACATGTAGTGCTGATCATAACACTTCTATTAAAATGCTTAAAGATGTTATTTTCCCGAGATTTTGAGTCCCTAGATATTTAATGACTGATGGTGGTTCACATTTTATTCATGGTGCTTTCCGTAAACTTCTAGCTAAATACGATGTTAACCATAGGATTGCATCACCTTATCATCCTCAGTCTAGCGGTCAAGTTGAGTTAAGCAATCGAGAAATAAAATTGATCTTGCAAAAGACTGTTAATAGATCTAGAAAGAATTGATCTAAGAAACTCGATGATGCTTTCTGGGCTTATAGAACTGCTTATAAAAACCCTATGGGAATGTCCCCATATAAAATGGTCTATGGAAAAGCATGTCATTTACCTCTTGAGTTGGAACATAAAGCTTATTGGGCAATTAAAGAACTTAACTATGATTTCAAACTTGCCGATGAAAAGAGGTTATTTGATATTAGCTCGTTAGATGAATGGAGGACACAGGCTTTTGAAAATGCAAAGTTATTTAAAGAAATAGTTAAAAGATGGCATGATAAGAGAATCCAAAATAGGGAATTCAATGTAGGAGACCTAGTTCTTTTGTACAATTCTCGTTTCAGATTTTTTGCAAGTAAGCTTCTCTCCAAATGGGAAGGTCCTTATATTGTCGAGGAGGTCTATCGCTTCGGTGCTATCAAGATTAACAACTTCGAAGGCAAAAATCCAAGAGTGGTAAATGGGGCAAAGAATTAAACACTATATCTCAGGTACGCCCGTCAATGTTGAAACTAATATTATTCAAGTTATGACTCCGAAAGAACACATAAGAGAGACCTTCCGCAATACTCCAGAAAGCTAAAAAGGATAGGTATGTGATATTGTAAGTAAACCGACTCCAAAAATTCCAAAAAAATATGTTTTGTTGGTTTTGGTATTTTAGAAAAATTCGAAAAATAAAAACGAGCTGGGGGGACCCACGAGGGAGCCATAAGGCAGCAGGGCGAGCCCACCCCCTGGGGACGCCCTGATAGCTTGTGGGGCCCTCGTGTGCCTCCCGGACTCCGTTTTCTTCCTGGACACGTATTCCGACCTAAAAAAAGTCATTATATATACTCCCGTATGTTTTGACCACCGCATCGCAAGTTTCTCCTCTGTTCTTGTTTTGGGTTGTTTTTCTGACAGATATCTCAAGGTGTGGGTGCTATGTCTTCGTCCTCCTCCAACAACATTGATGGTCAAGCTTGGCTGTTGCAGATGGAACTTGAACGAGAAGGATTCGAGGAAGTTACCTCGGGAGAGGAACCTATGGACTCTATGGAAGTGCACTGATACGTCTCCGTCGTATCTATAATTTTTGATTGTTTCATGCCAATATTATACAACTTTCACATATTTTTGGCAACATTTTATATGATTTATTGGACTAACATATTGATCCAGTGCCCAGTGCCAGTTCCTGTTTGTTGCATGTTTCTTGTTTCGCAGAATATCCATATCAAACGAAGTCCAAACGCGAATTTTTTTTACGAAGATTCTTTTTGAAATATTTGTGAATTTTGAGAAGTGGCATCAATGCAAACAGAGGCCCACAGCCCCCAAGAGACACCAGGGCGCGTCCAGAAGGCCTAGGTGCGGGGTGGTGGGTTGTGCCCACCTCGTAGGTCAGTTGGAGCTCTCCTTCGGGCATAAGGAAGCTAATTTTTGGATAAAAATCCACTCAAAATTTCAGCCCGATCGGAGTTACGGATCTCTGGGAATATAAGAAACGGTTTTCGGCCAAAAAACAGGAACGCAAAACAGAAGAGAACAGAGAGGGAGATCCAATCTAGGAGGGGCTCCTGCCCCTCCGCCGCCATGGAGGCCATGGACCAGAGGGGGAACTCTCCTCCCATCTAGGGGGGAGGTCAAGGAAGAAGAAGAAGGAGGGGGGCTCTCTCCCCCTCTCTCCCGGTGGCGCCAGAACGCCGCCGGGGGAATCATCGTGACGGCGATCTACACCAACAACTTCGCCGCCGTGAACACCAACTCTCTCCCCCTCTATGCAGCGGTGTAACACCTCTCTTCCCCGCTGTAATCTCTACTTAAACATGGTGCTCAACTTCATATATTATTTCCCAATGATATTTGGCTATCCTATGATGTTTGAGTAGATCTCTTTTGTCCTATGGGTTAATTGTGGTATGATGTTATGGATGTGAGTTGTATGTTGATATGGTGCTGTCCTATGGTGCCCTCCGTGTCGCGCAAACGTGAGGCATCCCCGCTGTAGGGTGTTGCAATATGTTCATGATTTGCCTATGGTGGGTTGCTTGAGTGACAGAAGCATAAACCCGAGTAGGTGGGTTGTTGCGTATGGGAGTAAAGGGAACTTGATACTTAATGCTATGGTTGGGTTTTACCTTAATGAACTTTGGTAGTTGCGGATGCTTGGTAGAGTTCCAATCATAAGTGCATATGATCCAAGTACGGAAAGTGTGTTAGCGTATGCCTCTCCCTCATTGCATGTGACAAGTATCTATCAAATTATATTCAATTGCCTAGGGACAATCTTTCTCTTGCGTTACACAAAAAGCTTTCTACTAGTCTATTTACTCTTTTTGTTCTTTTATTAAAACATCACCTAACTTTTATTTCCGCGTTCTTTATTATCTTGCAAAGTACTTCTAGTTTTGCTCCCGCAAAGTAGTTTCATACTTGTTCTAGGTAAAGCAAGCATTAGCGTGCGTAGAGTTGTATCGGTGGTCGATAGAACTTGAGGGAATATTTGTTCTACCTTTAGCTCCTCGTTGGGTTTGACACTCTTACTTATCGAAAAAGGATACAAACGATCCCCTACACTTGTGGGTTATCAAGACCTTTTTCTAGCGCCGTTGCCGGGGAGCAATAGCGTGGGGTGAATATTCTCGTGTGTGCTTGTTTGCTTTACCACTGAGTAATTTTTATTTTCTGTTATTAGTTGTTTTATATCTTTAGTTGTGGATATGGAACACGAAACACCAAAAAAATTAGTGGTACTTGCTAATCATGGAGATGGGGAACCTCCTAAAACCCTCGATGCTAGTTATCTGCAAAATATTAAATATTACTTTGATAATCCTGAGAAGACCCCATTCAACTTGATAATGGGAGTAATGTTGGATCAACGTGAATACTTTAGAGATTATCGCTTGACTCAAAAAGGGAAATTATTATGGGATCAAATTCATATGTTGCATTGGTATGCTCGGGAGCTATGCTTGAGATATGATATTACTTGTTGCTCTAGGATGAACGCTCCACACCTTCCCTTTTCATGCAAATTTAATGATAATGAAACCTTAGCTTCTTATGCTAATGGCATTTATGATTACCATGATGTGGAACGAATAGAAGAATTTGTTGCTTTCAAAGGTGCTTATGAAGTTGCTTCCTTGATTGAAAAGTATGATGATGTTTCTTACAAATCTGAAAATTTTGCCATACTTAAATATGGCTATGAGAATTATGATTGCAATGCTGATATTATTGAATTTATTGAAAGAATGACCGCTGCCTTGGAAGAGACTAATATTTTGCAGGAATCTATGGAAGAAGAAATTGCTGAAACTATGAGCTCATTAGATGAAAAAGATGAGGAGGAGAGCGAAGAACAAAAGGAGGAAGAGCAGATTAGCTACCCGTGCCCACCTTCTAATGAGAGTAACTCTTCAACTCATACATTGTTTAATTTCCCTTCGCACATACCGAAGGATGAATGCTATGATCCCTTGGATTCATTTGAAATATCCCTTTTTGATGAACTTGATGCTTTCTATGCTTGTGGCCATGATGCTAATATGAATTATGCTTATGAAGATGAGCTTGCTATAGTTCCTTATGTTAACCATGAAATTGTTGTATTGCACTCACACATGATAGTCCTATTATCTTTTTGAATTCTCCCAACTACACTATATCGGAGAAGTTTGCACTTATTAAGGATTACATTGATGGGTTGCGTTTTGCTACTACACATGATGATTTTGATGAATATAATATGCATGTGCTTGCTGCTCCTACTTTCAATTATTATGAGAGAGGAACTACGTCTCCACCTCTTTATGTTTCTAATACTATGAAATTGCAAGAAACTGTTTATATTATGCATTGGCCTTTACTTAATGTGCATGAATTGTTCTTGTATGACATGCCGATACATAGGAAGAGAGTTAGACTTCGTTGTCATGTGATATATATCACTTTGTGCTCACTACTAAATTACAAATCATTGTTAATTAAAATTGGCTTTGATATACCTTGGGATCCGGGTGGATCCATTACTTGAGCACTTTATGCCTAGCTTAATGGCTTTAAAGAAAGCGCTGCCAGGGAGACAACCCGGAAGTTTTAGAGAGTCATTTTATTCTGTTGCGTGCTTTTATAAAGTTTAAAAACAAAAAAAATATAGAGGGGAACCTAAAACTTCACAAAAGGAAAGTTGAAAGTGAGAGAGATGATGAGCATCGTTGAAATGGGGGATATCCTTGAACTTTGTTCATGCCCATGGAAACTTTGCGAGTCTTGAATCACGGAAACTTTTCCAACAAACATAATTATCCCCTTGTACAAATCCATTGTATTATAAAAATAATGTGCCAAGATTTGCCTTTAGGATGATTAGATTGCTTGTTGGTATTTGCGGTGTAAAAACAGAAACTTTGGTTGTAGTGCGTGAATTTTCATTTTTTACTGGAACGTCAAAAGTTTCTGAAATTTTACACAGTATCGCCATACAAAATGTTTATTTCGTACTAATTATTCAGAATTTTTGGAGTTACAGAAGTATGGTCAAAGTTCAGATTACTACAAACTGTCCTGTTTAAGACAGATTCTGTTTTTGATGCATTGTTTTGCTTGTTTTGATGAAACTATCGATTTTATCGGTGGTATAAGCCATGGAGAAGTTATAATACAGTAGGGATAATGCAAATATAAAATATGAATGGGTTTGCAATAGTACTTAAAGTAGAAATTTGCTTTATTATACTAACGGATCTCACCAGTCTTCTGTTAAGTTTTGTGTGGATGAAGTGTTCGAACATCGAGGAGGTCTCGATATGAGGAGAAGGAGGAGAGGCAAGAGTTCAAGCTTGGGGATGCCCAAGGCACACCAAGTAAATATCCAAGGATACTCAAGCGTCTAAGCTTGGGGATGCCCCGGAAGGCATCCCATCTTTCTTCAACAAGTATCGGTATGTTTTCATTTTCGTTTCGTTCATGTGATATGTGTAAATCTTGGAGCGTATTTTGTGTTTAGTTTTCACTTTTCTTTTATGCACCATGCTGGTAATAGATTGTCCATGGTTGATATATAGAATGCTCATTGCACTTCACTTATATCTTTTGAGTATGGCTTTATAGAATGCTTCATGTACTTCACTTATATCATTTGAAGTTTGGATTGCCTGTTTTTCTTCACATAGAAAACCGTTATTTGTATAATGCTCTTTTGCTTCACTTATATTTATTAGAGCATGGTCTTTTGTAGAAAGAATTAAACTCTCTTGCTTCACTTATATCTATTTAGAGAGTCAACAGGAATTGGCCATTCACTTAGTTAGTCATAAAATCCTACATAAAACTTAGGGATCACTAAATATGATATGTTTGATTCCTTGCAATAGTTTTGCGATATAGAGATGATAATATGTGGGAGGTACTAGTGGATGATCGTGTTTAGTAAGATATTGGTGTTAAGGTTTGTGATTCCCGAAGCATGCACGTATAGTCTCCCGTTATGCTAGGAAGTTGGAGCACAATTTATTCTTGATTGTCTATCTTTGTGTGAAGGTCGGGGGCGCGCGATGGTTAACTCCTACCAACCTCCCCCCTAGGAGCATGCATAGTAATACTTTGCTTCGAGGGCTAATAAACTTTTGCAATAAGTATGTGAGTTCTTTATGACTAATGTGAGTCCATGGATTATACACACTCTTACCTTTCCGCAATTTGCTAGCCTCTATGGTACCGTGCATTGCCCTTTCTCACCTCGAGAGTCGGTGCAAACTTCGCCGGTTCATCCAAACCCCGTGATATGATACGCTCTATCACACATAAGCCTTATTATATCTTCCTCAAAACAGCCACCATACCTACCTATTATGGTATTTCCATAGCCATTCCAAGATATATTGACACGCAACTTCCACTGCCTCCGTTTTGATGACTTGAGCATTCATTGTCATATTGCATGACAAGATCGTAAGATAGCTAGCATGATGTTTCCATGGCTTGTCCATTTTTTGATATCTTTGCTATGCTAGAACATTGCATTCATATAGAGTCATACTTTGTTCTACTATCGTTGTAATATTGAGTTGTAATTAAATAGAAGTGTGATGATCATCATTATTCATTATTAGAGCATGCCCCAGTGATGAAAGAATGATGGAAACTATGATTCCACCACAAGTCGGGATGAGGCTCCAGAAAAAGAAAGAAACAAAAGGAAAAGAAAAAAAAGAGAAAAAAAGAAAAAAAATGATGAAGAAGAAGGAATAGCGGCATGCTAATTCCACACTTGTGCTTCAAAGTAGCACCATGTTTTTCATATAGAGAGTCTCCTGTGTTGTCACTTTCATATACTAGTGGGAATTTTTCATTATAGAGTTAGATGCACACCCACTTAGTTTTCATATTGAGCTTTCATATACTTATAGCTTTTAGTGCATCCGTTGCATGCAATCCCTACTCCTCGCATTGATATCTATTGATGGGCATCTCCATAGCCCGTTGATACGCTGAGTTGATGCGAGACTTTCTTCTCCACTTTTACCCCTTTGAAACCTACCACCATATTCTATTCCATCCATAGTGCTATATCCATGGCTTGCGCTCATGTATTGCGTTAGAGTTGAAAATGCTGAAGCGCGTTAAAAAGTATGAACCAATTGCTTGGCTGACACCGGGGTAGTACAAGATTTATACTTTGTGTTAAGAAGACAGAGCATGACAAGGCTATATGATTTTGTAGGGATAGCGTTCTTTAGCCTTGATATTTTGAAAGACATGATTGTTTGTTGGGATGCCTGAGTATTAATGTCTTTATATCAAAACTAGACTATTGCTTTGAATCACTTGTGTCTTAATATTAATGCCATGATTAGATATATGATCAAGATTATGCTAGGTAGCATTCCACATCAAAAATTATCTTTTTTATCATTTACCTACTCGAGGACGAGCATGAATTAAGCTTGGGGATGCTGATACGTCTCCGTCGTATCTATAATTTTTGATTGTTTCATGCCAATATTATACAACTTTCGCATATTTTTGGCAACATTTTATATGATTTATTGGACTAACATATTGATCCAGTGCCCAGTGTCAGTTCCTGTTTGTTGCATGTTTTTTGTTTCGCAGAATATCCATATCAAACGAAGTCCAAACGCGATTAAAATTTACGGAGATTCTTTTTGGAATATTTTTGAATTTTGAGAAGTGGCATTAACACAAACGGAGGTCCACAACCCACAAGAGACACCAGGGCGCGCCTAGAAGCCCCAGGCGCGGGTTGGTGGGTTGTGCCCACCTTGTACCTCGGTTGGAGCTCTCCTTCGGGCGCAAGGAAGCTAATTTCTGGATAAAAATCCCCTCAAAGTTTCAGCCCGATCGAAGTTACGGATCTCCGGGAATATAAGAAACGGTTTTCGGCCAGAAAACAGGAACACGGAACAGAAGAGAACGGAGAGGGAGATCCAATCTAGGAGGGGCTCCTGCCCCTCCGCCGCCATGGAGGCCATGGACCAGAGGGGGAACTCTCCTCCCATCTAGGGGGGAGGCCAAGGAAGAAGAAGAAGGAGGGGGGCTCTCTCCCCCTCTCTCCCGGTGGCGCCGGAACGCCGCCGGGGGAATCATCGTGACGGCGATCTACACCAACAACTTCGCCGCCGTCAACACCAACTCTCTCCCCCTCTATGCAGCGGTGTAACACCTCTCTTCCCCGCTGTAATCTCTACTTAAACATGGTGATCAACTCCATATATTATTTCCCAATGATATTTGGCTATCCTATGATGTTTGAGTAGATCTCTTTTGTCCTATGGGTTAATTGTGGTATGATGTTATGGATGTGAGTTGTATGTTGATATGGTGCTGTCCTATGATGCCCTCCGTGTCGCGAAAACGTGAGGGATCCCCTTTGTAGGGTGTTGCAATATGTTCATGATTTGCCTATGGTGGGTTGCTTGAGTGACAGAAGCATAAACCCGAGTAGGTGGGTTGTTGCGTATGGGAGTAAAGGGGACTTGATACTTAATTCTATGGTTGGGTTTTCCCTTAATGAACTTTGGTAGGTGTGGATGCTTGCTAGAGTTCCAATCATAAGTGCATATGATCCAAGTACAGAAAGTGTGTTAGCGTATGCCTCTCCCTCATTGCATGTGACAAGTATCTATCATATTATATTCAATTGCCTAGGGACAATCTTTCTCTTGTGCTACACAAAAAGCTTTCTGCTATGTTATTTACTTTTATTGTTCTTTTATTAAAACAACACCTCACTTTTATTTTCACGTTCTTTATTATCTTGCAAAGTACTTCTAGTTTTATTCCCGCAAAGTAGTTTCATACTTGTTCTAGGTAAAGCAAGCATTAGCGTGCGTAGAGTTGTATCGGTGGTCGATAGAACTTGAGGGAATATTTGTTCTACCTTTAGCTCCTCGTTGGGTTCGACACTCTTACTTATCGAAAAGGCTACGAATGATCCCCTACACTTGTGGGTTATCATGCATCCCCCTGCCTCCGAACGCGGGACCATAGCATGCATCTCCACTTCTCCAAACCCTTGCCCACCAATGGAGAGAAGATCTCAGCTTGCTCAGGAAGCGCAATGTGAATCTAGTCCGAGGAGGCCCCTCGGCAGGTTACATGCAAACAACTTTCATAATTTGATTCACAATTACGGAGTTGAGAATATCTCTTGCTCGCATATACCGTCCAATTAGGACATCTCTCGTCCAAGTGAAAGTGATGCAGGAAAAGGCTCTTGGTGGCCAGAGAATATACATATTATGGTGCAAGTACAAAAGAACACTGCAATGATTCAGCAGTTACTCCATGAGATGAGGGAGTTAAGGGCTATCCTGCTATCCATTGGAAAGACCAACCTACATCATCAACACCACCATCACCCAAGAAGGACGCTTGAGTACATGGGTATGTGCACCAACCTTAGCTTGTTCCAAGCTTGGGGGAGGTGCCCCGATATCCTTACTTATGTCGTGATTTAGAGAAATAAAATTTCAGATTTGCTATGCTTAGAGTTTTTGCTTTGAAATCTATCTATCCTTGTAATCGAGTATGAGAGTTATATAATAAAGATTAGTTTGAGTTTGCTTGCTTTACTCTCATGCATCAATCATAGCAATGAAATAAAAGAAATGGAAAAATCATATGCTAATCCCATGGGGGGTAATGACTTCACATAAAAGGAGTATGTTAGATATAAGTTATTGGGAATAAACAAACATAGCATTAGTCATTGATACAATCTATGCAAGATTATGATAGGGAAGAGGAGATTCACATACAAATACACTATCTTGGACATCTTTTATGATTGTGAGCCCCCAACAAATATTATATAATGATCAAGTGTTGATGTTGTTCATGGAAGACAACGTAATGATTATGTTTGTTTACATTCACATAGAAGTTATATTGTCATGGATCCTTTAACATGCGGTGCTTGCTTTAGATCTTCTGCTAGCCAAAAAAATTCCGCACTAAGTAGAGATACTACTTGTGCATCCATAATCCTTTAAACTCAGTTTCTTTCCATGAGAGTCCACCATACCTACCTATGGATTGAATAAGATCCTTTAAGTAAGTTGTCATCGGTTCATGAAGCAATAAAAATTGCTCTTAAATATGTATGATCTTTTATTTTAAGGGAAAATAAACTTTGTACGATCTTGTGATTGCAAAGAAATAAAAGCGACAGATTGCATATTAAACTTTGCTACCATAAGGGGCAATATAAAGTGACGTTCCTTTCCATTAAGAGTTTGCACATCCAAAAATAAAAAGCACATGACAACCTCTGCTTCCCTCTGCGAAGGGTATATCTTCTACTTTCATGTATTTACTTTTATGCTCGAGTCAATAACATTTATCCCTATTCCTACCTATTAACTCTCTAGCTGGCAAGCATTATGTGTTGAGCAAAGATCCAGATATATATATATATATATATATATATATATATATATATATATATATATATATATATATATATATATATCCAGTTGGATGTAGGAGATCATGATTCATTATTTTTGACATTATCCTTGTGGTAAATGAGTTGGGTGGCAAATACAATAAAGCCCCCATCTTCCTATGTGTCTGATGAAAACATTAGCTCCAAAAATATGCAATGAGTGTCAGCAATCATAGAAGACTAAATGATAGTTGAGTATGTGAACTTGCTAGAATAAAAGTCCTTACATAGACTCTTCTCTGGAATATGATGAATTGTGATTGTCTCAGTGACTAAGAACATAGTTTGTTGATTGTCAATAAAGTTTATGCTTCATACTTCAATAATTGTGGATAGATTGTTACTTGTGTATGAGAGGTTATATGATGAAAAACTTGTTGCTATGTTAATATTCATGATGCTCTCATGTTCGTATTCTGTTTTTATCGACACCTCTCTCTCAAATTATGTGGTCATTATTATCGAGTTCGGCTTTCGCTTGAGGACAAGCGAGGTCTAAGCTTGGGGGAGTTGACACGCCCATTTTGCATCATGAATTCTTATTGATATTTATGTTATTATTATCCATTATTCGTCATTATGATACAATTCTTATGCCTTTTCTCTCTAAATATGCAAGGTACACCACAAAGAGGGAAATCACTGGAAACTGGAATTCTAAACATGAAAACCAAGAAAATGGCTGAAAATTCACTGGACACCAAATGACCTGAAACTTCATGTAGAATTTTTATGAAATATATAAGAATTATTGGGCTAAAAATATACCAGAGTGGGGCCACCTGCTGGCCACAAGCCAACAGGGCGCGCCCACCCCCTAGGAGAGCCCTGTTGCCTTTTGGAGCCCCAGCAGGTCTCCTGACCCCCCCTCTTTTGTTATATGGTGTGTTTTGCCCTAGAAAAAATCATAAGGATACTTTCGGGACGAAGCGCCGCCGTCTCAAGGCGGAAACTTGGGCAGAGGCCCTTTTAATCTCCGACAGAGAGATTTTGTCAGGGAAACTTCCCTCTGGGAGGGGGAGATCGAAGCCATCATCATCACCAATGCTTCCTCCTTCGTGGGAGGACCAATCTTTATCAGCATATTCACCAACACCATCTCATCTCAAACCCTAGTTCATCTCTTGTATCCAATCTTTGTCTCAAAATCTCAGATTGGTACATGTGGGTTACTAGTAGTGTTGATTACATCTCATAGTTGATGCTTGTTGGTTTACTTGGTGGAAGATATTATGTTCATATCCTTGATCTCTGTCGGGCCTCTGGGACTAGGGGTGCCCAGGCCCGTCTGCCTGTGGCCCAAGACGCGAAGATTGCCTCGAACACTAAGTGGCCCCACCCGCGGGCTTCATGGAGCTGGGTCTCGCGAGAGCCAGTGCCTCAGGAGGCGCGAGGCGGCGTCACCACCAAGCACTTCACGGGGCCTCCCCGCGAGGCTGCCCACGGCGCCCTCAGAAGGCGGGTCTGCCCGGGGCTGACCAGGCAGCCCTGTACCCGCACATGGGTGATGCGCTCCATGCCAGATGGTGCCATCAGCCGCGCCAGCTGGCACGGACAGAGAGGCTTTCCTCTTTAGTGATAGAGGAAAGCCACCAGCTCGCGGGTTCCCAAAGCAACCCCCAAAGGTTGCCGTTCCGGTGCAAGAAGACCAAGACCGAGGGCTCGGCAGGTCGGATGTCACCCCCGAGCACACGAGCATGTCACGGCGAGGAACTTTAGTAGGCGAAGACCACCTTTTGTTAGGATAAGCTGCAGCCCTGTCCCCTTTCAAAATGGCCGTTGTGGCAACCCTTCCCGCCGGATATTTTTGGGGGAAGAGGACCAGGGCCAATATAAGGGGGAAACCAGCCACCGTAGAGAGAGGGACTTTTGGTTGGGCAAGAACACGCCTTGTACTCATCTTCCACCTCAAGCAATCCACCAAGCAGGAGTAGGGTTTTACACCGCGAGGTGGCCCGAACCTTGGTAAACTCTGTGTGTCCCTGTTCATCTTCCTTAGCTCAAGCCGCCGGAGAGTCGCCGTGTGGTTGCGAAGTAGAGTAGGGTAGGAGAGCGAGCGCACCCCAGTGTTTGAACCTTCTTGGGTCTGCGGAGCCCCGATTCCGACTATCTCCATTATTACACCTCTGATCTTGAACATGTTGATGATGTGTGAGTAGTTACTTCTGTTCCTGGGAACATGGGAGAAGTCTTGTTATAAATAATCATGTGAATTTGGTATTCGTTCGATATTTTGATGATGTGTATGTTGTTGCTTCTCTTAGTGGTGTCGTGTGAACGTCGACTACACGACACTTCACCATGTTATGGGCCTAAAGGAAGGCATTGTGGAGTAACAAGTACATGATGGTGAGGGAGTCCGGGATTAAGGGGTCCTCGGGCTGCCGTCCTAACTCTATGGGTCGGACAGTGGGCCGCTTTGTGAATATCAATGGAAGGCCGAAGATTATGAGGCCATAGCAAAAGATGGGAATCTCTCAAGCCGTGATGTATACTCCAAGAACACGATGCTGAGTTTGGCATATTCTTTTCCTGATGTAACAGACATTCGCAACCCTAGATACCCCTGATGTCTATATAAACCAGAGGGTCTTAGAACGTAGGGGAGATTAAGCTCATTACTCCTAGGGTTTTAGACCATGTCATACGATCTCGAGGTAGATAAACTTTGTACTCGATACTCCATCATCAATACAATCAAAGCAGGACGTAGGGTTTTACCTCCATCAAGAAGGCCCAAACTGGGTAAATACCGTCTCCCTAGTCTCATGTTACCCATCGATCCAAGATCCACAGTTTGAACCCCCTACCCGAGATCTGCCGGTTTTGACACTGACATTGGATCTTCAATTGAGAGTTCCACTTTGGGATTGCGAGTAGGATCGATGGCTCACTTGGCCACCATCGACGGCTTCGGCATCGAGGATACCTTTGTCCCCGGCCAGCCCTTCGTGTTCGACGGCGCCGCTCCGCATGCTGGGGCGGCAGATCACCTTGGCCAGCTCATCAGGTTCGCCCCGGGTCAAGGAATCAAGTTCGGCGACCTAGATTACATTGCCAACGCCCAAGGCGATCTGGTCCTCACTGATATCTTGGCTTTGTCTGATACTCTGATGAGCACGGAAGTTTCGAAGCCTTGACTTCGGATCTCTTCCCCGACCTTGTGTCCGGGGCACCCACCTCGGATCCAGCCTCGAGTACGGATCCAACCATGATGCTCCAAAACCAGGATTCAACCCTGGCCAGGCACGCACTCTGTGCTGACACATCGGAGAACAACACCCCCAAAATATCAAAGGCTGGTCCGGCCAAACTCTCTCTGTCGAACGAGACGCTGGCCTGGATCCAAACTTTGGAATTTACGGATGACTCGACCTCGACCTATCGTCGGATCGGTCTCGAGGCCGGCCATAGGGAATTTTGTTTCCCACCCACCACCCACTTAGTAGCCACCATCAAAGATTTAACCGATGTGTTGGATTTCTCCTCAGATGACGCCGAGGACGCATACGCGGATGTCGACACGGCTGCTCCTCCCGTAACGGGACGATGGACCACCACGTCCACCTACGATGTATATATATGGTGGACACCCCTGGTGATAATGGCGACGGCACAACCAATAAGAGCGGTGACGACACCTCGATGAAAAATAGTGGTGACGAACCACTCAAACGCCGGCGTCAGCGCAAAAAATCCAAGGGGCGCAAGGGCAGAAAAGGCAATACAGGCTACGAAAATGCTACAACGGACACCCGTGAAGATCCCGCCGACCCAGCTGCTCCCGAGAAACAACACGACAATCCGGAGGGGCACACAGACCAGGAAAAGCCAGATAACCTTGGTGATTCCGAAGACACCAACTACCTCCCTCCCTTCGAGGACAAGGTCAGTCTTGGGGACCAGGACTTCATCGTCCCCGAGGACCTGTTGGACGAGGAACGATTCAAGCGGCAACTCATAGCCACTGCTCGAAACTTCAAGATGAAATAGCAGCAAATTAAAGCTGAGCAAGACTCCCTCAACGACCAATGGACGCAAGTCCTTGCTACCGAAGAAAGGTATGGCTACGAACGGTTGGGGCAAGACAAAATTTACCCGCGCCGACGTCTACTGCCAGAATTCGACGATGAGGCCTTCAAGCCCATGCCCCCAGACAATCTCAGGGTGAACAACCTGACCGCCCCCCTCGAGGACGGGATAGGACTGCTGACAAAGCTGGGGAACGACCCGAACACCCCCGCGGTGGAAGGAAAGAGCCAGCGCGGCCCAAAGACCCATTCGACCTGCGACACACCTTGAATGCTGGCGCAGGCCAGACAAGATCCATCTATGGATCCAGAGGGTACACCCCCACTGGATTTGATGGGTATCAAGCTTGGCTCGACCAGAACGATAGATTTCAGGGATAGCAATGGGTTAGGTTCCCATCCGATCTCCAACACGATGTAGCTAGAGTCAGGGGCGCCGCTCATCCATTCTGTTTTACAGACGAGGTGATGCAACATCAGTTCCCGAAGGGTTTAAGCCCGTAAACATAGAACAATATGATGGCACAACAGATCTGGACGTATGGATCGAAGACTTCCTTCTCCACATACACATGGCCCGCGAAGATGACCTCCACACCATAAAGTACCTACTGAGGGAGTCCGGGATTAAGGGGTCCTCGGAAAGCCGACTTATCTCGAGTGGGCCGAACTAATGAAGTATTCGGTGGCTGCTATGGAAAAACTGGATTGTAAGGTGTTCCGTGGTTGGGAAGGAAACCTCAGGTATCGTGGGGCATCCATCAAGTAATGGATGGGCACGTTTAAACCCTCGGTAGCAACCGACTACATGTAACCCTAGATACCCCTGGTGTCTATATAAACCAGGAGGCTTATTTCATAGAGAAACAAGTCAACTCATCTAGGGTTTAGCTCATTTGATCTCTAGGTAGATCAACTCTGTAACCTTCATACTTATCAATATAATCATGCAGGATGTAGGGTTTTACCTCCTCACGAGGGCCCGAACCTGGGTAAATACCGTCTCCTTCGTCCCCTGTTAACCATCGATCTCAGATTCACAGTTCGGGACCCCCTACCCGAGATCCGCCGGTTTCGACACCGATACTGGTGCTTTCATTGAGAGTTCCGCTGTGAATCGCTGAAGGATCTATGGCTCACTTAATCATTGGCGATGAAGTTTGTAACAAGGACATCTTCGTTCCGGGTCAGATCTTCGCTTTCGGAAGCATCGTGCTTCATGCCGATCCCGCCTTGGCCAGATCGGAAGTTTTTCCCCCGGTCTAGAAGTCAGGTTCGGGAACCTAGAGTTCACCGCCAACTCCCGGGGAGATCTTGTTTTAACAAAAACCTCTGCCCTCCTTGAAGGGCCCACGAGCCCCGACGCCTTAACTTCGGAAGCAGGAAACCCCGCCACTGGGACGACCTCGGTCTCTAGTTCGGTCTTAAAACTTAACTTGGTCGATATGCCTGAGTCAGCCACGGCCGCGTACAGCCCAGGAGCGTCCTCGAACGACCCCGGGGCGGCGGCACCGCAAACCAACCCCAGGCACGCGTGTAGCGCCGACCCGGCCGAGGCCCCATCGCTGGACGAGCTGCTCGGTCGGATTCAAGCCTTGGGCATGACCAATCGCCAACCTTCAGTTTACGACTAGATCGAGCTGAGGCCCGATGACAGCGAAATTTGTGTCCCCCCCGATAACACACTTGGTCGCCACCGTAGAGTGCCCAGCCGGAAGTATGTCTCACCAACCGACAAAGTTAAAAACGATTTACGTCTCGATCTCCGATCACCCAGACCCTACTCATGACTCGGAAGCCAGACTCCCCCGGATACCGATTCGAGGCCAGCAGCCGACCTAGCGCATAATCCGGAGTCCGCACAGCAAAGCGCCACCGGTGCCACACACTCCAAGCTCGTCGCGCCTAACCCCGCAACGATGCAAAACACGGTCGTCACTACACCGGACGCACACCTCGCCGGGGCGCGGAACTTTTCGCCACCCACCACCCATATCGAGCGCTTTCCAAGCGCAGGAGAGCCCGGCACAATGGGCTTACGGGAGGTCAAACAACAACCAGGGGAATCGGTCCATCACTTTTGGGCCAGATTCCTCCTCAACAAAGATAGGATGAAGGGCCGTAACGACCAGGAAATGATTGCAACCTTCCAGCGCAATTGCCATGATGAAGGAATTCTCAATGCCCTTGCCCGCCGCCGCATCCAAAACTTCTTTGAGCTGACGGACTTGGTGGGAAAATACTGCGCCATGGAGAGCGCGTGGAAAGAAGAACAATTTTACACGGAGCCAGTCCACACCGAACAACCTAGAGGAGTTCGGAAAAGGCTCGTACCCCCACAACGCCCGGCCAGGCACGAGCCTACCTAAAAGAGGAACAAATATCCTATGAAAGAAAGAACAATCCTTGATGGACTACTGGACAGTCCATGCCCCATAAACCCCGCCTCGCTAAACGCAAGCCCGACTCATAGCCTCCGAGCTTGTTGGGTCGTTAGGCAAGTCGCGAAGAACGGAGAGGCCATCCTCGTGGCCTCACCCCTAAACAACGCCGAGGTCCTAACGATCTACGAGACGTTCTCCTCCAAAGGTTAGAGGAAGAGAGCTCTTTGAGAGCTCGATCAGATACACCAGGTGGAATCAAGGAAATCATGGGCAGATATACCGATAACTTTCGGCGAGGATGACCAACCGATAACCCGCACAGAGTGGGCACCTGCCGCCCTGGTCCTCATCCCAATAGTAGATGGCTTCAGGTTGGACAAAGTACTAATGGACGGTGGCAGTGGTCTAAACCTCATCTACGAGGGTACATTAGACAAGATGCAGTTCGATAGATCTCGAACCGAATGTAGCAGCACAACTTTTTGAGGAATCATCCCTGGAAGAGAGGCACACTGTACAGGACGAGTAACCCTTGACGTAGTGTTTGGTACCCCCGACAACTACAGATCCGAGGAACTTCGTTTTCACATCGTGCCTTTCACAGTGGCTATCATGCCCTCTTAGGGCGCGACGCCTTCATAAGATTTCAGGCCATACCGCATTATGGTTATATGAAGCTTAAAATGCCAGGACCCAACGGTGTGATCACAGTTACAAGTGACCTGGATAGAGCCCTTCGAGCCGAAAATAAAACAGCATCGCTTGCCCTTGAAGCACTAGCTGAGACCCTTGCTGTAGAAGAACTGACCACACTCCGTTCTATTGTGGATAAGGACGACGTGATCCTCAGCAAAAGGCCAAAGTCCACTTCGTTCAAACCTGCAGATGAAATCATAAAATTTCAGGTAAACCAAATGGACCCCAATAAAACGGTGTCCATGGGAGCTCAACTGGACCCCACGATTGCTGAAGCACTGCGCACATTTTTGCGAATGGACACCGTTTCAATTTTATGATTTCATCTGCAGGTTTGAACGATCACGGTCTCAATATAATCTGATGCCCAGAATCCCGCGAAGGCTGGCGGAACACGGTCTCAATATAATCACAGGCTTCAAGCTGGTCAAATAGGCCTTACGCCAGTTTTCTGAACCCAAGCGTCAAGCTATGGGCGAAGAACTCACCAAACTACTTCAAGCCGGATTGATCAGAGAAATTAAACACCCTGAATGGCTGGCAAATTTGGTCATGGTGCCGAAGAAAGACAAATCCTGGCGGCTTTGCGTCGATTTCAAGGACCTCAACAAAGCCTACCCTAAGGACCCTCTTCCTTTACCCCGCATTGACCAGATCATCGACGCCACTGCTGGACACGACTCACTTTGCTTCCTTGATGCCTATTCCAGATATGATCAGATCAAGATGAAGGAGTCCGATCAAGCCGTAACCGCCTTCATCACCCCCTGTGGGCCATTCCTCTTTAACACAATCCCTTTCGGGTTAAAAAAATGCAGGCGCCACATACCAGCGCATGATTCAGACATGTTTGGGAAAAACAAATCGCCAAAACAGTCGAGGCGTACGTAGACGACGTGGTCATCAAGACTAAACACGTCAGTCATTTCGTGGAGGACCTCGGTCAAACATTCGTAACCCATGGGAGTACGACATACGGCTCAACCCGGACAAGTGTGTCTTCGGAGTCCCCGCCGGTAAATTGCTCAGATTCATTGTCTCCCACAGGGGAATAGAGGCCAATCCGGCCAAGATCCGAGCTCTATCACAACTAGCGATCCCCACGGAACTAAAACACGTTCAAAGACTAGCAGGCTGCGTGGCGGCGTTAAGCCGCTTTATCTCCCGCCTTGGTGAGAAGGCCCTGCCACTCTACAGGCTGTTGAAACGAACCAAAAACTTTGAGTGGACCGATCAGGCAGCAGCCGCCCTAGAGGAAATTAAGACACTGCTGGCCAGTAACCCCATACTAATAGCCCTGGTACTGGTGAACCGATGGTGCTATACATCTCAGCCATCAACCAAGTCGTCAGTGCGGTCCTCGTGGTAGAACAGGAGGCCGAGGGCCACAAATTCTGGGTACATAAACCATTTTACTATGTATCAGAAGTGCTTACTCCGTGCATGTCCAGATACCCACATTATCAAAAGATAGCCTACATAGTGTTCATGGCATCATGCAAGCTCAGACATTATTTTAAAGAGTGTTCGGTCACGGTGGCCTCCGAAGCACCCCTGAACGATATAATCAACAATAGGGACGCCACCGGCCCCATAGCCAAATGGGCCATCGAACTCCTTCCATTCGAAATCAATTACAAGCCACGCCGAGCTATTAAATCTCAGGTGTTGGCCGATTTTCTCGCCGAATGGACGGAGGCTGAGCTCCCAAGAGAATACAACACATACTCACACTGGACAATGTACTTCGACGGATCCAAGACGCTTGCCGGACTGGGGGATGGAGTTATCCTCACATCCCCCACCGGAAACACCTTTCGATATGTCCTCCAGATCATGTACGCCGACTCAAACAATGCGGCCGAGTACGAGGCACTGTTGCACGGACTCCGGATGGCAACATCGATGGTTGTACAACGGCTCAAAGTACGGGGAGACTCTAATCTCACTATCTCACAAATCAATGGCGAATTTGATGCTAAAAACCCAAAAATGGCAGCTTACAGAAATATTGTCCTCAAGATACCCGCACGATTCGAAGGGCTAGAATTCCACCATGTCTCCAGAGACAGCAATCAAGCTGCCGACATCCTCGCCAGCATGGGCGCCAAGCGCGACCCCGTCCCTAAGAACACCTTCCTAGAGAAGCTCTTCAAGCCCTCCGTGGTATGGCAGGACGACGGCAAGGACTCTATAACTAATGGAGCAGAACAGGTCATCCCTCCCACAGTCAAACCAGATGAGCAAATCATTGGCGGTTCCGCAATTGAAGAAACACCCTCGGCCCACGAGGTCATGGCAGTAATCGCACCATGGACAGAACCCTTCCTTGCCTACCTTCTACGCAAAGAACTCCACGACGATCAGACGGAGGCGAGACGCATAATCCGGCGATCAAAAGCCTACAAGGTCCATGAAGGTGAATTATACAAAAAGAGCACAACGGGGGTCCTCCAACGGTGCATATCCGAAGAAGAATGAAGGCAACTCTTGGCAGAGATACACGGAGGCATGGGCGGCCACCACGCAGCAGTGTGGGCCCTGGTAAGCAAGGCCTTTCGAGCCGGGTTCTTCTGGCCCACCGCCCGAGCGGACGCCCACACACTTGTCCAACATTGTGTCAGTTGTTAGCTCTTTGCAAATCAAAGCCACATGCCTCCTACGGCTCTTCGGACGATACCCATTACATGGACTTTTGTGGTCTAGGGCTTAGACATGGTCAGACCACTTAAAGGGGGGACCAAGAAAAAGAAATACCTACTGGTCATGGACGACAAGTTCACTAAATGGATCGAAGCAAAACCAGTAAGTTCGGGAAAGTCGGGGCCGGTCATCGACTTCATATCCGGCGTGGTGCACCGTTATGGTGTCCCATATGGCATAATAACGGACAATGGATCCAACTTCACAGCCCAGGAGGTAAAAGACAGGTGCACTAACTTGGGCATCAAACTTGATTATGCCTCGGTGTATCATCCGCAGACCAATGGACAAGTCGAACAGGCCAAGGGTCTCATTATGAGTGGTATCAAACCTCTTCTGGTTCGATCTCTTCAAGAATCTGATTGCCATTGGGGTGGAGGAACTTGATTCTGTGTTGTGGGGTCTGCGTACCACCCCTAATTGATCAACGGGATACACACCATTCTTTATGGTGTACGGGGCCGAAGCAGTCCTCCCATGTGATATCATTCACGACGCACCTAGGGTGCGCATGTACGAAGAAAAAGAGGCCAAGCTAGATCGGCAAGACGACCTAGACGCCTTGGAAGGGGAACGCGATATAGCTTGGGCTCGATCTACTTTCTATCAACAGTAGGCTCGGCGCTACCAAAGCAGGAGGTTTGAGCTAAAGTATATAATGTGGGCTAGTTGGTCTTACGCCTCCCGGAGAAATAGAAGCATAAACTCAACCCCAAGTGGGAGGGCCCTTTCATAATTGATGAAGTACTGACAGGAGGAGCTTATCGCCTTCGCAACCCGCAGGACAATCGCCTCGAACCGAACCCATGGAACGCAGCTCGCCTTCGGCGCTTCGACGGCTAGACCGGTGTCTTCACCTTCTCTACAAACCCTTGTATTTTCCTCCCTTTCCTTGTTTGCTTTTGTAGGATTGGCTAGATTTTTCTTGGGTTATGTTCGGCTAAACCGAACTATGTTAAGATTTCATCGGCATACATTCTCAAATGTTTTACCCGGTAACACCTGGGGGCTCCTTAATGAAGCAAAGCTATATTGTTTTCTCTAGCTATTTGTCTTATATGCACTTTTCTAGCATCATTTTTGCGCCATTTTATGCACCAATTGGGACTAAGATTTGGCCAAGCCGGCTTGCCTTGCTCCTATGCTTACCCCCTACGTTCCCGATTATTCGGCTAGGGGGTAAAGGGAGCACCTCTGCGATTGCTACGACCGGATTACCCGGATACGTACATCAGACGGGTGAAGCCGAAGGTTAGCATTCTTAAGATACAAATTGGTCGGCCAAGGAGGAAGAAAGTATAGTTGGTGCTTTTCGCGGTAAACGGGGGCTACCCCCCCAAAGTAGCAAAATTATCCGCATAGTATGGATACATGGCTATGGCATCTACGATCTACGTAGTAACCTGAAGAAAGGAACCCATAGAGGAACTATTTTCTTTGGAGGATGTTTCTTACGTTAAACAGTAATATAACATACCTCCCTATGCGCGTTTCGCCTGTTCACACCAGAAGGCCGGATTGCCTAGTTCTCCGAAATGATTCCCTATTATCGCAGGATGCATAGTACGGAACACTCCCTAGCTATCGGCGACGGAGGCAGAAGCCGATGGCCGGTTAAGACAACATTTACAGTACGGGTGGAGACGGTTTGATAAAAAGTACATAGTTACATAGATTCAAAACACTAGGATTTCATTCAAGATGGTCTACTATGGTGTCCAGGGCGCAATCCTCTTGTGACATACGAGCCGTGGGCATCACTTGGTCATAAACCAAGTGCACAGGTACCTCTTTACCATCCAGCCCTACCGGCCCAACCCGATCCAAGTGCTCTGGGTTGAGTTTGGTAAAGCGGGTCTTCACCATGGCCCATGCCTCCCGCTCGCTCTCGACAAGCCGAAGTCTTCCACAGCTCGAAACGATTTCGAGCTCCTCTAAACTTATCGGCTAGCTCTACCATCCCTTCCGGGGGCGTCTGAGCTGGCCAGAGTACCTTGATCATACTATTCATAGCCTTTCGAGCCCGCTCGTGCACAACAGACAGTTCCTTTAACAGGTCTCCTCCGAATGAGCTGATCTCTTCCTCAGGACACCCAGTCAGGAGACCTAGGTAGGAAATCAAAGATGCTCCTTACACTCGACACGATAAAAAACTTTATGGAGTTCCAGGTTAGAATTCCCTTACAGAACATGCCACCCTTTAATCTCTGGTTCTCTTCGCGGGCTAGTGTCAATTGAGTTTTCAAGCCCTCAATTTCTTCGGATTGTCACTGATTTTCCGCTTTGATCTGGTCCTTATCCTCCAGACTTCGAGTCAATACGCGATGCCCAGCCTCCAGCTGTGACCCAACATACCTTTGAGATTTTCGAGAAGCATCCAAATCCTTCTGCAGCTGCCCTATGGATTTGGCTGCTACGAAACAATCTTTCGTCGGAAAGATATGTCCTCAACAACTTCCGCACATAAGCAATACTTTGTACTCACCGTGCGCCTCTCTGGTGAACTTTTTCACTTGCTCAAGCTCGGCCTTAATATCCTATAGCTCTGCTCGACTCGACTCGAGGTCTGCAGACAGCTTCTCGTTTTGTTGCTTTGAAGCCTACATATACACGAAAGCAATATTTAGACCCTTGAATTTGGCCGTCCCATCCAAATTAAGGCCCGAGGGCTACTGGGTTAGGAATTATGTTCGGCCGCCAAAGCTGACCACTTACCTGCATGCTGGTGGATATTATTCTAGCGGCTCCATCAAGTCCCGCTCGAGCGGCTCCGAGGTATGAGTCCACGGAATTAAGATCATTAAACTCTTGGTCAGAAAATATTGGGTGACGCAGTGACTCCCTCTGCCGTCGATGATTCTTCGCACTCTCAACCTTGGAATTGGTAACCAAGACATCCCCCGAGTCCTCAGGAGGTTGGCCAGTAACAGGAGCTCCCGCATCCACTTCGGCGTGTGCCGAAGGCCTTGGTCCATGAGGGCTGTCCGACGCCTTCTCAACATCTTTGGATGGAGGTGGTTCTACTCGCCTCCTGAGTATGTCAGTCAGAGACCATGAGTGTTTCAAACGGATAAAACAAAGATCACATTGCAAGATTAAGTACCTCTTGGTAGGGGGAGCGGTCGTTGTAACTCCCGCCGTAGTCTCTTGCTCGGTAGTCTTGCCGCTGTTTGGCGCGGACCTTGCCGGGGTAGCCCTCGAGGGTGTCCGGCGCGTAGACCGGCGACCCTTGGGGATAGAGGTTGATGTGATCGGAATGACGGGAGGCGCGCATCTTTTCCGAGAAGAAGCCTTATTTTTGCTTGTTACGGAGGAAGGGAGCGATCCGGGGTGATCAGCCTGAAGAGCCACCTTAGATTCATCGACACTCCGCTGGTAAAAGGTCCCGTCCTCAAATGCAATTGAAATCCCTGGGTCATCGTGAAATCCGGGGTCGTCGCTATGTGAATAATCCTCCGGTTGTGGGGCGGGACAGCTAACTATCTCGACCCAACGCCTCCATTGCTGTTCCGAGAGACACGTATTTCTGATCAGTAAAATAAAAAATTAGTGGTCTGAGCTAGGGGAGTGTGAATGGACTTACCCATTCAATGGGGTTATGAGTTGAGTAGCCTTTCCTGATCTTTAGGCAAACAAAATATTCCTTTTCTCCTTTGAAGAGATCGGCTAATATGGCCGCCAACGCTGCCTGGTCGGTGGGCCCTTGAAGTCGGGAACGGGTCGTGTCGCTTGTCCCGTTGTAGCACCATAGGGGATGGATCCTCTGTTGCAGAGGTTGGACGCAACGAGTAATGGCAGCGGACATCACGTCGATAATGGTTAGCTTGCTGTGAGCTAGCAGCTTCACCTGAGCGGCTAGACACTTTACCTCGGCACTCTCCTCGTGGGAAGTGTTCCTTGGGCGCCAATTGAATCGCTTCTTTAAGGGAGCCTCGGGGTATTCGGGCAAACCCCTTTGAGCTAGGTCAAATAAGGGGACGTCCTCGATATAAAACCACTCTGAAGTCCACTCTTCGGATTCCTTCTTCGGGGGCCCGCTCGCCGAATGCTACTGTCACGCCCAAGATGCGATCCTATCCTTATTTTGGCACGAGGGCCTCGACAGGGATAGAAGCGCATCTCGTCGTTTCGCAAGAATGGATATCATTACAAGTACATGTAAAGAAGAGATGAGTATATTGAATTGGCTTACACTCGCCCCAAGCTACATCAATATCACATCAATACAACAACATATACAATCATCATACAGAAGAGCAGGGTCGGACTACGGACGAAAACAAACGATAAAATGACATCCATCCTTGCAATCCCAGGCTGCCGCCTGGAACCCATCCTCGGTCGATGAAGAAGAAGAAGAAGAACTCCAAATCAAACAAGCATCGCGCTCATGTCAAATCATCGCATTACCTGCACCTGTAACTGTTGTTGTAGTAATCTGTGAGCCACGGGGACTCAGCAATCTCTTTTCCAAGGGTATCAAGACTATTAAAGCTTAATGGGTGAGGTATGGTTAAGTGGTGCGGCCGCAGCAAGCACTAAGCATTTATTTGAGTGGCTAACTTACGAGTACAAGAATAAAGGGGGATGATTGTCGAAGAAACAGACATGAACTAGTAATGATCTCTAAGAGATCCTGAACACCTACATACGTCAAACATAACCCCACCGTGTTCTCTCTCGGTTCAGAAATCACGAGAAGAGACAGTCACGGTTACGCACACGGTTGGTGTATTTTATTTGAGTTTACTTCAAGTTTGCTATGACCGGGTGTTAAACAAAGTTTCCAAGTTGCCACATAACCGCGGGCACGACTTTCCGAAAGATTTAACCCTACAGGGGTGCTCCAACTCATCCATCACAAACTAACCACACGCAGCGGGAATAACCTCGACCACGAATCTCGTGATCTTCCTAGGCAATTCCACTGGAAAACCGCAGTATTTTCGGAATTCCTCGCACAAGACGTTCGAGAAAGGTAAAACAAATCCAGCAAGGCCGCCCGGCGTGTCGACGATCCCGATAGGAGCCGCGTATCTCGTTCTCAGGACACGACGGATGAGCTATGGTTACCACGCCAGACACCGAGTTGCCCCGGGTAGCGTTAATAAGCTGCTCTGGGTTGGACCAACACTCATGAGGAGCACTGGCCCGGGTTGTTAATTAAAGATCCGCGGGTGCCGGCGGGTCCCTATGCAATTTTAGTTGTTATTAGGCAAATGTAGTACCAATGTTGGGCCTTGCCAAACAAGTCTTATCCTAAAACGAAAATCAAGGGGGTCCCCATAACAACCCCGAGCATGTTAGGAGCGCTCAATTATGGAACATAACACCGGTACACAAGTAACTAGGGGCGGCAAGAGTGGAACAAAACACCGAGCAAAAGGCCAAGCCTTCCACCCTTTACCAAGTATATATGTGCATTAAATTAAATAGCAATAATATTATGATATAACAAAATAACCATGTTGCACATGGAAAGAGCTTGCACCTGCAACTAGCAACGCTATAAGAAGGGCTGAGCAAGCAGTAACATAGCCAAACAATGGTTGCTGGGATGTGGAGGGGTTAGAGGCTTTTCATGGCAATTTGGGAGGCTTGATATACAAGTGGTAGGTAGCGAGACAAGCGATAGAAACGAGACATCTAGCATGGCAATGATAGTAATGGTATCTTGGGAAATGATCATCTTGCCTGAGATCCCGCTTGGAAGAAGAACGAATCCAAGAACTAATCATGTTTTATATTTATGGAACGGAGCTACGGTCTAAAAGATATGACAATCACAAGATTATATGCCATGAATGCAAAATGCATGAAAATGACAACCAAAAACATACCAAATCATGGATGCAGCAAGATATTATGAAACTACATGAGATTCTAAGCAAGTTTCATATACGGCACGTCTAAAACGGAGCTACGGTTCAACCACAACTATCAACACAAGATTTTGTTTAAATCTGCCCAAAACAGCAACATAGCATATTGCACACATGAAAACAACAAGCTACAAGATTTTAAAATGCACAAACTAAGCATGGGGCAGTAGCATATAACACACACTTCATTTCATCTTCACATATCATACTCAAAAGAGTCATGGATCACATGGTACGAAGCTCACAACATGGCAACAAAATATAGCAGATTAGGACTTAGTGAAAATAACAGGTTTTAGCATAGCAGATTTTCACGAAGGCATATGGGCAGCAATAAAACTATACGCTACAGGTCATATCATGGCATGAAAATCTACAACATGGTAGAGGACATGATGCACAACAAATCATTCCGTGGTTGCAAGGTCTAATTATGCATAGAATCATAGCTAGCATCATCACAACATAGCATTATGAAGAAAATAGATTCTCAGACTTAGTGAAAATTAGAGTAGATATGTGCAGCAGTTTTTAACAGATTGACATATTGAACAACATAATTAATTATGATGCTAAACCTATTCATGCAAACTATTGGCACAACATGATAGACAACAACATGCTTAACAAAAGACTCCTTGGTGGCAACCACAAAAGACTCCTAGATTAATAGCAAATCACATGGCAACATGGCAACAAAATAACAGTTTTTCAGACTTAGAAATATTTTGGACCCTCAAAACAGCAGTATTTTATAGCATGTTGGCAACAAGAAAACAACACCTAAACATGGATTGCTATAGCAACCAAAATGACCAGGGCCTAGCACACATGTCCAAGGGCATATCTCATGTTTGCAACTATTTCAAAATATGCATGGATTAATTCACACGAAATAAACAAAAGGGCATCATAGCAAAAATGACATGCACACAAAAATGCTCAAATGACAAAACTACTGTCACAGATAATTTCTATGGATTTTTCTACCCCGAAAACATATATAATATGCGGGTTTTTATTAAAGAAACAATGACACAACAATTATGCGCGATTAGGACATAAACCGTTTTAGCAAGTTATGTATGCAAATAAATGCAACCAACACATCTAATAATTTTAGCATGCATGAACAAGGCATATAAAAATGCTACACATTTTAGATGCAAGGTTTGATTAATTTGGATGCACGATTCAACAATTATGCGCAATGCAACAAACATGATACTTATGCAAAATGAAGAAAACAACCTGTTAAACATTTTTAATCATTTAAGAAAGTGGAATATTGTGAATCTACTCGAAATTCTAATCATTTTACATATATACAATATTTCGATACGATGCACGGATATTTATCTATGAGCAATGCAAAATATGGCATTTTTTCTGAAATTATTAATGCAGTGGTTAATTGGAGAAATTCGCAGACAAAAAAAACACTACGGGCCAAATCTGGAGCTTCGGGCCTAACAAACATGCGCGCGAGATAACTAAACTGTGCACATGGGCAACATATAGAGGGATTAGGCGCTGGCTCACCATAGGCTAGCGGTTGGGCTGGGCGACGTAGTGGGCGAGCTGGGCCTTGGCGGGTGCCGGCGCAACGCGGCCGATGCGCGCATGCGAGCGGGTCAATGCCCAGCGAGCCGAGCGGGACGAGCCACGCTCGCCTCCTGTCGAACAGGGGCAGCGGCGGCGGGACTCGGTCAACGGCGGCGCTGAGCGGGCCTCCGGCGAGGGGAACTTGGGGCGATGGGAACGGGGATGGCCGGATCTGGACCGGCGGCGTCGGATCTACATATTCCCGGCGGCGGCCGGAGCTCCTGCGGCGAGCTGCGCGTCCATGGTGGCGGGGTTGACCTGCAGGTGAGAGAGGACCGGCGGGAGGTTAGGGGAGAGGAGGAAGAAGGAGAGGCAAGGGAGGGGGCGACCGGCAGCGGCGCTCGGTTGTCGCCGGCGGCCGACAGGAGCGGCGGGTTCCGGTGGGCAGCAGGGTCGCTGGCCGGCGCGGGGTCGTGTTCGGCTCCCCCGGCGATGGTTGCATGCGGCGGCATGCGGGCTCTGTGGTCGCCGGACATTGTCCGGTGGCCGCGGACATGTCCGGTAGGTGGGGGTTTTTGGGCGATCTGAGCCCCAGATTTCAGATCTGAGGGCCAGATTTGGCTGGGTGGCTCGGGTTGTGGGATTGGAGGGAGGTGGAGCTAGCAGGTGGGGTTTTTGAGGGGGGTGGCTGCAATTTTTACATGGGGGAAACCCTAGAGAGTGAGAGGGTCTCTCCATGGGGTGGTTTTTATATAGAGAATGGATTATGGGGGTTGGACCTCGTCCGTCCGATCGCGATCCGATGACCACGAACGGAGGGGGGCTAAGTTGGGCTAGTGGGCTGTGGAGAGGTGGTTGGGCCAAGAAGAGAGGGAGGTTTGCGGCCCGGCACGAAGTTTTAAAACACCGAAACGTCCGATAATAAACCGATGACGGTGCCACTACGGATGGCCGTTCGGGTATCAAACGACCTCTGATTGCGACGAAATTTGGCAGGCGGTCTACCTACAATATAACAAGACCGCTCGCCAACTTTCGACCCAATCCGAGAATATTTTTCACGCGCTTTTAAAAACATTTTTTTAACGATGCCGCTGGCGCGTGTGTGTGGTTGGACTCAAAACGATCGTCGACGAGGACGGAGAGAACCGGCGATTACGAACGGATGCAGTTTCAAAAACGAGTGATGATGCTATGCAGATGATGCGAATGATGCGATGATGAATGCGACAATAAAACGAATCACATGACGAGAACGGAATAAAAGGGAAATCTTCTGGAGCGTCGGTCTCGGGCTGTTACAGCTACCTCCTCTAAAGGAGCACCCTTCAGGAGAACAAAGGCGCAGACGTGCAGTAGGACATAATAAAGGACATCAAGCCATTTTTCAAGGTCATGTGTAAACCTTTTCCCTGTAAATTTATCTCTGCGTATCTGTAACAGTTGCTTGGGTAAACAAGAGTGTACGGACAAAACGTCAAGAGTACATTGGAAATAAAGACCAATCTTTACGGTCCTGTGGCAGTCATTCACATTGCATAAGCCCTTTTTTCCTTCTTTCTCTATTCACTCTCCCATACCAAAAACAAGCGAGTTCGATACATATTTTCACCCGTACACAGCTAATTGACCGGGGGGCTCGACCATTAAGCTTGCCTCAAGCATCATCCCGACACCACCTTTTTTCCCATGTATCCATCGTCTTGGATATTGCGTTATATGCATTGGCTCTGAATTATGTCTTGGGTCAAAAGTTGGGTTGCCCGACTCTTGTGTTTACCTTTTTACGTTCCGCTTGTTCGGCTAAAAAGATAAAGGGATAACTACTGCGATTGTACTTCTAGTTTGTCTGGTTAAGTACCTCAGTGGAGAAAGCCAAAAACTGACTGGCATAATAAGTGCGAACCGATTTGCGATCCGATGACAAGTATTAAACGAAAACAATCGCTGGAGGTTCACCGTGTTAAACGAAGGGTTCGTAGTTATACGAACCAGGTGATTAGCCGAACACCACAACATACAGGGGGCTAGTACTTAGTCCCCACAATCAAGCTCCTAACGTTAAGTGAAAGCTTTAAAGCCGCATAGTCTGATTGCCTAGTTTTCTTTCACGCTACCGCCTCCGGGCACCAAGACGTTGGCTAAGGGTAATAGTGTGGATATTGAAAACACCCTTTCTAGTATCTATAAGGGGGTTGAAGCTGACGACTGGTAACTTGCAAATTAAAAACAACCACACAAGAGTCAAAATTAAACAACGCACAACATGACATATACCATGCAAAGTCACAATGTTGAGACACAACAAAGTTTAAACTATCAATATAGCATAGTAATTTCACTCCAGAATTACATCCTTCAGGCATAAGGCCTCTACCGCCCGAGCAACATCCATAACGGCAAGAAAATATAGCTCGGGGAGCCTATGCTAATTCCCGGGCGGTGGGGGACCGGTGGCCATTTCGGTCGGCTTTAACTTCGGCCAGTGCACCATGGTCTTCGCGAAGGCCATCCGAGATCCCTCAGTGCAGGCGGAGTGAACCAGGGTGTCAACCCGGGGCGCAGCAGCAATAAGCCTCTGCACCAAGCCGAAGTAGCTGCTAGGCATCATGGCTGGTTCGGCTATCCGATCTAACTCCATTAGCTGTTTCAGCTGATCAGAGACAAGGAATGATTGCTCAGGGTCTTGAAATTGTGCCAAGAACAACCGCTGTTCGGCATCTCCTTCCTGGGACGCATAGTGTCATGCCGTATCCACCACACTCTTTGGGAGTTCCGCAAACGCGCCTAGAGAATGCCACACCTGGGTGAGCAACACGAACCTTTTTCCACCAAAGGGGCATTGTAGTAAGTATTGCTTACTAGCCGCAATTCGCTTGATCTGGTGGAGTTCCTTTTGGTAACCTTGCACTTCCATTCGCGCCTCCTGGATCGTTGGGGCAACCGAGGACGGCTTGGTAGACTGATCCTTATTCTTCTGCTCAAGGACCTCACATTTGGTGATGACGTCCTTGAGCTCTTGCTGCACTTCAGCGACCCTGGCCTCATGCTTATCACTTGCAGACTTTGTCGATAACATATTGGCAGCAGCCTGTTTGACCGCCGCCCTCTGTTCGGCAGCCTCCTGCTTCGCCTTGCTCAGCTCGGCCTTGAGGTTCTTGACGTCCGCGGCGACAACTGCAGTGGTCATAGAACACATTCCGCTCTTCAGGATAAATACAATAATACCTCACCTAAATTGAGGATAATACTTATAGTAGTCCAGTTCGGACACCTTGTGTGTAATCAAACCGTTTGTTGAGACAGCCAAGCTCATTTTTGGAGTTCTTAAGCTTCCAATTCGTCTCTGCCAATTCCACGGCGTGGGGGCTGTTGTCCAAGATGAGGGCTGCATTTCCAATTCATATGTGTCAGACTCCTAATTTATTGGATTTAAAGTACTCCGTCAGGTTGTTTCTTCCATCCTACCAGAGTCCTGGGGGCTACGCTTCATTTTCAAAACAAATTTTTACGTGCTCTTTCCGAACTATTTGACCCCCGCCTGAGTTTTTGAAACTCACACAGGGCTCGGGGGCTACTAAACATGGGGATTGCTTATAAACCCATTAATTAAAGATTACCTTGTGAAAAATAAAAGGGGATACTGTGTAAATTACCTTAAAGCCTGCCAACAGGCCGCCAAAGGCTTCCTTCAATCCGCTGTCAACGGATTGAATGCCTTGGAAAGCCGCACCCAGAAGGGTGCGGTGTTCTTCGGTGATGGAGGAGTCATTTAACCTCTCCTCCATCATGGCCATCCACCCGGTCTGATTCTGCTCTATTGCAAGCGGATCCAGGTACGGCATTGCGGTTTCTCTCCTCAGAGAAACCGGAGTAGACAACTCCGGAGACTTAGAGGCCTCCGGAACTAAGTTCGGGGAAGGCCCGGGTTGACCGAGCTCTCCCTCATTTTTACCAGGAGGGATTCACCCTCCTGCTCTTCGGTGGTCGAGATGTTAGCCATGGCCATAACATCATCACCCCCGCCCCTTGTGTCCGGCTCAGGGAGGGTCTTTTGGGGCACCATCTCCTCGGTGGCCGAGGGAAGGGAGTTATGGGATGCGGTCCCACTCTCCGCTAGATAGGCTGGTGGAGAGTCCCCTTCCGAGGTTTGGTCGGCAGGGAGATCGCGCGGTGGACTGCAAAAAAGCATATATACGACTCATACAAAATCCTTGAGAAGGAAAAAATGTCGTAGTCTGCGGATTCGTACCTTTGCGCTTGGGGCTTGACTCTAGGGGTTCTTCGAGGAACCCTTTCAAAATTCTCGGATTCCTCGTCGGAGTCCGGAAGGTCACCAAACAAGGCCACCTTGGGCCTGAATGGTCTTTCTGGGGAGGCAGGAGCTAGATCCCCCTGGTGTCTTCGGACGCCGCCCTCTTCTTCGTGTGGGAGGAATCACTTTCCTCCCATCCTGTTCCATCTCTCCTTCGAGAGTACAAGGAGCATGTGTTTCCTCGGATATAGTATCTGGGGAGCCCTTTGAGCGAAGACCCCCGCGGGCCTCTTTCTTCTCCTCCCTCTTCTTCGGCACCGCGTACGGCTTTTCGGCCAACATGGCCGTCGGCAGGGGCGTTCTGGGTCCCTCAGGCAGCGGTGTCGGGCAGTTGATCCGTTGGGATTTCTCTAGCCAGATCTGTGAATACAAGGAAAACAGGGGATGAGAGCCTTGTCAAAGGGAAAGATCCGAACACTAATAATGGAGTATTACCGGTCCGGGAGGGTTCGTGGCGTCGATGCCGATGTCCTCCTCTTTCGCAGACCAGTTCTTTCTCGGTTTGAACAACACCTTCCACGGCTTCTCGTGGGTGATGCAAAAGAATTGTTGCACAGTGACCGGGTCATCCGAGCTATAGTCCCACATAGGGGCAGCCCGGAGTTGACAGGGGAGAAGGCAGCGGTGGAGCATGACCTGGACGACGTTGGGCAGCTCGATGTTCTTCTCCACAAGGGTAGGGACGCACCTTTGTAGCGTCTTCACCTCCATCGTGTCCCCCCAATCAAGCCCCTTCTTAGTCCATGAGACAAGTCTGGTGGGAGGAGCGGATCTAAATCCGGAGGGTGCCGCCCATCCCTCTTTGCGCGGTTCAGTGATGTAGAACCACTCCTGCTGCCAGACCTTGACGGTATCTATGAAGGAACCATCCGGCCATTGAACCAAGGGAAGTTTGACGATCATCACTCCCCCGCATTCTGCCTGCTCGCCGCTAACTACCTTCGACCTAAGGTTAAACACCTTCAACCATAAGCCGAGGTGGGGTTGGACCCGAAGAAAGGCCTCGCAGACAGTAATAAAAGAAGAAATATGCATAAAAGACTTCAGGGGGAGGTCATGGAAGTCCAGCCCGTAGTAAAACATCAGACCCCTCACGAAGGGGTGGATGGGGAAACCTAGGCCCCGGAGAAAGTGGGGGATGAACACCACCCACTCGCCCTCTCTTGGTGAGGGTATGACCTGGTTCTTCTCTGGGGCGCGATGAACGATATTCGCCGACAAGTAGCCTGCGCGCTTCAACTCCAAAATGTCCTTTTCAGTGACACAGGAGGCCTCCCACTTGCCCTTGGAGCCCACTCCGGCCATGGCCGAATTTGAAAAGGGGTTTTGAGGAGTTTTGGGGGGAAGAAGGGAGCTTGGCAGCCTAGAGCACAGAAGGTTGGGGAAGACGATGGCAATGGGGGATTTGAGAAGTGTAAAAGGGATGTGGTGGATGTTTCCTTTTTTATAAGCCGCTATAATACCAAGAGTCCCTCTGTTGCACTGCGGTCCTTGCCGCTTCCCTTTAAAATTGTGCACTTATGCATGCATGGGATAACCCAAATCACAAACCATATCCCTGGAAAGGCGGGGCACGATCTCCATATTGATGGGACGTGCCGATGAAAAATAAAAACTGCCTCGAACCACGGATCAAGTTTGTGTGACTGGTCAATATTCATGACCAACCGTGACCTTTCGCTAGGAGCTGTCAGAGAAGAACAATGTTCACACTTGGACGGTTAGCCTTCGAGGCTAAGTCACCTTTGTTGCTCGGAAGCAAGAAAGACTTCGATGGCCGAACTATCATCGGTTGCATAAAGATAGGGAGTGGAACTCGCCCCGCAAGCCAGAGACTGTAAACACATGAAACTGCTGGGAGTCAAGATTACGGCATTGGAGGCTAGTTCGGGGGCTACTGAGGGAGTCCGGGATTAAGGGGTCCTCGGGTTGCCGGCCTATCTCTATGGGCCGGACAGTGGGCAACATTGGGATTATCAATGGAGGGCCGAAGATTATGACACCGTAGCCAAGATGGGAATCTCTCAAGCCATGATGTATACTCCAAGAACACGATGATCAGTTTGGAATATTCTTCTCCTGATGTAACCAACATTATGCAACCCTAGATACCCCTGGTGTCTATATAAACCAGAGGGTCTTAGAACGTAGGGGAGATTAAGCTCATTACTCCTAGGGTTTTAGACCACATCATATGATCTCGAGGTAGATCAACTCTGTACTCGATACTCCATCATCAATAAAAACAAAGCAGGACGTAGGGTTTTACCTGCATCAAGAGGGCCCGAACCTGGGTAAATACCGTCTCCCTAGTCTCATGTTACCCATAGATCCAAGATCCACAGTTCGAGACCCCCTACCCAAGATCTGCCGGTTTTGACACCGACAGATGGGTTGCGAGAGTGACAGAAGCTTAAACCCAAGTTTATGTGTTAGTTCATAAGGGGCTGGTTTGGATCCACACGTTTCATGCTATGGTTAGATTTATCTTAATTCTTCTTTCGTAGTTGCTATGGTTTGTTCAAGTAAGAACAGCACCTTAGCACCGGTTTACCAACATATCAAATTATCGAAGTAACGAACGTGAATCAACTCAACATGATGAACATGACTGGACATAAATTCTCATGTGTCCTCGGGAGTGTCTGCTTAATATAAGAGTACTTTCAGGCCTGTCCTTTGCTATAAAAAGGATTGGGCTACCTTGTTGCACCTTTGTTACTGTTGCTACTTGTCACTTGTTACGAATTACCTTGCTACAAAACTATCTATCACTGTTACTCACAACACTTGTTGAGAATACCTTGCTGAAAACTGCTTATCATTTCCTTCTGCTGCTCGTTGGGTTCGACACTCTTACTTATCGAAAGGACTATGATTGATCCCCTATACTTGTGGGTCATCAATGCACGTGTCTTCACTATGCATTCAAACGACACCCGACAATCCGTCTTCCTCCATCAAACATCGGTGGTTGTAGAGGAACTACTCCAACGCCCACAAGCAATGTCACTTGTCCATTCGTCAGTCGGTATTAAACACCTTGATGCTTAGCCCGGCAATAGGCGCATCCCACGTTTGCTCCCCTGTCTCCTTGCTGCACCACACCTGCCAGGAGCTCGAGATCCAAAGCCCTATGGGAGAGTCTGTCGGACGAACATCAACAAGAGCTCTCTGGCATTGTTGTCGGTTGGTATCTGCACCGAGCCAACCGAATACATGCTGGATTGTCGGCGAGCTCTCCAGTGGCTTTGCTCCGGTCCTATGGTGCCGCCCACGAAATCCGCCATAAGCGATGATGGCTCCACATCCTGCAGGTGGAGAAAGAAGCTATGTTAGCGTAAATTGACACGACAATGGAGGAGTTTGATGACGTCACTGGTGACGTTGCCAGCTCCGTGTCGGCCACGCCCCGACACCACGATGATGAAGCTGGCACGCCACGGCTACAACATGGGAGTCCGCCGCCACTTGGTTCCCAAGAAAGCCACAACCACCGTCTTGCCGGGCCGCACAACCGGTGAGCTTGCCCACTTTGCGGAGATGGAGACCGCTACTCTTTCCCTCCTGTTGAAGTTAAGCTTGAAGGCCTCTTCATCGTCGGCTGATTAGCTTGCTGGTTTCATAGAGGCGGAGGCTATTTGATGACCCACAAGTATAGGGGATCAATCATAGTCCTTTCGATAAGTAAGAGTTTCGAACCCAACGAGGAGCAGAAGGAAATGATAAGCAGTTTTCAGCAAGGTATTCTTTGCAAGTGCTGTAGGTAACGATAGTAGATAGTTTTGTAGCAAGATAAATCGTAACAAGTGACAAGTAACAATAGTAGCAAAGGTGAAGCAAGGTAGCCCAATCCTTTTTGTAGCAAAGGACGAGCCTGAAAGTACTCTTATATTAAGCAAGCGCTCCCGAGGACACATGAGAATTATGTCTAGTCATGTGTTGGGGAACGTTGCATGGGAAACAAAAAATTTCCTACGCTCACCAAGATCAATCTAGGAGATGAACATCTACAAGAGGAGATATTTCATCTACATACCCTTGTAGATCGCTAAGCGGGAAGCGTTAAGAAACGCGGTTGGTGTAGTCGAACGCCTTCGCGATCCAATCACGATCCGTCCCGCGATCCAATCTTGATCCGTTCTGATCAAGCGCCGAACGAACGACACTTCCGCGTTCAGCACACGTACAGCTCGATGACGTCTCCGCCTCCTTGATCCAGCAAGCGAGGGCAGAGAGGTAGATGAGTTCTCCGACAGCACAATGGCGTGGTGGCGGTGGTGGTGGAGCAATCTCAGCAGGGCTTCGCCAAGCGCTGACGCAAATGCGTTTTCGGTGGAGAAACAGATCTGGGAAGAGAGGGAGGGCTGCACCTATGCCTTGGGGTGCGGCTGCCCTCCCTCTCCCTCTCTATATATAGGAGGAGGGGGTAGGTGGTGCGCAGCCCTAGCCCTTCCTCCAAGGAAGGGTCGGCCGGCAAGGTGGGGAAGAGTCGACCTCCCACAAGGGAGGAGGAAGCCCTAGGGAGGAGTCCCTCCTCTCCAAGGCACCCCCACCTACCACCTTGGGCGCATGGGCCCCTTTAGGGGCGGCTGCCCATCCCACCAGGGGCTGGTGCGCCACCTATTAGGCCCATGTGGCCCCCTGGGGTGGGTGGGGCCCTCCCGGTGGACCCCCGAAACCCTTTCGGCACTCCCGGTACACTACCGGAAACACCCGAAACCTTTCCGGAACCCGAATACCACTTTCCTATATATAAATATTTACCTCCGGACCATTCCAGAGCTCCTCGTGACGTCCGGTATCTCATCTGAGACTCCGAACAACTTTCGGTCACCAACATATATAACTCAATAATACCAAATCGTCACCGAACGTTAAGTGTGCAGACCCTGCGGGTTCGAGAACTATGTAGACATGACCGAGACACCTCTACGGTCAATAACCAATAGCAGGACTTGGATGCCCATATTGGTTCCTACATATTCTACGAAGATGTTTATCGGTCAAACCACGATGTCAAGGATTCAGACAATCCCGTATGCAGTTCCCGTTGTCCATCGGTATGTTACTTGCCCGAGATTCGATCGTCGGTATCTCCATACCTAGTTCAATCTCGTTACCGGCAAGTCTCTTTACTCGTTCCGTAATACAAGATCCCATGGCTAACTCCTTAGTCACATTGCTTGCAAGCTTCTTGTGATGCTGTATTACCGAGTTGGCCCAGAGATACCTCTCCGTCATACGGAGTGACAAATCCCAGTCTTGATCCACGCCAACCAAACAGACACCCTCGGAGATACCTGTAGAGCACCTTTATAGTCACCCAGTTACGTTGCGACGTTTGATACACACAAGGTATTCCTCCGGTGTCAGTGAGTTGCATGATCTCATGGTCATAGGAACAGATACTTGACATGCAGAAAACAATAGAAATAAACTGACACGATCATATGCTACGTTCACAGTTTGGGTCTTGTCCATCACATCATTCTCCTAATGATGTGATCCCGTTATCAAATGACAACTCATGTCTATGGCCAGGAAACCTTGACCATCTTTGATTAACGAGCTAGTCCAGTAGAGGCTCACTAGGGACATAGTGTTGTCTATGTATCCACACATGTATTTGAGTTTCCAATCAATACAATTCTAGCATGGATAATAAACATTAATCATGAACAAGGAAATATGATAATAACTACTTTATTATTGCCTCTAGGGCATATTTCCAACAGTCTCCCACTTGCACTAGAGTCAATAATCTAGCTCACATCACCATGCGATTAACACCCAATGAGTTATGGGGTTTTATCATGTTTTGCTTGTGAGAGAGGTTTTTAGTCAACGGGTCTGCAACATTCAGATATTCAGAGAATTCATACTAGCAATATTGCAATCATGCTCATCATTCAAGCTTGTGGCTTTGCATATCATTAGCATCATGGATATTCAGAGAATTCATACTAGCAATATTGCAATCATGCTCATCATTCAAGGAATTCTCATTAAGTATTTTCATAAATTCTTCCTCTACCAATTGAGCACAATTTTCCAAACCATCATTTTCATGAAAGACATTAAAAAGACGAACCAATTGATGCAACCTAAACTCCATTTTTTTTGTAGTTTTCTTTTATAAAACCAAACTAGTGAAAAACAATAAACTAAAAGATTTAATTGCAAGATCTAAAGATATACCTTCAAGCACTCACCTCCCCGGCAACGGCGCCAGAAAAGAGCTTGATGTCAACTACGCAACCTTCTTCTTGTAGACTCATGTTGGGCCTCCAAGCGCAGAGTTTTGTAGGACAGTACCAAATTTCCCTCAGGTGGATGACCTAAGGTTTATCAATCCGTGGGAGGCGTAGGATGAAGATGGTCTCTCTCAAACAACCCTGCAACTAAATAACAAAGAGTCTCTTGTGTCCCCAACACACCCAATACAATGGTAAATTGTATAGGTGCACTAGTTCGGCAAAGAGATGGTGATACAAGTGTAATATGGATGGCAGATATAGGTTTTTGTAATCTGAAAATATAAAAACAGCAAGGTAACTAATGATAAAAGTGAGCACAAACGGTATTGCAATGCTTAGAAACAAGGCATAGGGTTCATAATTTCACTAGTGCAAGTTCTCTCAACAATACTGACATAGTTGAATCATATGTAAATCCCTCACGTGCGACAAAGAGGTCACTCCAAAGTCACAAATAGCGGAGAACAAACGAAGAAATTATTGTAGGGTACGAAACCACCTCAAAGTTATCTTTTCCGATCAATCGTATGAGCTATCCCTATAAGTGTCACGAACAGCCCTAGAGTTTGTACTAAAATAACACCTTAATATACACATCAACCAAAACCCTAATGTCACCTAGATACTCCTGTGTCACCACGAGTACCCATGGGCTTGATTATACGATATGCATCACACAATTTCAGATTCATCATGTTCAATCCAACACAAAGAACTTCAAAGAGTGCCCCAAAGTTTCTACCGGAGAGTCAAGACGAAAACGTGTGCCAACCCCTATGCATAGATTCCCAAGGTCACGGAACCCGCAAGTTGATCACCAAAACATACATCAAGTGGATCAATAGAACATCCCATTGTCACCACGGATATCCCATCGCAAGACATACATCAAGTGTTCTCAAATCCTTTAAAGACTCAATCTGATAAGAAAACTTCAAAGGGAAAACTCCATATGATTCATCTATATTAATAAAGCTCGCGGTACATCAAGATCGTGCCATCTCAAGAACACGAGAGAGAGAGAGAGAGAGAGATCAAACACATAGCTACTCGTACATACCCTCAGCCCCGAGGGTGAACTACTCTCTCCTCGTCATGGAGACCGCCGGGATGATGAAGATGGCCTCCGGTGATGGTTTCCCCCTCCAGCAGGATGCCGGAACGGGCTCCCGATTGGTTTTTCGTGGCTACAGAGGCTTGCGGCGGCGGAACTCCCGATCTAGGTTTCTTTCTAGGGGTTTTGGTATTTATAGGAATTTTTGGCGTCGGTCTCACGTCAAGGGGACTCCCGAGAGGCCCACAAGCCACGGGGCGCGCCCTAGGGGGGGGGCGCCCCCTAGGCTTGTGGCTGCCTCGGGACTCCTCTCCGGTATCTTTTTTCTCCAATATTTTTTATATTTTCCAAAAATATTCTCCGTAAACTTTCAGCCCATTCCGAGAACTTTTATTTCTTCACAAAAAAATGACACCATGGTAGTTCTGCTGAAAACAGCGTCAGTCCGGGTTAGTTCTAATAAAATCATACCAAAATCATATAAAGTTATTGTAAACATGGCATGAATACTTCATAAATTATAGATACGTTGGAGACGTATTAGCATCCCCAAGCTTAATTCCTGCTCGTCCTCAAGTAGGTAAATGATAAAAGAAATAATTTATGAAGTGTGAATGCTATCATAGTATATAAGTTTGATCAATGATAATTCCAATCACCTTTTCTAGCATCAATATAAACCATAAACAGTAGCTCATCTCATAAAAATTTGATCAAGTAACAAGCTATTCACATGTTAAAGTATAGACCAGAAAGTTTCTTGAAAACTAACAAACCATATTCCTAGTCATCGAACAATTGCAATTCATCTTATTTTCAGGAAGGGTCTATGTAAGAGCTTTGATTTAGCAAATTCCACATACTCAACTATCATATAGTCTTCCATGATTATTGACACTCAAAGCATATTTTTAGAACAAATAGCATCCATCGAACATAGAGAAAGATAGGGGCTTAATGTTTCGCCTCCAACTTATTTATCATATAGATAATTGTCAACAATAATAATTCATGATCAAATATATTTGTGTGGATATATATGTCTAGATCATTCCCCAACACATGACGCTTGCCAAGAGAAAAAGGCGAAATATAGGAAGTGGTGAAGATCACCATGACTCTTGCATAAAGGTAAGTACTAGAAAGTAAAAGATAGGCCCTTCGCAGAGGAAAGCAGAGGTTGTCATGCACTTTATGTTTTTGGATGTGCAAACCCTTAATGCAAAGGAACGTCACGTTGTATTGCCCTTTGTGATAGCAACCTTTATTATGCAGTCCGTCGCTTTTATTTCTTTACCATCACAAGTTCGTACAACGCTTATTTTCCCTTACAATAAAAGATCATACATATTTAGGAGCAATTTTTATTGCTTTTTGCACCGATGACAACTTACTTGAAGGATTATACTCAATCCATAGGTAGGTATAGTGGACTCTCATGGTAAAACTGGTTTAAGGGTGTTTGGATGCACAAGTAGTATTTCTACTTGGTGCGGTAGTTTTGGCTAGTATGAGGTGGAAGCATGCACCACATGTTGGAGGATCCATAACAATATAACTTCTATACAAATATACCCAAACATAACTCATTAAGTTGTCTTCCTTGTCCAATTTTAACTAATTTGCTCGAGTTTGAAAATAATTAATGAGCTCACAATCATAGAATATGTCCAAGATAGTATATTTATATGTGGAATCTCTCTTCCTTCACTATTCTTTCATGAATTGTTCAAGTGACCAATGCGGTGTTTGCTAACTTTTAATAAATTTTACCACCTATACTTATTATGTGTGAAGTCATTACCCCCCATGGGATAAGTATATGAAGCATATTTAATTTTAGATTTGTGATATTCAATTCATTCAATCATTTACTCATAGGATATAAGTGGAGCACGAGAGTGAATGACAAACTACGCCAAAAAGATATAAGTGAAGATCAATTTGTAGCCAACAATTAAATAACTATGTGAAGACTCTCTCATCTAAGAATTTCAAATCTTAAGTATTTTATTAAACAACAGGAAAAATAAAAATAGCACTCCAAGAATAGCACGCATCATGTGAACGAATAAAAATTTAGGCTCAACATAGGCTAACCGATAGTTGACGAAGAGAGGCGGGATGCATAGCATCCCCAAGCTTAGATGCTTGAGACTTCTTGAAATATTTACTTGGGGTGCCTTGGGCATCCCCAAGCTTGAGCTTTTGTATCTCGTTCAATCCTCTCATATCCCGGTTTCACCTATTCTCAAAAACTTCATCCACACAAAACTCGAAAAGAACTCGTGAGATAGGTTAGTACACATAAGAACAAATCAACACTTAATGTACTGCCAAGACATGTTGCACAATAATTTCCAAACATCATCTACTGTTTACTATCGTTTCCACAATTTACATCTACCAATATAGGCTATGGAAACTATAGGATAAGCAGATACCAAAACTATGACAGCAATCTGTCCAAACAGAATAGTCTGTAGCAATTTATGAAAACAGTGTACTTCTGTAACTCAAAAAATTATGAAAATTTAGGAAATGCGAAATAATTTATATGAAAATACTGTGTAAAAATTTCAGAAACTTTCCACGTTCCAGTAAAATATGAAAATTCAAACACTACAGCAAAAGTTTCTGTTTTTTGCACAGCACACATCAAACATGCAATGCAAGCATCCTAAGGCAATTCTTGGAACTTTTTATTGAAAAACAAGATTATAAATAACACCTAACAGAGAACAACAAAATAAAATGACGCTCCAAGCAAAACTCATATTATGTGACGAATAAAAATATAGCTCCAAGTAAGATATACCGATAGTGTTGAAGACGAAAGAGGGGATGCCTTTCGGGGCATCCCCAAGCTTAGCCGCTTGAGTCTTCCTTGGATATTACCTTGGTGGTGCCTTGGGCATCCCCAAGCTTAGGTTCTTGTCACTCCTTATTCTCCTCATATCGGTGTCTCACCCAAAACTTGAAAACTTCAATCACATAAAACTTAACGGAACTTCGTGAGATGGGTTAGTATAATAAAGGTAGATCATTCACTTAGGTACTGTCAAGACAAGATTTATAATTGTTCCCACATGATACCTACTGTATTCTATCATTCCCATAATTCATATCACTGAATATAAGCTATGGGAACACTAAAACAAGCAAACTATGCATTTAAATCAGAATCTGTCAAAAACAGAACATTCTGTGAAGATCTGTAGTGTAACCATACTTTCCTGTCTCTAAAAATTCTGAAAAATTAGGAAAACCTGAAGAATTTGTATACAAGACTGTGTAAAAATTTCAGATCATTATCACGCTCCAGTAAAAAATGAAAATTCCTGTACTGGAGTCAAAAGTTTCTGTTTTGGTTCAGCATCAATTCTACTCATCTTGTGAGTCATCCCAAAGGTTTTACTTGGCACTTTATTGAAATAAAATACGTAAAACATGATTAATACAGTAGCTTAATCATGTGATCACACAAAAACAGAAAGGAAAAGTGTTGGGTTGTCTCCCAACAAGCGCTTTTCTTTAATGCCTTTTAGCTAGGCATGATGATTTCAATGATGCTCATATAAGAATAGTAGTTGAAACATGCAAGGGAGCATCATGAAGCATATGACTAGCACATTTAAGCCTAACCCACTTCCTATGCATAGGGATTTTGTGAGTAAACAATTTATGGGAACAAGAATCAACTAGCATAGGAAGCCAAAACAAGCATAACTTCAAAACTTTGAACACATAGGGAGGAAACTTGATATTATTGCAATTCCTACAAGCATATGTCCCTCCCTCATAATAATTTTCAGTAGCATCATGAAGGAACTTCACAACATAACTATCATATAAAGCATTATCTTCATGATCCACAAGCATAGAAAATTTGTCACTCTCCACATAAGCAATTTTTTTCTCATCAATAGTAGTGGGAGCAAACTCAACAAAATAACTATCATGAGATACTTGATTGACATAACCACTTTGAATATTAAAATCATGATGGCAAGTTTCATAGTTACTATCACTCTTTATAGCATACATGTCATCATCATAATCAGCATAGATAGTAGGCATGTCATTATCATAACAAATTTGCTCATCAAAACTTGGGGGACTAAAAATATCATCTTCATCAAACATAGCATCCCCAAGCTTGTGGCTTTGCATATCATTAGCATCATGGATATTCAGAGAATTCATACTAGCAATATTGCAATCATGCTCATCATTCAAGGAATTCTCATTAAGTATTTTCATAAATTCTTCCTCTACCAATTGAGCACAATTTTCCAAACCATCATTTTCACGAAAGACATTAAAAAGACGAACCAATTGATGCAACCTAAACTCCATTTTTTGTAGTTTTCTTTTATAAAATCAAACTAGTGAAAAAAAGAAACTAAAAGATTTAATTGCAAGATCTAAAGATATACCTTCAAGCACTCACCTCCCCGGAAACGGCGCCAGAAAAGAGCTTGATGTCTACTACGCAACCTACTTCTTGTAGACTCGTGTTGGGCCTCCAAGCGCAGAGTTTTGTAGGACAGTAGCAAATTTCCCTCAAGTGGATGACCTAAGGTTTATCAATCCGTGGGAGGCGTAGGATGAAGATGGTCTCTCTCAAACAACCCTGCAACCAAATAACAAAGAGTCTCTTGTGTCCCCAACACACCCAATACAATGGTAAATTGTATAGGTGCACTAGTTCGGCGAAGAGATGGTGATACAAGTGTAATATGGATGGTAGATATAGGTTTTTGTAATCTGAAAATATAAAAACAGCAAGGTAACTAATGATAAAAGTGAGCACAAACGGTATTGCAATGCTTAGAAACAAGGCCTAGGGTTCATACTTTCACTAGTGCAAGTTCTCTCAACAATACTGACATAGTTGAATCATATGTAAATCCCTCACGTGCGACAAAGAGTTCACTCCAAATTCACAAATAGTGGAGAACAAACGAAGAAATTATTGTAGGGTACGAAACCACCTCAAAGTTATCTTTTCCGATCAATCGTATGAGCTATCCCTATAAGTGTCACGAACAGCCCTAGAGTTCGTACTAAAATAACACCTTAATATACACATCAACCAAAACCCTAATGTCACCTAGATACTCCAGTGTCACCACGAGTACACATGGGCTTGATTATATGATATGCATCACACAATTTCAGATTCATCATGTTCAATCCAACACAAAGAACTTCAAAGAGTGCCCCAAAGTTTCTACCGGAGAGTCAAGACGAAAACGTGTGCCAACCCCTATGCATAGATTCCCAAGGTCACGGAACCCGCAAGTTGATCACCAAAACATACATCAAGTGGATCAATAGAACATCCCATTGTCACCACGGATATCCCATCACAAGACATACATCAAGTGTTCTCAAATCCTTTAAAGACTCAATCCGATAAGAAAACTTCAAAGGGAAAACTCAATTCAGCACAAGAAGATAGAGAGGGGAAAACTCCATATGATTCATCTATATTAATAAAGCTCGCGGTACATCAAGATCGTGCCATCTCAAGAACACGAGAGAGAGAGATCAAACACATAGCTACTGGTACATACCCTCAGCCCCGAGGGTGAACTACTCCCTCCTCGTCATGGAGACCGCTGGGATGATGAAGATGGCCTCCGGTGATGGTTTCCCCCTCTGGCAGGGTGCCGGAACGGGCTCCCGATTGTTTTTTCATGGCTACAGAGGCTTGCAGCGGCGGAACTCCCGATCTAGGTTTCTTTCTGGGGGTTTTGGTATTTATAGGAATTTTTGGCGTCGGTCTCACGTCAAGGGGACTCCCGAGGGGCCCACAAGCCAGGGGGCGTGCCCTAGGGGGGGCGCCCCCTAGGCTTGTGGCTGCCTCGGGAGTCCTCTCCGGTATCTTTTTTCTCCAATATTTTTTATATTTTCCAAAAATATTCTCCGTAAATTTTCAGCCCATTCCGAGAACTTTTATTTCTGCACAAAAAAATGACACCATGGTAGTTCTGCTGAAAACAGCGTCAGTCCGGGTTAGTTCTAATAAAATCATACCAAAATCATATAAAATTATTGTAAACATGGCATGAATACTTCATAAATTATAGATACGTTGGAGACGTATCAGTGGGTATATAGACAACACTTTGTCCCTAGTATGCCTCTAGTAGACTAGCTCGTTGATCAAAGATGGTCGAGGTTTCCTTACCATAGACATGAGATGACATTTGATAACAGGATCACATCATTAGGAGAATGATGTGATGGACAAGACCCAAACTATGAACGTAGCATATGATCGTGTCAGTTTATTGCTATTGTTTTCTACATGTCAAGTATCAGTTCCTATCACAATGAGATCATGTGATTCACTGACACCGTAGGAGTGCCTTGTGTGTATCAAACGTTGCAACATAACTGGGTGACTATAAAGATGCTCTACAGGTATCTCCGAGGGTGTCTGTTGAGTTGGCATGGATCGAGACTGGGATTTGTTACTCCGTGTGACGGAGAGGTATCTCAGGGCCCACTCGGTAATGCAACATCACAATAAGCCTTGCAAGCAAAGTGGCTAAAGAGTTAGCCACGGGATCTTGTATTACAGAACAAGTAAAGAGACTTGCCGGTAACGAGATTGAACTAGGTATGGAGATACCGACGATCGAATCTCGAGCAAGTAACATACCGATGGACAAAGGGAACAGCATACGGGATTAACTGAATCCTTGACATAGAGGTTCAACCGATAAAGATCTTCATAGAATATGTAGGAGCCAATATGGGCATCCAGGTCCCGCTATTGGTTATTGACCGTAGAGGTGTCTCGGTCATGTCTACATAGTTCTCGAACCCGCAGGGTCTACACACTTAACGTTTGGTGACGATATAAGTATAGTTGAGTTATTATGTTGGTGACCGAAAGTTGTTCGGAGTCCCGGATGAGATCCCGGACATGACGAGGAGCTCCGGAATATTCCGGAGGTAAAGATTGATATATGGGATAATAGTGTTTGGTCTCCGGAAGGGTTCCGGAATTCACCGGAAGGGGTTTCGGATGTTTCCCGAAATGTTCGGGTACAAGAACACTTTATTTGGGCCAAGGGGTAAAGCCCACGAGGCTTTAGGAAGGTGCAAAAAGGAGTTTTGCGGAGGCCAGGGGCCAGACGCCTGGGACCCTGGCGTCTGGGGCCAGACGTCGAGGACCCTGGCGTCTAGTCCTGGAGTCCGAGGAGGACTCTTGCCTTGCGGGCCAAACCGACTTTGAGGAGGCTCTTTCTCCAAGTTTCGACCCCAGGGCTCAACATATAAATAGAGGGGCAGGGCTAGCACCCAGAACACATCAAGAATTCCCCAAGCCGTGTGCCGGCAACCCCGCCCCTCTAGTTTATCCTCCATCATAGTTTCCGTTATGCTTGGCGAAGCCCTGCGGAGATTGTTCTTCACCACCACCGTCACCACGTCGTCGTGCTGCCGGAACTCATCTACTACTTCACCATCGCTCGCTGGATCGAGGAGGTGAAGGCGTCATCAAGCTGTACATGTGTTGAACGCGGAGGTGCCGTCCGTTTGGTGCTAGATCATGATTGGGTCACGGGACGACTTGCGATTTGGATCGCGAAGACGTTCGACTAAATCAACCGCGTTTCTTAACGCTTCCGCTTAGCGATCTACAAGGGTATGTGGATCCGATCTCTCCTCTTGTAGATGCTCATCTCCTAGATTGATCTTGGTGAAGCGAAGGAAATTTTTTGTTTCCCATGCAACGTTCCCCAACAGTGGCATCATGAGCTAGGTCTATGCGTAGATGAGATCTCGAGTAGAACACAAAGGAGTTTGTGGGCGTTGATATTCAGATTGCTTCCCTCCTTAGTCTTTTCTTGATTCAACGGTATTGTGGGATGAAGCGGCTCGGACCAACCTTACTCATCCACGTACGAGAGACCGGTTCCATGGGCTGACATGTAACTTTGTTGCATAAGATGGCTGACGGGTGTCTGTCTCTCCCACTTTAGTTGAATCGGATTCGACAGAGGCGATCCTTGTAGAAGGTGAAATAACAACTTGTTTATCTCCGTTGTGGTTTTGCGTAGGTAAGAATCGTTCTTGCTAGATACCCATAGCATCCACGTAAAACATGCAACAACAAATTAGAGGACGTCTAACTTGTTTTTGGAGGGTATGATGTGATATGATATGGCCAGAAACATGATGAGATATATGTGATGTATGAGATGATCATGTTTTGTATAGATTATCACGACTTCGATGCCGATGAGTACGGCAACCGGCAGGAGCCATAGGGTTGTCTTTAATTTATTTTCGCCATTTTTGCTTTACTTTATCGTTATGAGTTAGCCATAGTTGTAGAAGCAATAGTTGGCGCGACAACCTCATGGCGACACGTTGATGGAGATCAAGATGATGGAGATCATGGTGTCATGCCGGTGATGATGGAGATCATGCTGGTGCTTTGGAGATGGAGATCAAAAGGACAAGATCATGGCCATATCATGTCACTTATGATTTGCATGTGATGTTAATCCTTTTATGCATCTTATTATGCTTAGGACGACGGTAGCATTATAAGGTGATCCCTCACTAAAATTTCAAGATAAAATTGTGTTCTCCCCGAGTGTGCATCGTTGCGAAAGTTCGTCGTTTCGAGACACCACGTGATGATCGGATGTGATAGACTCTACGTTCGCATACAACGGGTGCAAGCCAGTGTTGCACAATTTGAACACTCGGGTTAAACTTGACGAGCCTAGCATGTACAGACATGGCCTCGGAACACAAGAGACCGAAAGGTCGAGCATGAGTCATATAGTAGATATGATCAACATGGAGATGTTCACCATTGAAACCACCTCATCTCACGTGATGATCGGACTTGGGTTGATGAATTTGCATCATGTGACACTCGAATGACCTGAGGGATGTCAATTTGAGTGGGAGTTTTTTAAGTAATATGATTAACTAAACTCTTTATCTTGAACAATAGTCTAAGTTGTCTTTGCAAAATTATGTTGTAGATCACTAGCTCGCGCTGTAGCTCCCCTGAATTTTGATACGTTCCTAGAGAAAATAGAGTTGAAAGATGATGGTAGCAATAATGCGGACTGGGTCCGTGATCTGAGGATTGTCCTCATTGCTGCACAGAAGGCTTATGTCCTTAATGCACCGCTCGGTGCGCCACCCCCTCAAGCGTCGTATGTAGATGTTGTGAACATCTGACAGGCACGTTCTGATGACTACTTGATAGTTCAGTGCGTCATGCATTACGGCTTAGAATTGAGGCTCCAAAACATTTTGAACGTCGCGGAACATATGAGATGTTTTAAGAGCTGAAATTGGGATCTCAGGCTCGTGCCCGTGTTGAGAGGTATGAGACCTCCAACAAGATTCTTTGCCTGCAAGATAAAGGAGAATAGCTCAATCGGTGAGCATGTGCTCAGATTGTCTGGGTGCTACAATCGCTTGAATCGAGTGGGAGTTGAACTTCCAGATAAGATAGTGATTGATATAGTTCTCCAAGTCACTGCCACAAAGCTACTAGAGCTTCGTGATGAACTATAAAAATGCCAGGGATGGAAATAATGATCCCTGAGCTATTCGCGATGTTTGACACCGCGAAGGTAGAAATCAAGAAGGAGCATCAAGTGTTGATGGTTAGTAAAACCACTAGTTTCGGGATGGGCAAGGGCAAGGAGGGAAACTTCATGGATGGCAAGCCAGTTGCTGCTCCAGTGAAGAAACCCAAGGTTGAACCCGAACCCGAGACTAAGTGCTTCTATTATGAGGAGAGCGGTTGCTGAAGCGGAACAACCCTAGATACGTGGTAGATAAGAAGGCTGGCAACGTCAACATAAGTATATTTGATATACGTGTTATTGATGTGTACCTTACTAGTACTCCTAGTAGCACCTGGGTATTGGATACCGGTTCAGTTGCTAATGTTAGTAACTCGAAATAAAAGCTACGGAATAAACGGAGACTAGCTAAAGTACGAGGTGACGATGTGTGTTGGAAAGTGTTTCCAAGGTTGACGTGATCACCATCGCACGCTCCCCCTACCTTCGGGATTGGTGTTGAAACCTAAATAAATGTTATTTGGTGTTTGCGTTGAGCATGAACATGATTGGATCGTGTTTGTTGCAATACGGTTATTCATTTAAGTTAGAGAATAATGGTTATTCTGTTTACATGAATAATACCTTCAATGGTCATGCACCCGATGTGAATGGTTTATTGAATCTCGATCGTAGTAATGCACATGTTCTTAGTATTGATGCCAAAAGATGCAAAGTTAATAATGATAGTACCACATATTTGTGGCACTGCCGCTAAGGTCATATTGGTGTAAAGCGCATGAAGAAACTCCATGTTGATGGATCTTTGTACTCACTCGATTTCGAATCGCTTGAGACATGCGGACCATGCCTCTTGGGCAAGATGACTAAAACCCCGTTTTCCGGTATGATGGAGCGGGCAAGTGACTTATTGGAAATGATACATGTTGATGTATGCGGTCCAATGAGTAGCGTGCGGTGGATATCGTTATTTTTCTTACCTTCACTGATGATTTGAGTAGATATGGCTATATTTACTTAATGAATCGCAAGTCTGAAACGTTTGAAAAGTTCAAGCAATTTCAGAGTGAAGTTGAAGATCATCGTGACAAGAAGATAAAATGTCTACGATATGATCGTGGAGGTTAATATCTGAGTTACGAGTTTGGTATGCAACTTAAGACAATGTGAAAATTGTTTCACATCCCACGCCACCTGGAACACCATAGTGTGATGGTGTGTCCGAACGTCATAGTCATGCTCTATTGGATATGGTGCATTCTATGATGTCTCTTGCTGATTTGCCACTATCGTTTTGGGGTTATGCATTAGAGACAACTACATTCAGTTTAAATAGGGCACCATCTAAGTCCGTTGAGATGACACCGTATGAATTTTGGTTTGGCAGAAACCTAAGCTGTCATTTCTCAGAGTTTGGGAATGCGACACTTATGTCTGATAAGCTCGAACCCAAAGCGGAAAAGTGCATCTTCATAGGATACCCTAAGGAAAGAGTTGGGTATACCTTCTATCTCAGATCCAAGGGCAAAGTGTTTGTTGCTAAAAACAGGTCCTTTCTCAAGAAAGAGTTTCTCTCAAAAGAATTGAGTGGGAGGAAAGTAGAACTTGATGAGGTTGTTGAACCGTCACTTCAGTTGGATAGTAGCACGACGCAGAAAGATGTTTCTGCGACGCCTACACCAAGTGAAGAGGAAGCAAATGATGATGATCATGAAGCTTTGGATCAAGTTACTACCGAACCTCGTAGGTCGACAAGAACTCGTACCGCCCCTGAGTGGTACGTCAATCCTGTCTTGGAGGTCATGTTGTTAGACAACAGTGAACCTACGAGCTATGAAGAAGCGATGGTGGGCCCGGATTCCAACAAATGGCTAGGAGCCATGAAATCCGAGAAAGGATCCATGTACAAAAACCAAGTATGGACTTTGGTAGACTTGCCCGTTGAACGGCAGGCCGTTGAGTACAAATGGACCTTTAACAAGAAGACAAACACTGATGGTAAATGTCACCATTTATAAAGCTCGACTTGTCGCAAAGAAGTTTCCGACAAGTTCAAGGATTTGACTACGATGAGACTTTCTCACCCATAGCGATGCTAAAGTCTGTTGGAATTATGATAGCAGTTGCTGCATTTTTTGATTATGAAATCTAGCAGATGGATGTCAAAACATCGTTTCCTTAACGGTTTCCTTGAGGAAAGGTTGTGTGTGATACAACCAGAAGGTTTTGTTGGTCCTAATTATGCAAAAAGGTATGCAAGCTCCAGTGATCCTTCTATGGACTAGAGCGAGCATCTTGGAGTTGGAATATATGCTTTGATGAGGTGATCAAAGTTTTTGGGTTTATACAAAGTTTATGAGAAACTTGTATTTACAAGAAAGTGAGTGGGAGCACTATAGAATTTCTGATAAGTATATGCGGATGACATATTGTTGATCGGAAATGATGTAGAATTTCTGGAAAGCATAAAGGGTTGTTTGAAAGGAGTTTTTCAAAGGAAGACCTGGAATGAAGCTACTTAAATATTGGGCATCAGGATCTATAGAGATAGATCAAGACGTCTGATAAGACTTTCAATGAGTACATACCTTGACAAGATTTTGAAAGAGTTCAAAATGGATCAGTCAAAGAAAGAGTTCTTGCCTGATTTGTAAGGTGTGGAGTTGAGTGAGACTCAAAGCTCGACCACGGCAGAAGAAAGAGAAAGGACGAAGGTCGTCCCCTATGCCTTATCCATAGGCTCTATATAGTATGCCATGCTGTGTACCGCACCTGGTGTGTGCCTTGCCATGAGTCTGTCAAGGGGTACAAGAGTGGTCCAGGAGTGGATCACTGGACAGCGGTCAAAATTATCCTTAGTAACTAGAGGACTAAGGAAATGTTTCTCGATTATGGAGGTGATAAAGAGTTCGTCGTAAAGGGTTACGTCGATGCAAGCTTTGACACTAATCCGGATGACTTTGAGTAGCAGTCCGGATACGTATAATGGAGCAGTCATTTGGAGTAGCTCCAAGTGGAGCCTGGTAGCAGCATCTACAGTGTGACATAGAGATTTGCAAAGTACACACGGATCTGAATGTTGCAGACCCGTTGACTAAAACCTCTCTCACAAGCAAAACATGATCAAACCCCAGAACTCATTGGGTGTGAATCACAAGGTGATGTGAACTAGATTATTGACTCTAGTGCAAGTGGGAGACTGTTGGAAATATGACCTAGAGGCAATAATAAAATGGTTATTATTATATTTCCTTGTTCATGATAGTCGTTTATTATCCATGCTATAATTGTATTGATTGGAAACTCAAATACATGTGTGGGTATATAGACAACATTGTGTCCCTAGTATGCCTCTAGTAGACTAGCTCGTTGATCAAAGATGGTCGAGGTTTCCTGACCATAGACATGAGATGTCATTTGATAACGGGATCACATCATTAGGAGAATGATGTGATGGACAAGATCCAAACTATGAACGTAGCATATGATCGTGTCAGTTTATTGCTATTATTTTCTGCATGTCAAGTATCCGTTCCTATGACCATGAGATCATTCAATTCACAGACACTGTAGGAGTGCCTTGTGTGTATCAAACATCGCAACGTAACTGGGTGACTATAAAGATGCTCTACAGGTATCTCCGAGGGTGTCTGTTGAGTTGGCATGGATCGAGACTGGGATTTGTTACTCCGTGTGACAGAGAGGTATCTCAGGGCCCACTCGGTAATGCAACATCACAATAAGCCTTGCAAGCAAAGTGGCTAAAGAGTTAGCCATGGGATCTTGTATTACGGAACGAGTAAAGAGACTTGCCGGTAACGAGATTGAACTAGGTATGGAGATACCGACGATCGAATCTCGGGCAAGTAACATACCGATGGACAAAGGGAACAGCATACGGGATTAACTGAATCCTTGACATAGAGGTTCAACCGATAAAGATCTTCGTAGAATATGTAGGAGCCAATATGGGCATCCAGGTCCCGCTATTGGTTATTGACCGTAGAGGTGTCTCGGTCATGTCTACATAGTTCTCAAACCCGCAGGGTCTACACACTTAACATTTGGTGACGATATAAGTATAATTGAGTTATTATGTTGGTGACCGAAAGTTGTTCGGAGTCCCGGATGAGATCCCTGACATGACGAGGAGCTCCGGAATAGTCCGGAGTTAAAGATTGATATATGGGATAATAGTGTTTGGTCTCCGGAAGGGTTCCGGAATTCACCCTAAGGGGTTTCGGATGTTTCCGAAGATGTTCAGGTACAAGAACACTTTATTGGGCGAAGGGGTAAAGCCCGCGAGGCTTTAGGAAGGTGCAAAAAGGAGTTTTGCGGAGGCCAGGGGCCAGACGCCAGGGACCCTGGCATCTGGGGCCAGACGCCGAGGACCCTGGCATCTGGTCGTGGAGTCCGAGGAGGACTCTTGCCTTGCCGGCCAAACCGACTTTGAGGAGGCTCTTTCTCCAAGTTTCGACCCCAGGGCTCAACATATAAATAGAGGGGCAGGGCTAGCACCCAGAACACATCAAGAATTCCCCAAGCCGTGTGCCGGCAACCCCGTCCCTCTAGTTTATCCCCCGTCATAGTTTCCGTTGTGCTTGGCGAAGCCCTATGGAGATTGTTCTTCACCACCACCGTCACCACATCGTCGTGCTGCCGGAACTCATCTACTACTTCACCATCGCTCGCTAGATCGAGGAGGTGAAGGCGTCATCAAGCTGTACGTGTGTTGAACGCGGAGGTGCCGTCCGTTCGGCGCTAGATCATGATTGGATCGCGGGACGACTTGTGATTTGGATCGCGAAGACGTTCGACTACATCAACCGTGTTTCTTAATGCTTCCGCTTAGCGATCTACAAGGCTATGTGGATCCGATCTCTCCTCTTGTAGATGCTCATCTCCTAGATTGATCTTGGTGAAGCGTAGGAAATTTTTTGTTTCCCATGCAACGTTCCCCAATAGAGCTAGTCCAGTAGAGGCTCACTAGGGACATAGTGTTGTCTATGTATCCACACATGTATTTGAGTTTCCAATCAATACAATTCTAGCATGGATAATAACAATTTATCATGAACAAGGAAATATGATAATAACTACTTTATTATTGCCTCTAGGGCATATTTCCAACATCATGTTCATCATGTTGGGTTGATTCGCGTTCGCTACTTTGATAATTTGATATGTGGGTGGACCGGTGCTAAGGTGTTGTTCTTACTTGAACTAACAACCTACTTATGATTACCCCCTCTTGCAAGTATCCGCAACTATGAAATAAGAATTAAGATAAATCTAACCATAGCATGAAACATGTGGATCCAAATCAGCCCCTTATGAAGCAACGCATAAACTGGGGTTTAATCTTGTGTCACTCTAGCAACCCATCATCTACTTGTTACTCCACAATGACTTCCCTTTGTCCCATAGCATGGTGAAGTGTCATGTAGTCAACGTTCACATGACACCACTAAGAGAAGTAACAACATACACATCATCAAAATATCGAACGAATACCAATTTCACATGATAACTTATAACCAGACTTCTCCCATGTCCTCAGGAACAATAGTAACTACTCACACCTCATCGACATGTTCAAGACCATAGGTGCAATAATAATAATTAAGGATCTGAACATAATATCTTCCACCAAGCAATCCAACAAGCATCACCTACATGATGTAATCAACACAACTAGTAACCCACAGGTACCAATCTAAGGTTTTGGGACAAAGATTGAATACAAGAGATGAACTAAGGTTGGAGATGAGATGGTGCTGGTGAAGATGTTGATGAAGATTGGTCCTCCCACGAAGGAGGAAGCGTTGGTGACGACGATGGCTTCGATCTCCCCCTCCCGGAGAGGGATTTCCCCGGCAGAATCTGACTGCCAGAGTGCAAAAGGGCCTTTGCCCAGGTTTCCGCCTCGAGATAGCGGTGCTTCGTCCCGAAAGGTTGCTTATGATTTTTTCTAGGGTAAAACACACCATATAGGACAAGAGGGGCCTCGGGAGGCTAGCCAGGGCCCCACAAGCCATCAGGGCGCGACCTGGGGGGCACCCTGTTGGCTTGTGCCTGGCTGGTGGCCCCCCTCTGGTATATTTTTGGCCCATAAATTCACATATATTCAATAAAAATTCCTCGTGAAGTTTTAGGTCATTTGGAGTCTGGTGACTTTTCTGCCTTTTTCTCGGTTTTCCGGTCCAGAATTCCAGTTTCCAGATAATTCCCTCTTTGTGATGTACCTTGCATATTCAGAAAGAAAGGGCATAAGAATTGTATGACAATAGGGAATAATGGACCAGAATAATGTAAATATGAATAGGAAATCATGATGCAAAATGGACGTATAAACTCCCCAAGCTTAGACCTCGCTTGTCCTCAAGCGAAAGCCGAACTCGAGAATAATGACCACATGATTTGAGAGAGAGGTGTCGATAAAAATAGAATACGGACATGAGAGCATCATGCATATCATTATAGCAGCAAGCATTTCATCATATAACTTCTCATAATCAAGTAACGATCTATTCACAATTATCGAAGTATGAAGCATAAACCCTATTGACAACAAACAAACAATGCTTTTAGTCATGGTGATAATCCTCATTCATCATATTCAAGAGAAGAATCTATATAAGAGCTTTCATTGTAGCAAACCCACATACTCAACTATCATATAGTCATCTATGATTGTTGACACTTATTGCATATTTTTGGAGCTAATGTTTTTGCTGGATACATAGGAAGATAGGGGCTTCATTTGCCACCCAACTCATTTACCTCCAGGATAATGTCAACAATAATGAATCATGGTTTCTTACATTCAACTGGATATATACTTGGATCTTACCTCAACATGTGATGCTTACCACTAAGAGAGTTTATATCTTAGAAGAAGAATGGATATTGATGAGTCTTGAATAAAGGTAAGAACTTTATGAGAGTGAAAGATAGGCCCTTCGTAGAGGGAAGCAGAGGTTGCCATCCGCTTTTATTTGGTTAGATGTGCAATCTCTTAATGCAAAGGAAATTCACTTTATATTGCCCCTTGTGATAGCGGCCTTTATTATGCACTCCGTCGCTTTTATTTCTTCACCATCACAAGATCGTACAAAGCTTATTTTCCTTTTCAATAAAAGATCAAACATGATTAGAGGCAATTTTTATTGCTTATGCACTGATGACAACTTACTTGAAGGATCTTATTCAATCCCTAGGTAGGTAAGGTCGACTCTTACAAAAAGAAACTGGGTTTAAGGGGTTATGGATGCATAAGCAGTATCTCTACTTGGTGCGAAAATTTTGGCTAGCAAAAGTCCTAAAGGAAGCATCACATGTTAAAGGATCCATGTCTATATAACTTCTATGCAAATGTAAGCAATCATGACCATTAGGCTGTCTTCCATGTCCAACTTCAACACTTGATCATTATTTAATATTTGGTGAGGGCTCGTAATCATAGATGATGTCCAAGATAGTATATTTGTATGTGAATCTTCTCCTCTCTATCATGATCTTGCATAGATAATAGCAATGACTAAGGCTATGCTTGTTCTATTCCCAACAATTTTCACAGTTCATACTTTATTTTTATGTGAAGTCATTACTTCCCATGGGATAACCATATGATCTTTACTATTATTTTTATTATCTTGCTATGATCATTAGTGCAAGATAGTAAAGCACACGAACTCAACAAATCTTTATTATATAACTCTCACACTCGATTACAAGGATAGGTAGAACTCAAAGCAAAATTCTAAGCAAAGCAAATCTGAAGCTTTATTTCTCTAAACCACTGAATAGCTAAAGGTCGAACTAAAATAAAAGATGGTGGTGAAAAAGTGATGGTGATACGATACCGGGGCACCTCCCCCAAGCTTTGAACAAGCTAGGGGTTGTGCCCATACCCATGTACTCAAGTGTTCTTCGGTGATGGTGGTGGTGTGTGGAAATCCTCTATCTTCCAAGGCATAGGCTCCCCGTCATGGAAAGAGACTCTTGTCTTCGGAATCCTGAAATCAGCAGCGAGGCTCATCCTTTTAAACCTAGATTCATACTCACAGTTCTAGGTTTGAAGTTCATAGATTTGATCTTGAAGGTGCTCGATCCGCTCTTGGAGTTTGAAGAGAGCCTCTCCTATGCTTCTTGTGTCAAGCTTGTTCTCGCGGATGAAGTCTGTGATCATAGAGTGATTAGCACTCATACCACGTTCAACCATCCCTTGGCGCTTGAAGATCTCCTGGTCCACTTCTGCAAGGCTGGCCTTGTCACTTCCCTCCTTCTTAGGGCCTTGAACATCCCAGATGTAGAGCACCACCTCACGCATCTCAATAGCTTGAGGGTGCTTCATCACCTCCGGCAAGTAGGGGTTGATGACCCTCTCGAAGAACTTGTCTTTAGATGAACTTGGGGAAGTCATGGCGATCTAGATTTGTCAGAAAAACAGCCCGAAACAAGAACAGAGAAGAAACTCGCGATGCGGTGGTCAAAACATCCAGGAGTATATATAATGATTTTTTTCTAGGTCAGAATACGTGTTCGGGAAGAAATCGGAGTCGGGAAGGCACATGAGGGCCGCACAAGCCATCAGGGCGCGGCCCCCCTGTTGGCTTGTGCCTCCCTCGTGGGTCCCCCTGACTCCGTTTTATTTTTGGAATTTTTCTAAAATACTAAAGCAAACAGAAATTCTTTTTTTGGAATTTTTGGAGTCGGTTTACTTACCGTATCACATACCTACCTCTTTTTCAGGTTTCTGGAGTGTTCCGGAAGGTCTCCCGTATGTGTTCTTCCGGTGTTATCACTTGAATGACATTAGTTTCTTCATTAATGGGTGTACCTGAAATGTAATGCTTGATTCTTTGCCCATTCACCACCCTCTGGTTTTTGCCTTCGAAGTTGTTAATTTTTATAGCACTGGAGCGGTAAACCTCTTCGACAACGTATGGACCTTCCCATTTGGGTAAGAGTTTTCCTTCCAAAAAACTAAAACGATAATTGTACAAAAGCACAAGATCTCCTACATTGAATTCTCGTTTTTGGATCCTTTTGTAATGCCATCTCTTAACCTTTTCTTTAAACAACTTAGCATTCTCATAAGCTTGTGTCCTCCATTCATCTAGTGAGCTAATATCAAAAAACCTCTTTTCACCAGCAAGCTTAAAATCATAATTCAATTCCTTAATTGCCCAATAAGCCTTATGTTCTAGTTCAAGGGGTAAATGACAAGCTTTTCCATATACCATTTTATATGGGGACATCCCCATGGGGTTTTTATAAGCAGTTCTATAAACCCATAGAGCATCATCTAGTTTCTTAGACCATTTCTTCCTGGATCTATTAACAGTCTTTTGCAAGATCAACTTTAATTCTCTATTTCTCAATTCAACTTGGCCAATAGAATGAGGATGATATGGTGATGCAATTCTATGGTTGACGTCATATTTAGCTAAGAGTTTATGGAAAGCACTATGAATAAAATGTGACCCACCATCAGTCATTAAGTATCTAGGGACTCCAAACCTCGGAAAAATAATTTCCTTAAGCATTTTAATAGAGGTGTTATGATCAGTGCTACTAGTTGGAATAGCCTCTAGCCACTTAGTAACGTAATCAACAGCAACTAAAATATGAGTATACCCATTTGAGGAAGGAAAAGATCCCATAAAGTCAAAACCCCAAACATCGAATGGTTCAATGGCAAGTAAATAATTCATAGGCATTTCCTGACGTTTACCAATGTTACCAACTCTTTGACATTCATTACATGAAAGGACATACTTACGAGCATCCTTGAAAAGAGTAGGCCAATAAAAACCAGATTGTAATACCTTCTGTGCAGTTCTGTCTCCAGCATGATGTCCTCCGTAAGGTTCAGAATGACACTTCCTTAAGATTAGTTCATGTTCATGCTCAGGTATACAACGTCTAATAATACCATCTACTCCCGCTTTATAAAGATGTGGGTCATCCCAAAAGTAATGTCGTAAATCATAAAAGAATTTTTTCTTTTGTTGATAGGTGAAACTAGGTGGGATATATTTAGCAACAATGTAATTAGCATAATCAGCATACCAAGGAGTACTACGTGAAGCATTTATAGCAGCAAGTTGTTCATCAGGAAAATTATCATCAATAGGCAGTGGGTCATCAAGAACATTCTCCATTCTAGACAGGTTATCTGCTACGGGGTTTTCAGCTCCTTCTCTATCGACAATATGCAAATCAAGTCTTGAAGCAAAAGCACCCACCGAATAAGTTTAGGCATAGCATCTTTCTTTTCCATAAGGTATTTAATAGCAGCATGATCTGTGTGAATAGTTACTTTGGAATCAACAATATACGGTCTAAACTTATCACATGCAAAGACAACTGCCAAAAATTCCTTTTCAGTGGTGGCATAACTTCTTTGAGCAGCATCTAGAGTTTTACTAGCATAATGGATAACATTCAATTTCTTGTCTACTCTTTGCCCTAGAACGGCACAAACAGCATAATCACTAGCATCACACATAATCTCGAATGGTAAGTTCCAGTCAGGTGGTTGAACAATAGGTGCAGAAATCAAAGCTTTTTTAAGTATTTCAAAAGCTTCTACACAATCATCATCAAAAACAAAAGGAATATCTATTTGAAGAAGATTAGTTAGCGGCCTAGAAATCTTTAAGAAATCTTTAATGAAACGCCTATAAAAACCAGCGTGACCAAGGAAGCTTCTTATACCTTTGATATCTTTGGGGCATGGCATCTTCTCAATGGCGTCAACTTTAGCTTTATCCACTTCAATACCCCATTCAGAAATTTTATGCCCAAGCACTATACCTTCATTCACCATAAAATGGCACTTCTCCCAATTCAAAACAAGATTAGTTTCTTCACATCTCTGTAAAACTCGATCACGGTTACTCAAACAATCATCAAAAGAAGTTCCATAAACGGAAAAATCATCCATGAAAACGTCAACAATATTTTCACAAAAATCAGAGAATATAGCCATCATACATCTTTGAAAGGTAGCAGGTGCATTGCATAAACCAAAAGGCATACGTCTATAAGCATACGTTCCAAAAGGGCAAGTAAAAGTAGTTTTTCTTGATCCTCTTTTGACACAGGTATTTGAGAAAAACTAGAATATCCATCAAGAAAGCAAAAGTGTGTGTGCTTAGATAATCTTTCTAGCATTTGATCGAGAAAAGGTAAAGGATAATGATCTTTCCTTGTAGCTTTGTTTAATTTCCTAAAATCAACCACCATCCTATAACCAGTCACTATTCTTTGTGGGATAAGTTCATTTTTATCATTAGGGACAACAGTTATACCTCCTTTCTTAGGAACACAATGAACAGGACTTACCCATCTACTATCAGCAATAGGATAAATTATACCTGCCTCCAGACGCTTTAATATTTTAGTTCTTACCACTTTCGTCATCTTAGGGTTTAAGCGGCGTTGGTGATCAACAACAGGTTTAGCATCTGGTTCCATATTAATCTTGTGTGGACACAGAGTGGGACTAATGCCCTTAAGATCATCGAGAGTATATCCAGTAGCAACCCGGTGCTTCTTCAGAGTTTTAAGTAATCTCTTTTCTTCGTGCTCTGAAAGGTTAGCATGGATAATAACAGGATATATTTTCTTTTCATCAAGATAAGCATATTTCAAAGTATCGGGTAAAGTCTTTAGCTCAAACACGGGATCTCCCTTGGGTGGAGGGGGGTCCCCTAAATTTTTAACCGGTAAGTTGTGCTCAAGAATAGGTGTTTGTTTCAAAAATATGTCATCTATCTCATTTCTCTCATTCATATGCATATCATTTTCATGGTCTAGTAAATATTGCTCTAAAGGGTCGGTAGGAGGTACAACAATAGAAGCAAGACCAATTATTTCATCCTTACTAGATAATTCCTTATCATGTGGTTGTCCACCAAACTTGGAGAAGTTAAATTCATGAGACACGTCGCCAAAGCTTACTTTAACCTTATCAGTAACACAATTAATTTCAGCATTAACAGTATTCAAGAAAGTTCTACCAAATATAATGGGGCAAAAGTTATCTTGTTCCGAACCAAGTACTAGAAAATCAGTGGGGTACTTGACCTCAACATCTCAAACAATCCCAAGTGGTGTAATAGTATCTCTGTTTGCAAGTTTTATAGTAACATCAATGTCCTCAAGTTCAGATGGTGCTATGTCATTCATAATTTCTTGATATAAGGTAAAAGGTATAGCACTAATACTAGCACCCATACCACACAAGCCGTGATAACAATGATCTCCAATTTCGACAGAAACCACATGCATGCCAACAACTGGTTTATTTTTACCTAGTTCATCTTGCTTACGTCTAACAGGTTTTACAATTCTAGTCGTTTCATCACAGAAATAGATAACCTGTCCATCAATATTATCAACTAGAAGATCTTTAACCATGGAAACCTTAGGCTTAACATTTATTTGTTCAGGAGGTGTAGGTGTTCTAGCATGAATTTTATTAACCGCAGTTGTAGCTTTAGCGTGTTCCTTAATTCTAACAGGAAAGGGTGGTTTCTCAATGTAAGCAGTAGGAACAATTGGATCAACATGGCTAACAATTATTTCTTCCTTCTCAAGTTTAACAGGTTTCTCTAATTGTTCTTCAATGGGTGGATGGTACTTAAACCACTTCTCCTTAGGGAGATCAACATGAGTAGCAAATGATTCACAGAAAGAAGCTACTATCTCAGAGTCAAAGCCATATTTATTACTCAACTTATAGCAGGCATCAGTTTCCATAAAAGATTTTACACAATCAAACTTGAGCTTTATACCTGACTCTTTACCTTTGTCGAGCTCCCAATCTTCAGAGTTGTGTGTAATTCTTTCCAGGAGATCCCATTTGAATTCATTAGTTCTGTTCATCAAGGAACCAATAGAGGAAGAATCGAGTAGGTTTTTATCATCATGAGAAAGCCGAGCATTTTTTTTTGCATAATAGCATCTCTTGAGATATCATGGTTGGGACAAGTGTGCATCATAGATTTAAGCCTCCCCCAAGCTTGAGCGATACTTTCTCCTTCACGAGGCCAGCAATTATAAATAAAATTCCGATCACAATGAACTAGATGCATAGGGTAAAACTTTTGATGAAATTCCAACTTCAAACGATTTGAGTCCCATGATCCAATATCACCCAATAACATGTACCACATTAATGCCTTTCCCTCCAAATATAAAGGGAAACCTTTCTTCTTAACCTTGTCTCCAAACAACCCAGCAAGCTGAAATAATCCACAAACTTCATCGACAAATATCAAATGATAATCAGGATGAGTCGTTCCATCATATGGGTGTGATAAGAGTTTTTCAAGCATACCATAAGGAATCTAATAATAAACATTTTCAGTAGGTTCAGTAGCTTGAGGAGCAATTTCCTCATCTTCAGTTCGGGGCGAAGATGCCCCAAACAAGCCACTCAAGGGGTGACCGTTCATAGCGACAAGCAAAAGTAAAATTCAGCACGTATAGAAAATGTTACCTTACCCATTTCCACTTACCGAAGGCGCTGCACTCCCCGGCAACGGCGCCAGAAAAGAGTCTTGATGACCCACAAGTATAGGGGATTAATCATAGTCCTTTCGATAAGTAAGAGTGTCGAACCCAACGAGGAGCAGAAGGAAATGATAAGCAGTTTTTAGCAAGGTATTCTCTACAAGTGATGTAGGTAACGATGGTTGATAGTTTTGTAGCAAGATAAATCGTAACAAGTGACAAGTAACAATAGTAGCAAAGGTGCAGCAAGGTAGCCCAATCCTTTTTGTAGCAAAGGACACGCCTGAAAGTACTCTTATATTAAACAAGCGCTCCCGAGGACACATGAGAATTATGTCTAGTCATGTTCATCATGTTGGGTTGATTCGTGTTCGCTACTTTGATAATTTGATATGTGGGTGGACCGGTGCTAAGGTGTTGTTCTTACTTGAACTAACAACCTACTTATGATTACCCCCTCTCGCAAGCATCCGCAACTACGAAAGAAGAATTAAGATAAATCTAACCGTAGCATGAAACATGTAGATCCAAATCAATCCCTTATGAAGCAACGCATAAACTGGGGTTTAAGCTTCTGTCACTCAAGCAACCCATCATCTACTTCTTACTCCACAATGACTTCCCTTAGGCCCATAGCATGGTGAAGTGTCATGTAGTCGATGTTCACATGACACCACTAAGAGAAGTAACAACATACACATCATTAAAATATCGAACGAATACCAACTTCACATGATAAGTTATAACCAGACTTCTCCCATGTCCTCGGGAACAATAGTAACTACTCACAGCTCGTCAACATGTTCAAGATCAGAGGTGCAATAATAATAATTAAGGATCTGAACATAATATCTTCCACCAAGCAATCGAACAAGCATCAACTACAGGATGTAATCAACACAACTAGTAACCCACAGGTACCAATCTGAGGTTTTGGGACAAAGATTGAATATAAGAGATGATCTAGGGTTGGAGATGAGATGGTGATGGTGAAGATGTTGATGAAGATTGGTCCTCCCATGAAGGAGGAAGCGTTGGTGATGACGATGGCTTCGTACTCCTCCTCCCGGAGAGGGATTTCCCCGGCAGAATCTGACTACCAGAGTGCAAAAGGGCTTCTGCCGAGGTTTCCACCTCAAGACGGCGGCGCTTCATCCTGAAAGGTTGATTATGATTTTTTCTAGGGTAAAACACACCATATAGGAGAAGAGGGGCCTCGAGAGGTCAACCAGGGCCCCACAAGCCATCAGGGCGCGGTCTGGGGGCGCCCTGTTGGCTTGTGCCTGGCTGGTGGCCCCCCTCTGTTATATTTTTGGCCCATAAATTCACATATAGTCAATAAAAACTTCTCGTGAAGTTTTAGGTCATTTGGAGTCTGGTGACTTTTCTGCGTTTTTCTCGGTTTTCCGGTCCAGAATTCCAGTTTCCAGATAATTCCCTCTTTGTGATGTACCTGGCATATTCAGAGAGAAAGGGCATAAGAATTGTACGATAATAGGGAATAATGGACAAGAATAATGTAAATATGAATAGGAAATCATGATTCAAAATGGACGTATCACTATTCTTCCCTTCCCGTTGAAACTTCAATTTCCGGGGTTCACGGCCGTCCGGGGAGCTTGCGGTCCTGGGAAAGCATGTCGTGCGAAACGGACGCAGTGGCGATCGGCGATCTTTGAAACTAGGTTAGATTAGCCTAGTCCACTATAGTTTAGTTGAAATATGTGCAAAATGTAATGAATGTGCTCTGGTTTAGAAAAAATCATCCAGTTTCATGTGAAAATTTTCTAAGTTCGAATGAAAGTTGTCAAGTTGTTTAAATTTTCATCGAATGTGACTGGACGTTTGCGGCTAGTTTTGGATGACTGGCTTCCATATCAATGTCCGCGGACTACTCCACACCGGCCCATGAACAAATACGGTGTCAGATTTGAGAGTGAGCATTGTAGATGCCCTTATAGCTTTGAAACTTGGTGTTCAAATTGGCGAGGCACTTTTTTTAATGATTATGTGTTCAGATCGGCGAGGCGCCATTTCCCCTCCCTTTTGCCTCGCAATACATCTATATAACTTCCTAAACTTGTCACTTGTGCAATTATACAATGAATCTATGATGATTGGAACTAGATATCCCTACAAAAGGATATAACATAACTCCTCTGCTTCCTTAAAAAACCCAAGCTCACAATTATAATTTGAAAAAATAACACATATAGATGACAAAAATATTACTACTGCTACCCTATTAAGAGTGAATTCACACAGTCAAGGGTGACTACACAAGAATTTCTGTTCTGTACTTTGCTCCTGAAAATTTATAGAATAATTCGTACATGCACAACATGGAAAACTTGAAAGGAAAACATAAGGAAATATGATCGCTTGTGGAAAATAACATCTATACTAAGAAGTTTTAAACAGAAAAATGTATATATATATACACATTCAATCAAAATACCTTAAAATACATTGATGATCATCTATTTGAACAACGAACCAAAACTATGTACACTTCGGATAACTCCGGAAACCCATCCAACCAAGCTTCGTCTAGTGTTGTGCTTACAAATGACACTCATGAAAACTTGGTCTCTCGTGGTGGTCCAGGAGGTAGTTCTATGATTTTGGCAGTGACCCCGCAGACACCGAGGGGCATGGCGCTCGCCATGGAACTTCGAGATAACTCCATGTTACGTGGTTGTCTCGAAGTACCTTCGTGGAGGCATCAGCAGGAGTCCTCGTTGCCTACCACTCTGTGGACTCCGATTGTGTCACAACCATTGTCACCTACACGGTCGGCTACATCCCAAACCGCTGCCCGCGCGCTATAGGCCAACAACGGCCCAGTGGAGCGATCACCCGTGTCCCCAGAGCGGCCGCATGCGGAGACTCGGGTTGAGGCCACTGGGCCCTTGGCTCTTGAGGAGCCGGTCTTGGGTGTGCAGCCACGGGATGCTACACCCGTGGCCATACGGTGGCAAACCGCCACCCATCTCAAGAGGAGCTGGCTTCGGGGGTGCACCCACGTGCTGCTGTACGGGTGGCTAATGCCATGTTGGCAGCGGTTGTCTGCTCATGAGATAGGACTAGTTGGCCCGCCTTTGGATGCGCAGCCATGTGCCGCTGCGTCGTTAGCCTCGTCGCTCGAGCCGGCGGTTGAGACTATCGGGGGGGGGGGGGTTGCTACTCCACCATCATCCCCTCCTTTGGCAGCAGAGCCGACACCAGGGCCACCACTGGGGGTGACACCTACACGCCGAAGTTGTCGGCATACAGTTCTCGATGAACGTACTATGGACACAGATGATGACTCCTTGGCCAAGGCTATACGGTGTAAAGCAGCGCAAAACTTCGACAACCAAGGTATCATGTCGTCACCCAAATCCTTTTCAGCCTTTTCCAATACAACCATTGTTTCTAAGTTGAATAATGTGGGTGTTAGTCTAGGAAAGAATGAGAAGGACATTTCTATTTCGACTAACGCGTTCAAACATTTGGAGTATGACCAATTAAAAGTTACTCCACGTGTTTCTAGCAAGTCTTATGCCTCCCATACCGATGAGGACGAGTTGCATGCCACATCAGATGGTCAGTTACTCTCTCATTTAGTAGGAGCGATTTCGGATGTGGGCCTAGATGAACCCAGGGTTAGCTCATTGATTGAGCTTACAGCATCCGGACATAAATCAAAGACCGTACATTAGAACAAAGATAGTAAGTCCCATAAGAGGACGAAATGTTCTAAATCTCCCATTGTTTCCTCATGAATATAATGTTTTTTAATAGCAGAGGTCTTTGTGACTTGGCTAAATATTTATTTATTGCAGAATGTAATAGGGAATACAATTTAGATTTTTTGGCTATGTCTGAAACGGGGAGACGTGATTTCTCACTAAGTCTGCTTAACCATCTTTCTGGCGGGATTGACTTTACTTGGGTTTCACGATCGCCTAGAAGTCGTCCAGGGGGCATTTTACTAGGCGTAAATACATGGACTATGGATCGTAAATACAGGGACTATGGATGTTTTGCCTAGTTCAGATGGTGACTTTCACATTAAACTCCATATTCGCAACAAGGCTGGCAACTTCACATGGACCCTCATCACCGTGTATGGGGCAGCCCAACATGAGTTCAAGGCCGATTTTCTCCGTGGATTGGTTAATCTAGCAAAAGATAATCCCTACCCCATTCTTATAGGTGGGGCTTTCAATTTGATTTGATTTCCAAATGAGGAAACCCGCGGTAGGTTTGATAATCATTGACCTTTCCTTTTCAATGTTGTCATCGATAGTCTAGATCTGTGAGAGATTTCCATGATTGGAAGACAATTCAGTTGGGCGAACAGTCTTCCAAAATCGGCATATGAGAAACTAGATCCCATTTTAATGGATACCGATTGGGAATCTAAATTTCCTATGGTTCATGTTCGTGCTCTAGCTCGTATATTGGCTATATCAAACCATGCCCCCATTCTCCTAACTACTGGTTTGTCACGTCCACAACATACACGCAAGTTCAAGTTCGAACTTGAGTGATTGCTTCGGGATGGCTTCCATGACATGGTCAAGGAGGTGTGGGAGAAATCGGTGGACGGGCATACCCCAATGCACAAATGGAATAAAAAATGTGTGCATTACGCAAATTCCATGGTTGTTGGGCTAGGCATACGATGGGTATCCTCAAAAAGGATAAGCTTTGTCTTTCATCTATCATTGATGAATTAGAAGCTTTGGCAGAGGTGAGACATCTATCTGAGCATGAAATCGAGATCAAGAGTCATTCGAATGCACAGATAGCTAGCATGCCGTATGAAGAGGAACTTAAATGGTACCGACATTCCAACTCTCAATTTATCCTGAAAGTTGATTCGAATACTAGATATTTCCATGGAGTTGCCAATGGCAGAAACCGGAAGAAAATTATTCACTCCCTACAACAGGATGAGGGCACGATTGAGGGGGATGAGCAACTTAAATCTTATATCAGTAATTATTATAATAATCTATCCGGAGTTCCAGAGGAAGGAAACTTCTCCATGGATGAGTCCCGAACAGATGATATCCCCCAGGTCTCTAATGAGGAAAATGACCTCCTAACAGCCCCATACTCCGAGGAGGAAGTTAGAAAGGCAGTTTTCCTAATGGAGCACAACAAAGCCCCGGGTCCGGATGGTTTTCCCGCTGAGTTCTATTAGAACTTGTGGAAAGTCATCAAACCGGATCTACTACTTTTGTTTAGCGACCTACATGATGGCCGACTAGAATTGTTTCACTTAAACTTTGGCGAGACTATTTTATTACGTAAGGTTAATGAGTCTGAAAGGATACATCAATATAGACCTATTTGCCTCCTTAATGTTAGTATTAAAATATTCACGAAGGTTGCGACTATTAGGCTAAATTTGGTTGTTGAACACGCGGTTCGTCAACATAGACTGCTTTTATGCAAGGCAGACATATCCTAGATGGAGTTGTTATCCTTCATGAAATAGTCCATGAATTACATCGGAAAAAGTAAAATGGGGTGGTACTCAAAATAAACTTTGAAAAGCTTATGACAAAGTCAAGTGGCCATTTCACCAAAATACTCTCAGAATGAAAGGATTTTTTTGCAGAGTGATGTGCTATGATCCATAGCTTCGTTTCTGAAGGTAGTGTTTCCATTAAGGTCTATGATGACGCTGGACACAATTTCCAAACGAAGAAGGGATTGTGACAAGGTGACTCGTTATCGCCCATGCTATAAAATATAGTGGCGGATAAGCTAGCGGTCACGATTGAGCGTGCCAAAGGTGATGACCAAATTGACGGGGTAGTAAATTATCTAGTTGATGATGGTCTCTCTATACTTCAATATGCTGACAATACGATTCTCTTCATGGATCATGATCTCGAGAAATCTGAAATTAATTTTATCAGCATTCGAGCAACTCTCGGATCTTAAGATCAATTTTCATAAAAGTGAATTGTTTTGTTTTGGCGAGGCTCAAGACGAGGCCCACCTCTACGCTGAACTGTTCAGATGTGGGTTAGGCCAGTTTTCGATCACATATTTGGGGATACCAATACATTATTAGAGATTCAAAAATGCTGAATTGAAACACGTCGAGTTGACATAGCAAAAAATACTTAACAGTTGGAAAGGTAAACTGTTGTCTCTGGGTGGAAGATTGGTCCTCATAAATTCAGTACTAAGTAACATGGCACTAATACGATTTCCTTCTTCCAATTATCAAAAGAAGTTTTACATAGACTGGATTATTTCTGTTCAAGATTCATTTGGCAAGGAGATAGTGAGAGAAAGAATTATCGATTGGCTAAATCGAGTGTGGTTCGCCATCCCAAAGACCAAGACGGGTTGGGCATTCATGACATTGAGGTTAAGAATAGGGCCTCCTTGGAAAATGGTTGTTTAAATTACTGACGGAAGATGGTGTATGGAAAACCCTCCTGCGGCGGAAATATGTGGGTTCCAAGGCGGTATCCCAAGTATAGTGTAAGCCTATGGATTCTCACTTTTGGGCGGGTCTAATTTTTACAAATAAATATTTCTTCTCCTATGGATCCTTCTCGATTAAGGACAACTCGGAAATTAGATTCTGGAAGGACAAATGGCTAGGAAATGCCACAATCCAGAAACAATTTATGGCTCTATACAACATTGTGCGTCACAAGGGTGATACTATCACCGCGGTAATGAAATCATTTCCGCCAAATGTGACATTCAGAAGAGATTTAATTGGACCCAGACACCAATTGTGGTACATCCTGCTCCAGCGGTTGTCCACGGTGCAATTGGCACATGGGTCTGATGTATTCTGATGGAACCTAGATGGGAATGGACAATTCTCAGTGGAGTCTATGTATAGAGCATTAATCCAGTATGATATGCCAGTTGATAATAACAAGAAGATCTGGAAGTTGAAGATACCTCTGAAGAATAAAATATTTTCATGGTATCTTCGTCGCGGAGTCATTCTTACTAAAGATAACCTTATTAAGAGGGATTGACATGAGAGTCTGCAGTGTGTTTTTTGTCACCATGATGAGACAATAAAACATTTATTCTTCCAATGCAAATGGCTCGTTCTATATGGTCAGTGATCCAGATAAGCTTCTGGCTTGTATCCTCCTTATAGTGTTGCTAGTGTATTTGTCAACTGGTTATATGGGATTGATCACAAGTTTAGAAATCTTCTTAGGGTGGGAGTGATTGCCGTTATTTGGTCACTTTGGCTATGTAGAAATGATAAGGTTTTTAATGATAAATGTACTTCTTTTATGCGCAGGTTATCTACAGATGTATCGAGACTCTTCTTTATGATGCTCTCTAATATGCGTGGAGAATCGAGACCTGCTTACGAAGGTGTGTACACGATTGTAGGATGCGATGAGGGATACTTTTACCCAACATGGGTGACAACATGATTTTTGGATCGGCCCACCTCCGTTTTAGGCGTTATACGGACTCTACATGTTTCTTTGTATTTCACCTTTTTATTTTTTGTTTGTGCGAAAGGACCTTGTTTGACTGTGTGCATCTTAATTATGCATAGGGCGGGTGTAATTCTTAAAACTTTTAAGTAATAACCCCCCCCCCCGCCCCTTTCAAAAATGAGGGTTATAGTTTTCAATCGGCTCAAAAAAATTCAACATAAACATTTTTAAAGCGTTGCCTTTTTTATAAATGTGGGTTAATCAAGGGGTTGTTGTTTTTGCATCATGTGAGGCGTTAGGTTTAGAGATGTGCAACTAGGTCATTGGACAATTTTGGCCTAAAATTTGCACACACACTACTTTATGATTCGAAAACCATAAGGAAAGTAACAAATCTTTCTTGGCACGTGCCCTTGCTCCTAGTCTTCGAACTAGTCATTAATGGTCGGCAACATAGGTACCTTTTTTCGGTATGCGTTGCGAACACTTCCATTTTTAGCGTCTCATCTTCTCTGGAGAAGCTCATCGAACAAATAGAGTAGATGGTCCAACTACAGAACTTCTTCTTTTTACATATCCGACCAAATTGATCAAGAATATCCCAATTTGATAAATCTGTCCAAATGTGTTTACTAATAGGATGCCCCAATCCAGTACAAAATTGAGCTTTTGATAAGTATCCTATGAGGAGAGTAGCGGGGACTATGGTATTCGAAGAATGAACAAGAAAATATGTCTTTAAGTAGGAGGATGGATGGATGTGATCCAATGGCTAAAGCTCTAGGGATGGCAGTTTTTCCCATGGGTACGGGTACCCTACCCAAAAACAACGGGCATGGGCATGACTTGGAGAGATTTTGTACGCACTGGTAATGGGTATCCATACCCGCAAAATAAGGGTAGAGTATGGGTACAAAATTATGCCCATGGGTAACCCAATGAATACCCAGAAAAAGTTAATAACTGAAAATAACTCCTACGACATGTGGGGTCAACATCCAACTCCTTGGCACACCCTAATTCTCTATTCCTTAAACTGGCCATAGCTCATAGGCCCGTAATCGCATGCTCGTCACTCCTCTTACGGCCTATGTGACTCCTTGAAAAGATGAAATATTGACTCTTCGCTATTGGACTCCTGTCCAACTCTCGATCCAGCGATCCCACATTCCCGCCACCACCTCTCATTGCGCCGGGCTTTCACCAGCCGCCACTCATACTCCCTTGATGCCTCCAAGAGGCCACCACTGTAGAAGTTTGTGTCAGTGTTATACTGCTCTCCCATCATCACTTGAAATTCAAAGAAATTTATCTACCTTTAAAAAAATTAAATGCTAAATATTTTACCCACCGGATACCCATTGGGTATAGGATACCCGATGGGTATGGGCATGGGTGTCAATTTATGCCTATGGGCATTGAAATGAGTGGGTAAAGAAAGTTTTTGTGGGTATGTGTTTTGGCACAAAAAGGTTGTACCCATACCCTACCCATTATAATCCCTAAGCTCTGCTAGCTTCTTGTAGACTAGCAGTCTTCGAGAGGAACCTTAACCGCCTGGGTTAGGCCGGGTGGGATGGTAGACTTTTTTTTAATATTACCGGGAGTCATAGAACTTTTTTTGAACAGGAGAAGGCTCCAAAAGGACCCATTACTGCATTAAATCAAAGCGGTGGGGCACTACAAGTTACAAAGAGGACCCGAAAGAAACAGAAAATACACACAAGTCCCTAAACTTTGCAGAGAGGACCCCTAACAGATATAGTAGATTGAAATTGGATCCAAATCAACTTCTGCTCAGATCCACTCGTGACGTCGCCGGGGACGAGACCACTTGGTACGCCATGAGCTCCACAGCACCAGCAGGCCATGGACTCCGAGAAGAAGCTTCGCTGCCTCCCCTTTGGCATCATGGCTGGGAGGAAGAAAGATGACCGCCATTCGGTCAGAAAGGTCGATGGTGAGGCGATGAAGACCGGCCATCGAACACCGAAGCGGAGGCCGTAGCTCCACCGCGAGCAGCACCATCGAGGATCTGCTCCAACCCTACTTGCATCTTGCAGAATGGTGCTCCACCTTCGCTTCTTTCCCATCACCTCAGTGACCGTAGAAGCAGAAGAGGAGCTCAGGATCCATCTACAAAACAGGGAAGCACAACCTCCCATAGATTCACCCAAGAGAGAACCCATGGAGAAGGCTCAGATCTACCCAGCCCATCCTCTCCGACGAACACCACTCCAGCCACCATGGATACAACAAGAGGTAGAAGAAGAAGAGAACTGAAGGCCAGATCTGGTTTATTCCAAAACGGCATCACGCCAGTCGCTACAGAGGCATTCTTACGACTAGTCCTACATCAACTCTGTATAGAAGCCCAGCCACCTCTCCCCTCCTCACACCGGACGGCAGCGCCACCGAGAGAAAAGAGTTGAGGGCCTGGGAAAGCACGGGAGATTCTCAACAGGAGGAAGGAGAGAGAAAAAAAGAGACAAAAGAGAGAGGAAGGGTCTCGCACCCCGAACGTGTTATGTTTTGAGTCATAGAACTTGCGTCGCATGTTCAATTTGATGCTAAAACTATGCAAATATGATTTCGTGGTCACCTAACTTGACTCAAACATACAGATATGGTCACAATCCACGTATACGAACGTATCCATGTGTATGGCCCCACCTGTTAGTGGGTGGGTGGCGTATTTATACACAAAACACCCTCATATTTTTTTATTTGTGGAACAAAAACCCAACCACAGTACTATGTGTGTGTGTGTGTGTGTGTGTGTGTGTGAAAATTGACAACTCAACCCAAAAAACGTCGACCAGAGTCGAGCCGTCACCAAATGTTCAAAACAAAATACTGCAACCACTACAGCATTCAGGTCGTGATGTCTATTGTGGGTAAGGAACTCCTATTTACTCAAAGAATATGCATGTAGAGCTTAAATGGGCTGCAGATACTGCAGCCCATTTTAGGCGTGCTATTCTTTCAAGTATTTGTAAAACGTAAGTAATAAAATTATGTTCACATATTTGTGTGTTAAAAAATTATAAATATATACAACGATAGTAAACAAAAACATTTAAATATAAACATTTGTATTATAAAAAAATATTTAGTTAATACGAATGTTGATTTTTTATTAAATAAATATGTTCAATGAATCCAAAAATATATACACTTGCGTCTTATATTTGAATTATACAAAATGATGAATACAAACATTTATTAAATATCTATGAATATTTACTAGTGTATAATTTTTACTCATGATTTATATTCAAAATATTTATAATTTATATATTAGCCACGATTGAATATTATATTACCATTTTAAATTTTAATTATGAATATTTTTAATTATACAGTCTAAGCTCTTAGGTACAGATAACGCTCCTCTCATTGACCTCATCAATTGCTTTCTCAAGACACCGATACTTTCTAAGAAAGGGAATGACTACTCAAACAGTGAAAACCCTCGAATCTAGAGCTGTTTGGCGTTCCAATCCAGTTCCAACAATGCATTTCTCGGACCGAGAAAGCGGAACTGCTATTGAACTCTGCAAATATGTGTATAATTATTTAAATGTTTGTATAATTACAATAATACTTTTGAACTTTAATTTAGAAAACCTAATATCCAACACACACATTTAAATAACACACATGTTTATATAATACTCAGGTTTATAAAATATTTACACACATTTAAACCTAATCTATATTTTTGAGAATTATATGTAAAATTATTTTTAAAAATGAGGGAACTAAAAGCTTTATTGATCAAATAATTCCGGAATAAATATATAGTACACACATTTATATAACACACAGGTTTTACAAATATCTGAATAAAATAGCGCTTGCAAAATGGGCCGCAGTATACCTAGCCCATTTAAGCTCCACATGGTTACCGTTTGAGTACATATACGGTCGTTACCGATACTACATGTTAGAACTGAATGGTGCAGTGGCTGTAGCGTCCCCTTTCAAACTTTTGGTTGTCGGTTCAATTCCAAGTGGATATTTTTTTGTTGTTGTTAATTTTCACATATTGTGCAGTACTGTGGTAACGTTTTTCTGCAAATAAAAAATATGAGGAGGTTTTGTGCAAAAATGCGTCGCTGCGGTTGACTTTTCCCGTAAATAAAAATATTTGAGTTTTTTTTCTGTAAATACATGTCGCGTCCATGACCATCACCCACTGATAGGTGGGTCCATACACATGTGACCGTATCTACACGCTAAGTCAAGTTAGATGACCATAAAACCGTATTTTTAAAGTTCTAACACCAAACTAAACATGTGACCCAAGTTCTATGACTTCCGGTGATATTACATCCTACTTTTTAATATGGCGCGTTTTACAAAAATAAAATAAATCAAGTGACTGAGAATTTCGTACATTTGTAAAGTAATTGCCCAAATATGACAATCTTTTGGTGAAGTGGTAGAATATTTAGGGACATGGACTTTTATTATTAGAGGGGAGTTGGTTGTACGGCATCCATGGTTTATTTTTGCCTCCGCCTTCCACCACCGCCCCTCCATGGTGGTGTCTTAATCCCTTGCATGTTTTTAGCGATTTTTTTCCAACTAAACCCCACCTTTTCTTTTTCATACCGATTTTTGACCTTTTCTCTTAACAAAATAACTTGCAAAAATCTAAACAGATCAGAACTTTCCTTACTTTGATAGATGGATGGATTTTGTTGATAGGTTGATTTCGTTGATCGCCTTGTCTTCTATGCGGGCGCACGTGACCCCCTTCATGTATCAAATTACGTTTATGAACTTTCCTTAACAAATGGATTTCTTGATCACACTGCCTTTCCATGCAGGCGTACACATGATCTCCCTCATATAGCAATTTGGCCCTTTGTTTTCTTGCACGCCGTGTCTACCTTGCTAGTCGTCCCGCCGTCGGCTCCCATCCATCTTACAGCTCCGGCGCCAGCGCCGGCCTCGACCATCTATTTGGCCCGATCGACATCCCTTGCCCAGGAAAACACAGGGTCGAGCAGCCTAAGGCACCAATGGTGTCGACGCGGGTCACTTCAGGGACATAGCAAACATGGTGCATATATAGCAGCTGGACGTGGCGATCACGTAGCCAGGTATGTGCATAGACGTCGCCATCGTCAAAGTCTCGGCATCGTTCGTGACTCCTCGCTCCCTCTTCGCCTCCTGAACAAACAATGGATGTCAATACTTATTGTTCTTAGAGCAAATACAATAAGATGATGTAGGCGAGCCGTAAAAATTTAAATATTACATTTTTATTGAGTTGAAAGAGAGAGAAGAGGAGAGAGAAGAAAAGCTGGCTACTAGTTAACAGCCGGCTACAGCACGTGCTCCTAAAGCAGGGCCGGTCCTGAGATTTTAGGGGCCCGGGGCGAAACTAAATTTTGGGGCCCTTAATAATAATCAATACACGTATATATACAAAAAAAAATTGGTGAACACTTCATATCTATGTCATTGTGATCTTATAATTAGCCCTATATATATACTCGCTCTGTCCCGATTTAACTGACACCATTTGTATACAAATTTGTACTAGCTTAGCTCTTCTTCCACGTCACTTAATTCGGAACGGAGGGAGTAAAAAATATATGAAGATCTTTATCACAAGACATCCTTGAAAATATGAAGACATGTTAATTGTCAAGCTTATTAGAACGATGGAGCATAATTATATGGTTTCAGGTACCGAAGGTTCAAAGGCAATGACTCCATGAATACTGCTAAAAGAAATTTGATCCAAAATGCATAGTTGTTCTTGGACCGCTTAATGGTAAGATTATTATTTATTATTCTATAAATAGCAGTATCCAATAAATTGAGATAAGAGGAGCAAATCAATAAAATGATTTGCAAAATATTCTTCATAGATAAGAAATCAAATCTGCAACAATGCAAAGTTACTCCTACTAGTTGTGCAAATTTATTGTGCCATCCTACAATTCAACCCAAAACTACTCGCCATGATTTGCATCCAGAACATCAGCCTGTTCTTAATCTATTTGTGATCTACATCATACAAATCTTGTTCCCAAACTGTAGAAGCATAACGGTTAGTGATACGTACAGCGAAAGACATTGACCTGGCAGGCAACGCTCAAATCCAGAAACTACATGCCGGTGCGCCGCTGGCTCCGACGCGCAGCCATGTTTCTTTGGGTCTCCTCCTCGAGCAAGTGTTAGGTTAACTGTGGCGATCTCATCGCTGGGTGGAAAGGCTGCGCGTGCTAGTGGAATTTGCCCTGGCTCCTAGCCCCTGATCCTGGCTGACGGTCCAGCTTTTTTTTAAGGGGATCAGATGCTCCAGATACATACATCAACTTAGCTATTACTACTTGGGCTAGGTGGAGCGATCCAGTACAGGCCCAGCTACCTTGGGCACTCAGCAGCGATCGGAGAGGAATGAGCACTAAGTCCCCTGAAAAAAAGAACGAAAGCACTACGACGCATGTACGTGTGTGCTCGGCTGCACTGCCGTGCGTACGGTGCAGGCTACATGTACGTACCTGGGAGGGGGCCCCTCAATAGTGGGGGCCCGGGGCGGCCGCCCCTCCTGCCCCCCCTCAGGACCGGCCCTGTCCTAAAGACATTGTAAGAGAGTGAGGTGGGTCATGTATCAACAAAGTAATGCATATTTATATCTAACTATTGTACTTGTCGGCTATAAGTTTGATTATAGATGACATGACAACATCATATAGCCAGTAATTGACTATATTATTAATCATACTCTTACTGTTGTTTTCTACTCTGATTTCACAGTGACTCGAAATCAACGATCTGCATGCAGTTGAAATATTGCCAAAGAATGCCCCATCGTGCCGGAATTCCGAGCGCCCATACAGCACCGCCCACGAAGTTCCCCTGACCAAGCGGGGGGAAGACTTGTGTGAGATCTCACATTAGGTGAGATCTATGAGATCATTTTTTTGAAAAAAAAAGTACATGTTAAAAAATTCTTAAATTTTTTGTAGACACTCATCAATGTTTGTTGTACAACCTCAAAAAGTTTCAGCTTCTAATTCAACTCATATTAATAGAAATAAAGAAGACAAAATCGGATATGAACAGTGTCAATGTACTATTCGCCCAAAGCTGCTACTATTCACATTCAAATTTGTCTTTTTTGAAGCTCAAAATATACATCGATTTTTGAGCTGATTTTTTTCCGAATGGTAGACATATCACACAAGAATGTTGTCAAATAATTTCACATATTTTCAAAATGTCTAAATATGATTTTTTGGTGTTGATCTCACGATCTCACCTAAATGTGAGATCTCACACAAGTCTCCCCCGACCAAGCGGCCATGCATGTACATCCGTCTCACCGACATCAGGACGATGTGTTGTTGTGTGTGACTCGTCGCTCCCGTCGGCAATGGTGCCCATAGTGTTTTATTTAAATATATTTGATTTACATGTATTTGGTATATTAGAATTTGTAATCCGTCTCTTACCTTATCTTTAGGAAAGACCTTTTGCCCTTCAAATCTGTGCTTCTATATATACTCGCCCATGAGGATCAATACATCATCCATCAACCACGTCTAGCCCCTCCGCCTAGCCCCTCCGCGCCGCCGGCCACCTCACCCCACCGACGCCTGCTTCCCTGACACCCCTCCCCTTCCCTTCCGGTCGTTCTTGCCGGCCACGACGGCAATCATCACCCAAGGCCGTCCCTATGTCTCTGGTTGGTAGGGCCTTTGAAGAAGAGATCTGGAGGAAGTGGGGAGTCCACGCCAACTATGATGAAGATACAGGTCACACGGAATTCCCCCTAGTTGTTGAATTTACTCATTCCAAGATCAATCTCACTCCCGAATCAGTTGGTACAATTCCCCTTTCTTGCTTTGGTGGTCGTGCGTCCCTTTATAGAGTCCAACACCTACAGAATTGGTCTTTCAAGTTTTTGCTTTCATCCCAAGAAGTTGGATATTCTATCATACAGGGAGGCAACATCTCGATCCCGGAGTTTAATCTTAATTTTCTGTTATGGGGTAGTGGAGGACCAAACTCATGCTACGAACTTGATCAATATCTTCAAGAAAAAGAAGATGAATGGACGCACATCTTCCGCAAGCATCCGAGGAAATCTTATGCTCAAGCACTTTCTACTCCTGCATCATTCCATGATCAATCTAGAACCATGACGAGATCTTCAGATGGCCACGTTCAAAATTCAAATGACGGGAATTACTCTGTGCGTGATCGGCTCTTGCATGATGCGTCAGCTTCTACTAGAGCGGGAAATACGGGTATTCAAATTTCTAGACCCACGGTTCAGCAGACTAGTCATCCCCGGCCCAATCGCTCTTTCGGCCCATTTTGTGTGCGCTGCCTTGAGTCGGGTCATCTTCGACCTGCTTGCACTAACAAAATCAAGTGCCGAGCCTGTAAGCATTGGGGGCATATTGCCAGGGACTGCTACTCTCTGGGTCGTGCAACATCTTTGGCTGCGGCCCAAGCAGAAATGCCCCCCCCCCTAAGGATCTCGCATTTGCTCCCGATCGGAACTGCACTATTCCCGCGAGACAAATCCCATCCTAAGCGGCCAGTCACCAATTTCTGTCTAGTCAAATCAACTTGTCCGCATTTCCTCCCCTGCAAATAGGCACTTGCCTTAACGCTACCTCTCCAGCTTCCAACACCAACCTCCCCTGCTCCCATTCACCTCCTCCTCTGTCGCTCCGCCGCCCACCATCCCCACCGCCAGCAAGTAGCACTCCTCCATCATCGGCTTTGGCCATGGCTTCCTTCCCATTCGACCCCACTCCATTCATTCCTCCGAATCACCAACGCATTGATGTAGAGGGACGCCCGGCTAGGGTTCATGTGGTGGCCGGAGTGGTGACTGTCGGTTCTGAATCCGGCATATCTTGTAGTAGGGGTCCTAAGCTAGGCATCTTGGAGCGACGGTAACATGGACACAGGATTTTACCCAGGTTCGGGCTCTCTCAAGGAGATAATACCCTACGTCCTGCTTTTGATTGTATTGATATGGGGATAGTACATAGTACAGATATCTACCACGAGATTTTTGTAATGAATATGAGATTGTCTATTGACTAGCCTAGCCTTGGTTTATATAATGCACCGTAGGCCTAGGGTTTAGAGGAGTTCTTGTCTTGTGCGCCAAGTCTTGTGGAATTTCCCTTGGATGCATCATGAGCTGTCCGAACTGGCCCGTTAGTGAATCGTCCTGGGAATCCTCGGCCTGACCCACTGGTCAGGAGACGACGTGGTGAGTACCGCTTAGTCCAGGACACCATCAGTAGCCCCCTAAACCGGTCTTCAAGTTGGGGACACTCCTCTCTTCCGAACTGTTCTTCGTCTTCAGCCGTCGGTCTTGAAAACTGGTTCAACAAATCTTCCCATGTCTGATCTTGAGGATCGCCGAAGTGCATCCGAAGAGTTCACACGTCGGGCATCCGAGGAGCCCCTTTAAATTCTTGGCTTTTATAAATGCCTTGTAATTTTTATGCCACACATCGGGTTCCGAGTGTTTCCCGTGCGGCGGTGTCCTCTCGTAGCCGAGTTCTAGCGCCGGACTGTATCCGAGGTATCTTTTTGCAGCCGAGCTCCAACGCCGAACTGTATCTGAGGTGTCCTCTTGCGTCCAAACTCTAACAATGGTCGGCATCTGAGGTGTCCTCTTGCGTCCGAGCTCCAACGGCGGAATGCATCCGAGCTTCAACGCCGGACTGTGTCTGAGGTGTCACAGATCTTGAGCTTTATGCCGGACTGGTTCCGAGCTCCAACGCCGGATTGCATCCGAGCTCCAACGCCGGACTGCTTTCGAAGTGGTGCACCACCTCGGCCGTGGGCTGATTTTTTTCGGAATTTGTTTATGATCGCCGCAATTTATTTCTACCGAGAAGTATAGTCAGTAGCCCTCAAGGTGTTTGTCGGTCTAAAACCCGAGATGCACCAGAAGGAAAAAATAAAACCACTGATCCCAGTAGCCCCTGAGACTTAGGTTAATTTTCGAAATTAGTCTGGGGATCAACTCCTTGCTCGGCAGCATACTTTAGGAATAGAAACGCGGTGTGCTGTAGCCCCTAAGACTCAGGTTGGGTGCGGCCGACCGACCTGAGGATCGAATCTCCTCGGAAACCGTATTGCACTTTGAATTTGCTGCATTGAATAGGCAATGCAGTAGCCCCAGAGCCTTAATTTGGGCACGAGTGGTCGAATTAAGGATCGATATTTGTTTGACACAAACTTTGTTACGTTTGACACAATTTATGTGTAATGATTCTATGTATCCAAGTACTTTACATCATTAATGCTCGGATCTGCATTGTACAAGACTTTGTTGACCGACCATCGGCTTCAACCTCCTCGGCCAGTAGCCGAGGAGTGTTTGTCCTACTTTATAAAGCCTTTATAAGGGCAAAGATTTACGACAAATAAGGCAACCCGGCCATACGGTTTTATAAACAAAGGTACGCGGAGAGATGGTTATATTACTTATTTAACGTAAGAAACATCTTCTGGGAAAAATAGTTCATTTATAAGTTCCTTTTCCCAGGATATCATGTTGACCATGATCGTGAAACCTCAACTCCGATCAATGTGGGACGAAAATATTGAGGATTTAGTTTGGGGAATGTTCCCGAACTCTGTGGTCTTTAATGAACCGAAAATTTCACTTCCGCCGTTGCCGACCAATTATATTCTTAAGATGGCTAGCTTTCGGCTTCACCCAGTCTGAGGTACTAACTCGGATGACCCGGAAGTAACAATGAGAGAGGTGCTCCCTTTACCCCCTAGCCAAACAATCGGGAACGTAGGGGGTAAGTACAAGAGTCAGGCAACCTAGCTTGGCCAAAATCTTAAGTCAAATTGATACATATTTATGGCTTTATAACGATGATTACGGAAGGCGGCACTCACATATTGAATACAAATGCTTTTATGCTATATGCTATTTTGACTCCTTTGTGACCGTTTATCATTTGAGAGTGGCCCATCGTCAGCTTCTACCCCTTTGTAGATGTTACGCAGGGTGTTTCCGCAGTAACAAGACAACCCTTAGCCGACGTCTCGGTGCCCGAAGGCAGTTGTGTTAGCGGAAACGAGGCAATCAGATATCTAGGCTTTATAACTTTCACTTAGTCATAGGAGCTTAAAGTTTGGGAGGCCAGTTACTAGCCCCCGGTTAGTGTTCGGTGTCAGCCGAGGTCAAGGCATTAACACTTCGGCCAATTTTATGAAAGGCCACCGGGGTAACCTCTATCGGTCTATAGTTTGACAGAGTCATCGGATTGCTGACCAGTTTGCGCTCATTGTGACAGTCAGTTTTTGACTTTCTCCACTGAGGTTCTTGACCAGTTAAATCGGAAGTACAATCGCAGTGGTTCTCCCTTTGCACACCTAGCCGAACAAAAGCGGAATGTAGGAGGCAATCACAGGAGCAGGGCAAACCAACTATCGACCGAAGACACAATTCGAAACTGATGCATATAAAGCAATATCCGAGAACGTTTTGCCGAGGACTGCTCGGAGTACCTTGACTTTTGGTGGGTTCGGCTCTAGTCGGAGTCCCCCGTTGATATTGCCGATACTTTAAAGGCATCTGATGTTGTACTATGAGAGCTATGCTGGAGACACACAGTATCCCCCGAGACTCAGGGTGGGTGCGGCCGACCAACCTGAGGATCGAATCTCCTCGGGAACTAGTTTAGATGTCATCTGCCTTTCCCCAACGCCGAGGTGTAAGTCGGCAGGAAAGATACCGAGCTGTGGGTCGGAAAAGATCTCCCGAGCTGAATTATTATGCAGGGCACCTCGGTCATGAGGGTGTCCCACCTCCTAAAAGAAAAACATACAAATAGCTTAAAAGTGCCATAAGCTCGAAAAGCCAAAAATTTATGTACAAACTTGATGTCTAAATTGAATCAAGTTCTTTGGTGCCAATCTGAAATTGGACTAAAATTAATATGTGCTTCGGTCGTGCTTTAACAACATACATCCGATCTCCAGACTTCAAGCGGGTCACCCTTCGGCTTCAACCTCCATATCCCGAAGGCGGAGTGTTTCTCAGAGGCCAGTTTAGCGAACTAAACGTGAGCGGCTCTAGAGAGAAACCAGGTTACCCGGCTATTGACCACGCACTAGTGTCAGAAAAAGGAGTAGTAGAAAAAGACTTTACACCGACCAAGAAGAAAACACATTTATTATAAAATGGTTCATATAAATTTAAGAGCCCTCGATTAAATTGGGTAAAGAAAAAAAATTAACAAACAATTTTTTTGATTACCAAAAAATATAATGTTTGGTTGAACCGAATAAAAAGTAAAATTTCAAAGAGAGTTGAGCACGAAAACGACTTAGCTGGTTAATGTGCTCGGTGTGGTCCAGGGTTGTGGCGGGACGGATACGTAGTCCTCGGCCTGACCGAGGTCCCAGCCCCCAAGCCCGAGGTAATCGAGCGGAGAGCTCGAGTCGAGAAGTGGCAACGCAACACAGTTGCTGCGGCGAGATGGAGCCCCCGGTCCAGCCGAGGAGACATAGTAGTTCGGCAGCATGACGGCGAAGCCCCCAGTTACCATGGAAAAAAGGAAGTGTTTTAACAAACAAACTTTTTTGTTTAACACAAATATAATGCTTGGTCGAACCGAACAAAAAATAAAATTGAAAAAAGTTGAGCATTAAAGCGACTTAATTGGTTAATGTGCTCGGTGTTGATGACGCGGGCAGAGCTTGCGACAGGTCGAGGTCCCAGCCCTCAAGCCGGTCCCGAGGTGCCCGAGCAAAGACCTCGGCTTGATGAAATGGCGACATAGCGCGATCGACGTGGTGAGGTGAGGACCCTGGTCCAGCCGAGGTGACGAAGCTGGTCGGCTGGTGACGCCGAAGTTCTCGGAGCAGGTTGATGAAGAGATGGCGAAGCCCCCGGTCTAGCCGAGGTGACGAAGCAGGTCGGTAAGGCGACGTTGTAGCCCTATGCCATCCGAGGTGTCGAAGCAGGTCGGCATGATGGACATCGGCTTGAATAAGCAATGGCGTGGCAATGCTGACGCAGGTCAAAACTTGTGACGCGGTCAATACCAGCTTGAGAAGTGACCACGCGACGATGCTGGCACGCCCGAATCGTGCAATCCGTGGGGCGACGATCTTTTTCTTGACGATTATTTGTCCTTCACGATGCTGAACTCTTGGTCGGCTTGCCGAGGTGATAATCCGTGGTGGTGGTTGTCGTCGGCTCGATGGAGCGACGACGCAGTCGATGTTGGCACAGGTCGGCAGCCGTGGAGCAACGTGGTCGGGCCGGTTTGACATCGGCGCGACGATGAAGATCGCTTCGGAAAAGACTCAAAAAATTTGGGCACGTGTTTGAGAACAACACACAATACCCTAGGAAAAAAATTCCTTCAAAAAGGTGGTCCAATATCCCGTTCATGAAGAAAGATGAATTCGTGTTGGATTCGTTTTCGTGCAGGAGACAGATCCGAAAATTAATGCACTCATCGAACATTTCCCGGAGTTTGAATGGTCGGATCGAGCTGAAATATCGAGGGGTGATCGCTATTGGAATTCCGCACCCGATGAATGGTGGGATCTTCCAAATGATGTCCGAGATGGATACTGGACCTCTCGCCCTAAACTCATCTAGATTCGACTAGGCTCCGGTATATCGGAGATTGCCGGAGATTCCTCCATCGGAACACGATGAAATTGTGCAGGGTTGTTGTAGATTCAATTCTGCACAATTCCACCGAAGCAATCGTTAAAGCAATGCTCGTGGAGGCGGGGACGACGAACACAAATCCGCTGTCCAGAAAAACTCTGTCGCCTGATGACTATGTTGACGTCGAGCCTCCGAGCTCCATGGGGTGATTCCCCATGATCTTGATAGAGATCGGAGATGATGATGCTGAAAGTATCCGTTCGATCTTGATGATCCGAATCGGAGCGCAGTCCTCGGTCCAGCCGAGGTGACCAGTCGTGCCGGCGATGAAGATGCCGACATCAACAACAAAGCTCGGTTCCGACGCGTAGATCACGGCGGAGACGATCTGAATTCCCATCGCACCGCGGTGACTGCCACCAGGCTCTCAATGAAAGCACCAATTTCGGTTCTGAATCCAGCATATCTCATAGTAGGGGTCCTAAGCTAGGCGTCTTGGAGCGATGGTAACATGGACACAGGATTTTACCTAGGTTCGGGCTCTCTCAAGGAAATAATACCCTACGTCATGCTTTTGATTGTGTTGATATGGGGATAGTACATAGTACAGATATCTACCACGAGATTGTTGTAATGAATATGAGATTGTCTTTTGACTAGCCTGGCCTTGGTTTATATAATGCACTCTAGGCCTAGGGTTTAGAGGAGTCCTTGTCTTGTGCGCAAAGTCTTGTGGAATCTCCCTTGTATGCATCATGAGCTCTCTGAACTGGCCCGTTAGTGAATCGCCCTAGGGATCCTCGGCCCAACCCACTGGTGGGGAGACGACGTGGTGAGTACCCCTTAGTCCAGGACACCATCAGTGACGCCGACTCATGAGAAATGGGTCATCACCACATAGTCCAGATGCCCAATCTTCAGGTGACTTTCGCTGCTGTCAGAGAGGTTCTTGGAGATTTCCTTTCAGAGGTGAAGCACATGGGGTTTTCTGAAATCTGCCCTTGCCCTTTTGGCCAAGCTTATGTCTGTCTGGATAGTGTTTTCGATCGGGATGAACTGGTCCTTAATAGTCTGCATGCCTTCGCGGATGTTCATGTCATCTTCCAAAAGCATAATGAGGGTTTGAACTGGAGGAGATTGACACTTAATAGAGAAGTTTGGTTACTGTTTTGTGGTTTTCCTTTTGATACGAAATGTATGCATGAACTGGCAAATGCTGTGAGAGGATTTGGGAAACTCATTGAATGGGACAGAATTAAGAACACAAGAGCCAATCTTATGATTAAAGTGAGAGTTGGAGAATTGAGGCATATCCCTACCAGTTTGGTTATTGGTGAAGGTGAGGATTTCGAGTCTGAATCTCATACTGTGTCTGTGGTTATTCTGCAACAGAGGATACTTGGGGCAGAGGCTCCAGATGAAGATTCAATTGATCCACATGGCAACTGATACGTCCATTTTGCATCATGATTTCCTACTGTTATTTACTTTGTTTTATTGAATAATAATGCTTTGGAGAGTGATTCTAATGCCTTTTCTCTCATAATATGCAAGGTTTACACAAAGAGGGAGAATACCGGCAGCTAGAATTCTGGACCCAAGAAAAGCACGTCAGAGATACCTATTCTGCATAACTCCAATGAAGCTGAAACTTTACGGAGATTATTTTTGGAATTAATAAAAAATACTGGAGCAAGAATCTACCGGAGGGGGGCCACCTGGTGAGGAGCACCCACCAGGGCGCGCCAGGCACCCCCTGGTGCGGCCTGGTGGGTGGTGCTCACCCAGGCCCACTTCCGGAGCCCATCTTCTGGTATAAATTCCCAAAAAACCTAAAAAAATTAGGAGGAGGACTTTTGGGACGAAGCGTCGCCGCCTCGAGGCGGAACTTGGGCAGGAGCACTTTTGCCCTCCGGCGTAGCGATTCCGCCAGGGGAACTTCCCTCCCGGAGGGGGAAATCGAAGCTATCGTCATCAACAACACCCCTCTCATCTTTGGGAGGCCAATCTTCATCAACATCTTCAACAGCACCATCTCCTCTCAAACCCTAGTTCATTTCTGGTGTTCAATCTTTGTACCGGAACCTCAGAATGGTACCTGTGCGTGACTAGTAGTGTTGATTACCATGTGTAGTTGATTACTATATGGTTTATTTGGTGGAAGATTATATGTTCAGATCCATTATGCTATTCATTACCCCTCTGATCTTGAGCATGATTATTATTTGTGAGTAGTTACCTTTGTTCTTGAGGTCACGGGAGAAGTCATGTTGCGAGTAATCATGTGAATTTGATATGTGTTCGATATGTTGATGATATGTATGTTGTGATTCCCTTAGTGGTGTCATGTGAACGTCGACTACATGACACTTCACCATTCATGGGCCTAAGGGAATGCATTGTGGAGTAGTTATTAGATGATGGGTTGCAAGAGTGACAGAAGCTTAAACCCTAGTTTATGCGCTACTTCGTAAGGGGCTGATTTGGATCCACATGTTTAATGCTATGGTTAGACTTTGTCTTAATACTTTTCTCGTAGTTGCGGATGCTTGCGAGGGGGTTAATCATAAGTAGGTTGTTAGTTCAAGTAAGAACAGCACCTTAACACCGGTCCACCCACATATCAAATTATCAAAGTAGCGAACACGAATCAAACCAACATGGTAAAAGTGACTAGATGAAATTCCCGTGCACCCTCAAGAACACTTTGCCTATTACTAGTGATTGTTCTGGCCTGTCCTTTGCCTCAAAAGGATTGGGCTACCTTGCTGCACCTTGTTTACCTTTACCGTTACTTGCTCGTTACAAATTATCTTGCTATCAAACTATCTATTACCTACAATTTCAGTGCTTGCAGAAATTACCTTGCTGAAAACCGCTTGTCATTTCCTTCTGCTCCTCGTTGGGTTTGACACTCTTACTTATCGAAAGGACTACGATTGATCCCCTATACTTGTGGGTCATCAAGACTCTTTTCTGGCGCCGTTGCCGGGGAGTGAAGCGCTCTTGGTAAGTGGAAATCGGTAAGGAAAAACTTATACTACGTGCTGAAATTTATTGCTACTTGCTACTATGGAGAACAATCCTTTGAGGGGTTTGTTCGGGGTATCTTCACCTCGATCGGAACCACAATTAGTTACCCCTCAACCTACAGCACCTACTGAAAATGTTGCTTATGAAATTCCTTCGGGTATGGTAGAACACTTGCTTGCTAAACCTTATGCAGGAGATGGAACTGAACATCCTGATATGCATCTCTTATATGTGAACGAAATATGTGGATTATTTAAGCTTGCAGGTTTACCCGGAGATGAAGTTAAGAAGAAGGTTTTCCCTTTATCTTTGGAGGGAAAAGCATTGACATGGTATAGGCTATGTGATGATCTTGGATCTTGGAACTGGAATCGTTTGCAATTGGAATTCCATCAAAAGTTTTATCCTATGCATCTAGTTCATCGTGATCGGAATTATATATATAATTTTTGGCCTCGTGAAGGACAAAGTATCGCTCTAGCTTGGGGGAGGCTTAAGTCAATATTATATTCATGCCCCAATCATGACATTCCGAGGGAAGTTATCATTCAGAATTTTTATGCTCGGCTTTCTCATAATGATCAATCCATGCTCGATACTTCTTGTGCTGGTTCTTATATGAAGAAGACTATTGATTTCAAGTGGGATCTCTTAGAAAGAATTAAACGCAACTCTGAAGATTGGGAACTCGACGAAGGTAATGAGTCAGGTATAAATCTTGAATTTGATTGTGTTAAATCTTTTATGAATACCGATACTTTTCACAAGTTTAGCACTAAATATGGACTTGACTCTGAGATAGTAGCCTCTTTCTGCGAAGCATTTGCTACTCACGTTGATCTCCCTAAGGAGAAGTGGTTTAAATATCATCCCCCTATTAAAGAAGAAGTTAAAGAACCGGTCATAGCTAAAGAAGAAACCATCTTTTACAATGTTGATCCAGTTGTGCCTACTGCTTATATTGAAAAGCCACCTTTCCCTGTTAGGATAAAGGAACATGCTAAGGTATCAACCATGGTTCGTAAGAGTAATATAAGAGCACCTAAACCCCCTGAGCAAATTAAAGTAGAACCTAGTGTTGCTATGGTTAAACATCTCTTGGAAGAAAATATTGATGGGCATGTCATTTACCTTTATGATGAAGCTGCTAGAATTGCTAAGCCTGATAAGAAAGATAAACATAGACCCGTAGAAGGCTTGCCTATTGTCTCAGTTAAAATAGGAGATCATTGCTACCATGGTTTATGTGATTTAGGTGCTAGTGTGAGTGCTATCCCTTTTACCTTATATCAAGAAATTATGAATGAAATATCACCTGCTGAAATGGAAGATATTGATGTCACTATTTAACTTGCTAATAGAGATACTATCACACCACTTGGGATTGTTAGAGATGTTGAAGTCTTGTGTGGGAAAGTAAAATACCCTACTGATTTTCTAGTTCTTGGTTCCCCACAAGATGACTTTTGTCCCATTATCTTTGGTAGACCTTTCTTGAGAACCGTTAATGCTATGATAGATTGTGAAAAACAAACTGTCGGTGTCAGTTTTGGTAATGTGTCTCATGAGTTTAATTTTTCCATGTTTAGTAGACAACCTCGTGATAAAGCGTTACCTAGTGAAGATGAAATAATTGGTCTTGCTTCTATTCCTGTGCCTCCTACTGATCCCTTAGAACAATATTTGCTTGACCATGAAAATGATATGCACATGTGTGAAAGAAATGAAATAGATCAAATTTTCTTCGAACAACAACCTCTCTTGAAACACAATTTGCCTATTGAAACTCTTGGAGGGCCTCCTCCACCTAAAGGTGATCCCGTGTTTGAATTGAAACAATTGCCTGACACTTTGAAGTATGCTTATCTTGATGAGAAAAAGATATATCATGTTATTATTAGTGCTAAACTTTCAGAACATGAAGAAGAAAGATTATTGAAAGTTCTGAAGAAGCACCGGGCTGCTATTGCATATACTCTTGATGATCTTAAGGGCATTAGTCCCACTCTATGTCAGCACAACATCATTATGGAACCAGATGCAAAACCCGTTGTTGATCACCAACGGCGATTGAATCCTAAGATGAAAGAAGTGGTAAGAACTGAAATATTAAAGCTTCTGGAAGTAGGTATAATCTATCCCATAGCTGATAGTAGATGGGTATGTCCCATTCATTGTGTCCCTAAGAAAGGAGGTATTACCGTTGTTCCTAATGATAAGAATGAACTCATTCCACAAAGAGTTGTCACTGGCTATAAAATGGTAATTGATTTTAGAAAATTAAATAAAGCTACTAGAAAATATCATTACCCTTTGACTTTCATTGATCAAATGCTAGAGAGACTATCTAAGCGCACACACTTTTGCTTCTTAGATGGATATTCTGGTTTCTCTCAAATACCCGTGTCACAATCTGATCAAGAGAAAACCACCTTTACTTGCCCTTTTGGAACCTATGCTTATAGAAGTATGCCTTTTGGTTTATGCAATGCACCTGCTACCTTTCAAAGATGTATGACTGCTGTATTCTCTGATTTTTGTGAAAAGATTGTGGAGGTTTTCATGGATGATTTTTCCGTTTACGAAACTTCTTTTGATGATTGCTTAAGCAACCTTGATCGAGTTTTGCAGAGATGTGAACAAACTAATCTTGTCTTGAATTGGGAGAAGTGCCACTTTATGGTTAATGAAGGTATTGTCTTGGGGCATAAAATATCTATGCGAGGTATTGAGGTGGATAAAGCTAAAGTTGATGCAATTGAGAAAATGCCATGTCCTAAAGATATTAAAGGTATTCGAAGTTTCCTTGGTCATGCTGGTTTCTATAGGAGGTTCATTAAAGACTTCTCTAAAATTTCTAGGCCTCTTACTAATCTTTTGCAAAAGGATATTCCTTTTTTTTATGATGATTGTGTGGAAGCCTTTGAAACACTCAAGAAAGCCTTAACCTCGGCACCTATCGTTCAACCACCTGATTGGAACTTGCCTTTTGAAATTATGTGTGATGCTAGTGATTATGTTGTTGGTGCTATCCTAGGACAAAGAGTTGATAAGAAATTGAATGTTTTCCATTATGCTAGTAAAACTCTAGATAGTGCCCAACGGAATTATGCCACTACTGAAAAAGATTTTTTAGCAGTTGTGTTTGCTTGTGATAAGTTTAGATCCTATATTGTTGACTCTAAAGTCATTGTTCACACCGATCATGCTGCTATAAAATACCTTATGGAAAAGAAAGATGCTAAACCTAGACTCATTAGGTGGGTTCTTTTACTCCAAGAATTTGACTTACATATCGTTGATAGGAAAGGAGCTGAGAACCCCGTAGCTGATAACTTGTCTAGGTTAGAAAATATTCTTGATGACCACTACCTATTGATGATAGTTTCCCTGACGAATAGTTAGCTGCAATAAGTGTCTCACACAACACACCTTGGTATGTTTACTATGCTAATTACATTGTTGCTAAATATATACCGCCTAGTTTCACATACCAACAAAAGAAAACATTCTTCTATGACTTGAGACATTACTTTTGGGATGACCCACATCTTTATAAAGAAGGAGTAGATGGTATTATTAGGTGTTGTGTACCTGAGCATGAACAGGAACAGATCCTACGGAAATGTCATTCCGAAGCTTATGGAGGACATCATGCGGGAGATAGAACTGCTCATAAGGTATTGCAATCCGTATTTTATTGGCCTACTCTTTTCAAAGATGCTCGTAAGTTTGTCTTGTCTTGTGATGAATGTCAAAGAATTGGTAATATCGGTAAGCGTCAAGAAATGCCTATGAATTATTCACTTGTTATTGAAGCATTTAACGTGTGGGGTTTTGATTACATGGGGCCTTTTGCTTCCTCTAATGGGTACACTCATATTTTAGTTGCGGTTGATTATGTCACTAAGTGGGTAGAAGTTATTCCAACTAGTAGTGCTGATCACCACACTTCCATTAAAATGCTTAACGAAGTTATCTTTCCAAAGTTTGGAGTCCCTAGATATTTAATGACCGATGGTGGTTCACACTTTATTCATGGTGCTTTCCGTAAGATGCTTGCTAAATATGATGTTAACCATAGAATTGCATCACCCTATCATCCTCAATCTAGTGGTCAAGTAGAACTTAGCAATAGAGAAATAAAATTAATATTACAAAAAACTGTCAATAGGTCTCGTAAGAATTGGTCTAAGAAATTAGATGATGCACTTTGGGCCTATGGAACAGCTTATAAAAATCCTATGGGTATGTCTCCATATAAAATGGTGTACGGAAAAGCTTGTCATTTGCCTCTAGAACTAGAACATAAAGCATTTTGGGCAATTAAAGAACTCAATTATGACTTCAAACTTGCCGGTGAGAAGAGGCTATTTGATATTAGCTCACTAGATGAATGGAGAAGCCAAGCGTATGAAAATGCCAAGCTATTCAAAGAAAAAGTAAAGAGATGGCATGACAAAAGAATCCAAAAGCAGGAATTCAAAATAGGAGACTATGTTCTTTTGTTCAACTCTCGTGTAAGATTTTTTGCAGGTAAGCTCCTCTCCAAATGGGAGGGACCATATATTATTGAAGAGGTTTATCGTTTTGGAGCTATCAAGATTAATAACGCCGAAGGTACTAACCCGAAGGTGGTCAATGGCTAAAGAATTAAGCATTATATCTCAGGTACGCCTATTAACATTGAAAGCAATGTTATCCAAACCATGACACCGGAGGAACACATAAAAGAAACCTTCTGGAACACTCCAGAATACTTAAAAATAGGAGGTACGTGATACGGTAAGTAAACGGACTCCGAAAAATCCGCAAAAATATTTTCTGTCAGTTTTGGAATATTTTAGAATTTTAGGAATAAAAAAATAAACCGGAAGGTGATGGAGGTGAGCACGATACACCAGGGCGCGCCAGACACCCCTGGGCGCGCCCTGGTGGGTGCTGCCCACCTCGGATGCCTTCCCGACTCCGTTTTCCTTCCAAATACTTGTTTCCCAAGAATAAAAATTCTCTATATATACCCCTGACTGTTTTGACACCCGCATCGCAGAAAAATCCTCGGTTCTTGTTCCTTGTTGTTTTCTAGTTAGATCTAGATTTTCATGGCTCCACCAAGCTCCTCCAAGGACAAGTTCTTCGAGAAGGTCATCAACCCGTATTTGCCGGAGCTGATGAAGCACCCTCAAGCCATTGAGATGCGTGAGGGGGTGCTCCACATCCGCGATGTTCAAGGACCTAAGAAGACGGGAGTGTGGAGGCTAGGCTTGAAGCGGTGGAGCAGAAAATTGTGACACCCTGGTTTTTGGCAACCTTTTCTTTTCAAAACCTTTTTGGTTTTATTTGCATTTTGGTTGGTTTTTCAGTCAACTATGGACTTATGACCCCTTGAATCTTTTCCCAAGTAACCCAAAACCCTCACCACCTTGCCAAAACCTTTCCACACCTCTCTTGGATCAATTTCCAATATTTAATCTTTTTAATAATTCATTTTCTTCCTTTGGGAAAACATGTCATCACTATGGGTAGTGAAGCAACCTATAGCTCTGATGATCAGAAAAATCCCAAACTCTTGTCACACCTTCTTATCATCATATCATTCCATAATCTTCAAAAATATTCCATTGTCCAATGAATTTTTTTGCCCAGAATAATTATTTTCTTTCTGGTCAGAATTGGTCAGTTGTGAAGCAACTTCCTTTTTCCTACCTCAGAAAATTCCCAATAAATTCCCTGAGATACTAGGGATTCCATCTAGCCACAATATCCAAAAATATCATCTTGTCCAGTACAAATTTTCAGCAGCAAAATTCTGACAAGTTTCTGCTCATTCCAAACCTCTGTGAAGGAAGTGCTAGCTAGAGATGCCCAATTGCTCTGAAAATTTTATGGCATGTGGGCACTACCAAATGATCTCTCTCCACCAAATTTCAGCTTCAGCCTATCATCTATATGAGTGCCTCAAGCTCATCTTGTTTCTGGTCCAGTATTGCAATTTACACATGAACTATATTCAAATCTTTTTCAAACCCTTTCAAATTTGGCCAGTTTGTACTCCTTCCAACCTAGAAACCCACAGACAAGTGTTTTGTCTCAGTCCCAACCCTATTTCTTCTCTGGAACCTCCTCAAGTTTGCTACCAGAATCTGTTTTGGATGAGTACCAGCACCTTGGGCCACTTCCAGACCTGCACCTGTCCCATACCTCCTATTTGAGCTCAGGTCGACGCAATAGACAAGTTTGGGCAGGCTCACGAGGCCTCCAGACAACAGTTCGCGTGGTGATCACCGTGCTGACATGACCAAAGACGCGCTCTGCGTGTCCAGGCGCGTCGGACGTGATCACCCGAGCCGTCCCTCGCTGCCCCCCCTTGTCCCTTGGTGCCGACAGCATTCCAGCCGCACGCGTGGCCCCTCTCCAACCCTCTTGGCCCCCGGCGAAGGCCGCTGCCGCTCCCGGCCAAGCTCCGCCACGGGTGTAACAGTGAGCTCCTGCCGCTGTTCTTGTCCGCAAGCCCTTAATGGCGCCGGACCCGTCCCGTCGCTCCCTCCTGCTCTCTTCCGTCCCGTCGCCCGCAAGTGGCCAGCCAACGCGGCGTCCTGGCGCCGGCGACGTGTCCCGCATCTCGCCGCTTCAGGAGAGCTCGCCCGCGCTCGCCTCCGGCCTATAAAAGACCACGCCCAGCCCTCCGAGCTCCTCACCCCACTCCTCCACCTCCCAATCGCCCTCCCGAGCAGCGAGCCAAGGCCGACAGGCCCTCTGGCCTCGAACCTCGCCGAAGATCCGCCGCCCCCCAGAGCCTAGTCGCCTCGCCGTTCCACTCCTCCCCGGCCTCCACTGTCGACACCTTCGAGCTCAGCTCATTCCCATCGTCCTCCTCGACCCCTTGCCCAGCCAAATCATCGCCGGAATCGCCGTCCCCGTCGATACCCGAACGCCGCCGCCGCCGGAGAAGAAGGGGTCAACGCCGTCCGGCCATCTCTCGTCACGCTGCGGGTACGTGCGTGCTCGCCGTCGTGCGCCCGATCCATCCCAGCCTTCTCCCGACCTCGCCGCCGTCCCTATCGCCGGCGAGCACCGCCGGTGAGCCGCCTCGCCTCTGTCTCCCTTCTCTCTCTCTGTTTAAACCAGGCCGGCCCCACCTGTCAGCGGCTCAGCCCGCGCGCACGAGGGGGGTAAGTGGAGGCGCCCGAGCGAAGTATGCCTTCGACGTGGCCCTCTGCTGTTTTTCTGATTTTCCATTTTTAATCCATTTTGACCAGAAACTTTGACCAGCTATATCTTTTAAACCATAAGTCTAAATCAGTTGATTCTTTTTCATTGGGTTTGTCTTGAGCCCCTTTATTTTCTGACAAATTTTGGTATTTTTCTCTGACTCACAGAATTTCTGGTGAACAGAAATGTGTTATGTGACATTTTCCTTTGCTATTTTAAAATATTTTCAGAAGGAAATCTTGGTGGTTTTGAATACCAGGAGTTTGTGGACAACCCAACAGAGCAAGGCAAGCCAGGACACCCATTTCATGAAGCATTTCAATAGCATTACATATTCATATGAATACTTCCATTTATTTGCTATATCATAATTCATAGTAATTAATTTAAATGCCTAGTTGCTGCCATCCTAAGTATTGTGATAAACTACTATGTTTATTAAATGAACTTAGTTGGTTGATCTTGAGTCACCTGTCCGGGCTTATCCGTGCAACCACATTTGCCGGTATGGGACGGCCTTGACTTGGTCTGGCTCCGTGCTCTTTCACCGGTACCTCCAGACAGGGAGGGTTATGTGTGCGTGCTACCCTGATCAGGTAGGCGGCGATAACCCTGTGAGCCCAGTTGAGTTTTGTGCCGGCGTCCCCGTTTGGGACAGTTTAGTTTGGCCACGACGGTGGCTGGTGTCACGAGGTGACACAGGGGCCACCCAGGGCAGGACTCCGGGGGAGGATGAATGCCGGTGGTATGATGGGAGAGTCACGGGCCAGGCAGGTTTCGTTGGAGCAACGCTGGTCCACCCAAATGGGATCACGAGGCCAGGTGCTTCATGGTGTGGGTAAAGTGCGCAACCTCTGCAGAGTGTAAAAATCTATTCGAATAGCCGCGTCCATGGTATTGGACAGCCCGTCCAGACCTCACTAGGTGGTCAACCGTAACAGTGATAATAATGATGGAAGAACTCGTCTTGTGTTTGGAAGTACACAATGGCTTATGAGTATTCCGAGGGTTGTGGGACAACCCGAAAGAGAGTAAGTTGGTAACTGGTGACAGTAAGTGAATCACTTAAGAATTTAACATATTGATTGCCATGCTATTGTTTGCTGCATTACTTGGTTGCCGTGAGCTTGCGAGTACATTCAAAGTACTCACCTGGCGTATCATGCCAGATGCAGGAGAAGCCGAGGACGGAGGTCCCGATGGTTCGTGCTACGCTAACTAGGATGTGTCCTCAGCAGTGTCCCCGTGGATGGAGTTTTCGCTATGTTCTGCTACGCCGTAGAATTACTTAGTAGTTCCGAGGCCCTGCTATGTTTCATAAATAATGTAGATATTGTCATAGCACCAGGTGTGCCTTTGGCCTCGCTATCCATGTAAAATATGAGCTTGTACCCGAAGTTTATCAATAAAGTTCAGTTCTGTTCTGTTCCAAGTTGTTGTGTGTTTCCAGAAGACATGATCTCTGGGTTGGAAACACTGGTAATCCGGTTCGCTGAGCTGGGGTGCCACAACGCTTGGTATCAGAGCCGTGCTGACTGTAGGACACCCTAGTTAATCCGCGCTAGAACCACGATTAGTGTAGGGCTTTGAGTGTGCATCTTGCGTGCTGCATTTGATTGTTGCATGGCATGCATCATGATTCATTGTTTTACTAACCGTTGGCATTGTGAGTGTAGATGGCACCAGTTCCATACCACTACCATCATGAGCCAACACCATTCACTTTTCATGTACTGCTCCGTAACGTCTGGCTTCGGCTGTACCCCAATGGCGAAGATCCAGTGTACCAGGTGTTTCGGGGGCAGCTTGCCGAGTCAGTATACGAGTATCACGCAGAGGCTTTCCTGACCGCGAGCTCGGATATTGCTAGCTATTCTCGCTCTTCTAAGGGCGGAACGGCTTCCACTCCGGAGTTGGCGATCCAGTTTGCTGCGATGGAGGCTCTCACTGATTTGCGCTTCCACGAGGTCGAGATGCAGACTCATCCAGGTTTCTTTCACTACCCCACCCTGTCGCCTACGACAGGGTGAGTCATTTTCGCGCCAGTTGACCCGGCAAGTGATCGTGCGACTGGTGTTCTATCTCGTTATCTGAACGCCAGTTATCGTATGATCATTTCTTTGGCTGAGGAGTTGTCTCGTGTCCAGGAGGCACTTGCAGCTGCGGCTACAGTACCATCTTCACCTCAGCCTACATTCCCACCTATGTATCCACCACCAGTTCCACCTCCACGTAGGCTTGATACTCCTTCTAGCTCTACTGCACCACCAGGCTTTTCGTCTGGTAGTCAACGTGAGACTCCCGCGGAGTGGGCCTCACTCCTAGCCACTCCAGCTGCTCCGATGCTGAGGCGTTGTGCTCCTTCTTCCTCGGAAGGAGAACCATCTCAGCAGCGTCGTCGTGTTTCCTTTGATCCGGAGGATGTGATCCACATCATCAGTTCCCATTCCGACTTAGGATCAGATGACGAGGAGTCTTCAGCCTGGCAGTGTTCGTGCAACCCGCGTCACTAGTGTGGAGGCTTGAGTTGTAGTGCATGCGTCTTTGCATATGTCAACTGCCGTATGAGCAGTCTAGCCATGATATCCCCCTACTAGCTTGCCATGTATGATGTTGGGTTATCTTGTATAATTATGTTGTTTGCTTTATTTGCCTTTTTCGTGCATTTTCTTTCTGGTGTCATATTACTGTGTTTCCCTTATGGATGTTGATCATCGATTCGGTATTTTGCAATGGGAACAAATTTAGGATGAAGAGAGCCAGTAGCCAAGGCGGCGTTGGAACCCCCATTCGTCGATCCGCCAGACAAGCAGGACAACCACCAGAAGACTTACCACCTCCACCACCTCAAGCACTGACTTCTGATCAGACCATGAGGATGTTTGAAGAGAAAATAAACCAGGATCTCATGGAATTTTTGAAAAGTATGCAGGCTATGGTGGGCCAGAATAACAACCACAATGGAACACACTCTAAGTTGGCTGACTTCCAGCGCACCAAGCCACCCAATTTCGGTCAGGCTGTGGACCCTATAGAAGCTGATGATTGGCTAAGGACCATGGAAAAGAAGCTAGACATAGCCCGCTGTGAAGAATCAGATAAGGTTTCTTTTGTCACTCACTACCTAGAAGGGCCAGCAGCTATATGGTGGGACAACACCAAAACAACGTGGCCTTCTGGAGAAGATATTTCTTGGGAGAAGTTCAAGGAGTTATTCTGCAAGTATCATATCCCTACAGGCATAATGAAGGTGAAGCAAAGGGAGTTCCTTGCTCTTACACAAGGAAATATGTCCGTGGGGGAGTATCTGAACAAGTTCAACAATCTGGCACGGTACTCTACCCATGACGTGTCCACCGAAGAAAGGAAGGTAGATCGATTCCTAGGAGGACTGAATCACACCTGTGACGCCCCCGATTTCGACCGTACGCTAATCATACACGCAATGCGTACGACCAAGATTAGGGACTCACTGATTGATATCACAACACAACTCTAGACACAAATTAAAGTCATACAGCTTCATATTACAAGCTAGGGGCCTCGAGGGCTTGAATACAAAGCTCGACAAGCACGAGTCAGCGGAAGCAAATAATATCTGAGTACAGACATAAGTTAAACAAGTTTTCCCTTAAGAAGGCTAGCACAAACATAAGCATCAGATCGAAAGAGGTGAGGCCTCCTGCCTGGGAACCTCCTAACTACTCCTGAGCGTCGGCAGTCTCCACGTAGTAGTAGGCTCCAGCGGTGGTGTAGTAGTCGTCTCCGGCGTACTCCATCTCCTGGGCTCCGTCATCTAAACGCGGTAATTGTATCGAGGGGGAAAGAGAATGCAAAGCAGCGGTGAGTACTCATCCAAAGTACTCGCAAGACTGACATCAGAATTATGCTAAGTATGCATCAGTATCAAGGGGTGGGGTTATATCTGGGCTGACTGCAGAAAGCAAGAATAGGGGGAAGGCCTAGTCCTATCGAAGACTAGCATCTTCAACACCTAGAGATTCTTCCCCGACTCCCTGCGAGGAAGCAATCTCGGAGCCAACATTCATTTCAAATTTAAGTCACAGTTATAGTTGTAGTAGGTCAAAGTACAACTCCAAGTCCTCCTGTTACCGTGGACATGGCTATTCGAATAGTTTATTCATCCCTGCAGGGGTGCACCTCATTTCCAACACGCTTGATCACCTCCGACCGGACACACTTTCCTGGGTAATGCCCGGCCTCGGGATAGCAACACGTCGTCGCCCCACCTAGACTCAACAGAGAGGCCAGCCGGCTGGTCTAAATCCTAAGCACGTAGGGGTCGTGGGCCCACTTGCCCTACGCGCTCTTGCACGATGCGTACGCGGTCGGAAGCAGACCTAGCACACTCCAGTCCAAGAGCTGTACCGTCTAGTCCAATCCGGCGCGCGCTGCTCCATTGCTGACGTCCGAAGAGCTTCGGCTGATACAACGACGCTGAGTACCCATAACTTCTCCCACGCGATGGTTTGGTGCGTAAAAGGTCAGTCAGACCAACTCAGATCAAATACCCAACCCATTAGCATTTTATTAATGCGGGGCAAGCGCGACCCATGAAGTGCGGTCCCGTCGCCCCGTCTCAAGGATGTGTGGCAAGGGTCTCCCCTGCCCGTCCACGCCTCATAATAACCCTTTGGATGCCTTACCGGCGCATCCCACCACATCTCACACACGGGTACCCTTGGGGCCGACCCGTCTCAAGACTGTCGGGAACTCAGGTCCACCTCAACCAGGGTGGTACCGCCTGTCCCTCCAGTCCCGTCTGTCACATGTAAATAATGTCAAGTTAAAGTAACTGTGTGTTTATACACCAAGTGGATATCCGAGGAATCACCCTCGATGGATCCCACTCGAGGTATGTGTATGACAAGAGTCGCTATCGATAAATGGGAAGGAGGAATCACCCTCGATACCCATGACCGATTAGCTATGCTACAGAAATAACACCGGGAGTGCTAAGTGAGGTATCACCCTCGGCACTCGATAGTAGCTCTGCAGTGCCATACTTAAGGGGTGTGAGGTGATGTGTCAGTAACGGCTTGTCAGTCATGACGACTGAGTCTTCTATCTTCAAGTCCTCGATGACGTCGATGATGAAGCAGGGGCAACCGTAATAAAAGTGGGGGGCACAGTGTAACACTATCCTTACCTATACTAAACATTTTATGGTAGCAGGTAATGTAATAGTGATAACCAAAAACAGTCTATGCATCAGAATAGGTACTATCAAATACAATAGCAAAATCTAATGCAAGCAGGAGGGAGAAAGAATAGGCGATATTGGAATGATCAAGGGGTTTTGCTTGCCTTGCTGCTCTGCGGAAAAAGGCTGATCGTCAACGGTGTAGTCATACCCGGCAGCACCGTCAGTCTCGGGGTCTACCGGAGGGAAGAGGGGGAAGAAACAATAAATATAAGGCACAGATGCAACACGATGCATGACATGGCAATATGCAGGGCTAGGCATGCACTAACGCAGTATTACACGTCACAAACGGGTCGGAAGAATATTTGACGATATTTTTCGGGTCTCGGGCTATTACCGGACAGACGAAATCGATGGAAAAGTTCCATGTTCGCTATGCTAGGAGCACGTGACAGACTAACGGACTGCGTATTCAGAACCGTAGGATTTTTCTGAGCAACTTTCATGTTCAAAACTTTTTCATCCGAGCTACGGTTTATTTTATATGATTTAATAAAGATTTAGCAATATTCTGAAATTCTTTAATTAATAAATTCGAATTATCCAAAACAGTAAATACTGTTTAATTAAATTAATTAACAGATTAATTAACAGTTTAATTAATTAATCTATTTAATCTTAATCATCTAATTAATTAATTAATTACCTAATTAATTAATTAATTTAACTAATTGTTTTTATTTACTTATTTATTTTTAACACATTTTATTATTATTATTATATATTATTTTTTATAACAGGGCGTGGGCCCCGCCTGTCAGCGGGCCAGCCCACACATACACACACACAGCACACACACACACTCATACACGCGCGCGCGCGCGGGGGGCAGCAGGTGCGGCACGGCCCGGCGGCGCGGCGGGGAGGAGGGGGGCAGCTCACAGGGGGGGCTGAACGGCGGCGGGAGGCGGTGCGGTGACGTGGCGAACGCGGGCCGGGGCGGCGGCGTCGAGCGCCGGTGGGAGGCGGCGGGGCGGCGAAGTCGACGAGGCGGGCGGCGGCGGCGGCGGCGGTGACGAACGGCGGGCGCGGGCGCGCCGGCGCGTCGCCGGGGGGGGCAAACGGCACGGGCGGCGGGGCGGCCGGATCCGCCGGCGGGGGGGGGGGCAACCGGGTCGGGCCGGCCTGGGCGTCGACCGGCGTCGTCGGGGGGAGGAGCGGGAGGGAGCCGGCCGGCCGGGCCCCTGGCGGTGGCGGGGGGGGGGGAACGGGAGGGAGCAACGGGGGCGCTAGGGTTGCCCCTGGCCCCCCTTATAGTGGCCGACCGGGCCGGCCTGTTTAGGCCCAGTAGGGTTTTTTATTATTATTATTATTTAAACAACGTCTGTTTTAAATCATTTTGGGGCACTAAATTAATTCAAAAAATGTCGGTTTCAATTTTCTAAAATCTTAGCGAATATTTGCAACCCATCCAACATTTTTATTTTCAGTTTCACAAAACTTTTAAACACACTTTTTGGATGAATTTTAAATTGCAACGGAATTTAAATCGGAGGTTAATTCCAACAGTGATCACAACTTGGTTAGCAAAATGGATTAGCCTAATCCTGACCATCACTGTAGCTTAATTACAATCATTACTGTAGTAGCAAATCCAGGGCGTCACAACACCCTCCGTTGTCAACTCTGTATGCTGGACTTTCCGGACTTCCAGACTTTGGTGAACAAGGCTTTCATAGCTGAACGAGAGCATAAGTTCGGATATGATGACCGCAAGCGGAAGTTTGAACCCAAGAAGGATAACCGTGAGCAGTTTGCGCAGAAGCCACGCACCTGGCAGCCAGGCCCATCTGAATACAAGCCCAGATGGAGCAATGGCAACAACAACAATAAGACGGTGAGCCAGAATAAGACCTTCGGCAAACATCCGGTGATAGAGGACTGCCGCCGCAATAACACTTGCTTTACTTGCGGCCAAAGCGGACACTATTCCAAATAGTGCCCTGCCAACAACGGGAAGCCAGTATCCGACTTCAAGCCACAAGTCAACAATATTGGACGCCGCCCAAACCATAACTTCTGCCACGGACGCGTCCATCATATCTCCGATGAGGAAGCCTGCGAAGCTCCAGACGTAGTCCTTGGTATGTTTTCTGTTAACGACATACCAGCAGTAATTTTATTTGATTCTGGGGCTTCCCATTCGTTTATTTCGCGGAGTTTTGCCACCTTGCACAAATTTTCCCCTTCAATTTTGGATAAAATCATGGTGGTACAATCCCCTGGCTCCCTGCTCAGAACAAATCTGATATATAAAGGTCTGGAAATTTCGATACATGGAGTTAAATTTCCAGCTACACTTGTTGCCATCGAATCCCCTGGATTGGACATAATACTGGGGATGGATTGGTTGACACCACATCAGGTGTGCATCAACTGTGCCACCAGGACAGTGACACTAGTTAATCCGGCAGGACAAACAGTTCAATTCCTTGCCAGCAAGATGATGTCAAGAAAGGGAATGGCACACCAAACTACCGTTACGGATATGAACTTGATTCCGGTAGTTTGCGAATTCCCGGATGTATTTCTAGAGGAACTACCAGGGATGCCACCCGACCGGGAATTAGAGTTTGCAATTGAGGTGATTCCCGGTACTGCCCCGATCTACAAGAAATACTATCGTATGCCGAGCCCAGAGCTGGTGGAATTAAAGAAGCAGTTGGATGAATTGTTACAAAAAGGATACATTCGTCCAAGCATCTCGCCATGGGGATCACCAGTACTGTTTGTCAAGAAGAAGGATGGAAGTCTACGAATGTGCATAGACTATCGTCAACTAAATGAGGTCACCATCAAGAATAAGTACCCGCTCCCTCGCATTGATGATTTGTTTGACCAGTTGAGCGAAGCATGGGTATTCTCCAAGATTGACCTCCGAACCGGGTATCATCAGTTAAAAATCAGAAAAGAGGATATACCCAAGACGGCTTTCACCACCCGATATGGTCTGTATGAGTTTACAGTCATGTCATTTGGACTGACGAATGCTCCAGCTTATTTCATGAGCATGATGAACAAGGTCTTCATGGACTTCCTAGACAAATTCGTGGTGGTGTTCATCGATGATATCCTGATATATTCTAAGGATGAAGAAGAGCATAAACAACACCTCCGTGCTGTCCTGGAAAGATTAAGGACCCATCGTCTGTACGCCAAGTTCAGTAAGTGCGAATTTTGGCTAAAAGAGGTGGGATTTCTGGGGCACATTCTATCAGAACAAGGAGTAGCCGTCGACCCCAGCAAAGTAACCGCATTACTGAATTGGAAGACACTAGCCTCGGTGACCAAAGTCCGTAGCTTTCTGGGATTGGCAGGCTATTACCGTCGTTTCATAGAAGGCTTCTCCAAGATAGCTAAGCCACTGACAGAATTACTAAAGAAAAATCAAAGGTTTGTCTGGACGGCGGAGTGTGACAGCAGCTTCCTAGAACTAAAGACAAGGCTAACTACAGCACCTGTCTTAGTTCTTCCAGACATCCACAAGAGCTTTGATATATATTGTGATGCTTCCAGACGTGGAATCGACTGCGTGTTAATGCAAGAAGGAAATGTTATAGCATATGCATCCAGACAGCTACGACCTCACGAAGAAAACTACCCCACACATGATCTGGAATTAGCAGCCGTGGTTCATGCCTTAAATATTTGGAGGCATTACCTCATTGGACAACGTTGTGAAATATACACGGACCATAAGAGTCTCAAGTATATTTTCACCCAACCTGACCTGTATCTCAGGCAGCGAAGATGGCTTGAACTAGTCAAGGACTATGACATTGGAATAAACCATCATCCGGGAAAGGCTAATGTGGTCGCTGATGCTCTCAGCAGAAAACAAGGCACAGTGAATGCACTAATTGGAAGTATCCATCCAAGGTTACAAGAAGAGTTCGCTAAGCTCAATATGGTGCTATGCGGCCCAATTACTCCGGATACCTTGGAAATTACTCCAACACTCATGGAAGAAATTAAAGAAGCCCAAAAACCGGATGAAGGAATAAAAGAGATCAAGGAACTGATTCCGAAAGGGAAGGCCAAGTCCTTCCGTGTGGATGACCAAGGCACCTTGTGGTTTGAGAAACGGATATGCGTGCCCGATCAGAATAATCTGAGACAACGAATACTCAGAGAAGCTCATGAGTCCGCGTACTCTATCCACCCGGGAGGCACAAAGATGTATCAGGATCTGAGAGAAACTTTTTGGTGGCCAGGGATGCGAAGGGACATAGCATACTATGTCGCCTGCTGCGACACCTGCAACAAAGTCAAGGCAGAGCACCAGAAACCCGCTGGGCTACTACAACCTTTACCGGTTCCCTAATGGAAGTGGGACGACATATGCATGGACTTCATTGTTGGACTGCCCATGTCAACAAGAGGCAATGATGCTATCTGGGTCATTGTGGATATACTCACAAAAGTGGCTCACTTTATTCCGGTAAAGACCACTTTTAACGCAAACCATCTTGCACAACTCTACATGTCCCGGATAGTCAGTCTTCATGGAGTACCCAAGTCTATCACCTCAGATAGGGGCTCCTTATTCACCTCAGCATTCTGGTTGCGACTACACCAAGCCTTGGGAACGATGCTAAAACATAGCACAACATATCATCCACAGACAGATGGACAGACCGAACGAGTAAACTAGATATTGGAAGATATGCTTCGGTCCTGTGCTCTCACCCATGGTCCCAAATGGGAAGATAGCCTACCCTATGCGGAATTTTCTTATAACAACAGTTATCAGTCAAGTCTCAAGATGTCACCATTTGAAGCACTATATGTACGGAAGTGCCGCACCCCATTGAATTGGTCTCAGACAGGAGATAGCCGTATCTTTGGCACGGACTTGATGCTCGAGGCTAAGAAGCAGGTCAAGGATATTCAGGAGCGTCTTCGAGCAGCCAAGTCCCGCCAAAAGAGCTACTATGACCCAAAGCACCGAGAAGTGACTTTTGCGCTCGGAGAATATGCTTACCTTCGAGTAACCCCCATGAAGGGAGTAAAGAGGTTTCATACCCGGGGAAAGCTTGCACCAAGATACATCGGTCCCTTTCCAGTAATTGCTAGGAAAGGCAGGGTAGCATATCAGTTGGAATTTCCACTGGAATTGTCTGATGTTCATGATGTCTTCCACATATCACAGTTAAGAAAGTGCATTGCACCACCAGTCAAGCATGCAGATATGAGTGAGCTAGAACTGGCTAAGGATCTGACCTACGAAGAGAAACCTATCAGAATTTTGGATGAGATGGAAAGGACTACCAGGAGTAAAGTGATCAAGTTTTACAAGGTATTGTGGGAGCACCACACTGAGGAAGAGGCTACCTGGGAAAGAGAAGATTTCCTAAGAACCGCATACCCGTATTTGTTCCCTGAGCAACCGAATCTCGAGGACGAGATTCATCCTAAGGGGGGTAAGTTTGTGACACCCTGGTTTTTGGCAACTTTTTCTTTTCAAAACCTTTTTGGTTTTATTTGCATTTTGGTTGGTTTTTCAGCCAACTATGGACTTATGACCCCTTGAATCTTTTCCCAAGTAACCCAAAACCCTCACCACCTTGCCAAAACCTTTCCACACCTCTCTTGGATCAATTTCCTATATTTAATCTTTTTAATAATTCATTTTCTTCCTTTGGGAAAACATGTCATCACTATGGGTAGTGAAGCAACCTATAGCTCTGATGATCAGAAAAATCCCAAACTCTTGTCACACCTTCTTATCATCATATCATTCCATAATCTTCAAAAATATTCCATTGTCCAATGCAAAATTTTGTCCAGAATAATTATTTTCTTTCTGGTCAGAATTGGTCAGTTGTGAAGCAACTTCTTTTTTCCTAGCTCAGAAAATTCCCAATAAATTCCCTGAGATACTAGGGATTCCATCTAGCCACAATATCCAAAAATATCATCTTGTCCAGTACAAATTTTCAGCAGCAAAATTCTGACAAGTTTCTGCTCATTCCAAACCTGTGTGAAGGAAGTGCTAGCTAGAGATGCCCAATTGCTCTGAAATTTTTATGGCATGTGGGCACTACCAAATGACCTCTCTCCACCAAATTTCATCTTCATCCTATCATCTATATGAGTGCCTCAAGCTCATCTTGTTTCTGGTCCAGTATTGCAGTTTACACATGAACTATATTCAAATCTTTTTCAAACCCTTTCAAATTTGGCCATTTTGTACTCCTTCCAACCTAGAAACCCACAGACAAGTGTTTTGTCTCAGTCCCAACCCTATTTCTTCTCTGGAACCTCCTCAAGTTTGCTACCAGAATTTGTTTTGGATGAGTACCAGTACCTTGGGCCACTTCCAGACCTGCACCTGCCCCATACCTCCTATTTGAGCTTAGGTCGACGCAATAGACAAGTTTGGGCAGGATCGCGAGGCCTCCAGACACCAGTTCGCGTGGTGATCACCGTGCTGACATGACCAAAGACGCGCTCTGCGCGTCCAGGCGCGTCGGACGTGATCGCCTGAGCCGTCCCTCGCTGCCCCTCCCCCCTTGTCCCTTGGTGCCGACAGCATTCCAGCCGCATGCGTGGCCCCTCTCGAACCCTCTTGGCCGCCGGCGAAGGCCGCCGCCGCTCCCTGCCAAGATCCGCCACGGGCGCAACAATGAGCTCCTGCCGCTGTTCTTGTCCGCAAGCCCTTAATGGCGCCGGACCCATCCCATCGCTCCCTCCTGCTCTCTTCCGTCCCGTCGCCCGCAAGTGGCCAGCCAGCGCGGCGTCCTAGCGCCGGCGACGTGTCCCGCACCTCGCCGCTATGGGAGAGCTCGCCCGCGCTCGCCTCCGGCCTATAAAAGGCCATGCCCAGCCCTCCGAGCTCCTCACCCAACTCCTCCACCTCCCAATCGCCCTCCCGAGCAGCGAGCCAAGGCCGAGATGCCCTCTGGCCTCGAACCTCGCCGGAGATCCGCCGCCCCCCCAGAGCCTAGTCGCCTCGCCATTCCACTCCTCCCCGGCCTCCACTGTCGACACCTTCGAGCTCAACTCATTCCCCTGGTCCTCCTCGACCCCTTGCCTAGCCAAATCATCGCCGGAATCGCCGTCCCCGTCGATACCCGAACGCCACCGCCGCCGGAGAAGAAGGGGTCGACGCCGTCCGGCCATCTCTCGTCACGCTGCGGGTACGTGCGTGCTCGCCGTCGTGCGCCCGATCCATCCCAGTCTTCTCCCGACCTTGCCGCCGTCCCTATCGTCGGCGAGCACCGCCGGTGAGCCGCCTCGCCTCTGTCTCCCTTCTCTCTCTCTGTTTAAACCAGGCCGGCCCCACCTGTCAGCGGCTCAGCCCGCGCGCGCGAGGGGGTAAGTTGAGGCGCCCGAGCGAAGTACGCCTTCGACGTGGCCCTCTGCTGTTTTTCTGATTTTCCATTTTTAATCCATTTTGACCAGAAACTTTGACCAGCTATATCTTTTAAACCATAAGTCTAAATCAATTGATTCTTTTTTGCATTGGGTTTGTCTTGAGCCCCTTTATTTTCTGACAAATTTTGGTATTTTTCTCTGACTCACAGAATTTCTGGTGAACAGAAATGTGTTATGTGACATTTTCCTTTGCTATTTCAAAATATTTTCAGACGGAAATCTTGGTGGTTTTGAAGACCAGGAGTTTGTGGACAACCCAACAGAGCAAGGCAAGCCAGGACACCCATTTCATGAAGCATTTCAATAGCATTGCATATTCATATGAATACTTCCATTTATTTGCTATATCATAATTCATAGTAATTAATTTAAATGCCTAGTTGCTGCCATCCTAAGTATTGTGATAAACTACTATGTTTGTTAAATGAACTTAGTTGGTTGATCTTGAGTCACCTGTCCGGGCTTATCCATGCAACCACATTTGCCGGTATGGGACGGCCTTGACTTGGTCTGGCTTCGTGTTCTTTCACCGGTACCTCCAGACAGGGAGGGTTATGCGTGCGTGCTACCCTAATCAGGTAGGCGGCGATAACCCTGTGAGCCCAGTTGAGTTTTGTGCCGGCGTCCCCGTTTGGGACAGTTTAGTTTGGCCACGACGGTGGCAGGTGTCACGAGGTGACACAGGGGCCACCCAGGGCAGGACTCCGGGGGAGGATGAATGCCGGTCGTATGATGGGAGAGTCACGGGCCAGGCAGGTTTCGTTGGAGCAACGCTGGTCCACCCGAATGGGATCACGAAGCCAGGTGCTTCATGGTGTGGGTAAAGTGCGCAACCTCTGCAGAGTGTAAAAATCTATTCGAATAGCCGCGTCCATGGTATTGGACAGCCCGTCCAAACCTCACTAGGTGGTCAACCGTAACAGTGATAATAATGATGGAAGAACTCGTCTTGTGTTTGGAAGTACTCAATGGCTTATGAGTATTCCGAGGGTTGTGGGACAACCCAAAAGAGAGTAAGTTGGTAACTGGTGACAGTAAGTGAATCACTTAAGAATTTAACATATTGATTGCCATGCTATTGTTTGCTGCATTACTTGGTTGCCGTGAGCTTGCGAGTACATTCAAAGTACTCACCTGGCGTATCATGCCAGATGCAGGAGAAGCCGATGACGGAGGTCCCGATGGTTCGTGCTACGCTAACTAGGATGTGTCCTCAGCAGTGTCCCCGTGGATGGAGTTTTCGCTATGTTCTGCTACGCCGTAGAATTACTTAGTAGTTTCGAGGCCCTGCTATGTTTCATAAATAATGTAGATATTGTCAGAGCACCAGGTGTGCCTTTGGCCTTGCTATCCATGTAAAATATGAGCTTGTACCCGAAGTTTATCAATAAAGTTCAGTTCTGTTCTGTTCCAAGTTGTTGTGTGTTTCCAGAAGACATGATCTCTGGGTTTGAAACACTGGTAATCCGGTTCGCTGAGCCGGGGTGCCACAGAAATCTTCAAGTGCCAGAAGATGGTGGAGCGTGGACTTAGTGCCAATCACTCCATGATCATGGAATTCACCCGTGATCAGACGGGGGATGGCCGGTCTGTGAAGGACACCATCTCCACCCTCAATGAGCAGATTAATTTTCTGCAGAGCCAAGTTTACGATCTTCAAAACCAAGTCTTCGAATATGAAGCAAGATTTAAAGGTATGAGTTTAGCTGCCAGTTGTAGGACTCAGGGGACTCTCGCATCAACCTTTGATGGGGAGCCCTTACCCTGGAAGCTGGAGGACAAGCTTACTACATCAACACCTCCACCTTCTTCACCACCACCACCAAAGGAGACTTGAGTACATGGGTATGGGCACTCCCCTTGGCTTGAGCCAAGCTTGGGGGAGGTGCCCCGGTATCGTATCACCACCAATTTTATTCACCTTTACCTATTCTGGTTTTATCTTTAGTTTCCCTTTGCCTTAGTCGAATAAAAGTTTAGCGTGCTCTATTTCTGTGTGTTAGTTTTGTGGCCAACCTATCTATGTAATCGTGCGAAAGTTATATAATAAAGTTTAGTTTGAGTTTTTGCTTCTCTACTTTCTTATTGCAATCAAATAAAAGAAAGGCAAATAAATGAAAAGAATCATATGCTAATCTTATGGTGAGTAATGACATCACATAAGAAAAAGTATAAGTAGTAAAATTTATTGGAGATTGACAAACATAACATTGGTCAATGATGCAATTCATGAAAGAATTAATTAGGGAAGAGAAGATTCACATGCAAATACACTATCTTGGACATCTTTTATGATTGTGAGACCCCATCAAATATTATACGTCAAAATTGTTGAGGTTGGACAAGGAAGACAACGTAATGATTTATGTTTCTTCATATCCACATAGAAGTTATATTGTCATAGATCCTTCAACATGTGGTGCTTGCTCAATATCTTTGCTAGCCAAAAATTCCGCACTAAGTAGAGATACTACTTGTGCATCCAAAAACCCAAACCCAAACTCTTTCCTTGAGTGTCCACCATACCTACCTATGGATCGAGAAAGATCCTTCAAGTAAGTCGTCATCGGTGCAATAAGGCAATAAAATTGCTTCTAAAAGTGTTTTGATCAATTAGTGTAAGAGAAAATTGACGTTATACGAACTTATGATGGCAAAGTAATAAAAGTGACGGACTGCATAATAAAGGTTGCTATCATAGGGGGGAATATAGCGTGACGTTCTTTTACATTAAGGGATTGGGCATACAAACCAATAAGCGCATGACAACCTCTGCTTCCCTCTTCGAAGGGCCTATCTTTTACTTTTATGCACTTACTTTTATGCAAGAGTCAAAGTATTCTTCTCTATTCCTTTTTACTTTTTCCTTTGCAAGCATCATGTGGTGAGGAAAGATCTAGGCACATATACCCAGTTGGATATGGGTGGCCATGAGTTATTATTGTTGACATCACCCTTGAGCTGAATACGTTGGGAGGCAAAACTATGAGCCCCTATCTTCCTATGTGTCCGGTTGAAACTTTTTGTTCATGGGTATGCCGTGAGCGTTAGCAATCATAGAAGACTAAATGATGGTTGAGTATGTGGACTTGCCAAAAGGCTCCTACATGAGACCCTTCCTGAAAATATGATGAATTGTAGTTGCAAAGTTGACTGAGAACACTGTTTGTTGGTTTCCAATAAGGTTTATGCTTCATACTTCCATGTTGTGATGAATTGTTACTTGTTCATGAGAAGCTTTATGATAAAAATATATTGAAATAAGTTCTTATGTTAGAGTTTGTTGCTTTTATGTTATTAAGCATGATGCTTCTATATCCGTATTTTGTTTTTATTGACACTTCTCTCTCAAACCATGTGGACATGCTTTTCAATATCGGCTTTTGCTTGAGGAGAAGCGAGGTCTAAGCTTGGGGGAGTTCATACGTCCATTTTGCATCATGATTTCATATTGTTATTTACTTTGTTTTGTTGAATAATAATGCTTTGGGGAGTGATTCTAATGCCTTTTCTCTCATAATATGCAAGGTTTACACAAAGAGGGAGAATACCGGCAGCTGGAATTCTGGACCCAAGAAAAGCACGTCAGAGATACCTATTCTGCACAACTCCAATGAAGCTGAAACTTTACGGAGATTATTTTTGGAATTAATAAAAAATACTGGAGCAAGAATCTACCAGAGGGGGGCCACCTGGTGTGGAGCACCCACCAGGGCGCGCCAGGCACCCCCTGGCGCGGCCTGGTGGGTGGTGCTCACCCAGGCCCACTTCCGGAGCCCATCTTCTGGTATAAATTCCCAAAAAACCTAAAAAAATTAGGAGGAGGACTTTTGGGACGAAGCGTCGCCGCCTCGAGGCGGAACTTGGGCAGGAGCACTTTTGCCCTCCGGCGGAGCGATTCCACCGGGGGAACTTCCCTCCCGGAGGGGGAAATCAAAGCTATCGTCATCACCAATACCCCTCTCATCTTTGGGAGGCCAATCTTCATCAACATCTTCAACATCACCATCTCCTCTCAAACCCTAGTTCATCTCTTGTGTTCAATCTTTGTACCGGAACCTCAGATTGGTACCTGTGGGTGACTAGTAGTGTTGATTACCTTGTGTAGTTGATTACTATATGGTTTATTTGGTGGAAGATTATATGTTCAGATCCATTATGCTATTCATTACCCCTCTGATCTTGAGCATGATTATTATTTGTGAGTAGTTACCTTTGTTCTTGAGGTCACGAGAGAAGTCATGTTGCGAGTAATCATGTGAATTTGATATGTGTTCGTATTTTTGATGATATGTATGTTGTGATTCCCTTAGTGGTGTCATGTCAACGTCGACTACATGACACTTCACCATTCATGGGCCTAAGGGAATGCATTGTGGAGTAGTTATTAGATGATGGGTTGCTAGAGTGACAGAAGCTTAAACCCTAGTTTATGCACTACTTCGTAAGGGGCTGATTTGGATCCACATGTTTAATGTTATGGTTAGACTTTGTCTTAATACTTTTATCGTAGTTGCGGATGCTTGCGAGGGGGTTAATCATAAGTAGGTTGTTAGTTCAAGTAAGAACAGCACCTTAGCACTGGTCTACCCACATATCAAATTATCAAAGTAGTGAACACGAATCAAACCAACATGGTAAAAGTGACTAGATGAAATTCCCGTGCACCCTCAAGAACACTTTGCCTATTACTAGTGATTGTTCTGGCCTGTCCTTTGCCTTAAAAGGATTGGGCTACCTTGCTACACCTTGTTTACCATTACCGTTACTTGATCGTTACAAATTATCTTGCTATCAAACTATCTATTACCTACAATTTCAGTGCTTGCAGAAATTACCTTGCTGAAAACCGCTTGTCATTTCCTTCTGCTCCTCGTTGGGTTCGACACTCTTACTTATCGAAAGGACTACGATTGATCCCCTATACTTGTGGGTAATCAGCAACCCCCATCTAGTTCCACAGCAGCCACATTTTCATCCCAATCAACACAATCACTTCATAGGCCCACTGCAACACCATGAACATGATGATATCCACCAGGATCAGCTGCCAGATTTGAACCTGAACAATGAGCCAGTTAATTTGGAGCTTTCCCTACAACAACCAATCCCACAAAACCTTAATAACTGGGAACTGGAAGATGAATATGAGGAGATGGACATGCTAGGTTTGGGACATTGGGCTCTACCTCAACACAACCACCAGATTGATATGGAACTTCAGCCAGGGAAGTTTATGGAATTGCAGGATCTGATGGAACCTATGCAAGAGGACCAAGAACCTGTCATCCAAGATATTTTTCCTGAGATGTATAATGCCAGTAGCTAAACTATTTCATTGGCTAGATCACATGATAGTGCTAATTCAGCTGCATCTGCTAATGGGTCTCATAATGGGCATGTTGAGCCCATCTTCCCTGTCCAGACAGATTTGAATGTGCTTGATGGGCCTGTTCCTCACCAACCTCTATAGCCCATGGACCTGTTACCTGAAGGCTAGTTGCAGCCACCACAACAACTGAACATTGTTGAACCTTTACAACCACACATCCATCTTGATACAATTATGGCACCCACTAGGATGGAATCTAATCAGTGGTTTGATGATCCTATGCAACAGGAACTCATTGCTTCATGGCAGAATGACACAACACAGATCAGCACAAACAATATTGATATAGATCAAGGACAAATCAACTCTTTTGCTGAGAACACAGAGACATTTGTTGAGCAGCAACCTCTCAATCCATCAGTCCAGATGCACCTAGAGCAGCAAGCACATACATCTGGAGGTGAGATTTCCAGTTCAAGTCTCTCTGCTCCCCATGGATTTCCAGCACCTATTTATAGGGATTATAATCAAAATCTGCTTGTTGGCTTTGTGCATCTGCCTGACTCTGTTGATCCTGTTCTCATGGAAAAAACAGAGCTGAACAACCTCCAGAACTCACAGTTGGAGCATGATGAAGTAATCCTTGGAAAGGAAGGTGCACACATTTGGAAAGAACACTTTGCACCATCTGCAGACAGTAAAGAGGTAATTCAAGTACCTATATAATGGGTAAATTTTCTGTCAGCGGCTTTACTCTCTAAAGAAAAATTTGAATGGGCAAAGAAATTCATAACCTCCCAAGTTTGGAACTATATTGTCCAGGGACCAGAATCTCAACAGTTTAAACCATTTGCAGTTCCAGAGAGTTTCTCAACATCTTATCCTGATGTTTGCTCTTCTCAGATAGAGTTGACTCATGAGGTGGACCAGAAAAACACTGCTACTCATGTGCACCCAACCACTGAAGGACAGGTTGCATCATCCACTTCTCCTTTGCACAAAAACATAAAGAGGAAGGAGAAACTACCTCTAGTTGAAACTGAGGTAAGAAGAAGTTGTAGGCTACAAGCTCTTAACAAAGGTTATAGGAAAGCTATTTGAAAAGATAAAAACTACCTTCCATGCTCTGCATTGCCTCCTCCCGTACATACTAAAGTGGTTAAGAATATAAACACCTCTTTTTGTAAGGTTAATGAGCAGACCACAAGTGAGGCTTCACTTAGGAAAGTTATTTGAAAAGATAGTAGGTTTCTCAAGAATTTCCGCCCCAGAAGACTAAATAAGTTTGAGCTTCTCCCCTCAGTGGGTGCTTCAGGAGGTTTATTAGTGGTATGGAGTGAACAAATCTTCTCAACCGTTTCATTGATAAAAATGATTTCTCCATTGAGTTCACTTCCAAACATTCTGGAAAACTTTTTCTCCTGACAAATATCTATGGACCATGTCATCAACCTGCTAGATCTCAGTTTATTAATTAGTTTCAAGACTTACAAATTGAGGATGATGTTAATTGGCTAGTGGTAGGTGATTTCAATTATGTCTGGTACCCTCAGAACAGAAACAGAACTGGTGCCAGCTCATAGGATATGCTCACTTTTAATGAAGCAATTAATAAACTGACACTCATTGAAAATCCTCTCAAAGGAAGAAATTTTACGTGGAGCAATATGCAAGATGCACCTTTACTGGAGAAATTAGATTAGTGTTTCACTTCTGAGCACTGAACATTGAACTTCCCAAACACCCTGACTCTTCCACTGGCAAAGACTACATCTAACCATATATCCCTAGTGATAAAATATGGAACCTGTATCCTAAGGTCAAAGATGTTTAGACTTGAAAACTACTGGATAAATCACCCCCAGTTTAAAGAAACAATAAAGGAGATCTGGGGGCAACCAGTACAAGAAACTGACAGTGCTAGGATCATCTCTCAAAATTCAAAAGACTCGGAAAAGGGCTCAAGAATTGGGCAAAACACTTTTCTAACCTCAAGAAGATCATTGCGAATACCAATGAAGTGATACTGTTCTATGACACTATTGAAGAATACAGAATTTTGACTGTTAAAGAGGAAAATGGCAAATAGATTCTAAAGCAACATCTGGAAAATACTTTGTCTCACCAGAAAACCTATTGGAAACAGAGAGCTGCTATTAGGAACATCAAGTATGGGGAAGCCAACACCAAGGTTTTCCAAGCTAAAGCCACCATTAAGCATAGGAATAATCACATTGCAATGCTCTCTGATGAGTTTGGTAATGAGCACCATGACCATCATACTAAAGAGGCAATTATGTTTAAAGCTTTCAAAGACAGGATGGATACAAGTAAGGCTACAGACAATCCATTGCTGCTGCACAATCTACTCCCATCCAGTACTGATCTCCATAGCCTGGAATTGTCATTCACAAGAACTGAAATTGATGAGGTGATTAAGCATATGCCCAGTGAAAAATCTCCTGGCCCTCATGGTTTTAATGCAGCTTTCCTGAAAGCATGTTGGGATATTATTGCAGTTAACTTCTACAAGCTCATTGAAGATTTTCATTCAGGAAATACCAATATCCAGTGCATCAACTACTCATATATCACTCTTATTACCAAAAAAGACTCAACTGTTAATCCTGGAGATTTCAGACCAATCTCCCTGCTTAATTGCACTTTAAAGATTATAACCAAGCTATTGGCAAATAGACTCCAAAAACTTATTTTGTCCCTGGTGCAGATTATAACCAAGCTATTGGCAAATAGACTCCAAAAACTTATTTTGTCCTTGGTGCATATCAATCAATATGGTTTTCTCAGCAACAGATGCATCCAGGACTGCCTTGCATGGTCATTTGAATACCTTCATCAATGCCATCAATCTAAGAAAGAGATTGTGCTCCTAAAATTGGATTTTGAGAAGGCTTTTGATATGTTGGGCCATGACACCATCCTGAAGATATTACAAGCCAGGGGTTTTGGGAACAAATGGTTAAACTGGATTAAATTTATCTACAGCTCTGGGTTCTCATCTGTCCTACTCAATGGAGTTCCAGGCAAGCAATTCCAATGTAAGCAAGGGGTCAGGCAAGGAGATCCACTGTCCCCTCTCATCTTTGTGTTGGTTTCTGCTACAATCTATGATGAATGAAGCTATGAGAGCTGAGATGATCACCTGCCCCATTCTTCATAATTCTTGCCCAGATTTCCCTGTTATACAATATGCAAATGATACCATTTTGGTAATTCCAGCAGAAGATAGGTAGCTGTCACACATCAAGAATCTCCTGCTGCAGTTTGCAAATTTTACTCGGCTTCATGTTGATGATACGTCCATTTTGCATCATGAATTCTTATTGATACTAGTAAGATGCCCGTGCTACGCCACGGAAGTACATAAACTAAAGTGGAATAACATAAATACAAAGCCAAACGTATTACTGTGTACTTTATTTTTGAGAAGGTTTGGCTTTAACCACATGAAAAAAGAGCTTATCTACAATGACACTACAAACACCACCAGAGTTACGTGGAGCCACACATCACTACATTCGCATTACGTCAAACCTTAGCTAACACATGTGCACAGTTTTTTGCACATGCAACATGCTTAGAAGTTACATTTCTCATTCGATCCCGAATACCAACTTGGTATGTCATTTAAGTGTTCTTGCCATGTAAGTATGAGTCAGAATATGAAAAACCTGACAAAGAAAAGGGTTGAATGAATATCGAGGGGGGCTGACAATCGGCAGATGATCTCACGTCCTCATTTTTTTCTCCCTCTCCGCTCGTCGCGCCGCCCTGGGGAGAACACTAGCACGCCGCAGGTCCCCACCTTCCCCTCTCCTCCTCCTCCTCGACCGCCGCCTGCACGCGCTGACGGGCAAAGCCCGGTCGGCGTGGGCGGCGGCGAGGCCTTCTCTCCCTCCTGCCAGGTTGCCGCGGCGCGGGACGTGTCCTCCAGGTGGTGGCGCAGCGATAGCGCGGGGTCCGGCGGTGCGGTCGTGCGTGCTGACGGCGGTGGTTGTGGCGCGCGACGGCGGTGCGAAGGGCTACGCGATGGTGGGTGGTTGCGTACCCTGGGGCCGTTGGTGGCTTGGATCTAGGCCAACCTGTGCGGGCGGCGCGACCTAACCTCTGTGAGCGGCGATGAGTGGGCAGGCGCGGGCGCTCCTGGCTGGACGGCGGACTAGCCCCTTCTTGCTGGTGTGCGGGGGCTCGGGCAGTGGTTGAAGCGTCCCCTTCCCGCGGGCGTGAGGCGATGGATGTGGGGATGGAGGCGGAGGTCTTGGTGCTGGACGGGGCTGGCGGACACTACAAGAAATATGCTAATTTGTGACTATCAATATTGGTCACTGAATGGTCACTGTTTTTAATTTGTGACCTTTTTGTGACCAAATCTTGTTGGTCAAAAGCTGGCCGTCTTTAATGGAACTTAATGACCTTCTGTGCATTTAGGTCATAGAATGCTATGACCAAAATAGAAGGTCATAAGCCCTATGACCAATTATTTTGGTCACTGGTTGCCTGCCCAGACCACGTAGGATCCAAAGCTGACGTGGCAATATTATGATCTAACGAAATGGTCGTAAATGAGAATCAGCCCGGTCCGGTCTAGCCGTGTCTGTGGGCCGAGCACAATAATTCAGCACATTTAACATTTTCTTTTTCTCTTTATTTTGCTTCGCTGCCTGGGCCTGGCCCAAGAATTTGGCCTTTTATTTTCTGGGTGAAGCCTTTTACAGTCCAGTTTTTTTTTATGGTCAACTCTTTGTTCTGGGCCACAACCTTTTATTTTCATGTTTGGGCCTCCAGTTCTTGTTTGGGCCTCGGCCTTTTATTTTCTGGGATGCAGCCTTTTAGAGACTACGTTTTTTTATAGTCAACTCTTTTTTTTAGGCCCAAGCTCATTCTGTCTATTTCTTGTTTGGGCCTAGGCCTTTTAGTGGGCCAACTAAGTTTACAGCCCAATTAATCCAAATGATATCTGGAATAATTCAAATAATAACCTGTGATCCAAACAAAACTCAAATAATTCAGAAAATGCACAAGTTCACAGCTTCACAAAGTGCATAACAAGTTCTACGACAAGTTCTACAACAGCATAGAGCTTCACAAGTTCACAAGTTCTACGACAAGTTCTATGACAGCATAGAGTTTCCAAAATGAGCCATCACATAGAGCTTCTAAGACATCATAATGCTTTAGCTCCAAAGAGAGCCATCAAGTGGGCTAACTTCTCATCCTGTTCTTGAGACTTCTTGCGCAGCAGCTCAAATTCCTTCTCGCGTGCAGCTTCAGCTTCTTCCGACTTCATCTTCATTTCCGCCAATTCTTCTTTCATCACTTCAGCTTGATGCTCCGACCTCTCCAGCTTCTGCTCAAGATCACGCACATGAGCAGCCACATCAGCACTTGATTTGATGGAGTTGTTCCTTGATGACTGGAGCCCAACATTCCTCAGGAATGTGCTTTGCTTGACTTCTGTCTTGAGCACTTCATCAACAATTTCAGCGGCAGACTTTGGCTCTTCACCTTCTGGTACCGGTGCGTCCTTCATTTTTTCCATCTCAGGCTAGCATATGGAGGAAAATTATAGACATTAGTAGCAGAACTTTTTCACATTTTCATCATATCATAAAAAATGCAACAAATAGCTACAGCAAACCACCACAGCAACAGGACCATGTCAAGACCATGACAAATAGCTACAGCACATAACAGCAACAGCAACAGAACTTGTTCAAGGCCACCCACAACAGCAACAAGTAGCAGAACTATGTCATACTAGCAAGCAAGAGAAACCAAACAAGAATGCCAAATAGCTACAGCAAATTCTGTTATCTTTCATCATATCATAAAAATGCAACAAATAGCTACAGCAAATTATGTTATCTTTGTTGAGAACTATACAACAAATTCTGATATCTTTGTTGAGATACCAAACCATGGATCATACAAATGCATCAGCAACACATTCAATTATCATCTTAGGCTCTAGCAACAGCATCAAAGCATTGAACATACAGCAGCATCAGCAAAGCATAAAACCTCAGGCTCCAGAGACTTACTATAGCAACCTGAACCGGCTCCGAAAACCCGGACTTCTTGCTGTTGTGGGTGGCCTTGAACAAGTCAATCACAGACAGCTCTTCATCCTTACGTTCTTCTTTCTGAAATGTTTTTCAACAAAAATCAAAATGTTATGCAGCAAGAATCAAAAATGTTATTTCAACGAGAATCAAACAGTAAGCTCTCTAGACAAAAGTTCTTACAGTGGCATAAATGTGTGTTGTGTAGTGCCTGGAACCAGTTCTCTGTTGGTACACAACTTTTTCTCGATTCATCTTGTTCGACACACAGGTTTCCTACAAAAAAACATATTGTCAGCATGATCTAGCACTAGCATATCATGTGCAGAAGATAAACCAGCAGCTACATGTATACAGGATGCCACAACAGCAGATACAAACCTTGTGTCTTGGGGTAGACCACATCTTCACCAGCGCTTGCCATTCACCATCCGTCATATCTGGCACCGGAGACTTGATGCTGACTTTCTTTGCTGGTATGGGATCAAAATATTTCTTCTTGATCTGGTGGCGTCTGTTCTTTGAACTTTTCTGTAGAATATCTTTGCATGCGGTCTTAATGATCTCCGAGTCTGCGTCCATCTCAAAATTTGCCTACCAAGACAGCAAACAAGGTAGGGACAAGATTGGTGATCATAGGTAGGTGTTACAGAAAATAGAAAGCACATTAGCTACGAAACAAGTAGCTTAAAACAACTTTTCCAATGAAGTCCTTCACTAGATTAGCGTCCTTTTTTTATTCCTTGAAGTGAGGAAGAACCGGCAGATGGCTTCTTGCAATGTGTCCACACTCAGAAGCAAGCTTTGCAGCCTGCATAGGCTTCTCTGGACGCTTCATCCCTTCGGCAATTTGGATTGGCACCTTGGTACCAAGTGCCTTGGTGATCCTCTCTAGCCCTGCGCCCTTTCTATTTTTAGGCTTGGTAGTCATTACATCTGAAAATGAAAATGGCCTCATAAATTAGAAGAGAAATCGACAAATGCAGGAATGGTTCAGCCAAACAGGTAAGCATACATGATTGCTTAAATTTAGAAAATGCACTAGTAAAAGAGAGCATTGCAAAGGTGAACTTGTTTGTTTGAAGCACAAGTTGCTGTTCGTCAGCAGGGATGACAACATTCCTGTCCACAGAAGGTGCGACAGGGCTGAGGTCCGTGTGGACAGTGCCTGCTTCATCCATGCAGAAAGGGCCTCCTTCATCTAGGAAGACAGTGCCTCTTTCATCCGTGGGGAGGGTGCTTCCTTCATCCATGGGGAGAGTGCTTCCTTCATCCATGGGCATAGACTCGTCACCCATTTGCAGCGAGCTCTCGAAGTCCATGAGCAGCGGACTTTCCTGATGGTCCGTCGCAGCCGCCGTCTTTGCTTTCTGCCTTGTTACTCTAATAGGGGCAGGTTCATCCTGTTCGAAGATCCTCTTTGATTGTCCCGGAGGTACGGCCATCACCCTTCCCGGAGGCATTGTAGCAGAAGTTTCTGTGCTCTTCCTCTTCTTGACTGTTTTCCTAATAGCGGGCTTCTTCTTCCTAGAAGCCTTCAGTGCCTCGTATAAACAGCAAGGAAAAAAGCATTAGATCACAAGAAAATTGTGTGAGCACAAGGAAACACAAAGCATACAAGTACTCCCAACCCTCCAAGCAAGACAGAGTTTGCACCTTAATAGTCTTCTCCACAACAACATCATCCACTTCCTCTCCGTCAATAACTTCATCCTCCTTTGGATTGTACTCGGAGTCATCATTGGTAATTCCACTACCTTCTTGAACATCATTTGTTTTCCTAATCATTGACGCTATTGCGCCAATGCCAAGGGACTGGAACATCCGATTGTTCCTCGTCATATTTCTAGCCCTAACCTTCTCGTACTCAGTGATAGGCGCTTCTTTGCATGATGAAGGAAACATATTTATTAGATTAATGGTTGGAAGGCATGGACAAACTGCCAAAGATATGCTATCAGATTCATGTTCATTTAATACTAGCAACTAGCAAAAATATATTAAGCCAGCACACAAGCACAATTAAGGTAGCTCATTTAGATAAGGAAGGGGCAAAGTAGCTGGCAATACATTTAAGCTATTCAGGTACGGAAGAGTAACAGTATAACCACAATAGCTATTCATCAACTCCCTTCATATGTTCTTTGGAAAACCTTCTAACTCCTTTTCTAATCCAGCTTCTATCCATCTGCCAAAGACAACAAATTGTTGCAACTTAGCAACCAATCTAAGTGCATCAACATTAATTAATGAAAATGGATGGCAGTAATGGCAGCTCAAAAATCCAGAAAATTTAATATGCTAATTGCCTAACCACAACATAGAAACAAACCAAACTGTAAATCAAACCAATATTGAAATTGGCATGAATTTAATTTGCTGACAAGGATAAATCAAATCAAACCAAACCAACATTTTAGAAGGATCCTGTTTCAGGGAAAGACCAAGCTAGCTAGCTCCTAACAATTACTATGCAGTTTTTATCAATTACAATTACTATGCTCCAAACAATCTGCAAACAAACAAGCTGAAGAACTCCTAACAGTGCATCAACAAAATTCATCTATGCAGTTTCTACCAAACAAGCTAGCTAGCTCCTAACTCCTAACAGTGCATAAAAAAAATTCAGGTATGCTGAAGAACATCTGACTGAAATCCATCTCTAACTCCTAACTCCTAACAGTGCTCGGTTCTTTAACAGATTTAGATCAGAAGAGAGGGGGGAGGAGAGGGGTGCATACCGGGAGGCCTGCTTGCGGCGGCGGCGGCGGCGGAGAGTCCCCCATGCTCGGCGAGCCGCTCCTGTCGAGCCAAGCGGTGAGGCCGCGGTTCCGCCGCCCCTGCTAGTTGCTTCCGCCGTCGTGGGCAAGGCGTGCGGCGAGGCAACACCAGCGTCGGTGGCCCACGGCCCTGCCTCCCCCGCCGGTTGCTTCCACCGCCAGCCCCGGCCCTGCCACCCCCGCCGGTTGCTTCCGCCGCTGGCCCCCGCCCCCGCCGCCGCCTCCTACGCAAGACCTAAGAAACGAGATGGGGAATTTTTGCTACAAGACGGTCGCTGATTCATTTGATTTAGGGACACGTTATGATAACGAATCGATAGCCCCTCTCTAGCCCAGCGGTAGAGAACAAGTGAATAGAGCGCTCGGTCGTGGGTTCGAGTCCCCGCTCGTGCATTCTTTTTACTAGCGAATTTAGAGCTCGGTCCCACCTGTAAGCGAATATAAATAGCTCAGTCCCGCTGTCAAATGGGTCCCGCCGGTCAGAGTGTGATCCTGTCAGCAAAAATGACACGTAAACATTGACACATAAGCGAGATTGCTGAGGTGGCTGCCTAATCATTCTAATGCATTCGAACTCAAGTGTAATGACCATTTATATTGGTCATGATTAGTTAGAAATAAGGCAGCAGACCAGTGCTGTCTGCTTTATGACCTTTTGGTGTAAGGAAATTATGACCTTTCTGGCCCTAATGATCATTATGGTGTAGGGTTTGGAGCCCCCCGAACAGCTTACAACCAATTGGTCTCAAATGGTCATAGATTTACAACCATTTTTCCAGGGTCACTGACAGAAGGTCACAAGATAGCATATTTCTTGTAGTGGGAGCACTTCACGAGGAACCACCGGAGGAGGTGCCTGGCATGATGGCCGGCCGCCATGGGTTGCCTCCAGTCTGGATTTGGACTGCCAGAGTCGCTGCTGCTGCTCCCATTGCCTGACCAAATGCAACAAAGTTTTTTTAACAATCGGTGTGAGACAAAGCCAAATGGAGAGGAAGAAGAGGCAGAGCGTACTGGCATCGTCGTCGTCCTGGTAGCGCCTGCGGCACATAGTCGTGTTGAACACATTCACTGTGAGCATGGCGTTGCCGTCGTACCTGAAGACAAGGAAGTACCCGTGCCGCAGGTTGTAGGCACGGACGAACTGCTTCCAGCCACGACCTAGGTACATGTGGCCGTCGGTGTCGAACACCACCTCCACGTCCCACAGCCTGTGAAGCCCGCTGTCGGCCTGCCGCAGCTTCACTTTTTGTGGCCGACGGCCGTCCAGCATCTTCATAAAATTGTCAGGCAGCCTCTGCAGTGTGGGTCAAGCAGTGATGTAGCAAACATCATAGTTATGATAAAGAGATGGGTGAAGGGGAGATCTCTTCTTTTATATACCTGCCTGCTGGAGGATTTCTCAAGTATGATCGTGAAGAACTCGAAACCTTCCAAGTCGGCCATCTCACTTGGTGTGGCAGAGCGCAGCCGGCGGTGGCGGCCTCCCCCCATCTCTGAAAAGCAGCAGAAGAGACCAATTACTACCCTTTACAACATTATCGTACAACATTACAGCAGCAGAAGTTTTGAGCAGAAGAGAATCAACTACACCAAGTTATCATTTCACATTCAGGATGGAAATTCATAGGACTGTTGTAGGTTTTTTCTGCCTCTTCTTTTTGAATGTCTATGTTAAAAAATAATCCATTCATAACCTAATCCATTTTCTTGTGGTACAGGCAAATCGAATAGTTAACCTACTGCATTGTAATTAAACAGTATATACAGGCAAATCGAATAGTTAACCATTCCTGCTTTTGCTTTGCCCCTTTTAATTTAGACCTAATCGTTGGTTAACCATTCCTTCTTTAACCCATCCATTTAGCCTCACAATTTGCATACACACTAACCAGGGTACCTTTACCTGGCAGTTTCCTATGGCTGGTTTTCACAAGCAAACACCCGGAAAAGCAGAGCAAGCAACCAAAGTATAGTACTGCTACCTCTCATTCACCTCACATTAACTACACAAGCTCCAAATAGTTAACAACCTCCTATGAGAACATCCAAATCAATTGTAGATTCTAGCACTGCTACTAGCTCAATGTTTTTTAGGGTAACACTGATGCTTCTTCTGCCAATAGAGTAGTATAAAACTATAAATATTGTTGCAGCAGGTGAATTTTGGACAGTTGTTATGCTTGGCATAATCCTTCCGAAACAAGACACAGTTATTTGGGCACACATGTATTGAAACATAACCTAGCCCCAGCCTGCGGATTATGCTCAATGCTTCATCATAAGACTTGGGAACATAGCTATCAGGGAACAGCAAGGTCAAAAGGCGGAGTATTGCGTTGAATGCAGCATTGCTAATCCGGTAGAAAGACTTGATGTGGAGTAACTTCACGGTGAAGGTAAATCTTGAAAATTTACCCCCTTCACGAGCTGTGCGCTTCGCCTCCTGTAACACCTCAGCAAACATCGACTTCTGTTCATCAGCACGGTCTTCAGAGTTATACAGATCCTTCAATACGTCAGGAATCCTATCATCTTCATGCCCATCCGATTCCTCCAAACCAGCATTCTCTCGCAAAACCTTTTCCATAAAATCAATGCCAGTATCACCACCACCCATCATATGAGGGGCCTGTGTATCATCTTCAATATGTTGAGGTTGTCCATCTAAAGGTTCTCCATGATATATCCATCTATCATATGTGCTGGCCATCCCATTAAGAAGCAGATGATCTTCCACCATTCCTTGTTCTTTTCTTGAACGGTTGAGGCATTCGCAGCATGGGCAAAGAATGACAGCATCCTTGGCAAAATTTTACCGAACAAATTGCATGAATTCATCAACTCCCTTCATATGTTCTTTGGAAAACCTTCTAACTCCTTTTCTAATCCAGCTTCTATCCATCTGCCAAAGACAACAAATTGTTGCAACTTAGCAACCAATCTAAGTGCATCAACATTAATTAATGAAAATGGATGGCAGTAATGGCAGCTCAAAAATCCAGAAAATTTAATATGCTAATTGCCTAACCACAACATAGAAACAAACCAAACTGTAAATCAAACCAATATTGAAATTGGCATGAATTTAATTTGCTGACAAGGATAAATCAAATCAAACCAAACCAACATTTTAGAAGGATCCTGTTTCAGGAAAAGACCAAGCTAGCTAGCTCCTAACAATTACTATGCAGTTTCTATCAATTACAATTACTATGCTCCAAACAATCTGCAGACAAACAAGCTAAAGAACTCCTAACAGTGCATCAACAAAATTCATCTATGCAGTTTCTACCAAACAAGCTAGCTAGCTCCCCACTCCTAACAGTGCATAAAAAAATTCAGGTATGCTGAAGAACATCTGACTGAAATCCATCTCTAACTCCTAACTCCTAACAGTGCTCGGTTCTTTAACAGATTTAGATCAGAAGAGAGGGGGAGGAGAGGGGGCAGAGAAGAGGGGTACATACCGGGAGGCCTGCTTGCGGCGGCGGCGGCGGCGGAGAGTCCCCCATGCTCGGCGAGCCGCTCCTGTCGAGCCAAGCGGCGAGGCCGCGGTTCCGCCGCCCCTGCCAGTTGCTTCCGCCGTCGTGGGCGAGGTGCGCGGCGAGGCAACACCAGCGTCGGTGGCCCACAGCCCTGCCTCCCCCACCGGTTGCTTCCGCCGCCGGCCCCGGCCCTGCCACCCCCGCCGGTTTCTTCCGCCGCTGGCCCCCGCCCCCGCCGCCGCCTCCTACGCAAGACCTAAGAAATATGATGGGGAATTTTTGCTAAGTGTTGGCTCTGTCCGATACTGCCAATAGGCCACACTTGTGAGTGGGTTACGTTTGATACAAGACGGTCGCTGATTCATTTGATTTAGGGACACGTTATGATAACGAATCGATAGCCCCTCTCTAGCCCAGCGGTAGAGAACAAGTGAATAGAGCGCTCGGTCGTGGGTTCGAGTCCCCGCTCGTGCATTCTTTTTACTAGCGAATTTAGAGCTCGGTCCCACCTGTAAGCGAATATAAACAGCTCAGTCCCGCTGTCAAATGGGTCCCGCCGGTCAGAGTGTGATCCTGTCAGCAAAAATGACACGTAAACATTGACACATAAGCGAGATTGCTGAGGTGGCTGCCTAATCATTCTAATGCATTCGAACTCAAGTGTAATGACCATTTATATTGGTCATGATTAGTTAGAAATAAGGCAGCAGACCAGTGCTGTCTGCTTTATGACCTTTTGGTGTAAGGAAATTATGACCTTTCTGGCCCTAATGATCATTATGGTGTAGGGTTTGGAGCCCCCCGAACAGCTTACAACCAATTGGTCTCAAATGATCATAGATTTACAACCATTTTTTCCAGGGTCACTGACAGAAGGTCACAAGATAGCATATTTCTTGTAGTGGGAGCACTTCACGAGGAACCACCGGAGGAGGTGCCTGGCATGATGGCCGGCCGCCATGGGTTGCCTCCAGTCTGGATTTGGACTGCCAGATTCGATTGGGCGCCCGGTCCTCCTGGTTACGCGCGTTGGCAGTGGGTCAGCGTCACAGGCGAGCCTCCGGACGAAGTTTGACGTCATCCTTTCATCCGGGGCTGGTTGTTCCTAGTGCATGGTCCGGCGCTTGGGCGCCTTGGAGTCAGATTTGCCGATCTAGGCCACCTCCGGTCATGCCAAGGTGGGATCTTGCGGGCTAGATGGGTGGCGTCCTCATGTTATGGCATTGGTGAGGGATCGTGGCGTCTTCGGGAGGGACCGTTATGTCGTCAGACGGATCAGCACTGTTGGCCGCTGGCATAGCGATGTGTGAGCTCGCCTAGGCCGGGACTTCCTCGACAGTGGCCGTCGGCAATCACTGGATTGTGTCCCCCTCGGTCCACCGGAACTGGCTGGGGATGTCGGTGTTGGCGTTTCCTATGGTGGAGATGCTGACCCAGATCTGGTGGCTTATGCCGGGCTAGGAGTGGATGGAGTGCCTCTGCTCCTCCTACCATGGTTGATGCGTTGTGGCAGGGGCGGATGACGATATCTCGAGACATGGATGCCGTGGCAGTGGCCCCGGGTGGAGGTCCGTATGGTTGGCTCTTTGACGGGCACCATGACGGCGGCAATGGCTATGCTTCTTGGTCGTGGGGGCTGCAAGGGATGTAGTGGTGGGGGCTCAGGCTCACTTCCTGTCATTGGCAGTAGCGATGCCAGATCTGGAACTGGAGGCTTCTGCTCGCTGCGGTGGTTCTGGGTGCCTCGTCGTGGCATGGGTGAGCTGCCAAGTGAAAGCCTTGCGCTTTGGCGCCGGCGACGGTGACGCTTGCGTGCGCTGCTCACCTCTTGAGGTCGTCATTGTGGTTCTCCTCCCCACGCTAGGGTTCTAGGTGAAGACCTCTGTCCTTCTTCGACTCGGCAACGGCGACGCGTAGCGCCGTTCTCCCTCCTGATGGCGTTTTCGTGGAGCCTAGGTGTCCTAGTGCATGTTGTGTCGTGTTTTCAGGCCTACCTTTATTAGTTTTCTACAGCATTCTCTTGTATGTGTGGGTTGTCCAGTTATCCTAAGATCTACTTTGTAAGAGGTCCTCCTCATTGCCTTGTATCAGTTCGTCGTGTACTGTGTTGTTTGCATTATATATAAAGCGGGGCTTGAGCCTGTTTCGAGAACATCAAGGGCATATTTATGATTTTACAACGGGCCACTATTTTATTGTATATGATCCTGGTAATTCGTTCTTCTAAATAAATTTTGATATAGCAATAGTTTTCCCAATCCGTAAAGTAGTGTAGCATGGGCAAAGAGAAATTAGTACTCACAGGCGCTTGCAGACTCGCAACAGAGTGCTATGGTGGCAGGTTGCCATGTGGGCCCATCTGGATAAGGCCCAATTCACGACGACAACTGATACGTCTCCGTCGTATCTATAATTTTTTATTGTTTCATGTCAATATTAAACAACTTTTACATATTTTTGGCAACATTTTATATGATTTATTGGACTAACATATTGATCCAGTGCCCAGTGCCAGTTCTTGTTTCTTGCATGTTTTTTGTTTCGCAGAATATCCATATCAAATGAAGTCCAAACACGATAAAACTTTACGGAGATTTTTTTTGGAATATTTATGAATTTTGAGAAGTTGAATCAACACAAACGGAGGCCCACAGCCCCCAAGAGACACCAGGGCGCGCCCAGAAGGCCCAGGCACGGCATGGTGGGTTGTGCCCACCTTGAATGTCGGTTGGAGCTCTCCTTCGGGTGCAAGGAAGCTAATTTTTGGATAAAAATCCCCTCAAAATTTCAGCTCGATCGGAGTTACGGATCTCCGGGAATATAAGAAACGGTTTTCGGCTAGAAAAGAGGAACGCAAAACAGAAGAGAACAGAGAGGGAGATCCAATCTCGGAGGGGCTCCTGCCCCTCCGCCGCCATGGAGGCCATGGACCAGAGGGGGAACTCTCCTCCCATCTAGGGGGGAGTCCAAGGAAGAATAAGAAGGAGGGGGGCTCTCTCCCCCTCTCTCCCGGTGGCACCGGAACGCCGCCGGGGCAATCATCGTGACGGCGATCTACTCCAACAACTTCGCCGCGGTCAACACCAACTCTCTCCCACTCTATGCAGCGGTGTAACACCTCTCTTCCCCGCTGTAATCTCTACTTAAACATGGTGCTCAACTCCATATATTATTTCCCAATGATATTTGGCTATCCTATGATGTTTGAGTAGATCTCTTTTGTCCTATGGGTTAATTGTGGTATGATGTTATGGATGTGAGTTGTATGTTGATATGGTGCTGTCCTATGGTGCCCTTCGTGTCGTGCAAACGTGAGGGATTCCTGCTGTATGGTGTTGCAATATGTTCATGATTTGCCTATGGTGGGTTCCTTGAGTGGCAGAAGCATAAACCCGAGTAGGTGGGTTGTTGCGTATGGGAGTAAAGGGGACTTGATACTTAATGCTATGGTTGAGTTTTACCTTAATGAACTTTGGTAGTTGCGGATGCTTGCTAGAGTTCCAATCATAAGTGCATATGATCCAAGTACGGAAAGTGTGTTAGCATATGCCTCTCCCTCATTGCATATGACAAGTATCTATCATATTATATTCAATTGCCTAGGGACAATCTTTCTCTTGCGTTACACAAAAACCTTTCTGCTAGTCTATTTACTCTTTTTGTTCTTTTATTAAAACATCACCTAACTTTTATTTCCGTGTTCTTTATTATCTTGCAAAGTACTTCTAGTTTTACTCCCGCAAAGTAGTTTCATACTTGTTCTAGGTAAAGCAAGCATTAGCGTGCGTAGAGTTGTATCGGTGGTCGATAGAACTTGAGGGAATATTTGTTCTACCTTTAGCTCCTCATTGGGTTCAACACTCTTACTTATCGAAAAAGGCTACAAACGATCCCCTACACTTGTGGGTTATCAAGACCTTTTTCTGGCGCCGTTGCCGGGGAGCAATAGCGTGGGGTGAATATTCTCGTGTGTGCTTCTTTGCTTTATCACTAAGTAGTTTTTATTTTGTGCTCTTGTTTTCTATCTTAAGATATGTGTGGGAAATGCAAAATACCAAAAAAATTAGATGTTCTTGCTGCTCCAAAAGTTGAGGAACCACTAGTGTTCCGTACTACCGAAGAATATTACTTGGATCATCTTCAATCCATTTGTGCTCGTGCTGAAAACCCAACTAGCTTAGTTGAGGGAAAATCATTAAATGAGCATGCTTATTATGTGCGACACCGCATATCTCAAAAAGGGAAACTCTTGTGGCATCAAATTAATACTTTGTGTTGCTATGCTTGGAATTTATGCGAAATACATGATTTTACTTGTTGTTCTGAAGAAACTAAAAAACACCTTCCCTACCAATGTGTGTTTAATGATAATGAAATACTATCTTCTTATGCCAAGGAAGCCTATTGTTATTTTGATGTTGAACAAATTGAAGAATTTGTTGCTTTTAAGGGCGCATATGAAATTGCTTCTTTGATTGAAAAGTATGATGCTACTCTTTACGAATCTGAAAATTTTGCCATACTTAAATATTGCTATGAAAACTATGCTTATAATGCTTATGTTAAAGAATTTATTGAAGGAATGACCGCTGCCTTGGAAGAGACTATTATTTTGCAGGAATCTATGGAAGAAGAAATTGCTGAAACTGTGAGCTCATTAGATGAAAAAGATGAGGAGGAGAGCGAAGAACAAAAGGAGGAAGAGAGGATTGATCACCCGTGCCCACCTTCTAATGAGAGTAACTCTTCAACTCATACATTGTTTAATTTCCCTTCGCACATACCGAGGGATGAATGCTATGATGAATGCTATGATGATTGCTATGATCCCGTGGATTCATTTGAAATATCCCTTTTTGATGAACTTGATGCTTGCGTTGCTTGTGGCCAAGATGCCAATATGAATTATGCTTATGAAGATGAACTTGCTATAGTTCCTTATGTTAAGCATGAAATTGTTGATATTGCACCCACACATGATAGTCCTATTATCTTTTTGAATTCTCCCAACCACACTATATCGGAGAAGTTTGCACTTATTAAGGATTATATTGATGGGTTGCATTTTCCTACTACACATGATGATTTTGATGAATATAATATGCATGTGCTTGCTGCTCCTACTTGCAATTATTATGAGAGAGGAACTATATCTTCACCTCTCTATGTTTCCAATACTATAAAATTGCAAGAAACTATTTATACTAAGCATTGGCCTTTACTTAATGTGCATGAATTGTTCTTGTATGACATGCCGATGCATAGGAAGAGAGTTAGACTTCGTTGGCACATGATATATATCACTTTGTGCTCAATACTAAATTAAAAATCATTGCTAATTAAAATTGGTTTTGATATACCTTGGGATCCGGGTGGATCCATTACGTGAGCACTTTATGCCTAGCTTTATGGCTTTAAAGAAAGCGCTACGAGGGAGACAATCGGGAAGTTTTAGAGAGTCATTTATTTATGTTGTGTGCTTTTATAAAGTTTAAAAATAAAAAATATAGAGGGGAACCTAAAACTTCACAAAAGGAAAGGTGAAAGTGAGAGATATGATGAGCATCGTTGAAGTGGGGGATATCCTTGAACTTTGTTCATGCCCATGGAAACTTTGCGAGTCTTGAATCACGAACACTTTTAAAACAAAAATAATTATCCCCTTGTAAAAATCCATTGTATTATAAAAATAATGTGCCAAGATTTGCCTTTAGGACGATTAGATTGCTTGTTGGTATGTGCGGTGTAAAAACAGAAACTTTGGCTGTAGTGCGTGAATTTTCATTTTTTACTGGAACATCAACAGTTTCTGAAATTTTTACACAGTATTTCTATACAAATGTTTTATTTCGTCCTAATTTGTAAGAATTTTTGGAGTTACAGAAGTATGGTCAAAGTTCAGATTACTACAGACTGTCCTGTTTAAGACAGATTCTGTTTTTGATGCATTGTTTTGCTTGTTTTGATGAAACTATCGATTTTATCGGTGGTATAAGCCATGGAGAAGTTATAATACAGCAGGGATAATGCAAATATAAAATATGAATGGGTTTGCAACAGTACTTAAAGTAGGAATTTGCTTTATTATACTAACGGATCTCACCAGTCTTCTGTTAAGTTTTGTGTGGATGAAGTGTTCGAACATCGAGGAGGTGTCGATATGAGGAGAAGGAGGAGAGGCAAGATTTCAAGATTGGGGATGCCCAGGGCACCCCAATTAAATATCCAAGGAGACTCAAGCGTCTAATCTTGGGGATGCCCCAGAAGGCATCCCATCTTTCTTCAACAACTATCGGTATGTTTTCGTTTTCGTTTCGTTCATGTGATATGTGTAAATCTTGGAGCGTCTTTTGTGTTTAGTTTTCACTTTTATTTTATGCACCATGCTGGTATGAGATAGTCCATGATTGATTTATAGAATGCTCATTGCACTTCACTTATATCTTTTGAGTATAGCTTTATAGAATGCTTCATGTGCTTCACTTATATCATTTGAAGTTTGGATTGCCTGTTTCTCTTCACATAGAAAACCGTTATTCGTAGAATGCACTTTTGCTTCACTTATATTTATTAGAGCATAGTCTTCTGTAGAAAGAATTAAACTCCCTTGCTTCACTTATATCTATTTAGAGAGTCAACAGGAATTGGTCATTTGCATGGTTAGTCATAAAATCCTACATAAAACTTAGGGATCACTGAATATGATATGTTTGGTTCCTTGCAATAGTTTTTCGATATAGAGATGATAATATGTGGGAGGTACTAGTGGATGATCGTGTCGGCATCCTGGGAACGGGGGTACCCAGACTTGCCTGCCTGCGGCCCAAGGCGTGGCCCACTTCAACAACCAAGTATGGCCTAGCGTGGTCTCACTCAGGACAAGGCCCTCGCGAGAGCCCCGAACTCGCGAAGGAAACATCGCCTAGACCCGCAGGGGAATAGGCCTCCCCAGACCCCCTCCCGAGCGGCGGAGATCTCTATGCAATGCTCGACCTCGGGAGGCCAAGGATGACGCAAGGCGAGCCAGGCGGGCACCAGCGCGCCAGAGGAGACAATTTCCTCTTTCGTGCAAAGGAGGCAGGGGCGCACGCAGGTTCCCAAAGCGCCCCCCAAAGGTTTCCATTCTGGTGCAACGAGACCAAGACCCCGAGCTCCGCGGGACGGACGTCACCAGCGAGCCCACCACCTCGTCACCACCACCTACTTTGCAGGCGAAGACCACCTTTTGTCAGGATAGGATGTACCTCATGTCCCCTTTCGAATTTGGCCGTTGTGGGATCCCTTCCTGCCATTGCGATAAGCGAAGAGGACCCGGGCCGCTATAAATAGAGGCTAGGCTGCTCTGTAGAGGGGATCCAACACCACCCAAACGCACTCGCGAGGCAACTGACCACTGTACCAGTTCATCCACGAACCTCCTCGTGAGGCAATCCACAAAAGGCAGGAGTAGGGTTTTACGCTTCACAGCGGCCCGAACCTGGGTAAATTCTCGTGTGCTATCTTCTACCTTGCCATCGAGCAGGGTCATCATTTTGTGAGCTTGGAGGGGGCAAAGCTGTTGGAGATCTTCGCACACGCCCCTGAGTTCGAACTTCTTAGGGTTTTTGCAGAGCCCGAAATCCGACATTTGGCGCGCTAGGTAGGTGGCGTGTCGAAGCTTCCCCATCTGCGGCTGCCGTCGGGCCTCGATCCACCGACTCCATGGCCGACATGACCCCCGAGGCCAGGCAGCCGTTGGCGCGCGGTGGCGCAACGGCTCGTAGGGCCGACCCTGCGGTCGCATGCATCCTTGGCGGATCGTAGGCGCCCGCCTCCAACCGCCAGGTCAAGCAGTTCCTCCGCCAGGCGAGCGCGACTCGGCCACGGTTCGAGACCTCACAGCCTCGAACGTGGCCGGAGGTCGACGTCACCTTCGGCCCCAACGACCACCCCAGAACAACGGCTGCCGCCGGTACGCTCCCCATGCTGTGCACACCAACCATAAATAGCGTAGCCGTCACCAGGACCCTCATAGACGGCGGCGCCGGCCTCAACGTCCTCTCCGTGGAGACCTTCAACGCGCTGCAGGTGCCTCATGGCCAGCTCGCACCCTCAAGGCCCTTCTCTGGGGTGGCCGGGGGCTCCGTCGGTGCGCCTCCCCGTCACCTTCGGCACCCGCTGCAACTACCGCACCGAGCAGATCGACTTCTATGTCGCCCACATCCACCTCCCTTACAACGCGATACTTGGCTACCCCACCCTCGCACAGTTCATGGCGGCAACGCACCCGGGCTACAACGTCATCAAGATGCCTGGGAGCGGCGGCATCCTCTCCGTTGTCAGAGATGCCAAGGACGCAGCCTGCGCGCTCAAGCTCGCCTACAAAGCGGCAGCCGCGGCGTGCCCCAATCCTGGGGGCGCCGCGTGGGCCTTAGAGGGCATTGGGGATGTCGTCGACGTCGCGCCAGTAAAGAAGAAGCAGTTGTTCTCTCAGAACCGGGCTGAGACGAAGCAGGTGCCCGTAGATGACGAGAATCCTGGCCTCACCTTCACCATCGGCGCCAGCCTGCCTCAGGAGCAGGAAGAGGCGCTGGTGGCCTTCTTCCGCGCGAACAAGGATGCGTTTGCGTGGAACGCCTCTGACCTGGTGGGGATCCCGAGGGATGTGATCGAGCACCACCTCATGGTGTGCCCCAACGCACGCCCGGTGAAGCAAAAGGCGAGGAGGCAGGCTCAGGAGAAGCAGGCTTTCATCACCCAGGAGGTTGGCAAGCTGAAGGAGGCCGGAGTTATCCAGGAGGTGCGGTACCCGGAGTGGCTCGCCAACCCGGTGGTCGTCCCGAAAAAGTGCGGGAAGGAGCGCATGTGCGTCGACTTCACGAACCTCAACAAGGCCTGCCCCCAAGACCCGTTCCTGCTGCCGCGCATCGACTAGATCGTGGACTCCACCGCCGAGTGCGACCTTCTATGCTTCATGGACGCTTTCTCCGGCTACCATCAGATCAGGATGGCGGTGGAAGACGTTGAGAAGACGGCCTTCCTCACCACGTGCAGTGTGTTCTGCTACACGTGCATGCCCTTCGGGCTACGGAACGCTAGCGCAACCTTCCAGCGGCTGATGCACATCGCCCTGGGGCAGCAGCTCGGGAGGAATGCGGAAGCCTACACCGACGACATCATGGTCAAGTCGCGAGAAGCCAAGACCCTAATCGAGGACCTGGAGGAGACGTTCGCCAGCCTGAGGCGGGTGAGCCTGAGGCTCAATCCCGAGAAGTGTGTCTTCGGGGTCCCGTCTAGCAAACTGCTCGGTTTCTTGGTGTCGCACCGAGGGATCGAGGCGAACCCGGAGAAGATCAAGGCTATAAGCAAGATGAGTCCGCCTCAGACCCTCAAGGAAATGCAGAAGCTGGCGAGCTGCGTGACCTCCTTGGGACGCTTCATCCCCAAGCTTGGCAAGCGGGCCCTGCCATTCTTCAAGCTCATGAAGAGGAAGGGCACCTTCGAATGAACAACGGAGGCAGACGTGGCATTCGAGGACCTCAAGCGGTACCTCACGATTCCACCAGTAATGGTGGCACCTCGCCCCCGGGAACCCCTACTGCTATACCTGGCTGCCACCCCGCACTCCGCCAGTGCTACGCTTGTGGCGGTCAGGGAGGAGCGTGCCGGCACGTGCGCCGCACCGTCAGGCGCGAGCGGGCCCCCGGTCATGAAGCAAGGTGATTCACAGGATACCATGGAGCCTTCACCTCCTCAAGACGACGCTCCTGAGGCCTCAACGGCCCTGGCGACCGCCGAGGCACCCAGGCCTCATGAGCCCGCTGCGGAGCGGAGCGGCGCGGAAGGCCTCTCCTTCGTCGAGCATCCGGTGTACTACGTCAGTACCGTGCCGCGGGACGCGCGCTCACGCTACCCTATGCAGCAGAAGCTCTTGCTCGCACTTCTTGTCGCTTCAAGGAAACTGCGCCATTACTTTCAGGGGCATCCCATCAAGGTCGTCTCTGCGTACCCCTTGGAGAAAGTGCTGCGCAACCCCAACATAGCAGGGAGGGTCACAGAATGGAACATCGAGCTGCAGGCCTTCAATTTAGAGTTCAGCACGACCAGGGTCATCAAGGGGGCACCCCTGGCGGATTTTGTAGCCGAATGGACGGACGCTCCAGACCGGGGGATGGACGAGGGCCAGTCCCTTACCCCTGGCGACGAAGCGCCTGAGGGTTGGATCATGCACTTCGATGGGGCCTTCGCGCGCAGGGGAGCAGGGGCCGGAATTGTACTCATCTCCCCGACCGGGGACAAGCTTCACTACGCCGTGCAACTTTGCTTCCAGCGTGGTGAAAAGGTCTCCAACAACATCGCGGAGTACGAGGGGTTAATCGCCGGCCTCAAGGCCGCAGCCGCCTTGGGGATTCAGTGCCTCACCATCAAGGGCGACTCCCAGCTCCTCGTCAACTTCTCCAACAAGGAGTATACGCCTAAGGACGAGCACATGGAGGCATATTTGGAAGAGGTACATAAGATTGAAAAACATTTTTAGGGTTTGGAATTGCAGCACATCCCGCACGGCGCGAACAAGGAGGCCGACGACATCGCCAAGAGGGCATCGCACCGCGAGCATCAGGAGCCGGACATCTTCGAGGAACGACTCTTCAAGCCATCCGCGACACCCTCAGCCAAGGATCAAGCGCCGCGGAGTGAAGAGCTACCCCCAGCACCACCCTCGGGGGCTCCAACTTGTGGTCCGGCCTCAGGAGCCCGACTGCTTCTGTCGCTGGAGCCCCGAGTCAACGACTGGACACATGAGTTCAGGGCATACCTGCTACATGGCACACTACCAGAAAAGGAGGAAGACGCGGAGCGTGTGGTACGACAGGCCACAGCTTATTGTCTGCGGGATGGTGAGCTGTACCGCAGGCGCCCGAACGACGTCGCGTTGCGATGTGTGTGAAGGACCGAAAGTATGTCTAGAGGGGGGGGTGATTAGCCTACTTGACCAAATAAAAGTTTTGCCTATACCAAATTTTAGAGTTTGCAGATTTTAGCATTCATGGCAAGTCAAGGACACCCTACTCATGCATGTCTAAGAGTATAGCAGCGGAAAGTAACAACAAGCATGAGTAGAAAGGATAGGGTAGGAAGATCAAACGCAATTGTAGACACGATGATTTTTCCCGTGGTTGCGATAGGTGGTGCTATCGTACGTCCACGTTTATGGAGTCTTCAACCCACGGAGGGTAACGGTCGCGAGAGTCCACGGAGGGCTCCACCCATAAGGGTCCACGAAGTAGCAACCTTGACTATTCCATAACGGCTTCCGTCCACGAAGGACTAGCCTCACTATGGGTAGATCTTCACGAAGTAGGCGATCTCCTTGCCCGTACAAACTTCTTGGTTCACTCCACAACACGAAGTAGGAGGCTCCCAAGCGACACCTAACCAATCTAGGAGGCACCACCCTCCAAAAGGTAATAGGCTCAGTAATGTCGATGAACTCCTTGCTCTTGTGCTTCAAGATGATAGACTCCTCAACACACAATCACTCTCTCACAGATTTGGCTTGGTGGAAGATATGGGATTGGTGGAAAGCAACTTGGGGAGGCTAGAAATCAAGATCCATATGGTTGGAGTGGATGATCTTGACCTCAACACAAGGGTAGGTGGTTCTCTCTCAGAAAATTGGATGGGGCAAGTATGGAATAGTTCTGAGTGCTTCTCTTTTGAGTAGGTGGTGGTGAAGGGGTATATATAGGCATCCCCAAAAATCCAACCGTTACACACAAAATGACCAACTCGGTGACACCGATGTGTTAATCTCGGTGGTACCGAAGTGACCAAAAGGTGGCAACTTTTGAATCTCGGTGAGACCGATATAGGAAACTTGGTTGCACCGATAAGGTGACCAACGGTCAGATTGCCCAATCTCGGTGACGCCGATCCAACAATCTCGGTGGTACCGATATTGTGAATTTGCGTAACAGAAAGTTGGCAACCTAAACTCGGTGGCACCAGAATAGAATCGGTTGCACCGAAGTGGCTAGGGTTTGGCTGAGTCTGTCTAGGGTTGAGAATCGGTGGCACCGGAATGGAAATGTTGGTTGCATCGATTTTGAATATTTGGCTTAGAACAGACTTTGGTGGGAGAGCTTGTGGGTGTTTTTGGTGACTATCACTTGTGCACGTATGAGCATTTGTTCACCAATCAAAACCTTACCCCCTTTTAATAGTATTGGCTTTCCTATGGACTCAAAGTGATTTCTCACAAATGTAAAATGTAGAGTCCTCTTCCTTGAAGCTTTGCCAACCTATTTCCTTGCATCTTGGGGTATTCCACAATCTCCACAATCCTTTTGCCAATCCTATCATTGAACTTTTCTTGAAATATACTTAGTGGAAACATTAGTTCAATGACTTATATGTTGTTATAAATTACCAAAACCACCAAGGGAGCAAATGTGCTTTCAATCTCCCCCTTTTTGGTAATTGATGACAACATATAGATCAAAGCTTCGACATATGATATAATCAATGAATATAATCATCGCTTTGAGAAGTATGTGATAAGCAAGAGCTCCCCCTAAATTTGTGCATTATTTTAGGATTTGCGTTTGAATGCAAATGCACAATCGATTAGGTACATGGGATACTTCTTCCATGTCACATACATCTTGGTGGTGTGCGAGAATAATAAGAGTGAACAATCATAGCACAGCACACTCAAGGAAATGTGAATGATCATCTCATAAGCATTAAGATAATAGGAAATAGTAGCATCACCCATAAAGTGTATGATCAAAACACCAACAAACGTGTATCACAAGCAACCAAAAGACAAATGTTTTGAAAAAGCAATAAAAACCAAGCGCTCTCTCACTCGAAGCCTAAAGATCTATATACACTTCTCCCCCTTTGGCAACAAGTTACCAAAAAGTTCAAAGGCATATATCTAAGCGTTCTTGGGCTGATCTCCTCCGGTTGTTGATGAAGGAGTCGAGAGAACAGCGTCGGCGAAGATCTCTGCAGATGTCGTGGATGGAGTTGGAGTGGCAACTGGAGGAACTGAAGCTGTAGCTGATGGAGCTGAGGTGACAGTAGCAGGAGTTGATGAAGAGGGCCTCAACTCTGGAGCTGGCACAGTGGCTGATCTGCCCTGGGTGGTGAAGTGTGTGCCTGGCCTGAGAGGTGATCCATCCTCATCATCATCATCATCATCTGAAGAATGAGCAAGAGGCACTGAGTCAACTTCCTTCTTGAGCTCATTGACTGTCTTAGTCAGCCCATCCACCTTGTCATTGAGGGTCTTGATCTTGTTCTCAAAGATCCTCACAAGACTGTTTTGGTTGTCCAGAATGCCCTTAATGTCCTTCTGCATGCCCTGAACTGATGAGATCAAAAGATCCATTTGCTCGTTCCTGGATCTAGGGACCTGAGCGCTAGTGGCTCTAGCTGCCTCTGCTTCTGCCTGAGCTGCAGCTGATGTGGGATGTTCTGGGTTCATCACCACAATGTTGTCCTCGAGATCTGGCTGTAGGAGCAAGTGGGGTCTATCTAGAGCAAATACGTGCTTCTCCAGCTTTGAGTTGATGAGCATCTGGATATAGGGTGCATAGCAGCATGAGCGCTTCTGATCAGCAGCAACCCTCTTAACTGTCTCAACAATCAAGTCCATGACTCTAATCCTGGTGTGTCTGTCAAGATGGATCAACATGTTGATAGAGTAGCCTCGGATCATCTTGTCATCTCCTGACTTGGGCATCAAAGTATGCCTCAGAATGGCGTTCATGGTACGAAGGCTAGCCTGGAGAAAGTAAATAGATCCTAGCCTGTGGGACTTCACATTAGCAGCAGGGATCTCTTTATACATGTTGGCCATAGCATTGTGGCTCTCCTTGGATTCTGAGTAGACATCCAAGTCACCATCCTGTACCTCTGGGACTCCTAAGATTGCAGCCCATTCATCAACAGTGGACTCATATCTAGCTCCTTCAATCATCCATACAATTCTACCATCTCCATAGAAATGTGCAGTGGAGTAGAATTGCATGATCATCTCATCATTCCAAGCTGTAAACTCTTTGCCAACAAACTCATCCAAACCAATGCAGTGAAAATTATCTTGGACATTTGGAAAATAGTCTTCATTCTCCTTAATGAATTTCCAGTCCACATACCTCATGTCACTCATAGCCGGACTCTTGTCAAACAGCACAGTTTCATAGAAATCATGTTGGTCCTTGGTATAGAACCTGTAGTCCACAGCTGTCTTCCTCCTTTGGGCATATGGATCAGCAGCTCTCCATGCCCTCAAACCAGAGTCCTTCCTCTTCTTCATATCTTCAGCAAGTGGATAGCTAGCATTATGTACCGGAAGGTGTGGTCTAAGCTTCATCAAAGCAGACATAGCATCTTCATCCTCAACTCTGGAGGTAGTCCCCTTGTTCTTTTCAGAAGCTGGAATTTGCCTGGATAACCTCTTGGGCTTATCAGCAGCAGCCTTCTTGGGGGCAGACTTGGTGCTCTTGGATGTGCTAGTCTTTGGCATAGCATCGGCCATAAGCTTCTTTTTCTTCTTGGGAGGGGCCTTGGCAACATGTTCTTCCTCCTCCTCAGCAGCAGCACTAGCAGCCTCCTCTGGATCTTCAAACATTGAGGTTTGCCTGCCAACAGCATAAACAATCCTCTTCCTAGCTCTCTTCTTCTCCCCTGCCTTCTTAGGCAAAGACTTCCTAGGGGGTGACTCAAGGTGAAGAGCCATTTTTTCCTTAGCACTCTCAGGTGCTCTCATAGATTCAGGAGGTGCATATGTTTTGCCAACCACCCTCCTGGAAGAGGTGGCCTCATTGGCAGATTTCTTGGCAGCCTTCTCTTGTTTCTTAGCAAGAATCTCTTCTGGCACAAAGTCTAATTCCTCCTCATCTGAATTCAGCTTCTTCCTGGCCCTACTAGCAGCCTTGGGCAACCCATGAGAACTGGGGGTGCCTGGATCTGAAGAGGAACTGGACTCAGGACTAGTGCCTGAACTCATCACAATGTTCTCCTCTTGGAAGTTGTTCTCACTGTCCTCAGCACTTGACATACTGACCCTGTGAATAGAGTATAGAGGAGTAGAATAGGATAAGTCTTCACAAAATGCAGAGTTTTTGAAAGTTTGAACAAAAGATTTTCAAGGTTTACATTCTGTCACATGAAAATCGGTACAGCCGAAGCAACAATTTCGGTGCTACCGAGACTGACTTTCTCCTTAACAGAGACTTGGCACTCCTTTCGGTGAGACCGAAAAGGAGTACTCGGTTTCACCGAGATAGTTCTCAGCAGCACAGACTGGCAAATCGGTGACACCGATTTGTTTGCTTCGGTTCCACCGAGTTCCATCGGGCGGAAGGCAAACCCTAGAAAATCGATCATTCTCTAATCTATGGAGTTTTCTTGTGGATAGATGGATGTGCAAACGGTGGCTTATAGATAAAATCAAATCCAATGCGCGAGAATCAGACGGGGAGCGCAAGGAAAATCAAATCCGAAGGCTTTGGGAGTGCCGTGCTTAGCGCCGGCTTTGCGGAATGAACGTCTGCCGAAGGATTTCATGGGTCCTCGCAAGGTGCCCAATTATACTACTGACCTACCTCCAGAGGCTTGGATCGAAAGCTATGAATTAGCCATGGAGATGTTGGATGTCAGTGATGCAGTATGTGCCAAATATTTCATCATGATGCTGGAAGGGCCGGCTCGCACGTGGTTGAAGGGCTTGCCACCCAATACCATTAATTCCTGGGCCGAGTTGAAGGCGAAATTCATCAAAAAATTTAAAGGAACGTGCAAGCAGCCCATGACGATTGTGGATTTGGACCATTGTGTGCAGCGTGAAGACGAGTCGGCTCATCACTGGGTCCGGCGGGTCTCAACCATCATCCACTCTTCTGAACAGATTACGGCGGCTCAAGCGGTTTTGATTCTAGAGAAGAATTGTCACTTCACGCCTTTGAAGCAGAAGCTTGGCCGGCTCAAACGCTCATGCCAAGACATGGGGGAGCTCATGGCGGCTCTCACCAAGTATGCTGACTCTGACAACACGAAGGACCCTGGCTCCGATGATGAGAAATCGGCCCAGGGTAAGAAAAATAACAATGGCAAGGGTCAACAGCAAAACGCGGCTGGAAACAGCAACCTGGGCAAGAGGAAGAACCCGGACGGCGGGTCAGAATTGGTGGCGAACACCAGCGCCGGGAACAATCGTGCTAAGGGCAACGGGAACTTCAGGCCACCCTTTAACAAAGGCAAAGCTCCTTTCAACCTGGAAGAGATGCTCAATAAACCTTGTCCAGAGCACAACCGGCCTGATAAGCCGGTAGGCCATACATGGAGGGATTGCAGTATTATGCGGCAGTTTCGGGATTACAGCCTTCAACAGCATCGCAATAACGGTAATGGTCCGTCGGGCGGCTCAGGCCCGGGCGGTTCAGGAGCCGGCTTTGGCGCCGGCAGCTCAGGATCCGGTTACCAGGGTCAAGGCAATCAAGGGGGTCATCATCAACCTGGTAATGGTGGTCAGCAGCAGAATAACCAGTCGGGGTACCAGAGTAACCCGAAGCAGCTCAGCGGGGGTCAGTACCATGTTTTTACAACCAGCCTTGACAAGCAAGACCGGAAGGTGCGCAAGCGGGCGGTTAATGCAGTCATGCCGTCTCTCCCGCAGTATTTGAAGTGGTCTGAGTATGACATAACTTGGAGCAGGGAGGATCACCCGCCGCGTGTTGATAACCCGGGGCAGCTGGCTTTGGTAGTTGCTCCCCAAGTGGGAGGATACGTGTTTACTAAAGTACTTATGGATGGTGGCAACAGCATCAACATCCTGTACTATGACACTTTCCGCCGGATGAATTTGCTTGACAAGGATCTTAAGCCCTCCTCAACAGTTTTTCACGGTGTGGTACCCGGAAAATCGGCTTATCCGGTGGGAAAGATTTCTTTGGAGGTAACCTTTGGTGATGAATTCAACTACAGGCTGGAGCCTTTGTGGTTGGAGGTGGTTAAAATCAAGAGCCCATACCACGCTCTGTTTGGATGGCCGGCTTACGCCAAGTTCATGGCTAGGCCTTGCTATGTTTACTTGCAACTCAAGATGCCCGGGTTGAATGGGACGATTACCGTGCATGGTGATCGGAAGACGGCTCTTGAGTGTGAGGAAGGTGATGCAGCTTATGCGGAGTCAAGTTGTGCTGAGGCAGAGCTCAAGTTTTATAAAGAAAATGTCGACCCAGAAGATATGACTCCACTGAAGAAGTCTAACGCGGAATCTGAGCCGCCCCTCAAGTTTGTGGCGGAAGATACCAAGTTGGTGGATTTTACGCCGGGCGACTCATCACAGCAGTTCACTATTGGGGCCAATATGGATCCCAAATAGGAAAGCGCGCTCATCGAATTCATCCGTGAGAATCGGGACATCTTTGCATGGAAACCTTCTGACATGCCGGGTGTACCGAGAGAATTCGCTGAGCACCACCTTAATGTGGATCCCAAATTTAAGCCGGTCAAACAATTCCTCCGCCGGTTTAATGAGGAGAGGCGCAAGGCTATTGGGGAAGAGGTGGCCCGGCTCTTAGCAGCAGGGCTCATCATTGAAGTGTTTCACCCGGAATGGCTTGCTAACCCGGTGTTGGTACTCAAGAAGAACAGCACGTGGCGTATGTGTGTGGATTACACGGATCTTAACAAGGCCTGTCCAGTTGACCCGTTTGCTCTCCCCCGTATCGACCAGATTAATGATGCAATGGCGGGTTGCGAGAGTTTATGCTTCCTGGACGCTTATTCAGGTTATCATCAGATCAAGATGGCAGTTAAAGACCAAGAGAAGACGGCTTTCATCACGCCTTTTGGTGCTTTCTGTTATGTGTCTATGCCTTTTGGGCTCAAGAGTGCCCAGGCGACTTACCAGCGTTGTGTGCAGAACTGTCTTCATGGTCAAATTGGGCGCAATGTTCATGCTTATGTGGATGATATTGTGGTCAAATCAAGGAAGAAGGAGACTCTACTTGACGACTTGAAGGAAACGTTCGATAATTTACGGGTCTACAAGATGATGCTTAAGACTCTACTTGACGACTTGAAGGAAACGTTCGATAATTTACGGGTCTACAAGATGATGCTTAACCCGGCCAAGTGTGTCTTTGGAGTTCCTGCAGGCAAGCTCTTGGGATTTCTAGTCTCTGAGCGTGGTATTGAAGCTAATCCGGATAAGATAAAGGCTATTACTTCCCTGTCTGAGCCGGCATGCATCAATGACGTTCAGCGCCTGGCGGGTCGAATCGCTGCGTTAAGCCGGTTCATAAGCCGCCTGGGTGAGAAGGCTATTCCTCTGTATCAGATGATGAAGAAAACAGACAACTTTGTCTGGAGTAAGGCGGCGGGTGAGGCGCTTGAGGCGCTCAAGAAGCAGCTGGTTGAGCCGCCGGTCTTGGCTGCTCCGGCTGAGAAGGAACATTTGCTCCTCTACGTGGCGGCTAACAATAGGGCCGTCAGTGCCGCGATTGTTGTGGAGCGTAAGGAGGCAGGGAAAGAATACCCGGTTCAGAGGCCGATTTACTACGTCAGTGAAGTCCTGATCGAATCCAAGCAAAGGTACCCACATTGGCAGAAACTGATATATGGGGTGTTCATGGCAAATCGTAAGTTGAAGCATTACTTCCTGGGACACCAAATCACTGTGGTTAGCTCTGCCCCGTTGGGAGACATAATTCAAAACAGAGAAGCCACTGGCAGGATTGCTAAGTGGGCATTAGAGCTTGGGCCGCTTAGTCTGAAATATGTGCCTCGCACGGCTGTCAAGTCTCAACCCTGGTGGACTTTATAAACGACTGGACAGAGTGTCAGTCGCCCGAGGAAAAGCCGGATAATACATACTGGACAATTCACTTTGATGGATCCAGGCAATTGGAAGGGTCAGGGGCTGGAGTTGTTTTAACTTCCCCTAGAGGTGACAAGTTTTGTTATGTGTTAAGGCTGATGTTTCCTTGTACTAATAATGCAGTTGAGTATGAGGCTTTACTTCATGGCCTCCGTGTGGCTAAGGAGATGAACCTGAGCTGGGTTAGATGCCTCGGCGACTCAGACCACGTGGCTCGGCAAGTTTCAGGCACGTGGGATTCCAAAGACCCACGGATGGCGGCTTATCGTCAGGCGGTGGACGCCATCGCTGGTCATTTCAAAGGTTATCAGGTGGATCATATTGACCGTCGCAAGAACGAGGCGGCTGATGCGTTGTCAAGGCTAGGCTCTCAGCGTAAGACGGTACCACCTAACGTTTTCTTGGATGTGTTGTATCACCCGTCTGTTAAGCTACCTTCAGAGGAGGATCTCGCTATACCTGACCCGGAGGGGCAGCTGGTGGCGGCTCTGCATACTATCCCTGACTGGACGTTGCCTTACCTAGCGTACTTGACTCGCGGAGAGTTGCCCGAGGACGAGACCTTGGCAAGGCAAATCATAAGACGATCTAAGTCCATGACGATCGTCAATGGCGAGTTACATAAGCGCAGTGTTACTGGCGTTCTTCAGCGTTGTGTTTCTCCTGAAGAGGGTAAGGAAATCTTAAATTAGATTCACGCTGGCGATTGCGGTCATCACGCCGGCTCAAAATCTTTGGTGGCCAAGGCTTTCCGGCACGGATTCTTCTGGCTGACGGCTCATAAGGATGCAGAGGACTTGGTTACCAAGTGTGACGGATGTCAGAAGTTTGGGCGATGTGCTCACGTACCGGCTCAGGAGTTGCGCGTGATTCCAGTTACCTGGCCATTTGCGGTCTGGGGGCTTGATATGGCCGGGCCCTTCAAGAGATCTAAAGACAAGAAGACCCACCTTTTGGTGGCGGTGGATAAGTTTACCAAGTGGATTGAGGCTGAGCCGGTCAGCAAATGTGATGCCGCTACGGCGGTTCAGTTTGTCAAAAAATTGATCTACCGTTTTGGCTACCCTCATAGTATTATCACAGATAATGGTACAAACCTATCCAAGGGGGCTATGCATGCATTCTGTGAAAGCGAGCACATCCGGCTTGACGTCTCTGCTGTTGCCCATCCACAGTCCAATGGTCAGGCAGAGCGTGCTAATCAGGAGATCTTGAGAGGCATCAAGCCCCGGCTTATGGTTCCTCTACTGCGAACGCCGGGTTGTTGGGTAGAAGAGTTACCATCAGTTCTATGGAGCATCAGAACTAACCCCAACAGGTCAACAGGCTATACGCCTTTCTTTATGGTTTACGGTGCAGAAGCTGTCTTGCCAAGTCATATACGTCATGACTAGCCGCGGGTGGCGGCTTACGTTGAGACAGATAATGAGACAGCGCGTCAGGACGCGTTAGATGCTTTGGATGAAGAGCGTGATCTGGCGGCGGCTCGATCGGCGATTTATCAACAAGACCTGCGTCGCTATCATAGCCGCAGAGTTAAGACTCGGACGTTTTAGGAAGGCGGCTTGGTGTTGCGTCTGATTCAAGATCAGCCGGATGCGCACAAGCTATCTCCTCCATGGGAAGGACCTTTTGTGGTCAGCAGGAATCTCAACAATGGGTCATATTATCTCATTGACGTACGAGACGAGTCACGTACTTCTAGGCAGGAGACCCACCGGCCGTGGAACATCGCTCATCTGCGGCCTTACTATACTTGAGTCATCGACTCCCATCATTGTACATCATCATTGTATATACCATTTATATATATATAATAAAGTTGGCATCCTTGCAAGCCGGGGCCTCTGCCTGTTATACACTTCAGATTGTGCAAGAGTGAACACAACTACAAGGTCATTTGGGGGCTTCTAACCCGCCAGGGTTAAGCTTACACACCCTCTTGATCGGCTCTTCAGCCACTGTAAGGCCGGGTTATATACCCAAAAAGTTGACTCCGTCAACAAGATCATTTGGGGGCTTCCAACCCGCCGGGTTTAGCTTACACACCCTCTTGATCGGCTTTTTAGCCACCGCATGTTCGAGTTAAACCTGCCTGTATGCTGCTGCTGCTCCGCTAGGTGACCCGCCGAACTCTTGCCAGTTAATCTCGCTAGAGACCCTAAGCTGTTCAAACTATTTGACAGTCACTCTCGCTAGAGACCCTGTACTGGTCAAGGTTAAACCGGCGGCTCTTGTCATGTGAGGGCCGGCTTACGGAAAGCGAGGATAAACTCACCCATCTGCTGCATACTCTCCGCTATGTGGCCCGTTCGTACTCTTAAACAGTTACTCTTTTAAAGACCCTGCACTGTTTAAGGTTCAAACGACGGATTTATGTCACGTGAGAAGTAGCTTATGGGCCCTAGGGGTACTCATGCCCTGCTGCGCCTCTTTATGGTTTGTTGTTGCTCTTACCAGTTAATCTCGCCTAGAGACCCTGAGCCGTTCAAAGGAGTTGACGGTCACTCTCACTAGAGACCTTGTACTGTTAAGAGTTCAAACAACAAGTTCATGCCATAAGAGCCGGCATATGAGTTTTCGAAAAAGCAAGGTCATGAAAGATCTAACATCTCCGGGTTATGCTTTTTCAAGCCGCCCTCACAGCAATACATAACATATTCTGTCTTGTTTGTTTTTTGCAGGTTTTATCTCCTAAGATGAGCCGCCGTGAAATATGATGACAATATGTGAGCAGAACACAAGACAGATAAAAGTGCATCAAGTAGCACGGTTGAGGCAATCAAGTTTTTCTACGCCTATTACAAAGCTCTCCAGGGAGCCCAAAATGCAACGGACTTCAAGTTTTTTATTCAATTCTAGTCTCGGCGGCTCAGAAAGCCGGGTCATCCCTAATCAGGAGCAATGTGTTCAGCTTGACGGCGGGTCATCCTGCGTCTGGACTTCGACCTCTTCGATCTGAAGATTGTCCACATCCCAGTTGCAGTTTGTTAAAGCTTCAAACTGGGCCTCGTCAAAGAGGGGAGACGGGTCAATTTCAGGAGCAAAGAGTGGCTTACGGCGTGCAGGAGTTAAGTCCCTGGCTTTGAAAGTTGGGCAGCGCACTCGTTTGCTGTCCTCGCTGTAAGCCGCCTGGTATGAAGCCAGATCAATTTCGTTAACCAGCGTTGATGCGAGTACTCGGGAGGCCTTCATACATTTGGCATAATCAGCTTCGGTAAAGTCTGAGTCGTCATATTTCTTGGATGGAAAGCCATCCATCATCTCTTCTGCGGTCAGCTCAGGGGCAAAGGCCAGAGACCGGCTTAGCACAGCCATTGCTCCCTTTCTAGCGGCTGATCGTTTGAGTTCATCAATTTGCTTCGGCAGAGTGGACAAGAGCTCTAGTACTCCCTTCATGAATTTGGGGATGCTTTTCTCAGTCAGCATAGCTTTGATGGTGCAAAGGGTTCCGCAGTATAGCTATTTTGTCAAGGTATATACGGCTTTCAACTTCAATAAGCTGTCAGAAGATAGCTGGCGGCTTCTCTGACCTGCAAGGAAAGTTAGGCATTATAAGTCGCCCGCACACTTTTTTCAACAAGGCAAGGAAATTTTCTAAGGTTTCAGTACTTACCAAAGATAGCGGAAGTCATCCGGGATATATGATGCTTGAGAGTTTGTAGTTCTTCTGACACAAGCTTGAGCCGCTTGTCAGCATCGTCTGCGCGCTTTGTCAGGGCGGCTTGTTTAGACTCAGCAGTCTCTTTGAAGGCTGCAAAGTCAGCTTGAACCTTCTCAAGTTCTTTAACGGCAACCCGCCACTTTTCTTCCGCCTCAGCCCGGGCGGTTTGTTGCGAAGCAACATTTTCCTTTAAGTCGGTCAGATCAGACTTGGCCGCATCCAAAGCATCCTGTATTGTGCAAAACCAAAAGTTCAGGAGGTTTAGATCGCCAAGATGAGATATTAGTAGACAAGAGTGATGAAGCTGTTATGATACAAGTCTCAAGCAGATTGCAAGCAATATACTTGACACTTGGGGGCTAATGTCTGCGTTTTCTCTCCAAGTCTACAAGGAAGTTCCGGCTCATCTTCAAAAAGTTAAGCCGGCACTTGGGGGCTACACACGGCGCTTTTTAAACAATGAAGTTTTTTCCGGATCATATCAGAAGTAAAGTTCCGGCTCATCATTTTCATAATGACCCGGACTTGGGGCCTACACTCGGATCTAGATTTCAAGTAAGTACCGGCTTATTATCTATATTAACCGGATACTTGGGGGCTACAACTTAAGCTATTTAGAGTATGACAAAGATTGGAAGACCCGGTCTACTATTTGCAATATTAAACCAGCTCTTGGGGGCTACATAAGGGTATAAGGAAAAACAAGAGAAGGAGTACCTCATATTTTTTCTTCATCAGTCCAACAAGTTTCAACTCCATATTACGGCTTGTGGAGAGGCGGTTCAGATAACCAACATGTAGTTCATCTGCAGTCAGTTTTTCTAACACGGGGAATTCAAAATCAAGTTTTTCTGGTGAGCATGTTTCAGCCTTGCTGGTGTGCTTCGTTAACACATGGGGTTCAGGAGAATGATAACCCGTCCCAGTGACAACAACTTCTGGATGAGCTGTATCTTTGACGGCTGTTGAAGGGCTGGGCGGTTTAGGATCAGCCTTTGGAGGACTTTCAGGAGTGTCCATGTTGTCATCAGCCGGCTCAGAGGGCTGAGGAGCGTCGTCAGGCGCATCTTTTCTAGCCTCAGTAGGCTCAACACAAGTTGCAGGGGAGTCCGGCTTAGCAATCTCCGGCTCTTGGGCAGCAGGAGTAGCGGTAGACCCGCCTGTCTTCCTTCGTTTTGCTTGAGCCCTGGAAAACAAAAAAGATTGTCACATACAGGACAAGGATGGTAAAAAGGTATGGTGCAAATACAAAGGTACGCACTCCGGGTTGATCTTCAGAGGAGGCAGCTTGGATGCAGTGGAATCACCAGACGAAGGGGGTGTCTCCTGAAAAAGTTAAGACGATAAAAAATAGAGTAAGGTTACAATTCAAGACTGTTAAAAATCGGACTTGCTAAAAGAGCACCTCAGCAGGCCGTTTCCGAGGAGCCGGAGAGTTTGGTAAGCCGGTCAAAAGCTCTTCAGAGCCGGTGCTCCAGGTCTGACGTCTGGAGGTGTGTTGTTGCTTTTTCAAAAGAAAGTTGGGGTCTAAATAAGCAAGAGGATGAGAAAATGGAACTTTCCGGATGACCCGCCGTATTTTCGCTGGTGGAAAGTTTTCTGAATCAGAAGAAATGTAAGTTACCTCAGGGGCATCAGCATGGCTTGTCTCCGTTTCCTCCTGTGAATAATTGTTGTCAATAAGTTGCATAAAGAGACGGCCAAGGGAGTCAAGTTCTACCTCCGAGTCGTCAAACTCAAGCAGTTCCTGAGCATAAGTTTTCTTCTTCTTATGGGCGCGGGTTTTACCCGCCTTAGGCTTCCTTACAGGAGGATTATACTTCTTCTTCCAGAAGGAAGAGCCGGCCTGTGCATAAGCCGCCAAAAAGGTTAAAAGGAGAAAGGCAGAAGGTCAAAAGACAAAGAATGAGCAGTTTGCTAAGAAAGGTTTCTTACAGCTGGAGCCGGGTTCTTGACGCAAAAAGGCTTCAGCCCAGTTTTGTTGCAAGCCTCTTGTTTTTTGCCAAGAAGAGATTTGACGGAAGAGTTGATGTCTTGTTCTGTCAGGGGGGTAGCGTTGAAACAGAGAGGGTCATTGGGTTCACCCGTGAATTCGTACATGAGTCGGTCACGCCGGCTCAGTGGCAAGATTTTCCAGGAAACCCGGCAACGGGTTAAATCAACGCCAGTTAAGCCATTCGCCATTAAGGCCCTGATCTTCGCGAGGGCCAGAACATATTTTGCTCGCTCTGCGGCGGACATCCGGTCTGGGAGTTCTCCGGTGTTGCAAAGCCGGGTAGGACGGTAACCCGGCAGCGGATTCTCTTCTGTGGGGGAAGTGTCCTTGCAATAAAACCAGGTCTTGTTCCAATCCTTGGGGTGACTTGGTAAACTTCACATAAGACTTGAAATTGACACATGTTGGTGACGGAGTTTGGACCTATATCTTGAGGATGAAGCTTGAAGGAATGAAGGATGTCCCGGAAATTTTTTGACCCGGGCGGGCTAAAACCACGGAGGAGGTGATCCGTGAATACGACAACCTCTCCTTCCTTAAGAGTAGGTCTTATTTCTGGCCCTGGAACCCGCCAGTGTATAACGTCCTGAGCCGGCAGGATACCCGATTCTACGAAGTCAAGCAAAAGCTGCTCGGTGACTCTGGAGCCAACCCAATCGCAAGACACGGGTGCTCTTGACATGGTGGCGGGTTAAACTATGAGAAGATGCAGGATATGGCGGGTTAGAAAACGTCAAATAATTAAAGCAGCTATGGTCAGCATGATGGTGAGGCGTTAAGCCGCCGACATATTTTATCAGAGAGCCGGCAATGCAATGGCGGGTTAAGTGGACAAGGCAATACTAAGGATGTTGTTAAATATGGGAAAACAGGTTTCACATATTGCAACCATGGCTGCAAGATCTACAGGCGAGGATAAAATGAAATACATTCATGACCTAAAAACGGGAGTGGAAGAACAGGCGGACAGCATGCAGAGAAGATTGATATGCAGATCTATAACAAGCGGATATCGATATTAAGTGGACGGCCGCAATGGATAAATAGCAATATAAGACTCAAGGAGATACTTGGCAGTCTACATTACAAAGAACGATCTGACGAACAGCGAAGAACACAAAGAAATCTGATGAACTCGGGGATATCCTACTCGAGATGACTACAGATTCAACAAGGGCTGAGAATGGTACCTCACGGATGCGGACGGGCTGGCGAGATTTCTGGACCGAGTCAGGTTGATGCAGCGGCCAGCGTTGAGAGCGACGGCGAGGTCCGGTTCGGTGCAGCGGAGCTCTGGAGGTGCGGGCGACAGGAGGAAGAAGAAGACTGTGGCGGCAGAGAAAAGGAAAGGGGGCCCCTCGTGTCCCTATTTATGAGATAGGGATGGCAATAGTGCGCGCGAAAATCGGAGAGGCTCAATGATGATTGACCGGAGGGGACGCCTCGATTTTCGGGACCGACCGTTTAATGAGGAGATCCGTTGCGAACGTCACTGAATCTTTTTAGCATATTCGGTGTGACGTCATGGCGGGTTATGAGTTTTCTTTTCAGGTGATAAAAATGTGAGACTCGCCGCCAAGTGAATTTGAAGATTGACATGAGCAGGCTCAAATCAATCTGGGGCCTAATGTTGGGGATATAACCTCGTGGTAAGACCCGCCCTGGAGGGGCCGGGTCATACCTGGCGGCTCATAGCCAAAAAACCCTTAAGGTGGGCCAGAAGATGAAGGCCAGGCCACATGGCGGCTTACCGGACAGGTCAAAACGAAGGCCCAAGACAGAAGATGGTATGAGACCCGGGCGGGTAAACCGCCCAGAGCCGGATTGCCCAAAGAGGCAAGGCGGCTTAGAGATAGGATTGAGTACGTTGTATGAGTCGGTTTGAGACTCATGTAACCCAAGGCCTCGACCTCATATATAAAGGCGAGACCCTGGGGCGGCTTAGACAAGAAACCAATCAATCGAGAACTAGGTCAAGCGAATCCGCTCCCTTGTAATCGATACACCAGTCAATACAATACAAGCAGGACGTAGGCTTTTACCTCTTCTTGAGGGGCTGAACCTGGGTAAACTCGTGTCCCTCGTCTCGACCAACCCCTTTGAGTCCACCGCCTCCGCGATGGCCTCGAACCTAAGTCTTCGGACATCTGCCGTGACAAAACCACGACAGTACCCTAGCTTGGCGACGGATCCGCTACGGCGGCGACGGCGGCGAAGATGCCCGTCGACGGCGAGGATCCCAGCGGCGGAGGAGCGCGGGGAGACAAGGGTGACGACCAGGGGGTCTTTTTGCGGCAGCTTAGGGTTTGGGGCGCGACGATTGAAGATTGAATTTTCGAACCGTCGGGACCACAGCTTATATACCCTTCACTGTCGGTGACGCCGATTCTAAATTTTCGGTGTCACCGAGTTCCTCAACTGTCAGTTGACAGGGAAACTCGGTGTAACCGAGAATATGGAATCGGTAGTACCGAGATTGAAAACCAGATCAACCCTAGGCATTCGGTGAGACCGAGAATTGTGGGTTGGTTCCACCGAGATGCACTTGGGAGGTTTTAATGGTCAGTCCTTGTCGATACAGAACTCCGAGTGCTCCACACACAGAGGGATCGAAAAGTACTTGTTCAAATTTTGTGATGCAGCATGAATGGGATATGAGGTGAGAAAGCATAGATAGCTAGAGAGTGGTCCTAGGCATTCTTGTTCATCCAATTGTCAAAAGAAAAATCAAGAGCCAAATAGCAACAATTGGATGTCCTCGAATGAGTAAATAAATGCGGACCAACATGCTCACACAATAAGATGTCAAAAGAAATCATGACAAACATGCACATACATACTAGCATCTAACAAGCACTTTGGCGATGACGAAGTCATCTATATATGAGTATATTGACTTAGGAGCCAAGTAAGAATACTTGATCATAGGTCATACTCATCGTTTAAGCACAAGTGGGGTTACCACTTTTACATAAAGCATTTAATGTTGTCACATACTAAGAGATGCTTTGACTCAAGTCTTAGAGTAAAGCTCCCCCTTGATATGACATCCCCCCATAAGAGGGATAAACTAACCTTGGGTTTTGTCGATGAAGACTTCATGTTGTTGAGGTAGTGGTGGATGCTCAAGGTTGATGAAGATCACCATGAGTTGGGAGCATCCTTGTTGTTTCCTTACTCTTCTCACCTACATGGGTTAGTCCCAACACACAAGAGACAAATACAAGGATATCTATGGACATGGAGTGCAAAGCATGTGTAATGATGTCCATTGATTTGTTGATTACCTTGTCCCTTGCTTACCTTTGAGGGAATGTGTGACTCCTTGAACTATTGCATAGAGTTGATGTTGATTGCAAATAGTTCTTGCCAATAATGAATGTGAGTGAATTTCATAGGCGGAGTCACCCCTCAAGAACTCTCTAGTTCTTCTTCTTGGGGACCCACATCAAGTTGATGGGGATCCTTGGTGTTGAAGTAGCCTTTGTAGAAGTTGAGCTCGAAGTAGCCTTGGGAACCCACTCCACCAAAGCTAGGGATTCATCTTCATATGAGTCAATGTCCTCTTGAAGCTTGTTCTTGCCCTTGAGCTTGTGGTCTTGTGGTGGAAGGTCATCTTGAGTGCTTGTCCCCTTGGGAAGAGTATTTTCATACTTTTCCTTTTGAGGAACAAACTTGGGCTCGGGGTATTGACCTTCTTCCCATTCAACTCCATTTGCGTTGAAGTAGCCAACACCACGATTCTTCCGGTATCCTCCGTGCTTGCGTACAATTTCCTCAAATTGCTTACACCCGGCAAGACTCTTGTAGATACCTTTTTCTATAATTCCTTTCAATAAAGCATTATCTTGCTCAAATGTAACTTGGCTAAGAGAATCATCATTAGTGGAATCAATAGAACTACTAGAAGAAACATCATTAGTTTTGGCATTTTTATTGTTGCTACTAGATGAAGAACCTTTCTTGCCTTTTTTACTAGTTTGTTTAGATTTAACTTGTGGCATGAAAGTAGACAAGAGTAGTCGTTTGGCTAGATAAGATGAAGTCTTCTTTCGGAGATCGTCATTGATAGCTTTAAGAAACTCATGCTCTTGCTCCAAGTTGAGCTTCTCGAAGCGTAGCTTCTCATGAGTTCTTACAAGCTCTCTATGATCTTCAAGAGTAGATTCATGAGCTAACTTAAGAGTGTTTAGTTCTTTAGTTAGTTCTTCTATTTTCATCTTATCATCATCAATTGACTTATCTTGACTAGCATGAGAATTAACAAGTTCACTTTGACTAACATTACTAGTTTTATCGAAGAGCAAGTCATCATCACAAAGCAAATCATCTTCATCACTATCGAAATCAAGATACTCGGGGTGTGATACCTTGGGGCCTTTAGCCATGAAGCAACTTCCACTCCCTTCATTTGGTGAATCAAATAGATCATAGGAGTTGGTAGTCACTAGAGCAATTCCGGCAACACCATCATCTTGACTATAGTCGGAGTCGGAGTGATAGCTTCTCTCGGAGTTGTCGTCGGAGTCGGAGCCAGAAACCCATTCACCAACATGAGCTTGATGTTTTCTTCTTGTGTAGCTCTTGGTGTACTTGTCCTTCTTCTCCGAATCCCTACTTCTCCTTGAGTGTCTTCGTTCATAACGATCATCTCTACTCCTTCTCTCTCTTTGAGGTGATTCATTCCTTGAGCTTCGTCTTCTTGGTGACTCTTCTCTTCGTTTGTAGGGAGCCGTGCACTCATTGGAGTAGTGCCCGGGCTTCCCACAATTGTAGCAATTGCGGTCACGACTTGACGAACGCTTCTCATCATATCTTGAGTTGGAACTTCGTTCTTTGCCTCTTTTCTTGTAGAACTTGTTGAATTTCTTGACCATGAGGCTTATCTCTTCATTGGTGACAAGGTTATTGCTTGGAGTTGCGGGAGCATCACTTGTGGCTTTGTAAGCACCGCTAGACTTGTGGTGAAGCTCTTCCTTGTCTTTGAGTGTCATCTCATGAGCAACAATCCTTCCAATGACTTCCGTAGGCTTGAGATCTTTGTAGTTGGGCATCATTTGGATCAACGTGCACACGGTGTCGTATCTCTCATCCAAAGCTCTAAGTATCTTCTTGATGATGAATTTGTCGGTCATTTCTTCGCTTCCTAAGCCGGCAATCTCATTGGTGATGAGAGCTAGCCTAGAGTACATCTCCGCGACTCCTTCACCATCCTTCATCTTGAACTTGTCAAGCTGACCTTGAAGAACATCCAACTTGGATTCTCTCACGGACTCGGTTCCTTCGTGCATATCAACCAAAGTATCCCAAATCTCTTTTGCATTCTCAAGTTGGTTGATTTTGTTGAATTCTTCGGGGCATAGGCAGTTGAAGAGAATGTCACATGCTTGAGCGTTGTATTGCAACATCTTCAATTCATCCGCGGTCGCTTCATGATCCGGTTCCTTTCCATCACCAAAGAATTCATCTTGCAAGCCAACACGAACAACAGCCCAAACGGCGGGGTTATGACCAAGAATATGCATTTTCATTTTGTGCATCCAACTAGCAAAATTAGTGCCATCAAAGTACGGACCTCTACGGTGATAATTTCCCTCACTAGACGCCATACTCTCCTAGGTTGTGAGACCAATGCAATGGAGACCAAAGCTCTGATACCACTTGTAGGACCGAAAGTATGTCTAGAGGGGGGTGATTAGACTACTTGACCAAATAAAAGTTTTGCCTATGCCAAATTTTAGAGTTTGCAGATTTTAGCATTCATGGCAAGTCAAGTACACCCTACACATGCATGTCTAAGAGTATAGCAGCGGAAAGTAACAACAAGCATGAGTAGAAAGGATAGGGTAGGAAGATTAAACGCAATTGTAGACACGATGATTTTTCCCGTGGTTCCGATAGGTGGTGCTATCATACGTCCACGTTTATGGAGTCTTCAACCCACGGAGGGTAACGGTCGCGAGAGTCCACGGAGGGCTCCACCCATAAGGGTCCACAAAGTAGCAACCTTGACTATTCCATAACGGCTTCTGTCCACGAAGGACTAGCCTCACTATGGGTAGATCTTCACGAAGAAGGCGATCTCCTTGCCCGTACAAACTTCTTGGTTCACACCACAACACGAAGTAGGAGGCTCCCAAGCGACACCTAACCAATCTAGGAGGCACCACCCTCCAAAAGGTAATAGGCTCGGTAATGTCGATGAACTCCTTGCTCTTGTGCTTCAAGATGATAGACTCCTCAACACACAATCACTCTCTCACATATTTGGCTTGGTGGAAGAGATGGGATTGGTGGAAAGCAACTTGGGGAGGCTAGAAATCAAGATCCATATGGTTGGAGTGGATGATCTGGACCTCAACACAAGGGTAGGTGGTTCTCTCTCAGAAAATTGGATGGGGCAAGTATGGAATAGTTCTGAGTGCTTCTCTTTCGAGTAGGTGGTGGTGAAGGGGTATATATAGGCATCCCCAAAAATCCAACCGTTACACACAAAATGACCAACTCGGTGACACCGATGTGTTAATCTCGGTGGTACCGAAGTGACCAAAAGGTGGCAACTTTTGAATCTCGGTGAGACCAATATAGGAAACTCGGTTGCACCGATAAGGTGACCAACGGTCAGATTGCCCAATCTCGGTGACGCCGATCCTAAAATCTCGGTGGTACCGATATTGTGAATTTGCGTAACAGAAAGTTGGCAACCTAAACTCGGTGGCACCGGAATAGAATCGGTTGCACCGAAGTGGCTAGGGTTTGGCTGAGTCTGTCTAGGGTTGAGAATCGGTGGCACCAGAATGGAAATGTTGGTTGCACCAATTTTGAATATTTGTCTTAGAACAGACTTTGGTGGGAGAGCTTGTGGGTGTTTTTGGTGACTATCACTTGTGCACGTATGAGCATTTGTTCACCAATCAAAACCTTACCCCCTTTTAATAGTATTGGCTTTCCTATGGACTCAAAGTGATTTCTCACAAATGTAAAATGTAGAGTCCTCTTCCTTGAAGCTTTGCCAACCTATTTCCTTGCATCTTGGGGTATTCCACAATCTCCACAATCCTTTTGCCAATCCTATCATTGAACTTTTCCTGAAATATACTTAGTGGAAACATTAGTTCAATGACTTATATGTTGTTATAAATTACCAAAACCACCAAGGGAGCAAATGTGCTTTCGGCGTGTCCAGGGAACAGGGGTGCGAGCTGCTGGCCGACATCCATGGAGGCGACTGCGGACACCACTCGTCGTCACTGACCCTTGTAGGGAAGGCGTTCCGCACCGGCTTCTACTAGCCCACGGCGCTCAACGACGCCACCGAGCTGGTCCGGTCCTGCGAGGCCTGCCAGTTCCATGCCAAGCAGATTCACCAGCCCGCGCAGGGCCTCCAGACCATCTCGCTCTCCTGGCCCTTCGCGGTCTGGGGGCTGGATATACTGGGGCCCTTTCCGCGAACAGCAGGCGGGTACCGCTACCTCTACGTCGCCATCGACAAGTTCACCAAGTGGGCGGAGGTGGAGCCCATCCGCACCATCCCCGCCGGATCGGCTGTCAAGTTTATCAAGGGCATCGTGAGTCGCTACGGCATCACCAACCGCATCATCACCGATAACGGTTCGCAGTTCACGAGTAACCTCTTCAGGACCTATTGCACTAACCTTGGAACGCAGATATGCTACGCCTCAGTGGCACACCCACGAAGCAACGGTCAGGCAGAGCGCGCCAACGCGGAGGTCCTGCGGGGCCTCAAGGCAAGGAGCTTCAAGAAGAAGCTTGAGGCCTGCGGCAGGGGTTGGGTCGATGAGCTTCAGTCTGTGTTGTGGTCCATCCGCACCACCGCGACTAAGCCCACCGGCGAGACCCCATTCTTCCTCGTCTACGGAGCCAAAGCCGTCCTTCCACACGAGGTCAAGCACTGATCCCCATGGGTTTTGGCATTCGACGAGGAGCGTCAGGATGCCTCGCAGGGGACGGACCTCGTGCTCAGGGAGGAGGCCCGTCGTCAAGCCTCGCTCCGAGCTGCGAGGTACCAGCAGGCACTGCGGCGTTACCATTGCCATAACATCCGCTCCAGGACCCTCGAAGTCGGAGACCTCGTCTTGAGGCGGGTCCTTTCCAGGGAAGGCTTGCACAAGCTCTCGCCCATGTGGGAAGGCCCGTTCAAGGTCGCCCGCGTCTCCAGGACTGGCGCCGTGCGTCTGGAGACTCAGGACGGGGTCCCCATCCAGAATGCCTGGAACATCCAGGACCTCCGCAAGTTCTACCGTGACACTCTCACGTAATAATGAGTGGGCTGTATACGCCCGGAGCCCCCCGAGGACGTGGAGGGGTAACCACCCATGCCCAAGTGGAAGCCCCATGCTCCGCGCTGGCGGACAACACTGTCCTCCAATGACTATGCCCACGCAACGTGGATGCCCTATGTTCCGCGCTGGGGGAAGACGAAGACTAGCCTAGGTGCCGGACATGGCTGTTCTTTGCCTTTCTTGTATTCGAATTTGCTGTTTTTTTGGAATGAAACCCGAGGCTTTTTTCGACTCTATTTAAAGGAAAAAGGGGCGGGAATTTTTTTCTTCTTGCAGTTTCCTCTCTTGAAGTTTCTTTCTCTGAGTTAACGCCTGCCAGCCTCTCCCTCCCGCGCCCCGCGAGCAGGCGCTACTGGCACGGTGCGCACACCTCGCCAAGGCCTTGGCGTCCTGGTCCCCCCGTGGACTTGGCGTCCTGGTCCTCGCGTGGCGCTCTCGAGTGAGCTAGCAGGCGCACGCCGCCTCACCCTCACTCGGGGGCTCCGTCGCGGCCCGGTGCGCTGATTTAAAAGCCTCTGGAGGCTCACACCCCCTGGGGCAAGAACCAGCAGAATGGATTGGTCGCCGCTTGAACGTCAAGGGAGGCTCCTGAGCATCGCGCCTCAGGAGCCTCACCGATCGCGTGGCTCCTCGCCCCTTGGTCTCGTCCTGGTGATACGGACGCCCCAATGGTGGTCGAGGCCTCGCCCCTTGGTCTCGTCCTGGTGATCCGGACGCCCCAACGGGGTCGGGGCATGCATGGGATTGGGCCCTGCCGACGTAGAGCGCCGCTTGAGCGTCAAAGGGGGCTCCTGAGCATCGCGCCTCAGGAGCCTCACTGGTCGCGTGGCTCCTCGCCCCTTGGTCTCGTCCTGGTGATCCGGACGCCCCAATGGCGGTCGAGGCCTCACCCCTTGGTCTCGTCCTGGTGATCCGGACGCCCCAATGGTGGTCGGGGCATGCACGAGATCAGGCCCTGCAGACGTAGAGTGCCGAAAGGGGCCCCCTAAACCGCCTCACTTGTAGGAAGGAGGAACCTCCCCAAGCTCTCCAAGTGCCACTAGCTCCCCAGGTGCCACTGCCAATCCTCACGACGCGGAAGCCCGCCGCGGACGCATCAAGCTAAGTACCCTAACCACGATCAAAAGGAATTCTTGATTAACAGTAATGTAGTGACTGTAGTACGTCATGAGAATGCTAATAAAAGGGCACAGACGCCAAAGTTCGTTACACACCCAGAAGGGCCCCCCATGATTTTTGGTTACAGGCAGAGGAAAAGAAAATAAGGTGAAGGAGCCCCCCAGGGGCTACCGCTCCGGAGGCCCCGGCCTTGGCGCGCCGGCGCTCAGTCGGAGTCCTCCTCCTCCTTGATGGCGCCGCGGTGGCACGTCGGCGTGGCCGCCTCCCGGACGGGGGTGCGGCGCCGTCGGGCCGGCTTCCCCCCGAAGTCCGGGTACGCCGACGCGGCGGGGCGTCGTAGCTGTCGTCACTCGGGCTCTCCTAGGAGGAGGTATCTCTACTGCTAGAAGCATGGTGGCCGTCGCCAAGGGCAAGCTCATCTCCAAGATCGCCGCCGCCGCCGCCCTCCAGGCAGCACTCCAAGCGCCTGCCGTCCTCCCCAAAGATCTTGACGAAAAGCGCCACGGCGCCGTCGTGCTTGAAGTGGAGCGTGGGCCTCCCCTCCAGGCCGTGGGCGCGGGCGAAGGTCTGCCACCCGCGGCTCAAAAAGGCGTTGCCTGCAGGGGTAACCTCGACCTCCACCCACAACGCGCCGCTGTAGCAACCGTCGGCCTGCAGCCACAGACCTGCGGGCTCGTTAACCCGCAACGTCTCTGCAAAGGAGCACGGGAGCTGCAACCAGGTGCTCGCCGGCCTCTCCACCGGCACCAGGAACTCCAGGCCCGCGTCGGCCGTGCGGGCTTGCGGACGCGGTGGCTGGGCACCGATTGCGGGTCTCCCTCCCCGGCCACGGCCGCCGCGCCCGCCGCCTCTGGCTGCGCCAGCAGAAGTGCTGGACCTCGCGGAGGGGCACCCATGCCCACGGGGCGCCACCGGTGACGTCCCAGTATACTTGCGAGGACGACCCCTGCTCCTCTTGGGAGGTTGTTGATCCGGCACCCCCTGACAGGCCTTCCCCTTCTTAGCGGCGGAGAGCCTCCTCATCGACGTCATGGTGGAAGAAATGAAGGACGAAGGCGGGGGAGCGTGGAGTAGGAATGGGCTGGGGGCTCCGTTCCCCCCCCCCCCCCCCGCCCATTTATAGCTGGATGGAGGCCAACCGGCGTCTTCCCCATCCCGGGCAATGATGGCCCCGCAACGTGCGCCGGTTGCAGGTCAGACGGAGCGGTTGCCGAGGCGTCGTGGGGAGTGAAGGCGCCGTGCACTCCTCGGGTGACGCGTGCCATACTCGATCGGCGTGCTACCCTGCCTCACGTCGCTTCACCTGCTCCCGTCGGGTCACATCCGCGAGGCCCGAGGGGAGGGGAGGACACAAGGAGACAGCCGTGTTCAAGGAAGAGCAATGATGGCCGGGGAGGCGCACAGGCTTCGCGTCAGCTTGGCTCGGGGTGGTTCCCGGCGTCTCCGAGGAGCTGAGACGCCCACGCCTCGTCATGCGCCACGCGTCAGGTTGGGCCCGCAGGCGGTTGGGGCCCGCGGCGCTTCGGGCCATCTTCTATGGCTTCGCCCAGAAGCCAACTCGAGCGCGCCTCGGGCCCGGGGGCTACTGTCGGCGTCCTGGGAACGGGGGTACCCAGACTTGCCTACCTGCGGCCCAGGGCGTGGCCCACTTCAACAACCAAGTATGGCCCAGCGTGGTCTCACTCAGGACAAGGCCCTCGCGAGAGCCCCGAACTCGCGAAGGAAACAATGCCTAGACCCGCAGGGGAATAGGCCTCCCCAGACCCCCTCCCGAGCGGCGGAGATCTCTATGCAATGCTCGACCTCGGGAGGCCAAGGATGACGCAAGGCGAGCCAGGCGGGCACCAGCGCGCCAGAGGAGACAATTTCCTCTTTCGTGCAAAGGAGGCAGGGGCACACGCAGGTTCCCAAAGCGCCCCCCAAAGGTTTCCATTCCGGTGCAACGAGACCAAGACCCTGAGCTCCGCAGAACGGACGTCACCAGCGAGCCCGCCACCGCGTCACCACCACCTACTTTGCAGGCGAAGACCACCTTTTGTCAGGATAGGATGTACCTCCTGTCCCTTTCGAATTTGGCCATTGTAGGATGATACATCTCCAATGTATCTATAATTTATGAAGTATTCATGCCATGTTTACAATAATTTTATATGATTTTGGTATGATTTTATTAGAACTAACCCGGACTGACGCTGTTTTCAGCAGAACTACCATGGTGTCGTTTTTTGTGCAAAAATAAAAGTTCTCGGAATGGGCTGAAAATTTACGGTGATTTTTTATGGACCAAAAGAGACCCCGAAGCACCGGAGCTGGGCCAGGAAGTGACCGAGGAGGCCACAAGCCTGGGGGGCGCGCCCTACCCCGCCCCGCCCCCCCGGAGGGTGCTCCCGGCTTGTGGACTCCTCGATCACCCCCTTGACGTGAGACCGACGCCAAAAATTCCTATAAATACCAAAACCACAGAAAGAAACCTAGATCGGGAGTTCCTCCGCCGCAAGCCTCTGTAGCGACGAAAAACCAATCGGGAGCCCGTTCCGGCACCCTGCCGGAGGGGGAAACCATCACCGGAGGCCATCTTCATCATCCCGGCGGTCTCCATGACGAGGAGGGAGTAGTTCACCCTTGGGGCTGAGGGTATGTACCAGTAGCTATGTGTTTGATCTCTCTCTCTCGTGTTCTTGAGATGGCACGATCTTGATGTACCACGAGCTTTATTAATATAGATGAATCATATGGAGTTTTCCCCTCTCTATCTTCTTGTGATGAATTGAGTTTTCCCTTTGAAGTTTTCTTATCGGATTGAGTCTTTAAGGATTTGAGAACACTTGATGTATGTCTTGCGATGGGATATCCATGGTGACAATGGGATGTTCTATTGATCCACTTGATGTATGTTTTGGTGATCAACTTGCGGGTTCCGTGACCTTGGGAATCTATGCATAGGGGTTGTCACATGTTTTCGTCTTGACTCTCCGGTAGAAACTTTATGGCACTCTTTGAAGTTCTTTGTGTTGGATTGAACATGATGAATCTGAAATTGTGTGATGCATATCGTATAATCAAGCCCATGGGTACTCATAGTGACATTGGAGTATCTAGGTGACATTAGGGTTTTGGTTGATGTGTATCTTAAGGTGTTATTTTAGTACGAACTCTAGGGCTGTTCGTGACACTTATAGGGATAGCTCATAAGATTGATCGGAAAAGATAACTTTGAGGTGGTTTAGTACCCTACAATAATTTCTTCATTTGTTCTCCACTATTTGTGACTTTGGAGTGAACTCTTTGTCGCACGTGAGAGATTTACATATGATTCAACTATGTCAGTATTGTTGAGAGAACTTGCACTAGTGAAAGTATGAACCCTAGGCCTTGTTTCTAAGCATTGCAATACCGTTTGTGCTCACTTTTATCATTAGTTACCTTGCTGTTTTTATATTTTCAAATTACAAAAACCTATATCTACCATCCATATTACACTTGTATCACCATCTCTTCGCCGAACTAGTGCACCTATACAATTTACCATTGTATTGGGTGTGTTGGGGACACAAGAGACTCTTTGTTATTTGGTTGCAGGGTTGTTTGAGAGAGACCATCTTCATCCTACGCCTCCCACGGATTCATAAACCTTAGGTCATCCACTTGAGGGAAATTTGCCACTGTCCTACAAAACTCTGCGCTTGGAGGCCCAACACAAGTCTACAAGAAGAAGGTTGCGTAGTAGACATCAAGCTCTTTTCTGGCGCCGTTGCCGGGGAGGTGAGTGCTTGAAGGTATATCTTTAGATCTTGCAATTAAATCTTTTAGTTTCTTGTTTTATCACTAGTTTGGTTTTATAAAAGAAAACTACAAAAAAATGGAATTGAGGTTGCCTCATATACTTCATCTTTATAATGTCTTTCGTGAAAATGATGGAAAGGAAAATTCTGCCAAAGTGTTAGAAGAAGAAGTCAATAAAATGTTTGGCACTAAATCTTTGAGTGATGAGCATGATTGAAATGTTGTTAGTATGAATTCCTTGAATATTCATGATGCTAATGATATGCAAAGCTACAAGCTTGGGGATGCTATGTTTGATGAAGATGATATGTTTAGTCCCCCAAGTTTTGATGAGCAAATTTATTATGATGAAAGCATGCCTCCTATTTATGATGATTATTGTGATGACATGTAGGCTATAAAGAATAATGATAACCATGAAACTTGTCATCATGATTTTTATTTTCAATTGGATTATGCTTCACATGATAGTTATTTTGTTGAGTTTGCTCCCACTACTATTGATGAGAATAAATTTGCTTATGTGGTGAGTAGTAAAATTTCTATGCTTATGAATCATGAAAATAATGCTTTATGTGATGGTTATGTTGTGAAATTCCTTCATGATGCTACTGAAAATTATTATGAGGGAGGAACATATGCTTGTAGGAATTGCAATAATATCAAGTTTCCTCTCTATGTGTTCAAAGTTTTGAAGTTATGCTTGTTTTGCCTTCCTATGCTAGATGATTCTTGTTCCCATAAATTGTTTGCTTAAAAAATCCCTATGCATAGGAAGTGGGTTAGACTTAAATGTGCTTTCCATGTGATTCATGATGCTCTCTTGCATGTTTCAATTATTATTTCTATACGAGCATCATTGAAATCACCATGCCTAGCTAAAAGGCATTAAAGAAAAGCGCTTGTTGGGAGACAACCCAACACTTTTCCTTTCTGTTTTTGTGTGTTCACATGATTAAGATACTGTAATAATCATGTATTACGTATTTTTTTCCAATAAAGTGCCAAGTAAAGCCTTTGGGATGACTCACAAGATGAGTAGAATTGATGCTGAACCAAAACAGAAACTTTTAACTCCAGTACAGGATTTTTCATTTTTTACTGGAGCGTGATAATGATCTGAAATTTTTACACAGTCTTGATATACAAATTCTTCAGGTATTCCTAATTGTTCAGAATTTTTAGAGACAGGGAAGTATGGTTATACTACAGATCTTCACAGACTATTCTGTTTTTGACAGATTCTGTTTTGCATGCATAGTTTGCTTATTTTAGTGTTCCCATAGCTTATATTCAGTGATATAAATTATGGGAATGATAGAATACAGTAGTTATTATGTGAGAACAATTATGAATCTTGTCTTGACAGTACCTAAGTGAATGATCTATCTTTATTACACTAACCCTTCTCACGAAGTTCCGTTAAGTTTTATGTGATTGAAGTTTTCAAGTTTTGGGTGAGACACCGATATGAGGATAATAAGGAGTGACAAGAACCTAAGCTTGGGGATGCCCAAGGCACCCCCAAGGTAATATCCAAGGAATAATCAAGCGCCTAAGCTTGGGGAAGCCCCGGAAGGCATCCCCTCTTTCGTCTTCAACACTATCGGTATATCTTACTTGGAGCTATATTTTTATTCGTCACATAATATGAGTTTTGCTTGGAGCGTCATTTTATTTTGTTGTTTTCTGTTAGGTGTTATTTATAATCTTGTTTTTCAACAAAAATTTCCAAGAATGGTCTTTAGGATGCTTGCATTGCATGTTTGATGTGTGCTGTGTAAAAAACAGAAACTTTTGCTGTAGTGTTTGAATTTTCATATTTTACTGGAACGTGCAAAGTTCCTGAAATTTTTACACAGTGTTGTCATATAAATTATTTAGCATTTCCTAAATTTTCATAATTTTTTGAGTTACAGAAGTACACTGTTTTTATAAATTGCTACAGACTGTTCTGTTTGGACAGATTGCTGTCATAGTTTTGTTATCTACTTATCCTATAGTTTCCATAGCCTATATTGGTAGATATAAATTTTGGAAATGATAGTATGAAGTAGATAATGTTTGGAAATTATTATGCAACTTGTCTTGGCAGTACATGAAGTGTTGATTTATTTTTATGTGTACCAACCTATCTCACGAGTTCTTTTTGAGTTTTGTGTGGATGAAGTTTTTGAGAATAGGTGAAACCGTGGTATGAGAGGATTGAACGAGATACAAAAGCTCAAGCTTGGGGATGCCCAAGGCACCCCAAGTAAATATTTCAATAAGTCTCAAGCATCTAAGCTTGGGGATGCTACGCATCCCGCCTCTCTTCGTCAACTATCGGTTAGCCTATGTTGAGCCTAAATTTTTATTCGTTCACATGATGCGTGCTATTCTTGGAATTCTATTTTTGTTTAGTTTGCTGTTTGAATAAAATACTCAGATCTGAAAATCTTCATTAAAAGAGAGAGTCCTCCCATAGCTACTTAATTGTTTGACTACTCATTGATCTTCACTTATATCTTTCGAGAGTAGTTTGATGTTTACTCTTGTGCTTCACTTATATCCGGAGAGTAAATTGTGAATGAATTGAATATCATAAATATGAAATTGTCAATGTGCTTTTATGCTTAGTAGTAGATTCACATATGGTTTAGAAAGTAAAATCTATTGAAGTTTGACAATCACAATATTGGGCATACAAGCAATTCTTGAATGATTAGTATAAGGAAGAGAACTTTCACATACAAATATATTATCTTGGACATCTTCTATGATTGTGAATACCCATTAATTATTTTCAAACTTGAGCAAATTGGTTGAAGTTGGACAAGGAAGACAACGTAATGAGTTATGGTTGGGTATATTTGCATAGAAGTTATATTGTTATGGATCCTCTAACATGTGGTGCTTGTTTAGAACCTTTTGCTAGCCAAAACTTCATACGAAGTAGAGATACTACTTGTGCATTGTTTGAACCATGACATGTGAATTGATTGCTACTCTATCATGATGATTTTTATGAGAAAAATTTGCTGCAATGATGCTAGAAAAATTGATTGGAATTACCATTGATCAAACTTATATACTATGATAGCATTCACACTTCATAAATTATTTCTTTTATCATTTACCTACTCGAGGACGAGCAGGAATTAAGCTTGGGGATGCTGATACGTCTCCAATGTATCTATAATTTATGAAGTATTCATGCCATGTTTACAATAATTTTATATGATTTTGGTATGATTTTATTAGAACTAACCCGGACTGACGTTGTTTTCAGCAGAACTACCATGGTGTCGTTTTTTGTGCAGAAATAAAAGTTCTCGGAATGGGCTGAAAATTTACGGTGATTTTTTATGGACCAAAAGAGACCCCCGAAGCACCGGAGCTGGGCCAGGAAGTGACCAAGGAGGCCACAAGCCTGGGGGGCGCGCCCTACCCCCCCGGGAGGGTGCTCCCGGCTTGTGGACTCCTCGAGCACCCCCTTGACGTGAGACCGATGCCAAAAATTCCTATAAATACCAAAAACCCCAGAAAGAAACCTAGATCGGGAGTTCCGCCGCCGCAAGCCTCTGTAGCCATGAAAAACCAATCGGGAGCCCGTTCCGGCACCCTGCCGGAGGGGGAAACCATCACCGGAGGCCATCTTCATCATCCCGGCGGTCTCCATGATGAGGAGGGAGTAGTTCACCCTCGGGGCTAAGGGTATGTACCAGTAGCTATGTGTTTGATCTCTCTCTCTCTCGTGTTCTTGAGATGGCACGATCTTGATGTACCGCGAGCTTTATTAATATAGATGAATCATATGGAGTTTTCCCCTCTCTATCTTCTTGGAATGAATTGAGTTTTCCCTTTGAAGTTTTCTTATCGGATTGAGTCTTTAAGGATTTGAGAACACTTGATGTATGTCTTGCGATGGGATATCCGTGGTGACAATGGGATGTTCTATTGATCCACTTGATGTATGTTTTGGTGATCAACTTGCGGGTTCCGTGACCTTGGGAATCTATGCATAGGGGTTGGCACATGTTTTCGTCTTGACTCTCCGGTAGAAACTTTGGGGCACTCTTTGAAGTTCTTTGTGTTGGATTGAACATGATGAATTTGAAATTGTGTGATGCATATCGTATAATCAAGCCCATGGGTACTCGTGGTGACATTGGAGTATCTAGGTGACATTAGGGTTTTGGTTGATGTGTATCTTAAGGTGTTAGTTTAGTACGAACTCTAGGGCTGTTGACACTTATAGGGATAGCTCATAAGATTGATCGGAAAAGATAACTTTGAGGTGGTTTAGTACCCTACAATAATTTATTCGTTTGTTCTCCGCTATTTGTGACTTTGGAGTGAACTCTTTGTCGCACGTGAGGGATTTACATATGATTCAACTATGTCAGTATTGTTGAGAGAACTTGCACTAGTGAAAGTATGAACCCTAGGCCTTGTTTCTAAGCATTGCAATACCATTTGTGCTCACTTTTATCATTAGTTACCTTGCTGTTTTTATATTTTCAGATTACAAAAACCTATATCTACCATCCATATATTACACTTGTATCACCATCTCTTCGCCGAACTAGTGCACCTATACAATTTACCATTGTATTGGGTGTGTTGGGGACACAAGAGACTCTTTGTTATTTAGTTGCAGGGTTGTTTGAGAGAGACCATCTTCATCCTACGCCTCCCACGGATTGATAAACCTTAGGTCATCCACTTGAGGGAAATTTGCTACTGTCCTACAAAACTCTGCGCTTGGAGGCCCAACACGAGTCTACAAGAAGAAGGTTGCGTAGTAGACATCATGGGATCCCGAAGCAGGAGTAGGGTTTTACGCTTTGCAGCGGCCCGAACCTGGGTAAATCCTCGTGTGCTATCTTCTACCTTGCCATCGAGCAGGGTCATCATTTTGTGAGCTTGGAGGGGGCAAAGCTGTTGGAGATCTTCGCACACGCCACTGAGTTCGAACTTCTTAGGGTTTTTCCGGAGACCGAAATCCGACAGATCGTGTTTAGTAAGATATTGGTGTTAAGGTTTGTGATTCCCGAAGCATGCACGTATAGTCTCCCGTTATGCTAGGAAGTTGGAGCACAATTTATCCTTAATTGTCTATCTTTGTGTGAAGGTCGGGGGCGCGCGATGGTTAACTCCTACCAACCTCCCCCCTAGGAGCATGTGTAGTAATACTTTGCTTCGAGAGAGCTAATAAACTTTTGCAATAAGTATGTGAGTTCTTTATGACTAATGTGAGTCCATGGATTATACGCACTCTTACCTTTACGCAATTTGATTGCCTGTACGGTACCGTGCATTGCCCTTTCTCACCTCGAGAGTCGGTGCAAACTTCGCCGGTGCATCCAAACCCCGTGATATGATACGCTCTATCACACATAAGCCTTATTATATCTTATTCAAAACAGCCACCATACCTACCTATTATGGAGCCATTCCGAGATATATTGCCATGCAACTTCCATCGCCTCCGTTTTGATGACTTGAGCATTCATTGTCATATTGCATTACATGATCATAAGATAGCTAGCATGATGTTTTCATGGCTTGTCCGTTTTTTGATATCTTTGCTACGCTAGATCATTGCATTCATATAGAGTCATACTTTGTTCTACTATCGTTGTAGTATTGAGTTGTAAGTAAATATAAGTGTGATGATCATCATTATTCATTATTAGAGCATGCCCCAGTGATGAAAGGATGATGGAAACTATGATTCCCCCACAAGTCAGGATGAGGCTCCGGACGAAGAAAAAAAAAGAAAAAAAAAGAAAGAAAAAAGAAAGAAAAAAAAATGAAAGAAGAAGGAATAGGGGCATGCTAATTCCACACTTGTGCTTCAAAGTAGCACCATGTTTTTCATATAGAGAGTCTCTTGAGTTGTCACTTTCATAGACTAGTGGGAATTTTTCATTATAGAGTTAGATGCATACCCACTTAGTTTTTATATTGAGCTTTCATACACTTATAGCTCTTAGTGCATCCGTTGCATGGCAATCCCTACTCCTCACATTGATATCTATTGATGGGCATCTCCATATCCCGTTGATACGCTGAGTTGATGCGAGACTTTCTTCTCCACTTTTACCCCTTTGAAACCTACCACCATATTCTATTCCACCCATAGTGCTATATCCATGGCTTGCGCTCATGTATTGCGTGAGAGTTGAAAATGCTGAAGCGCGTTAAAAAGTATGAACCAATTGCTTGGCTGACACCGGGGTAGTACATGATTTATACTTTGTGTTAAGAAGACAGAGCATGACAAGGCTATATGATTTTGTAGGGATAACGTTCTTTAGCCTTGATATTTTGAAAGACATGATTATTTGTTGGGATGTCTGAGTATTAATGTCTTTATGTCAAAACTAGATTATTGCTTTGAATCACTTGTGTCTTAATATTCATGCCATTATTAGATATATGATCAAGATTATGCTAGGTAGCATTCCACATCAAAAATTATCTTTTTTATCATTTACCTACTCGAGGACGAGCAGGAATTAAGCTTGGGGATGCTGATACGTCTCCGTCATATCTATAATTTTTTATTGTTTCATGCCAATATTAAACAACTTTCACATATTTTTGGCAACATTTTATATGATTTATTGGACTAACATATTGATCCAGTGCCCAGTGCCAGTTCCTGTTTGTTGCATGTTTTTTGTTTCGAAGAATGTCCATATCAAACGAAGTCCAAACGCAATAAAAATTTATGGAGATTTTTTTGGAATATTTGCGAATTTTGAGAAGTGGAATCAACGCAAACGGAGGCCCACAGCCCCCAAGAGACATCAGGGCGCGCCCAGAAGGCCCAAGCGCGGCATGGTGGGTTGTGCCCACCTCATACGTCGGTTGGAGCTCTCCTTCGGGCGCAAGGAAGCTAATTTTTCGATAAAAATACCCTCAAAATTACAGCCCGATCGGAGTTACGGATCTCTGGGAATATAAGAAACGGTTTTCGGCCAGAAAACAGGAACGCGAAACAGAAGAGAACAGAGAGGGAGATCCAATCTCGGAGGGGCTCCTGCCCCTCCGCCGCCATGGAGGCCATGGACCAGAGGGGGAACTCTCCTCCCATCTCAGGGGGAGGCCAAGGAAGAAGAATAAGAAGGGGGGCTCTCTCCCCCTCTCTCCCGGTGGCGCCGGAACGCCGCCGGGGCAATCATCGTGACGACGATCTACTCCAACAACTTCGCCGCCGTCAACACCAACTCTCTCCCCCTCTATGCAGCGGTGTAACACCTCTCTTCCCTGCTGTAATCTCTACTTAAACATGGTGCTCAACTCCATATATTATTTCCCAATGATATTTGGCTATCCTATGATGTTTGAGTAGATCTCTTTTGTCCTATGGGTTAATTGTGGTATGATGTTATGGATGTGAGTTGTATGTTGATATGGTGCTGTCCTATGGTGCCCTTCGTGTCACGCAAACGTGAGGGATTCCTGCTGTATGGTGTGGCAATATGTTCATGATTTGCCTATGGTGCGTTGCTTGAGTGATAGAAGCATAAACTCGAGTAGGTGGGTTGTTGCGTATGGGAGTAAAGGGGACTTGATACTTAATGCTATGGTTGGGTTTTACCTTAATGAACTTTGGTAGTTGCGGATGCTTGCTAGAGTTCCAATCATAAGTGCATATGATCCAAGTACGGAAAGTGTGTTAGCGTATGCCTCTCCCTCATTGCATATGACAAGTATCTATCATATTATATTTAATTGCCTAGGGACAATCTTTCTCTTGTGTTACACAAAAAGCTTTCTACTAGTCCATTTACTCTTTTTGTTCTTTTATTAAAACAGGACCTAACTTTTATTTCTGCGTTCTTTATTATCTTGCAAAGTACTTCTAGTTTTACTCCCGCAAAGTAGTTTCATACTTGTTCTAGGTAAAGCAAGCATTAGCGTGCGTAGAGTTGTATCGGTGGTCGATAGAACTTGAGGGAATATTTGTTCTACCTTTAGCTCCTCGTTGGGTTCGACACTCTTACTTATCGAAAAAGGCTACAAATGATCCCCTACACTTGTGGGTTATCAACAACGACGATGATGCTTTCCAAGACAAACCGGCGACGGCAGTGACAACATAGAGGATGTTCTCTAAGACAAACCAGCGATGATAGAGACAACATAAAGGATGCTCACCGAGACGAACCGGCGACGTGGTGGGAAATGTCGTCGACACTTGCGGCTCCGTGGAGGAGAAATGACGTGCTATGTCAGTAGCGGCACAACAGAGACGATATGAATAGGGAGGGTAAAGTGAGGAAATGGCGACATATGTTGGAGATAGTTGGAGGAGTGCCGGAGCGAGGGTTTCGACCACTGCGTGGTGTAGAGATACCGGAGTGGCCATGGGGCTGGTGATTCAAAGTTTGAACTCCGGTGGACTGTAATTGGAGAGGAAGGCAGTTTTTGTTTTGAAACTGGAGAGGAAGGCAGTTGGTGGACGGTGATTAGTGGGCGATTAGGTAAGAAACGTGAATGGCAAAAAATAGCGGCGGGGACATTGTGGAGATCATCAAGATAAGATGGATATTTTCTCCCAAAGAAAACTAAGCACGTTGATCTTATTAAAAATATGTCTCCCTAATGGACAAAAATGCTCCAGTGGCGGTTTTTTTAGGGAGCTCAGTAGCCCGGTTGGTAACGAGGAGGAGGAGGGTGTTTTCAGAAGTTGTGGTCCATTCTGGTCCAAACATGCAAAAGTTGCTAGCTACAGCTTGAGAATGGATAAGATGTGTGATGTGGAGTTGGGTTGCCTTTTTTACTCTAGTTGCTCGTTGCAGTAGGTCCCACGTGTGAGAATGAATAGGAGGGTGTGGCGTAGAGGTACTGCAGTGGGTCCCATGTGTAATAAAGAATAGGAGGTGGTGGTGGTGGGTGAACTCACCACCAACTCAAACCTTTATAAGTAGGAAAGATTTATGTTATTCTTGTCCAATATTCCCCATTATGATACAATTCTTATGCCTTTTCTCTCAGAATATGCAAGGTACATCACAAAAAGGGAAATCACTGGAAACTGGAATTTTGGACCTGAAAACAAACAAAATGGCTGAAAATTCACTGGACTCCAAATGACCTGAAACTTCACGGAGAATTTTTATGGAATATATAAGAATTATTGGGCCAAAAATATACCAGAGGGGGACACCTGCTGGCCACAAGCCAACAGGGGGCGCCCACCCCCTGGGCACGCCCTGTTGCCTTGTGGGGCCCCAGCAGGTCTCCCGACCCCCTCTTCTCCTATATGGTGTGTTTTACCCTAGAAAAAATCATAAGGATACTTTTGGGATGAAGCGCCACCGTCTCAAGGCGGAAACCTGGGCAGAGGCCCTTTTGCACTCTGGCAGGCTGATTCTGCCGGGGAAACTTCCCTCCGGGAGGGGGAGATCGAAGCCATCGTCATCACCAACGCTTCCTCCTCCGTGGGAGGACCAATCTTCATCAACATCTTCACCAGCACCATCTCATATCGAACCCTAGTTCATCTCTTGTATTCAATCTTTGTCTCAAAACCTCAGATTGGTACCTATGGGTTACTAGTAGTGTTGATTACGTCTTGTAGTTGATGCTTGTTGGTTTACTTGGTGAAAGATATTATGTTTAGATCCTTGATATCCATTATTACACCTCTGATATTGAACATGTTGCTGATGTGTGAGTAGTTACTTTTGTTCCTGAGTACATGGGAGAAGTCTTGTTATAAGTAATCATGTGAAGTTGGTATTCGTTCGATATTTTGATGATGTGTATGTTGTTGCTTCTCTTAGTGGTGTCGTGTGAACGTCGACTACATGACACTTCACCATGTTATGGGCCTATGGGAAGGCATTGTGGAGTAACAAGTAGATGATGGGTTGCGAGAGTGACAGAAGCTTAAACCCCAGTTTATGTGTTACCTCATAAGGGGCTGATTTGGATCCACATGTTTCATGCTATGGTTAGATTTATCTTAAATCTTCTTTCATAGTTGCGGATTCTTGCGAGAGGGGGTAATCATAAGTAGGTTGCTTGTTCAAGTAAGAACAACACCTTAGCACCGGTCCACACACATATCAAATTATCAAAGTAACGAACTCGAATCAACTCAACATGATGAACATGACTAGACAGATATTCCCATGTGTCCTCGTGAGCGCTTGCTTAATATAAGAGTACTTTTAGGTCTGCCCTTTGCTATAAAAAGGATTGGGCTACCTTGCTGCACCTTTGTTACTATCGCTACTTGTCACTTGCTACGAATTACTTTTTTACAAAACTATCTATCACTATTACTTGCAGCATTTGCAGAGAATACCTTACTGAAAACTGCTTATCATTTCCTTCTGCTCCTCATTGGGTTCGACACTCTTAGTTATAAAGGACTATGATTGATCCCCTATACTTGTGGGTCATCGGCTAACTACTCTAAATCTACCATGGTCTTCATCAACACCCCCGAGGACAAAATCCATTCTCTGTCAAGGTTGTTAGGATGCAAAGTTGGTATATTGCCAATCACTTATCTGGGACTGCCATTGAGCCTTTCAAGACCTAAGATTGAGGATTTTTCACCCATGCTAGGCAGAATTGAAACAAGACTACTGGGGTGTTCTACTCTTCTATCATATGGTGATAAACTTACTCTGGTAAGGTCTATTTTTGCCAGTATGCCTATCTTCTTCAGGAGCACTTTGACAATCCCCAAAACAGTACTCTCCCAAGTTAACAAATACCTTAGACACTGCCTATGGAGAAAGTATGGTACATGTGACAGAGGACCTGCTATGATTTCCTGGGATAAAGTATGCCAACCCAAGAATCGTGGTGGTCTAGATGTTCTAGATACATGCATCCACAATCAAGCTCTGCTTATGAAGTTCCTACACAATGTTTTCAACAAAGCAGATATACCATGGGTGAAGATCATTTGGGAAGCATATTATGGGAATTCTTATCCTAGAAATAGGAACATTGGCTTATTCTGGTGGAAAGATTTGCTAAAGTTATTACCCACTTACAAGAAGTAGACAAAATGTAAGGTGGGAGCAGGAGACACAATACTATTCTGGAAGGACACCTGGCAAGATCAAAGTATGAACCAGAAATACCCAAAGCTCTTTTCTTATGCTATAACTCAGGATGTCATTGTTCAGCGTTTTAAAGGATATCAAAACCTTCAAGAGCACTTCCATAGGCCTCTCTCCAGCCAAGCATACAATCAGTTTCTGTTACTGAACAGTGAGATCAACAATTTACAAACCTCTGATCAACCAGATTGCTGGAGTCTCCAGGGCACATCAACTAGATTCTCATCCATGAAAATGTACACAACAATCAGAGGTCAGTCTCACACACATAACATCTTTGGCCAACTCTGGATTTGTGCGGCAAGATTGAGACATAAGATTTTCTTCTGGCTATTGCTTCATGATAGAATCAACACCAGAAATCTACTACAAAGAATGCAAATGCAACTCCCATCTTTCAATTGTGTTATGTGCTCTGATAATGTGGAAGAACTCTCCAACACCTCTTTTGGGATTGCCCATTTGCTTTGCTATGCTGGGATCATCTCCTGCCAAATAAGCACAGAGGTGCATCTTCTTATGATGAAGTTTGCATGATCACTCAACTTCTGCGAAAGAGATTGCATTAGACATCATCCTTATGGGATGCTGGGGCATCTGGTCCATGAGAAATGATAATATCTTACGCAGACCTCCACCCCACATCAACGGCTAGATGCATTATGTGAAAGAAGGCTAAAGATGGCAGAGATCAGAGCAAAGCCAACAAAAGCACTCAAGTTAAAGTCCTGGATTGACCTGAACCTCCAATAATTCTTTATGTTGCCCAAAAATGGAATAGGATAATTTTTAGTTACTTCCCTTGTACTTTACAATATATTTTATGAATGAAAATTTATCGTAGAACATTTTGTTCTATGGTCTTCGGCTCAAAAAATACATCATCAATCGCATTATGCCAATCCCTCTCTATTCCCTTCTACATGGTATCAGCCTAACCGATCCAACCATAGCCGCCGCCCGTCTCTTCCGCCCCGCACGCCGCCCCCGGGGCGGTCAGCCTCCATGACCGCCACCGGGGGCCGTGCCGCCCGTACCTATAGTTCACTCGCCAGTCGTGTTGACCGGCTTCCCTAGAGAGTCCTTTTTTTCGAGCCCTTGCTCCGGTTTTTTCCCTCTCGCCGGTCGTCTTGATCGGTGTTTTCTTTTTGGTTTTTCAATCAACGATTGGTTTGCGTCACCCGCGTCGCCGTCGACCCCCGCGTCTCTACTCCAACATCGGAGTCGACTATACACCGGCCACTTCGTCATCACCCGCGTGGTAAGGCTAGACGCGTCGTCCAAGGGACGCCTTCGTGTGTCACTGCCGGCCGCTCGTCAGAGTGGTCTCCATTGCCGGTCTGTCTTAATCATCATCGCTCGGGACATCACCGACAATGTCTCCATCGACTCTGATCTATGCATCGTCCCCGCCATGGCACGTCCAGCACCGCCGTCGGTCTGATCAACCAATCACGCACCTGCCTTCGCCAAGCACGTCCCTGAGCACATGCCTACCACCGATCGAGCCATAGGTTGTCGTCGCGTTGTCCCTTCGGACTGTTGCGTCGCCGTCCCGAGGTCCTCCCGCCGGCTGCATCGACCCGCGTGCCACTCCCGCCGACGCCCCTTTGGGTCATCGCGCTGTGAAACGCGGTCCATGCCGGCGCCCCAGGATCCTCCCGACGGCTACCCCCGTAGCCGCCACCGCCTTTGAGTCGCCACTTCCGGCTGTTGCACCGCGGCACGCGGTCCACAACGCCGCCCGTCGGGCCGTCACCATCGGCCAGTGGTTCTCCCCGTGGCTGCCTCGACGCGTGAGCCGTCGCTACACCGCCCCTACGGGTTCTAGCGCCACAGCACGCGATCCTCGTCGCACCCGAGGCCGTCTCCGTGGCTGCACCGACCCGCGCTGCGCCGCCTCTTCGGGCCGTAGCTCCGCGCCCTGCGGTCCACACCGCTGCCCCAAGGTCTTCCCGCCGTCGCCTCGACCCACCTGCTGCCGCTACGTCACCTCTTTGGGCCATAGCGCCGCGGCCCGCAGTCCACTTCGCCGTCCCCGCGCGTCGACTTCCCGTGTCACGCCGTCTTCCTTGGCGCGGGAACGCCACCGTCCACGCCGGTCTTTATCAAGTTGTCGGGTTCTTCCTCGCCTACTTCGAGCATCGCCGTCGCGCTCCTGACCCAGCCGTCGCTGACGTGGCTTGGACTGCGTCAGTATTTCCCCAAAGAGGAAGGGATGATGCAGCACAGCGACGGTAAGTATTTCCCTTAGTTATGAAACCAAGGTTATCGAACCAGTAGGAGGATCACCACCACCGAATAAGCAGCACCTGCACACAAACAACAAATACTTGCAACCCGACGCGAAAGAGAGGTTGTCAATCTCTCTACGGTAAAAAGATAGATTAGGTAATGATAGATAGGAGAGATAGATCTCTCAAGAACACAAATAAAAAGAGTAAATGTGCAGCAATATGTTTTTGGGTTTTTGGTTTTGTAGGTCTAAAAACAAAGAGTGCAAAAAACATAGATCGGAAAGCAATATGATAGGAAAAGTAGACCCGGGGGCCGTAGGGTTCACTAGTGGCTTCTCTCATGAGTATAGCGCATGGTGGGTGAACAAATTACTGTTGGGCAATTGATAGAAAATCGAATAGTCATGACGCTATCCAAGGCGATGATCATTATATAGGCATCACGTCCAAGATAGATAGACCGACTCCTACCTGAATCTACCTCTATTACGTAAGGAATTTGTATAGCAACACTGTGTTAAAATTTCAGCTCAAGATCACGTTCCAGAAAAAAAAATGAAAATTCATATCCTGGACGCAAAGTTTCTGTTTCAGATTCAGCATCACTTCTACTCATCCTATGAATCATCCTAACGGTTCTAATTGGCACAAACACTAAATAAACCATAAAAACACAATCATAACAGAGGCATAATTGTGTCAACACTCAAAAACAGAAAGGAAAAAAGCAAAAATTTATTTATTCATTGGGTTGCCTCCCAACAAGCGCTATCGTTTTACGCCCCTAGCTAGGCATGATGATTTCAATGATGCTCACATAAAAAGTAGTAATTGAAATATGAAAAAGAGCATCATGAATAGCATGAAAAACACATTTAAGTCTAACCCATTTTCTATGCATTGGGATTTTGTGAGCAAAGAATTTATGGGAACAAGAATCAACTAGCATAGGAAGGCAAAACAAGCATAACTTCAAAACTTTGAACACATAGAGAGGAAACTTGATATTATTGCAATTCCTACAAGCATAAGTTCCTCCCTCATAATAAATTTCAGTAGCATCATGAAGTAATTCAACAATATAACTATCACATAAATCATTCTTTTCATGATGCACAAGCATAGAATTTTCATTACTCTCCACATAAGCAAATTCCTTATCATTCATGGTAGTGGGAGCAAACTCAACAAAATAACTATCATGAGACACTTGATTGACATAACCACATTGAAAATTAAAACCATGATGATAAGTTTCATGGTTATCATTACTCATTATAGAATATGTGTCATCACCATCATCATAAATAGAAGGCATGCAATCATCATAACAAATTTGCTCATCAAAACTTGGGAGACTAGAAATATCATCTTCATCAAACATAGCATCCCCAAGCTTGTGGCATTGCATATCATTAGCATAATTGACATTAATAGAATTTATAGTAACATCTTTGCAATCATGCTTTTCAATCAAGGAGCTATCATGAATAACCTTATAAATTTCTTCTTTCAACACTTCATCAAAATTTCCAGATTCATGATTTTCAAACAAAACTTCATAGAGACAATCAAGTGCACTCAACTCACTAGCAATTGGTTCATCATAATTTGGCCTTTTGAAAAGATTAGCAAGTTTATGAGGATCCATATCAATAGATTTTTAGCAAGCGAAGATGCAAGCAAATAGAAGGCACATGGCAACACAAGCAAAGATAGCAAACAAACAAAAAGGCAAACGGAAAAGAGGGCGAATAAAACGGCAAATTTGTGAAGTGGGGGAGAGGAAAACAAGAGGCAAATGGCAAATAATGTAATTGCAAGGAGATGAGATTTGTGATTAGGAACCTGGTAGATGGTGATGCAGTCCCCTCGGCGCCTACGATAGGCACGTAGAAGAGACTGCTTCCTCCCCGGCAACGGCGCCAGAAATTCCTTTGACGTGGCTTGGACTGCGTCGGTATTTCCCCAAAGAGTAAGGGATGATGCAGCACAGCGACGGTAAGTATTTCCCTCAGTTATGAAACCAAGGTTATCGAACCAGTAGGAGGATCACCACCACCCAATAAGCAGCACCTGCACACAAACAACAAATACTTGAAACCCGACGCGAAAGAGAGGTTGTCAATCTCTCTACGGTAAAAAGATAGATTAGGTAATGATAGATAGGAGAGATAGATCTCTCAAGAACACAAATAAAAAAGAGTAAATATGCAGCAATATGTTTTTGGGTTTTTGGTTTTGTAGATCTGAAAACAAAGAGTGCAAAAAACATAGATCGGAAAGCAATATGATAGGAAAAGTAGACCCGGGGGCCGTAGGGTTCACTAGTGGCTTCTCTCATGAGTATAGCGCACGGTGGGTGAACAAATTACTGTTGGGCAATTGATAGAAAATCGAATAGTCATGACGATATCCAAGGCGATGATCATTATATAGGCATCACGTCCAAGATAGATAGACCGACTCCTACCTGAATCTACCTCTATTACTCCACACATCGACCGCTATCCAGCATGCATCTAGTGTATTAAGTTCATGGAAAAACGGAGTAATGCAATAAGAACGATGACATGATGTAGACAAGATCTATTCATGTAGGAATAGACCCCATCTTGTTATCCTTAATAGCAACGATACATGCGTGTCTTGCTGCCCCTTCTGTCACTGGGAAAGAACACCGCAAGATTGAACCCATCACAAAGCACCTCTTCCCATGGCAAGAAAAATCGATCTAGTCGGCCTAACTAAACCAAAGATTCGAAGAAGAAATACGATGCTATAAGCAATCATGCATATAAGAGATCAAAGAAGACTCAAATAATATTCATGGATAGAAACTGATCATGAACTCAAAATTTATCGGATCCCAACAAACACACCGCAAAAGTTTACATCAAATAGATCTCCAAGAGACCATTGTATTGAGAATCATAAGAGAGAGAGAAGAAGCCATCTAGCTACTGCCTACGGACCCGTAGGTCTATGGTGGACTACTCACGCATCATCGGAGAGGCACCTATGACGAAGATGAACCCCTCCGTGATGGTGTTTAGATTGGATCTCGCGGTTCTGGAACTTGCGGCGGCTGGAATTGTGTTTCGTCGACTCCTCTAGGGTTTTTGGATTTCCAGGGAACTTATAGGCACGATAGTCGGTTGACGGGGTGCCGGAGGTGCCCAGCACCCACCAGGGCGCGCTAGGGGGCCTCTGGCGCGCCCATGTGGGTGCTGGCAACCCTGGGCCCCCTCTTCTGGTGTTCTTTGGCCCATCTGGTCTCTTTTGGTCCATAAAAAATCCACAAAAATCCCCGCAGTGTTTCATCTCTGTTTGGTACTGATTTCCTGCGAAGTAAAAAACAAGCAAAAACAGCAACTGGCACTTTGGCACTATGTTAATAGGTTAGTCCCAAAAAATGATATAAAGTTGTAATAAAATGATTGTAAAACATCCAAGAATGATAATATAACAGCATGGAACAAGCAAAAATTATAGATATGTTGGAGACGTATCAAGCATCCCCAAGCTTAATTCCTACTCGTCCTTGAGTAGGTAAATGATAAAAACAGAATTTTTGATGTGGAATGTTGCCTAACATGTTCATCATATTCTTTTCTTCTTTGTATAGCATGGACATTTGGACTTGTAAGTGATTCAAAGCAATAGTCTAGTTTTAACATAATGACTTCAATACTCAAGCATGTCAACAAGCAACCATGTCTTTCAAAATATCAACACTAAAGAAAGTTATCCCTAGCCCATCATGCTCAATCATTGATCCATTCATGAAACACACTCAAATATTAGCTATGCCCAATGCTCAAGTACGATCATAGTGCCCCCTAGTTGGTGCTTATAAGAGAAGATGGAGACTCAAAGCAAAAATAAAAATTGCATAAAGTAAATAGATAGGCCCTTCGCAGAGGGAAGTAGGGATTTGTAGAGGTGACAGAGCTCAAGGTTTAAATTGAGAGTGAAAAAATATTTTGGGTGGCATGCTTTTCCTATCAACGAAAACGACAAAGTAGCTCACAATACTTTCCATGCTAGATATATCATAGGCGGTTCCCAAACAGAAAATAAAGTTTATTCCTTTTTCCACCAAACTTTCACTTTCCATGGCGGGCCGTATCCACGGTTGCCTTCCATACCAACACTTTCCAAGGAATTTATTATTTGAGAACACAAAGTAAATATACTTTTATTTTTTTCATTTCGGGAATGGGCATCCCTATTACCGCCGCACTCTCGTGCAATGACAAGTGAACAAACACTCATCTTGAGAATAACACATCTAGCATGGAAAAATATTGGACACTCCCCACCGTTTCATGAGCGGTACGGCCACACAAAAGAGAAAATTTATTTTGAAAATTTAGAGATGGCACATACAAATTTGCTTGGAACGGCATGGAAATACCGCATATAGGTAGGTATGGTGGAATCATAAGGCAAAACTTGGTTTAAGGATTTTGGATGCACAAGTAGTATTTCTACTTAGTACAAGTGAAGGCTAGCAAAAAGATTGGGAAGCAACCAAACCAAGAAACGAAAAATCACATAAGTGAGCATTGAACATAACTAACACCGAATAATGCACCACAAGTAGGATCCAACTTCATTGCATAACTATTGACTTTCGTGCATGCATAGGGAATCACAAACCTTAACACCAATATTCCTACTAAGCATAATTACTCACTAACATAACTCACATATAATTATCATCATGTTTGAAAACTATTACAAGGAATCAAGTTTAATTTGTACAATGATCTTCATGAAAGTTTTTATTATATCCTCCTTGGATATCTATCACTTTGGGACTAGTTTCATTTATTGTCATTGCTTTTTTGCAAGCTCAAACAAATTTAAGTGAAGCACATGAGCATAAAGATTTCATCTCTCAAAAAGGTATAAGTGAAGCACGAGAGGATTTCTTAAAAAATTTACTAACTCTCAAATTAATCTAAGTGAAGCATGAGAGTATTTCTACAAAAGATTCCAAGCACACCGTGCTCAAAAAGATATAAGTGAAGCACTAGAGCAATTCCTATAGCTCAAAAAGTTTAAGTGAAGCACATAGAGCAATTCTAACAAATCATAGCATGATTGTGGCTCTATCAAATAGGTGTGTACAGAAAGGATACAAAGGAAAAACTAACAAACAAAGCAAGCAAAGATACAAGAGGCTCCAAGCAAAACACATGATATGTGACGAATAAAAATATAGCTCCAAGTAAAATACCGATGGTCGTTAGAAGAAAGAGGGGATGCCACTCAGGGGCATCCCCAAGCTTAGTTGCTTGTTACTCTTTGGATATATCTTGGGAGTGCGGTAGCATCCCCAAGATTAGGCTTTTGCTACTCCTTATTCCTGCATCCATCGTGATCTCACCCAAAACTTGAAAACTTCAATCACACAAAACTCAACAAAATCTTCGTGAGATCCGTTAGTATAAGAAAGCAAATCACTACTTTAGGTACTGTTGTAAACCCATTCAAATTTTATAATTGCATTATACCTACTGTATCTTAACTTTACCATGTTTATACCCTTCAATATAACCCATAGGTTCATCAAAACAAGCACACAATGCAACAAAAACAGAATCTGTCTCAAACAGAACAGTCTGTAGTAATCTGTACCATACCCATACTTCTGTAACTCTAAAAATTCTGAAAAAATAGGACAACGTAAGGAATTTGTATAGAAACACTGTGTTAAAATTTCAGCTCAAGATCACGTTCCAGAAAAAAAATGAAAATTCATATCCTGGACGCAAAGTTTCTGTTTCAGATTCAGCATCACTTCTACTCATCCTATGAATCATCCTAATGGTTCTAATTGGCACAAACACTAAATAAACCATAAAAACACAATCATAACAGAGGCATAATTGTGTCAACACTCAAAAACAGAAAGGAAAAAGCAAAAATTTATTTATTCATTGGGTTGCCTCCCAACAAGCGCTATCGTTTTACGCCCCTAGCTAGGCATGATGATTTCAATGATGCTCACATAAAAAGTAGTAATTGAAATATGAAAAAGAGCATCATGAATAGCATGAAAAACACATTTAAGTCTAACCCATTTCCTATGCATTGGGATTTTGTGAGCAAACAATTTATGCGAACAAGAATCAACTAGCATAGGAAGGCAAAACAAGCATAACTTCAAAACTTTGAACACATAGAGAGGAAACTTGATATTATTGCAATTCCTACAAGCATAAGTTCCTCCCTCATAATAAATTTCAGTAGCATCATGAAGGAATTGAACAATATAACTATCACATAAATCATTCTTTTCATGATGCACAAGCATAGAATTTTCATTACTCTCCAAATAAGCAAATTCCTTATCATTCATGGTAGTGGGAGCAAACTCAACAAAATAACTATCATGAGACACTTGATTGACATAACCACATTGAAAATTAAAACCATGATGATAAGTTTCATGGTTATCATTACTCATTATAGAATCTGTGTCATCACCATCATCATAAATAGGAGGCATGCAATCATCATAACAAATTTGCTCATCAAAACTTGGGAGACTAGAAATATCATCTTCATCAAACATAGCATCTCCAAGCTTGTGGCATTGCATATCATTAGCATAATTGACATTAATAGAATTTATAGTAACATCTTTGCAATCATGCTTTTCAATCAAGGAGCTATCATGAATCACCTTATAAATTTCTTCTTTCAACACTTCATCAAAATTTCCAGATTCATGATTTTAAAACAAAACTTCATAGAGACAATCAAGTGCACTCAACTCACTAGCAATTGGTTCATCATAATTTGGCCTTTTGAAAAGATTAGCAAGAGTATGAGGATCCATATCAATAGATTTTTAGCAAGCGAAGATGCAAGCAAATAGAAGGCACATGGCAACACAAGCAAAGATAGCAAACAAACAAAAAGGCAAACGGAAAAGAGGGCGAATAAAACGGCAAATTTGTGAAGTGGGGGAGAGGAAAACGAGAGGCAAATGGCAAATAATGTAATTGCAAGGAGATGAGATTTGTGATTAGGAACCTGGTAGATGGTGATGGAGTCCCCTCGGCGCCTACGATAGGCACGCAGAAGAGACTGCTTCCTCCCCGGCAACGGCGCCAGAAATTCCTTTGACGTGGCTTGGACTGCGTCGGTATTTCCCCAAAGAGTAAGGGATGATGCAGCACAGCGACGGTATGTATTTCCCTTAGTTATGAAACCAAGGTTATCGAACCAGTAGGAGGATCACCACCACCCAATAAGCAGCACCTGCACACAAACAACAAATACTTGAAACCCGACGCGAAAGAGAGGTTGTCAATCTCTCTACGGTAAAAAGATAGATTAGGTAATGATAGATAGGAGAGATAGATCTCTCAAGAACACAAATAAAAAGAGTAAATATGCAGCAATATGTTTTTGGGTTTTTGGTTTTGTAGATCTGAAAACAAAGAGTGCAAAAAACGTAGATCGGAAAGCAATATGATAGGAAAAGTAGACCCGGGGGCCGTAGGGTTCACTAGTGGCTTCTCTCATGAGTATAGCGCACGGTGGGTGAACAAATTACTGTTGGGAAATTGATAGAAAATCGAATAGTCATGACGATATCCAAGGCGACGATCATTATATAGGCATCACGTCCAAGATAGATAGACCGACTCCTACCTGAATCTACCTCTATTACTCCACACATCGACCGATATCCAGCATGCATCTAGTGTATTAAGTTCATGGAAAAACGGAGTAATGCAATAAGAACGATGACATGATGTAGACAAGATCTATTCATGTAGGAATAGACCCCATCTTGTTATCCTTAATAGCAACGATACATGTGTGTCTTGCTGCCCCTTCTGTCACTGGGAAAGAACACCGCAAGATTGAACCCATCACAAAACACCTCTTCCCATGGCAAGAAAAATCGATCTAGTCGGCCTAACTAAACCAAAGATTCGAAGAAGAAATACGATGCTATAAGCAATCATGCATATAAGAGATCAAAGAAGACTCAAATAATATTCATGGATAGAAACTGATCATGAACTCAAAATTTATCGGATCCCAACAAACACACCGCAAAAGTTTACATCAAATAGATCTCCAAGAGACCATTGTATTGAGAATCATAAGAGAGAGAGAAGAAGCCATCTAGCTACTGCCTACGGACCCGTAGGTCTATGGTGGACTACTCACGCATCATCGGAGAGGCACCTATGAGGAAGATGAACCCCTCCGTGATGGTGTTTAGATTGGATCTCGCGGTTCTGGAACTTGCGGCGGCTGGAATTGTGTTTCGTCGACTCCTCTAGGGTTTTTGGATTTCCAGGGAACTTATAGGCATGATAGTCGGTTGAGGGGGTGCCGGAGGTGCCCAGCACCCACCAGGGCGCGCCAGGGGGCCTCTGGCGCGCCCATGTGGGTGCTGGCAACCCTGGGCCCCCCCTTCTGGTGTTCTTTGGCCCATCTGGTCTCTTTTGGTCCATAAAAAATCCACAAAAATCCCCGCAGTGTTTCATCTCTATTTGGTACTGATTTCCTGCGAAGTAAAAAACAAGCAAAAACAGTAACTGGCACTTTTGCACTATGTTAATAGGTTAGTCCCAAAAATGATATAAAGTTGTAATAAAATGATTGTAAAACATCCAAGAATGATAATATAACAGCATGGAACAAGCAAAAAATATAGATATGTTGGAGACGTATCAAGCATCCCCAAGCTTAATTCCTACTCGTCCTCGAGTAGGTAAATGATAAAAACAGAATTTTTGATGTGGAATGCTGCATAACATGTTCATCATATTCTTTTCTTCTTTGTATAGCATGGACATTTGGACTTGTAAGGGATGCAAAGCAATAGTCTAGTTTTAACATAATGACTTCAATACTCAAGCATGTCAACAAGCAACCATGTCTTTCAAAATATCAACACTAAAGAAAGTTATCCCTAGCCCATCATGCTCAATCATTGATCCACTCATGAAACACACTCAAATATTAGCTATGCCCAATGCTCAAGTACGATCGTAGTGCCCCTAGTTGGTGCTTATAAGAGAAGATGGAGACTCAAAGCAAAAATAAAAATTGCATAAAGTAAATAGATAGGCCCTTCGCAGAGGGAAGTAGGGATTTGTAGAGGTGCCAGAGCTCAAGGTTTAAATTGAGAGAGAGAAAATATTTTGGGTGGCATGCTTTTCCTGTCAACGAAAACGACAAAGTAGCTCACAATACTTTCCATGCTAGATATATCATAGGCGGTTCCCAAACAAAAAATAAATTTTATTCCTTTTTCCACCAAACTTTCACTTTCCATGGCGGGCCGTATCCACGGTTGCCTTCCATACCAACACTTTCCAAGGAATTTATTATTTGACAACACAAAGTAAATATTTTTTTCTTTTTTTCATTTTGGGAATGGGCATCCCTATTACCACCGCACTCTCGTGCAATGACAAGTGAATAAACACTCATCTTGAGAATAACACATCTAGCATGGAAAAATATAGGACACTCCCCACCGTTTCATGAGCGGTACGGGCACACAAAAGAGAAAATTTATTTTTAAAATTTAGAGATGGAACATACAAATTTGCTTGGAACGGCATGGAAATACCGCATATAGGTATGGTGGACTCATAAGGCAAAACTTGGTTTAAGGATTTTGGATGCACAAGTAGTATTTCTACTTAGTACAAGTGAAGGCTAGCAAAAAGATTGGGAAGCAACCAAACCAAGAAACGAAAAATCACATAAGTAAGCATTGAACATAACTAACACCGAATAATGCACCACAAGTAGGATGTAACTTCATTGCATAACTATTGACTTTCGTGCATGCATAGGGAATCACAAACCTTAACACCAATATTCCTACTAAGCATAATTACTCACTAACATAACTCACATATAACTATCATCATGTTTGAAAACTATTACAAGGAATCAAGTTTAATTTGTCCAATGATCTTCATGAAAGTTTTTATTATATCCTCCTTGGATATCTATCACTTTGGGACTAGTTTCATATATTGTCATTGCTTTTTGGCAAGCTCAAACAAATTTAAGTGAAGCACATGAGCATAAAGATTTCATCTCTCAAAAAGGTATAAGTGAAGCATGAGAGGATTTCTTCAAAATTTTACTAACTCTCAAATTATTCTAAGTGAAGCATGAGAGTATTTCTACAAAAGTTTCCATGCACACCGTGCTCAAAAAGATATAAGTGAAGCACTAGAGCAATTCCTATAGCTCAAAAAGTTTAAGTGAAGCACATAGAGCAATTCTAACAAATCATAGCATGATTGTGGCTCTCTCAAATAGGTGTGTACAGCAAGGATACAAAGGAAAAACTAACAAACAAAGCAAGCAAAGATACAAGACGCTCCAAGCAAAACACATGATATGTGACGAATAAAAATATAGCTCCAAGTAAAATACCGATGGTCGTTAGAAGAAAGAGGGGATGTCACTCGGGGGCATACCCAAGCTTAGTTGCTTGTTACTCTTTGGATATATCTTGGGGGTGCGGTAGCATCCCCAAGATTAGGATTTTGCTACTCCTTATTCCTGCATCCATCGTGATCTCACCCAAAACTTGAAAACTTCAATCACACAAAACTCAACAAAATCTTCGTGAGATCCGTTAGTATAAGAAAGCAAATCACTAGTTTAGGTACTGTTGCAAACCCATTCAAATTTTATAATTGCATTATACCTACTGTATTTTAACTTTACCATGGTTTATACCCATCAATATAACCCATAGATTCATCAAAACAAGCACACAATGCAACAAAAACAGAATCTGTCTCAAACAGAACAGTCTGTAGTAATATGTACCATACCCATACTTCTGTAACTCTAAAAATTCTGAAAAATTAGGAAAACGTAAGGAATTTATATAGAAACACTGTGTTAAAATTTCAGCTCAAGATCACGTTCCAGAAAAAAAAAATCATATCCTGGACGCAAAGTTTCTGTTTCAGATTCAGCATCACTTCTACTCATCCTATGAATCATCCTAACGGTTCTACTTGGCACAAACACTAAATAAACCATAAAAACACAATCATAACAGAGGCATAATTGTGTCAACACTCAAAAACAGAAAGGAAAAAGCAAAAATTTATTTATTCATTGGGTTGCCTCCCAACAAGCGCTATCGTTTTACGCCCCTAGCTAGGCATGATGATTTCAATGATGCTCACATAAAAAGTAGTAATTGAAATATGAAAAAGAGCATCATGAATAGCATGAAAAACACATTTAAGTCTAACCCACTTCCTATGCATTGGGATTTTGTGAGCAAACAATTTATGGGAACAAGAATCAACTAGCATAGGAAGGCAAAACAAGCATAACTTCAAAACTTTGAACACATAGAGAGGAAACTTGATATTATTGCAATTCCTACAAGCATAAGTTCCTCCCTCATAATAAATTTCAGTAGCATCATGAAGGAATTCAACAATATAACTATCACATAAATCATTCTTTTCATGATGCACAAGCATAGAATTTTCATTACTCTCCACATAAGCAAATTCCTTATCATCCATGGTAGTGAGAGCAAACTCAACAAAATAACTATCATGAGACACTTGATTGACATAACCACATTGAAAATTAAAACCATGATGATAAGTTTCATGGTTATCATTACTCATTATAGAATATGTGTCATCACCATCACCATAAATAGGAGGCATGCAATCATCATAACAAATTTGCTCATCAAAACTTGGGGGACTAGAAATATCATCTTCATCAAACATAGCATCCCCAAGCTTGTGGCTTTGCATATCATTAGCATAATTGACATTAATAGAATTTATAGTAACATCATTGCAATCATGCTTTTCAATCAAGGAGCTATCATGAATCACCTTATAAATTTCTTCTTTCAACACTTCATCAAAATTTCCAGATTCATGATTTTCAAACAAAACTTCATAGAGACAATCAAGTGCACTCAACTCACTAGCAATTGGTTCATCATAATTTGGCCTTTTGAAAAGATTAGCAAGTGTATGAGGATCCATATCAATAGATTTTTAGCAAGCGAAGATGCAAGCAAATAGAAGGCACATGGCAACACAAGCAAAGATAGCAAACAAACAAAAAGGCAAACGGAAAAGAGGGCGAATAAAACGGCAAATTTGTGAAGTGGGGGAGAGGAAAACGAGAGGCAAATGGCAAATAATATAATTGCAAGGAGATGAGATTTGTGATTAGGAACCTGGTAGATGATGATGGAGTCCCCTCGGCTCCTACGATAGGCACGTAGAAGAGACTGCTTCCTCCCCGGCAACGGCGCCAGAAATTCCTTTGACATGGCTTGGACTGCGTCGGTATTTCCCCAAAGAGGAAGGGATGATGCAGCACAGCGACGGTAAGTATTTCCCTCAGTTATGAAACCAAGTTATCGAACCAGTAGGAGGATCACCACCACCCAATAAGCAGCACCTGCACACAAACAACAAATACTTGCAACCCGACGCGAAAGAGAGGTTGTCAATCTCTCTACGGTAAAAAGATAGATTAGGTAATGATAGATAGGAGAGATAGATCTCTCAAGAACACAAATAAAAAGAGTAATTATGCAGCAATATGTTTTTGGGTTTTTGGTTTTGTAGATCTGAAAACAAAGAGTGCAAAAAACGTAGATCGGAAAGCAATATGATAGGAAAAGTAGACCCGGGGGCCATAGGGTTCACTAGTGGCTTCTCTCATGAGTATAGCGCACGGTGGGTGAACAAATTACTGTTGGGCAATTGATAGAAAATCGAATAGTCATGACGATATCCAAGGCGATGATCATTATATAGGCATCACGTCCAAGATAGATAGACCGACTCCTGCCTGCATCTACCTCTATTACTCCACACATCGACCGCTATCCAGCATGCATCTAGTGTATTAAGTTCATGGAAAAACGGAGTAATGCAATAAGAACGATGACATGAAGTAGACAAGATCTATTCATGTAGGAATAGACCCCATCTTGTTATCCTTAATAGCAACGATACATGCGTGTCTTGCTGCCCCTTCCGTCACTGGGAAAGAACACCGCAAGATCGAACCCATCACAAAGCACCTCTTCCCATGGCAAGAAAAATCGATCTAGTCAGCCTAACTAAACCAAAGATTCGAAGAAGAAATACGATGCTATAAGCAATCATGCATATAAGAGATCAAAGAAGACTCAAATAATATTCATGGATAGAAACTGGTCATGAACTCAAAATTCATCGGATCCCAACAAACACCCCGCAAAAGTTTACATCAAATAGATCTCCAAGAGACCATTGTATTGAGAATCATAAGAGAGAGAGAGAGAAGAAGCCATCTAGCTACTGCCTACGGACCCGTAGGTCTATGGTGGACTACTCACGCATCATCGGAGAGGCACCTATGAGGAAGATGAACCCCTCCGTGATGGTGTTTAGATTGGATCTCGCGGTTCTGGAACTTGCGGTGGCTGGAATTGTGTTTCGTCGACTCCTCTAGGGTTTTTGGATTTCCAGGGAATTTATAGGCACGATAGTCGGTTGAGGGGGTGCCGGAGGTGCCTAGCACCCACCAGGGCGCGCCAGGGGGCCTCTGGTGCGCCCATGTGGGTGCTGGCCACCCTGGGCCTCCTCTTCTGGTGTTCTTTGGCCCATCTGGTCTCTTTTGGTCCATAAAAAATCCACAAAAATCCCCGCAGCGTTTCATCTCTGTTTGGTACTGATTTCCTGCGAAGTAAAAAACAAGCAAAAACAGCAACTGGCACTTTGGCACTATGTTAATAGGTTAGTCCCAAAAAATGATATAAAGTTGTAATAAAATGATTGTAAAACATCCAAGAATGATAATATAACAGCATGGAACAAGCAAAAATTATAGATACGTTGGAGACGTATCAGCCGCCGCCGTGGTCAGGCCGCGGCCGCCGCTCTTCTTCGGCGCCGCTACCGCTCGCGCACCCGAGCCGCGCCGCTCGTCTACCCCCTTCGTCTTCGTCCAGCACCAGCTCATCGCCAACGTCGTCGTCATCTACCTCGACCATTACATCTACTCCGACAACTGCGGGCGACATCGGCCCTGCGCAGATTGACGCCGCAACCGTCGTCAAGTCTTTCTCTACTAGCCCCTCGACATGGCGTACTAGCTTGTGCAGGTCCTCATCTATGCATGCCCGGTGCTGGCAATACCGACGCGTGTCTTCGTCCCCGATGTGTTCCCAGGCCTGGCAAGCCTGGAGCGGCGCATCATCAACATCGACTTCGTCCGTCTACGCATGCCCGGTGCTGGCAACACCCATGCGTGCCTTCGTCTACGATGTGTCCCCGGGCTTGGCAAACCCAGCGCGACGTGTCGTCAACAATGTCTTCTTCCCGACGCACCACTACTTCGACAACACTGCGCCTATGACTAACTCGGCTGCTCCTTGCGCCTGCGGCTCCATGGTGACTTCCTCAACTCCGGCCACCCCGACTCGACATCGACCACGGAGTTCTTCGCATGGCTACCTTGACCATGGCTACACAACCCACGCTCTTGGCTACATCGACAACGGCGCGAAGGGCTATCACCTCACTTGAACAACTCATCGGCTTCCTCTACAGTCCACGCGTCTGTGACGCTCCCGCTACGACTGTGGGGGGATGTTAGCCCGTCGGCACTATTCTCTCCAGTATGATCGTCTGTGATGCTTCTGGTGTTTGCAACACTACCGCTAAGACTGCGCGGGGGGGAGTAGAGATATATTTGGTTTACATGTATTTGGTAGTTTAGGATTTGTAGTCCGTCTCCTACCTTGTCTCTAGGAGAGGCTTCTTGCCCTCCAAGTCTGTACTCCAATATATACTCGCCCGTAAGACTCAATACATCATCCATCAATCCCTCTCTATTCCCTTCTACACATAGATCCAGTAAATAAGGACTTTGTAAAGCGCATTAGAAAAGTACAACAAAAACGTGATGTACATGGCCACTTCTCCCTTCTTCACATTAAAAACAAGGTTTTTTTTACTATGATCTAGCACACATGGTGGCTGATCGAATCCTGCAGTACGCGTGTGCTACTCGCAAATAGCCAAGGATTTATATTATAGCAGATCAGAATGTGAATATGGTGCAAACCTCCATCTTCATATTGGTATGGTATGCCAGATGAAAAGGATGCCCGGTAGTTTTGAATAAAACTCACAGAGGCAGAGATAGATTCCTTTCTCTTACTAGACATCAAATCATACCTTAGATGTCATATTCTTCAAAACATGAATATAATTTGCTCACGCACCAGCGACCTTAGCTGATCCAATAAAATAAGTAACCAATCCAACCCAGAAACTTCAAATATCTCATCACCTAGTAAATTCTAGACCCTCCTTACCGCCATACGAAGCGCATGAGCCTTGACTCGGCTCACTAGAGCATGAAACACACATTCAGCTTCAACACGACAAACTGAGTACAAACTAATGGTAGTTTGATGGTATTTAACTCTGTTTACTTGAACCGTCAAACTGTTTGTAGCAGCACACCAAGCAAAAAATCTGATTTTCTGAGGGACATGAGCCTTCCTATTAATATTCCATAGCCTCCTTTCATCCATTCACAGCACCACTAGAACTGTCCTTTAGATCCAACATCAGTCTATACACACTTTTAACTGAGAACATCCCGTTGTTCTCCTAGGGCCAAGCAATACAATCTCCCTCACCCAATGTCAAAATAAGAAACTTTAAAAAAAATTCACCATCACCGGGATAAAACAGATGCCTAATCAGGTTCTCATCCCATCTTTTTGAACCACTCATGAATAACCCAGGCACACATTTGAGTTTGGTTATGTTCCTCTTTGCTAAAATTTGTAGACCCGAGTCTCTAGGAAGCCTATTATCCCTCCAGATATTTATACTCGCATTATCAAAAACTCTCCAAATGACACACTTTTTTAGCAGCTCAAGACCATGCATAACACCTTGCCAAGTAGTGACATAATTTGAGGGAATACAATGTCCAGCAAATGCCCATGAGGATAATATTTTGCTTTCATCACCTTTGCACATAACGAGTCCAGAAAAACAAATAACCGCAAAGCTTGTTTCGTGAGAAATGCTTGATTAAATAATCTCATATCTCAAAAGCCCATACCTCCTTCACCTTTAGGTCTCCCCATCTTATCCCATGATAGCCAATGAGTTCTCTTCCTATTCTCCTCGTCACCCCACCAAAAATTCCTAATGATCCGGGATAACTCTTCACAGAGAGATGTACTCCCTCCATCCACATATATAGGGTCTAATATGTATTTTGAGGTTGCAGTTGACCATTGGTCAAAATAATTAATATATAAGATGTATGGTATAAAAATATATCATTAGAACCTCCATTCTCTCGCAAATTTGATGATATGCTTTGTGTAATATGAATGTCATATATTATTACTCTAACATGTGGTCAAACATAACCTCAAAAATCATATTAGGACTTGTATGTATGGATGCATGAAGTAGGAAATTTGAAGATACACATTGGATAAACCGGAAGAGGTTTTATGACTGACTCAATCTGGATTTCCTTCACACCGCCAGATGCATAATTTTCTATCCAGGAGAGGGTGGATGGTTTAAATATTACCAATGACATGGAAGGGAATGTTGTGACTTGGCAGCCTCCCGCTCCGGAGTTCATTAAGATTAATGTTGATGCAAGTTTTGTGAAGGCCATTAGCGTTGCGAGTGTAGGTGTGGTTTCCATGAACCATACTGGAGAAGTTATCATTTCTTTGTGGGATTATATTGGGGTTTGCGGTAGCATGGATGAAGCGGAACTTAGAGTGACCCTAGCAGGGCTTTACATCGGTATTACTCTCCACAAGCCCATCACTTTAGAAACTGATTGTTCTTTTGTGACCTCTTTTCTTGGAAATGATTATTTGGACAGGTATCCCCTAGTTGATCTTAAGATGGAAGCATTGAGCATTTCCATGATGATGATAAGTTTCAAGATATCCAAGATTAACATAAGGGCTAATACGGTGGTGCACGAGATTGCACCGGTTAGTTTTGATAATACGTCTGATGGTGTGCTTCTTAATCGTGTCCTGTCCTGTGTGGCTAAAGTTGTAACAGGTGACTGTATGAACATTTTTAATTAATTAACATATGGGAGGGGTTTAAAAAAAATGATGAATATGTGTTGATTCCATAAGGGGAACATGTTGTTTTTCTGTTCTTTTATTCACATGGAAACACCTAGATTATTATTCTAACTATTACACAATTAATGCAGTGAATCATCATTGTAGACTTTACGGTGCCTAGATTGGTTCAGAAGGATCATGTGCAGGGCTTAAACTTTTAAATTACTTTCATTTTCTATACTAAATAGATTCTTTAGTGCTTCAGTTCAAACTTGTATCACATTACGCTTATATGACGTACTATTCATACCAGCGAGGTTGTATTCCAGAATAATGATTATCCTTATTTTTGTAATTATCCGAAACGTACTATTCATACCATCGAGGTTGTATTCCAGAATAATGATCATCCTTATTTTTGTAATTATCCGAAAACAAACGACGACTTAGATAGATAAACTTCTTTGATCCATTCGATAGTCTTCCGGGGTTGTTTACCTTTTGAATCGACATGAGAGTAGGTTTGATCCTGCTTTCTCAATTTTTCTCTGATCCTAGCTGTGTAGTAGATCCGGCTTTATTCGGCTAAAAAGAAGTGTGTGTGGCCGTCGTATCTGCTCGCCCCCTTGTTCATTCAACTCGGGTAGTTAGGCCTATAGTAGGGCAAGAAATATGGAGTGGTCATGTAACCGGGGGTTTCCAAGGTATCCAAATAACCTCTGGGTTTCTTTAGCCAATTAGAGCTCGAATTACTTCAAATATTTCTAGAGGCATTTGGGGCAATGCGTCTTTGATTACAGCAACACTAACATCACCAATACGAGCATATCGCTGATTACCAGCAGTTCCTATGACTCGAATGCACATCAATTTTAGAGCTCCACTATTATCTGCTACAATTAAAAGGGTTTGAGGTTGAATTATTATTTAGTTCATTGTACGAAAAATCACCAACAAACTAATAATATGAAGTTTCTATTTTGTGAGGTACTATATGCGTTTCCCAAAAACAAAGCTTTTACTTGGCCAGTTATTATAATTGTTCTGTTTCTAAAGAAAGGGAGTATGATACTACATATAAATGCCTATTTGTTTCAAAAATTGTGGAATATGTTTCAATCTCAACGAGATATTATAGATATTTGTTTCATTGGAGAAGATTGTGTTGTAGTATCTTCTTACCGCTATACTTTTTTTCTTTCCATATTTTATTTTTTAATACAAGAACGGAATGGCGATGTTTTTTTATATTTCCAATCATGGACAAGATTGATTTGCCTCTTCTATGTTATACTCATTCGTTTACATTTCTTCATTCTCTATCTTAAAAATATGCCAATCTTTCGATAAATGTAACAGTTCTTGTGAGTAAAATTTTATAAACACAGTTGTTCACACCCCTTTTTTTTGCCGTGAATTTGCTATATATATGGTTTCTTCATATGCGGTACATGTGGTTAAAATGTGCTGATGTAAACATGAGTTTGTATTGATGTTATGATTTGTGCTAATGTAAAATGGGTGTTGCATATTCGGAAGATAAGAGAATATGACAAAGCTAGATGAGAAGTTTGATGGAAAAAATTATGTGGTTCTGCTCAATATGTCTCCTAGGTTAGATTATGTCACCTTTGTGCACTTATTCTCTTCTCAATTTTCGTCAATGGTTGCACAAATGTACAAAATAAGAAGGTCGACGAAGGAGGGAACATAATAGGTAGTTAAGGGTCCCCAACCGATGCCATACAAAATAAAAACCAACATAAATATAGTTACTTGTGATAATCTAACCAAATCGATACTTTCCTAAAATCACGTGATGCATTAACTCAATCAAATCAAATCAATTTTACCAAAGTCTCAACTAAATCAAAGTTTTACTTGCCTTCACCCACTCAAATCAAATTTAATGTTAACAAAATCTAGAATATGGTGGATGTAAGATATATGTCGGACAATATTGATGTTGATCTACTAAATGTGTATGCCCCCAGTGCAACGCACGGGTTTATTGCTAGTAAAGTTTAAGTTATCACATTTGCTTTGTGGCATTCACACCATTTTAATTTATCTTCAGTCAGAGTCAGTTATAGCCTTGTAATCGTGTGTAGAAAAGTACAGTAGAGTGCTAGTTCAACCTTGTCCAAATGATCGCTGGCCGCGGCGGGGGGGGGGGGGGGGGGGGGGGGGGGGGGGAGCAATTGTTAGATCAAAAGTCTGATGAATAAGTAGATCGAAAGTTTTTCTTAAAGAAGAACTATTTGTAACTTTGTAAACTCTGCCGTCTGGACAGGGGCGGCGTGTAGTGGTGGTCGCTTCATCACGTCCGATCGCCCGACACCCCACGGCAGGTGAAATGCCACCAAGTCTTTGCATGTTGGGCTTGAGTCCGTTAAAAGTATGGCAGAGTTGTGCGGACTGCGGAGCGTCGTTCAAGAGCATCGTGCAAAGCTAAGGTCAAGCCATTTTCCACAGGCTGGGCAAGGAAGGCGCCGATGACGATGATGGGAGAGGCGGAGAGTGCCACCAAAAGCATCGCTCCCTCCATTCCACAAATATAGTGCTTTCTTAAAGAGAATTTCCACGATGTAAGCAACGAGCCAACCGTGGTGGACCTGAACAATTACACATGCATTTCGACCTTATGCATTGACTCAGCACGGACAAGGCCGGTCTTCGCCGTGGCTGCGATGCGGTATTTACAGCTGTTGCCATTGAGCCATTCCCTTCCAAGCGACAATGATTGGAGAAATTGACATCTCTTCAGAGACCGCGCAATTGCATAACAGCACACGCAGTTCGAGATTATTGAAAAGTAGAGACCGTGAGGAATGAGTTATCAAACCATAACTTGCATCTGTGCTTAACTCTCAGTTCTAAATCCGATCAGAAATCAAGTCAGACACCATCAAAAAAAAAGTCAGACACGGCAAGCAAGAGGCTGGCTTCCGAGTGTGGGGCTTGGACTGAACATCAGTGCAAAAACAAGAGCTAATACACATCAACACATGCCTAGGGGACGTGAGGCCAGAATAATGAGGGCTTCTTTGCGCAAAACTGCCTAGGGGACGTGAGGCCAGAATACCAGGAGACTAGAAGAAAAGTCGACATTTGAACAAAGCATAGCATCCACACCGTGAATGCACTCCCGTGCACAACCGAGAGGAAGAGAGGCGACATGCCGTGCGGGAGAGAGAGCAGGTCAGCGGCGGCAGCGGAGGCTGCCGTGTCCGCATGGCGGCTCCGCCCGCTCGTGCTCATGCTCGTCCTCTTCCTCTTCTCGGTGATGCCCCGCGGCGCACTGTCCCTCCGCCCGCTCGTGCTCATGCTCGTCCTCTTCCTCTTCTCGGTGATGCCCCGCGGCGCACTCTCCCGGGGCCTGGCGCTGCCGCCACTGCCGGCGCCGGTGGTGCGGAACATAACATGCAACAGCATCCCGTACCCATTTGGCGTCCGAGGCAGATCCATCCCCGGCTTCGAGGTGGCGTGCGGGGAGAACAAGGAGGCCATGCTGAATATCGACGACGAGCATAGCTATAAGATCGTCGACGTGTCGGTGGAAGGAGCCTTCGTCGTCGTCTTAGCCGGGCCCATCAGCCAAGTCTGCTACAGCCGCAACGGCAAGCAGACGCAGGCCACCGGAATCGATGGTATCAGCTTGGAGCGGACGCCCTTCTCCTTCTCCAGGCGCAATAAGCTGGTGGTCACTGGATGCAACTACAGGCTAGTTGCCAACTTCGGCAACTCGGTGCCTGTTGGCAGCCCTTGGCTACCTACCACCTGCACCTCCTATTGCAACGGAAGCTCCAACGCCGTCGACTGCCTTCACGGGGTGGCCTGCTGCGAGGCCTCCGTGCCGATGGATGCCGCTCGAGAGTTCGAGTATGGGTTTGACAAGATATCAGGGAATGTCACCGGCGACGAGGGCGGCACCTGCAACGCTGCCTTCTTCCTCGACCAGGATGACCAAGTCTTCAAGGGTGGCAGAGGCAATGGGCAGAAGCCGCTCAAAGACGTGCTGTTGCCGGCGGGCAACCGCAGGATGGTCTTGGATTGGGCAGTTGGGCGCGGCACATGTGACCAGGCCTCCAACTACAACTTGGCGCCGATGTACTGCAACAGTATGAGTGGATGCATCGATGCGTCCAGTGGAGCGGGTTATCTCTGCAAGTGCAATACAGGGTATGACGGGAATCCATACACCGCAGATGGATGCCTAGGTAAATATTTCTTCATCCACCAGAGAGATATCCATGACCTACAGTATTGTAGAATTTCACCTGCAGCTTCATATGAAAGCACACAATGGTCAGTCTTCACTTGTAGCCTAGGCAGATTAAGTGATTAGCAAATATGTCATTTTAGCACAATCTGAAGGAAACCACCCTGGTCCCAATATTTGTTAGCACAAACTGATGAAGAGACTAAAATCTAGGCAAGAAAGCTGAAATGCGTAAGTATTTTTCTTAGATCAGCTACAGAGATAAAGCCACTGTCGATACCAGGTGATCTCGTGCATCGGTCCATCACTAAGACTGTCCTTACACAAGATCTTCAACCGTGATCTCATGCATCGGTCCATCAATAAGACTGTCCTTACACAAAATCTTCAACCTTACCACTGCTTCAAGAATCTATCCATAGATTCTTCATATCTCGCTGTCTATAATCCTGAAAACAAATATAATTCTTAGCTCATAAGTGTACCAACGGCAGCTGAATAGCACATATTCAAGATTCTTCTTATCAATTTATCCACCATCATGCCATTGGCTCTAAAACTCTGACCTAATTTCAGAAATGAACATCAATGTTTGTCTGTCTACCACAGAATCAAAAAATAAATGATGGATGGTTTTGGTTTGAGCACAAAGGAAGCAACTCTTGACATCCACATCCCGACGTTTCTGAAATTATCCTGGGAACAGCCAATCATTGCAAAAGGCCAAAAAAATACGGTTTCTGGAGAGAACTCTCGAGGTCAAGACAGCATGCTATAAGTTGGTCCGGGGCTCTGCATCGATTGATGCACGCAGCCAATTATGTTACTCACACAATGACGAAATACAGGATTATCATCCCAACCCTCAGCAATAGGCATATTCTTTTTTTCGCAATTACGTAAAGATTCCAAAACAAAATAGACAGATTACTTGAACCAAAGCACCATTCCCTACTTTCCATCTCCACCGTCTTTGCTTCATGACATGCCCAAACAACTCCATCCCCGGAAAAGAAGACAAACGAGAGGGCGCAAACAAATAGGCTTACAATTGTCATAGTTATAGAAATCAACATTCTGACGTATTAGCACCCAAATGATATCTTTGAATTCAATAGGGAAGCAAACAGCAGGTCCTTAACACTAGCAATACCTATCTCACCGAATTTGTTCTGCCGATAAATCAGGCTAAAATAAGCAAACTGACATGTCTTTTCCTTCACGCGGACATCTGAGTGTCAATAGCCTTCATGGTCCCTGAAGGGAACTTGATGAAAGAAAGCAAATAAGAAGGAATGCAAGCAGGCTCAAGTATTCATTTCATCATTTTCATTGTTATTTTGCTCTGGTTCCAAACGTAACAAGGAAGTTGAATTCGATTGTCACATGTATAAACCAGCGGATAGACTTGTACATGCTTTTATGAATATAAATGACTCTGATTTTTTAAATGAAGTGTTACATTTTTTATTTAGATATAAACGAATGCCGGAATTTCGACAGCAACCCTTGCCACTTTCCGGAATCCTGCAACAACACCAAAGGAGGTTTTACTTGCTCATGTCCCCGTAACATGACCGGTGACGGTTACAAGAAAGGGACAGGCTGCAATGAGGCGCTCATTCCATCTGGTAATGTCCTATGTCTTGAAACATTTGACAGTTTGCCGTAGTAACATCTAACTTTATACTTAAAAAATCACCCAAAATGTATATGGTTCAAATGTACTTAGCAATTCGTACAATATCAAAAGCTACAACTCAGCTAGTTTTTCACTACCTCTGTTTCTTTTTACATGTTTTGGGCCTGGATGCAGTCTCCAATGTACTACCTTTGACCATTAACAATTACATGCTAGTCGAAATTATTTTAAAGAGTAATGAAATTAAAGTATTTCTGATGACAAATCTACTTATAAGATTTCCACATGAACATGAAATACTTTTGTGTACATTAGTTGTATAAGTTCTATGAAGTTGATTGTATGCATTCTAAGACGACATCTGAAAGATAACAGAGTACCACCTCTTCATGTAGTCATCATATCCATTTTAATTCTATTTTTGAGAAGTTCCTTAAGCACGCACATTCATCCTGGTCTCCAAGCTGTAGACATATATCATACTGTCTATCTTATGGTAGAACTACTTCAGGTTCTCAAGCGCTGATGTAGCCATATATAAGTCCAGGTTACAGTTAGTACCATCAGAAGATCTAATGATGAACATTCTCTTCCAATGCAGGTTCCCCTATGCAACAAACGCAAGGTAAAATAGAACTAGTATTTGCTGACCACTCACACAAGAAGACTAATTTACTAGTGCTACTGACGATCTATGGCTATCTGTTAGGTTTGAATGTGTGCACTCAACCTGAAAAGAACCCCTGCGTGTACTTGGAGACCTGCAGCAGCGATGGAGAAGGGGCTGCTTGTGATTGTCCTCAAGGCATGCGTGGTGATGGCCGGAAAAAAGGAAAAGGCTGTCAAAAGCACTTTCCTCTAGATACTGCTTTGGGTAAACTTACTCAAGAAACCTAGCATACCAATTTTTATTATTATATTTTGTTTTTTCTTCATTCTTATTCCAGTGATGCAATTCTCAGGTAAAACAGTTCTGCAATTCGGGTTTTTTAGCCCCTCATCCTTCTCTTTTTCATCCACAACATATTTTTCTAAACAAACACCAAATTTGCATGTACATAGAAAATTCACACATCTAAATGTGTGACTGTTTTTGGTTTAACTTTAAAAATCAAACACAGTTTTTTTCTAATAAAATGTGTGACTAGTGTTAAGGAGATTTGACAGCTTATGCTTGACCTAAAGATCACATCAATATTGCACCTGCATGGGAGTAATCAGAAGTAACTTGGTACCTATCAGCATTGCATACAATTTTACTTCCACATATAAATGAAGAACGAAGACTTAGACAAGCTGCACATATTTTCATCCAAAATTTGCAGGTGTTGGTCTTGCACTTGTGGTTACAATATCTAGCACAGCTCTGTGCTACTACTGGGGCATGAAGAGAAGAAAGGCAAGAAGAAAGAGATCCGAGTTATTCCGTAAGAATGGAGGCTTGCTATTGCAGCAGAGATTTTCAGCAATCACACCTCAAAGTAAGGACTCGTCAGCAAAGATATTCAGTGCGGAAGAGCTCAAGACCGCGACTAACAATTACAGTGAGACTCAAATCCTTGGCCGGGGTGCATATGGCACAGTGTATAAGGGTGTTCTTCCAGATGAGACTGTGGTTGCTGTAAAGAAGTCTAGGGTGTTTGATGAGAGCCAGGTGGAGCAATTTGTCAATGAGATTACCATCTTATCACAGACCGATCACCCGAATGTTGTCAAGCTTTTGGGGTGTTGTCTTGAAACAGAAGTACCTTTGCTGGTGTATGAGTTCATACCCAACGGAACACTCTTCCAGCATATCCAAAACAAAAGTACACCTCTCTCCTTAACATGGGAGGATACCTTAAGGATAGCTGCACAAATAGCAGAAGCACTTGCCTATCTGCATTCCACATCTTCTATACCAATTATTCACAGGGATATCAAATCAAGCAACATACTGTTGGATGAGAACTTTGTGGCTAAAATATCAGACTTTGGTGCATCAAGATCAGTTCCATTTGATCAAACTCATGTAACCACCCTTATTCAAGGTACTATAGGGTATCTCGATCCTGAATATTTCCAAAGCGGGCAGCTCACAGAGAAGAGTGATGTCTATAGTTTTGGAGTAGTTCTTGCAGAACTATTGACAAGGCAGAAGCCTATTTCTGTAGGCAGGCCAGAAGAATCATGCAACTTAGCCATGCATATGGTGATTGTAGTCAATGAAGGGCGCCTACTTAAGGAGATAGAACAACACATTTTGGAAGAAGCGGGTGAAGAGCAACTCTATGCAGTTGCACAGCTCTGTGTGAGATGCTTATATATGAACGGACAAGAACGACCCATTATGAAGGAGGTTGCTTCGGTTTTAGAGGAGCTAAGAAGGTCATTCACCAAGGAGCAAACTATGAGAATAAAAGATGAACCATATAATGAACAAGGGAATCTTCTACGTGAGGCAAGCTCGACTTCCAGCCTGCACCTTTCAGAAGGAAGTACACAGTTGAGCATGGAGGCTGAAATGAAAGCTTCTTGTCAGAGTCCAAGATGACCCTTCTCATAGTATTTTAATGCCGGTTGACATTTGAAGACAATATGTAATGCAGTTATGGAGAATTATGTAAAATAGCTCAGAGTAATCACTATTTATGTATTCTTGATATCCCACAAATCACCAAAAAATCTTGATATCCCAACTGTGGTTCCAGATCCAATTTTACTTATTAGATGTACATCAACCGAATATGTTATCACAGTTTTTTCCTAATTCTGATCTAAATCAAGCACTTAAAAAACGTCTCAACTGACCGACATGGAGATGTATGCAAAACCAGGGGAGTGCGGAGTGCCTGTCAAAACCTGGTCAGATGCGCCTAATTGGCCCCTCAGGATTAGGTTGTGAATTGTGCAGCTAGTCCATGATTCAAAAGTACTATGTTGATTTGAACCCAATGCATTGGGTTGCGTCATTGCAAGTCCTATAAGCACTTGAGGCCTAGCTTAACGATGGACAGTACACACAAGACCAGTGAGTCTAGTATATACGTATATTGGTGATTTTCACACATACAGATCACTGGTCATGCATTCATGGCTTCATGGGTATTTTACCACCTCAAAGCATAATCCTCCTAAATCTTAGATGAAAGTATGCAAGATGTGAGTAGTAATGCATTTCTTTTCCCTAAGTAAGCAGCCGGATCGACCTAATTTGATCAATACATTTATCTAACATCATGAATGGGCTTCGAAATACAGAACGCACTCCTACTTTGGTACTCCTACAAGCGACTCACCCAGGCCTCTGGCATTCCACCGCGGAAGAGACCAATAGCAGTTCCAAAATATAGAGATAAAGATCCTAGGCTTTAGCCCCTTACCTCGCCGCCGTGGCGCCAGGCACCGGGGCTCCGGTGCGGCTCCGACCCTGGCCTCCCCGAGCAAGCTCCAGACTCGTCACCGGCCATATCCCTCCTGGAGACGCGTTACTCGGGCCTACACTTGCCTCCCCGGGCCTCGGCCCGTGAGGGCACGGTGACATAGCGGTCCAGGATCGAGGGCTCGAGGCCAGCCGCTTCCTCGTCGCCTCCGACGACGCCCATCCGGCGTCCAGTCCGTCCCCTGACCTCGTCGAAGACGGTGCCCAGGAGTGAGGGCGCGCGGGGCTGCTGGTTGGGTAAGCGGCATTGCGGCCGCGGCTGAGGCACGCGCCGCGGCGATGTGGGCTGCCGTGCCATTGCGAGTTTTTTTTTTGCATTGCGGCCGCCGGGAGCCGGTGCCGAGGAGGGACGGCGCGCGGGGTCCGCTGGTTGGGTAAGCGGCATTGCGGCCGTGGCTGAGGCACGCGCCGCGGCGATGTGGGCTGCCGTGCCATTGCGAGTTTTTTTTTTTTTTTTTTTTTTGAGCGTGTGCCATTGCGAGTTGCGACAGAGGAGGAGGAGATATTTAGGGAAAATTTATATTGTAGCGTGTGCACGCTAACCTTCCCGTGCGGCGGCCTATGCGCACCGTTTCGCTCGCATCAGACGGGTGCATACAACCTGACGCATATATGTAGGACCGGATTTGTTTAGGCCAACTCCAGCGCGCGACGCCATCCGGACGTCCGTTTGGACCGGATTCTGTCCGTTTGGGACGGCAATGGGGCTGCCCATGTCCGGATCGGTCCGTGGCCGGGTCGGTGCGCCAAACGCGTGGCCGCACCCCAAATCAGTCCGGGGCGGACAGGGCATTTAAAATAAATTGAAATACACAAAAAATGCCAGAAAAATGTAAATAAAACGCAAACATTAATAATTATACATTAATAAAACATTGTTCAACGGCCCCACGGCCCACAGTCCTTAATTAACATAATTAAAAAAAAGCAGATAAAATGCGCCGCCCCGCGCTGTTGCCGTGCCCGTCGCCGTCTTCAGGCGCCGCCGTAGTCGTCATCGTCGCCAGTGAGGTCGATGTACGGCGGCATCGTCCAGAGGTGGGCCGGCGGCCCCTGGAAGGTTGGCGGCGCTGGCGGCGCTTGCACCACCTCCCCGCGCGGCGATGGCTCGCGCTCCGGTGACCGCGGTGGCGTGGGGCACCAAGGCTCGGCCCCCACTCCCTGGGCCATCTCCGTGGCCGTGCACGACCACCTCCAGCGCTGGCCCACCAGGTTCGGGTGGAACGCGGCCATTGGCTGCTCCTCGTGCACCTCCTCCTTCACCGCCACGGGTTGCTCCTCCACGGCGTCGGCCATCTCCAGCTCCGGGATGGCCACGTCGCCGGCCGCGGAGAGGGCCATCATCTCCTCCAGCCCCTCCCACTGGCGCTCATCGTACGTGTTCATGGAATCTTCCATGACACGCTGGACGAGCCGGGCCACCTCCTCTTCGGTCATGCGAGGAGGTGGTGGTGGCGACGGAGAGGGCGACGGCGACGGGGTCGGCGTCAGACCGCGCACCCGCGTACGCCCGCGCACGAGAGGAGGGCTCGAAGGGCGCGCCCGGCGCTCTGCACGTGCACGTCGCGGGCTGTTGGGGTGGCCGGCAAAATAGGACGCGCGCCGCACGTCGTGCTCATCATGGAACCAAGTGTCCCACATGGGGGAATCCACGGCGTACCTCGGGTCGTAGTAGAGGTCGTCGGGGAGGCGGCGTCGGCGGCGGTGGATCTCGTCGCGGCGCGCACGGCCGCTCACTGGCACCGGCGGGATCGGCACCCGATCGGCGGACAGGTGCCAGTTGTTCGGCAAGTGGACGTCGCTCCAGGGGAGCGGCGTCCTTGTCTCCCAATAGCGGCGGCACACATCCGCCTGGATGAACTGCCGGGAGCGCGTCAGGGCGCCCGGAGGGCCAATGGAGAAGGCTGCCGGAGCAGGCCGTGGCGGAGGAGAAGAACGTCGCGGCTCGCTTGCGGCGCGGCGGTGGCCGGACGAGCACCCAGCCTCGTGGTCGTGCGCCCCCTTCCCCTTGCGGCCGGTGCTCCACCACCCCATTGCTGCCAGCGGCCGGAGAGCTCGAGGGAGGGGGGATAAAGCTAGGGTTTGGTGTCGGTCCCGAGGAGGCAGCAGGAGTGGAGTGGGCGCGTGGACTGTGACGGTCCACGGCTTCCACATTAAGAAGGACGACGACCGCCCGCCTGAGTGGATGACAGGTGGGGCCTACCGGGCGTGCGCAGTAAATACGGGCGGTGGGAGGTAGGTGGCCGCCTGCCACGCGTCCCCGACGCGGACGAGAGGAGGGCTCGAGCGCGTCCGCTCGCTGTCCGCCAGGACCCAAACCGGGCGCATGTTTGCGCCGGAAATGGGTCGGCCCGGACACAAAACGGACAAGATGCGTCCAGGCCGACGCGCGCTGGGTCGTGGGGTTTGTCCGTTTTGCCCCAAACGGACAGGGCCGGACCGGATGGGGTCGTGCGCTGGAGTTAGCCTTACTTCACATGAGAAAAACAGAGGAAGAGCAGTCGGGTAGGTTGTGCCAGGGAGATGTAGGTGCGGCCAGCTGCTGCCATGCTATTTTTTGAGGCCAGCTGTCGATGTGCGTCTTGGTACTCACTAGCGGCGAAGATGCGCAGCGCACGCCGCGTCCATCAGAAGCCTCGTTTATATTTCAAATAAGCAATTTAATTTTTATTTTTATTGCATGTAGTTTTTTTCATGTTTAGCTGGTTGGAATTGTTTTCTTTTGTTTGGGTTTTATATGACAGAAAGAAGGTGTAGATTCGTTTTGACACGGTTCATTAGTGCAATAAAGTTATTTATAAGACCTTTACATCCGTCGTAGTTGTTCTTTTTGTCCTTGCGTGTAGAGATGCCTGACTTGTTTTTTGTATTGAGCGACAAAGACAGTTGCCGGTGGCGTCCATTTCATGTTTTTAATAGAACGAAATTGTTTTAAGGATCGTGCGATTGAAATTTTGAACAAATCGTGATTTATTTATGACAAAGAGTTAAGTATTATAGGTACGGTACAGAACAAATCATTCTAAATATGATGCACCAAATTGAAAATCTTCTTTTAGTCTGCCTGTGGGTAAATCATTAGTGTTTTTCCTTTTTTGTCCTTCTGGAATTTCTTCAACATGTGAGGCCTGGCGACATTCAATAAGAGAAGCAGAATCAGTGTTATAATATTTCTTAACTATATTGTTTCTTATCATGGTGCCAGGGACTTCTTCTTGCATGAACTTTGTATATTATATTTTGTATTTGGCCTGCTATGCCTTCATCGTACTGATCTGGGAGTTTTAGTAGGCGAACAATTTTAAAATCAGTAGCATCAAAGGTGTTTTTTTGCAGGTGTGAGTATTGCCGATAGAGTGAGATTTTTCTTATCTTGCATGGTGAGCGAAGGATGGTGGGGTGAGCGGTGATCATAATGGTTGTAGAGGTTTAGTAGATCGTAACTCAATAGTAGGTAATACAAATAAAATAAAAAGAGGAAAATAATCACTAATCGTTTTTATAGATAAACTCTGGTATTCCTTTTGTATTTTCTCAGATTATTGTTCACGCGGATGCATTGTGTTGGTACTATTCTGGTTTACATTTCAGGTATTGTTCGTACAATTTTTTTTTTGGTGGATATGGGTATATTCCAGTATATTTCAGTATATTCAGTGGGCATGGAAACAGGTCACATGAAGCACTGTTTCCATACAAAGTTACTGTTTTGAAGACAATGTTCTCTTAAATTCATATTTTACTCAAACTGTTAGACAAAAATAAAATCGTGGGGCAACAGTCTGTAAGAATGAATCTAAGAAAAAATAAAATGAGCAATGTTCTTTTAAACAATAAAAAAAATTGGCATCCAAGATGCTATCTTTTCCCTGGATTTTGGCTTTGTAGTAAAATTGGAGTGGAAGAACGGACACTTTATTATCACTAAGAGCAATGTCAATAGGTAAAATTAATTATTACATAATATAAATGTAGATCCGATCAAACTAAGTTGGTATTTATTAGGCCCATATTTTTGACAATAAGAGCAATGCCAATATGTCAAATTAATTATCATATAATATGAATATTGATCAGATCAAACTAAACTGGTATTTATTCAGGGGGTTTTACCTCAGTGCTTTTAAGTAATCCATTAAATCTGTGTGTTTTTTACTTTATGTAATTATCTATAAGTAAGTTTAAAAGATAGCATGATATAATTGTATTAGAGAAAATCCGTAACTGAGCAGGAATAATAATAATAATAATAATATCGGAGTACTTGTACGTGTAAGAGGGCAATAAAATATACATGAAGATCTTTTTTTGGAAATGTAAAAACATATGATGATATACAACACGTAAAAAGAAGCCATTATGTATACTATTCATAAATAATACTTTTTATATAAAAAAACAAGTGCTACTATTCATAAATAATACTTTTCACAAAAATTCTTTTGAAAATCTGAAACCCTATGTTGTTTTTTGTACATAAAAAAGTGGTTTTTTTCTTTTGAAATACTGTTCACAGCCGGGGTACTGTTTACACGTGAAACTATTCACTTATGGACACATAAATAAACAGTTGAAGATTGAATGATTAATATTTACGGTTACTATTCGCATATTGGACACATAAATAAACAGTAGAAAATTGGGAAAAAATCAAAAAAAAAGAAAAAAGTAAAGCTTCCTGCTTGAGTAATGAACAGTAGAAGATTAAAAAATCAAAAAAAGGAGAAAAGGCGAAAGCTTCCCGCTTTAGTATATATAGTGTATTTGTCTTTTTCCACTCTTCACTCTCCTACAGTGCGTAAATCAACTACAGTGTCCGTATACAGTTTTGAGGCAGCAACGCTACTCTCTTTTTTTATCTCTGAATTCTTATAACCTCTAGAAAAAATGTCTTGTACAACTTGTATTAGTAACACACGTGACCAAGATGAAGATGCTATTTATGTAGTATAAAAGGACACCAGTACGATAATGAAAATAACATGACAATTTGGTAAAATTAAACCGACAACCAACTAGACAAGCGAGACAAAATAACCGGCAATTGGTTTTTACAATCACTGTCATTTGTTATGAATAACTGGCCACTAGGTACAACTTAAATGGCAAGCACAATAAAATAATGCGACAACTAGTTTGTACAATGACTGACAAACTTTATGAGACAACTGAGTATAATTGAACATATAAGCATAAAAAACACAATGACAAGTAGTTTTTAGAACAATCGACAAGATTTATGAACCAACATGGCAACTGAATAGAATTAAACTGATAAGTTCACAACTAGATTTTGCAATAATGGACAGGCTTTATGAGAAAACATGGCAACTAGGTAGAATTAAAATGACAAGCACAACAAAATATTGTGGCAACTGGACTTTTATAAGTACCGACGAGCTTTATGAGACAATACGGTAACTAGGTAGAATTAAAATGACAAGCACGGCAAAACATTGTGGTAACTGAGTTTTATAAGTACCAACAAAATTTTATAAAATGACATGACAATTTGGTAGAATTAATTGGGCAACCAGCTAGTCAAGTAGAACAAATCATTTATGGAACAATTTTTGTATATGCTAATATGTTTTCTTTACATGTTACTTAAAAATCGTAAACAATTTAAGGACACTTTTTTATAAATAGTGAGAGAAGCTATGAATAGTTGCAGCCTGCTCATACCGTGCCGAGCTACTAGTAATACCAGTACTTAGACGAACAATGAGTACTAAAATTTGTACTTTAGATGTATTAATGGACTTTGTGTTGTAGCTAGTATTCGATTAGCTTACTACCCGCTGGATGCATGCGCACCTGCATGCTCTGCCCGCTACTTCTCTTTTCTCTGCATTTTTGACAGCGCGCGATAGCGACATGCATGCATACTGGATTAGTATAGGAGCCGCCGCACGGCAACGCCTGGGTGCGGCGCCGCTCTATAGTCGGGTCCATTTACATTTATTTATTTGCTTTTTTTGTTTTTGTTTTCGTTTTTTTTTTTAGGGTGGGTGGGGGGGGGGGGGAGAGATGTTGGTTCCACGAGGGAGAAAAATGGTCATTGTAGGCCGTGGGAGTCGCATGCTCACGGAAGCGCAGGATGTTTTCCCGTCATCATCCTGGTACGTACACCACGTCTTGGTCTCCTGGAGTCGTGTTAAAAATGTTGGTGCGAGGGTCATGGTCAAGCCATCCATTCATTTTCCACGGGTCACGGGTTATTATGCGAGCCAGCCAAGCCAGCCACCAGCCACCGACGACGACAGAGCGACCTGGGAGCTGGAATGCCATTGTCATGTCACCCCTCCTGCGAAGCAAAGTCCAAGAGCCACCGGCGGACCAGCGCCCAGTCGTGCGTGCCATCTTCTCCCGGTCGTCGGCTCGTCGCCGTGATGGTGCCAACCGCCAACCCTCGTTGAATGAAAACGTTTATTCATAGCAATAAAACATACGTACGTCCCATCATTGGTTACCTGAGCTTGAAGCATTTCTTGGTATACATGCTAGCACATTGAATATATTTCCGGGAAAAGAAAAAGAAAAAACACCTTGAATATATCTTTATTAGTAATTCACGTCATCTCTTGTACAAATAGTTTCAGATAACCCATCCATCCAGGGTGTACAAATAGTTTCAGATAACCCATCCATCCAGGGTGTACAAATAGTTTCAGATAACCCATCCATCTCCTGTACGAATAGTTTCAGAGCAATGGCTGAATGCAAATGCGATTACGATTTGTATCTGAAGTTTTGGTGAAATCCAAGTGGGAAAATTTAGCAGTCATTTCTTGACTTACAAACGGGTCGGTGAGTTGGGCTGAACAGAGATACGAAAAAGGAAAGAAAAAACAACCAACACTTACTGATATAATAAACCTACTCCTGTACTACCGCTTGTATTCACTCCTAACTTCTTCTATCAATGCAATGGTATGCAAGCTTTGCATATTTGCAAAAAAAGAAAAAGAAAAACCTACTCCGGGTTTCTACCTGGCTTCCAGATAACCACAAATGGAAAAGATAATTAGCACGAAAGATCTAACACGAGAGATCGCTGGATGGGAGTAGAATGATCTCCATGTTTTCATCCTTGGCAACGCCATCATGGCTCGAGCTCGACCACGGGTCCAAGTTCATCCCCCCGCTGCAGCTCAAGTCCCGAAGCAGAGGAAGCAGAGGCTCTTCTTCTTCACTCTTCAGGACAGAGTGTTGTTTCATCAGCCTTCTCAGCGCTTCAAGCTCAACCGCAACCTCGATCATCCTCGGCCTTTCTTCACCCCTCGACCTCAAGCATCGCAAAGCCAGCTGCGCGACCGTTTTGACGTGTCTCATCCCAGCTTCCTCGGCCACTTGAGAGTCTACAATCTTCAGCAGCTGGTTCTGATGGAACAGCGTGCTAAAATGCAACGCTAGGCTTCTCACCTCGTCCATCTGGCCGCCAGATATTGGTTTCTCCCTCGTCAGTAGCTCGATGAGCACCACGCCGAAGCTGTAGACGTCGCTTTTCTCGGTCAGCTGGCTTGTCTGGAAGTACTCAGGGTCCATGTACCCTAGTGTGCCCTGCACTAAGGTCGTCACATGGGTCTGATTGGGGGGTAGTGGCCTTGACGCGCCGAAATCGGACACCTTTGCGGTGAAGCTCATGTCAAGGAGTATGTTTGATGACTTGACGTCTCTGTGGACGATTGGCGTCTTTGCAGCCAGGTGCAAGTATGCAAGCGCCGATGCTGTTTCAACTGCAATCCTTAGGCGATCCTCCCACGACATTGGGATTGATGTATTGTGGAGATGATGAAAAAGGGCGCCATTGGTGATAAATTCATAAACCAATAAGGGAACTTCTGCCTCAAGACAACAGCCTAGTAGCTGAACCACGTTCTTGTGGGTCACTTGTGAAAGAATGACCAGCTCGTTGACGAACTGTTCCACCTGGCTCTGATCAACTCGCTGCGACCTTTTGACTGCTACAACCGTTTGATCTGATAGCATACCTTTGTAGACAATCCCGAATCCACCTCTACCAACAATATTGCTTTCACTGAATTTGTTGGTTGCTTTGTCAAGCTCACCTGCGGTAAATATCCGCAGCGGTGCCCTCCTAGAAAGCATCTGCTGCTTCAGTAACACGCCACCATTCTGCATAAAATATCTCTGTCTTTTCTTTGCAAGCTTTCTCCTCTTAACAAGACAGTGAGTCCAGAAACCGAGAACAAGGAGAAGCAGTAGCAGAGCTAGCCCCACAACTGCAAAGACACAGTAAAACTCGGAGGATTATTTATTTGGTCATGCATTAATCTCACTCAACATGCTCCTGTATAAAAAAATCTGCAGAAACTTGCCTATTGAAATCTGCAGCGTGCCAATTCCACTGCAGCCACTTCCCTCCTTTCGGCCATCACCATTCATCCCCGATGGGCACACACAGTTGAAACTGCCCTTCGTGTTGATGCAGGTATGCGTGCATGGCCTTCCAGTGGAGCACTCATCGATATCTTGCCGACAGTCACATGAAACCAAACAGAAATCAGATATGGATAGCTCTTGCCGATTATTAATAAGTTGGAAAACAAAAACTAAGGCAGCAAGAAAACCCAGAAAAAATAAGAAGAGACATGTTCATTACCTTGGCATCCACCAGGCCCTTGCAGGTATGGGTTCCCCTGAAATCCTTCGGTACAATTGCAGCGATATCCAATCCCATTAGACGAGTTATAGCAGTAAGAGTTCTCCTTGCAAGCATATGATGCAGAGCGGTTTGCCTCCTCACAGGTGCCACCATCTATAGACCACTCAAGAACAACAGGCCGGTACTGAGGAGGGCTATTATTTGAGTTGTTCAGGTCAGCAGCAGCGAAAACATAGGCGTTCTGCTCCACGATGAATGCCTCAGCACATGCTGAAGTATCCTTGCTGAGGCCGGTAGTTATGTTCGTGAACTCTAAAGACAGATTCTTCAAACCCTTTGGCACCGGTGCTTGGCAGCAAGCCACGCCAGAGCAAGCACCATCGACGATGCTATTTTGTGTAGAGCAAAAAGATGCGCAGCCACCGCTGTAAGCTGTGGTACCATTCAACAGCATGGCCACCATATTACAGCCGACAGCGGTGAACTTGTTCCTTGTATCGGAGAACGTGAAGTTTGTCCCCTCAAGGCTAAAGCTAAAGCTAGCATAGTTCCCTCCGCACTGCCGGGAACGGGAAGCGGCACTAGCCAAGATGCTGACATAACCATCCAGCAAGGAGATATTGAGAATACTGATTGAGTTGTTGCCAATGGGAAGCCTAGGACCAGATGAAGTACAATTGATCTCGAACCCTTGAGCTGGGGAGGGGCTCTGGCCATGGACACCAAAAGGATAAGGGATAGAGATGTTGGAACTTGAGCACCCGGAGGTGCTCGATTCCATAGAATGAACAAAGAATGGAGAGAAGCATGTGAGGAGGAGGAGGAGCCATGGCAGGAGAGGAAAGGGAAGCAACTCCTTCTCCATCGGTCTTCGGAAAGAAATGCTAGGCTCCATCGCCTATTTATCAACACGAGGCGAAGACTGAGAACAGTAGCCACTAGCAAACACCTGCCCGTGGTTCTCTGGTACCGTGGTACACGCTAATTTTCTCTTCTTGTAGGGCAATGTCGTTTTCTCGTCTCATTGTGGTCTAGTTTCTATTCCAGACACACGGCCACACAAGCCTGCCTCAGGCTTCAGCTAAGGTGTGCTGATGTGGACTTGTAGTTGGGCACTCCCCCATGGTCAAAGAGAGAGATTTGTCCCATTAACAATGAGCACGACCACGTTCCCTGTTATAATTTTCCCCTTTCCATCTCATTTCCTTTCCTGAAGTCAAGTGGATGCTTCAAGCAATATTACCATGCATTGGTGCCTAAACCGAATACTATGAAATATTATCATGCAGACCATTGCTCGTGGGTATAATTGATTGACTTCACCACCTGACAGGTGACAGGCCACCTGAAAGTTCAGATGAAAGTATGCAGGCCTACGAGTAGCAGTACTTATCTTCTCGTCAAGTGGTTTGGATTCACCAAGTTCAGTCGATGCCTCAACCCAAACAATAACCAAACATCAAGCCCGGTCTACCGAGATTGTAAAAAAACAGGACAGTAGATGATCAGCATAGTAAATGCCAATTTAGCATCCATTGTTTCCTGCAAATCAGCCAGCAAGGGCAAGTGGGCAACACACAAGCAGAAGCGCAGAAGAAGCATGTACTAGCAGATTTTTCAAAAGACCGGCGGGTGGCAGATCCAGATGTGGGTATCAACCCCTTACCTCGCCGCCTATGGCGGCAGGCACGGCGGCTCCGGGCTCCGCCTCCCGACCCAACCTCCAGTCCAGCTTATCACCGCCCATATGACCCTCCCAGTCTCAGGGTCGCGTTTGTTCGGGACGCGGGGCGGCTGATGGGGTGGGGTAGGAGTGTGGCTCCCGGCGCCAGGAGGGTGCGCATGGGAGCGACGAGGTGGTTGCCGTGCTTTCCCCTGCCATTGCGGCGGAGGAGGAGGTGGGAGATGCGGTGAGTGGTGAGGTGAGAGATACCTCGCCATGGGCAGCCCACCTCGGACGGCCCGAAAATCCCGGGCCGGGCCGGGCCTAGTCGTGCATCGGGCCGGGAAATTGAGCCTGACGTTCAGGCCGGGCCTGGTTCGGGGCTATGGGAAACTAAATTTAAGCCGCGGTCGGGTCGGGCCGGTTGGGCCCACTATGGTTGTGTTTGTTTGGGCTTCAGCTTCGAGAGATTCAGCTGTGGACGTTGCTGTGCTGAGGAAGCTGCTGCAGTGATGGTTAGCTGTTTGGCAACGCAGCTGTGGAAACGGCTGTGAGCTGATGAAAAGGCTGAAATGCCCCTACAGTGCTAATGTCGGTTCATGGCGACGGCGAGGGAGCTTCGGAGATCGGATTGACTTGATGCTTGCTGATCTGAACTTTTAAAGATGAGGCTAACATTGTGACATGAAAAGTACACCAAGGAACGACTTTCAGATGACCGCGGCGAGGTGATGCTGGAGTTGGCAATATCCGCTTCTCATCCGCCGATGGCACTGTTCAATCTCTCGTACGTAACTCACACAGCACACAGCACGCACTCAGACGAGCTCAACACACACATAAGCATGTCACGCCTGAAAAATAAAAACACATCACGTACGTACCTGCGCGGGTATTCGGGTACGTATACGTACGTGCTGGCCGGCACGCGAGTACCTGAATATGTATGTGTACCTGCGCGGGTATTCGGGTACGTATACGTACGTGCTGGCCGGCACGCGAGTACCTGAATATGTATGTGTACGTAGGTGCGGGTATTCGTCCGTGTACATATACGTGCTGGCTCGAGGCGTGCGGGTATTACACGAATCCGTCGGCCACGCAAGTGCTTATGCATGCATGCACTAGCACGCAAACGAGAGAAGGGGTCGATCGACTCGGAATGGCAGTTTCGGTGTAATTGCCTTGTTTCGCCAGGGTTACTTCGGGCATGTGGTGTCGAAGCCATCAGCTTTGCGAGCGAAGCACGCCCGTGCGTGCTTTGGCCAGTAACACGTGAAAAGGCTCGAAACCGTTTTGGGCTATGGACCGGCAGCGGTTCGATTTTACCTGTTTGTTTCAGCTTCGGTTTTTTCCTATCAGAAACTGGTCCCTAAAGCTGTAACAAACACAACCTATGGCTTTTTCGGGCTCGGGCCCAATATTTAGGCCCGACGGTCAGGCCGGGTCGGGCTCGGGCCTGGTTTTCAGCACCGGGCTTTTTCCGGCTCGGCCCGGCCCAGTCTATGCCCAGGTATAGTGAGCAGTCCTGGTTTCCGGAGAAGGGAAAATAAAGGGGACACGGAGTTTCTGGTCTAGAGCTCAAATGCTCCCTCATATCGAAAAAAACAATAAACAAATTCAAAAAATTCTGAAATTTTATTTTTTGGTAAACTTTGACAAATATTTTGTACACTTGCAAAATTTCAGCTCGAAATGACATTCGTGGAAGTCGTGGCAAAAAAAAACAAAATCAATGCTCCAAAAATGCTAGTTTTGAATACATTTTGGACTAATCATTTTGTTTTTTCGCCACGACTTCCACGAATGTTATTTCATGCTGAATTTTGGTATTCATGTAAAACATTTGTCAAAGTTTACCGTAAAACAATTTCAGATTTTTTTTAAAAAATTACTATTTTTTCGATTTTATTGTTCACGAGGGAGCATTTGAGCTCGGGGCAGAATATGACTTTCGACAGAAAGACCTTCACCGCTTCAGGGTGGTCTGGAAAGAAATGTTGAAACTGTCACTTGCCTGCCAGTGTCAGATCGTTTGTGTTAATGATACAGGCCCGTCACGGAGGTGAACTGAATCGTGACAGTAATGTGTTATATCGGCGATGGAAATAAAACTTTGCAAGATTTGGGGCTTGTATATAAAGAGGATTTGGTAAGGGAAAAATCTTAAATTGTTAAGGTGGGTTGGGACTTGGAAAGGGAAGTAAAGTACTTTTACACACATTATAATCGAGTAATTAGCCGCATCAGCAAACACAAAATTCCAAATGCTACTCTATGCTTTAACAAGGACAAGATTGGACACTTCTGCCACTTTCAGGTGTTTAGTTTTTGTCGTGTGCTGCTCTACACAAACATAGACTCAGTGGTCTTTTACAACCTCCAACCCATTCGACCTATATTTCACAGAAAGATGAAGGGACCGAGCCTTTCACCGCTTCACGCCAAGGCATCGACGGTCTGGAAGGAATGCCCAAAATGTCACTTGTCTGCCAGATCGTTTGTGTTAGCCACATAGACCCGTCATGAAGGTGAACTGAGCCATGACATACCATGTTGCGTCGCCAATGGAACTTTGCAAGATTTCAGGGTTATATATAAAGGGGATTCGGCAAGGGGAAAACCCGAGGTTATCAAGGGGTTGGAACTTGGAGAGGAAAGGAACGTATTTTTACTCACATGGTAATCGGGTAATTAGCCACAACAACAAACAAAAAATCGAAATATTTCTCTATGTTTTAACTAGGACAAGATCGGAAACGTCTGCCACTTCCAAGTGTTTTGTTTGTACCGTGTGATGCTCTACACAAACACAAACTCGTGGTCTTTTACAACTTCCAACCGAATCGGCCTATGTTTTACAAAAGATGAAAGGGCAGAGCCTTTTACCGCTTCACGCCAAGGCATCAACGGTCTGGAAAGGAATGCCCAAATTGTCACTTGCCTTCCAGATCGTTTGTGTTAGTGACATAGGCATGTCATGGAGGTGAACTGAGCCGTGAGCCCGTGATGGTACCGTGTTACGCCGACAAAGGAAATGAGACTTTGTAAGATTTTGGGCTTATATATAATGGGGATTCGGCAAGGGAAACCCCTAGGTTATCAAGGGGGGTGGTACTTGGAAAGGAAAGGGAAGTACTTTTACTCACATGGTAATCGGGTGATTAGCCGCAACAACAAACACAAAAATTCGAATGTAACTCTATGTTTTAACAAGGGCAAGATCAGACATGTCTGCTACTTCCAGGTGTTATGTTAGTACCGTGTGATGCTTTACACAAACACAGACCCGTGGTTTGTTACAACTTCCAACCAATTCAGCCTATATTGTACAGAAAGGTGAAGGGACATAGCCTTTCACCGCTTCACGCCAAGGCATCAACGCTCTCGAAAGGAATGCCCAAATTGTCACTTGCCTACCAGATCGTTTGTGTTAGTGACATAGGCCCGTGACGAAGGTGAACTGAGCCATGATTGTACCGTGTTACGCCCGCAATGGAAATGGAGCTTTGCAAGATTTTGGACTTATATATAAAGGGGATTCGAAAAGGGGGAAACTCTAGGTTATCAAGGGGGATGGGACTTGGAGTGCAAAGGAAAGTACGTTTAATCACATGGTAATCGGGTAATTAGCCGCAGCAACAAACACAAAATTCCAAATGTTACTCTATGTTTTAACAACGACAAGATCAGACTCGTCTGCCACTTCCACGTGTTTTGTTTGTACATTGTGCTTCTCTACACAAACACATACTCGTGGTCTTCTACAACTTCCAACCGACTCGGACTATATTTTACAAAAAGATGAAAGGACAGAGCCTTCACCGCTTCACGCCAAGGCATCAACGGTTTGGAAAGGAATACCCATATTGTCACTTGCCTGCCAAATCGTTTGTGTTAGTGACATAGGCTTATCATGGAGGTGAACTGAGCTGTGAGCCCGTGACGGTACCGTGTTACGCCGGCAATGGAAATGAGACTTTGAAGAATGTGGGCTTATAGATAAAGGGGATTCGGCAAAGGAAAACCCTAGGATATCAAGGGAGTTGGTACTTGGAAAGGAAAGGGAAGTACTTTAATTCACATGGGAATCGGGTAATTAGTCGCAGCAACAAACACAAAAATTCAAATGCAACTCTATGTTTTAACAAGGACAAGATGAGACACGTCTACTAATTCCATGTGTTTTGTTAGTACCGTGTGATGCTTTACAAAAACACAGACTCGTGGTTTGTTACAACTCCCAAGTCCCAACCGATTCAGCCTATATTGTACAAAAAGGTGAAGGGACATAGCCTTCCACCGCTTCACGCCAAGGCATCAGCGGTCTGGAAAGGAATGCCCAGACTGACACTTGCCTGCCAGATCGTTTGTGTTAGTGACATAGGCCCATCACGGAGGTGAACTGAGCCATGATAGTATCGTGTTACACTGGCAATGGAAATGGAGCTTTGCAAGATTTCGGGCATATATAAAGGGTATTTGGTAAGGGAAAAAGCATAGGTTACCAAGGGGGTTGGAACTTGGAGAGGAAAGGAAAGTATTTTTACTCACATGGTAGTCGGGTAATTAGCCGCAGCAAAAAACACAAAATTCCAAATACTAATCTATGTTTTGACAAGGACAAGATCAAACTCGTCTACCACTTCCGGGTATTTTGTTTGTACTGTGTGCTGCTCTACACAAACACAGACCCGTGGTCTTTTACAACTTCCAACCGATTCGGTCTATGTTTTACAAAAAAGATGAAACGATGGAGCCTTTTACCGCTTCACGCCAAGGCATCAACGGAATGGAAAGGATTGCCCAAATTGTCACTTGTCTGCCAGATCGTTTGTGTTAGTGACAGAGGCCCGTCATGGAGGTGAACTGAACCGTGAGCCCGTGATCGGACCGTGTTACGCTGGCAATGGAAATGAGACTTTGTAAGATTTTGGGATTATATATAAAAGGGGTTCGGCAAGGGAAGAACCTAGGTTATCAAGGGGGTTGGTAGTTGGAAAGGAAAGGGAAGTACTTTTACTCACATAGAAATCGGGTAGTTAGCCACAACAACCATCACAAAATTTCAAATGTAACTCTATGTTTTAACAAGGACAAGATCAGACACGTCTGCTACTTGCAGGTGTTTTGTTAGCACCGTGTGATGATTTACACAAACACAGACTCGTGGTTTGTTACAACTTCCAACCGATTCAGCCTATATTTTACAGAAAGGTGAAGGGGCATAGCCTTTCACCGCTTCACGCCGAGGCATCAGCGGTCTGGAAAGGAATGCCCAAAGTATCAAATACCTGTCATATCGTTTGTGTTAGTTACATAGGCACGTTAAGAAGGTGAACTGAGCCATGATAGTACCCTGTTACGCCAACAATCGAAATGGAGCTTTGCAAGATTTTGGAATTATATATAAAGGGGGTTCGGCAAGGGGAAAACCCTATGTTATCAAGGGGGTTGGGACTTGGAGAGGAAAGGAAAGTACATTTACTCACATGTATACCTGGGCATAGCTCGGGCCGGGCCGAAAAAAGCCCGACGCTGAAAACTCAGGCCCGAACCCGGCCCGGCCCGACCGTCGGGCCTAAATTTTGGGCCCAAGCCCGAAAAAGGCAGACTAGACCCGACTGGCTCGGCCCGACCGCGGCTTAAATTATGTATTTCTTACTCAATAGCCCGGCCCGTCCCGACCGCCGGGCTCAAATACTAGGCCCGAGCCCGGCCCGATGGCAAGTTTAAGCCCGGGACGGTCTAGGATTTTCAGGCCGGGTCGGGCCGTCCGGGCCGGGCTGCCCATGGCCACGTATACTCACATGGTAATCGGGTAATTAGCCGCAGCAACAAACACAAAATTCCAAATGTTACTCTATGTTTTAACAACGACAAGATCAGACTCGTCTTCCACTTCCACGTGTTTTGTTTGTACCGTGTGCTGCTCTACACAAACGCTGACTCGTGGTCTTTTGCAACTTCCAACCGATTTGGCCTATATTTTACAAAAAGATAAAAGGACAGAGCCATTCATCCCTTCATGCCAAGGCAACAATGGTCTGGAAATGAATGCCCAAAATTGTCACTTTCCTTGCAGATTGTTTGTGTTAGTGACATAGGCCGATCATGGAGGTGAACTGAGTCGCGAGCTCGTGACGGTACCGTATAACACCGGCAATGGAAATGAGACTTTGTAAGGTTTTGGGCTTATATATAAAGGGGATTCGGCAAGGGAAAACCCTAGGTTATGATGGGGGTTGGTACTTGGAAAGGAAAGGGAAGTACTTTTACTCACATGGTAATCGGGTAATTAGCCGCAGCAACAAACAAAAAAATTCAAATGTAACTCTATGTTTTAACAAGGACAAGATCAGACATGTCTGCTAATTCCAGGTGTTTTGTTAATACCGTGTCATGCTTTACACAAACACAGACCCGTAGTTTATTACAACTACCAACCAATTTAGGCTATATTGTACAGAAAGGTGAAGGGACATAGCCTTTCACCGCTTCACGCCAAGACATCAGTGGTCTGGGAAGGAATGCCCAATCTGTCACTTGCCTACCAGATCGTTTGTGCAAGTGACATAGGCCCATCACTAAGGTGAACTGAGCCATGATTATACCGTGTTACGCCGGCAATGCAAATGGAGCTTTGCATGATTTTGGACTCATATATAAAGGGGATTCGGCAAGGGGAAAACCCTAGGTTATCAAGAGGGTTGGGACTTGGAGTGCAAAGGAAAGTATGTCTTCTCACATGGTAATCGGGTAATTAGACGCAGTAACAAACACAAAATTCCAAATGTTACTCTATGTTTTAACAACGACAAGATCAGACTCGTCTGCCACTTCCACATGTTTTGTTTGTACCGTGTGCTGCTCTACACAAGCACAGACTCATGGTCTCTTACAACTTCCAACCTATTTGGCTTAAAATTTGAAAAAAGATGAAAGGACAGAGCCTTCACCGCTTCACGCCAAGGCATCAACAGTCAGGAATGGAATGCCCAAATTGTCACTTGCCTGCCAGATCGTTTGTGTTAGTGTCTTAGGCTTGTCATGGAGGTGAACTGAGTTGTGAGCCCGTGACGGTACCGTGTGACGTGGCTTGAGACTGCGTCGGTATTTCCCCAAAGAGGAAGGCATGATGCAGCACAGCTATGGTAGGTATTTCCCTCAGTTATGAAACCAAGGTTATCAAACCTAGGAGGAGGACCACGCAACGCTATGTAAACGGTAACTGCACACAAAGAACAAATACTTGCAACCCGACGCGTGAGAGAGGTTGTCAATCTCTCAACGGTAAAAAGATAGATTAGGTGTAGTAGATTGGATAAATAGATCGCACAAGAACACAAAATAAAAGAAGCAAATAAAAAGTGCAGCAAGGTATTTTTGGGTTTTTGGAATAATAGATCTAAAAACAAAAGCGGAAAAAAGATAGATCGGAAAGCAATATATTAAAATGATAGACCCGGGGGCCGTAGGTTTCACTAGTGGCTTCTCTCATGAGTATAGCACACGGTGGGTAAACAAATTACTGTTAGGCAATTGATAGAAGATCAAATAATCACGACGATATCCAAGGCGATGATCAATATATATGCATCACGTTAGTAGACCGAAACGATTCTGCATCTACTACTATTACTCGACACATCGACCACTATCCAGCATGCATCTAGTGTATTAAGTTCATGGAGAAACGGTAATGCAATAAGAACGATGACATGATGTAGACAAGATCTATTCATGTAGGAATAGACCCCATCTTGTTATCCTTAATAGCAAGGATACATGCGTGCCTCGCTGCCCTTTCTGTCACTGGGAGAGGACACCACAAGATCGAACCTATCACAAAGCACCTCTTCCCATGGCAAGAAAAATCGATCTAGTTGGCCTAACTAAACCAAAGATTCGAAGAAGAAATACGAGGTTATAAATAATCATGCATATAAGAGATCAAAGAAGACTCAAATAATATTCATGGATAGAAACTGATCATGAACTCAAAATTCATTAGATCCCAACAAACACACCGCAAAAAGTCATTACATCAAATAGATCTCCAAGAGACCATTGTATTGAGAATCAAAAGAGAGAGAGAAAGCCATCTAGCTACTGCCTATGGACCCGTAGGTCTATGGTGGACTACTCACGCATCATCGGAGAGGCACCAATGAGGATGATGAACCCCTCTATGATGGTGTTAGATTGGATCTCGCGGTTCTGGAACTTGCGGCGACTGGAAGTGTTTTTCGTTGACTCCTCTAGGGTTTCTGTAATATTTGGGTATTTATAGAGCTCAGAGGCGGTGGAGGGGACTCCCGAGGGCACCACAACCCATCAGGGCACGCCGGGGGCCTCTGGCGCGCCCTGGTGTCTTCTCGGCCCCTCGTGCCTCCTCCCGGGTGCTTCTTTGGCTCACTGGTTGTCTTCTGGCCCAAAAAAAATCTCCAAAAAGTTTTATCGTGATTGGACTCCATTTGGTACTGATATTCTGCAAAGTAAAAAACAAGCAAAAAACAGCAACTGGCACTTGGCACTATGTCAATAGGTTAGTCCCAAAAAATGATGTAAAGTTGCTATAAAATGATTGTAAAACATCCAAGAATGATAATATAACAGCATGGAACAATCCAAAAATATAGATACGTTGGAGACGTATCACCATCCCCAAGCTTAATTCCTACTCGTCCTCGAGTAGGTAAATGATAAAAACAGAATTTTTGATGTGGAATGCTGCCTAACATGTTCATCACATATTCTTTTCTTTTGTAGCATGGACATTTGGACTTTTAGATGATTCAAAGCAATAGTCTAGTTTTGACATGAAGACCTCAATACTCAAGCATACCAACAAGCAACCATGTCTTTCAAAATATCAACACTAAAGAAAGTTATCCCTAGCCCATCATGCTCAATCATTGATCCATTCATGAAACACACTCAAATATTAGCTATACCCAATGCACAAGTATGATCATAGTGCCCCCTAGTTGGTGCTTTATAAGAGAAGATGGAGACTCAAATAAAAGTAAAAATTACATAAAGTAAATAGATAGGCCCTTCGCAAAGGGAAGTAGGGATTTGTAGAGGTGCCGGAGCTCAAAGCTTAAATTGAGAGATAATTTTTTTTGAGAGGCATGCTTTTCCTGTCAACAAAAACGACAAAGTAGTTCTCAATACTTTCCATGCTAGATATATCATAGGCGGTTCCCAAACAGAAAATAAAGTTTATTCCTTTTTCCACCATTCTTTCACAATCCATGGCTAGCCGAATCCACGGTTGCCTTCCATACCAACACTTTCCAAGGAATTTATTATTTGATAACATAAAGTAAATTTCTTTTTCATTTCGGGACTGGGCATCCCTATTACCGTCGTACTCTCATGCAATGACTAGTGAATAAACACTAATCTTGAGAATAACACATCTAGCATGGAAAAATATTGGACACCCCCTACCGTTTCATGAGCGGTACAAGCACACAAAAAGGAAATTCATTTTGAAAATTAGAGATGGCACATACAAATTTGCTTAGAACGGCATGGAAATACCGCATATATGTAGGTATGGTGGACTCATATGGCAAAACTGGGTTTAAGGATTTTGGATGCACAAGTAGTATTTCTACTTAGTACAAGTGGAGGCTAGCAAATAGATTGAGAAGCAACCAACCAAGAAACGAAAATTCACATAAACGGGCATTGAGCATAATTAACACCGAATAATGCACCACAAGTAGGATGTAATTTCATTGCATAACTATTGACTTTTGTGCTTGCATAGGGAATCACAAACCTTAACACCAATATTCTTACTAAAGCACAATTACTCATCAACATGACTCACATATTACTATCATCATGTCTCAAAACTATTACAAGGAATCAAGTTTAATTTGTCCAATGATCTTCATGAATTTTTTTATTATATCCCTCTTGAATATCTATCACTTTGGCACTAGTTTCATATATTGACATTGCTTTTGACAAGCTCGAATAAATTTAAGTGAAGAACATAAGCATAAAAATTTTGTCTCTCAAAATAATATAAGTGAAGCATGAGAAAATTTCTTCAAAATTTACTAATTCTCAAATTAATCTGAGTGAAGCATGAGAGTATTTCTTCAAAAATTTAAAGCACGCCGTGCTCAAAAAGATATAAGTGAAGCACTAGAGCAATTCCATAGCTCAAAAAATTTAAGTGAAGCATATAGAGCAATTCTAACAAATCATAGCATAATTTTGGCTCTCTCAAATAGGTGTGTACAGCAAGGATACTTGTGACAAAATAAAAATCAAATCAAGCAAAGACTCAAATAATACAAGACGCTCCAAGCAAAACTCATGATATGTGACGAATAAAAATATAGTTCCAAGTAAAATACCGATGGTCGTTAGAAGAAAGAGGGGATGCCACTCGGGGCATCCCCAAGCTTAGTTGCTTGTTTCTCTTTGGATATTATCTTGGGGTGCCATAGCATCCCCAAGCTTAGGCTCTTTTCACTCCTTATTCCTTCATCCATCGTGATCTCACCCAAAACTTGAAAACTTCAATCACACAAAACTCAACAAAACCTTCGTGAGATCCGTTAGTATAATAAAGAAAATCACCACTCTAAGTACTATTGCAAACCCATTAATATTTTATTATTGCTTTATATCTACTGCATTCTAACTTTATCATGGCTTATACCCTTCAATACAAACCATAGATTCATCAAAACAAGCACACAATGCAACGAAAACAGAATCTGTCAAAAACAGAACAGTCTGTAGTAATCTGTACTCTAACCATACTTATGTAACTCTAAAATTTCTGAAAAATTAGGAAAACGTAAAGAATTTGTATAGCAATGCTGTGTTAGAATTTCAGCTCATTATAATGCTCCAGTAAAATATGAAAATTCCTGCACTGGAGTCAAAGTTTCTGTTTGAGATTCAGCATTATTTCTACTCATCTTGTGAGTCATCCTAAAGGCTTTACTTGGCAAAACACTAATTAAAACATAAAAACGCAATCATAACAGTAGCATAATTGTGCAAACACTCAATAACAGAAATAAAAAGGCAAAAATAAATTTATTCATTGGGTTGCCTCCCAACAAGCGTTATCATTTTACGCCTCTAGCTAGGCATAACGCATAGATTCAAGTGTTGTCATCTTTAGTTTTTGCCCCATAGGATGCCCTCATGATTGATTAATATGGTGGCTTAATTCTTGTTCTAGGGAACTGTTTCATACCCTTTCTTAGTGGAAATTGAAATTTAATATTGCCTTCTTTCATATCAATCACGACACCAATAATGCGTAAAACGGTCTACCAAGTATAATGGGACAAGACGGATTGCAATCAATATCGAGAACAATAAAATCTATGGGCACATAGTTCCTATTTGCAAGAATAAGAACATCATTAATTCTTCCCAACGGCTTTTTAATAGTAGAATCCGCCAAGTGCAAATTAAGAGAAAATTCTTCAATATTGGTAAGACCAAGCACATCACATAGAGATTTCAGAATTGTGGAAACACTAGCACCCAAATCACATAAATCAAAGCACTCATAATTTTTAATCTTGACTTTAATGGTAGGTTCTCACTCATCATGCAATTTTCTAGGAATAGAAATCTCTAACTCCAACTTTTCTTCAAAAAATTTCATCATGGCATCAACAATATGTTTAGTAAAAGCTTTGTTTTGTTCATAAGCATGGGGTGAATTTATCATGGATTGTAACAAATAAATACATTCAATCAAAGAGCAACTATCATAATTAAAGTCTTTGCAATCCAAAATAGTGGGCACATCACTAGTTAAAGTTTTGACCTCTTCGAACCCACTTTCATCAATTTTTTCATCAAGATTTTCACCCTCCAAATTATTGGGACGCCTTCTAGCTAAAATTGACTCTACTTCAGTCCCCTTATCATCAATTTTAATATTACTAAACAAGGAATCAATAGAAGAAACACCAATCACTTAGATCTTCATCATTTTTTATGAAAGCAATCACTAGAAAACGCTTTTTCTAAAAATTCTCTTTTAGCTCTAAGCATAGCGATTCTTTTCTTACTTTCATCCATAGAAACATATAAAGCTTTAATTGATTCATCAATATTAGGTGCAAAAGCAATCAACTTGAGATTTTTTACATCATGGGAAATTCTATCAATGCTTCTAGACATATCATCAATCTTATTCAACTTTTCTTCTATCGTAGTATTGAAAACTTTTTGACATTGATAAATTCTTTAATATTACTCTCAATATCAGTGGGGTTCCTATTTTTATTATAAGAAGAATTACCATAGGAATTACCCTAATTATTGGAGGAATTTCCAGGAAAAGGCCTAGGATTAAAATTACCTCTATAAGCATTGTTATTAAAATTGTTTCGCGAGACGAAATTCACATATACGAAATCACTATTTTGCTCAATCAAAGTAGACAAAGGCACATCATTAAGATCAATAGGAGCATTTTTACTAGCAACCAACTTCATAAGAGCATCAACTTTTTCACTCGAAGTACTAATTTCTTCAACCGAATTAACTTTTTTACTAGTAGGTGCTCTTTCAGTATGCCATTTGTGAATAATTTGCCATAATAATATCTAGCAATTTAGTAGCTTCACCCAAAGTAATTTCCATAAAATTACCACCTGCGGCGGAATCTAAAAGATTTCTAGAGACAAAATTCAACCCCGCATAAAAAAATTGTATGATCATCCAAAGATTTAAACCATGAGTAGGACAATTTCTTAGCATCAATTTCATTATTTCCCAAGATTGTGCAACATGTTCATGCTCAAGTTGCTTAAAATTCATGATTTGAGTTCTAAGGGAAATAATTTTCGCTGGCGAAAAATACTTAGTAATAAAAGCAACCTTGCACTTATCCCAAGAATCAATACTAATGTGAGGCAAAGAATAAAACTAATTTTTTGCACGATCCCGCAAGGAGAAAGGAAATAATTTCAACTTCACTATATCATTGTCCACATCTTTTTTCTTTTGCATATCACACAATTCTACGAATGTGTTTAGATGGGACGCGGCATCCTCATTAGGAGTACCGGAAAATTGATCTTTCATAACAAGATTAAACAAAGCGGCATTAATATCACAAGATTCCGCACAAGTGGCGGGAGGAGCAATCGGAGTGGTAATAAAATCATTATTATTGGTATTGGAAAAAATCACACAATTTGGTATTTTCTTGAGTCATCTTGACTACGCAAACAAGATTGCAAGCAAACAAGAGATCTGTCGAGAAAAAGGCAAACGAAAAAGAGGGAGAATAAAACGGAAAATTTTGTGAAGTGGGGGAGAGGAAAACGAGAGGCAAATGGCAAGTAATGTAAATTGCAAGGAGATGAGATTTGTGATTAGGAACCAGATAGATGTTGACGATGTCTCCCCGGCGCCAGAGATGGGCAAGAGAGACTACTTTCGCGCCTCCTCCCCAGCAATGGCGCCAGAAATTCCTTTGACGTGGCTTGAGACTGCGTCGGTATTTCCCCAAAGAGGAAGGGATGATGCAGCATAGCTACGGTAAGTATTTCCCTCAGTTATGAAACCAAGGTTATTGAACCTAGGAGGAGGACCACGCAACGCTATGTAAACGGTACCTGCACACAAAGAACAAATACTTGCAACCCGACGCGTAAGAGAGGTTGTCAATCTCTCAACGGTAAAAAGATAGCTTAGGTGTAGTAGATTGGATAAATAGATCGCACAAGAACACAAAATAAAAGAAGCAAATAAAAAGTGCAGCAAGGTATTTTTGGGTTTTTGCAATAATAGATCTAAAAACAAAAGCGGAAAAAGATAGATCGGAAAGCAATATATTAAAAGGATAGACCCGGGGGGCAATAGGTTTCACTAGTGGCTTCTCTCATGAGTATAGCACACGGTGGGTAAACAAATTACTGTTGGGCAATTGATAGAAGATCAAACAATCATGACGATATCCAAGGCGATGATCAATATATAGGCATCACGTCCAAGATTAGTAGACCGAAACAATTCTGCATCTACTACTATTACTCGACACATCGACCGCTATCCAGCATGCATCTAGTGTATTAAGTTCATGGAGAAACGGAGTAATGCAATAAGAACGATGACATGATGTAGACAAGATCTATTCATGTAGGAATAGACCCCATCTTGTTATCCTCAATAGCAACGATACATGCGTGCCTCGCTGCCCTTTCTGTCACTGGGAGAGGACACCGCAAGATCGAACCCATCACAAAGCACCTCTTCCCATGGCAAGAGAAATCGATCTAGTTGGCCTAACTAAACCAAAGATTCGAAGAAGAAATATGAGGCTATAAATAATCATGCATATAAGAGATCAAAGAAGACTCAGATTATATTCATGGATAGAAACTGATCATGAACTCAAAATTCATCGGATCCCAACAAACACACCGCAAAATGTCATTACATCAAGTAGATCTCCAAGAGACCATTGTATTGAGAATCAAAAGAGAGAGAGAAAGCCATCTAGCTACTGCCTGCGGACCCGTAGGTCTATGGTGGACTACTCACGCATCATCGGAGAGGCACCAATGAGGATGATGAACCCCTTCGTGATGGTGTTAGATTGGATCTTGCGGTTCTGGAACTTGCGGCGGCTGGAAGTGTTTTTCGTCGACTCCTCTAGGGTTTCTAGAATATTAGGGTATTTATAGAGCTCAGAGGTGGTGGAGGGGACTCCCGAGGGCACCACAACCCATCAGGACACGCCGGGAGCCTCTGGCGCGCCCTGGTGTCTTCTCGGCCCCTCGGGCCTCCTCCCGGGTGCTTCTTTGGCTCACTGGTTGTCTTCTGACCCAAAAAAAATCTCCAAAAAGTTTCGTCGTGATTGGACTCCGTTTGGTACTGATATTCTGCGAAGTAAAAAACAAGCAAAAAACATCACTTGGCACTTGGCACTATGTCAATAGGTTAGTCCCAAAAAATGATATAAAGTTGCTATAAAATGATTGTAAAACATCCAAGAATGATAATATAACAGCATGGAACAATAAAAAATTATAGATACGTTGGAGACGTATCACCGTGTTACGCCGGCAATGGCAATGAGACTTTGTAAGATTTTGGGCTTATAGATAAAGGGGATTCGACAAGGGAAAACCCTAGGTTATCAAGGGGGTTGGTATTTGGAAAGGAAAGGGAAGTACTTATACTCACATGGTAGTCGGGTAATTAGCCGCAGCAACAAACACAAAATTCCAAATACTACTCTCTGTTTTAACAAGGACAAGATCACTTCGAGGTATTTTATTTGTACTCTGTGCTGCTCTACACAAACACAGACCCGTGGTCTTTTAAAACTTCCAACCGGTTCGGCCTATATTTTACAAAAGGATGAAACGATACAGCATTTCACCGCTTCACGCCAAGGCATCAACGGTCTGGAAAGGAATGCCCAAATTGCCACTTGCCTGCCAGATCGTTTGTGTTAGTGACATAGGCCTGTCATGGAGGTGAACGGAGCCGTGAGCCCATGACGGTACCGTGTTATGCCGGTAACGGAAATGGGACTTTGTAAGATTTTGGGCTTATATATAAAGGGGATCCGTCAAGGGAAAGCTCTAGGTTATCAAGGGGGTTGGTACTTGGAAAGGAAAGGAAAGTACTTTTACTCACATGGTAATCGGGTAATTAGCCACAGCAACAAACACAAAATTTCAAATGTAACTCTATGTTTTAACAAGGACAAGATCATACACGTGTGCTACTTCCACGTGTTTTGTTAGTACCCGTGTGATGCTTTACACAAACACAGACTCGTGGTTTGTTACAACTTCCAACCGATTCAGCCTATATTTTACACAAAGGTGAAGGGACGTAGCCTGTCACCGCTTCACGCCAAGGCATCAGTAGTCTGGATCGGAATGCCCAAACTGTCAATTACCTGCCATGTCATTTGTGTTAGTGACATGGGCACGTCACGAAGGTGAACTGAGCCATGATAGTACATAGTTACGCTGACAATGGAAGTGAAGCTCTGCAAGATTTTAGACTTATATATAAAAGGGATTCGGCAAGGGGAAAACCCTAGGTTATCAAGGGGGCTGGGACTTGGAGAGGAAAGGAAACGTTTACTTACATGGTAATCGGGTAATTAGCTGCAGCAACAAACACAAAATTCCAAATGTTACTCTATGTTTTAAAAACGACAAGATCAGACTCGTCTGCCACTTCCAGGTGTTTTGTTTGTACCGTGTGCGGCTCTACACAAACACAGACTCGTGGTCTTTTACAACTTCCAACCGATTTGGCCTATATGTAAAAAAAGGATAAAAGGGCAGAGCCTTTCACCGCTTCACACTAAGGCATCAACGGTATCTAAAGGAATGCCAAAATTGTCACTTGCGTGCCAGATCGTTTGTGTTAGTGACATAGGCCCTTGATGGAGGTGAAATTAGTTGTGAGACGATGACAGTACCGTGTCACGCCGGCAATGGAAATCAGACTTTGTAAGATTTTGGGCTTATATATAAAGAGGATTCGTCAAGGGAAAACCCTAGGTTATCAAGGAGGTTGGTACTTGGAAAGGAAAGGGAAGTACTTTTACTCACATCGTAATAGGGTAATTAGCCGCAACAACAAACATAAAATTTCAAACTTAACTCTATGTTTTAAGAAGGACAAGTCAGACACGTCTGCTACCTTCCAGGTGTGTTGTTAGTACCGTGTGATGCTTAACACAAACACAGACTCGTGGTTGATTACAACTTCCAACCGATTCAGCCTATATTGTAAAGAATGGTGAAGGGACATAGGTTTTCACCGCTTCATGCCAAAGCATCAATGGTCCGGAAAGGAATGCCCAAACTGTCACTTGCCTGCCAGATCATTTGTGCTAGTGACATAGGCATGTCACTGAGGTGAACTGAGCAATGCTAGTACCGTGTTACGCCGACAATGGAAATGGAGCTTTGCAAGATTTTGGACTTATATATGAAGGGGATTCGGCAAGGGGAAAACCCTAGGTTATAAAGGGGGTGGGACTTGGAGAGGAAAGGAAAATACATTTACTCACATGGTTATCGGGTAATTACCCGCAAGAACAAACACAAAATTCCAAATGTTAGTCTATATTTTAGCAATGACAAGATCACACTCGTCTGCCACTTCCAAGTGTTTTGTCTGTACCGTGTGCTGCTCTACACAAACACAGACCCGTGGTCTTTTACAACTTCCAACCGATTCGGCCTATATTTTACAAAAAAGATGAAAGGACAGAGCCTTCACCGCTTCATGCCAAGGCATCGATGGTCTGGAAAGGAATGCTCAAATTGTCACTTGCCTGCCAGATTGTTTGTGCTACTGACATAGGTCTGTCATGGAGGTGAACTGAGTCGTGAGTCCGTGACGGTACCGTCTTATGTCGGCAATGGCAATGAGACTTTGTAAGATTTTGGGCTTATAGATAAAGGGGATTCGACAAGGGAAAACCCTAGGTTATCAAGGGGGTTGGTACTTGGAAAGGAAAGGGAAGTACTTTTACTCACATGGTAATCGTGTAATTAGCCACTGCAACAAACACAAAATTTCAAATGTAACTCTATGTTTTAACAAGGACAAGATCAGACACGCCTGCTACTTACAGGTGTTTTGTTAGTACCGTGTGATGCTTTACACAAACACAGACTCGTGGTTGGTTACAACTCCCAAATTATTCCGCATGTATTGTAAAGATTGCTGCAGGGACATAGCCTTTCACCGCTTCACACAAAGGCATTAGCTGTCTGGAAAGGAATGCCCAGACTAACACTTGCCTTCCACATCGTTTGTGTTAGTGACATAGGCCCGTCACGGAGGTGAACTGAGCCATGATGGTATCGTGTTACGTCGGCAATGGAAGTGGAGCTTTGCAAGATTTTGGGCTTATATATAAAGGGTATTTGGTAAGGGAAAAGGCATAGGTTATCAAGGGGGTTGGAACTTGGAGAGGAAATGAAAGTATTTTTACTCAAATGGTATTCGGGTAATTAGCCGCAGCAACAAACACAAAATTCGAAATACTATTCTATGTTTTAACAAGGACAAGATCAGACTCGTGTGCCACTTCCGGGTATTTTGCTTGTACTGCGTGCTGCTCTACACAAACACAAACCCGTTGTCTTTTACAACTTCCAACCGATTCGGCCTATATTTTACAAAATGATGAGACGATAGAGCCTTTCACCGCCTCACCCTAAGGCATCAGCGGTCTGGAAAGGAATGCCCAAATTGTCACTTGCCTGCCATATCGTTTGTGTTAGTGACATATGCCCGTCATGGAGGTGAACTGAGTCGTGAGCCCGTGATGGTACCGTGTTACGCCGGTAATGGAAATTTGACTTTGTAAGATTTTGGGCATATATATAAAGGGGGTTCGACAAGGGAAAACCCTAGCTTATCAAGGGGGTTGGTACTTTGAAAGGAAAGGGAAATACTTTTACTCACATTGTAATCGGGTAATTAGCCACAGCAACAAACACAAAATTTCAATGTAACTCTATGTTTTAACAAGGACAAGATCAGACATGTCTGCTACTTCCAGGTGTTTTGTTAGTACCGTGTGATGCTTTACACAAACACAGACTCGTGGTTTGTTACAACTTCCAACCGATTCAGCCTATATTTTACAAAAAGGTGAAGGGACATAGCCTTTCACCACTTCACGCCAAGGCATCAGCGGTCTGGAAAGGAATGCCCAAACTGTCACTTGCCTGCCAAATCGTTTGTGTTAGTGACATAGGCCTGTCACGAAGGTGAACTGAGCCATGGTAGTACCCTATTACGTCGGAAATAGAAATGGACCTTCGCAAGATTTTGGACTTATATATAAAGGGGATTCGACAAGGGGATAACCATAGGTTATCAAGGGGGTTGGGACTTGGAGGGGAAAGGAAAGTATGTTTACTCACATGGTAATCGGGTAATTAGCTGCAGCAACAAACACAAAATTCCAAAGGTTACTCTATGTTTTAATAACGACAAGATCAGACTCGTCTGCCACTTCAGATTTTTTGTTTGTACCGTGTGCTGCTCTACACAAACACAGACTCGTGGCCTTTTACAACATCCAACCGATTCGGCCTATATTTTACAAAAAAGATGGAAGGACAGAGCCTTTCACCGCTTCACGCCAAGGAATCAATGGTGTGGAAAGGAATGCCCAAAATTGTCACTTACCTACTAGATCAATTGTGTTAGTGACACAGGCCCATCACGGAGGTGAACTGAGCCGTGAGACCGTGACTGTACCGTGTTACGCAGGCAATGGAAATGGGACTTTGTAAGATTTTGGGCTTATATATAAAGGGGATTCATCAAGGGAAAACCCTAGGTTATCAAGGGGGTTGGTACTTGGAAAGGAAAGGGAAGTACTTTTACTCACATCGTAATCGGGTAATTAGCCGCAGCAACAAACATAAAATATCAAATGTAACTCTATGTTTTAACAAGGACAAGATCAGACACGTCTGCTACCTTCCAGGTGTTTGGTTAGTACCGTGTGATGCTTTACACAAACATAGACCCGTGGTTTGTTACAACTTCCAACCGATTCAAACTATATTCTAAAGAAAGGTGAAGGGACATAGCCTTTCACCGCTTCACACCAAGGCAACAGCGGTCTGGGAAAAACTGCCCAAACTGTCACTTGCCTCCCACATCGTTTGTGCTAGTGACATAGGCCCGTCACGAAGGTGAATTGAGCAATGATAGTACCGTGTTACGTCGGCAATGGAAATGGACGTTTGCAAGATTTTTGACTTATATATAAAGGGGATTCGGCAAGAGGAAAAACCTAGGTTATCAAGGGGGTTGGGACTTGGAGAGGAAAGGAAAGTACGTTTACTCACATGGTAATCGGGTAATTAGCCGCAGCAACAAACACAAAATTCCAAATGTTACTCTATGTTTTGACAACGACAAGATCAAACTCGTGTGCCACTTCAGCTGTTTTGTTTGTACCGTGTGCTGCTCAACACAATCACAAACTCGTGGTCTTTTACAACTTCCAACCAATTCGGCCTATATTTTACAAAAAGATGAAAGTACAGAGCCTTTCACCACTTCACGCCAAGGCATCAACGGTCTAGAAAGGAATGCCCAAAATTTTCACTTGCCTGCGAGATCAATTGTGTAAATAAAATAGGCCCATCATGGAGGTGAACTGATCCGTGAGACCGTGATGGTACCGTGTTACACCGGCAATGGAAATGGGACTTTGTAATATTTTGGGCTTATATATAAAGGGGATTCGTCAAGGGGAAACCCTAGGTTATCAAGGGGTTGGTACTTTCAAAGGAAAGGGAAGTACTTTTACTCACATCGTAATCAGGTAATTAGCCACAACAACACACACAAAATTTCAAATGTAACTCTATGTTTTAACAAGGACAAGATCAGACACGTGTGCTACCTTCCAGGTGTTTTATTAGTACCATGTGATGCTTTACATAAACACAGACTCGTGGTTTTTTACAATTCAGCCTATATTGTAAAGAAAGGTGAAGGGACATATCCTTTCACCGCTTCACGCCAAGGCATCAACGGTCTAGAAAGGAATGCCCAGCCTGACACTTGCCTGCCATATCGTTTGTGCTAGTGACATAGGCTTGTTGAGCCATGATAGTACCGTGTTACGCCGGCAATGGAAATGGAGCTTTGCAAGATTTCACGCTTATATATAAAGAGTATTTGGTAAGGGAAAAAGCATAGGTTATCTAGGGGGTTGGAACTTGGAGAGGAAAGGAAAGTATTTTTACTCACATGGTAGTCGGGTAATTAGCCGCAGCAACAAACACAAAATTCCAAATACTACTCTATGTTTTAACAAGGACAAGATCAGACTCGTCTGACACTACCAGGTGTTTTGGTTGTACCGTGTGTTGCTCTAAACAAACACAGACCCGTGGTCTTTTACAACTTCCAACCGATTCGGCCAATATTTTACAAAAAAGATGAAACGACAAATCCTTTCACCGCTTCAAGCCAAGGCATCAACGGTCTAGAAAGGAATGCCCAAATTGTCACTTGCCTGCCATATCGTTTGTGTTAGTGACATAGGCCCGTCATGGAGGTGAACTGAGTCGTGAACCCTTGACGGTACCGTGTTACGCCGGCAATGGAAATGAGACTTTGTAAGATTTTGCGCTTATATATAAAGGGGGTTCCGCAAGGTAAAACCCTAGGTTATTAAGGGGGTTGGTACTTGGAAAGGAAAGGAAAGTACTTTTACTCACATTGTAATCGGGTAATTAGCCGCAGCAACAAAGACAAAAATTCAAATGCAACTCTGTGTTTTAACAAGGACAAAAGCAGACACATCTGCTACTTCCAGGTGTTTTGTTAGTACCGTGTGATGCTTTACACAAACACAGACTCGTGGTTTGTTACAACTTCCAACCGATTGAGCCTATATTGTATAGAAAGGTGACGGTACATAGCCTTTCACCGCTTCACGTCAAGGCATCAACGGTCTGAAAGGAATGCCCAAACTTTCACTTGTCTGCCAGATCATTTGTGTTCGTGACATATGCTCGTCACAGAGGTGAATTGAGCCATTATAGTACCATGTTACGCCTACAATAAAGATGGAGCTTTGCAAGATTTTGGACTTATATATAAAGGGATTCGGCAAGGGGAAAACCCTAGCTTATCAAGGGGTTGGTACTTGGGGAGGAAATGGAAGTACGTTTACTCGCATGGTAATCGGGTAATTAGCCGCTGCAACAAACACAAAATTACAAATGTTACTCTATGTTATAACAACGACAAGATCAGACTCGTCTGCCACTACCAGGTGTTTTGTTTGTACCGTGTGCTGCTCTACATAAACACAGACTCGTGGTCTTTTACAACTTCCAACTGATTCGGCCTATATTTTACAAAAAGATGAAAGGACAGAGCCTTTCACCGCTTCACGCCAAGGCATCAACAGATTAGTTGTGTTAGTGACATAGGCCCATCATGGAGGTGAACTGAGTCGTGAGACCGTGACGGTACCGTGTTACGCCGCCAATGGAAATGGGACTTTGTAAGATTTTGGGCTTATACATAAAGGGGATCCGTCAAGGGAAAACCCTAGGTTATCAAGGGGGTTGGTACTTGGAAAGGAAAGGGAAGTACTTTTACTCACATCGTAATCGGGTAATTAGCTGCAGCTACAAACACAAAATTTCAAACGTATATGTTTGAACAAGGACAAGATCAGACACGTTTGCTACCTTTCAGGTGTTTTATTCGTATCGTGTGATGCTTTACAACAACATAAACTCGTGGTTTGTTACAACTTCCAACCGATTCATCCTATCTTGTAAAGAAAGGTGAAGGGACATAGCCTTTCACCGCTTCACACCAAGGCATCAGCGGTCTCGGAAGGAATGCCCAAACTGCCACTTGCCTGCCAGATCGTTTGTGCTAGTGACATAGGCCCGTCATGGAGGTGAACTGAGCAATGATAGTACCGTGTTATGCCGGCAATGGAAATGGAGCTTTGCAAGATTTTGGACTTATATATAAAGGGGATTCGGCAAGGGGAAACCCTAGGTTATCAAGGGGGTTGGGACTTGGAGTGGAAAGGAAAGTATGTTTACTCACATGGTAATCGGGTAATTAGCCATAGCAACAAACACAAAATTCCAAATGTTACTCTATGTTTTAACAACGACAAGATCACACTTGTCTGCCACTTCCAGGCGTTTTGTTAATACCGTGTGCTGCTCTACACAAACACAGACTCGTGGTCTTTTACAACTTCCAACCGATTCGGCCTATATTTTACAAAAAGATGGAAGGACAGAGCCTTCACTGCTTCACGCCAAGGCATCAACGGTCTGGAAAGGAATGCCCAAATTGCCACTTGCCTGCCAGATCGTTTGTGTTAGTGACATAGGCGTGTCATGGAGGTGAACGGAGCCGTGAGCCCATGACGGTACCGTGTTACGCTGGCAATGGCAATGAGACTTTTTAAGATTTTGGGCTTATAGATAAAGGGGATTCGGCAATGGAAAACCCTAGGTTATCAAGGGGGTTGGTACTTGGAAAGGATAGGGAAGTACTTTTACTCACATGGTAATTAGTCGCAGCAACAAACACAAAAATTCAAATGCAACTCTATGTTTTAACAAGGACAAGATGAGACATGTCTGCTACTTCCAGGTGTTTTGTTAGTACCGTGTGATGCTTTACACAAACACAGACTCGTGGTTTGTTAGAACTCCCAACCGATTCAGCCTTTATTGTACAGAAAGGTGAAGGGACATAGCCTTTCACCGCTTCACGCCAAGGCATCAGCGGTCTGGAAAGGAATGCCCAAACTGACTATTGCCTGCCAGATCATTTGTGTTAGTGACATAGGCCCGTCACGGAGGTGAACTGAGCCATGATAGTACCGTGTTACGCCGGCAATGGAAATGGAGCTTTGCAAGATTTAGGGCTTATATATAAAGGGTATTTGGTAAGGGAAAAAACATAGGTTATCAAGGGGGTTGGAACTTGGAGAGGAAAGGAAAGTATTTTACTCACATGGTAGTCGGGTAATTAGCCACAGCAACAAACACAAAATTCCAAATGCTACTCTATGTTTTAACAAGGACAAGATCAGACTCGTCTGCCACTTCCACGTGTTTTGTTTGTACCGTGTGCTGCTCTAGACAAACACAGACTCGTGGTCTTTTACAACTTCCAACCGATTCGGCCTACATTTTACAAAAAATGAAACGACAGAGCCTTTCACTGCTTCATGCCAAGGCATCAACCGTGTGGATAGGAATGCCCAAACTGTAACTTGCATGGCAGATCATTTGTGTTAGTGGCACACGTCTGTCACGGAGGTGAACTGAGCCGTGACAGTATCATGTTACGTCGGCAATGGAAATGGAACTTTGCAAGGGTGGGGGGGGGGGTCGGCAAGGGAAAACCCGTAGGGTTATCAAGGGGGTTGGGACCTGGAGAGGAAAGGAAAGTATTTTACTCACATGGTAATCGAGTAATTAGCCGCTCCAACAAACACAAAGTTGCAAATGCTACTCTATGCTTTAACAAGGACAAGATCGGACATGTCTGCCACTTCCAGGTGTTTTGTTTGTACCGTGTGATGCTCTACAAAAAACACAGACTCGTGATCTTTTACAACTACCAACCGATTCGGCCTATATTTAAAGAAAGATGAAGGGACAAAGCTTTTCACCGCTTCACGCTAAGGCATCAACCGTCTGGAAAGGAATGCCCAAACTGTCACTTGCATGTTGGATCGTTTGTGTTAGTAACACGCGTCCGTCATGAAGGTGAACTGAGCCGTGGCAGTATCATGTTACGCCGACAATGGAAATGAAACTTTGCAAGATTCCGGGCTTATATATAAAGGGGATTCGGCAAGGGAAAACCCCTAGGTTATCTAGGGGGTTGGGACCTAGAGAGGAAAGGAATTTTTACTCACATGGTAATCGAGTAATTAGCCGCAGCAACAAACACAAAATTCCGAATGCTACTATATGCTTTAACAAGGACAATGTCGTACACGTCTGCCACTTCCAGGTGTTTAGTTTTGAGGTAATATCACGGGAAGTCGTAGAACTTGCGTGTGATGTTCAGTTTAGTTCTAAAACTTGTAAAATACGAAATTGTGGTCACTTAACTTGTCTCAGCGTGCAAATACGGTGCTTTCAACCGTATCCAGGTGTATGACCTGCACACGTGGCGAGCCAGCATGACGTAGGCCCGCATGTTAGTGGCTAGAAGCGTTTTTTACAGATAACTCCCTTACATATTATTTATTTACGTACAAAATTCATCAAATAAAATGAAAAAACTGCACAAAGTGAGTTTCAATCCCACAATATACCGGTACGTAACTCGCATAGACAGCCAACAGACAAAGCAGGCTGGTTTGACGTGCACAAATATACATTATATATCCTATACGACCCGACGGTGCAAATTGCATTAAATTCAAAATCTAAACGAAAAAGTGAAGAAACACACTCCGAACCTGTGACCTCTTCCTGGTCCTCTTCCTGGTCAAACCTCGGGTGTGCGTGGGCTAACCAGCAGATCAGGTTACACTTTGCATGAAAAGAATAAACAACATTTATCTTGTTCGTTCTTATGTCATGTCCATACAAAACTAATTTTATGATTTTTTTAAAGGTTTTTCTTTGAGAATGGAAAACTTTTCATCGTGAGATAGCTTAAGATTACTTACTATATTTAGTTTGAATTGGCACTTATCCCTGGATAATAAGAGAGTGACTAAATATAGTTCTTCACAAAAGAAATTTTATATATAGCTGGCTGGACTTGGGGCTCATAAACTTGAAACCATACAACATATAGCACTCTTATCTAAAATAGCAAAAGGGCCCGTCAGTTGCAATGAAAAAAAAACTTAATCTTCAACAGTCATGACCACATTATGCTACATCAACGAGATACACTATCACTCTCAATTTCATGAAATCATGAACATTTTTTCAAACTCGTGCACATATTTGAAATCATGAACATTTTTTAAACTCGTTCACATTTTTTAAACTCGTGCACAATTTAAACTATTTGCCAACATTTATTTTAAAATTGTGAATATTTTTATAAACAATTTTCTTGAATCGGCGAACATTTCTAGAATCAAAGAACATGTTTTTGAAAATTGGTTGAACAATATTTGAAATTCACAAACATTTTTTATGATTTAACAAACATTTTTTTAATTTAACGAATATTTTTTGAAATGCATGATCATTTTTTGAATCAGCGGACATTTTATGAACGAATAAACTATTTTCTAAGTCACGAACAGTTTTTTATCACTTATACTTGGCATTGGTGGATAATATTTTGCAACTTTAGGAACAATTTTCGTAACGTACTGTCATAAGCAATAGCCCTTTTATTATTAGGTATAGATTATCTCTAAGAAACTAAAAGCAAGTTTATCTTTAGTTAATTGACAATGCGTATACTTGGATTGCAATGCCTAAGGATATCTGAACAATGTAAATGCAAAGGCAAGATAAAGAAAACACAAGATACATCATAATGTAAGTTGTTATTTTTTTTAAATGTTTTCTTACATAAAACAAAAGAAGAATATTGGACAACAAAGGTTTGGATCCGTTTACAGCACTGAGAATCATCATGCTCAGGTGGTTAGCCCAATGCGGCCAGCGACCAGCAGGACAAATATTCGAACAGCGGGGCTCCCTGTTTTTCGTTTAGATTTGGATTTTAATTTGTACGGTCTTCAAAGCACATATAAACTATAGTTGTGGAAGTTAAACATGAACCATCATTGTTCTGGTGGTTATCTATGCTAGGCGTGTAGGAGCGGATCGCGTGTTTGATCCACACTGGTAACATGTTTTTTTCATTTTAATTGACTTATTTTGTACGTGAATAAATAAAATGCAAGGGACTTATCTGCAAAAAGAACGCTTCCAGCCACTGACAGGTGGCCCTATGCCTCGTTGGCAGTCCATGTGTGCGGCCGTACGCTTGGATACGAGAGGAAGCACCGTATTTGAACATGGAGACAAGTTATATGACCACAATTTCGTATTTTGCAAGTTTTAGAACTAAACTGAACATCGAGCGCAAGTTTTGCGACTTCCAGTGATATTACCTCGAATTGTCATGTGCTGCTCTACACAAACACAGACTCGTAGTCTTTTACAACTTGCAACTGGTTCGGCCTATATTTTACAGAAAGGTGAAGGGAATGTATTAACCACTTTTGAGGTAATATCATTGGAAGTCACAGAACTTGCTTTGCATGTTCAGTTTGATGCTAGAACTTTAAAAATACGGATTTATGGTCAGCTAACTTGACTAAAGCGTACATATACGGTCATATGCGGGCGTATCCATGTGTATGGCCCACTTGCCAATGAGTGATGGCGCTGGGTATGTTGCAGTTTTTATATAAAACACCCTCATATTTTTTTATTTACGTAAAAAGTCAACTACCGCGTCACATTTTTGCACAAAACTGCCTAATATTTTTTTTATTTACACTAAACCTGACCACACTACTGCACATATGTGCAAAAATTAATAACAAAAATTAATCCGGTCAGACTCGAAACAACAACCAGCAGTTTAACACGAGTTGGCATAGCCACAACGACCCCTATTGCTTGTATGTCAACTAGGGATAAGGACACTATATGTACTAAACGAGGATGCATGTGGAGCTGAAATGGACTGTGGATTCTGTGGCCCATTTTGCACGAACTACTTTTTTAAAATATATTTGTAAAACTAAGTAATAAAGATACGTTCAAATATTTGTACAGACGATGATTAGTAAATAAAAACATTCAAATATAAACTAGTGTATTATATATAAAATATTTAGTAAATCATAAGTAATAATTATGTTCAAATATTTTTGTGTTAAAAATATTATGCATATACACGATGACTAGTAAATTAAAACTTTTAAATATAAACATATGTATTATACGTTAAATATTTTCTAAAATATTTTATAAACCTGAGTATAATATAAACATGTGTGTTTTAAAAATGTGTGTATTGCGTATTTGGCTTTGAAACATATAATTTTATAGTATTATTTTTATACGCACAATTATATGGTTCAATGTTTGTCTAATTTAAAATTTAAATGATTAATATGAATATTCAATCGTGCCTAATATTTGAATTATATAATATTTTTGAATATAAGTCATGGGTAAAAATCATACACATGTCGATTTCATAAATATTTAGTAAATGTTCGTACTCATCATTTCGTATAATTAAAATATAAGCCACAAGCATATATACTTTTTGGATTCATTCATCATATTTATTTAATAAACGGCTTCAATATCCGTTAACTAAATATTTTTATATAATACATAGGTTTGCATTTAAATATTTTTATTTACTAAGCATTGTTTTTATGTATAGTATTTTTAACACATAAATATTTAAATATAATTTTATTACTTGCGTTTTACAAATATCTTAAATATTTTTTATTAATTACGTTTTACTAAATATTATATATATATAATACACAGCTTTATATTTACGCGTGCAAAATGAGCCGCAATATCCATAGCCCATTCAAACTCCACGAGAGACCTCGTTTAGTATATTTACGTGTATTATCCATATTAGGCATCAGGTCTTGATGGTCGCTTTGGCTAGATTGTCTAATATAAAATATATTTGGGCGTTGGATTGAGTTCTGGCGGAGCCTTTTTTGGTGTTAAGTTGTGCATACATGTGCTCGAGGTTTTGCGTAAATATAAAAAATGCGAGGGTGGTTTTGTGCTGTGTCGCGGTGGTTGACTTTATCCGCGAATAAAACTATATGAGGGTGTATTGTGTAAAATTACATCGCGCCAGCGTCGCCAAACACCGATAGGTGGGTTCATGCACAAGAATACGCCCGCATACGCGTAATGTGACCGCAAGTTCTATGACTTCCGGTGATATTACCTCATCACTTTTTCACTCTTTGTAATAACCACTTGGTCCCGCCTTCCAAGGGGGACAGACAGATGGAAAACACCATGGCAGTTTCAATACAACAACGACGACGATGAAAACAATGCCACCAACCACGTCAAAAAAAAAAATAGAAAGATAACAATGCCAGCAACACAGGGACTGCAGTTAGCAGTACAACACACACACAAAAAAAACAGACGACAACACAGCACTGCAGATTCTGTAATAGTGACATATACTATTGACATACTGAGATCGGTAAGGTTACCCAGAAAGCTTTGATTGTGTTCACAACATTTGAAGCTGCTGTTCAGTGTGTCACATCCACTAACCTACACATGCTTCTATACAGATGAAGCATGACTCGAAAGTATGGATATAAACTTCTACATATAACATAGTACTATTGATCTGTTGGGCTGTTGGCTATGTATGTATGTAATGTAACAACAAAGGTAAACTATGTAGATACATGATCAAACACAAAAGTCAGCACCTTCACAGCACAAAAGAGAGAGGCAGCCTACTCCAAACATCAGCCACCACTCTGGTTGCCACTTTGTTGAAGAAAACTCCTTCCATCAGATTGCCTAACCAAGGCTTTGGCATCTGAACACAAAAACAGTTTTCGATCTTCGCACCAGCCACCGGACGGACAGTCAGAGATCAACAACGGTTTTCAGGTATCAACAGTTTGCGACTTTGAGAAATGTACATACAACAGTTGCAAGCCTGAGCCAGGTCAAGCTCTGCCAACCATTTGTACTAATAGCATAGCCAAAAGCCTACGGTGGATCCCGTACGGCCGGACTGACTTTTCTAGCACGGTGAGCAAGAGCATGGGACGGCCTGCCGACTGCTTCCATTATCCTACTGAACACAACCTTTGCGGGGACGCATGTGACCAGCGGAATTGCTCCGTCTGATTTCAACAGACCGCCCAGAACATCGCTGCGCCTATGTGGTTTTGCCTGGCTGCCTTCTCTGTGAGGCCTTTTCCCAATGGAAACGGATGAGAGGGTTCTGGTTTTCTGGCTTGGCGAGCTTGCTTTCTTGAAGTTGGAGGGCTTCTTTTGAGATTTCTGTGAAAACGGCCTCCGAACACTGGTGGTGTTTTTCTTTGCATTCTTGCCCCCCTGCTCATTGGTTGCTTTCATCTCCCAAAGCCCCCCACTGGCATTGCCATCTAAGGTTGCTCGTGATGAATTCGAACGTGGAACTCTTGGCATAGCAGTCCTTCTGCCTGTTGGCCAAGCAGGTGCTGCTGCTGTGCTATTTTCCAAAACAAGATCACTGCCCGAAATAAGCCTGTCCATTGAACCTTCTTCAAGTATTCCAACCTGGATAGGGTGTCCAACAATAGCTTTGCCATCCAGTCTGCTCATCAAAGAAACCAATGGGACATGCTCGCCTTGATAGTTAGCCTGTACCTTCAGGTCAACATTAAACAACACTGGGCCCATGTAACCAAGATGTGAGCCATGATTTTGTTGATACAATGAAGATCCTTCCCCACATGCCTCCTGACCACGAGAGCTTATCTGATTGCCATTTTTATTTAGCAGAGAGGTCTTGCAAGAAATTTCAGACTCGTCGAAAGAAGTGTAACTTCGTCCAATATCCCTGGTAGGTTTCGAAGATAAGGGATAATCTTTACCATAATATATGTTAAGTCCTGAATGACTCGCGGCCTTGTCAACCAAACCTGCTTCATCAGGATCACAATCCAACCCTTCTTCGTTCTCAGGAAAACTTTGACCAAACGGTTGATGGCTAGAAGCACCAATACTCTCAAGTTTAGAGTCACTTTTATTGGCCATTTTGAGCAGCCCTTTCATGAAACTACTTGAGCTATCTAATGCCAGATTTTCATCCGCCTTCCTGATTGGTCTCTTCACTGCACTGCGCTGGTTACGTTTACCTTTCATATGCCACTGGGAGACACCTAACTCAGGAGAACCATCCTCATCTAGTAAGACATTTTGTTGAGGAATATGAGTAGAAAAGTTCATCTCATCATCGTCATCAATATCATTTGCATGCCTTAACTTATTAGAAGCCTGGAGGGAATTAGGATCACATGCATCTGATTCAGGGGACTGTACCTTAGCATACCCTGCCAATAGTATCAACAAACGGAATGCGATCAAGTAAGGACAAATATCCAGCAAGAAATATTATGGAAGTCACTGGAATCAAGTATATCATAAGTTAAAGACAAAGGTGGGGGTTGCATGTTATTGTAGTATAAAACACAAACATGAGCAAGTATACTTAGCATATCTCAAAGCACAAATTTTAATCAACGAACTTCCATAAAAGAAGTGTACCAACAAAACTAACTAGATGTACACGGCACTAGGTAGCATAGTAGAAATGAGCTGTACTCGATTTTTCCAACAGTTCAGCCCCACACTCACACATAACTAAATAATTGCATGATCGGTAATAATTGATCCTAACAACATCCCTACAATATCATTAGGGCATTAGGCATCAATATTTGACAACCTAAGCAGGGGCATGGTTATTTATTATTGTGTCTTTCTTACAAAATAGATCCAAAGCAAAGGCATATGGCAATGAGGCACTTACTTTGCAGAAATTCAGCATCATCTTCTGTCTCAGTATCTGAACATAAACTCGTTGAAGAATCAGATTCATGCTTCTCAACGAAGTCCGGAAATGTTTGCTCTTCGAGAAGAGTATCCTGGTGCTTTATGTAACTTTCTGTCTCATGATGAGCTTCTGTTAATATTGTTTGCTTAACAGGTATGAAGTCACGGCTATGTGCATCACCAGAATCAGCAGACAGGTATGTGGCACCAACACTTATTTTGGCCTGACAGATAGCAGGCAAAGGATCCTTCCCTCCTTCAACTACAACAGTTCCAAAATCATCATTGCACTGAAAAGAGCGAGGAAATTTGACGCTACTCTGTACAACTTGAGCAAGTGGCCTGCATCTATCATGTTTTTTGACAACAGATGCTTCAAAAATAGCTTCCTCTAATCTTCTCTTTTTCAGGGCTGTATTTTTCTCACCGCTCTCTACATTTGATCCTTCTTGCATATTTCCTGAACGGGAAAAGCCATTGACGTGATTACTGAGAGTGTTCCCTGAAGCTTCCAGAGCAAGAGATCCTGACAAGTTTCTTTTTGAACCAGCATGAATAAACTTTTCCTCACACGCTTTTGTTTTACCAAGGAGAACAGAGTTATCCCCTTTCTGTTTTTTACTCTTTTTGCTTTTATAACGAGTAGTGCTGAGATCCACGCGTTGCTGAGATGCTGAGCTTTGCAAATGCAACTGAGGTTCCTGGACGTTGTTTCTTGAGTAATATTCTGAAGGGAAGTCATCAAACTCCCTCCCCGTGTCAGCAAAGAGGATACTGCAGCTGTCATCAGCCCTGAAACCTTGGTTCTGGTACTTCGATGCAAGCTGCTTTCTTTCCAATTCAAGAGCATGAAGAATAGCATCTTCTCTACGAGCATATTTTTCTCTTCTCTTTGAAGGAGTTCCTTGACAAGACATCGCCTTCTCAATACAAGCATCAAACTCTCCACACCTAAATTCCTTGACACGTTTTGATTTCTCTAGGTTATACCAGTCACTGAAAAAGAGAGGAAGAAATGAATTATTACACAGAAAGAATCAGAAATCAAACTGTAAGCTATGTTGAAAGCAAAATCATTAGCAGGTCATATTGAGTACTCTGTGCAATCAGCAGTTTGCCTGTTATCATTGTGAATTAAAAATTCACTTGAAACTAATTCTTCAACATCTTATGTACTTACCCTCTGATGGAGAACTACTTTCATACTTGGGATCCGCGAATAAGTAGAAGACTAAACAAAAATCCGATCCATTTAACAGTGAGTAGAAAACTACTACATAAATAAAATCATCTAAGCAAGAGATTAGTCAGTGAAACTTGTAAGAAAATGTGATCTGATAGAGCTATGTGTACCCCAACCACAGTCGTTGTTAATGGACTGTATGAGCCTGCTATTTGTGCACCGCAAGTTGATGTAGAAAGCGAACCCTAAGAATCAGGTGTCTACAAGCCAAAGTTCTTTAAAAAAAAATGGATTAGGAAAGTGACAAGATGGTGCATTCCTGTGAACATGCATGTCAGAATGGTGCCCGAGTGCAATCTGCTGGACATGAATAAGTCTAATGCGTCCAGCACTTTGATTGTGTATGATCACAGCAGAATCAGCTAAAGTGAACCTGACATCCTGACTCTAGCATGGTCACGTCAAAAAGAAACACGCCTGTGTGCATCATATGAGAAAGAGGCTTAGTCGTGCACGTGCATGAGGTTAAACAAGAATGTTTTCTAATCAGAAATATAGATAGTTATGGGTGCAGCTATCTAAAAGGAAATATGAGATCTGGTCGGTTTGAATAGAACAAGATTTTGTTGCCTTTTATTTGAACGGTCATGACCACCCGACCAATCAATGGTAGTGCATACAAGGGTTCTTACATGGAATTGCATGAGTTTGGATGGGGTCCACCAAGCAGGAACTGGCGCCCAAAGGAAGTCTGATATTTTTGGTATCTATTTGAGTCGGTCTAATATTTTAGAAATAAGAGGATGTCTTGGTGATATTTAATTGGCAAGAGAGTTTATTTTAGAGATTGTTTCTCTTGGTATTTATCACGAGTTTTTATCAGTGCGGACAGCTTGGTGGCAGAGTTAAGAGTGTTGGGCACACACTATAACTAGTCAGTCCGTGCTTCTGTGCCGCCTTATGTTTAGGGTTTCGGGCTGAGCTTTGAGGTTGGTTGAGCACTTTCGAGTATCCTCCCGGGCCACCACAACCCATTCCGGGACGGGCACACACAAGACACGTGACGTAAAGCAACCTAGCACTCGCATTTGTTACCCATTTATTAATCTAGAGCGAGTAATTGCCGAAATAACGACCAATCATTTATTCAAACATGTGGAAGTCACACTATCTATAACAGAAGTTTGTTCTCCATTTGTTTATCTAATAGCGTTTGGAATGGCAACCCAGTAAGGGCTCATTTTATTCAAAGGAATTTCATATGATTTTTGGAGGGTTATAATCCTTTGGAATTTTTCCTGCGCTGGTCGTTTGATTCATAGGATTGAATCCTGTAGGAATTTGTCATAGGAAATCTAGCATCCACTCCAACCTCATTTTACAATTCCTTTGTTTTTCCTGTGAAATCAAATACCCTATGTTAATCCTATAGGATTCAAGTGGGCATGCCACTCCAATCCTGTATATTTCCTATTCCTACGTTTTGTGAATCCTGCGAAGTGGGCATGCCACTCCAATCCTGTATTTTACCTATTCCTATGTTTTGTGAATCCTGCAAACACTATAGGATTCAAGTGAGCATGCCACTCCAATCCTGTAAGTTTCCTATTCCTACGTTTTGTGAATCATGTGAATCAAAGAGGGCCTAAGTATCCCCATGTCATTCCTGAACCAAACAAAATCCTTATCTGATGAATAGCACAGAGAATCAACTAACCCTAGTCAATTTCTCCATCTAGATAAATTAGGGCAAAAAAACACAGTAGAGGGGATGGTAGGAAGGCTTACACGCTAGCATCCTCGCGGCCGAGGAGCTTGACCGGAGTTCCCGTCCTGGGCGTCACCACCTGCGACGCCAGCAGCTCGTCCTGCCCGAGTATCCTCCCGGGCCACCAGGACCCGTTCCGCCGCCGCACCCAGACGATGGTCCCCGGCGAGCAGTCTGCGATTCCGCCGCCATCCGCATCCCCTTGCCCCTCTCCCCCGGAGCTCCGCCCCATGGCGACCAGGCCACCACCAACCCTAATCCTCAGGGGCGGATCTACAGGGCGTGCGGCACGCTGGTGGGATTAACTTAGCCGCTGGCTGAAACCAACTCGCGCGGGATTGGGACGTCGGCGGTGGGTGGTCGGCGGTGGAGGGCCGGCCGGCGGCAAAGCTAGGGCACGGTCAGGTCGGTCAGTTGTTTTTTTTTCCCTCGAGGGAAGAAGGGCACACGGTCTGAACTCAGAAAGACAGGACCAAAGGTCCAAACGTGTGTTTAGGTGCTTTGTCAGGTGGTCAGCCAGACCAGATGGCGGGCCGACGAGGAGGGCCAATTTGGTCGAAAATAAAAAACTGACTAGTGGGCCCAAAACAAAATAAGAAAAAGGGAAAACTCAAAATGTGGTTGTACTAAATCAGCGACATTTATTTTGGTAGGGAACGAGTATTTGTCTTTTCCGTTTAAAGCAATCGGCGCCTTGTGAGAAATGAAACTCTTCGGGTCCAGGGTAGTAGCTCTATTGCATAATGTTAATAGGGATACGAATTATGTTTGGCGGAGAGGAGAGATAGCCACGCCGCCCACTGTCCAATCTATAACTGATAATGAGTTTTAAAATTACACAACCGATTTTAATGGCGTGAAGAGACTTCACTTGTTGGAGCGTTATTATTTTTTACTTCCTCATAAACTCCTAGATATGACATCATAGGAACAAGGGTTCCCTTCATCGATGTTCTTCTCAACCGTTGAGCAACTGGTGACCACCTGAACCACCATTGTATTAAGAACGAAGGCAAGTGAAACGGGGGCTCACTTTCACTACATGCAATGACTTCTAAGTTGCTTGGATCAGTTTGGCCACATGTGATGCTGGAAGCTCATCCAGCGTGAGGATCCTCCCAGGCCACCACGCCCCATTCCGCTGTTGCACCCACACAATAGACCCACAATGAGAAATTTGTGATATCACCATCATCCGCGTCCCTTTGCCCCTCTCCTCCTCTCTCTCTCTCTCTCCCGAGCTCTGTCACATGGTGACCTGACCACCATGAAACACAAACATCGAGGGAGGATCTGTAGGGTGTGTGACATACCTGGTAGTTGTGGAGGTCAGTGGGTTTACACTAACCACTGGATGAAAACCAACTCGTGCGGGATTGGGGTGTGGGCGGCCGGAAATGACGTTGAGGGTTGGCACAATGGTAAACTACATGGGAGAACTAGGGCACGGTAAGGACTCTTCTAAATTCTGGAAGAATGGCTAGAAAGACAGGTGACGGAAAAGACAAAACACATGTTTAGGTGTTAAGCCAGACGAGGTGACGAGCCGGGGGGACAATTTGATCAAAAGATCACTGAAGAGTGGGCCCAAAATATTAGACAAAAAAACTCAAAATGAGCCAAACATGTGTCGTTTTGAGTTTTGCAATGACACAAAAATGTGATCTTTTTGGAACACTGTTTAAGAAAAATGGACACATTTTGTTAAATTTCACGTTGTCGCTGAAAGATTGCATGAGAGTTTCTTTCGTTATAAAATGTTGTTGCAACATCAAACCGCGTGATTGTGGCTATGACACATAGAACATTGAATGGCAAAGGACATAAAAGGAGTTATGGAACATATTGGTCATACATAAACTAAATGACTTGTCATAACCAAATGGGTAAAAAATATATCTACTAGCAGTTATTCCACATGACATGACTTTCTCCCTGGTGTCCTATATAAACACGAGAGAGGCACTGGATATATAAGTTGGACATGGAATTTTAACTTTTGAGTAGTTGTTCCAATTTTGAGCCTCCTCGAGTACTTTAGAATTGGTATGAAAATTTTACCATATCAACAAAATATAACATTAGTTAAAAGTGGGTCACCAATTCATACCTCAACGAATTATTTCTTTGCCCATAATAATCTCGACATGACACTGAGTTGGTCGTCTTCCTAGAAAAAAGGGCATTTGGGCACTGTCTACCATAGTGACTCTATTATTCTCTTCTCTAACACACCCATCTCACATTCAAAGAGATAATCTCATGTGACTTGTTGTTTTCCTTTCTAAGCTTCAGCAACATTAACCTCTTCCCTTGCTATGTCTGGCCATAGAGTATGGTAGGGCACGTGTTTATGGCATGTTGATCGAGAGTGTGACATGACATGTTTTAATGAATAGTTAAGTGAACTGATCATTTCAAGTTAGTGTGTGATTGTTTGGATGGTGTGTTTGGTATTTAATTATATTTATGTTAAATTTGATTGGATTGGCAAGTTTTGCAAAAACAAGCCTCATTTCAAACATTGCCATCGGTGGAACCAAGCAATGAGAAGTGTAATTCTTCAATACGTCCTTGTCATTAACTTCTTGAATGAGTAGTTAGGGAGCTCAGGTTTTGAGGATTGCCCTATGTTCTTTAGTTGAACCAGTTCCGATGCATCGAGTTTGAATTCTGATAGTTGGCGAAGAACTAGGTTTTTTCGAGCCCTGCAAGTTGAAGAACTTTCCACACAAAAACTAGTTTTATGTGGGTAGCTATGAATAGTGTCCTACAAAGTCGAAGAGCTTCTGACACAACTAATAGTTTTGTGTTGTTGGGACCCGGGACTAGAGATATATGCAAATCTAGTCATTCCACTAGCAAATGCTATCAAAGGTTCCAAGCCCCTCCACATAGCGTGCATGTTATATCCATAGACGCAACATGCACGCTGTGTCGGTGAGAAAAACAGGTAACACAACATAACTCTACGACATAAGTGCAATGCGCGCGCGCCCGCACACAGAGAGAGTTTTTAACAAATGCTTAAGAAGGTTAATGAAAATCAGATGGCGACCATAACCCTTCCTAGACCACTGTCTTGGATAATCATAGTTGACCCCGTCCTTCACCACTAAAGACCATTGTCTTTGCCATAAAGTATGGTGTACCATTGTTTTTGTCGTCATTGATAAATAGAGTGACAACACCAAAACTTTTTAATGAATAGTCAGGAAGAGTAAACCGCTCATCTAATATATATTTTTGTGTACGGTTTGTTGGAAAGTTCCTTCTTTCTAGTTAGGTTTTTGTTTGGAACGTGTGTGTTTTTGGGCAACAAATTTGGGATATGGTAGGTTTCGTAAAAAAATCCAAAACATTGCTTCGTTGATAAATAGAGTGACAACACCAACACTTTTTAGTGAATAGTCAGGAAGAGTAAACCGCTCATCTAATATATATTTTTGTGTACAGATGTTGGAAAGTTCCTTCTTTCTGCTTAGGGTTTGTTTGGAACAAGTGTGTTTTTGGGCAACAAATTTGGGATATGGTAGGTTTCCTAAAAAAAATCCAAACATTGCTGAAGCAATGTTTTGGATTTGAAATTTGTTCTGACCATGTGTTGGGAATACCTTACAAGCAAGTCATCCAAACTCAAAAAATTAGACTAGAATCATAAGATATCACACCATGTTATTGAACCAACACTTTGCCCAATTCCACTTAACTGAACCAGATCCATACTTTTTATGGAAACTAAACCAAATTTGCTAATTTTCAGTTGCCTGAATTTTCATAAATCTTGGTCGCCTAAATTTATATCTTGGTTAGCCCAAATTTATCATTCTCATACCATGCAACTTTTGTGTGACTTCAATGCAAGCTTTAATCCATTATTACACACAAAGATAAATTTTGAATAGTTGGATGTTGGTCCAAGCACTTGAGCATGGCCGATGTGTCATAGCACCCACTTTATTGGTCCTAACCATTGTGGAGTGAGCTGCTAAGGAAAGAAAAAAAAGTCTCTAAGAGCATCTACAATCGGACTGGACAAATCCGTCCCCCCCATACGTCCGCGAACGCGCCCGGGCACGCCCGCGGACGCATCCGGACGACCCCTCATATTTCGCTCCTGGCATCCACATATCTCAAATCCGAACTCTCAAATCCATGCAAATTCATGCACGTTGATCACACAAAGTCATTGTCGTAAATAACAAATGTTGGTACCGAACATAAATTGTGTTTACATAAAATTTATTTTAAGTGCACAATCAAACATTAACTCTTTGATTTTCATTGTGGGTCTACATATGCTCCACAAGATCATTGAGTAGTTGCGCGTGCACCTGATGATCTCAAAGATTCTGATGCATCTGTAGAAAGTTCATAAGTTGAGTTGCATCTTGATCTTCTGGGACACCCTATCCCGATTGATCACTCTTCTCCCTTTGATTGAGCCCTTGAAGTTGAGAATATGTTTCACTTGCCGGCCCATTTTCTCTTGCATGCTCATGAGCATGATGATGACCCACAAGTATAGGGGATCAATCGTAGTCCTTTCGATAAGTAAGAGTGTCGAACCCAACGAGGAGCAGAAGGAAATGACAAAGCGGTTTTCAGCAAGGTATTTTCTGCAAGCACTGAAATTGTAGGTAACAGATAGTTTGATAGCAAGATAATTGGTAATAAGCAAGTAACGGTAACGGTAAACAAGGTGCAGCAAGGTATCCCAATCCTTTTGTGGCAAAGGACAGGCCAGAACAATCTCTAGTAATAGGCAAAGTGTTCTTGAGGGTACACGGGAATTTCGTCTAGTCACTTTTATCATGTTGGTTTGATTCGTGTTCGCTACTTTGATAATTTGATATGTGGGTGGACCGGTGCTAAGGTGATGTTCTTACTTGAACTAACAACCCACTTATGATTAACCCCCTCGCAAGCATCCGCAACTATGAGAAAAGTATTAAGACAAAGTCTAACCATAGCATTAAACATGTGGATCCAAATCAGCCCCTAACGAAGTAGCGCATAAACTAGGGTTTAAGCTTCTGTCACTCTAGCAACCCATCATCTAGTAACTACTCCACAATGCATCCCCTTAGGCCCATGAATGGTGAAGTGTCATGTAGTCGACGTTCACATGACACCACTAAGGGAATCACAACATACATATCATCAAAATATCGAACACATATCAAATTCACATGATTACTCGCAACATGACTTCTCCCGTGACCTCAAGAACAAAAGTAACTACTCACAAACAATAATCATGCTCAAGATCAGAGGAGTATTGAATAGCATAATGGATCTGAACATATAATCTTCCACCAAATAAACCATATAGTAATCAACTACGCAAGGTAATCAACACTACTAGTCACCCACAGGTACCAATCTGAGGTTCCGGTACAAAGATTGAACACAAGAGATGAACTAGGGTTTGAGAGGAGATGGTGCTGTTGAAGATGTTGATGAAGATTGGCCTCCCAAAGATGAGAGGGGTGTTGTTGATGACGATAGCTCCGATTTCCCCCTCCGGGAGGGAAGTTCCCCCGGCGGAATCGCTTCGCCGGAGGGCAAAAGTGCTCCTGCCCAAGCTCCGCCTTGAGGCGGCGGCGCTTCGTCCCGAAAGTCCTCCTCTGATTTTTTCTAGGTCAAGAGTGACCATATACAAGAAGATGGGCACCGGAGGTGGGCCGAGGTGGCCACAACCCATCAGGGCGCGCCCTGGTGGGTTGTGCCCACCTGGGAGGCCCCCTCCGGTAGTTTTCTGTTCCAGTATTTTTTATTAAATGCAAAAATAATCTTCGTAAAATTTTAGTTTCATTGGAGTTGTGCAGAATAGGTATCTCTAATGTGCTTTTCTTGGGTCCAGAATTCCAGCTGCCGGTATTCTCCCTCTTTGTGTAAACCTTGCATATTATGAGAGAAAAGGCATTAGAATCACTCCCCAAAGCATTATTATTCAACAAAACAAAGCAAATAACAGTAGGAAATCATGATGCAAAATGGACTTATCACATGATCATTGAAATGCCGAATGAATTGAACCAAACTACAAAAAATGTGGTCGAGCTTGCCTGTTATCAACGACGGATGGTTGTGAAGTTGGTGGAAGAAAGCAAACCATTGAATGCAGCTAGTCACCCCGAAAGTTCCACTTCTTCATCCGAATCCGAGGAATCGAATAACTCATCTTGAATCATTTGATCAAGCTCCATCGGTCCATACTTCTCGTCGGACGAAGCATCAAAATCCATCATTTTTCCTAATAAAATCACAAAAAATCCGGTCAGACAATGTGTCAAACACATCAAGTGCAAGGCAGAGCTAGAGAGTTGCCGGACGTACCGCGGTGGCGTCCGAGGTGATGACGTCCCCCGTGGCGAGGACGGAAGAGAGGACTGATGTGCCGGAGCTAGCGGCACAGAGGCTAGGAACGGCTGTGGAGCACGCGTGGCGGCGGAGCTGCAAGACGAACGACGTGGAGGAAGAAGAAGAGAGGAAAGAGCAAATGGATTCGACAGTTCTGGGTGATGGATTGGTGCAATTTGCGGTGCGGTCGGTCTGTCGGGTCCGACGTGGCGGGCGCCAGATGCCCCATATATGAGCATGACCAGCACCCCTCATATCTCTCCATATGTAGTCCGTAGTGAAATCTTTAAAAAAAACTTATATTTAGGAACTGAGTGAGTAAAAAACAAGGCATTCCCTATTTGGCGCCCGTTACAGGCCATTTTGCTAACGGACGCCTACAAAGCGCACCTCCGCTCCGCGCTTGGGCCGGCCCAGGCGCCCGTTACATGCCATTTTGCTAACGGGTTGCCTGCAAAGCGCACCTCCGCTCCGCGCTTGGGCCGGCGCAGTTTGGCTTCGTTTTCTCTGTTAAAGCTTCAAAAAAGGTGCTGCGCTCATATCGGGTCCGACGTGGCGGGCGCCGGATGCCTCATATATGAGCATGACCAGCACCACTCATATCTCTTGGTATGTAGTCCGTAGTGAAATCTTTAAAAAGACTTATATTTAGGAACGGAGTGAGTAAAAAATAAGACATTCCCTATTTGGCGCCCGTTACAAGCCATTTTGCTAACGGACGCCTACAAAGCGCACCTCCGCTCCGCGCTTGGGCCGGCCCAGGCGCCCGTTACAGGCCATTTTGCTAACGGGTGCCTGCAAAGCGCACCTCCGCTCGGGCTTGGGCCGGCGCAGTTTGGCTTCGTTTTCTCTGTTAAAGCTTCAAAAAAAGGTGCTACGCTCATATCGGGTCCGACGTGGCGGGCACCGGATGCCCCATATATGAGCATGAGTGCATGACCAGCACCCCTCATATCTCTCCGTATGTAATCCGTAGTGAAATCTTTAAAAAAGACTTATATTTAGAAACGGAGTGAGTAAAAAATAAGGCATTCCCTATTTGGCGCCCGTTACAGGCCATTTTGCTAACGCCTACAAAGCGCACCTCTGCTCCGCGCTTGGGCCGGCCCAGGCGCCCGTTACTGGCCATTTTGCTAACGGGCGCGTGCAAAAGCGCACCTCCGCTCCGCGCTTGGGCAGGCGCAGTTTGGCTTCGTTTTCTCTGTTAAAGCTTCAAAAAGGGGTTAGGCACCCGCTGGGGATCGAGCACGCGACCTCAAGCTTCGCAGTGACCGCACTAACCACTAGGCCGTCGCATACATGTGATTAAATTCATCTTTTCTTCCATTTTACTCTCTTTTTCCATGTTTTTCCAGCCCAACAAGCAACTTCGCTCGTCCATACAAGCGAGCAGCGGTTCCACGAGCAGCATCGACGGTGCGGGAGCTGTCGAAGCAAGCAGCGGACGCACGCCCGGGTCCTGCAGATCTCACCGGTAAAATGTTTGTTCGCAAGAATATGATTGCAGGTTGGAAATGTTCAGTCCATTGATCTGATTCTGGTCTGCTGCAGAGTGCCACGGACGGCACCGCATCTCGTGTTGCTACCGCGTGACCGCGATTTGCTTGTGGGCCGTGAGGGGAGCTTGCCGTTGCAGGTCGGGGTGGTGCCCGCGAGGTGTTCGGGGCATTGCACGAGCCGAGCAGAACGGTCTCCATTGGCACGGATGGACGGGCATTGGTGCAAGGTAAGGATGCCGAGCTATTCCCCTCTCTCCTTTTCCTTGCAGCGTTGGATTGTCATACATTCGCTTTGTCAGGTGTGTATTGCTCGCACCTAACTCTGATGTCATGGGAGTAAGAATGTAAGATCCTACTACCATCGTAATTTTTTCTCATCTTATAGCAATGACCATGGTTCTGGAACAAGGATATGATTCAGGTAGAACGACTGTTGGGCGGCAGTATTCCTGTACACACAAATTATCATGCGCAATGCAGTGTGTGAGTCGATTTCCTAACGATTCGAGCCAGCATGTAAAAGCTATGCACAGATGATCTCCGCAAAGTTCTCATATGCATGTAGTATCCTATGAGATGTGATACCAGGAAACGCACTAAGACACTTTCTGTAAAAAAAAAAAGAACACAGCTATGCAAACATGTGTAAATCATCATCATCTTCTACTATATTTTGAAGCCATTGAAATGAGATGAAAAGATAATGCAAGCAAGTACTGAGACCAAAGAGTCAAATCATTTCTAGCAAAGCTAGATAAGTGATAACAGTAAACAGTTAAGACATGGCAATTCTTTTTAGTTTTCCGAGCTAGCTAATGGTAAAGACAAAGTTCTCTCCAAGCCTGACCCAATAACTTTGCTCACGGACAGAACTAACAGAAAATAAAAGTACGACTCTCTCCAGGGAGAGTACTAGACTAGGAACTTCTTCAAATAGTTACTATGGTTGCTAATGCCTAGTTGAATATGTCAAGTGCCTGGTGTTGTGCATCCACTGCTTGAAGGATCCTCTTTGCCACTGCACAAGCATAAACTGAGGAACCTTCAGACACCTGCATTATTGTTGATGATGGAACATTACTGTCATTGACAATCGGCAATATGGGGAAAGGAGTTCCTGATGCTACTTAAAACAAATAATACTATCAATACCTTGGTGTTAAACATGAATATGTAGTGATCACCAATAATCCCTCCAACCACATGGATGATCTCAAGATGGAATTCGTCAAGAACCTTTGCAACATGAAGCAGGGAGGAGTTGGCCTTCTTCTTTTCTGTGAGCTTGATGTTTATTTCATTTTCCACTATGCGAACATCAACGTGGCATTCCTTTGACCTCCTCTGAACCCATGAGCTTCTTATGGCCCCATCAAGCTCATTGTCTTGCTCATCCCTCATTGGCCTCATCGATGAGCTTTCACCATCAGCAGCCGCCTCTTCATCCAACTTTCTTATCTTTCTCCTATTAGTCCCATGCCACTTCTGTTCCACTAGGATCTTCAGTTCCTTCACTGTTCGGTTCAGCTCATCTATGTATTCAATGGCATCCCCTACTATTGAAGCCCTGTCATTCTAGAGGACAGTTCTGTAACACATTAGTGCCATACCAAACATATATGAGCAGTACCCCCAAAAGGTGCAACCAAGATTTGTACGGTTCTGTCACATTGTTTACGTTTTCATTGAGTAAATCAGGAAGTGTTGTCTAATCAGTTAAAGTTAGATCACTAGAGAGGTTAATACTTTGTTGAAGAGTAGTGCAATGGGGACAATAATACTGTCTTATGAAATATTGATTGCTTTCATTTTCTTTCATAGTTAACTAGAAGGTACACACTCAATCAAGATAAATGGGGTAAATAGTACTATGTCACTATAAGTATCTGCGAAGAGCAGCACGACGCGAAACTATTTCATAGCAATCATGTTCCATACGATATCACAGCCTGAATATAACGTAGCAACAAAGCTTAAAGAACTATTCGACAGAAAGTTCAGCAGAAGCATATTATCTAACACATGTTTCTTTGAATCTACATCAGACAGATGACAGTTTTGCAAATGGGTTTTTGTTGATGTTTTATAAAACACTGGTTTATTGGACTGCATGGTACTTTGGTGTTGCCACTTCTAAGGGTCTTAACACATTGAGAATAAATGTATGAAGTTATTCAGAAATTCAATTATCTTCACAAAACCGATGAAAACTGGACAGTGGCCTGAAATTTGAATTATTAGCTTCTATTAGTTAAGTATTCTGTACATCTAGCATCATTGAACACACCCTAGTGGTTAGCTTCTATAGTTGACTATTCTGGACATCTGATAATCATTAAATCTCCTAAATTTGCAAAATGATGAACAAGACAAACCTTGGTAGGATTGGGGAAGAGCATTCTTAAAGTCTTATACTTCACATTTAGCTGCTCCCTCCTCTCTCTCTCAGTCGCAAAGTTAGCTTTTCCTTTTCCCTTTCCAAACTCACCCTTCCCTCTTCTGCCCTCCAGTACAGTATCAAATTGCCTGTCATCCATGTCCTGAAAAAGATCTCCTCCGACACTTCCAACCCCAAGCATGACATCTCTTTCATCCTCACTGGGGAACAGCCCATAATTTTGCGGCAGTGAATGGCAGATATCCTTTAGTGCGTGAGACTGGGTAGCATGGTACCCCAACTGCAATGCTGGATCACTAGTGTACATTAGTCCACTGTCAGGAATTGCTGCCACTCCTGTAAACTCACCATTAAGATCCAAATAGTTGGTACCACTTAGTGCCGTATCACCAAAGACAGATGCTGTTGCAGGGAACACTGGAGCCACAGTGCAGTGGAGAAGGTTTAAGAGATCAGGCGCTGGTGTGTAAGCAATGTTTGGATAAAGTGCAGCATCATACTGTTGAATCTGTTGTTGCACCAATATGTTTTGTGGATCTTCGCTAAGCTGATGGTTGATGATTTGGTCTTGAATGGTGCAGATAGAAGTATCCCAGGTTGCAGTTTCCACTGATGGCATATCCTGCTCCAAATCAATTCCTAGTTGATGTTGAAGGTGGTTGATTGCTCTTGCAGCTTCAGAAGAAAGATTGGTTGAATCAGAAAGGATTTCTGCAGAAAACGACTGCACTTTGAATCTCTGTATCTCAATATTTGTGTTGTCGTTGCATTTTGGAGCCAGAGAAGAATCATGGGTCAAAGATCCTGTCATGAGATTGTGATCATGGGAACCTTCAAAATAGTCACCCCCAACAATCATTTTGATGAAACAGTGCCTGACACCTTCAATCCAAATCTAGAACCAACACAATATGAAAACGGATGAGCATAGAAAGAAATGCATTGAAGCACAGGATTTTGACAGAGAATCAAATGCAAGAGAAAATCGAATAACAAATAGCATCTTAGATATGAATGTAATTACTTGCAGTGCACATACTAAGGGGGAAAGATGACTCAACAGGAATGCAGCGGCAGCAGATAGAATTCGATCGGATATGGAAATTGCAGTTGGCCTGGCTGTTTTGGTTGTTGAAAAGAGGTGGAGCCGTGGAGTTTTAAGCTATGCAATGTGGCTGTCTGTTCTTCCGTGTAGAGAAGTCCCATATAGGATGATTAATAAGACATGAAGCAACTTTGCTTGTTCCAGACCTAACAAACCCCTTACCATCTTTTTCTGTTCCCTAATCCTATTCATATTGATGTTTGATACAATGTGCTTCAACTACCACATGCTCAGTAGCCAATCAGCAAATGTTTAGTAGCACAAAATAATTGTAATGGTAATACAACTCAGTAAGTGCAAGATGATCAGGAAAATGAAGCACATGAAATCCATGGTGGCTGAATCTTTTGATGTTTAATCTCACCAACTAAGACTTAAAGAAGCAACTGTTGATCAGGACTTACATCTAGCGAACAGTACCAATAAGCGCTAGAAGAGAACATACCAATCTTTTTGGTACAGCTGATGATTGAATGAGCGAGCAAGGCTTTGTTCATGAAGCTGCAACTCGAAGACTCATGAAGCCTAGTTTCAGTGCTATGCCAAGAATATTATAGGGTAAGTCATGAAACCATAATTTGGTTGTCACACAAAAATGATGGGACAGAAAATAACAGAATGCGCCCATACTAAAGGTCAATGCGAAGGACTATCATATGGTTATTATTGTTTCTGTTATTATTGGGAGACAGAAACGAGAAAGACGGAAAGCTCACACCCTTTGAATTTGGCATCTTTGATGTTATTCACCTATAGGAAGTTGAGAAATGTAGGTCATGCCTTCTGCCCCCTTACCCTGCCCCCTTACCATATTTTATGAATGTACTGGCGTAGCTATGCTATCAGAAACTAGAGCTACAACTACCTACAAGATTGCAAGTATCCAAAGAGTACATGATCTTGTATTATGGAATATTCATATCAGCCTTATTCTTTTCAGGATCTATGCTGTTGTATATGTTGGTGTGATGTTCTTGGTTTGCTAAAGTTTAGACATTTTCACCTTCATGGTACGATTATTGAGTATCAAGTCAGTAGTTACATTAAAAATCCACCAGAAATATATATGTAGTATTAAATCTGTTTTTCTAGTAAGCTTGCCACGTCAAGAAAAATGTAAAACTGAGGGATGGGCATTATAGAAATTGCATGCCTGTAAGTGTATCTGGTTGTTATGGTGGTTTAGGATTTGTTAGTATTGATTGTTACCTCCTATAATGTCACTAATGTGGCATCATACCTTCAGATTCGGCTGTACGTTTGTATAATTTACAGATAAACGGTATTCAAACACTAAACCTTCATATTTTACATTTTCACCAGGGTTAATATTGTGCTTATACTCCACCTTCAAAAACTTCTCTGAAGTAAGGAGGCCTGCCTAAATACATCAATGTCAGTGATGTATTGATGACTAGGATTTAAAATATAACTAACAGTTATGGATTAAAGCTATGGACTATAGAATGACAGATAATACCTCATTCTATTTGACATCAGACAATTAATTTGTTTCTGCTTAAGTTCCATGACATCTCCCTTGTCTCAATGGCAGGGTCTGCTAAGAGAACTCAAATTTTATTTTCATTTATCTATTCCTTTAGGTACTTATGTCTTATTTTATTTTTGTAGTATGTTCTCATGATGATGCCGATCATGCGAGCCCCATCATTTTTCTTAATGCTGCCAGTACGACTGTTACCTCTGTCAGGTTGACCTGTGATGGATCCCAGATGGCGTATCTGCCACCAATGTTTGCTATTTTCTGATTTGCTTATGCTCAAATATTCTATATTGCCATTGAGCTGCTAACACTACTGGATTGAATTGAGGCGAAGATGGAACTTATGGCCCGCGAAGAGTTGTCCTGAATGTCTCCAGCACATCCAGTTGCACTGTCCAGATCTTCAGCATTCTGACCTTTTGAGAGTCGAAAACCATTTCCTGAAGCAAGACGGAGTTTGATCATTCACGGTGGGTTCTCTAGGGTACCATAGCTTTCTGTACTTACGGACACTCCATTTGTGCTTTCTCACCTTCTACTAGCTTGTTGGGTCAAAGCATATTACCTGATGTGTTTGTCATCTTGATAGTAGCGTACGTCCTTTCAAACACAGTTACCACATTTCTGTTATGCTCTGAGATGTAAGTGTAATGAATGCAGTTTGCACTTCTAGGTGGTTACCACATTTATCACATTTCAAACACAGTTACCACATGGTTGCGCAAGCATGTAAGTGTAATGAATGCAGTTTGCACTTCTTGCAGCAGCATGCAGGGTCTAATTGCTCTTCACATTTTACCCCACGATTCCTAGGAGCTACTAGCATGCACAGCACACAGCGGCGTCCACAGAACTTTCGGTCATGACAAGATCTCATGCTTGTGACATGTTACTACCATTTCTGTGGGCGCAGTTAAATTTAACTATTGATTTATGTGACTCTAGCACTTCTGAAGTAACACAAAGCAAGCTTGGAAATTGAAGAAGTTTTTAAGGGCAGTCACGCCAATTTCCATTCATTAGGTAGTTTGATCACATCTGATCCAAACTTGTCGACCAACGGACTACTGAACCGTGTAAAGCAACTAGCAGTGGCTTGTGTCTAATTTAGTGGCGCGTGGACCGAGACTTCAAGGTCGTGTAATTTATCGTGCCTTGCGATTTTAGATATTTTTGTTGACTGGTGTACATGGTTGCAAGCTCTTCTGTTCTTGTGGTTATCTTTCAACCTGGATATAGTAATAGTCAGATGTTCGCCACTGGTGAGCTCCCCGACCTAGATGTGCCCGATGTCACCTCCGACGAAGAGACCCTGTCGGGCTGAAGAGAAAAGGCGCTAGTACTATCTATAATCACTGCCCGTATTTGCCAATCGGTGCAGCCATCCGGCAATTTGTTGGATGGAAGCGATCAAGGTTGTGTGTGCTCTGTGCTGCAGCTGACATATGTGGCTAGGGGAGGAAATGTGGTAGCCAGATAGCCATTTTGGCGTGTTCATTTCCTCTTGGCTTCATGAAAGTCCGTACATGATAGTCCACTGTTTCTAGTAGCAAGACAGAGCTTTGCTGCTGCCCGACTCCGAGGCAACGCAGTCGATGTGGCATTACGGGGAAATAAGAAGTGCAAAAACAGCTGAAACTAACAAGAACAAGAGAAGACATGCGGTGCCTGGAGTATGCATTCGAAGGATGTGATACAGAGATACGGAGTAGAGATCATTCAGTAGAAAGGAGTACATGATAGCCATTTTCATGTGACATAATCTTGTTTTGCAGGTCCAGCAACGGCAAAGGGGTGCAAACTTAGCCACGGGTCCAGATGATCGATGCCAATATCTTCCCAGCCAGTACGAGGAAGTAGAGGCTGCAGAGTGTAGTGGTAGCCTGAGCTCTTTAGCAGAGCTGTTGGAGGATACTACTCCCTCCGAGTCCCAAAATAAATGTCGCTGATTTTATACTCCCTCTATTACTTGTCGCAGCTTCATTATAAATTTACTATAAAGTTGTTCTAAAGCTGTGTCAAGTAATATGGATCAGGATCACAGAGAGTATTTGCATTAACCCTGGTGTCGGACTCGGAGAAGAGAAGGTGCGGGATTGTTTTTAACGGGCGGGGAAGACGTGCGTACATCTCATGCCCACCTTGCCCCGGCTGGATTCTTGGCATGCGGAATGCGTTCGCAGATTCCGCGGCGCACCCTCGTAACGGCATTCTTCCGTGCAGAAGACTTCGACTGTACGTACGGCTCCTTCCGCTGCCGCAACTCGCGGTTGAAAAAGCGCCCCTTCAGAGCGTACGCAGCTGTTCCCAGAAGTTTAATACTCCCTCCCTCTGTAAACTAATATAAACTAATATAAAAACGTTTAGATCATTAAAAGTGATCTAAACACTTTTATATTAGTTTACGGAAGGAATACGTATGATGTTTTCTTTTAGTACATTAAAGAAGTGTACGTCTTTGCGTTTGTACAAGGAAAACCAGATGAGAAAAAAAGGCCTTTAGAGCATCTACAGTCGCAATGTACAGATATTGTCCATCAAATGCCCGCGGACGTGTCCGGTCAGTGTCCTGGCGTGTCCGTTTTGACCTTTCATGTTTGCTTGCATCTATCCACACCCCCTACTTTGACCCCTACTTTTTTAGACATTTCAACGAGCACCTTGTGGGCGGCACCACCAAAGCACGATGAAGCCAACACGCCTGCCTGCGCCCGCGCCCCGCGTCCCCTCGGCGGCCATGCCCCCGCCCCCGCCTTGCGCTCGGCGGCTACGCACGCCTGCGCCCTCGCCCTCGCCCGCACGCCCGCGCCTGGCGCCCGGCGGTTGCGCCCCACGCACTGGCCACGGCCATGCCCCGACGGCGGCTACGCACGCTCGGGCCCGCGCCCCGGCTGCTACGCGCCCAGCTCCTCCGGTGTAGAGAGAGGGAGAGAGAGAGAGAGAGCAGAGGAAGAAGGCTTCAGTGCCTACATGTGGGGTTAAGTGGAGGTGTCCGGGTGTGACCGGGCAGCCTCATATTGCCTCCAGATTTAAGACAAGTTTGAGGTTCACTGGTCAGTCCAGACGTTTAGGAAGGAAGTGGGGGGGGGGGGGGGGGGGGGGGGTTCGGTTGGGTCAACTTTTTTTAACCGGACACTGATCGGGAAGGTATTTCGAGCGTTTGAGGAGGATATAGGGGTCCAGCTATAGATGCTCTTAGGTCAATCCTCACCCATTTTTCCTTCCCGGGTGGGTCAATGCTTACTTCATTCCAAAACGTGATTTAGTGAATCAAACAGGCTTTAGTGAATCATTAGGGCGCAAACTATTTAAGAAGTAAGTATAGCCACGCTATTTACTGCATATAGAAATTAGAAAAACGTGATTTTTGAAAAAAATGTGAAGAAAATTGGAAAGTTCTCAGAACTCAAAACAAACCACGAATTCAAAGAATTTTCATGAATTAGAAAAAAATTCAACGATTTCAAAAAAGTTCACAAAGTTTGAAAAAGTTCATCAATTTTGAAAAATAGTTCATCGATTTTGAAAAAGTTCATCGTTTTTGTACAAAGATATATTCAATTTTAAAAAATTTCATAAGTTTTGAAAAAAGTTCTTCGATTTTGAATAAAAGTTCATCATTCTAATTTTTTTTTTGAAAAAAGTTCATCAGTTTTGAAAAAAGTTAATTTATTTTCAAGTAAAGTTCATCGGTTTTGAATAAAAGTTCATCGTTCTTTAAAAAAAGTTCATGGATTTTGAAAAAGCTCATAATTTTTAAGAAAAGTTCAAAAACTTGAAAAAAGTTCATCGATTTTCTAAAAGTGTTCATCAAATTTGAAAAAAATGCTTGTAGAGTTGAAAAAAGTTCATCAATTTTGAAAAAAAGATCATAGAAATAAAAAAAAGTTCATGGATTTTCAAAAAAAAAACTACAAATTTGAAAAAGTTCATCAATTTGTAAAAAAGTTCATCGAATTTGAAAAAAGTTCATCGAATTTGGAAAAAAGTTCATCGAATTTTTAAAAAAGGTTAATTCAATTTGAAAAAGTTCACCGAATTTTGAAAATAGTTCATCGATTTGAAGAAAAAGTTCATGAATTATAAAAAATCATTGAGCCAGGAAGAAGAAAAAGAAAAAAAAGGAAAAACAGAATGGAAAAACGAAAAAACAGAAACAAAAAACAAAAAACGAAAAAGCAAAAAGGAAATAAGAAAAGATGCACAAGAATGTTTTTCATCAAGTCAGGCGAGGTGGCGCGGTGGTTACTGCGTGTTAACTTGAAGTGAAGATCGGGAGTTCCATACCCTGCGGCGCTGCTCCTTTTTTCCGTCTTCAAAACGGAAAGGAAAAAAAATGTGAGATGGGTCAGCCTAGTGTGGACCGGTTTAATTTCGTCTCCACCCCCCACCCATCCCATCCTGGTCTATCGGTTTATTTTCCTCTCCACTCTTTTATTACAAACCAGCACTTTCCTAACTTATAACAAATCACGGATCTAACTTTCTTATTAAGTTATCCAAATCAATCAATACATCTAATTAGTGCAAATTTTTTTAGGAAACAAATAACAGATTTTTGGGAAATAAATAACAGATTTTAAACTAACTTTCCTAACTTATCTAAATCAATCAATTCGTTTCATTAATGTAATTTATTTTAGGAAAGAAATAACATATTTTCAGAAAACAAATAACGGATTTTAAGGAAATTTTTGCCTCACCTCCCACCATCTCTTCCGATTTCGCCTCCCACTAAAAACCGAATCGACTCGTCCGATTCTCCTTTCATTTTTTTTTCATGCTTGCTTTGGCAGGTGCCGAGTCAATTAAGTAACTAAGAAATGAAAATTCGTCCATATATGTTTCTCTCCTATGTAAAATCTGCCCATCCCACCCACGCAACAGAAAAGAACGGGTAAAACCAGGCTACCTATCCTCCCCTCGTGCGATCCTAGGCACCCACGATATGATAGGGCAGAAAAGCACATGCAAAATCACTGCTTCGCCGCCGCCAGCAACCGCGCCCCCGCCCTCCCTCCGAGTCTCCTCCTCGGCTCGCCATCATCCGTCCAAGTTCGTCGCCACGGCTACACGCCTCTCCGCACCCGACGTCGACGCCACCCATGCACCGCACGAGTCCGCGCCTCGCTCGCCTTCGTCGACGAAGCCCGATGCAGCCCAAGCATTGTGTGCCTCGGCCTTGACCGACGCACTCGGCCACGACTAGCGGCTAAGCAGCGGCAGCGGCGAGGACGAACGCTTCCAGATCAGGTGCACGGACAGCGGCTAAGCGGCGGTAGCATCGAGGACGAACGCTTCCAGATCAGGTGCACAGACAGTGGCTAAGCGGCGGCAGCGTCGAGGACGAACGCTTCCAGATCAGGTGCTAGCCGACCGTGGCCCCATGTTCTCCTCCCGATTCGTACTGGGGTGATAACATCTATGTCTAATTTCTTGGCATTGCTCTGCTCAGACCTGTCCGAAATGGCGGAGCGAGATTGAGGCTGACTGCTGGTCATGTTCTCGAGTGAAAGCTCCACATGGAAGCATTCAACACATGGTGAGATCTCTTTTGTGCCTATAAATAATGTGCACCGTCCTTTCTTGTCCATCTCTATATACAATTTTCACCGCTGATTTGTGACTTCCTAATGAACCTGAAGAGTCTGTATATGCTTCCTAGAACAGAATATTTATTTATTTATTGTATTCGAGAAAATAATATTTATTTATTTTCGGAGACGTTGATTGAATAGTTCATAGTTTTGATGACCTCTTGATTCATGTCATTAGTAGTTATTTTTCAGTACTTTTCAGAAAGGCAGAATCCATTTTACTGGCCAGTGGGGTTTTCTCCTAAAATTGGACTAAAGTTTCCCAGTGGGGTTCTCCGACTTAACTCTTTCTAAAGCCTGTTTGTTAGAAGCTACGAAGAAAAAGGAAATAACCTTCCACTTGTCATGTACATCATCTTAAGGTCTTCTCTCTTCTATGTAAAAGCATCACAAGATTACCCAATATGTCATTTAGTGTTGGATATTCCAGGGTATAACTTCCTTTTCTACGTATATATTCATTTTCTGGGTTTTAAAAATTTGTGAGAGGGATTTCTGCATGTACGTATTAATTGATCCATATATAAAATACAAACACTCAAATTTTGTCAAAGAGATTGGCCTATTAAATGTAGCATTGTGGTGCCCAACACATTCTATTTCCAATTTTAGTATTCAAGTACAATGACCGGCTCAACACGTCAAACAGCTGCCGCCTATGAGGCGAGTGAGTGGAGACAGCTAGATCTGTATGATGGAGGGGCTACAAAAGCTCGAACGGAAGATTCCTCACTAGCATCTGAGCAATTTATTGGCCAGATCGACACCAAAGCTCCTGCATGGAAGTGAAGGCATGTCATTATTAAGAAGTTCAATCTTTGTAAACTCGGCATGCGACGCTGTATAAAAATAGAAAGATGCTAGATAATTGTCTCTGGCCAATTTCGTATGTAGTTGTGAGCATTGCTAATTTCTGTCAACATGAATGATATCTGCACTATTGATATAGCTACCATGTGCTGAACAAATTGTCTGATTAATGTAACACTCCTGAATAGATAGGTGTGTGTGCCATGTCATTTGGTCTGCTTTACACTAACAAAATCATTTTGTCAATGTCTGATCCATTAATACTGATTTGAGAAAAATGTGCTTCCAAAATGTTATCTTGACAACAACATCACAATTGTTTTTTCTGGTATGTATGATAAGCATAGATGTCAATTTTGGAGCAGATGATAGATTGTTAGTTGTAAGAGCATCTATAGCCGGATATGACAAATCCGGCCCCTCAAACGCCCACGGACGCGCCCGGACGCGTCCGCGGGCACTGACCGGGCACTCCTCAAATTGCTCAATCTGCATCCGCATCTCTCAAATTTCATCCCCTACATCCATACAAAAGCATGCAAAGTAAATCCTACGTACTACCCTAGCTACTCTTCGTCGTCGGTGATGTCCACGACGACGGAGCCGGGCGCCGGCTGGACGGGCGGGGAGGAGGGCTCCGGTTCATCCTCCTCCTGCTCCATCTCATCGATGTAGGCCAAGCACTCCGCGTGTTCCGCGGCTTCTTGCGCCTCCATCTCCTGCCGGCGACGGCGTCTTGCATCCTCATCCGACTCCGACCGGAGGGAATCGAGGATGGCCTGCTGCTCCGCCCGGAGATCCCCGTCGCCAGCGTCCCCCACATCCTCCTCCCCCGGCTCATCCCCCTCCTCCTCCACCTCTTCATCCTCCTCCTCCACCTCCACCACCTCCTCCTCCTCCTCCTCCTCCTCCACCACCTCCTCCTCCGGATCCACTACATCCGGAGGTAGCCCCGCGGCGATCCGGGCTTCGCGCCTATTCAGGATCCGCTCAAGGAGCTCGAGCCGGCGCTCCGGCGTCAGGAACGGCTGGCTCCTCACCCGGCGGCGTGGGGACATGGCTGCGGATGGGTGGAGTGGAAACTGGCGACGGCGGCGGCGGACAGGATGAGGAGGAAGATGTGGATGTAGGGTTTCGGGGTCCGCCGGTGCACTTAAATAGCCGGGCAATGCACTACGCGGCCCGCCGGAGCTGCGACACGCGGCGCGACCGGTCCGACGGAGGAGACGACCTTCGGACCGCCGGGTTGGCGGGCGTTTCCGGCTGGGCCCCGTTCGTCAGTCCGACGTGGCGGGCGTGCCCGGGCGCCCCCATATCCGCCCCATATTTGGGCTGGATATGGGGGGTGCCGGTCAGCCCGGGCGTTTGAGGGCCGTTTGAGAGGCCCGTCTGGGTAAAAAAAAAAGTGATCGGGCAGTGACCGGGCGGCCTGCCCGGGCGTATGAGGCGTGTTTGAGAGGTCCGGTTGTAGATGCTCTAATGATTTGATATGACTATTCATATCAATGATTATGCTTTGCCCCCTGAGAAATATGCGAAGAAGAAAGGATTGTGAGGGAGGGAGGGAAAGAGAAAGATGTCGAGGAGATGCATTTATCTACCACAACGCAAGCATAAGATATCATCACATGTCAATTGTCTATGACTCCCATATCACATGACATTTATCTTTGTATATACATTTTTATTATCATATTTATCGTTCCTACATATATTTTGCTAGCCCGTGGCAACGCACGGGCATTGAACTAGTACACGTTAATGGGCGCCTGCAGCGCCAAATAGGTTTCGCCCTCGGTATCGGCACCGCTCCCTCCCGTGCCACGGTATCCGCCACCACGGTCCACGACACGGCCACTTTTCATGCCATGCCAGCCTTCTGATCGGGGCCTTTGTTTTCTGGTATGGAGTCTTACAAATGAATAAAAAAGGTTCAAAATCAGACTCACCGCTCGCAAATCACGGACCATATACATTGTGCACCACCACTAGCAGACATCTGTATTTCTGTTTATCCGCCAGACAAGACGTTGGCCTCGCCGCTCTTGGGTTGTTCCCGCAGCCCGCAGGGATATCTTCGTTCCGTTTTCGAACCGCCACCCTTCCAAACTACCTGCAAGCGCACGACCAGCGCAAAGAGCCCCTACGAATCACATGCATTTGTTGATTCTTCCATTCTTTGTGCTCCTAGCACGAACGCCTACATGCAGACAATGTCAAAGGAAGAAACATAAACACTCAGCAATCAGGCTGAACAGCTCCTCTTTCTTATCTGGATTTGCATCATAGCATATCCTCTCCCTCACAATGTCCTACGGTATCTAGGTTTTGCCCGATGATGTTGTCCACGCATACAAAACGAGTTTGTATTTTGAGGCACTACATCGTAGGAATATCGTTATTACCGTGATTTGCTTCGTGAAGTTGAGGCTTGAAGCTAGATATTAATTACTATGGGGACATGATTTTGGGCAAACATTTGGGGACATGATTTTGTTCAAATGATCAAATTTCTCATGAATTACTCCGTACACACAAATTACATAGGATTATTAGAAAGAGGTTAAACCTCTTTAGAAAATTCCCCTTATGCCTATGAGAACTATGAACTGCACTCTATCTAGTACATCCAAATTACTCTTGCATGTGAAATCACAATTATCATCTATTGTTGATCGTTGGTTTTCAGACAGCTAACCGGACATGCCACCCGGCAACCAAACAACTCTTATCAGTTATTACCATACCGATTCATGTGTTTTTATTTTTCAAAAAACTGAGAGGAGCTCTGTCATTGCCATTTATAGTAGAGAAGAATATGGTAATCAAGGTCATGGCCGAAGACAAACAAAGGATAGGCTTTGCCTAGGGATGTGTCACCATCCAGATCATTTCATGAACTACTCTGACAAAGTCCAAGGCCCTCACCCTGATCATTTTCTTAAATCTAAACACCATGGCAGCCACCGTCTGATACTCCAGCCTGAAGATCCTACAGTTTCGCTCGTTCCATAATTGCCAGGACTTGTAACCTATTATACCATCGAATCTTCTTCGTTCACCCTTAGGGACCTCCAGGCGACCCAATGACCACCAGTCCCTAGTGTTAGGTTGATCTCCTCCCGATCGGGCCCAACGGCTAGATCGGGCCCCTGACTCGCGCCCTGATCGGGGGCACCCAACCCTCTTATGGTTGGTGGGCCCCTGTGACCTGCGCTATATATAAAGAGGTGGGGGCCGGGGCACGCAGTATGAGGTTCACCGCGCCACCAGTCACCCCACCGATATCCCCTACCGATCTAGGGTTAGCGCAGTGCTCTCGGCCATCACCACCACCGCCGTCACGCCATGGCATCCGGCTCGGGATCCTCGAGCCAAGGTGAAGGTAAAACCCCATCTCAATCCCTCAACTACCGTGATCATCGAACACACATGATCCACATCAAACCTATCAATGGTATCAGTCCACGTTTGGTGTTTGATCTTCGGTAGCAAAAAGAGAAACCCCCCCCCCCCAAAGAACCCTAGAACAGGGAACAGAGAAAATTAAACAAAAGAAAACCGTAAAAGCTCACCGGAGAGGGCCTCGGGCCGCCGGCAAAGTGCGCCGCCGCAATGGCCACGCCGTTCCTCTCGACCCCGACGTGCATCGGCAAACCGATGCGCCGGGACGAAGAACAACCCCACAAGGGGCAAAGGGCACCGCGACCAAACCGCTCGACGGCGGCACGCTCACCGCAAGGTGGACGCGCAGCCGGCGAGGGGGAAGGCCACGGCACCGCCGCCTGAACCTCCGCCGCAGCCGTCGTCCGCATCGAATAGAGGAGGCGCGGGTGGTGGAGAAAGTTAGAGGTGTTGGGGAACGTAGTAATAATTCAAAAATTTCCTACGTGTCACCAAGATCAATCTAGGAGATGCTAGGAACGAGAGAGAGGGAGTGCATCTTCATACCCTTGAAGATCGCTAAGCGGAAGCGTTGCAAAGAACGCGGTTGATGGAGTCGTACTCGCGGCGATTCAAATCGCGGAAGATCCGATCCAAGCGCCGAACGGACGGCGCCTCCGCGTTCAACACACGTACAGCCCGGGGACGTCTCCTCCTTCTTGATCCAGCAAGGGGAGAGGAGAAGTTGAGGGAGAGCTCCGGCAGCACGACGGCGTGGTGGCGGTGGAGCTCGTGGTTCTCCGGCAGAGCTTCGCTAAGCACTA